>CM051835.1:30462101-31689001 GCA_028451465.1 Erethizon dorsatum | reverse complement strand
CTGTAGACCATGCAATTCCCCCCTGAGGGACAGACAGAGACCCCACTCCCCATGAGCAGTTTTCTGACAGGCTCTCCCCTCCCCTGTTTGGTTTCCTTTTGAAATATTTTCAGGTAAAATACAGGACATCCTTTTCAACTTGAATTTCAGATAAACGATAAATAAATTTTTCAATATCAGTATGTCCCACATTTCACTGGTCACTTTGTGCACTTATATTGAAAATTCATTCGTTGTTTACCTGAAATTCATGTTAAAGTGTGGATATCTTTTATGTTTATTTTCTTAATCTCGCAACAATGTCATTTTGGGGAATATTATTCATCAGCAATTCTATTTCACTTTGGGGAAACAAATAATACCATTATTTCCAGAACCATCTGGGAATAATGAGAAACAGTCTAGAATTTCTACTGAGTGAGACAGAGCATTCCACTTGGTGTTTTTATTGTATACCTGAGTCACGTTGCTCACCTTTAGCCCTAGGAAAATGCTTGACCGAAATTAATTTACACAGGTAAATTACCCATGCATGTAAGCTATGTTTACATGCTTTCTGCCTAGAAGTTTAGAATCTGCAAATTAAATCTTTTTAAGTATAATTAAAAGATTCCAGTGTTATCTAAACATATAGAGATTATTGCATGCATGTTAAATTTCACAGGGCTGTGAGTTTTATTTTAATATATGTGTATGCAAATGCTGACATGCAAATGATCTCTCCTTTTCTGAAGATGATGCATTTATTCTAAAGATGTTGCACAAACATGTTGGAGGTCTCTCAAGCTTCTTCCAGTGTCCGTCTATGGGCCATACATAAGAATCACTCTTCCCGTTTTATGGTCTCTTTGTTTTGTCCTTAGACTCTATTATCCAGCTGCATCTCTTGCTTCCCCCGCACTGCTTGGTTCAAAGTGACTTTTGACTGGCTCTGAAAGGTCATACCTATCCTCCAAGGAGGAAGATTCACAACCGTCGGGAATACAGTGACATCTCAATTAACAGATCCCCCGGGAGCAAAGCTCTTTTATAATAAATCGCCTGTATTAAAAGTGAGATTAACGCCTTATTAATCATACCAAATGTAGTGGCTCAGTGTACTAACTGGACAAAATGCTTTCTGAAAGCAGTTCTGTTTGTCCTTGTCCTGTCCAAAGCAAAAACAAATCCACCAAAAAACAAAAACAAAAAAACTTGATTGCACACCAAACTGCCAGGTCATCTTGCTTGATCCTCTCTCTCCCCGTTGGGGGTTCTTTCCTATCCTTCCCTCTGTGGTAGTCTCCTCCTCCTTTTGCTTCCCTCCCCCACTATCTCATACTTCATATGCCCTCCCCTCTTTAAAACCATGAAGAATTTACAATCTCTGATTCATTACCTGATTATATTTTCCAGGGAATGCATTTATACAAAAATATTCATTTAGGAAAAGTTTCTGCCCATGTGTTGTATTAACCAGCAACTTGAATTATGGTTGCTTTTGAAATCTCTCTCCCTTGACACAGAAGAGCCAAGCATCATTAGGTATATGCAGATATATTTCTACACCTGAAATTACTGTCTACTCCTGAGTGATCAGCCTGACTTGGGAGGGTTAGAGAGAGGGTCAGAGTTTTATACCCCAGCAGCTCCTGTGGTCTTCCTGAGACAGAGGGGGATGGGTCAAGTTCACTTTGCAGGCAGACTGCTTCTCAGAGCACCTGGGAGTAGACCTGCCAGTGAAATTCTTTGTAATTATTTTCACTGTAGACTTCTTCCTCCACTGTGTGGCCTCGAGAAAAGTGAATGCCCCATTACGGTAGAGAAAAGCAAAAAAGCATATGGAGTTTGGTGCGTGTGCCTCCATCAGCAAAAAGGAAAAGATAAGAGCTCGCTCTTCTTCAATTCCAGTAAAGTTTTCCTCCCCATTTACATCTATGACATCATTAAAGCCAACCTTATAATACTTTAATATTAACAATACATTTATATTCTTTTTCATGTTTCGTAATCAAGTTTTGGGCAATAATTTGGAAGATTTGGTGTTCAATTATCTTAATTCTCTCTTTTTTCAAAGCAAACCTGTAGCTAGTACATTGCTGAGAAAGTCTAGAAGTTAGCCATTGTAGAAAGTGGCATGTAAGGGTGATGGCAGATGCTTAAATATGGCTCATTCTTCTGTGTTCAGGAGAATGTGGGGGTGTCCTTGCCTTATTCATGTCTCTCCAGCCTTAAAAGCAGGAATAACAAAACGATGATGCATTGTGATGACAAATAATAAAGATACAAAACAGCAATACCTATCTTCAGATGTGTTGGCAGCTTCTTAGCCTTTTTGTATGCAGATGGAGAGGTGGATTTTTATAGCAAATCTGCCTTCAGGCTTAAATGCCTTCCCACACTTCACACCCACTCCCAAACACACACTCACTCTAAGAGGTTGACAAAGGTGACTTCAAAATTAGGATGTCAGAGATGATACAAAGTTGGTTTTGTACTCCTCAAAAAATTATCCCAATCGTTTTAATTGGATGTATTTATGTAATTGTTTATAACAGGTATTTACTGAGTGTTAAAAATGATCTGTGATGAAATCGTGGAAAACAAGACATATGGTCATAAGTGACTATTTCCTGATGAATAGAAACAAGGCAAAAATATAAATGAAAAGCAAACACCTACAACAGCACAAATGACATCTTTCTTTATCCTAGAGGCATGGGAGAAATGAAGATGATCAGACACATTTGTATGTAGTTCCGGGTTCTGCACAATCTTAATTTTCACTCAACCTCAAACCACTTCTTAATTCAAGTCTCTTCAGAACCTCAAGGAGATAGGTTTTGAGGTGACTTCTCCTAAAGGTCTCTCTTGATGTGCTGAAACAGTTTGAGGAGTGGGCTGGGAGGACAGAAAAACACCTTGACTTCCTTCTCTGAGGGTCTCTTCTATAGATTTTCTCATTTTTGCCTCCAAAGAATTCGCACTCAATTGTGAACTATTTCTTTTGTGAACAAGAGAACATCCTGAAGATGATTCTAGAAAATTTTACAGGCATGAAAATTATCAAGGCAACAGGATCCACTGCTTTGACTCATTAGTTTTTTTTTTTTTTTCCAACAAAAGGAGAGAAAGCAATTTTTGCAGGCCATGTGGCTAGATTGACCTTGCAATTTTAGCAGTGTAAGATACTTTGGGTGATGGTATCTGATATGAAGACTATATTTTAAAAAGGGCTTTTATAAATTAATAACTGATTTGCATTCTTAATAAATCTCTCCAGAAACGAAAAGGAATAATCAAAGGAAACTGACATAACATCTTATTCTATAGGAAAAGCATTACAATTTTAAACATGGATGTTAGATATGCTAATATTTGTCCTGAGAGGACGCCTAGTGAGATATAACTGTAGTCACTCTTGAAATAAGGGGAACAAGAAGGCAGCACCATGAGAAAGAAGATCGCTTTGGAGAAAATGGACCAAACAGTAAGAGACTTGTTTAAGGATTCAAGGGGCAAGTATAAAAGTCAGGAAAAAAAAAGAAAGGGAACGATTACGTTGGGGAGCTGAACAGAGACCTACGGCTGCAGGAAAGGAAAAGCTAATCAAAAGTAAAGACAATTCTAGGGAAACGAGAACAGTGGAATTAGTGCAGCTGTATATGATTTATTCATCTTGAGATATTTTCCCAGAGTCACAAGATGCTTTTTTGTTTGTTTGTTTATTGCCTGTTTCCAAGTAGTGTCCAGCATAGGTGTCATGTGGCCAACCAGTGGAGTCTGTAAGGAGGAAAAGATGAGCCCTAACTGTGTTGTCTTTAGAAGATGATGTTAGATTTTTACTGCATGTAGATCACCAGGAAATGGTTACCCTGGGAATTAATTATCTTGCACCTCTAATAATGCTAGTGTCTGTAGGGAAGTCTGGTTTCTGGTCTTGGCTCTGCCACTGATTTGCCACATGACCTTGGCCAAGTTGCTTAAATCCATTAGGATATTGTTGGTTTTTGTCTTTGAAATAAGAAGTGGTTTTGAAACTCTACCTCTAATGCTCTAGAACTCTGAGTAGTGGCTCTGGGTGCCTCATGGAGGGAAGCAGGAGTGAGGTTCCATTGGTGACTCTTCACGTGCAAACCTTTAATAAATTTTATATATTGTGGGTCCAGATGTGATTTCCTATTATAAATGTCCTTCTGCTTTAAAAATACTTGAAAATTATTATTGAGCAGAGAGCTTCCAAAGCTCTTTTTGCTATAAATTTGTACAATTCAATGTGACTCTCCCACAAAATATTTCTTGATCCTCCTTATGCCAAGACAAGCGCTTGAAGTGTAGGGAAATGTTGGGGATCCATGGTAACGGAGATGCTGAGTGGACAACATGCAATTTCATAGAGTGCAACCGCACTTCTTGCTCATGTATCTGTAGCTGGTGACTAAGGAGCAGAGCTGAGGGCAGTGTGGTGTGGTGGCACTCAGATCTCAGATGGCAGTCAGCTGGGGACTTAGCCATTTGAAATCATGTTGGCTGAGTAGCTGGGATTTCCTTCGTGTGCCTCTCACATTTATCAAGCAGGCTAGCCTGGTCATATTCTCATGACAATGGCAGGAATTAGAAGGAATAGATAAGCACGAGAGCTTTTCAAGTCTCTGCTTGTGTCAAGTTTGCTACTGTTTCATTGGCCAAGTTATATGGCTTAGCCAAGTGTTAGTGCAGCACGGCAGTTCTAGAAGACGTAGATATAGGGAGCCCTTTAATATATTCAGTTTACCATGGGGAAATCATATGTGTTGTTCTTAAAAGTAGCCAAATAGATTGGAATACAGAATTTGAATTGGTCAGTGCTAATCAGCCAATATCCTGATTTATTAAAATAGAAAAACATTATTTAAAATATTAAAATAGAAAAATTATTGCCAGTGAGTCTCTAGGCAGGAAAGTATGTGAATAGAAAGGAAATTGCTCTTTTAATGCACCTAAAACCCCTTTTTTCCTAAATCACTCTCTTAAGCTTTTCAAGGTTTTCCTCTAGGTGTCAATGTACATTTAACATTTGCGATGCAAATGTTCATGAGAAGTCTAGAGAGAGAGAAGAAGAAATATTTCAAATGTGCAATAATATCAAGCCCTTTCCGCACATGGGTGCATGATGAGACTGTGTGTGGGATGATACACTCTTAACCCCTTGGAGTGTAAAACTGCAGCCCAAAAAAATGACAAGTTCCCTGCATCATCTTTTACTAAACCAAAAAAATGCTAGCCCATACCAACAAGGGGAAATCTGCCTGTGTTTGAATAGTAATTTCGATTGTGAGCACTTCCGTCCTCATTTGCTGACTTTAGACTCTTGTTTAAAAGTCTGCCAAGCATCCTTGACAGTGAACTTTTCGATGAAGTTGGACAACACTGCACGCATATCATGGACCTGCTACCACTTTAGTACTGGGTGAGAGGGGCATAGTTCTCTGTGAATCCTGCTCCACACTTGGAGGTGAAATACAGATCTGCCTGCTCTGTGATTCCCTCAAGTTGCACCTGAAGTATGGGTCTGAGCTGAACAGTGCTTTGTGGGTGCTCCTGGAGGATCTTTTACAACATTTAATGAAAAAACTAAATCCTCACACAAATGGTCCCCCTTGATGCTTCAACTTAAAAGCCTAACCTAAATACCTAAAGGGGTCAATCTGGGCTCGTTGTCCAAAAGGGGGTAGAGACCAACCTTGTGAAGACTGAAGAGGACCCGTGTACACTGCTCCGGGGGTTGTTTTAGGCAGTGCATAAATGGAGGTAGTTATTTCTGTAGATAGGTGTCTGTCAGGCTTTCTCCCCAAGAAATGTCATGTGGGGTGTCACATCCAATTCCAGAGATGTCAGTTAAGATCTTGTACAGTGTTGCTGGTATAACCCCTCTCAATAAGAAAAGCATGTCCCCGCCACTGTGACGAGTGTGACCTTGTCATAGACACACACTGAAGCAGCCACTCCACAGCAGCATCCATTTCTGCATCTCTTTAGAGTTTCTGAGTGACAACTATGGTCAGATGAAGGTGGAAAGGGAACAAAAACATGAACACAGCAATTTCCAACACAGTTTTTTCCTTGTCTTGGGGCAAAAAATTACACGCTTATGTCATTTTCGTGATGTGCTCATCAACAGGAGTGAAAACCTCATTTGTCATCTTTTGGTCTGATAGAAAATCAGAGTTTAGGGAATTCAGCCGGGCTGTCAGCGTTCTTTGTTGTCAAGAGAAACAGCTGAAGGAAAGCAGCAAGAACCTAGGGCCAATGAGAGATGCGGGGTCTGACACCCACTCTGACGGCAGAAATGCACAGCAAGATCTTCTGTCCCCTGCCATTCCAATCCAGTTTGCTGGCGCTGCTTATCAGGTTCCTAAATATGCCACTTACATCTGCAAAATAATAATGAAAACTGATATTTGTAATTGTATCTGTGTGGTCCCCTTGACTCCAAACTAAATGGATTTTCAACATAATATTGCTAAATGAACCCTTGAAAATGTGGGACCTATGACAGTGGAAAAGTGGCATTGCTTCCACATCCTGACATGATAGGGACATCTCTGTCATTGTGCGTGATTGAAATATTTTTGTCTGCCTCCTGAAATTGCCTTGCAAGAGTTTTAACTCTACGTTTTGTGCCGTGTTCCTTCCATTTGCTATCTGAGGGGCAGCTGTTGTGCCATCCCAAAGAAAGGGTTCCAGAGGGTGGAGGGAGACTTGTGGGCATTCCTTCTCCCCTCTCAGTCCAAGCATCTTCCCGGGGGGGTCTGCCCAGAGTTCTCTCTTACTGTAAGGAGCTGAAGCTGCAGCCGCTCACTGCCGAATGTTGGGAATTTTTGGAATCCCCACCACCTCTTAACCTACTAGCTCAGTGTGGTGCCATTATCCCAAAAACATCATTCCAGCATTAAAAGTTATTGACACACAATTGAATATTTATTATGGAAACTCTTACATAGGTTATTGGGAGAATCCATTCTTGGTGTCTGTGGCAATTTATTTGTCATGCACCTTTTTCTCTCTCTTTCCCTTCCTCTCGTATTTCTAGCATCAGTTGCTTTTCCCACTGTGAATTCCTCACACCTCTTCCTTCGTCTCAGCCCGCACAGACCCTCTGGTCTCTTCCTGCCTTTGCTGTTGGGCTCCGCCCTCTACTGTCAGTGACTCCCCCAGCCCAGGGTCTGAAACACCGAAGACCTGGACTGCCTTCTTGGGTCAAGGGAAAATGAGAATCAAAAAATTTGTCCGTTTTTTTTTTTTTTTTTTTTAATTTCATTACAGTCCTGAGCCTCAGTTTCTCATCTATAGAGTACATATAATGGCATTAAGCCCCACGTCTCAGGTTTATTACCGAAATCAGTGAAAGGGAGGTGCGAAAGCCCCTCCCACCGTATAGAAGCACACGCAGCACTGCACGTACAGTTTATCTCTTCCCCAGTCCCATAACGTTTCCAAAATGGCTTTTTGCCATGATAACTTTCCTTCCTATGAATGTAGATTAGTTATTGTTGCACTGGTTTAGGATTTGTCTTTGAGGTAATAACTGCCCTTAATGCATTTTATAGTATTTACTGTTACCTTTATTATTTGGGGAAAGGAGCAGTATTTTGGCCTTTCTGCTGTTTCCTACGGTACCCATCAAAGCGCTCTAAATATATTTATTGCTCAATAAATGTTGGACTTGGTGGCACCACTGGATTATGATAGGGATTGGAATTTACCCACTTCCCAGATGTATTTGTTATATCTGGCAGGACTTAGGTTCACTTTAGAAACCCCAGGAAATGATAGGGTGTAGATAATGAGGAAACTGCTTGAAATGACAAGACTTTCCATTGATTGAGATTTAGCATCATTCCTTTGGGGGAGAAAGACTTCACTTTGGTTATTTTTTCAGCAACAAATATACCTATTATTGTTTCTGGGCATGCATTGCTATAGTGAAACTTGGCAAAGATTTCTGTGATAGCCTATAAAATATAAATGATTCAGACAAGAAGAAAATGTTAATTCCCTTTAGAAGAAGTTTCTGTCCAACAGAGTTATATGTTTCTTTCTGATAAAGTTAAACCTCGACGGTATTTTTACCCTCACAGGTCTCCCTTCTCCTGTTGAAACTTCATAGTTTCCAGGTAAACAAAAGATTCCAACTCATGAGTCTTAAGTGTTACACAGACTTTTCAAGTTTTGTGAAATTAGTCCTTTTGGTGCCCAAATGTACTACGTGTTTGTCTTTTTCTTTGTGTATGCTTTGGCAAACTTCACCACTATTTCAATATGTTATTATTCTGTATGTTTTTTTTTTTCCATGTAACCTTTGAAGTAGAAGAATAGCTGAAATATTTAGAATCTTCCCTGAACTTTTCATCTCCTGTATTTTTCAGCAGTTACTTCTTGTGTTGTTTTGTTGTTTGTCATTCAACAAATGATAAATCCTCCACACACAACACGGTCACATCTTGGGTTGAGATGTAGCCATCATGGGAATAATTTCATTTCCCTAGAGTCATTTTCGCATCTTTTGTTAAAGAGAGGGCAAGTTTGCCAGCAGACAGAAGGAGGCATTGAGAGGGAAATGAGAGGCAGCCACTCTACCAGTCTGAGCCCCTGAAAAGAGGGTGAAATAGACAAGCTCTGTAAGGTTTCTGCAGCAAGCTGGCAGATACTTCTAGACATGTAAATGAGAATTATTTTCCCATGTACCTCTCTTCCAACTACTTCTCTCCACTTACCCTGCCATAAATAAAAAAAATAATGTTAAGACTTCTGATTTCTATGATAATCTCTCTATTTAGAAAAATGATCCTATGAAAAGAAACCAGTAATGTCATTTTACATGTATTTTGCTAATAAGTGATATATGGTAAAGATTAAAAATGAGGAAATACTCTCTAATCACAGGATCTAGAATCACTTACTAATTTTGACATACCTCTTAACATGTTGTGTGTGCATGTATGTACACACTTGTGTATATTTAGCATTAGCTTTAATTTGATTCAATTTTCACCTAAATGTAAACAAACAAGAAAACTGCTTGAAAATGCATTGCTATTTCCCCCTACTACTCCTAACTGCTAAAGAGAAAGAATTTATAAACTGGATGCAAAGTGAGCTTTGAAGGGATATTTTCAGAGAACTGGTAATTTTCGAGTTCCTCACAGCCAGAATTTTTAAATGGTAAGAAACAAACAAACAAAAAAGAACAGAAGGCAGCAAAGGGTAGAGAAAACGGTTGAATAATCAGCTGTGTGGTTGAAGCGGGTGGAGGAGGGAAAGAGCAGGTCTATTAGACTGAAGCCTTATTCCAAGCAAAGTGGTCTCCAGTTGATGGGCAGAACGCCAGGAAACGATAATAACGGAGCCATGTAGGGCTGCAACATGGTGCTCTAGAAATACATTTTCCAATTAGCTGTAAGTGTTTATTCATCAAGGCATAGCACAGTACTTTGGGTAACTCAGTTGTATAAGCGGCTGTAACTGGCAGTTGAGAAGCATCATTGCCAATGTTTTGATGCCTACTCCTGAAATCGCTCGTACTCCACGTTTCCACCGTATGGTCCCTCTGTCGTGGCACTATATCAGTGTGCTGCCGGGGACCACAGGTCCGGCTCTTTCTACTCCAGCATTGATGGAGGTCTGTGTTGCACATTGACCCCTTTCTCCTGGTTGAGTTGAGGAAGAAAAGTTGAAATGGGTTATATAACATGTTCTTTTGGCGAGGTTGTTGCTTTGTTTAAGCCTGAAAGGAATCTTGGTGAGGGGGAAAACTTAGACGTATTTTTAACAGGTCTTAAGAAGAAGGGATTCAGTATGGGGAGCCCCACTCCCCCCAGGTTGCAACAAGAAGCCCAGCTGGACAGGTCACAAACGGCCACTCGCTGGCCTGTCCCACAGGGGAGAGCTTGGGACAGCTCCTCTTAGCTCTATTTCGATACCGTACCACGTTTGCCTTCCGACTGTTAACGTAGAACAAGTTTCAAGCTCAGTAAGAAGCTCTAGTGAAGAGAATGATCCCAAAGGATGTTTTCTGACCTTTAAAAAGAAACCCATCAGGACTGACAGGCTTTCAAATTTTTAAAAAATTTTTTTTTCTTTTTTGCACTTTTCCGTGGCATAGGCTATGAATGATGACTTGAAAGGGTCTCCTCCATTATTCTCCAAAGTTTTCAGGTATTTAGTGTGACAGCCTTGTGACAATTAAATCAAAATCCACTGGAGTTCCCAGAGGTAGTGTTAAAGCTTCTTCAAGGAGACTAATAAGGAACCAGCAACTTATCTGAGAGGCCGTTGCAAGTAGAAAAAATGGAATTTGAGGTCAAGGTAAAACTTTGTAGTGGAATTGCGCACTTCTCTCAGACTGAAAAGCAAGCTTCTGTGACAGAGAATCTTATTTAGAATGGAAGAAGGAGTGTAGCCAAAACCAGGCTGTGAAAATAGCTTTCAAATAGCATTATTTGACTCTTGAAAAAAAAGAGCTGTCATTAAAAAGAAATTTACTTCGTTCATACTTTTCATTTCCAGAGGCAGAAACGAACCACAGATTCTGGCACATAAAGCTCAGAGTATATAAAGAGTTATAGGTACAATAACCGGAGCATTCCGTTTACCATTTGAGAGCGAAAGCTAAATCACCAGCCATTGCCTTGGCCCGTGTTTAATTCAAGTAATTAAAATGTGAAACTCCTTGGAGGAAGCAGACCACTTTCGTGCCCCCCCAGCACTGAAGCACAGCCCCACCGTGCATCCCAGTGCCAACCTACACCAGCGGCCTGCTCATCCATCCCCTTCTGCAGCCACAGTCAGGAAGGTCACCGTGGAACTAAAAGGCCAAAGGATTAGAAGGTGGGGCATGAAGTGTGCCTGGTGCCCAGGCAGCCTGGGGATGGACGGGCTCAGGACCCAGGGGCACCTGTCCAGTGAAGCCCGTCTTCCGGTGAAGCACGGGGGATCCGTGCTGGACAAAGTGGGCTGTGAGCAGGTAGATGGCTGAGAGCTTGTAGCCATCCAGGCAGTCTGAGCATCGAACGTAATTCAGAATCCAGTGAGCAAAGTTGGGCTATGGCAAGATTGGGATTTACAAACCAGACAATGTTCCCAGGGGCTGTTGCTGGCCTAGGACTCCTGAAGATCTGGCATCTCTACACTGTAGCACAAGGGCCAGGTTAGCGGCCCTCTGTCTTCTGGCACTGCTGTATTCCAGGCATCATCAGTCCAGGCCAGCACTCGCCATGGCTCCGTCTTCAGGGTGATGGTCTTGGTGTACACTGGAACGCGAGCTGCGTGGAGACTCCGAGCAGGGCTGGCCTCCTGAGCATGCAGCCAGGGCACAGGGCCCTGTACGCAGGAAGGCCCCACATTTAGTGTAATGCTCTGTCATTGATCTTTTGAAATTCTTAACAGCTTTTGTGAAAGGGGACTCACATTTTCATTTCGCACTGGGCCCACTGACCATGGAGTTGGCTCTGAATCCAAGGCTGCCTTCAGGCTACCACTTCTTCTGCTCCACCTAGAAGCTGACTTTACCTTCCCTCGGGACCAGGGAACTTCTGGATTTAAATAAAACCAGAAGATCTTCTTGAAAAATGGAAAGGAGCCGCCAAAACCTGGTGTGGTTTTCTTGAGACAAGGCCACACCCCTTGTGCAGAGGACAAACAAATGAAGCTGCTCAACCTGATAATTGGGGTCTATTGATTTGAAGGTCGGGCAGGTTTCTTTCTAATTAATTGGGTAAATGTTGTTCTTTTTTCCCTTCAAATGGGTGTAGACTTTACTCTCCCAGGAAAAATCAACGTTGGTCCTTGGGAAGGGTGTTGGTCAGCTTTGTGTTATTAAAACAAACAGCTGAGATCTTCAACCTAAAAAGAGGAAGGGAATATTTTGGCTCATGGTTTTGAGGTTCCAGATGTTCCAGTCTAAGATCTGTCGGCCTGGCTGCTTTTAAAGCTATGGTGAGGCAACACATCAGGTAGGAATATGGGGTGGAGCAAAACAGCTCACTGTATGGCAGGAAGCAAAGGAAAGTTAGGGCGGGCATGGAGGCATCCACAGCACATCCTCAATGACCCAAAGACACCCACACCAAGAGTCACCCTGGAGACCAAGCCCTTAACACCTGGGCCTTCGGGAGACATTTACGATCCAAACTATATGGCAAGAAGTTATTGATTACAATAGGTCAACCAGTAAGCGGCCAGCAGGCCTGTGTTTGTGGGACTTCGAAAAGGAATCAAGAGTCCATGTGGAAACTGACCCCTATGTCATGGGCCTAAGGGATCCTTCAAGCCACAAATCAAGTAGCAATAGTAACAATCCCAGAATGATAACCCTGGGTCACAACTCAGCACAGGACTTGTGGTCTCAGGCTTGGGGTGTTATTCAAAACACCCCAAGAAAACCTAGTGTTAGGAGTTTTTTTTTGTGTGTGTGTGGGTTCCGGGAGTCGAACTCAGGACCTCGCGCTTGCTGGACAGGTGCTTATGCTGCTGAGCTATCTCACCGGCCCAGGAGTTTTTAAAAGGTGGCTTCCTTGGTGAGATTCCAGGGAAAGTCCAAGTTAATAGAAATGCCATCCTTTAATATTCTCATATTTAAATTCCTTTCTCCAATTGCCCTTGCTATTTATTAGAAAGTCTGCATAAGTGTGCGTATCTGTTCTGTAGTCTTACGAAGACTGAAAGATTGTGCGGAGGGTGAGGAGAGAGGCACGCCGAGGGGTGTTCCACTTCCATCCCTTGCCAACCTTCGTGGGGTTGAGAGTTTCCATCCATCCCTGGAGCTACGCTGTAAGAGTGGAGACATCATGGCTGGCCTTGGAGATGCTGTTCCAGCTCTGGAGATGAAGGTCAGTTCCCAAGGGGACTTACACAAGAGATGTAAAAGCAACTAGCAGGAACCCTGGATGTTAGCTAGGAATCACTGTTCCCAAATGGGGAAAAGGAGTTGGCTGAGCTTCCAGATTATGTAATTTATCTAAGAGGACTAAAATTCCTCACCAATGTTCCTTCTTACTTGTACAGCTTATGAGCCAAAACCTTTATTGCGTATAATGAAAGCATGTTATAACACCTGCTGTAGATATACTGCATATAACTATGTGATAGGCACAGTAGATATAATAGCTATAGTAGTTGGCCATATATTATAATTTAGGGACTTCATCATATAAGGTAATATTCTGAAAATTAATAACATTTATAATTGTTATTGTGTGTCGATTTGGTACACATAACAAATGGTTCACATGTGATGATTAATATTGCTTTTACAAAGTCAAGTCAAGTTTTTGCTGTTTTCTTCCAATTGGCTCATTCATGAGCATTTTTAATAAAGGGTGCTGGCCTTGCTGCTTGGCCCCAGATTTGCCCCTCTCCTATGCTAGTCCTGGAAGCTGCCCCTGTGAGTTCCGTTACCAGAGTTCCCATGCAGATTGGTTGGTCTTGGTCCATGGGAAGCACCACCAGGGAGAGGGCAAGAAAGACAAGGTGGGACTTCATTCCCTGAGCAGTCCCTCCCTCTTACCTCTGTCACAGCTGGATCTCTCAGGGAGCACAGTGCTGCCAGGTGGTGCCCCCTCCCCCAAAGCTCCAGCTTTCACTGGGCCCTGGTCCCCCTGCTTCTTCCTCTCTGTGCTGTCACGACTTTCTGCTGTTGCCGGTCTCCTGGGGCCTCGATAGCTTTGCAAGCTCCCTGCAGGCTGGCCCTGCCTACTCCCTGCAATATCCTTTCTTAAACTCTCTCCCTGTGTACCCACCTGGACTGGGCTGATGTGCCAGAAAAGCTCTGGCAGGTTTTCCTCATGGTGTACGCAGGCTTGTCCCCTTCTGTCATGCTCAACCAGTCGCATACTCACGAGGCTGATGAATCTCTGCTCCCATACTTGGGATTCTACCTGACCAGTGCCCCACATGCGTCCTCTCCATTACCTCACTTGCTTGAGTGCTTGCACACGTTACTTTCGAGATTCTTCTTTCACTCCACATCTTCTCCCTTTCTTCCTATCCCCGTTATAATACACTGCTCATTTCGAGAGTTTTGAGCAGCACAGTTCTAGAGCCAATTACAACACACAGGGCTGAGGACAGGTGCAAGTAAGGGACTGCGTGGTCCCAGGCCAGCTCTTGGAGACAGTAGAGATGTCATCTCTCTGACTCCCATACCGCCATCCTTCTTGGGAGTAGACGCCCCTGTAGCACAACCCTTGCACTCCCCTCCAAGAGGGAGTGTGAGGTAAGGAAAGAAGAGGGAGGGCCTAAGGCTTGCCTTTCCCCTGGAGCTTGTGTGGACTTTTCCTACTTGCACCTCTGCATTCATCATGGTTTGTGTTGACCTTTGTTTCTCCCATCACAAGGGGCTTTCTTTGCGAGAGGAGTCTCATCTTTCACTTCTGGATCCCCAAAATCCAGTAATGGAGGCTTGACTCACAACACTTGTTAACTCTGAAGACAGGTTTTCCTTCAAGACTTTTAGTGATTAGTTTGAAAGAAGAGAGATTACCATATTCCTTACAGGGCTGGGAGAGGCCCGCACTAAGTGTGAAGAACACACATAGCCCGCTTTCTTCAGTCCATGTTCCTTTAACTCATCAGAGCAAAGAGGGGCGGTGGATTAGTACAGATTTTGAGTAGTTCTATACCTGAGTGGTGTAGAGGGAGTCCTGCCGACAATGTGCTCAAGCCCTGAATAAAGCAGGAGGTCTGTGGCTTGTCCCATGGCGAGGCAGCCGGGGAATGTTTGAGCCTCAGAGCACGAGGGGAAAGCCCAGGTCTTGCTCCTGGCCTGGCACCCACCAGCCTTCTGGTGTGAGACAGTTTCTTCTAATCCTTTTCTACCTTCTGATTTTAGCCTATATGGTAGAGATTATAACGCTGCCTTCAGCCTTCTCAGGACTATTGGGAGAGTCGGACAAGAGCACGTAGTGGCCAGCACGCTGCTGAGGGAGAAGCCTGAGCCTAGCAAGTGGGTCCAGTCCTTGGGTATTTTACAGCCCCCTCGCTGGGGCCACGAGAGGCCTGGGCCAGGAGATGCTCCTTCCCCGGAAGAGCACGTGTACTTCAAGGAGGCAGGTGTGCTGATTTCATTCCAGGAGTTAATTACGCGCACTCCAGAGGCCCCTGACATTTTCCAGCTCCACTTTGGGGGTGGTAGATTACCAGGGAATTTGTGTTCCTGCCTATGCAGATTCTCTCTTGCTCCCTAGAGCTCTTCCTCCCTGGTTTTGCTTCAGTGTGATTACTCACTAATCCCTTTCCCCTCTCAAGCTTACTTTTGACCAAACTCATGTGTTGGACTCCAGAATGACTCTTGCAAATGCAGGTCTGGGCTCGACACATTAGGTTGGAAAGCCACTTGAGACTTCTACCAGGAGGGATTCTTCATGTTTCCAAATAAAACCTCTTGTACCATCAAAATGTCTCAGGTCAGATCATTTCCATATGCAGTTCCCCTCCCCATGTGTGTGTGTGTGTGTGTGTGTGTGTTGGCTGTATCTAGTATAATGAAGGCTCGTGGGTCAAAAACCCATTTGAGTTTGTTTGGATGAGGAAGAAATGATGGGAATTCAGAGTGGGAAAGATTATAAAAATTACAGAGGTTATTCAAAATCTCATTTACTTTTAGTCCGACTGCCTCTTTACTATACATATTTAAATTCCATTTGTAGCCACCAACCCTGATACTCTTAAAGAAAATAACAAACAAGCTACTGCTAAGGGAAATGTAAATTGGTTTGTTTGGTTCTTTACACTTCTGGGCAGTGAAAACACAGGCAATTGTTATTCCAAGGGTCTCATTGAATATACAAAAATCTTTGTCTTTCTTAGGAGCCGCTTTAAAGGTTAACCACTTTCTAAAGAGTTCTTTGTGTATAGAAACCAATTTTATGCTCTTTTTGTCCAGCTAAAAAGTTCTTACAAACTAGTTAAAGTTTCTCACACAAATATATTTGCACTCAGAAAATGGAGAAAACAACTCATTTTGGGGAAATTTGTTTGTTGTTTTTCAACAGTTACAGAGTCCTTACAGCATGCAGGGAGCTACATGCAGACTGGAGGTATTTGTGTTGGGGGCCAACAACCCATGATTCTGCTAAGCCAGCACCCTGGCCGTGGGACTAGTTCAGCATGTACACAGCAGTGAGGGTGACAGAAAGAATCCATGCTCAAGATGCGGCCTCATCCTACCAAATTCCCAGGCCCCATGGCCCTTCCTTCCTAAATAATATTTTCTAGCAGTTTATTTCATGCACTTACTCAGAAGTGTCCCTTTCCATGTAAATTCCTAGTCACCCTTTATGTACTCTAGATTATAAATAATTATGTGTAAGCCAAGATGGTATATTCTGGCTGTGTCTCCTAATGATGCCACCAAAATGAACTAATAGTGCCCAGTGCCATCTGTCTACATGAGGGACCAAACCTGGGTAGAATCTCAGCATTGTAGATGTCTTCCACCTAAGCCTTAAGATGAAAAAAAAAAAAAAACACTCATACCATCCAAAACCTGAAACACCAAAATATTCAGTATTTTCATGCACATAGATAACCTAGTCTTTAACAAGGATTCTTTTAACTATCAACCACTTAATGGGCATTTAAAATGGGATTTGATCATAGAAATTTCAATGGAAGAATATGTGGAGGTACACTTGTACCGCAATTTTTCAGTTTATAAAAGTCTTACATTAGCTAGTTACCAAGTCTTTACCAACTAACAATGTTTTAGAGTTTTGATTTGGATTCGCCAAGCAAGAACAATGGTGCATAGCTCAGAGTTGGATTTGTCTTTCTTAAACAGGGACTTGATAGTTCAGAAGGAATTCTCTGCCTCACAAAATGGGGCCCCTTCCTATTTAATAACATTTTTTTTAAGCATAACATTTCTTTTAGCTCTAACGATTTATTGAACTTTTTTTTATTGATCCAAAATGAGTGTACTTGGGTATATAGTATTTCAAAATACACTGTATTTGTTCCCAACACAACATTCTTCAGTGATACAAACCAAATTGTGATTATACCTCCTATCGGCCCTCCATGTAAGGTTACTCTGTGAGGTCAAAACAGAAGATAAAAGCCATGACAGCGAAGTGGGTTTGTGGAGTGTAACTCACTGCCCCGCTAATTGGAACCAGAGATGTGGGTGTAGAAGAAGCTGCCTTGGCCTGGGTGAAAGCTGGAACTTGAGAAAGATGCCCTGGCTGATGCTGGAGCACCCACATAAAAAGAGGAGGCCTTGATGTCTTCTGCATCTGGGCTGCCGGCAAAATAAAGTAGGACATAAATATGAAAACCCAATCAAGATTTTGATCCTAATAACCTGAAGAAGTGAAATCAGCTAAGGTCTGGCCCCACTTGGACATAAATTCCTTCAATAGCAAAGTTCTTAAAATGTCTTTCAGGAAAAGACTCTAGAATCCAATGAAAGAGAGATGGGAACCAGCTTTTCAACACTGAGTGTGTACAAAAGCCAGCCCCTCCGGGCAATGGCATTTAAAAAAATGTTATTTTTACTGTTACTTGTTTGATGTTATAATCTCAGAATGCCCTCCACAGACATGGCAACTCCCCCTGAAGAGAAGCATGGGACCTATGAAGAGGCACAATGGCCCTATCTGCTTGTGCAAAAGAACGTTGAACATCTCACTTCTTAACATCCAGTCACATGCAGCTTCCCCCTTCTCCTCCCTTCGCAGAAATTCTCACACTAGCAACCAATCCAGGAGGCTGATTTGACCTCTTATCAGCCCCTGGTCTCCTTGCTGCTTGAGGGACAATAAAACTTTAAAAAAACAAAATTGGTGCTATGGTATGGGCGTCTATGTGTGTTGGGCAAGGAGATTTTTTCAATGTCAGAAGCATTCGCTTCCTTACACGGAAAGGCAGGGATGTACCATACATATTAATTCTCCAAAGGTAGCCACTGAAAGATAAACTTAAGCATGCAATTCAATAAAATTTTCACATGTAACCATCATAGCGTATCAGGATGAACGTGGCTTCTTTCTAATTCTCTTGGAGTCTCAATTCTAAGCATCAGATCTTCATGCAACAATGTCCTAAGACAAGAAGAAAGGTTGAGAATCTTTCCCACAACGCTTTTCCCCCTATTTCATTGGCTAGAATTGGGTCATGTGACCAGCCCTAAACCAATCACTGAAAAGGGGAAAGATTTCTACCATATGCTTAGATCAATCATTGGTCAACTTGGGTGACAGAAGCAAGGAAGAGGAACTTCAGTTTCCTGGAAAACATTGCCATTTGCTATCTGAATGTAATTAGGATTCTAAGTTTTTACCCTGTCTTAATAGGATACAAAAGAACAATCACAAACTTCCAAAAACATAACCTCTTAAACTAAATTGAAGCACTGTGGCCTGGTAGATAAATGGTAAATTGGAGAGATGCTGTTCTGGGTTGCTTTGTCAAATGACTCACTCCCTGCTAAGTGTCCTTGGGCGGTTCTCAATGGCTCAAGCCCCAGTTGTGTTTCTGTCAAAGAAGAAGAGTGTCATTTACCACCTCCTAGGCTTGCAGTTGGGTCATATGATGATTAAAAGGAGCCTCATAAGGCCTATGAATTCTCAGATTAAAGTATAAAGCGCCGACTTTTCTTTGGATGACACAAGTGTCAAATTGCTGAACACAAAATCAGCATTAGCTTGTTTCTCAAAGTGGCTTGGAATTTACAAGAAACAAGTATAAACTCTTCTCTTGAACAGTCTGAGTTAATTCCCTTAAATTCTCACTCTTCCTTTCACAGCTTTTCTGCCGCACTTGGACTGTTATTTCTGCCCCATATCCCAGTTTCCCCAAAAGCTTGCAGCACACCAAGTGTTTGAGTGATAGGTCAAGGTAAAAGTTTATGAGGGAGTTGAGGAATGGGTGAAGGAGAACAGCTAAAAAAATCCGTTCTGGTTCCCTTTCCCAAATTTCAAACCTACTATTTTAACACTTAAACTTGATTGTCATTGATGCCTTCATTGTGCATTTAACTGGTACACCATGGTCCCTTGATAGCAGGATTTCAACTGAATAAACTCTGGTTTCCAAAGCCACCCACAGTACAGTGATATATTATATCCTAACAGAGTAGTGCATAGATAAGCTGTTCTATTTTATTATTTTAATGCAGGTACCGGGAGTCGAACTCAGGACCTCACGCTTGCCAGCAGGCGCTTGTGCCGCTGAGCGATATCAATAG
Source organism: Erethizon dorsatum (assembly GCA_028451465.1). Taxonomy (NCBI): domain Eukaryota; kingdom Metazoa; phylum Chordata; class Mammalia; order Rodentia; family Erethizontidae; genus Erethizon; species Erethizon dorsatum. The sequence continues at coordinate 31,669,797 of CM051835.1, read as the reverse complement.
CCCTTTTTTTCATTTATGTGGGTACCGGGAGTTGAACTCAGGACCTTGCACCTGCCAGGCGCTTATGCCGCTGAGCTATCTCACCGGCCCCAGCTGTTCTATTTTATATGCACCAGTCCTTGTCTTTTTTAGATTTTCCAGTTAAAGATACAATCCAGTGCAAACATAAGCCCATTGCTGCTATATTTATTTTTACTTATTCTTTGAAACAAACAGAATAGTCTTCATTTAAAGATATGGAAAGCAAAAGTTTAAAATATAAGAAAGGAAGCTTAGTGCAATTTAAATCAAAGATATATCAAATGGTGAGCCTAAAATAAAACAAAGTGAATTGAAAACTCCAAAGCTTAAGACAAAATGAAAACCTGCTGGCTTATATAACTCTCGGTAAGTTTTTGATTTTTTTTTTTTTTCTTCTTCTCTCTGTTTTTTGGAAAGCTACCCTTTCCAGCTGGAAAGTTAAACTGTTAGCTGTTATTTATTTCAAAAAGATATTTCATCATGTATACTATCTTAAATTTTCTTGGTATAAGGCAAGGAGCTTGATTAATTACTTGGTCAATCATATTGCTCCGTACTGAAGGGACGTTGTAGAACAACAAAGAAGAAAATATCTTCAACTCTGATTTTGCAGAAAATGTACAGTAATGATATTATTGCATTAATTAAATGCTTCTTAAAACAGATCTTTTAAAAAGCCATGGTTTGTCACCTTACTGTGACTAAAGGAAAATATTTCCTATAAGAAGCTAAGAAGAAAGAAAGAATCCACTATAAAGCACTTTATTTTGGACTCCTGTTCCTAATGCTTGCTTGTTCACCCATACGATGTTCCAGTTAGCTTTTTGACATTGTGTTTTTTGGTTAGTCACATCCAGAACTTCTCCCTTCTTTATCTGTGGCTGATTTTAGTGGGGAACCTCTGCTTCAGCCATGGAGGCAGCATATGTATTGCAAAGAAGAGAGGTTCTGGAATCAGATGGGCGTGGGTTCAAATCTTGCTCCCACCACTTAGTGGCAGAAGCCTTGGACAGCTTCTTTAGTTTTCCTCAGCCTTAGTCCTATTCTGGTAAAATGGAGGTAATACTACCTTTTAGTTACTCTGTAGCCTCCCCTCTTCCAGCTAGCACACGAAGTCCTGATGACCAGGCCCCCTCAAGAGCCAGCCATCTTTCCTCCTCCTGTTCTTCCTTCCTGCCTCTTCTGAGTTTGTCTGCCATTGTCTGTCACATGATTACCACGCAGCCTGCCCTCTGACCTCTGTGCCCCTCACTGTCCTCCAGTATCCTCCATATCGTGGTGAAGGGGAACTTGCTAAGCACAAACCGAATTGTGACTCCTTAGCTTACTGAATGTCCTTTCTGACCTGTCCTTGCACTGGGACAAGTGGAAACACTTTCACATGGCTCATCCAGCCCTCTTTTGGGCCCCACTTATTCTCTCCTAGCTCTCCCAGGCTCCAAGCCCTCTCTGTTCTGTCCACCGGGAATTGTCCTACTCAATGAACATACCAGGCCGTCTCCAAATCCGGCCTTTGCCCAGATTTATTTCTGCTTAGTACACTTCTTCCCGGTCCTGCTAAGCTTTCGCCATTCTTGGATCCCTCCTGGATGTCACTTTGGTAGAGCAACTGTCGATTCCCCGAGTCCAACTCCAAAGATGCACACCGGAGTTTTCCTGCTGGAAGTTTCCTTAGTCCCCGACACTGTCAGAGACCCACTTTTTTTTTACATTTTGATATATTTAGGGCTAAATTCTGTCTCATAGAAGTTACTTACAAATTACAAAATGAGCCAGATACAGCGTTGCATGTCAGTAATTCCAGCTACTCAGGAGCTGAGGTAGAAGGATCACAAGTTCCAGGCCAGCCTGGTAACATAGTAAGATCTCATTTCAAAAACACCAAAATTATGTATGTAGGGTACACTGTATTATATATAGTATACAGTATTCAAAGTACAGCAGCTCTCGGTTTCATTACATATAATACTGTGTATATAATAAAAACACAAGGGGGCCAGTGAGATGGCTCAGCAGCATAGGCGCCTGCCTGGCGAGCACGAGGGCCCGAGTTCGACTCCCCGAACCCACGTACGAGAAAAGGGCCGGTGATATCCCTCAGCGGCACGGACACCTGCTGGTATGCCAGGTCCTGAGGTCGACCCCCGATACGCACAAAAAAACAAGGAAACATGAATGAGTTAATATTTTTTAAACTTTTGTGTGGATTAAATAAAATAAAATAGAAAAAGCACTGAAAACATTGCATTCATGCAATAAATGATAATTTTTGTTATTGTTACTCCTACTGCTATTACTACTACCATCGTCATTAATACTACTGCATGGTGTTGTGCTGCTTTTAGGTATAATTCTTTCTGCCCATAGAAGCCCAGGGGCAGGTGTCTCAAGGGCTTTCACATTTTTAACTCCAGAAATGTGACGAAAACTGCTGCAGGCAAAATGGTTTTGTTGGATCTTTGTAAATATGTGCCCCTACCTCCACCTTCTTTATTTTCAGGTTCTAGTACCTCTTGCAACCTTTACAAATAAGTAGGTTTATTCTTCCTAACATGCACTTTCGCCAGTTGGTTCTCGGAGTAACCCCTGGCGTCCCTATTCAACAGAGGCTAGTAATTACCATAGCAACCGCAGCAAGCGACGCCTGTGTGCGCTTTCAGAAACAAAGCCCCTGCTTTGGAAAAATTACACACACACACATATTAATTTGCAATGCGAAATGCTGTTTCATGCTGTTTGTGAACGGGAATGGTGGCTCTTCGCGAGTCCACTTCCCTTCCTCCCTAGACTCGGGGCTCTCACTGTCGTGGCCCTGTTGCTCCGCCTCCACGGCACTCTCTGTGCATATACTGACTCGTTTTAAAAATGAAATTTTTGTGCCGTGGGGAGATAAAAACATGGCAAGGCTTCAGTTTCAGTGCAGAGGCACGAGGGTCAGGGAGAGGGTGCCCAGCTCCGCGGAGCAGTTGTTCTTGTCTGAGTGATGATTGTGCTGCCAAGGGGATTCATTAAAACAGAGCCTATTGCTGCTGCTCTGAATGAAGCGCTCCATAAATCCTGCTGTGAGCCTGTCAGTGGCGAAGCCCATATGTAATGCTTAAATACTGTGCCCGCATCTGCTTGCTGGCGTCTGCATCCCCACCCATGTGCGCTGCCTCCGCAGGGTCAGGAACGCAGGGCTGGACCCATGTAGTGGCACAGGAGCGCCTGCAATCCCAGCACTCAGAAGGCCGAAGCAGGAGGACTGTGAGGCCAGCCCGAGCTGTTACAGCAAGACCTGTCAGACAAGAGGAGAGGAGAAGAGGGGAGGGGAGGGAGGGGAGAACCCAAAGACTGGAATCCTGTTCACAGCTAAAAATTAAGAATTCTTCTTCTTACCCAGAGTGTGTATGTGTGTTTCCAGAGAGATACTAGGGCTTATTTTATTTGTGTGATACTAGGGATTAAACACAGCACCTTCCCACTAACCTTTGTCCTTAGTGCTATTTTTATTTAGAGATGGTCTTGCTAATTTGTCCAAGCTGGGCTTGAACTTGCAATCCTCCTGTCTCGGTCTCCCAGGGCGCTCACCTTACAGGCCTGTGGCACTGCACCCTGCTTGCGTGAGGGTTTAGACTGTGACTGAATCATGAGGTAACCACTTGTTCTGGGGTCCAACCTAGTTGGGGGTGGGGGGAGATTGAAGAAAGGGTTGGTTAGAACAATTTGAGGCCACGTGGTACTGTGACCTTCAGACCCTGTACACTTAAAAATCAGCAGGCAGTGTGCACCAGAGAACATTCAAGGTACAGCGGCTGGTGAGATCATTAGTCCTAATCAAAGGGCAGACGGCAGAGGGCGAGCTAGTCTGTCCTGCCCCCTCAGTCACCTGAAGAGAGGGGAAAGCCTGGGGAGAAACTCAGCTTCAACTAGACCTTCTTTTAGTTGTTGTTTAAACCCAGTCAGCTGGAAGCCTCTTTATGACTTCTCTAGTTGAAACTCTGATTTAAAAAAAAAAATAGAGCTTTGGTCTGAGAAAAAAATAATACATTCCAGTTAAGGGCTTTGCGGCCTGACCCTTTCCCTGTGTTCCGCGGGATCCCGTTAGCCTCCCGAGACTGTGGGCGGCCACTCTCGCCCCAAACGCAGCTCACAGCTCGGGGGAACTGGGGTGGGTCGGTGGGTGTCGCGGTGCAGGCAGGACAATGCTCACAAGCTTTGACCAAATATTTGCTGGCATTGAAAATTTACTCTTTCAATGCGGACTCTGGTGATTTCCCTGCTTGGCCCTAGCAGTTCTGACCAGGCTTAAGATGCCCGATAATGAAGTGAGGACTTAGAGGTCTTTATTAACAACTCGGAAAAGCTAGCTGGAGGCACATAGTCCTCTCAGAAGCCTTTCTCATTGGCCTTGGTGGCCCCAGGGCCCCAGGACCAGGCGAGGGATAGGCTCTTTTGTGTCCTGCTGGCCTTGAGTCGTCCTTTGCAGAGAGCGGCCACTAGAGAGCGCCTTGAGCCCAGGGATGGCACAGCGCGGCGCCTGCTTCCGAGGAGGCTGAGGGCAGGGACGTGGGGAATTATTATGCACAGTTCGTTTCCTTGTAATTTAACTCTCGGAGTAACAAAAGCATAATGTTTTCCGGCTCTATTTACAACAATGTGAACCGAGAGATGATTTCTGCCTCACCCCAGCCGCTTCTAACCCCTCCTGCTGACTTCCGCGGCTGAGTTTTGCACTGACCAGGCCGCCACACCTTCGAGGCCGCAGATCCCAGAAGAGTGAAGTGGAAAGCAGGGGTCTGCAGACCAGCCGGGCACACTTTTCACTTTCTGCTTCAAATTCCATCGCAGCCTCGTGGTCAGTTTTTAAGTTTATGTCTTTATTAAGGTGGTTTGGCTAGCGTCTCCCACCACCTTTGGACATCACGCAGTCCGAATGGGGCGAAACACTTCTGTCCCTGCAGTGTGGCGAGTGTCAAGCGGGGTGAGCGGTGCCCTCCCCGACGCTGCCCTCTCTCCGCCTTTTCCCCAGCTTTCTTCCCGAAGACTCCAGCCCTCTTTGATCTTCCTCGGGCTCTTTGAGCACTTACTGACTATTGCAATTTATCCTTTCATACCTATTGTCTTGTTCACTAATTGCTTCATATACGCATGTTTTTCCCCAGGGAAAAGGAAAAAAACTTTTTTTTTTTTTGAGTGCCTACTTCATCGGAGACTCCTTGCTAAGGGTTTTACATGCAATTTCCTTCAATCCCTTTAGCCATCTTTGCCTTAGATGCAGTTGCTTTCGTCTTACAGATGCGGACACTGAGTCAGAGGTTAAAGAACCTCCAGAACGTTATGCTAGACATTAGAGGGAGGATTGAGACGCAGGTACTTTCCCTATATGATTCTGAGGCTCCCTTGATTGTAAACCTGGGTGAGCGTCTCACCTAGTGAGACCCAGGTGCATCCACATACTTCTAAAAAATATTTAGGATGCTGTCTGAGCTAACCCACGTCGTGGCAAGGAAGTTGGAATCGTCCTAATTAAAAAACAGTAAGTGCTTGCCGAATGTTAGCCAAGTTCCAGCCTCGCTGTACAGGCTTTGCCACCTCATGCTTCGTAGATAGGTAGTGAATATTACCTGCTACAGCCCCACTGCCTGGCATCTGTGCTGCTGTTTCTTGCCTGTGCCTTTCCATCCAAGGGAAGAGGACGAAAGTCATTCTAGACAGAGCACAATCATCAGAACCAGGGTCCCTTTCATTGGGTTCAGTCATCTGTTAAACGAGTTGAGAACCCAGCCCAATGGCCACTCTATGACATTTGTTTTATTCTTTCTCCTTTATGTTGTTTGATTTAGATAGGTTTGGCTTTATTTTGTGTTTGGGTTTTCTCATGCTCTAAACATACCTCACCCTACCCACAAAATTGAAGGAAAGGTTAGTCAGAGGGAAGAAAGTGGATGTTTTCTTGGCAGTGTTGGTGGTGGGGGACCACTTAGGGATGAGAGGGTTCAGTAGACCTCAAAGCCCTTTAGGATTCCACCATATCCAATATGTTTGGGAACGGCCAGTTGTGGATAGAGACTGAGCCGAAGAATGGGTTGATACAGAAGGGACGAGAACCTCTCTTATTGTTCCAGAATCTTTTGACCCATTGTTTGGGGTCAGCAAGTGAGTAATCAAGAGGTACCCATGCAGCAACCATGGCTTTTCATAAAGATCTGGTACCTCCCAGGACTCTCAGGCACTGGACCCTACAAACTCACTGAAGTAACTTAACAAGATAAAGCCATGGAGTGAAGCCAGAGGAAGGTGGTCTCCAAGGACCCCACCAGACCCTACCAACCAGAATGCATTTTAGGAAGCAAGGGAAGCTGGGGGACAGAGGAATGTTGACCCTCAACCTCTGAGATCACATTAGTGAAACATGTGGAACCAATAAGGAAATTACTGTGGTCCTCTAAAGGGTGGTTTAAAGAATTCAGAAAGTCAGCATATTTTTGGACTAAAGACACACATACAGATCTTGGGTATCTTGGGCATTTCATTTTTATTTTACTTTTAATCAAAAATATTTTCTAGCTTTAGTAGAATGCAATTGTGAAATGCTTACCACATTCAAGCTAATTAACATATCTATCACCTCGTTTAGTGCTTTTTTCCTTTAGTGTTAAGATAAGTGTTAAGCATTTAAGATCTGCTCTTTTATAATCTTAAAAATTATCAAGTATCCATTATGAACTATGGTCATGATACAGTGCAATAGATTTTCAGCACTTATTCTTCCTGTCTAACCAAAACCCCTACCTTTGGTCAACATCTGTCCGTCCACTCTCCCTGTACATCTGACCCTGGCAACCACTATTCTACTTTCTGCTTCTGTGAGATCAGCATATAAATGAGATAATAGAATATTTGTCTTTCTTAAGACAACACTGAGAGTCTATCTCACCCCAGAAAGAATGACTGTCACCAAGAAATCAAATAATGACAAATTCTGGTGAGGCTGTGGGGAATAAAGAACCCTTCTACACTGTTGCTGGGAATGTGAACTAGTACAACCACTGTGGAAATCAGTATGGAGATTCCTCAAAAACCAAAACTAAGAATTCCATTTGGCCCAGGCTTTCCCCTTCTAGGTATCTTCCTGAAAGTGTTAAAGATGTCATACCGCACTGATGTGTACATACCTATGTTTATAGCAGCACAACTCATAATAGCTAAATCTTGGAAGTGGCCTCTGTGTTCATTGGCAGATAAACAGATAAAGGAAATGTGGATTTATACACAATGGAGTGCTACTCTGCCGTAAAGAAAGGTAAATGAGCTATTTGTAGGAAAACGGAGAGTTTGAGATCATAATGTTTAGTGAACTAAATCAGACACACAAGCTTAAATATTACAAGAATTCTCTTATATGAGAAACCCAGGTAATAAACAAAGAGCAAAATAAAGGTAGATAATAGAAAGTAGGGAGATAGATCTTTCTCAGATAGGAAGGGGACCAAGAGATCCAGGGAGGGGGGAAGGAGGAAAGGGAAGGGGATGAAAAAAGGAATAAAGATGTGTTATGTACATACATGTACCAGGTCCCCACAAGGAATGTAAACATTATGTCCCACAAACACATATTAATACAGTTTTTTAAATAGAGAAAAAATAAACCTGAAGCCAAATGACAAAATAACAACAACAACAACAGTTTTTCTTGTGCCCGGACTGTTTCATTTAACATAGTGCCCTCCAGATTCATCTATGCTGTTGCAAATGACATGATTTCTTTTTTTCTTTCTTTTTTTTCAAGTTCTGTGTGTGTGTATCATGTTTTCTTTATTCATCTGTCAATGGACATTTAGATTGATTCCATATCATAACTATTGTGAATAATGCTGCAATGAATATGGGGATGTAGCTATCTCTTTGACATATTGATTTTCCTTCCTGCGAATATATAGCCAGAATTGTGATTTGTTTGTAGTCATATTGTAGTTTTATTTTCAATTTTTTTTTTTTTTTTTGTGGGTACCGGGGGGTCGACCTCAGGACCTCGTGCGCCAACAGGCACCCGTGCCGCTGAGCGATATCACCGGCCCCTTTTTCGTATGTGGGATCCGGGAGTCGAACTCGGGCCCTCACGCTTGCAAGGCAGGCACTTATGCCGCTGAGCCATCTCACCGGCCCCCTTATTTTCAATTTTTTGAGGAACCTCTATACTGTTTTCCATAATGGCTATACAAGTTTGCTTTCCCACCAATAGTACACAAGGGTTCCCTTTTCTCTACACTCTTGCCAATACATTTTTTTTTTTTTTGGCTTTTTGATAATAGCTATTCTAATTGGTGTGTGGTGATGTATCATTGTGGTTTTAAATTGCATTTCCCTGATGATTAGTAATATTAAACATTTTTTTCATATACCTCTTGGACATTTGTATGTCTTCTTTTGAGAAGTGTCTATTTATATTTTATATTTTTAACCAAATTATTTGTTTTCTTGCTATTCAGTTGTTTGAGTTTTTGTATATCTTGGATATTAATTCCTTAACAGATGTGTGGTTTGCAAATATTTTCTCCTGTTCCATACATTGTTATTTTATTTACTATTTCTATTGTAGTGTAAAACTTTTTAGTTGAATAAAATAAAAATCAATATGGAAAATTCAATAACATTTCTAATCACTAGCAATGAACTATCTGAAAAAGAAATAAAGAAAATAAACCTATTAACATTGCAATCTGTCTTATTTACTTGTCTTATTGCTAAGACAAAATACCTGACACCCAAAGTTGAAGGGGAAAAGGTTTATTTATTTATTTATTTATTTATTTATTATTATTTTTTTTTTTTGTGGGTACCGGGGGTCGAACTCAGAACCTTGTGAACCAGCAGGCGCCCAGGCCGCTGAGCGATATCACCGGCCCTTTTTTCGTATGTGGGTTCTGGGAGTCGAACTCAGGACCTCGCTCTTGCCAGGCAGGTGCTTATGCCGCTGAGCCATCTCACCGGCCTGAAAAGGTTTATTACAGCTCACAGTTTAGAGGTTTCAGTTCATAGTTGGCTGGCTCCAAGGCAGGGTGTCATGGCAGAGGGGCATCACAGAGGAGAAATAGTCCTTGGCAGGCAGAAGGCAGTAAGGCAGCAAGCAGTAAAGTAACAAAGCAGCAAGTAACAACAGCATCCCTCTTTCTGTCCCTTATATTCTATCCAAGCTACAAGCCCTTAAGGTGGGTAGCACTCACACCCAGGGAGGGCCTTCCCATTATCAACACCCAGAATTACGCCAAACCAATCAGTGGACCAAATTAGTATCATAGGCCCATAATTCCAGCATCACACACTTAATCCCAGCATCACACACTCTAGATCCAGGGACCTCAGAAAAGCCCCATCTATGACTGTGTGAGGGTTTGGGGGACATCTAGACATAAACCATAACACGGTAAAAATACTTAGGGAAAAATTTAACAAAGGGGGTGAAAAGTGTTAAGACACTGGTGAAAGAGATTGAATAAGTGAAATAAATGGGACGATATCCCATAATCATAGATCAGATGAGTTATTGTTAAAATGTCCATTTTAACCCCAAAGGTGTCCATACTACCAAAGAAGCTACAGAGTCCATGTGGTCTCTATCACGGGGAGCAGCAGCCAGGTAGACAGGTGGACGGTAGCAACTGCCAGCAGGAAGCAGCAGGGGCAGCTGCGGCAGGCTGATGCCTGAGTGTGTGGACGACTCACTCCTCCACAACGCTGGTAGGATGAGAAGACCTTGGAAGTGAATTGGGAATTCTATGTATGCTGTTGCCCTAGGGAAGGAAAGCAGAAAGCCAAGAGTGCTCAGGTTAATGGGATCTGATTTGTATTTGCAAACAGCTGAGGCTTTGAGTAACCTTTTGAACACCTAGTGTGGAATAAATACTAAATAATTCTTAGCTTCCTTCCTTTCCCTTCTTTTTTTTTTTCTGTGTGTGGGTATCGGGGGTCGAACTCAGGACCTCGTGCACCAGCAGGTGCCCGTGCTGCTGAGCGATGTCACCGGCCCTTTTTTCGTATGTGGGTTCCAGGAGTAGAACTCAGGACCTCGCGCTTGCCAGGCAGGCGCTTATGCCGCTGAGCTATCTCACCGGCCCTTCCCGTCTTTTTTGTAGAAGTTTTATATTTGGGAACCTTGTCCTAACATCAGTGAAATATTAAGACTCAGCCCCTCTAGAACCAATTTTTCATAAACATTACTGAGGAAAGGTAGAGTTGTTTAAGTGTTAAAAACAATTCCCTAGGATTTTAGTTCACAGAAAATGCTCTTTTCCCAAACTTACTTCCCTCACCTCTGTGATAATCCACTCTGAATTCAGGTTGGTGAAATTCTGGCAGTCAACCCTGGGAACTCTCTTCCCAAGACTGTGACCCTGCTTGCCATCTTTGGGAGAAATGTCCTAGGTAATCTTTGTGTCTCACTCTCTTGGGGTCCTTGCTTACAAGTCACTTGCTTCATGAGATCTCTTTGCATCCTCTGGTTAATTGTTCTGCTCCATTCATCCCTGCTGATGCACCTTTTGCTTATAATTCATTTATTATTTGCCTCCTGCACTAGAAGGACTGATTTTTTTTCAGTACTGTGTACTCCTGTATCTTAGATCCTGGAGGAGTATTTGAATAGGCCCTGAAGTATTTATGTGAACATTATTAAAATGTCACGCCTTTCGTTAATATTTCTGTCATTCAGTATTACTAGGAATGAAAGTAACATTTTGTTTTCTTAACCACTTTCTAAAAATTCTTTCCTGCTACATTTAACTCTGGATAAAGGAAAATGATTGCATAAGTGAATAAAATGAAAATGCCTTACAGAAAAGCAAATGAAGGCATACAAAGATGGCATGGCATCAAAACCAAAGGAAGATAATTCAGTCCTGGAAAGCTAAAGGCTCCATACCATGTGATAATATAACAATAACAATAATAATAGTAATAGTGGTTGCTGTTAGTGGGTACCACCTGCAGGCTAGGGCATCATTTTCCAGACATGTAATTAGTACCATAGAATTGTCTTTCAAGAGCTTAGAATTCCCATGACCTTAGTGGGAAGGGGGCGGGGAACCACCAGGAAACTGACATGAAGACACATAATAACAGGAAGTAGGAGTAGCAAAAGGAAGAGGAGGAGGAGTAAAAGGGGGACAGAAGAAGGGCGAAGGCCAATATCCTTGGCTGCTCGCCCCCTGTGCCTGCTCCTTGTTCCAGCATCAACCCAGGTTCAGAGAAGGGTCTTTTCCCTCCACACGTCAAATATATAAAATCACCTGTGACATATCCCTGGAGGATTAGAGACACAAGGGATTTTTAAAAGTTTACCAAAGACACTTTTCCATAATGGTGTAAAATTGTAAGGATCCAGTTTAACCATAATTTGCAAACCTCGTGAGTACCATGGGCTAAAGGAGCCTCCGGAACCCTCTACCTTTGGAGATAGAACTGTATTAGAGGGTTGAAAATTCAGCCTCGAGCTGGCAGGAAGGTGTGCAGGGAATTAAGGGCAAAGTGAATTCGGAAACTCAGCCTCAGCAGTTTGTGGCACACATGAGCTCACAGCCACTCTGACTTCCTTCCTTCTAGCATATTGAGCCAAGCCAAAAACATTCAGTTGGAGAAATATCCCTGGAATCTAGGCCCAACTAAAATGTCACCCTGTCCGTTTTCACGCCAAATGAAACAGTGGTCTGGATTTGGAGCTGAGAAACCAGTGACGAGTTGAAGAGCCTCAAAACTTCTGTTTATGAAGGCTTTATCCCCAGGAGGAGCAGAGTGACATAGATTAGTGCTACTGCTCTTCTTCTGATGGAGAGAAGATGTCAGGAGGGAGAGTTGCGGTGATTTGCTTCATATTGCACAGGTGGAGCAAAATTTTTAATAATTGCTGGCTGGCAGCAGCCGTGTTTTTCACACCATAGCAGCGATCAACTCCCGGTTTGTTCTGAGCTGATAAAATTAGCCAGGCCACAAAGACATTATTAAAAACAAAACAAACCAAGAAGGCTTATGCCATGGCTTTAAGGCATGTGTTCTCAAGTTCTACCAAGCTTTGGATTCCACAGGGCTGCCACCAAAAATGCAGTTAGAGTCCTTAGATGTCCCCTGAAGATTCTTGATCATACTCTTTGAAGGGGAGCTCAAGGTGTGTGTTTGTTACTTTTCTCTCGTTGCTGGGACAAAATACCTGACGCTCAAAGTTAAAGAGGGAAATGTTTATTTAGCTCACAGTTTGTAGAGGTTTCATTTCATAACCAGCTGGCTCCAAGGCAGCATGGCTGTGGGACAATCATTCATGGCAGTGGAAGATAGCAAAAGCAACCAAAGCATAAAAGGGGGCAAGCAAGCTTCTTTTGCTCCCTTATATTGTATGCAGTCTACCCACCCTAGGGTGGGTGTAGCACTCACACCATCTCTGTGCCCTCCTCTTACACAGGCTCAGGATGTATACAAAGCGAGGACCCTGGCCCCCTGATGAGTCACTTAGTTAATCTTCTAAACTGCTCAAGTTGACACAATGAATCAACCATTACAACATCCTAGAGCATAAACAGCTGCCCTAGGGCGTGTCCTCTATACCCTAGGATGTAGAACTGCTGAGTCACTTAGTTAAGCTTCTGAATGCAAGTTGACACAATGTATCAACCATTACAAGGTGCCAGTTTTAACAAGATCCCTATTTGGTTCTGATGCAGGCAGCCCACTTAGTCACATTGTGAGAGATGCTGCCTTAGATTATGCCCAAGAGTTGTCAGGCCAACTGCCAGTCTAGTGCCCTCCCAAAGTGGCACTTGTTGCTCTAACTGGCTCATATGGAAGCCACCAGCCATATCCAGCCACTAGAGATGCAGAGTCCAAATGGAGACATGCAGTATAAGTATAAAATGCATGAGACTTCAAAAACTGTGTATATGAAAAATGGTGTAACACATTTCGCTTAAAAATTTTCATATTAGTTATACGGTGAAATGCTAATATTTTGCCCTATTGTGTTGCATGAAATATATCATTAATATTAACTTCACTGCTTTCTTCTTAAATTTTTAATGTGGCTGCTAGGAAATTGGAAGTTTTATGCGTGACTCACATTACAGTTTTAGAGTTGCTCTGGACACTGGTTTCAGATTATACATGAGTCATAAACACTTTCCAGACAAGGACTATCTCCAGTTTTATTCTCCCTCATTTTGTCTGCACTTTAAAAAGAAATGGAGGTCGCTAAGATGGTCCAGCCTATATTGCAAAGGTTAAACACAGGTAGCCTTCTAGTTCAATCAAACCACCGAGATGTTGACTACTCAAAATGTTGGCTCACACAATGTCTTCCAAAAATGCCACCAACATCTAAAATTGCAAAAAAGCTTACCACATATTTTTATATTAATTTTATATTGACAAAAGCAAAGATTCAGTAATACTGGGTACACTGTGTCAGTCAAAGAAACCCAGCTGGCTCCAGGGTGAAGCAAGTACTTCATCCGAAGACTTCAGAAAAATGAGAAAAGTAGTTAAAGTCTGTGATTTAAAATTCAGCCATATTCAAAACATGTCTGTATATATCGTTCCCTTTTGTCACTGTTGTTCTGTTTGTTTTTATGAAAATGTCTTTGTCAAGGTAGAAGAGTATAACATATGCTATCTTACATTTTGATAGCTTGATTTATAACTTAGAGTATTTAGACTTATAATGTGTGGATTTCCATTTGAGCTCTTGATGTAGACCTAGTAAAAATTAGGGGCAGCCAAGTTCTGGGTACCTAAATCAAGATGAAGGAATAATTTTTGATTGTTAGGGCTGGAACTGAAGATGTTGCAGTGGGATTATTGCAACTGGGGTGGACGAGAGTGGCTGGCTGATGGGGTTCCACAGGTCAAGTCTAATTCACACTAGCAAAAAGCATGTGACCAACTCCTCCATATCGAATCTCTCTGGTTAGGGTTTCATTGTTGATCTTATGGAATTCTGCCTACTATTTTAAGAATTAAGTTGCTTATTGGGGCTGTAATAATTTTTTTTTTTTTTGGTGGGTACCGGGGGTCAACCTCAGGACCTCGCGCGCCAGCAGGCGCCTGTGCCGCTGAGCGATATCACCGGCCCTTTTCTCGTATGTGGGATCTGGGAGCCGAACTCAGGCCCTCGTGCTTGCCAGGCAGGTGCTTACACCGCTGAGCCATCTCACCGGCCCAATAATTATTTTATATTCCACATTCATGAGCGTATTTCTAGCCTGTGACCCTGTTGTCTCTAGAGAAAGTTAAAACTGATTAGCTATTTTCGTTATTTTCTATATAAATTTCAATCAGAAACTCTGTTTTATATAACTAAAAAAGATAAATTGAGTGAGTGTTTTGTGCTGAGTGTTATATTAGGCTCTGTGCAAGGGGTTGGAAAGTAGAGAATACTGTGGTGTCGGTGATGTAACACAGTGAACATTTCACATGTTCTTATCACTCCTCCTGTATGGGGGGAACCATGCAGCGCATTGAGCCACACAGTGGCATATAGCCTTCTGCACTGATAATCATCCTCATGGTTCTGTGGTTCTGGTGGGGGAGCTCTGTCTCCACCATGGGGCTCAGAGTCAGCATGGAGGCTCCACTCACAGGTGTTCATGGGGTCCGGGCTGAAGGGGACAACTGCTTCTGATAACATGTCCTTCTCATGGTAATGGTAGGACCACAGAGGGCAAGGCCCACCATGCACTCCTGCTGATAAACCATTGTCCAAATCAAGTCACATGGCTGAGCTCACAATGGGAAGGAAAGAGGGCGGAAATATCTGTGAAACAAAAATAAAATATCTCGACCTTCTGCAGTGACCCTTGATGCTTCATGGTACCCCGTCACCCACTTCAAAAGATTCTAGGGGTGTAAGACATTCCATCTCTCTAGTCCCTGTCTTGCCCCAGCCAAATGGACAGTGTAGGAGGAATGGCTCAGAAAGGGAGGAACAGTGGGATGGGTCCCTCACTCTGCGATGGTGGAATCCAGTAAGTAGAGCAGTTAGGTCATCATTAGCTCTCTCACAAGGGCCATTCTTGGGCAGCACTGTGGCTATGTTCTCCTCCCCTTCATCATCCTGGGGTCCTTCTAGTTTTCTGAGCCTGGTGCTAGAGCTTTCCAGATGATTGGACCACCAACATTTGTTTTTTCTAGCTATCCATAGATAATTTTGGCTGTTTGTTACCAAGAAAGCTGCTTGAAGCCAGTGGGCACAAGATTTGGCTCTTAGAAAATATTCTGTAGTTTGAGGAACTATGTTTCCAAAGAAAACCATTGCACATGTATCATATGATATTCCGAGAGGCAAGTGTATGAAACATAGGGCCTGACAGCTGGAATCTCAAATCTGAACTCTAGCACCTCCTTCCTGTTTCACTGTTAATTTTTCTTTGGTTTCTCATCTGTAACACTAATTACCTTAGGCAGGTCTTTGCAAAGATAAAACAATAACATGTTTAAATCTCCTAGCACAGTCTTTAGTATGCAGTAAATCTTTAATAACTAGTATTTCTTGTTTTTATCATGGTAAGGTGTTATTTGGAGTAGGATAAGCATTCTGAAGGAAAGTAGCTTCGTTAAAGTCTTCAAGAAAATTAGAGTCATGGACTGTTGATGGGGGATAGTGGAGTGGTCCAGAAAAAAAACATGCAAAAGTCAAAGTACTGTTGGGAGTGATGGCACAGATCAGTAATCCCAGCCACTTGGGAGGCTATGGTTGAAGGATTGCAAGTTTCAGGCCAGCCTGGGCAATTTAAGGAGACCATGTCTGAATATAAAGAATAAAAAAGGGCAGGAGATGTAGCTCAGGGCTAGGGCTCTTGCCTGAGATGCACAAGGTCCTGGGTTTAATCCTTAGCATTGGGGAAAAAAATGCCAAAATACAGCAATAGGAACAGACATGCAACACATAGAGAAGATCAGCATGCCTGTTAGAGGAAATATCTCCACAGAAAGCAAAAGAAGATTTTAAGGCAGGACAGGATCTGATGATAGACGGATGCCTTTGAGAGTAGACAAGGTTTAAATGCAACAATCTGGTAATAGGGAGCCCCAGGTTTTGAAACTGATGGAGAATTCATGCATGTGCAGAAGGAGAATGTACATGTTGTAGAAATATTTGGAGGGTTATGTGTGGGCCAGCTCATGGTACAAATGGAGCTCAGTTAGAAAACAATTGCAGTAAAATAGGACAGAAAACAATTGCAGTAAATCAGGACAGAGTGATGAAGGTCGGGATGGGGGTGACGGCTGTAGAATAGATGCCTGTGACAAACACCAATCTGAGGAACACAGTGGTTCTGTGACTCTTTGGAAGTAAGGAGAGAGAGAAGTATGGAGTCACTGCTTCATTTAGAAAGACACTGAGTTTATAAGCTAGAATATTTACTTTTTATTAAGCTATAATTCATATGCTATACATTTCACCATTTTAAAGTGTGCAACGCAATGGTTTTTAGTATATACATAAAGTTATGCAACCATCACCACTAATTTCAGAACATTTTCATCACTGCCAAAAGAAATCTCATATCTGTTAGCAGTAATTTCCTTTCCTTTATGCCTGTAGCCCCTGGCAACCACTAATCTACTTTCCGTCTCTAAAGATTTGCTTATTTTGGACATTTCACATAAATGGAAATCTTACAATATGTGGTCTTTTGTGTCTTGCTTCTCCCATTTAGCTTAATGATTTCATAGTTCATCCATGTTGCAGGAATATCAATACTTCCTTTTGATGGCTGAATAATATTTCATTGTACGGCTATATCAGATATTTTTCTATTCATCAGTTGATGGACATTTGGGCTATTCCCATCTTTCAGCTATCATGAAAAACAATGCTATGAACATTTGTAGATAATTTTTTGTATGAACATATGTTACCAATTCTCTTGGGTATATACGTAGCTGTGAAATCTCTGAGCCATATGGTAACTCCATGTTTAACCATTTGAGGAACTGCCAGACTATTTTCTATAGCAGCTACACCATATTACATTCCCACCGGCAGTGTATGATGTTTCCAATTAGTACACATTCTCGCCATCATTTTTTCTTTTTACAGCATAGCCATTATAGTGGGTATGACACAGTACCACATTGTTGCTTTGAGTTGTATTTCCTTAATGATTAATGATGTTGAGCACATTTCAGCACGCTTGTTGCCAATGTGTATATCTTTTTCAAAGAAGTATCTATTAAAAGTTTTGCCTGTACTTAAGGTTGTTGCTGTGTCTATGTCTTACTCCAAGACCATCTTCACAAAAAGCCATAAATGATAGTTCTTTAGGGTATAATTTACACTACATAAATCAGGATATTCTGAGGTTTCCAAAGTTTTAAGGAATGATAGTGGTGCCTCTTTCATTTTGTTTGGTCTGCAAGTATGTGATCAAGAAATTTAAATGGCACGAGGGAGCTATTTCTCTACTCATTTCTTCCTCATTATTGTTCAAGTTCCTTGAATGTAACTGATATTAACACTATGGATTTATTTACCTAAACTGCTTTCATCTGATATCAAGAGTAAATCAAATAGAATTCTTCACAAAAGTTAATTTAACTTTACTTAACACTTTCCCCAAATGGAGCTTGGTACTTCCAACTCGGCAATATAAAAATAAAGTACATAACTATTTTTTAAAGTAGCTATAAAATAAAGGAGTTGGACTGAATTATCTGAAAATTTTCAACTTTATTGTTCTCTGATTCTAACATGGTTGGTTGGTAACTGAGACGGGATGTGCACCCAGGAATGATAACTGAAGACCCCTTCCCCAGTGAAGATGCCATTCTTCTCTGATGAAGTCACACTTGCAAAATGAGTCTTAACTGGTCCCTTGAAGGCTGAAAACTCTGGAAACGTAAGACACAGGTCATGGAAAAAGAGGTTCAGAAACTAATATATGCACTTAAAAGAGTGGTCATAATAATTATTTTGTGGGTGAATTGTTCTTATAGATAAAAATCCTGTTTGAAAAAATGCAAAACAGATGGTTCCTAGGCAGTAGGGTAAAATTATTCCTTGCAAACCAATGGGATTTGGATTGAGATATTTTCAAGAAGGCCAAATAGTAATGAAAACTGACATTAGATTACAAAGATGTATGTGGAAAATACTATCCATTAGCAATCTGCTTTTATCTAGTTATTAAAGAGATCAGATAAAACTGAAAATAGAATCAGGAGGCAATAGAAGCTAGTATAGTGTTGTGAGTTTGTGATACAATGGGTTTCAGAACCATGGCAAAGTCTTTTAAACCAGGGTGGCTCTGTTTACAATACAATTATGCTTGTCTCCTGGAACTGTGTAAAAGAGATGGGCTGAATGAGTAACTTGAATTTGAATCAAGTGGATATGTTTTTGCTTAGTTTTCTTAGGCTCCTTAGAGGATTTGAATCTGGACCAAAGGAGCTTAAACTCTTATTTCTATGTAGAACCCTGTAGCTACCATAACAGAAGAAAGCAGTGTACGGTTGAATGTTAAACATCTAGATTTTATTACCTATATATTATAGGAATCAGAATACAGTGATCAATCCAGGTCAGAGAAAGTCCTGCACATGGACTTGAAGAGTGGGCAGAATTCAGTCATGGGAAGTAGAGAAAGGAGGACAGTCTATAAGAAGGACGTGAGGGCCGGTGAGATGGCTCAGCGGCGTAAGCGCCTGCCTTGCAAGCGCGAGGGCCCGAGTTCGACTCCCGGATCCCACATACGAAAAAGGGGCCGGTGATATCGCTCAGCGGCACGGGTGCCTGTTGGCGCCCGAGGTCCTGAGGTCGACCCCCCGGTACCCACAAAAAAAAAAAAAAAAAAAAAAAAAAAAAAAGAAGGACGTGAGAGCGAAGATCCAATGAGCACGGGGTTCCCCGCGCAGAACGTGGTCCCTGGCCAGGCCGAATGTGTCGTTAGAAGTGAGAGGGCCACAGAGCTAGTTACCTCCATGTTGAGCACTGAATATGAGATATTATTAAGAGCCTGAAATAGCAAAGAGCTGTTTGCTGGATGCCAACCCTAAAAAGCGGGGGACAAAGGCTCTAGAAAAAGAGAGGATGTGACGTGGGTAGAACCAGTATTGCAGATATCTTTTAAATGCTCTTTGGAACCTTGCCTTCATCTAATTCTTTGATAGATTCACCATCTCATAACTTAAGATGTTTGGAAAGATCATAGCATAGAATGTAAGAATCGAAACAAAACTTGAAATCATCGAATTTGTCCTTCCTGTTAAGTGTGAGATCACTGAGGGTCAAAGGCAATAAAGTGGCTTCTCCGGGGTCACACAGCTGCGAGGCGTAGGAGCCAGTTTTCTTGGACTCTGGCTTCTCTGCCCCTCCCCACAAATCGTTTAAATTTCAACCTTTTTTTTCCCCGAGACCCTGATCTTATGAGGTCACTCTCAAACTATCCAAGGATTTGTTCTACTTCTTTCCAGTATCATTGTGGGTAAAATATCATTATATGTTAAAGAGTGTAGAACCATGTCTCTCGATATATGGTTCATAAATCAACTACATCAAAATGTTCCTAAACTCTGTTTCAAAAAATATTACATTAGAAACTGGAGTTAGGACCAAAGAATGCAAATGCAATTTAATCAGACATCTAGGTGACTTTATATGCTGAAGTTTTAGAATCACCACTCTAAATTAAAATAGAATGTACCCAGAGTGGGTTTGTTTTTGTTTTTGAGCTTCAGGTAGATTATGCAGCAAAATAATTTAAACAATTGCTAGTTTGTTATTTATATGGATTGAAAAACTGGTATTGTGAATGTTTGGTGTTAATATGTAGTATTTATGCATTAAATCACTAGAATCCTATGGGGGAAAACATAAAAATGTGAATTATTTTCTTTCTTACACAGTTGCAAGCTGGAAGAGGACACAAGTCTGAAGTGTGTGTGTGTGTGTGTTTATTTACATCGTGGTATAGACCATACTCAATGAAGAAACTGAATCGATAATCCATGATGTCTGTTTGTTGCCCCAAGTCCCTGCCTCAGAAATTTTTACAGGTGAGATTTATCAAAGCTGAAGGGAATAGATCATCTTGTATGTGTTGCTTTAGAAAGAAAAAAACAAAAACTAAGCCAATAATTTTATGGATCTGATGTAACTATGACTCAAAAATTGCTAAGAATAGTGCAAAAATGAAACACAAGGAGGGTCATTTTCCTTATGAAATATATATAAAAATCTTTTTTTTTTTTGTGGGTACCAGGGGTCGACCTCAGGACCTCACACGCCAGCAGGCGCCCGTGCCGCTGAGCAATATCACCGGCCCTTTTTTTGTATGTGGGTTCTGGGAGTCGAACTCGGGCCCTCACGCTTGCCAGGCAGGTGCTTACGCCACTGAGCCATCTCACCGGCCCCTATATATAAAAATCTTAAAATATTAACCAAATCTAATCAAATCCCTCAAATATATTATGATTAAGAAACTTTTATTCTAAGGTAGTTTAATATCAGAAATTCACCAAATTGATGGACAAAGAAAATCATTGATTATATCAATAGCTGTAGAAAAATAATTTTATACAGCTCAATAAAGTGATAAATCCAGATTGCAGTGAATTCACAATAGCATTAAAATCTGGCCTGTTACGTATTTTTGTAAGTAAACTTTGTTAGCACACAGCCATGTCCCTTTGTTTACATTAATGTAAATAAACAAAAAAGAAAATCAAACAGAAAAATGACAAAAAATCAGTAAATTCGCACAATGGGAGGCCCCAAAGAATAACAACTATATAAGGAGGTGCTCCAATTATCTTAATAATCAGAGAAACTTAATTTAAACTAATAGTGAAATAGCACTGCATAATAATCAGAATAGCTGAAGTTGAAAATGTGAACAATAGCAAGCATTGGTGAGGACAAAGTGTGAGGATGCATTGCTTGGTGGGCTAACAATTGGTACAGGCACTCTGGACAAAAACCTGGTGTTATCTGGTAGATTTAAAAATGTGTATATCCTACAATCTACTGATTCTCATCTAGTCTTAAAGACTTCTCACAAAGGCACCTGAAGAAAGATGTGCAGGGGTGTTCAGTAGACACATTGGTGGCTCTGAAGAGAAATCAGTGATAACTTGGGTCCCTATGTAAGAGGACACACGAATCAAAAGTAGGTGCATGCTCTGAAACTCTGCGAAATGGAGAAAGAGTCTTGAGTAAGAAATGCTGGAAACAGAATAAAATCTATAGCATAATAGAATACATACATATAGAAAACAGTATTAAAATTTTATAAGAATAAATACCTCTATAAAGGTAGATAAGATACATTTGCTTAGAGACTAACAGGATGGAGGGAGGAAAAGAGAAGTGTGAAATGCAGAGGAGTGAGAGGGAATAAAAATATAATGGCAAACTTCTATAAAATTTTAAAATAATGAGATTAGCCATGTTCATAAAATGCATACTTGTCACTTAACATTCATCAATTTTAAGTACTTACAGAATTTGTCTTCTTTCATGGATATTTCCTAGCTCAGTCAGAAAGCTGTGTTTCTAGGCATTTGGAAGAACTGAAGAGGGTTTTGCTCCGCAGTTGTTCAGAATGCAATACCAGAATAGGCTGTCCATGTGGCTATCAGCAATGGTCCTCTGGGGAGTCAGAATTCTATGGGATATGGATTAGCATTCAAATATAGTAGAATCATGCTAAATACTGCTGTGGAGGACCGCCAAAGCTATTTATTCCTATTACCCAGCTCAGGATGGTACCACATCAACTCTTTTTTTTTGTGGGTACCGGGGGTCGAACTCAGGACCTCGTGCGCCAGCAGGTGCCCGTGTCGCTGAGCGATATCACCGGCCCTTTTTTCGTATGTGGGTACCGGGAGTCAAACTCAGGACCTCGCGCTTGCCAGGCAGGCGCTTATGCTGCTGAGCTATCTCACCGGCCACATCAACTCTTTATTTATTCCTAATGGTTTTAACACAGTGCCAGGCACACATTAGATATTTTAAAAAGCTATCTAGTGGAATGCACAAATAAAAGGAAAAAAACCCAAAAAAAAAACTTATAAATGAGTAATAATTCCACCAATAAAACACACAATAATTGCAGACCTTGGAAAAGTTGGAAAAGATAATAAACTTTCCCCTTTTAGATAAACAAAGCTCACTTTCAGAACAGGCAGATCCCTTCATGGAGTCCATCTGAACCTTGCTTAGTCACTGGTCATGCACCAGATGATGGCTTAAGCTTACATGCAGAGATTGGAATTGGACTGAGTGAGAAATCTCAGCTCACTCAAGGACAAAATGGCTAGAGAATAGGTGAAGAGTAGCAAGCAAATGAGGGTGAGAAGAGTTCTCCTAAAGATACCCAGCAAGAGGAGATGCCGCCCTCAGAGTCAGGGGAGCTGATGTGGGCATCCAGCCTCGGGGTGGGGGAAGGCAGCGCTCCTTCCTAATACAGAAGGCCAAATGGGACTCAAGCCAATGCAGCTAGCGTTTTTAAGCAAATCCATGATGCTTGCTTTTCAGATATTATCTTCTGTGATCCTTACAACCTTATGAGGTGGCTGAGGCAGCAATACCTGTCTTTATGTCAGATAGGATGGCTTAAGGCTCAGCGATCTTGAGCGTCTTGCTAAGGTCAGGTCAATGGTAGACGTAAAGTACAAAGCCGTATTCTTTTGCTCCCAAGCGTCAGCTGTTTCCGTAATACCTGAGTCTCTTCTTTAGCTTAAACTGAGACTGAAGGCAGATTAAGGAGAAAATTTGAATTTATCATAGATAGAAGGGAAGGATATGAGTTCAAATGGGCTGGCCTCTGGTGCAGGGAGACTGAAAATATTCAGAAATGATGGTGCCATAAAAACCCTTATTTCCAAAATTGCTCTAACGGTGCCATTCTGTCTATCCTAGGTACTTAGAGCTATATATATAAATATATATTGGTGAATAATTTTTAACATTTTCAAATCATCAGAAATTTTTCTTAGTACCTGTTGTGCATAAGGACAGGGTGGGGAGGATTCAAAGAAGCATTATTAACACTCGAATTTGAGAAGTCACTGGAGCGACAATACGGGTGAAAAGTGCGTGATGCGAGATATATGAGTAGAACACAAAACGGTTATGGGACAACAGAAGCAAGGATAACTGCAGAATGGTTAGTAAGGGGAAATTCCAAGGAGAGCATGAGATTTAAGAAAGGACACAAAGTATGGTTAGGAAACCACTGGAGCGGGGGTCTGGAGACCCTTTCAAGCTGGCCGGGAGATTAAAATTACTCTTATAACAGTACAAGATTGCCTTTTTCACTATGGTGACCTTCGTCTTAGTTGCACAAAACCAATAAATCATCTGAAAAATAATATTTTCTTTTCTAAATATGTACATATTTAAATGAAGTAGGATTCTCTTCACATAAATGTCTTTAGTTGTGCTCTGGTGGCTGCCTTGACATTCTGGGTTGATTCAAAATGTTTACCTTTCATGGTCATTTGGATTTGGGGAAGAGCAGGAAGTTGCATGATGCCAGATCCAGTGAATAAGGCGAAGGAGGACCCACTGGAATGTTTAAACGAGCCCACCTTTTCACTGGGTGACCCCTGGCAGCAGCATTCACTGTATTTTTGCTCTCACCCTGTAAAGAAATAAGAGGACCTCCAGAACCGCTTTAGAACATGGCAAGAAAAATGGATTAAGTGTGTTGGAGGTGACCGAGAGTATTTTGAGTGGGATTAATGGCAATATGTCTTTTACTGTACATTTTTTATTTTTATTTATTAATTTTTTTTCAGAGCTGTCAACCTAACTTTATTCGTCAGAAACTGGGCAGACCCCTCAGGAAGCTGCATGCCCCTGGGCCCTGGGTCCTTCTACTTGGATCCTGGTGAAATATGCACAGTGTGCCCTCCCTGATGCCAGGGAGAAACAAAGGAAAGGGATGCCACTGTCTTATGTGATTTTTTTTTTAATTTAAACATTTATCGGGCTGGTGAGATGGCTCAGTGGCGTAAGCGCCTGCCTGGCAAGTGCGAGGGCTCAAGTTCGACTCCCGGATCCCACATACGAAAAAAGGGCCGGTGATATCGCTCAGTGGCATGGGCGCCTGCTGGCGCGCGAGGTCCTGAGGTCGACCCCCGGCACCCACAAAAAAAAAAAAAAATTTATCATATATTTCAATCACCCCTTGTATATTTGAACCAAAGGAACAGAGCATCAGAAACAAACATGAGAATCCTAATGTCTTCTAATAACCCAGACATCAAATATATTTGCAAAAACTGTTAGAAACAGTGTCATTTTTTCCATTTTCTGGTTTGGAAATATTGTTAATTTTCATAAAACATATTGGTATCTTAACATATAATGAAATTATTTTAATTATTTTAAAATATTTAATTTTTCTCACTTTAGTTCCTAAATATAAATATTAATAGATATAACCACGTAAGCTAGAACTCTTTGTGTTTCTCAGTAATTTATAAGAGTATAAGAGAATTCTGAAATCAAACACTTTCAGACCTACAGATTTGTGTGTGTGTTTTATGGTTTTTAAAAAATTTAGGGGTAATGATGTGTAACTTACACTTAGTAAAATGCACCCATTTTTGTGAGTCTATTATGAGTCCTGACAAGTATAGAATCATGTGTCCATCACCATCTTCAAGTTCTAGAACATTTTTGTCACCCCAAAATGTTCCTTCATGCACCTTTGTACTTAATCTGTACCCCTCCCCGCCTCATGCCTGTAACGTAGTAACCACTAAACTGTTTCCTGTTCTTATTGTCTTTTCCAGAATATCCCAACAGTGGAACCACACATTCTATAACCATCTGAGTCTAGTTTGTTTCACTTGCAGCAGTGTGCTTGGGGTTCATTCACGTTGTGTAGATTTCATGGGCTTTCCTCTTCATTGCTGAGTGAATTTCATTGTACAGACATACATGATTCCTCTATCCATTCACAAGGTAAGACCTGGTTCTTTCCAGCTCTGGGCAATTATTAGTAACCATTCATATATGGTTTTTTGTGTGAACATCTCCCCCCAGGGTGGGGGTAAACATCTAGGAGTTTAACTATAAAGCAGTTTAGATATTTGAAGAGGAAAAGGAGAACATTCTAGATAGAAGGACGAGGTGGGCAACCTGCTCTGCTTTTTTTGCCCTTTGTTCCCAGAGGTTTGGGAGCATAAGGCCTTCTGTGAATTATTGTATGTGGGTAAGACATCTGCTTAGAGAGGATGTATCAGGCACATCTTGTCCCCCTCCTGTTTCGCTGACCCCCGGGCCTCAGCATCTTGCTCCTCTATGGCTCTTAGCTCCAGCCCCCCCCAACCCCATGACGCTTGGATCTGAGTTGATTGCTGTTTAAGGCTAAACAGTCACTTGCCCTGGGATAAAGAAAAATAAATAAACTTGGAAGAATTAAAATAATTTTTTAATAAAGTGAAATTGTCTTTTTAAAATAAAACTAATGGGGCCGGTGAGATGGCTCAGCGTCATAAGCGCCTACCTGGCAAGCGCGAGGGCCCAAGTTCGACTCGGGATTTCATGAATCTTAAGAAGAAAAGACCAAAAAAAGAAAAACCCTACAATGGATTTTGTTGAAAAGTTAAAAACCTCTCTTTTATTGCGTAGATTCTTATAAGCAACTATATTTAGGAAAATGATCTTTTGAGTTGTAAATCATTCCCCTCTATATTAGAGAAATTTGGGAATAGTCCACTCCTCCTAGCTTTTTTTTTTCCCCCTGCATAGAAAATGGGAAACCTGGGCTGGTGAGATAGCTCAGCGTCATAAGAGCCTGCCTGGCAAGCGCAAGGTTCTGAGTTCAACTCCTAATACCTACATATGAAAAACAAGGGCCGGTGATATTGCTCAGTGGCACGGGCGCCTGCTGGCGCGCGAGGTCCTGAGGTTGACCCCCGGTACCGACAAAAAAATAAATAAATAAATAAATAAAATAAAATAAAATAAAATAAAATAAAATAAAACTAATTCATGGTTATATAGAAGTTTTGAAAATTTAGAGTTAAAAAGTCCTTTACCAGGGCCGGTGAGATGGCTCAGCGGCTTAAGCGCCTGCCCGGCAAGCGCGAGGGCCCGAGTTCGACTCCCGGAACCCACATACGAAAAAAAGGGGCCGGTGATATCGCTCAGTGGCACGGGCGCCTAGTGGCGCGCGAGGTCCTGAGGTCGTTCCCCCGGTACCCACAAAAAAAAAAAAAAAAAAAAAAAAAAAAAAAAGGTCCTTTACCAAATAAAATAACTGCTTATATGTTGTTTACTCTCATCTGATCTTTTTCTCTTCTTACTTTTACATAATTATGATCACATCCTTTATATTATTCTGTATCTTACTTTTTCACTAATATTCTATCACTATTTTCTTCTTATGAAACCCTTCATAAAATCTATTTTAATGGTTACCTGATATTCCATCATATAACTCAAAAATAATTCACTTAGTCATTTCTTGATTATCGAGAAATTGTTCTGTTCTGTTTCTGTTTTATCACCAATATAAGTAATGCTGTGGGCTAACACCTTTCTTCATAAAGAATTATTTTTAAATTGAATTTTTTCTTCCTTTATATTCCCAATAACAAAATCACATTTGAAGCTTCAAAAAATTTTCAAAATTACGAAGAATAACATCTTGAATGACACTAAGAAAAGTTTATCTAATTTTCCTTCTTTTTCTCCCCAGTCTAGCAGCGTTGGATGCCTACCATCTGCTGATTTCTGTTCTAGCCATAGAAAGTAAACATTCAAATGAGCTGTAACTCGAGGTTTAGATTCTTAATGTCCACTCCAGTGAAGTAACGACCGTACTGGCAGTCTATCCGCCCCGTATTGTGCCTGGCCTTGAGATGCTATGTGTCAAAATAGCAGCGGGTACCAATGTGCAGCCAGGCCCCCCCAGTGCTGTGTAGAGATGGCTTCATTTCATCCTCACACCAAGGTGTAACGCACATTGTTAACCCCACTTTATAGGTAGGGAAGTAGAGGCACAGAAACAAAGATTTATCCAACATTGTAAGAGGCAGAGGCAGGATTTGAATCCAATGTGCTTGCAGTACACTGTTCTTCCCTCAAGGTAGTTTGTGGTCAGGGGAAGAAATTGTTCAGAGCATCTGGTATTCCTGAAGAACTCTTCCCTACTGGTGCTTATGTTTCAAGAGCAGTTCTATGGGAAAGTAAGAGACGAATGACCCCTGGTCTAAAGCTGCTAACGGTCGAGAGAGGTCAGTACTGGTTACACCATCAGAGTTCTGCTGCCAGTCACTGGAAAGGTTTGCTGCTAACATTTATATGTGTGCAGTGCTTTTTATGTGGACATATACTTTTTAAACACACACACATTCTGTGTGTCAGACAGAGAGAGAGAGAGAGAGAGAGAGAGAGAGAGAAGAGAACAAAGTTTAAAGTGCAGACAAGAGGGCAAAGGATACCCATATTTCCAAGGAACGAGGCTCAGATTGGACATGATTTCCATTCTCCAAATGGTACATTGGGTAAAAGTGTTTCAAAGGTTAGCCAAGTTTAAGACAGTCTGCTCTTTTAAACCTTCCTTTTAGAGATTTAGTAAGTGAATTAAGTAATTAAAAGCTCTGAGAAGTCTTGCAGTGAAGCAACCTGTCAAAATTGATCTGATCCAGAATTTTCAAACTTATTTACATCCAGAGCATTTTTCTTAGATAAACCCTATCCACATCCCGCACACTTGGGGGAATGTGGGACTCACTTTATGCTAATTTGGATGGTAATTCCCCTCAGGTGGTTTCTGAGAGCAGGAGCCAAACTGCGTGAGTCCATGGCTCCCATGAGTGGCTGAGGAGGCCGGCTGGGCTCTGTGGCTCTGGTTTTCCTCCTTCATCATGTCTCATCAGTGGGGTAAAACAGAGCAGTGAAACATGACTATTCCCGCTGAACAGGCTAATTTGCACCTTCTGACTCATTTCCCTTATGCTTTGGAAACCTCTGCAGGCCAGAGGGAGCTGTGCTTTCAAAGCGGAGAAGGCCCCTTCTCCATGTCTCATGTGATGCCTGGTTCAAGCGTGTCGTGTTACGCAGGACACCTGCTGCCTGTTCGGCAGCCCAGGCCCCTCTGCCAACCAGCCCAGCTGGTCCTCGCTACCAGCACATGTGCCATTTCAGAGTGGTGTGATGATGACTTTGATTCTGCCCCAAAACTATCTTCTCTTTTACCCGCAGCCCTCTTTGGCTATCGTTTGGATAAAGTGGTGATTGAATTAACAATGCTGCTGAAAGCAGAAATGGAACACATAGGACAGGGCCTCGGAGCCTCCAACGGCAGCTCTCCTCTGTGGACCAAAAGCGTGAGCCACACTTCAGTGGCACCTGGTGATTACAGTATTAGCGGGGCACTGCTCTCCACCACCTGTTACTCACTGTCGCTGCATAGATGTATGAGCCGGGGAGCTTCAAGAGGTTGGGACGACTCACAGCCCTGTAATTATGACACTAATTCCAAAAAGGTCACAACTGCTTAATCAAATGTTAATCAAAGCTTTTTGTGGATGATGTGGATTCTATCCAGAGTGGGAGACGGCAGTCAAGGACCAAGGGCAGCAGCCCTGAGTCCTCTTGAACCAGAGTGAGTTTTGAAAATAAGTGTTGGTAAAGCAAAGAGCTTTACTCAAGAAAAGAAAACTCAGAAGTAGAAGATATTATTTTTTTAAGTACAAAATGATACCATTTTCTCTGACTGCCCGTTTACATTGAATAGCCACATTAGAGGACCAGTTGAGGGATGATAGTCCAAATAAGCAGATATATCTCTACTCTTACCCTTCCTAAAAGCTTGCCTTTGTGGCAATACTTAAATCCATAGATCCTGCTTCAGTTGATGAAGCACTGTTTGTCTACGCCATGCCTCAATTTCACAAAACAGGTTTTGTGAAGAGGAGCAAACTGAGACCAGAGATTCAGTTCCTTTCCTTTGGCTGGGCCATAGCAGAGGAAGGAATCAGCCTGAAGTCTGTTGGTCCAAAATGCAGCGCTCTTTCCACATGCAATAGCTCTTATTGTAGTAGGTGTGGGGTTCTGAGTCACCCAGACCTCTTTGTCAATAATCAGGGCATTACTCTTCTACTTCCCCTGACCCTTCCCTAATTTCCCATCTACGCTTCATCGTTGTAAACCTCCCTGTTACAAATAAAGAAATAAATGAAACAAACATAAGACACTGTGCCCTATCAACTCTCAGTGACTTTAGAGATACATTTAAGAGACACCGTCATGGTTCCTTTCGTGCTGAAAAGAATGCATAGATGAAGACTGGTCCCTATAAATAAGCATAATCTTATTCACTGTATCACTTAAGTCCCATTACACTTTTTAAAAAGGCTTTGGACCATCTTTAGTGTCTCTAATTTTTTTTAAAGCTTTTCTGATCAGCTGAAATCAAGTGGATGGTAAATTTCTAGAAGCTCTCATTATGCAATTGGTCTTGGTCACCCTTCTGGGCAGAGTGGATTTCTTTGCAGTCTTGCATTTTGTGTACCAGTCTGCAAACTCCAGGCAGAACAAGTTGGCAGCAGCCTCCTCTTCCAAACCTTATTTTCTCTCCTTCCCAGGGTGTGAGCTCCCCAAAGTGTGATTAATCCATCTATTGATCGCCTCCTGCCATAGCAAGGGTGAGATATGGCTAGCAATTGGTGCCAGGCTGCCTATGTGACCGGACTGCTAAGCCGAGGTGAGAACAGACAAGTGCTAGCCTGTGCTTTCCAACCCTGCACACAGAGAAGGGGCACAAAAGCTTTGCTTCCCACTCGCCTTGCAAAATGATCCCTCTCATCAAAATGCAGCGGATTCTTTTTCAAATGAATTATAATGTATACTCCCTGCTATCTCAATTGGCTTCACAAAGGTCTAATAAAAGTTTATGGGTATAGGGAATGAAGAAGATGGAAAAAAAAAAAAAAGCAACAAGACAGAATTCTCCTGGAAATGGAGCCAAACAAGAAAGTGCTGCTTTGATTAAAGCAATCCAGGCAGCTATAATGGATGGCCAGAAGCTTGCCAGCAAAAGAGATTAGAAAAATAAGGAGGCATTTACCTAATATTCAGAGGCACGGTTGGGAGGAAAGGTAAGGTGAAGATAAACCAAGAGGATAGGCAAGGACTCTGGAGACACACACTTCTACCTGCAAACAAACAGGGTAAACTGAGAAATGCGTACATTAAACTCAATCCCCAGGCCCATGTTGACCAGTTAACTGAGCAAAGAAAATCCGGCCAGCTAAGACTTGGTGAAGCATTCTTTTTTCTCTCCTCTCCTGCCCAGGAGAAAGTCAAGCGTGTTTGTGCGCAGCAGCAGAGGCCGTTTCCTTTCATTCTGCCCCTTATGTTTAGAAGGACCTCTCAATCCACACAGCCACAGCACACTCTTCATTTCCAGAGCCCCGGGTGTGGAAGAAGTCACGTCGGATTGTGTGGCCCTGAGCTTTTCCTGTGGAATTGATTTTAAATGCACCCAGCCAGAAAACAAACATGCTGAAAAGTTGCCGTGGTCTCAACCCAGGAAGGGTGGCAGTGCCAGTTCTAACCCACCGGACCCTCCTTGGCGTAACTCTTGTCTCTGATTCACTCTGAGCTTCTGGCTTGTCTGTTCCAAATATGCACAAGGCCCCAGGCACAGGGACGGACATCTGGAGGAGACAGACAGAATTTTTAGCTTATGAGGAAACAGACACTTGGAATTCAGGGCCAAAATTGTAAGATTTTTCACTTGGGATGAGGCTGGAGCCAAATCCAGGTACTGAGTCCAGTCTTGATTCTTTCTCAAGTTTCCTGGAGGAATTACTGAGAACTAAAACCTGAACATACAGACGTTTGCCTTTTTACAAAAGCCACAGTTAGAGGACAGGTAGGAGGTTGGGTGTAGTTATTCTAGAATGAATGACCATCGTCTCAGAGGCCTGGAGGTGCGAGAGAGCAGGTCATGTTCAGGTGACTGCAGACTAGCAAACATGGCTTGAGGTTCAAGCTTAGTGTGTGAGGGACACGGTCACAAGCTATGAGGCTGGAGAGTCAAATCAGGGACCTGCAGGAAGAATTAAAATGTTGATACTTAATTCAGAGGGCAATCCTAGTGCCATGGGAAAATTGAACTCGTGTAGTGATGTGACCGATGGTCAGGATGTAGGCAGTGGATGGTAAAAGGGGCAGCAGGGAAGCAGGAAGAACAATTAGAAGAGGGTTGCCCAAACCACGAGGTCGGATGTCAGGTGGTGGCAATAAGGATGGAGTGAAAACAAGGTGGAAATAAAGGTGACTCCCAGGAGAAACCACACCCACTGGGAATTTATCTAAAGAATATATATCTTATTTTAAATAGGTTTGAGGAAGAGCCCAACACTTCATAGATGCCTAATAAATTAATAAGAAATGTTAAGTTACACTTGATCTTTCCTGCAGGTCGTGAGAGTTAAGCAACTTTGGGAGACAAGGTAACAACTGATAAGCTAGGTTCATCTTCTGCTTGGAGAAAAGTCCCAGAGTATAGAAAGAAAAGCTCTGCGAAATCCATGAGGAAAATGGAGCCATAAGCCACATGCAAAGAACTGGTCATGCCCGACTAGCTCAAATGAAACTACTACAGTGCTGAACCACCAGCTGATGAAGGCAAAGTTGCATGTGCTCGGTGATGAACAAACCGTTTTCCACAAAGCCAATGTTTCAATATTTTGCTTGGCATCAAAATCAAATTAGACTAGCAAAGAATGAGGTTTGGAAGTAGGCTGAGAATTAATAAATGAAATAGCCCATGAGAACTGCCGGTGTTTCCAAATATGGAACATAGTCTTTGATAGAAATATTATTTCTTAGTGTCTTTATTAATAAATTGAAAAGAGCGATTTGCTTATTGATGAACATTGCAGATGCTTCTAAATAAGGCAACATTGTCAACACTCGGCTGATCACAATGTCCCCAAAGAGGATAGAAATGAGGGGCAGGAAATGATAAAACAAAGTTAAATTTGGCTAGATGTAAACTACATCTGGGGAAAAATAATTCAAAAAGCAGACATTCATTGGACCAAAGAAATCTGGACCACACTGGTGCCAAAGGAGACCCAGGTGCAGTACTGGATGGCAAATTAGGTAGGAGTTTGAAATACGCTGGGGCAGCCCAAAGCCCTTTCAATGCTGGCCTGCCTCCTCTGAGAAAGAAATTTTACCTGTCAAAGGAAAAGATATGGTCTGCCTCAGCTTCCCCTGAGTGCGGACCATTCACAAAAGAAATTCAGTCTCCTTATTACTTTGGTTCTGGCTATTGGGAATAAAATGAAAATCAAGTACTGGAATTATAAGGTCTCTACTATTATTCCACATCCATGGCCTGTGCTTTTAAAGGAAAGAAATACAGCCACAGTCATTTGCATACGGACGCTCCATTCGTTGTGACTTAGGATGTGTCATTATTACACTTTCATTATTGTCTCATTATTGTCTCATTATAACAGCCTTCCAGGTAAGTGGCTAGCTGATCATATGGGCTCTCTGTTTTACATATTAAGCAGCTGGGACATGGATACCAAGTGCGTTCCCGAATGCTAGTCATTGGCTTCTCTGTCTGGCCCTTTGTTCTTTACAAGGACATCCTCCTCCTAAATGAGTTAAGCTTTTCAGAAGCTTTAGAGGGAATTGAAAAATTGTTCACCAATGCCATCACAGGTCTAAGAGGCGTGATCGCATAACTCAATAGGCAAGTGAGAGCAGTTTGAGGGCCCCAGTATTTGAAAGTTGATACATAAATATCACCAAATAATCTTTATGGTAAAATCACAGCTTTGCCGATCACTCCCTTAGTTTACATCTTATTATTAATAATAGTTTGAATTATAAAATAAAATATGAGTGGGTAATGCTCATAATTTCAGTGCTAAAGATTTCTTAAGATCCATATTCAGTCCGCTTAGAACCCTTAACAAAAAAAGAAGGCAGGAAGTGGACGTAAACACTTATTGCAAAGAAAATTATTTCGTCAGTTCTTCAATTTGCTCTCATGACTTATTAATCACACTCAGAGTATGTAAATACCTCTAGAAAAAAATTGCGTGATTTTATCCAACTATAATGAGTCGGTTTTAAACCACCCCACAGGCCTGGGCAGAGCCCGGGGCCATTACTGTTGTGCACATGCAGAGGCGCTGCCCAGACCCAGGATTGCGTTTTCACCTTGCCGAGGTCCGAACACTTTGGTTCAGTGGGGCTTTGTTTGCAAGCAGATTCCTTTTAGTCATATTGTCTGAGTGACAACTCGTTATTGTAATTCGAGTAAGGGATAGTTTGTGATTTGGGTTTTAGTGAGGGATAGTAAATTTTATAGTGTATATAATTTGGAACATGTCTGTGTTTCAGCCCATATGTGGAAATCTGCCCGGGTGCTTATTATTATGCTTATCTGCAAACGACCAGATGGCCTTCCCCAAATGTAGAGAACCATTTAGTGCCATTTTAAACCATTAAAGCTATTAACTCTGACTTGAGATAATCCTGTGCCCAAAGGGAACTAGTTTTGCTGTCCCTCAAAGTCATCAAATGTAATTAAATGCCATACTGACGAGTAGGCACTAATGGATTAAGGAGACAGGGCTGTCAGCCAGTTATGGGTCAACTAAGCAAAGGGACACAGCATCGATGAAAATGATGTATTGGATGAGGTACTGGCTAAGCTGCTATAACAAAAAATACCAAAAATAAGACTCAAACAAAAAGATAATTCATGTCCCTTTCAGACAAAAATCAAATCAAAACAAACCAAAAAGGAGGTTGGCAGGAGGCCCGGTATAGGCTCCTCTTATACTTTAAGTCAACTGGAGACCATATTCCATCCATCTTGTTGTTCAGACTTTCATTATGGTATTCTTTTCATTCACAGGGTTGAATGAACCTCTATGTTCTGGATAGCTGGAAGGAAAAGTGGGAAAAAGTGGAGGGCAAGAAAATTTATTTTAAGGAGTTGATGGTAGAACTGTCTACATCACTTTTGTTTACAATCCCACTGCCAAGAACTTAGTTATTTGATCACCACTAATTGCAGAGGAAGCTGGGATATGCGTTCTGTAACTGGATGGCAAGTATTCTGCTACAACTCAGCACAGTTCTATTTCTGAAAGGAAAAATGAGAGAATGGATACTGAAGCAGTAGTTTCGGCCACAGGTTTGTTTCAGGGGATGTAAACCAGAGAAAAGAATTGTGCCACTACCATTGTAAGAAGTGAGGAGCTCTGAGGAAGCCCACAGTTAGGAAAAGATGGTGGCTGGTCATAGCATGTCAGGAAGACCTCTGGGGAGTTCACTATATCCTGGAAGCTGCCAGATTCCCTGTGTACATTAAATGAATTACTTCTCACGGAAATTCCAGAAGTAGCATTAGTACAGGTCTTCCAAGAAGAAGGTGCCCAAAGAGAAATAAATATAAAGAAATTACTAGGGGAAATATTTGTGAGAGAAAATAAGGGGGGTGTGTTGGGAGAACAGATCTGACACTGAGCAAAGAAGGGAAGGAAAGAAGGGTTGGCTCTAAGCATTTTATTTATTTATTTATTTTTTTGTGGGTACCGGGGATCGACCTCAGGACCTCGCGTGCCAGCAGGCGCCCGTGCCGCTGAGCGATATCACCGGCCCTTTTCTTGTATGTGGGTTCCGGGAGTCGAACTCGGGCCCTCGCGCTTGCCAGGCAGGCACTTACGCCGCTGAGCCATCTCACCGGCCCTGGCTCTAAGCATTTTAGATTGCAGTGAAGCCCAAAGGAAAGTTTGGAAGGACCATCAGGAAATTAGTTTCCATGTCGTTTGCCAATCAAAGGAGACCCACATTTTGTGTTTCTTACACTAGACCTTAGTTACCCACATCTTGCAAATCCCAATATTTGGCTAAGAGGAGTCCATCAGAGTGCAGCAGCTGGGGCTGGTCCTCCCTCTTCTTTCCCTCCCTCCCTCCCTCCCTTCCTTCCTTCCTTCCTTCTCTCCTTCCTATCTTCCAAAACAAAAGATTAAGACATATGTCCAAATTTAAACGCTGGTAAATGGCAGAGATGAAATTGAACACAGAGCCTGTCTTTAATCAATGCATATCCTGCCCGCTAGGCTTGTTGAAGGCATCCACACATGGTTTACAAAGGTTCAGATAAAAATGGCCAGATGGGGGCCAGTGAGATAGCTCAGTGGCATAAGCACCTGCCTGGCAAGCACGAGGTCCCGAGTTCGACTCCTGGGGCCCACATAAAGGAAAAAAGAGGGCCGGTGATATCGCTCAGCGGCACAAGTGCTTGCTGGCAAGCGTGAGGTCCTGAGGTTGACTCCCGGTACCCACACACACATACAAAAAATGGCCAGATGAACTGAAGCATATGTGATGTTGCTAAACTAAGAGCTTGAAGGTGAGAAAACGCCTCACTCTGGCCCTGGGGGAGAACCACTGCTAGGGCCTGATGTGAGGGTGGAAGTTTTCACAGAGGACCCGTTCTATACAGGATCCTTACAGCTCCTGTCTGAAGCCATTTTGAGGGTCAAAACCAGACTCACAAGGCCAAGCCCATGCCTTGGATCAACCTCTCTCCTTTCTAGGCTTCTTTTGCATCCTGAGCCTCTCCTAAAATGCTGGGTTCTCTTGCTCAAATGAGGCAGGTTGGGTAAAACCCACCTCTGCCTCTGTGTGAATTGGGGAACGGTGTCCCCTATAGGCAGATACAGACGCTCCAGGGCAAATGGTTTGGCAAGCAGAGTGCAGGCAAGATTAAACTTCCACTCACCCTAATTACGCAGAGCACAACCATACACGGTCGCCCTACTTCAGTCTCATTCATCAGACTTCGAAGTCTACAGAAACCCTTAGACTCTTAAGATGGAAACTAAAAAAGTGCCATTTCCTGGAAATTTTCAGGGCCTGAGTGTTAATGTTGTCCCAAGTACCCAAGCTGCAAGTCTTTTTTTCCTCCCATTCTATGCTCTATTTGTTATTTTCCTTCCTGCTTTGTAGCCATCTGAGCTTCCCCAGACCTCCTCCCCAAGCTTTGCTAACCTGGTTGAATCTTCACTTCCTGGTTGGTTAATGACTAAACCCTCATATTAATCCATGAGCGTGTTTTGCATATCTTTACTTAACAGATTTTTAACTGAACAAAAACTAAGTGTTAGGAGTCTAAAGATCAACAAAATTTGGGCCCTGTTCTCAAGAGTTCAGTCTTGTGAGAGATCTGTTATAGCGGAAGTTTACTTAACACAGGAGGTGTGGAGAAGAGAGATGGTATTACGCCTGCACAAGTGATGGGATGTTCCCATGAAGCATGCAGGTAAGTCAACCAGGCGAGTGAGTAAGGAGGAAGGTCGCTCTTGGGAGAGGGGACTAGCGTGTGCACAGGCCCAGAGGGACACAAAACTGTGTGCACTCAGAGATCTGGAACGACTGAAGCTCAGGCTATGTGCACTGGGGAAAATGGGAGATATGGCTGGAGAGGCAGAGAGAGGGACAAGACCCTATGGAGATTCGCAAGGAATTTGGGCCTTGTCCTGAAAGGTGTTTGACAGACATGGAAAGGCTTAAAAGATGGTTTCGGCTTCTGACATTTTGGGCTGACTCCTCGCTTACAGAGGTGATAAAATTAGTGTGTGAAATAAGTACTAGGAACTCAGATATAGAAGGCAATTTCAATCCTGAAGGAAGATCGCCTGTCCTGAAATACATCCATTTCTTACTGGTTCTCTACATTATTTAGCCTAAGCCCAGATAACACTGGATCTACTGTTAAAAGGCATCTTCTACACTCTTTCATTTTAAATGGGTTAGTTAAGTCTCTTAATTTCAAGAGCCTTGCCAAACAGTATATATTGTTAGATCAAGAACACTTTAATTTGCAAGGTCTGCTATTGTTGCAAAGCAACTGACATATGTGAGCTCATATAACCCTTAAAGGAGTGTTGTGAAGTCAGTGGTAGTTAATGTTATCCACCTCTACTTGTCAGGTAAATGGGGGTTAAGTGACATGTTGAAGGTCGTGAACCTATAAAAGTACACGCAGAATTTGAAAACAGGTCTTTTGGCTCCAAACAGGGCTTTTTCCATTGGAGAACATTGTCTCTAAAATTATTTGTTTATATTCTACTTTGCTCTACTCTGGGCTTAAGGCTGTCTTTAAAAATACTCCCCAAAAAAAACAAAGAAAGAAATAAACACAGACAGGAAAATATATAGATAAACTGGGAAAACAAGGCAGAAAGAAAAGTTAAAGTACCAGCTGGCCACAGAGGCTTACACAGTAATTAAAATTAGTCTGCTCATTGAGTTCTGAGCTTCCAAGCAGCTAACACAAAAAAGGAAAATAAGATTCATATTTTCTATAAAGAAAAGACATGCTGTCTGTCAAGACAACAAATCTTTTCTTTTTTTTTTTTTTTTGTGGGTACCGGAGGTCGAACTCAGGACCTCGCGTGCCAGCAGGCATCCATGCCGCTGAGCGATATCATCGGCCCTTTTTTCGTATGTGGGTACCGGGAGTCGAACTCAGGACCTCGCGCTTGCCAGGCAGGTGCTTATGCTGCTGAGCTATCTCACTGGCCCAGCAAATCTTTTCTTGACACTCAGATTGTGAGGGAATTTTCTCTCGTAGGTCTTTTACTTTGAGGATGATTGATATGGTTTATTAATTCTGCAGCAGGATTCCTGCCAACAGGACACAAGTGGGAGTGAAGGCCTAGTTCTTTGGGACAGTGGTGGAGAACCATGGCCTGCAGAGCCCTCTCTGTCAGCACACAAGCCAAGTCGCCCCAGTTGGGCCTTGGATGACCGTTATTTTTTTCTAAACTAAAACCTCAGTATTCAGGTTTAATTGCATTGTAGGCACTTTGTGATAAATAAGTGGATTTTGGGGTGCGGTTTGGGCACTTGGTCTCTAAAAGTTTTGCCATCACAGTTATAGATGGTCCCACTAAGTGTGAGATCAAAATTCAACTCCGTTTTTAATGTTCTTGCTCACTTGTGCCATTTTTCTGCAACACGTGTGTTGATATATGCTTAAGGTGACTCTCTTAAGAAATTGGGGGACAGAGAAGCTCCTTTTCACAGTAGCCACTGAGGTTTCTGCCTTTGGGAACTCCATGGAAAGTTCTCCCACATTTTTCAAGCTGGCCTTGACTGACTCCCCCATGTGGTGTGCATCTAGGCGAAAATCAATCTCAAAGCAATTGATGGTCTTCCATTAACCACCTTACTAACCTAAGGCTAAGGATAATACATTTTAAAAATTAAGTTTATTGGTACAATTTAGATATACATAGTGATCATATTCACTGTAGGGAATTTGTACCTGTATATGATTTTTTTTTTGTGTGTGTGTGGTACCAGGAATCGAACTCATGACCCTGTGCTTGCCAGGCAGGCACTGTGCTGCTGAGCTATATCCCTGGCAATATATGTTGATTCCTCTTTTTTCCCCAATCTCCTTCTCTTCCTTCAACCCCTCTTCCCCTCCTTATTTACAAAGCTTGGTTTCCATTTTACCCTACTCTTACTGTGTTTTTTTTTTTCTCTTTCCCCTTCCTTCCTTTCCCCCTTCCCCCTCCCTAGTTCCTCTTTCCTTTTGAACTATTACTTCCTATTTCACAATACGTATTATACATTTTGGTCCTTATTTATGCTCAGTTTCTCACACCAGGGAGACAATGCAATATTTATACCCGTGTGTCTGATTTATTTCACTTAAGAGTATGGTCTTTTTTTTTTTTTTTTTTTTTTTTTTTTGTGGGTACCGGGGGGACGACCTCAGGACCTCATGCGCCAACAGGCACCCGTGCCGCTGAGCGATATCACCGGCCCCTTTTTCGTATGTGGGTTCCGGGAGTCGAACTCGGGCCTTCGCGCCTGCAAGGCAGGCGCTCAAGCCGCTGAGCCGTCTCACCGGCCAAGAGTATGGTCTTGAGGTACATCCATTTACCTAGAAATGTCTCAAGTTTATCTTTCTTTATGGCAGAGTAGTACTCCGTTGCACAAAAAAAACACATCTTTTTTATCCATTCCTCAGTTGATGGGCATTTGGGTTGTTTCCAAGGTTTAACTATTACAAACTGTACTGCTATAAACATGGGTGTGTGTACATTTTATTAAGACAAGCTTCCAACATAAGTTTTCTCATGAAGAAAGCAAACAACTTTTCTCCACAAACACAACT
Organism: Erethizon dorsatum; assembly: GCA_028451465.1. NCBI lineage: Eukaryota > Metazoa > Chordata > Mammalia > Rodentia > Erethizontidae > Erethizon > Erethizon dorsatum. The sequence continues at coordinate 31,630,609 of CM051835.1, read as the reverse complement.
GTAGTGATCCATATATTACACACTGTTTCTTAACCTTCATCTTGAAGAAGTCAGCTGGTGTGTCTCATCTGGTCTTAAAGGGATCACTGAACCCTAAATTCTTTCAAAGAAGTACCAGAGATGACGTCAGTAAAAAGTGGAAAGGTTCAACGTTGTTTTCCCTTTTGAAATTCAGACACCTTCCACCTTATTTGCACTACACTATCACTAGCTCTGCCCGAGTCCTGGCTGGCTCCGAGGACCCAGGTCTCCTTGCACTCTCCCCTTGTCCCAGCTTTCCTCTTTGCAGAGAACATCCTCCATGGAAAGGGATTTCCCAAGCCTCTTATGGATGTATCTTATGGATACAGCGATAGAGCTTGGTGATTTAATTATACGTTCACCGGCTTGCCTAGGAGACAGCTGGCTGGACTAGGATGCAATCTGTGGCCGTGCCACAGAGCCAGGTTACCTGGGGTTGGACTCATGAACTTGGCCTCCTGGGCCATGAACTTTCAATCAGCTGCACTAACTGGCCATATGTATGGCAAGACTGCTATGCATGAGACCACGAAGGATTTGCATTCATAGAGCACTCGTTCACTGTGTCTGTGAGCACCTTTGAGGGGATTATCTCCTATGAGTCGACTCCTTCTAATATGATCTGGCTCCCTGTGAAGAAGCCTGTCCTCATTTCCCTTCTTCTACATCAGGAAATACAAGCTTAGAGAGGCTAATTAACTTCCCCAAGGGCACAGAGCTAATAATCATGAAAACAGGATGGTAAAGAACCAATTCGAGGGCTGGTGAGATGGCTCAGTAGCATAAGCTCCTGCCTGGCAAGCGCGAGGGCCTGAGTTTGACTCCCAGAACCCACATACGAAAAAAGGGCCGGTGATATCGCTCAGCGGCACGGGCGCCTGCTGGCGCATGAGGTCCTGAGGTCGACCCCCGGTACCCACACACACACACACGCAAAAGAACCAATTCGAACCCAGAGCCATCTCTGTAACTACCACCTTGTTCGAGCCCTGTGAAGATGGTGCCTACTGCAGACAGGCTGGCAGACGGAGGATATGCGACATACAAGCACACTAGCCTCCGGATTTTCAACGTAGCACTCTAATTCATCAGACTTAAATTTTTGAACTTGTTAGCAATGCAACATTGTTGCGAATGTCTTACACTGCCATCTTTGGTGCTAAATAGTGACACTCCCAAGGGAAGAAGCTGACATTAGACATTCCCACCCCAACCTCATTCTCAAGAAAATTTTTATGAAAAATTGTGTTTCCAAAGTACTAATGTTCAACTGTCACCACATTAATTTTACACTTCTAGTAGGATTGTAAATTGGTCTAACTTTTCCAGAAGTCAGTTTGGTAACGACATATCAAAAGCTTTAATACATGTATGACCTAGGCATTCACTCTGGCAACTTTATTCTAAAGGAAATAATTTGGGAAAGAACATGTAATGATGGAATCAATAGTGAGAATTTTAGTCTCACTATTCTTTGTAAAAATAGAAAGTTGAGACTATCCTTGTACTCCATAAATTGATTAAATACATTATGTTAAATCCTCAGTGTGGAATTCTGTTTAGGCATTTCAGATGCTGATGTGAATTGTTACGCATTCATGTCTGTGATACACTGATAATTTCAAGATACTTGTGACCTGCTTTTGATGCATGCACTTGTGGTAAGTGGAAAAATCAACCATCAAAATATCTAGATCATAAGATACTGTATATTAGCTTTCTAGGGCTGCCATAACACATTTCTCAACACTGGGTGGCTAAAGAACAAAACAAAACAAAAAATCCAACCAAACACCCTTACTCTCTTACCTTTACGGAAGGCAGATACGTGAAATCAAGGTGTCAACTGCAGCTTGGTTCCTTCTGGAGACCCTGAGGGAGAATCTTCTCCCTGCCTCTCTCTTGGCTGCCGCTGGTTGCTGGCAGTCCTTAGTGTTCTTGGTTTGTAGATACATAACTTCAATCTTCACCTCCATCTCCACGTGACCTTCTCCCCCTCTGCATTTTCTCTTTTTCTCTTGTGGAGATTCTAATCCTTGCATTTAGAGCCACTCTAATCGAGGGTGACCTCTTCTTAAGAGCCTTCCTTCAATCACATCTGCAGGGACTCTTCAAATGAGGTCAGGTTCTGAGGGTCTAGGTAGACAGAGTTTGGGGCATTAGTTCAGCTCAATACCTGTAGAAATATGCATGAATTTACCATAATTGTGCTTGACTTTGGAGATAGACACATAGCTTTTGATTCTCATTCTAAAACAGACTGTACGGCAGGTAAACTATCTTAACTCTCAGATTCTTAGTTTTCTTACAAGCAGAACTTTTTATTAATACCTTAGGTAGGTGACAATAGTCCATAAGGTTGTTTTTAAAGATTTTAAGAGATAACATAAGTTAGCATAGTTCTAACTCACTGAAAGTTCTCAATACTTTAAATAAAGTATTGATAAATTTTTAAAAAGTTCTGCAGGATAAATCATAGAATATTAGCAATAGTCATTTAGTATAGGGTTTTTACTTTCTTTTAAATTTATATCTACATTTTATTAAAAAATTTAACCATACATAAATTACTTTTTTAAACTAAGAAAAAAAAGCAATAAAGCCATTTTATCTGGGGAAAGATAGCAACATTTATTAGATTTTTCATCTCCTTATTCTTACACACATATATGCATATTCCTGACATTGTAGATTAATTAATCATGTAGCTAATTTTGAAAATATTTCTCCTTTAGCTTTATGAGCTCCTGCTTCTCTCTCTCTCTCTCGCCCTCTCTCCCTCTTTCCCTCTCTCCCTCTCTCTTTCTCTGTCCACATTTTTCCACATGCATAATTTGTTTTGGGTCTCTGATATTTTCCAGTACCAAAGCCACAGTGTGATGACAAACACTTTTTGTAAGAATAACAGCACTTCTGGAAGGGTCCACAGTGCAGAGCGCGGTACCCAGCATGTCTCAGAAGACGGTCCCCACTGTGGGAAGATCTGCTGCCTCGTGGGAGAGACAGGGTAGAAGCAATGAAGGGGGTGTTCTGTGAATAAAGGTTTGGAGGAAGGAGGACCCAGGCAGAGTACAAAGTCAAGACCATGAAGTTAATCAGGCTTGAAATTGTTGGGTGGATTTGTGTCCTGTTTGATTGTACCATTTTAGGGTTAGTTTTCCTCTGAGAAAGAATACACCTTATTTGAAAAAAATGGGTATTTTAAAATATTTGGGGGAAGGAGAGGGATGTAGTACAGCATGTGAAGTCCTGGGCTCAATTCCTAGGACTGAAAAAACAATGTTGAAAGTAGTATGTGGTAAATGAAGAGACTGTAGAAAATACAAGTAAGCAAACATTTTAAACACTAGAACCCTACCATTTGAGAATAACTACAGATCATACACGTGTACACACAGACAAATGTACACGCTCGTGCTCACACCCAGGCATTCATGCTTACCCCTGATGGAACTCACAGCATGTATGTGGAAAGAGGAAATCATAGCCGTCCTTGGGAATCAAATTTGAAAGACACCTTTCTGGGCCAATGCAACCCTGTTTGGGCAAAAGAGTGTCCTTTTATACAAGTAAGAAGAAGGGCTTCCTCTCCTTGAAACATTGAAACATTCTCTTGCGAAGGCCTTAGCCAGGCATGCCCTGAAATGAGGACACCCCTACAGGTATAGTGTTTTATTATGCAATACTGGATGCACACAAAACGATGTGTGTAATGTAAGTGGAAGTTATAAGGCAAATTTTTAAAAAATGGATTTATCAACAAATTTCAGAGCAGAAACACTGCCAAATATTGTCCTTCTGTGGCCTCCACTGTCCTCATCTCAGCCTTTCTTTCAGAAGAGGGAGCTGTTGTTTTGAATTCTGTGTTTGTTTTTGCTCTGATACAGATACACATCTTCTGTGACTAGCTTTTTTGTGTGTGTGTGTGTGTGGGTTCTGGGAGTCGAACTCGGGACCTCGCGCTTGCCAGGCAGGCCATTATACCAATGAGCTATCTCACTGGCCCTGTGACTAGCTTTTTAAACTCACAGTTTTATACTCCTGTTTTGAACTTAACAAACATCTTTTATGTCACAAATTTTTACTCCACAGTATTGTACAAATTACAAAGTATTTCATAGTTTGTTTGGACTATAATTTAACTAATTCTGTTATGCTCAATTAGTTAAATACTAATTATGCTAAATTAGTATAATTTAACTGATTTCAAAAGAGTTTTATATCTAACATTGCAAAAAAATTATTCTTGATTGTCTTTAATGTCCATGTAAGTAAAATTGTGCACCATCCTTGATTATTTTTTAAGATAAATCACTAGATGTAGAATTGATATGTCGATGGTAAACTGATTGTAAGGCTTTTGATGTATACCAATACTGGTGATATTGTTAAGATGATTAAGCAGCTGCCTAACAGACAAGCGATCACTAAAAAAGAAAATTCACTCAGAGTTAACAGAAATATGTAAATACTTTCTGTATCTGCTGACCCATGAGAACTCAACTGTGAAACAAATCCCATGGGGTTGTGCTCTCTGTTGTGACCTAAGGCCCTCAAGTTTTACCATAATGATAGGAGCAATGGCGTTGGTCTTGGGGAGAGAGTTCTGAAGCAAAAACCTAAGAGCACGAAGAATCATAAAACCAATCTGTGGAAGTTTCAGACTTGGATCCAGGTGAACCACAGGAGAGAGCAAAGGCATCTCTGTGTTGTAGCCATAATGAAGTCCCACCTAAGAAGGGGTTTGCTAGGGATATAGAATGTGCATTTCACAGACTAGAAAGGAGGAGTCCAAATAGGTTGGCACACCCTACCGCCACCCACAGGGGGTCTTGCCTCACTGAGCAGAGGTAGAGACCTACGAAGGTCAGGAGCCACTCTGAGCTCCAGGATCCAAAAGACTGATGACTCCTTCTCAAGACCAGAGGAATGGGTTGAGAAAAGCAGGCAAAAGACTACTACTCCTTAGAGAACAGTTAACTCAGTTTGATTAGTTTGGCCTTGACAGATAGTAACAAGTGGAAGTATTGTTTATATGTAAGAACGTCTACTGCTTTAAAAAACAGTTTTTCCTCTTTTCATTAGTACATGTTTGCAGGATATAATGAGTAAATGTTTGCAGCAGCACAGTTCATAATAGCTAAATCTTGGAAGTGGCCTATACATCTATCAACAGATGAATGGATAAAGAAAATGTGGTATTTATACACAATGGAGTACTATTGTTCTATAAAGAAGGAAAAATTTGAGACATTTATAGGAAAATGAATGTAGCTTGAATTCACGATGTTAAGTGAAATAAATCAGATGTGCAAGCTTAAATGTTGTATGGTTTTTCTTACATGGGAAACCCAAAGTATAAATAAGTTAAAGAGCAAAATAAAAGATACACTATAGAAAACAGGGAGATAGATTTTTTGCAAAACAAGTTTTAAAAGATCTTTTTTTTCACAAAGGCTTTCTATTTTTCTAACTGATTAAATTATTTGAATACTATGCCTAAAACCTTTACAACTGAAATGAACATGTCTTCTTTTCTACCTTGTCTGGAGATCAGAAATCAAATTTGTGCTTTAAGTAGATTGTCAATAATGCATTTCAAAAGGTCATAATGTCTGGACTTAAACAAAATTATGTTTTTATATAAGGAAATGTTTTCTGTTGTCGAAAACCACGCCAGTAGTTTCTGCTGAGTTCCTCAGCATTTGCCTGTTTTGCTACATGATGAAATGTGTGTCTGTTCAGAGCAACCGAACAATAGCAGCAGTTACCACTGATGGAGCATTTATTGTATCTAAGGCTGAAAAAAACAGCTCAATTTTTTTAACAACCTACCCAGAAAGCTGCTGATGTTTAACAGGGGGACAGGCTGAGGTGCAGTGAGGTCATGGGATGGGCAGAGACTTCTGTCCACCAGAAACAGTGACTTGGTTGCACACTACCTCTCATCCATGCAAAACCTGTACCAAGGGCCAAATGGGGCAGGGGTGCGAAGGAAGGTGGAGGGAGGGCCGGTCGGGCTCTGACATCCGGTGGCCACAGGAACCCTGGGGAATGGTCGGGGCCTGTGCTAGTTCTTGAAAGCAGGAGCCAGATTTAGCCTCCACCCTTAGATTCTTACTCTAGATGGCTGAGTGTTGCTTTCCATTGATTTCTTTAGAGTTCTTTTTTTTTTTTCTTTCTTTCTTTTAACCACAGTCTTTACACTATCGTGTCAACATAATAGCTTTTACATTTTTTGAGAAAGTGACAACCATTGTTAGAGAACATGCTCAAAAGACACAATTTCTCACCTCACAGTACCCTTCAGCTTTGATTTATAATAACGACCCAGGTTAGAAGTAAAACCAAGCAGCTTTATCCCTGAGCTCTGGATCGGAATGTTGGAGAATACATCCCTGAAAAGTTCTCCATATAGGGCTCAACATACATTAAATTTATGAACTTTTTAAGCTCTGTCAAGGTAGCTTTGCCTTTGTGTGTATTTCACTGTGAATTTACAAACAATGTCTGACCGCCTGCTACATGCCAGGGGCTATGCCAGTTGCTGGGAAGACAAATATGGGTCAGGCACTATCTGTGACTGCAAGATGGGACCCCCACAACAAAAACATAAAAATTACCAAAAAGTACACACACACACCCCAAAACATAAAAATTATCTAAGAGCACACACACACACACACACACACACACACAGAGCAGGGTTATGAGCTCTGGCAGCCCATTAGAATCATCTGGAAAGCTTTAAAAAAATACTATGACTGAATCTCTCTCCTTCTAAAGTTTTGATTTAATTGGAGCCTCGTCAGTTTTACAAGCTCTCTAAAAGATCCTAAAATATAGGCAGGATTCACAGTCTTGGAACTGGGGCATGTATGGGATGCCCACGGCGTGGCTCTTGAAACTTCTGAGTAGCCATCCCTGGGACAGATTGGGAAGGGTTGATACGAGTGTGGCAGGCATTCCAGGGCTGAGCTGAGGAAGGCATGGTGGGGAACTTGGAAGAGAACAGAAAAAAGCACCAATGCACAACACAGAAGGTGACTTTCATGGAGTGGCCAGAGCACTGAGTGGGTCAGAGCCCAAGGGGAGACCGCGCTGAATAGGCAATGGGCAGGGCTGGGTTCAGGGATCAAGCAGGAGTGGGCAAGAAAGACTTTGCATTCCAAACTGAGGAAATAAGACTTTATTCTATAGGTACAATTGCTCGACAACAGTTTCAAACAAATCTCAGGTGATGTGTGTGTGTGTGTGTGTGTGTGTGTGTGTGTGTGTGTGTTTAGGGATGATGGTTGGGAGGGATGGTCCACATAGAAGTGGGCCTGGAGATATACAGAGGGAAATCAATGAGTAGGTTCTTGCAATCCTTCCAATCAACTTTTATTCAAAAAATGAAAGGAAATATGCCTGCATTTTTGTTTGTTTCCTTAGACTCATTGGTCAGTAACTACAAACTATTAAAATGAGAAGCAAGTTTTAGAAAACCTACAGACCCTGAGAGAGGCACTGGGGAAACGGAAGTACCCGAGACAAACGCAGACTCTGTGCTCTTCTTGCCCACACTTACAGGAGTCAGGATTACAGGTGGCGGATCTTCCAGACATCATTGATGGAATAACTTCATTAAGAAAGCAGGTTGAAAATAAATGTAGATTTAAAAGGCGTTGGGGTAAGTATAATGTGTCTTAGTTACTTTTCTTGTTGCTGAGACAAAATACCTAACGCTCAAACTTAAAGGAGGAAAGGTTTATTGTAGCTTACAGTTTGTAGAGGTTTCAGTTCATAATCGGCTGGCTCCGAGGCAGAGCTCCATGGCAGAGGGGCATCACAGAGGAGAAACAGTTCATGGCAGGCAGAAGGCAGCAAAGCAGTGAAGTAGCAAAGAAACAGCAAGCAATGACAGCAGCCCTCTTTCTGTCCCTTATATTCTATTCAGGCTACATGGCTTAGGGCAGGTAGCACTCACACCCAGGGAGGGCCTTACCTTTATCCACATCCAGAACCGTGCCAAACCAATCAGTGGACTAGTTTAGTAATCACACTCCCTTAATCCCAGCATCACACACTCTAGATCCAGCCACCTCTGAAAACCCCACCTATGACTGCATGAGGCTTTGTGGGGACATCTAGACACAAGCCATAACAATGTGAGAATATTTTTGCTTTGTTAGGAAGTTAGAAATATTTGGAACACTTTAAAAATACTTCTTATAATTGCTCTCAAGGAGGTCAATGCATGGCCTCAGAAGATATTGCTTATTGCCCATTCATAAGCAGTATTCTTGGTTGAGGAGATGGTTGGACACATCCTAGGACAGAATTTCTTTTTTAAAAATTTAGTTTTATTTTTAATTAAGCTTTTACAAATTGACAGAAATTGCATATATTTATCATGCACAACATATTGTTTTGAAATATGTATACACTGTAGATTGACTAAGTAGAGCTGATTAACATTCATTTCCTCACATACCTTTTTGTTTTTAGTCAAATGACTGCTTAAGAGTTATTTTCTTGGTGATTTTCAAGATTGCTATTAGCTATCCTCCCCATGTTGGATGACAGATTTATTGAACTCTGAGTTCAATGAAATCATGTATTTGTCTGATGGTGCAAAAATTTTTATTATTTTACTTTGATAAGTGTGACACATATTATATAAGAAACTTGTGTTAATGAAAATCAACCCAAACAACCATAATTATAAGGCCTTTGTTAATTTAGTTTAATAACCATCATAATGTTATTAAGTCCATAAGAAAGCATTTGGATACTGTATCAGCTATTTCTAACACCCTGTGGTCTAACAGAAATAGTATCTCTCAAGTGAACTAAGATACTCAAGAGACCTGCATGAGACCTCTTATCTTTAAGTATTGTGTAACTCATCTTGACTAGTAAGGATGGGGATGGTAAGCTTATTACTATGAACTAACAAATATGAAAAAATTTTAAAACCCATTTTTAGAGATCCGCTTGTATCCATTTTTCATCACAGAAAATAGTTTTGACATTAAATTAAATTAGTGGAAGATTGAGAGAAATATAGATTCAATCAGCAGTTTCTTGCCTTTTTAAAAAAGTTCAAGTTCTAAAAGCAGATGAGGTGTTTTAATTATTTCATTGCACTTGTGGAAAGAATAAATCTGAAGGAAATAGCTTAGGATTCTTTCCAAGTTTGAATTACAAATTATCCCAGGACCCTGGAGAGAAGCAACAGCAAACAATATTTTAGGCAGTTCTTCATCAGGTCAGCCTTTCAATCAATACTGAACGCTACCTCAAGGACCTAATGTTTTCCTTCTGCTGTTTCCCAGAGCAGAGGAAGTTTAATCTTTTCCCTGCTAGGCCCATGATTTGCATTCTTCTTGTTATGTGTCCGAGGCCCAAGTCCTGTGAAAGCTGTTTTGTGCGGCTCCCGCTGCCTCAGCTGAGTCTATAGAAGAGATACCCTGTTGATGCCTTACGGGAATCATTAGGGCTTCGTTGGTCACCCAGTGCCCCTTTAGCATACAGCCTGCACCGGGGACAGGTGATGCTGACTGTCCCTGTGGCCTGTACGATGGTCACCTGCATCTTCCTGCTCAGCGAGAAAGAAGTAGCTGCCCTCCAGTGCTCAGAGCACAGCTGGGCTCATATGTCAGAGACAGGATTCTCTCATCACACCTGCCTCGAAGTGCCCCTCACTTGGAATCTGCTCTGCCTTTCCAGGGGTTTAAAGAAGAAAAGATGCACACTGAGAGAATAAATGGCATGGAAGAGACGTGCTCTGGAGAAAGAAATATCCCAGTCTGGTTTTGTCTGCAGTCTGTTTAATCTTCCCCTATATAGTCTCACCCCATCTTACACCGGGCAATTTTATACCCCAAGGAATGCTTCTTATCACTGATGCTGATCCTTAAATGTAGATTTGAAGAGCAACCTTGAACATTTCATGGATATTAAAGAGTGCCACTAACTCATTGGAATATGGATCTAAAAATTACACAATTCTGAATTCTACTAAGAAAAACCCCCCACCAAAAATAAAATATTAATAGAAATGTCTAAATACAATTTCCTCCCTTAAAAAAAGGTAGAGGGCATCGAGTATTTCATAGACAGGCTTAGAAAACCTTTGGGAATTCTGTGGTATGGGGAAAACAAAAACAAACTAGACAAGGATTTAATGATTGACTGAGACTTGATCTAATTTCCATCCTTTACACTGGTCAGAAGGAGAGCTACGTTTTTGACCATGGTATTTTAAGTCTCCTGCTCAGGAGATGTTTTTTTCCCATTTGCATGGATTTCTCTTGTCTCTGAACTTCCAGCTTGGCACCTGAGCAGCCTCCTCAGGCGTTCGAGCTGCAGAGGGGAGAGTCTCAGGCAGCTTCACACATTCTGTAGTCACAGAGTGCTCTGCCCGGAGGCAGGGGTCTCCCAAATCACCCATAAACTACGGGCCTCTCTCTGCCTGAAGGACACTTTCTTCTGGCATCTGCATAGACAAATTTTTCCTCTGGTGCAATGCAGCTTCCACAGCAATTGAGGCTGGGAGCATTCTGCTGAGAAACAGGAGTAAAAAGGAAAACCAGCAGCCAAGTGACTGTATCATTTTTTAAAATACTAATTGACCTTGTCGAGATAATTACTGCAGATTGGGAGACTTTGACCGTCTCTGGCAGGTTAGATGGAAAAACTACTGATTCTAGGGAAAATATACTAAGAAGAAAGTTTGCTGGCTTGAATGAAAAGCCTCAGGCTATCTTAAAGGCAAATAGTTCTTATTCAAGGATCATGAAGCTGATCCATCATATGCTTGCTTTAAATCTGAAAGAAGATATATTGCTATAACGTTGTGTTTTGTCTCAGAACCTTAAAGCACTACAGAGTCCTAAAACTCCGTGAAGTGGAGAGTATTATTCTCTGTCTACATCAGCTTGGCAATTAATCACCCAACAACCAGTTATTGAGTACCTACTGTTTAAATACTATATTTGAGTAGATATGCAATGCACAAATAAGTTACAGTACAGGGCCTGCCCTCAAGGAGTTTATATTGTTGTAGGGAGGTATTAAATCCATAAACAAGTGCCATACAAAATAGAAAATTCTATGATACACAGAAATCAGAAATTGTAGGCTAAAACTTGGAAAAGATTATACCTGGGAACAACTTTGGAATGTTTGAAACAAACCATTTTATTGGAATACTTGGATAAATTAATGAAAAATTTTAAAGGCACTTTAATCTATAAAAAATTGTTACAAATTATGATGATTAGGTAAAGTACAACTGACCACAGTATGGTTTAAAAAACAAAATAGTTTCACTGAGTGTTAATTGTTAGATGATTTTGTCATCAAATCAATATTGATTCATATTCTCAGTTTGGAATTGGTCAGTGTCCAAAATGGAGGGAGGTCTTAATGTCATTTTCATCGATGATCTGGCTTCTTAATAAGGCTGTTTGAAATCTTGTCCTATTGAACAGTTACCATAGGCTGATCATATGATATGCTGGTCATGGCAGACCAATAAATGACCCTGGGATTTATTGGGTTCGGTGACAAAAAATGTTCCCAACCAGTTTCAACCAACTATAATGACATGTTTGTTCTAAAAGGATGAAATTTTGTAGTGAAAAGTGTTAAGACTCTTTGGGTTCAGCAAATCAGTGTCTTAGTTACTTTTCTCACTGCTGAAACAAAATACCCAATACCAAAATTTAAAGAAAGGAAGGGTTTATTTAGCTCACAGTTTGAAGAGGTTTCAGTCCATAATTGGCTGGTTCCAAGGCAGGGTGGCTTTGCAGAGGAGAGCAGTTCATGGGGGGCAGAAGGTAGCAAAGCTACAAAGGGACCTTAACAGTGTCTTTCTGCCCCTTTTATCTTATCCAGACTACTTAGGGCAGGTAGCACTTGCACCCTTATCCTAGTGCCCTTGAGCCTTGCATTACACCATGAATAGCATCACACACTCTAGATGCAGCCACCTCTGAATAAGCCCCGCCCATGACTGCATGGGGCTTTGGGGAGAATCTACACAAGCCATAACAACCAGTGACTGCAGAGATGTAGCTAAAAGACAAACCTGTGGAAATGACCAATCTGGGAGCCATGGCTTACTGTAATCTTGGTAAGAGTCAGTCATGTAAGGAAATGTCCAAAACGGGGAATATCCATTTAGTCTGCATTAATAATGAAAGAATATTCCAAATAAGAGAAGCCCCACTATAGCCTAACCTAATCCAAAACCTTGCTTGAGATATTTAGTGTTATACCTGCAGAAGAAAGTCGGTAAATCATAGATCAGCAGGATTGGTGAATGGAGTTGACAACTATGTTCCACAAGGAAACTTGAATGGGTGGAGAATGCTGAGTCTAGAGAAGAGACACGTGGGTAAGCCGTGTAAGGGAATAGTTGCAATGTGAGAAAACAAATGAGTAGATCTGTTGGGCAAAACCAGGAAACAACAGAACAGAGTCAGAGAGAGATAGAGCTCTTGCAAATGGGCAGGGGTCCAAGAGCATGTGGGTGAGAGCAGAGGGGAAGGGGAAGGGGAAATGTGGAGAATAAAGATGTGCCACGTACAGGAACCTGATAACCTAAATGAATGTAAACATTATGTACCATAAACATGAGATAAAATTAATAACATCAACAAGAATGAAAATGGGGAAAGGGGATTTAGAGGAGGAGGAGGGAGCGGGGAGGAAAGGGGAAAGGGATTAAAAAAAATCAAGCTGTATTATGTACATGTACCCACTCCCCAGAATGACTGTGAACTGCAGGTACTGCATACATATCTTAATTTAAAAAATAAATAAAATGGTCAAACTACATTAAAAAAAAAAGATAACTTTTAGCTAAATATAAGTAAGAATTTTGTAGTACTGAGTCCATAAAAAGGAGCTTGGTAGTCTTGAGAAATAGTAACCTCTTGGTTGCTGAGTGTATTCAGGGCCTCAAAATGGAATATATTTAATAGGGTGTTAGTGTGAGGTCATATGTCAGATATAACCACAGGACCAATGGCTTGATAGCCTCGATAATTCTGGGGTCTCATGGGCCTATGTGCATGGTCTTGGAGAATTACTCTTTGCCTGAGCTCATCTAAACATCTACATTCAATCACAAAATTTCTCTTACCTACAAAGGCACTGAGAAAGATTTATTTGTCAAAAAGTCATATTATAAGACCTACCTCGTCACTATGGCTCATACACAGATACTCAACAAGCATTTATTCAGTGAGTGAACTTGCCTTATAACCACACAAGTACAAACAAGCCAGAAGGTTGTACGAATAATGCAACCATTGGAGTATGTGAACTAAATGCTACAAGCTGCAGTTTCTGTCTGTTCCCTGGACAATGAGCAAAAATTAACTCTTAGTACCCTAGATAGATCTTTCTTCACTGCAGTATATTTTTTTTTCTCAGTTGATGTCACCTTCCATCTCTGCTTTAGAAATTAGGTTCTAAATCCCAGAATTACAACAGCCTCTCCCCAGTGGAAAAGAATTTTCCCTCACTCACTTGACCCTGCTGATGGCTAAACTCATTGGGATGAAGGATTTTTCCGTCAATGTGTCACTGAACCAGACCAGTCTGTTCAAAGTCTCCATCCATAATCGGGCACAAAAGCTCCAGAATGCAAAGTCAAACCTCAGACTCGATAAGTAGAAGGGTGAAGCAGAAGGTTAGGGAGAGGGTTGGGGTTTCATCCGTACTCTCCCACCAGATTTCCTAATGCAGTAGAAAACTTCTGAATAATGGAATCTATAACTGCTGATAGGAAAGTAAGTAAATTCATCTAGAGAAATAATAAGCCATAACTACAATTTATTTGTTTTTCTACAAAGAAAAAAAAACTCACATAATTCTTTTTTTATAAGGAGAGAACATAAAACCTAAGACACGACAACCCATCAAGAAGACTTACTATTATTACGCATCCCAGTAACTGCAGTTGAACTTTTTTTGAGGGCGGTTAGTAGTGTGTGTATTTATGCACATGTGTGGACACAAGCATGTACACGGGTGCACGTGTAGTTGTCATTTAAACTTTCAGGATTAGGAATGACAGCGGAACGGGAGCCCCCATCAGTAAGGTCAGCCCTGAAGGTCAAGCTAATTTTATTCTCACACAGGGCTCAGAATGGATTTTCGCAGCTCTTTCCACTTCTGCAGGCAACGTGGGCCAGGGGCTGAGCTGTGACTACAGTAAGCCTCTTTCCAGTGCATGCTGGGGGCTCGGATGCGGATCTGTTTGATGCCTCCTGGCACAGTTCGGCTCTGGTCTTGCTCTGTTCAGGAAAGTCTTTCCCCTGATTCTAAGACCTCTGCTCTCTAAGCTCTCCAGCTATTTCTCTTTTCCTTTCCCTTCCACATCACACCCCTTCGTCTCCCACTGTGAACCAATCTCCTTCCCCTTCCTACCTTTAACCCAACAGATTCAGATGTGTGTGTTCCATTTCCAGCTCATTTGTTGCTAGCCTAAGTAATTTATTTTTATAAGTCCCTCTTTCTGACATTCTAAATGCCTCCATATGTGTCTATATTTCTTGTACCTCTGTGAACATAGTTTCTGGTATCAAAGAGGATATTGCAGTTCATTCTCTGCAATTAGTTGAGGTTTTACTCTATTAATACCAGCCTCATCCTTGGGCCTTCCAGGGTTTCATGCAGCCAGGAGAGAGTAGAGCTGCAGGGCATTTCACAAACAGCCCTTATAAATTCAAAGCATTAACGCAGCAGCACATCTGATCTTAACAGCCCCTGCCCCTTGCCACAGGGGAACCACTGCTTTAAAGCAGAAGCCGGTCTTCCCAGGCACACAGAAGCCCAGAGCTAGACAAGTCCGTGCCAGGTCCAGTGAGCAGAGATTTAGTCTTTGGTTTTATGATAAACCCCGCTTCATGTTCTCAGCTGCCTTACCCTAATAATCCTTAATGCCACTCACTGCCTTCAGAGGGAGGAAGACATGAGGAGAAGTGAAAACATCAAGAGTAGAAAAGACTCCGCAGCAGCCCTCCCAGCTGTGAGGTGGGCCGGCGAAGTATGCTGTCGACCCGGATGCGTAAATCTAATAACGCAGACTCCTGCCTGCAGCTTGTGGGGGAGAGAAGAATAGATTACGTGCGACTCTGGCCACTGGAAACGGAAGGGGGAGGACGCCCACTGAAACCTTGTCTAGGCAGGTGGTCTGAAGTCTGTGCGAAGAGCTCTATTTGATCATGATCTTTTGATGACCGGCTTTTAGGAGCCATGGCCACCTCTGAAGTCGCTGACAGAGAACAAATATCTGAGGAAGCAGAGAGGAAAATGTGTGTCAGTGGATGTGGAATCACATTCAGCAATCCCACCAGGCCCCACTTCTCCACAGACATAGTTCTTGCCTGGCCATATGGGCTGTGTGGAGATCCTGCTAAGGCCTTGGAAAAAAGTGTGTGGCCACTGAGGGCTGAGGCAGCTGCCTCCTGCAGGCTGTATTGAGATTCTGAACCAAGATCTCCAAAGATGGGGTGACCTTGTAGGGTTCTGAGGAGTCCAACTCTCAGAGACTGCTCGAGGCCCTTCCTGAGTTTTCCCTAAACTCAGTGAATCTGCTGTAAGGTCCTACAATGCCTATATATCTATATAGATATGTAGATATATACATATATTTTTTTTAATGTGGGTACCAGGAGTTGAACTCAGGACCTCGCGCTTGCCAGGCAGGTGCTTATACCACTGAGCCATATCACCGGCCCATTGGTGATATATTTTTTAAATGGCCTTGGCATTGTGTCCCTGTCTCAAAGGGTTTTACTCCTATGAATACCAGAGGAGGCTCTCATTTCCAGTTATTTCTGCAAGGAGACTAAGGAGATAGGAATAAGAGCTCCAGCTAAGGAAGAGGTAGGGAGAGTGAGACTGGAAGGTTGTGTGCGCATCTCCCTTGTCTTCACTTCTGACTGCGGTTCCCAGGTTACAAGGGGATCTGAGCCACTGTGTATTTATTTTTTGCTGCCATTTTGGAGAACTGGCCATGAGTCATAATGTTAGCCTATTTCCTCTCCTTTTTCCTTACAGCTAAAATTCATTCAAAATCTTGTCTGAGTTCGTGAGTCATTATTATCAAAAAGATAGAGTGAAAAGCTGCTGGCTTTGTGTGGTTCAAACATCTACCAAAAGAGGGAGAAATTTACCCTTTCCATTTCCAGTTGCAAGAAAGCACATCTTACAGTGACACTCTTCCACAGTTAATGTACACAGAGGTGTTACACACCGACAATTTGATGGTGAAAGAGCCACTGTTATGGACGTAGAATAGCAACAGTAATGTTTTAATGCATTGACAATTATAATGCTTTTTAATCTCTAATGTTCTTCTGGGCTTTATTTCTATGGCTCTTCTGCATCTTTCTTCTGGGCCTTATTTCTAAGGCTCTCCTGTGTCTAGTTAAAAAAACAAAACAAAACAAAACAAAAACACCCAGAAACTTTCCCATAGAAACCAAAAGGTTAATTCAAGACCTGAGTCACTGATTGAAAGCTTCTAGAAACTGGCCATGGGGCCTCTGAGGTAAGTGCAATTCCCCAGAATACTGGCACCCTAGAAATCGTCCACAAATGACTGTCACATTAGTTCAAATTTCTCAGTAGTCATAAAGAGGATCGGTGCCCTGATACCAGAAACAGCGGTGTGCAGAGCCAAGCCATTCATTTCTCAGTTTCTCCCTCCTGCACACCCTCACTCCAGCTGAGACTTGGAATTATAAAGCTTGGGACCCATTGATATTGAGACTAGTCAGCTATTTGTGAGAAACTTGTATGGTCAATTCAGTCAATATTAATACCACTGTTACTAATGATAATTGCAGTTTTACCCTGGGCCAGGCACTGTTCAAACTGCTTCCATACTTAAACTCACGTATTCCTCATAATGCTTTAAAATAGGCACACGCCTCTTTCCTGCTGAAAGTTTTGCTATGTGACTCTGTAGGCTTGGACTGAACTAGCTCATGTTGACTAGTAGTGAACTTTTCTGAGAGCAAAGTTTCTTATGAAACCCACTGTATTTGGTGAGCTTTATTTCTCCATTTTTTGTTTTGTTTTGTTTTGTTTTGTTTTTTCATTTAGCACCTGAAGGCCACCTCTGTTAGGTTGGAAAGAGAAGAGTCCGACATCAGTTGATCTTTTATAATATACCATTTGTAGGGCTAATTACTTTTATAATCACTACAACAATTCTGTAAAGCAAATATTCTTATTTTACAGATAAGAAAACAGAGGTCCAGAGAGATTACCCATCTGCTAGAGCTGAGTTAGTAAGTGATGGAGCGAGAAATCAAATCTACTTCTGCGCTGTTCCAAACCTCGTGTTTGTCCCTAATGAAGCCATTTTCATGTTCACTCTTGAGCAGCGTCAAATCCCACTCCTTTGCCCTCACTTGGTTTTCCTCTTCCCTCTCCTTTCTTCTTCCTGGATCTTCTACCAAAACCAAGAAAAAGAAATAACAACGGGATTGAGTTGATGGTCACATGGACCCATTCCAATGCCCTTTCTCTACTTCCAGCCTTACAAAAGGAATGGTGGCTGTGTCATGTCAGCAGGCCTGAGAGACACTAATGGTAAGGACAAGAGCCACAGCGCCAGTCATAGCATGCAGATATTTCCGGAAACTGACCATGAACCGGGATCAGGAGCAAATTCCAGCTTTCAGATCCATCTGTTCTCCTCACCCCAAATTTGTTTCATGCTTGTATCTCTCGTGTTAATTGTAAATTGACTTTTTATTTGATTTTCCAAGTCAGGCACTCTGCTAGCAGCAGCTAGGAGGAAAAAAAGAAAGGAGACACAGTCCAAACTCTCAAAGCATGTGAACCTCCTAGAGCACATGCATCTTGGCATTAGAAGCTTGTCATGTATCCATCTTCGTAGCCTCTACCAGACCCATGGCAGCCCCCAACAAAAAGTCAGAAAGGTATGATTTTGAAGCCTCAGTGAAAAAAACTTCTCCAGTAGATTTTTAAACTCATTTAGCTCACTTTAATCTCATTTGGTTTTCCAGGTCTATGATCCACTGTAATCCAGTTTGGTCTAGATCCACCCTTACATGAAGAACACCCAAATATTTGTGTTAACTCTAACTGTTCCCTTTGCCCCCAAGTTTATGGTTACCTTTTGGCTAGTGATGACTGTGAGAGAAGACTGACATTGCTTTGGTAAACTTTATCCAAGTACTTAGCAGTGTTTCGTTATTATTGTTTGTGTGCTATCTCCCCATTGCATGTACCTGTGGGACACAAGGACACACACAGACTGGTTTTGGGAAGGGACCTTGTCCTCCTTGTTGTATCACAGTTCAAGGAACATAAATGCTAGACAAAATATATCTTGAGTACTTCATATCTATCTTAAAAAATATTTTCTTTAAATCAATTTTCCTTCTTTGCAGTAAATAAGAGTGGACAGTTTCTGTCCTTATTATTCTGGGTCTTGGCTTGGATGCTGCTCTAAGGGAGGCTGGGATCATGGTCTTTTGGGAAATTCTGAAGAAACATTTGCTTTGCTACGGGGAGGGACTACTTCTCCTTTCCAGTCACATGCATATGTATTTGGCCTACCTTTGCCTGTGAACTTTGCATTTGTGTTTTGCATCCCTATGTGTTTAATAAACCACATCATCATCAAAACTGATTCCGTTAATTTTCAATCACTCTTCTGATTTTCCAAATTGATGTTTACACTTCTGATCCTAGAGACTGTCTTTCCCGCCAGTTTGTAAGCAGTTGCAAATCTGTGTCTAAGGAGCATGTGTAAAGTCGTCAGTAAGCCCTGGCCGGGCTCTCAGTGCCCACATCTCTGGGCCTGATAACAGGCTGAACACATGTCCATGTAGCAGCACAACTGCACAGTTAGGATCACTGGTCACTATATGACCTGTCCTAGAATTGTTAGATCCAGGGGATAGGGCTTCTAACAGGCAGTTTCCCCAACTGTATAAGGAAATCATGCTGGCTTTCCACTTGATTTGGCTTGTAATATATCCCGAGCATGGAGAATCCACCAATATATTTCCTGTAGGGAACAGACGACTGTGGAAGGTGTACTCACTAATATCATAGTATCTTCCAATGCATATCTGTTTGCCCATTAGATATTTGTTGCAAATACATCCTTTGACATTTTGACAAAGCACTGTAATATTTTGAAAAGGAAGTCTATGCCTGAATGCATTTGTTCCCACAAAACTACAAATTCATCATTTGCAAGGTGATTTTAGACTGTTAAGCACACAAGGTTGAAGTAATCATTATCATCCCAGTATCTGAATGTTACCTGGCGATTTCCAGAGCAATCCCATCCATTGCGGTAGATTATATTCACTGACCAGTTTTACTTTCCTCCCATTCATGCCATGGTTTTCTGGCGGACTAAAGATGCTCTGCTGCCCCCTTGACATTGGCTTCGCCATGTGACGTACACTGAACAGTACAATGTTGACTTCAGCAAGTGACTTTGCCATTTTCAAGTTCAGACTTCAACAGCCATAGTAGGTCTCTACTTGCTCTTCTGCACTGCAGTCAGCCGCCATGTGAAGAACAAAACCTAAATAACCATTGAAACTTTAGCCCAAGTTACAGAACTTGGACCCAAGCCCAACCAAACTCAGGTGAACACCAGCCAATCCAGAAATTCATGAGAAAGAAATGGTTGTCATAAACCATTAACATTTGGGGGTTATTTGTTACACTGTATTATTATAACAAGACTTGCATACAAATTTATATATGTCTATAGTATCTTTTATTTTTCTCAAACATCTCTATAAATAGGTAGGGGAGAAATTCTTTTTTCCTGTTTTACAAAGAAAGCTAATAAAATTTAGGATTTGAAACTCATTGAATATTGGAAAATTAGTAATCTGGGGAGGCTGTTATCAAATCCAGGTATCCCAATGCCAGTAGTATTGCTCCCTCTGTTTCCTACATGGCCTCCATAATGTCCCTCTCCATGGAAATGCTCTGCCCCATCAATCATCTTTTTCTTACACAGTCTTCCAGAAAACTAAGCACATATCTAATAGCAACACAGTTATGAGGTAGGAAGATTCTCTGATTTAGAAATGAAGATTCAATTTGTATAAAATTTTATAGAAAAACATGCTATAGAAACATTATAAATTATTTAGTATTTCCAATCTCAATTGATTCTCACAGGGTACTACATTTTTCTTCATTTTCTCCTGTAGTTGTTGTTAAAAATGGAAGGATGGGTTTTTCAAATGCTGCCTGGGAAACTCCATTTCTAGTCCATTTCTTAAATTTGTTTGCTGGACAATTGTATCTCCCTGCTGGGTGCTGGACAGCATTACAAGGGGTTCATGGACTGTAACAGCTGCAGTCACTTCTTAGCAAAAACCAGACTGGGTACCAACTGGCCTGAGTCCAGAAGCCCAACTGACCATGTTAAATAGCTACCCAGGCAGGGAGGGTACAAACACAATGCCATTTCCTCATGATCTGTCTTATTATTATAGTTATTGACATGTATTAAGTACTTAGTATGCCCAAGCACTTAATGCATGTTAATAACACACTACCCCCCTTCATGTGATTTGACTTGGCATGAACCCTGTTTCACTTTCCTTGCCATTTTTTTCTACATGAATTCTCTGTATCTGTTGAAGCTGACTTCCACTCCAAAGGTGGAGATGAAGAAGGATGTATCAAATGACCCTGCACTGGAGCAGAATTAATAAACCCAACACTTACACCTGTGGGTGATGCTAAATTGGAGAGAAGGATCACAAGTTATTTGGGAAACAGGATGGATCAGAAATCTGAGTGAACAGAAGTGATTAGAGCCATATGAAATGAAAGGTAGTCAGGGAAGTGCATTAAATCTGGGCAGCAGGCAAGGAGGCAAGTCAAGTGGAAAAGGCTGGGGCCAAATGCGTGAAGTGGGCAACAACACTGACCTGCAGAACAAGGAGGGAGGCCTTGAGAATTGTTCTCCTCCACTGACAGCACCTGACCAAAATACTATGGTGACAGACAAAAGTTTCTTTAAAAAAATTCGATGAATGTTTATTGAGTTCTGCCCATATCAAACTCAGTGCTGAGAAATGTTTGCATAAAATGGGGGCCAAGTTGGCAAGACTTTTGCTTAGTGGCTTACTTGGATGTGACAACATGATGGCGAGCTTTCTCATGAAATACTCTGTACAAGGAAGCATTGAAAATAGCTCGGAAGAGATATTAACATGAACTGTCTGATTCATGAAGAGATATAAACCCTAAATTTACAAAGGGCTGGATTTAAAACGTGAAAAAAGGAGCTTCAAATGACTTTTAAATGCTGCAGAGGAATACTGAAGAAGGTGTGCTATTTCCTGTAGACTAGAACCAGCCGTGTCTGTTTAGAATGGTATCAGGTATTGTATGTTTTAGGGTGCACTGGAAACACAAATTATCGGGCCTCATCTTCAGAGTCAACTCAGGTTCAGACTTAATAAGCCTGTTGGGTAGGGCCTGAGAATTTACATTTCTAACAAGTCCCAGGTGATGTTCATGGTCCTGAAACCACATTTTAAGAAGCACAATGTTTCCCAAATGCCTCTGTCAGTGAGAATCACCTGCAGGTGTAGAGTTGAGTTTATCTTCCTTTATGTCTGCTCCAGAGTGGCGTCAACTTTGGCTGCCTTGGCTTTCTTTTTCCCCTTTGGAGTTGCAGTCAGGACCAGCAGCCCAATATAAGTCACTTGGGCAGAATGACCACGAGGGAGAAAGTATTTAAACGTCCGATTTCCCAAATATCCAATTCCTCTGGATATTCATGTGCAGCAGAACTAGAGTGGAGTCCAGAAACCTGCATTGCTGTCAAACACCTTTTTTTTTTTTAAATATCTTCACAAATGGTTGTCACCAGGTGAATCTGGAAAGAGTGGAAGGTACATGCTACAGTTCTGTCCATGGATTAGTGAAGTTATGTATAGTGTTAGTTATGTATAGTGGCAGAGAAAGAGAAGTTTTGGTCTATTTTGCCCCTGGTGTAATAAAAAGATAAATGGATTTGGAGTCAGAAATCTCATCAATATTTAGCATTTCTACATTTTGTGACTATGGCAAATCTCTGAAAACATGAGGGTGATTTGTAAAACAGTGTTATTTATAAAACAAGGCTAATAATACCTATTCATTCAGCTCCTACTGTGTGCTGTGTGGTTATTGATACAGCTAAGAAGGTGCAGTCCCAGCCCTGCACACAGTCTAGACAAGCAGGACCTAAAAAAGTGGTAACAGTGAAATATGATGAGGTGCCTTGTGCAATTTGTAGTGGTGCTGGTAGATAAATCATGTGGAAATATTGGAATTATAAAACAGTGGCCATACAGGGATTTATCTGATCATCATCATCCTTATTTTTAGTGAGGGAGAAAATTCTATTCATGGTCCTGGAGGAACAGAAAAGAAAGAGAAGAAAATGGGCAGCCTCGCATGGATGTTTTGACAAGATAGATGAATGGGGAAGACAGGAACAGAACAAGTTATCTAGCATTATGGAAGCCAGTAGAGAGCAGAGTTTTGAACATTTGGAGGAGGTCTGGTCAACAGTTTTAAATACTTCAGAGGGATCAAGGGGAGGGAGAATTGAGAAAAAGCATTTAGGAGGCTGAGTTGGAAAACTGATGATTCAGGCGATGCAGGCAGATGGTAAAATGAAACAGATTACTTTCCATAAGTTTTATTGAGCAGGGCACTGAACAACAGAGAGAGACCCCAGCTAAATCATTTATAGAAATCAGGTCAAAACGCTCTGTCTTCCCAAAGGTCAAACTTATATTATTGCCAATTAGGGATTCCGAGGCACTTGTTCTCCGTCCTCAACACTGGCACTAATGTCAGCTGGTCAGTGCTAGCAGACACCAGCAAAATCACTTTTTAAGAAACGGTTCCCTTCAGGTTGTGGTATACTGTTAGTAATGCGCATTAGGTGGCCTGGCGCTCTCTGTTATAGTGCTTTGAGGGTTAGGAAGCTGGCCTGCTATAAATTGTTCTATCATTAATAATAAATAGCGCTCTGCCAGAAACCCGCAGTGCGGATGGGAAGGCTTTGGTGTGAAACAGTAAAAGGGATGAATTTACTTTGGTGGTGGAGCAGTGAGGAAGAGCAAAATGTCCAACATGTGTTGTTATGGGTGTTTTAAAATGTATGTTTTTAAAATACCGCAAAGGGAAAAACAATCTCTCTAGCCTGGCTCTTCTAATTCTACTAGGCTGCTCCGCACACACGAGGCATAAGTGCTGAAAAAGTCTGACGCCAACAAAATGTAGATGAACTGCGGGAATAGACACAGGGCCACAGCAGCAGATCAAAGCCAGGCAGGCAGGGGAGCTAGCTCAGCTGAATATTATGGGCATTACCATAGTGAACTGTGTGAGTAAGCCACTCACTTAAAATCGTTCCTTTTGATCTGTTAAGAAGGTGTTTACTGTAATCACGGAAAGGTTTACTTGGCAGAGGAAAAAAAGAAAGAAAAGAGGAAGCGAGTTAGACAGTTTCAGTGTAGTTTCGAACAATTTTCTTTGCCTGCTTGGTTGTCTAGACCCTTGTCCTAGGTCCTTCCCTCTTCTGATTTCCTTAACCTTCTTAGAAAAGTAAAGTTAATTTTAACTAAAGTATTTGAAGTTTAATGTGGGAGGGCGAGCAGCAGATGGAAAGAGGAATAAACTCAGAGTTGCCTCGCTATAAAAAGAGAATTTATGGTTTCAAAGCAAATGGAATTACAGAGGTAATAATCACTGATAGATTGTGAAAAGATAGATGAAGCATGTTAAGAAAAAGGTAAAACTCCGCCGTTTTAAGGCTTTCTGTCTTTCAGGGATTTCTGAGCATCGCTAGGTGTGTATTGGTGAAACAATTGCTCTTGAGTTCTTTTCCATTACAAATTGCTCGTACCACATTGTCTCATGAGGGCAAAGTCCCCTAGAAAACTGAATGTTTTACTACTGGGGAGGGAGAGTGAGTTTCTCCGTTCTACCACACTCATATGTATGTAATCCTTTTGTACCTTGAGTGAACGTAATTAATACCCACTCTGCCAGGCGGCTGGACCAAACCTTGTTTTCCCCCACCCCACCATTATAGTTTGGATCTGAAATGTCCCCCACGGCTCATGGATTGAAGCTTGATCCCCAGTACATCAATGTTCAGAGGTGGCCTTCTGGAAGGTGACTGGAGCATGAGAGCTCTGAGTTAATCAGCGGATATCCCCATTGATGGATTCATAATTCGATGGCATTATTGGGAGGTGCTGTATTATAGGCAGCTAAGTTAGGTAGAAATTAATAGGCAGACAGGGAGAGGCCCTTAACGGAGTCAGTGTGGAAGATGAGAACATAGCACAACTGTGGCAGGAGGCACATCCATGGAGGGTCAGGCTCAAGATAAAGATGGACTGACTGGGCCTACATGCCTCCCCGAAGGATAAGTGATACCTTGAGATTATATTATAACTGGTATCACCTGGTCCAGTAAAGTCCAGATTGACATCAGTCACCCGGGTGGGTGACCAGAGGATCTGGACCCATCCCTTCCCCACAATGCCTGTGTGCTTTCCATATACTCTTGCTATGTGACTGGTTTCCCTATTGGATCATTATCAGATAAGCAGCTATACTTGTAATCCTGTAAGTTGATTGTAGTCTGATCCATGTTTTACCCACATTGTGACTTTGCTGCATAAATTACCCCTGACAAAGGGGCTTTATGGTCACTTTCAGGACCTCCTATCTCTCAGGAGTGATCCCTCAATAAATCTTTCCTATTTCCAACCTATTTTCCCTTGGAATTCATTCTTTGATTTTGGGGGACACAAACTGGGCACCTAGCAGGTGCTAGGTGCCAAAGTCTGACACCTAGTAGGTTGGGAGTTATATTCTCCTGTATTACTAGGAATTTAGAAGGTGGGGCCTACTTGAAAGAAGTTGGTCATGTGGGCATGACCTTGAGAACCATGTCTTGTCTGGCCCCTTCTGCTCCAGCTCTCAACCGCATCCTTCTTCCTAGCTGCCATGAGGTAAGCACCCTCTTTCTTTCTCTTTCCGTGGGTTCTGCCTTGCCTCAAGCCCAGAAACAATGGAGCCAGCTGACCATCCACTGAAACCTCTGAAACAATGAGAAAAATGGAAAAACAAACAAACAATAAAACAAACACTTTTCCTCCTTTAAATTGATTTTCTCAGGTATTTTGAGCTGAAGGTGATAATGGGGGGAAGAATACCAAGGCTTGTTTGCTCAGATTCTTCTCTTTGCCTCAGTGTCTTAACTCCTTTCTCCCTGCATTTCTCCTTCCCTCTGGAATGAGTGTCCTATGACCTACTGCAGGAAAGGTCAGGGAAGGCTTTCCTTGCCTGCTTCAGGGGAGTGAGGTGTGAGAGGGTCAGAGAGAACTTGCTGCTGCTGCTGCTGTTTCAAAAGCCAAGCCG
Organism: Erethizon dorsatum; assembly: GCA_028451465.1. NCBI lineage: Eukaryota > Metazoa > Chordata > Mammalia > Rodentia > Erethizontidae > Erethizon > Erethizon dorsatum. The sequence goes on along the minus strand of CM051835.1, from coordinate 31,605,118 downwards.
CCATATTTGGGGGGCAGTGTGTCCTGAACCCTGTCACCATGTGTGTCCCTTTGTCTATTATTCACAACCTCACTATGCAATGACTCAGTGGAAACTTGGGAGGGCAGAGCTTACAAATTGCACCCTCTCACCCCATGCAGGAAGCCAGGGCCTGGGTCCGTGAGCTACGAACAAGAAAGTCCCAGGAGCCCAGCTCCAGCTGTTAACTATTGTCGTGTCAACAGAAGAGGCCTTATCCCTTACCGCCTTACCTTTTCCAGAAAATCTCTAGGAAAAGCCCTAAGAATGTTAAAAAATTTCTTTGACAAGAAAAATACCCTTTCTATTCTCCCAAGATTTTGTTAATGAACACAGGAATCCATACAGGTCCAAGAACACACACACAAAAAAATCTCACCCTTCCTGTGAGCAGGTTATGTTGGGAGCCATTGCAGAGGACATGCAGGGAACACACGAGCTGCAACAAGTCCTGCCTCAGGCTAACCTGCTCCATGTGTGCCTGGTTTCAGACGAAAACCTTCTGAAATCAGACACTTTGAAGTCCCTATGTGGCTTAATCCCAACACTCTAATCTCTTTCCTAAGAAAACTTGCTCAAATTCCCATTGCCGGAGACACCCACATCTTTGAGAATTTTCCTAAGAGGTGTTCAGCAAAGTGCACGCCGATATTTGTTGATGGAATGCAGAGGGTAAAGCCGTAAAAGAAATTTCAACCTGGAGAATTTTTTCCTCAAAGACACTTGAAAATAGAAAATTAAATTATTAACTTTCCAAAGTGTCTGAGATTTATCCATCTTCTTGCATGTATAGGAAGGTCATTATGGTTTTTTTTTTCTGAGTAGTATGTCATGGCACAAATATGTTACAGTTGGTATAGTAATGCTTTTCTTGATGGACACTTGAGCTGCTTCCAGTTGTCAGCTCTTGTGAAAAAAGCAGCAATAAAACATTCTTCATACAAGTCCTTTGGCAGATATTTGTTTTCATTTCAGTTGGATAAGTAATGAGGAATAGAGTTGGTGAGCCAATGTATGTAACTTAACAAAGTGAATGTATAACTTTATAAGAAACTACTATTCTCCTGTTTGTTTTTCTAACAGTGTTTCTTCTAAAAAGCTTTAATTTTTCCTCCGTTGCTTAGGTCTATCATCATCTAAAATTAGTATTTTGAATGCTATAGGAGGAGTTGAGTTCCTTTTCCCCTGCGGATATCCATTTGTTCCTGTACAGAGTTAAGAACAATTTCCTTTCCCTCACTCAATTACTTTGACATTTTTGTCAAAAATCAAATGACAATATAACTATAGGCCTATTTCTGGACTCTGCATTCTATTCTATTGATTTGTCTGCCCTTATGACAGTACCTCACTGTATCAATTACTGTAGCTTTGTGGGAAGTCTTGATTGCAGGTAGTATATGTAAGCCTAGAAACTTGGTTTTCTTTTTTTAATTGATAACTATTCTAAGTTGCTATCCCACAGAAATTTTGGGATCAGCTTTCTCATTCTGTTAAAAAACCCTGAACTTATCATAATTTTAATTGCATTGAATCTGTATATTAATTTTAGGAGAACTAGTATCTTAATAATATTGAGTTTTCCAGTCTTTGAATTGGTGTATTTTTTTTTTTTTGTGGGTACTGGGGGTCAAACTCAGGACCTTGCGTGCTTGCCAGCAGGCACCCATACCCCTGAGTGATATCACCGGCTCTTTTTTTGTATGTGGGTACTGGGAGTCGAACTCAGGACCTCGTGCTTGCCAAGCAGGCACTTATGCCACTGAGCTATCTCACTGGCCCTGAATTGGTATATTTATTTATTAGGTCTTTTAAAATTTCTATTAGTGCTGTTTCATAGTTTTTAGTACAAAATTTTTACTCACTTTTTGTTATACTAATCACTAGGTATTTCATGTTATATGATGCTATTACAAGTGGAATTAATTTTAAATATCAATATTTGGTTTCTAGCAATGCAATTGGTTTTTATATATTGATCTTGTCCCATGAAACTTTATTTATTCTTAATATTGGTAACTTGTATCCCCCATCATCCCATGTTTTATTATGGAATTATCAATTTTATTAAAATTTTCAAAGAACTAACTTGGCCTTTTCCATTTTTTCCCCTTTCTGTTTTATTTATATCTGCTCATTATTTTTTATTAGTTCTACTTAATATGGATTCATTTTACTCATGTTTACTAGCATCTTGAAATCTTTGAAATTTGATCTTATCTCCTAAGTATTTAAAATCTTACCATACACTAAATACTGTCTTAATAACATCCCACAATTTTTGATATGATTTATTTTCATTGTCGTACTTCTGTGATTTCTTCTTTGATCAACAGGTTATGTAGAAATTTAGGGACCAGTGGTGCACGAGGTCCTGAGGTTGATCCCTGGTACCCACAAAAGAAAAAAAAGAAAAGAAATTTATTGTTTAATTTTCAAATCTTGCGGCTTTTCAGAATAGCTTATTGTTACTGAATTCCAATTTAAATGCTTTGTGGTCAGAGAATATACTGTATAAGATTTCAATCTTTCATAGTATATTGAGACCTTTTCATAAGTCTTATCTATGGTCTAGTGAATACTACATGTTTCTGGAAATGAATTTATATTCGACAGTTGTTGTGGATAGTATTCTATGAGTATACTGAAGTCAAGATAGTCAATTGTGATTCAATTTTCTATATCCTTACTGGTTATTTTGTCTTGTTCTTCTGTTAATTACTGAGAAAATAATGTTCCAAATTTACAACTATAATTCTTCATTTGTCTGTTTCTCCCTTTTATTCTATGGATTTCTATTACATGTATTTTAAAATAAATTATGCTCATACACATTTAAAATTGTTTTCCTGATGAATTGACCCTTTTGTTATTATGAAATACTATGTATTATCTCTAAAAATACTCCTTCTCTTCAAGTTTATATTGTTTGATATTAATATAGCTACTCTAGCTGTTATTTTTTATTTTTTGTTTTTTTGAGAAAGGGTCTCACTGTGAAGTACAGGCTGGCCCTGAATTCACCATGTGGCCCGGACTGGCCTCGAACACGAGCCGATCCTCCTACCTCAGACTCCCGAGTGCTGGGATTATAGATGTGTGCCATCACACCTGGCTCTAGCTGTAATTTGATTGGTTTTTGCATTATTTTTTTTCCATCATTTCACATAAAACTTATTTGTATTTTGTTGCTTCGAATTGCATCTTTTGTGGACAGTGTGGACAATATTGAGGTAGCTTTTCTGTTAAAATCCATTTTGTCAATCTCCAGCTATTATTGCAGTATTTATTCATTCAAATTTAATGTTAATTATCAATATGATTAGATTTAGTTCTGACATTCACTATCAGTTTTCTATTTTATCTGTTTTATTTTTCTATCCTATCTTCTTTTTTCATTTCCTTTACTGGCTTTTTAGCTATATTTCTTTGCTATCTATCTACTATCTACCTATCTGTCTATTTGGAGGTTTCTCTAGGGATTGCAATATGTATGGCAAAATTTCATTACCTACTTAGAATTAATAGTATATTGCTTAACCTAAAATTAAGTTACCTTGAAACAGTATAGACCTATTAATTCTTTTTGTTTCTGTTAGTTTATTTTTTACATTAACTTCTCATGTACTATAAGTGCCACTACAGGGCCGGTGAGATGGCTCAGCAGCTTAAGTGCCTGCCTGGCAAGTGTGAGGTCCTGAGTTCGACTCCTGGAACCCACATACGAAAAAAGTGCCGGTGATATCGCTCAGCAGCATGGGCGCCTGCTGGTGCACAAGGTCCTGAGGTCAACCCCTGGTACCCACACACACACACACACACACAAATATATATATATATATATATATATATATATATATATATATGCCACTACATATTCATAATTTTATAAATTATAACAAATCACATATTTTTGAATTAAGAGAAAACATACATCAACATAGAGTCAATTCTATTTGGTCAATTCTATGGTTTCTCTATGTGAGAACTCATTTTCTCATTAGGATTTCTATGTATCTCCCAAATCAATGCTAACTACTCTGTCATGATTATTTACAGTGAGGACAGGCAAAAAATTGACTCACCTGCTGCATGTACTCCCAGCTGAAGTCAAACAGTGACACTGTGCCTTCTGGTTTCAGCTCTCACACTGTAAACAAATGTCTTTTTCATAGTCTATGCAAAGCATATTTTTTAATTTTTATGCTTTTTGTTGGTAAATTTGCTATTTAAATGGCCTCCAAATATAAGCCTGAAGTGCTGTCTAGCATTCTTAAGCACAAGAAAGCTATGATAAAGTACATGTATTAGACAAACTCCAAGCACTTCATAGTGCTGTTGACTGTAAGTTTAATGTTAATGAAGCAACTAAACATATAGATACATAGATATATGGACATATAGATATATTGGTATATAGATATATAGATATATATCTTATATATATATATATATATATTTTTTTTTTTTGTAGGTACCGGGGGTTGACCTCAGGACCTCGTGCACCAGCAGGTGTCCATGCTGCTGAGTGATATCACCGGCCCTTTTTTCATATGTGGGTTCCGGGAGTCAAACTCAGGACCTCACGCTTGCCAGGCAGGCGCTTATGCCGCTGAGCTGTCTCACCGGCCCCAATATCTTATATTTAAACAAAACCGTACATAAAATTATGTCATGTCTTGATTGGTTGATGAAAATGTTATGACTAGAGGTTTGCAGGGACTTAATGCTATATTTACTCCCAGGAGTAGTGATCCCATATTCACTAATTCAGTGTTTGTATTTACTTTATTTAGCACAACTGCCATGAATAATAAGAATCACCTATATTTTATCTATATAAACACATGCATATATATGAGTATTTAGATTTGCCCATATATTTTCTTTCTTTTTTTTTTTTATGGGTACCGGGGGTCGACCTCAGGACTTCATGCGCCAGCAGGCGCCCGTGCTGCTGAGCAATATCACTGGCCCTTTTTTCGTATGTGGGTTCCGGGAGTCGAACTTGGGCCCTCATGCTTGCCAGGCAGGCGCTTATGCCGCTGAGCCATCTCACCGGCCCATATTTTCTATTTTTGGAAATGGTCACTTTTTTACAGACTCAAGTATCATTTCTCTTCTGTTAAAAGAATTTTCTTCGGCATGTTTTGTAGTGCAAGTTGGCTGGCAACAAATGCGCTGTTTTTGTTCATCATAAGATGTCTTCTTATAGCTCTCAGTTTTGAAAGATATTTTCATTTTTATTATATATAAAATTCTGAGTTAATAGTGTTGTTATTTTCTTCACAGGATTGTTTAGACATTATACCATTGTCTTCTGTCCTCCATTGTTTCTTCAGGAAAGTCAGAAGTTAGTCTTATCTTTGTTCTCTTGTATGTAAAGCGTCATTTTTCTTAAACTAGTTTCAAGACTCCCTTTTCCATCTTTGTTGTACCCTTGTCTGATTTCCTTTGCATTTATTCTGTAAAACTGTGGTTGGCACTTGAGCCTCTTGTGAACTAAGCCAGTGACGGTGAATATTTTAGAGCTGTCAATGATACAAACAGCCTGCTGTGGTACACATACCCTAAGTTCACCACCACTGGACGAGGCAGTACTTACAGACAAAATATCTCATATTGGCTAATCTCATCATTCACAGTTACTCCTTCATGGTAAATACCCCTTCCAATTTTTGTTCACATTCAGTTACTTGTGCCTTTAGGTAATTTTGTGTGTGTGTGTGTGTGTGTATTTTTTCCCCCACATTTCCTAACTATTTCTGTGAGAGAGATAGTTTAGCCAAGCTACCCAATTGTTACTCAATTCACTTGTTTGTATTTTGAAAATGAGATATTTTCTTGAAAGTAAAGAAGTAGTGTCATAAATACATTATGAATGCTTACTGTATATACCATGGTCTCCATTTAATATCTGAGATTCGCACATTTGAATCCCAATAGTCCAACAAATTTAGGTTCATTAACAATCAGAAGAAATTTGCAGCTTAAAGTAAAGGTTGTTTTCAGAAACAAATTGCAGTAATTTCTTAATAAAAAGGTTCACATTTGTTATCTAAATTTTTTTCTGATTACAGTGTGATATTATATATAAAACTAAGTAATTTGATGTTTTAACCTGCTTAAGCTGCAGTAACAAAATATTATAGACTTGGAAACAGTCTGTAAACAGTAGAAATTTATATTTCACAGTTGTGGAGGCTAAGAAGTCCCAAATCAAGCTGTTGGTAGATTTGGTGTGTAGTAGTGTCTCCTTCTTATTTCACAGTTAATGATTTCTTGCTGTGTCCTCGCGTGACAGGAAGTGTTTGGATCTCCCTCAGGCTTTGTTAATAAAGACACTAATCTCATTCATGAGGATTCTTCTCTTGTGTTCTAATCATCTTGAAAGGGTCCCACCTCCTAATACCACTATGTTGGGGGCTAGTACTTCAGAGTAACACAAACACTCACATCGTAACACTTGATTAGTGCCAGAGTAGTAATGTATAGCATTACCAATAGCTTTAATTGAAAATGACTGTGCTTTACTGCTCAAAACCATTTGGGGGCTTCTCATTTGCAACAATGACCTACAATGCCCTACTTTATTTGGACATTGTTACCTGAGTTAACTTTTATAGTTGCTTCTTTGGACACCTCACTCCAGTTGTACTGGCCTCCAGATTTTTTTATAAACACAGTAGCTATGCTAAAAGCTCAGAACTTTCACTCTTGCTAAGTATTCCTTCTGCTTGGAATTCTATTCCCCTAGATATTCTCATAGCTGCTTCTCTTATTTTTCTGGTGTTTGTTGAAAAATTACATTCTTAAGACAGCCTTTCATTTCTAATTTATGTAAAACTACACCCCACCACAAAAAAACTTTCATTTCTACTTTCCTCATTGCATATTTTTCTCTAACATAGTACAGATGCTCCTTTGCTTATTATGGGATAACACCCCAATAAATTTATCATGAGTTGAAAATACTGTAACTTGAAAATGTATTTGCTATACCTAACCTACCAAACATCATAATTTAGCCTAATCTACCTTTAATGTGCTAACAATACTCACAGTAGACTACAGTTGGATAAAATCATCTTACACAAAGCTCATTTTATGATAAATTTTTGAATATCATGCAATTTATTAAATACTGTACTTAAAGTAAAAGACACAATGGCTGCATAGATATACTTTGAACCATTATAAAGGTGAAAGATTGTTAGGTCAAACCATCATAAATTGAGGGCCTTGTTCATTTTCTAGATTTATTTATCAGTGTTAGTAGGACATAACCTTCACAAAAGCAGAAATATTTTTGTGTTAATTATTGTGTCCCCAAACTCTATAAGGATGCCATGCACATAATAGGTACTAAACAAATTTATTGAATGAATGAACAAGCCCAACTCCTTTGAGATTCTCTGGAACACTTGTAATCTGGAACTAACTTTTTCAGTTGGCTTACATACACACAAGCAGCCTTTGGTATTATAGAAGTTTCAGATTTGTATTTTCAAGTCACATTTGTATTTTCAATTTGCTTTTTATTGCACCATGGGGGATTTATAAATTATAATTACAAGACAAACACTATTATAAATAGAACTGAAATCCCAAATTTATTCCATTAGAAACATTTCTGTGCTCTGTCCAACGGCTCATGATAATAGTACCTTGTTGGTCTTGTTACGGTGAAATTTTCTCGTATATATATGGTTTATTATAATAAAAACATCTAACATCTGACTGTGTTATATAATGTGAATGGAAAAGAAATATAACTTAGTGGCTGTAGCTAGTTCAGCACAAATAAGGAAGAAAATATGATTCTCCTTTTAGAAAATACAAGGAATTATAATTGTTCCAATTATCTGGGGAAAGAGATCTAACATAAAAATGTCAGAGGAGAAAAAAGATTGACTTCTGCAGGAATGCATTTTTGTCTTGGTTTGCATGCTTGGGCAGCTTTAATGAGCCGCCTCATCTTTGAGGGAAGTTGACTCCTGCTTTGTTTTATGTCTAGTCCTTGACCCTGGGGAAATGACCTAGAAGCAGTGGCAGTGAGATTTCAACCAAGGTTGATCACAGCAAATGCCCAGGGGATGGTCTGTTACCTTCCTTTAAGTTCCTCATGATAGGATTTGACCCATAATATTTTTACAGATAGCCACAGTTGAGCGTCAAGGGATACATGACTTGCACAGCAGGACTAGTTTTCTTTTGGTTAACTAATCCTTGACATGTGAAACTACTTACATTTTCCAATATCTCAAGTGCCCCCAGACAAGCCACCCCTCCCTATATAAGGGTTCCCTGGCCCTGAGGTTCCCCAGACCATTTGTTTGTTCAGCAGCTCCTGGGCTCTGAGAGCATATTTCTAATTTGGAGTCTTACCTACAGCACAAATAAACATCACTTTTCACATTTGGGGCATATAAGCATTGTTGTAAATTGTAACCGTTGTAACATCTATAACATTTCTGCTTGTCTCTTTTTCCATCAATTCACACAGCATTTGTGATTTTATTAAAGAGACTTAGCCAAATCACAAATTCTAAATTTGTGAATAGCAATACTGATATATTAATGGATAGTAGGTTTAAGTCTAAAGTCTGCAAATTCCTGACTCTAGCTCTCATCTTGAATGCTCAACACATCAAAATTTGGTCTCTCTGACTCAGTCGCCTTCAGTGTCACTTAAATTCTACCTCATTCTTTTTTTTTTTTTTTTTTTTTTTTTTTTTGAGTACTGGGAATTGAACTAATGACCTTGCACTTACCAGGTCTACCTCATTCTTTAAACTTATTTCTTAATAGTTATTCCCTTCTGTCCAAAGGTACTAATTTCTTTCACATCATTTTCTCATTCTGTTTCTTTACTTAGTTACTTAAGTACTCCACTGTAACTTTATGTGGAAATGTTGCAATAAATTACAAATGAAAATAAATACAAATTTATTGTAGGAAATGTAAAAATATATAATGGTAAAAAGAGAAAAAAGAATATTATTCTCACCACTCAGAGAGCATGTTTTGGAATGTGTATGGTGGATATATGCACCATAAACTTGGTGCTTATGTCCAACAGAAATTTATTTCACACAGCTCTGGAGGCTGGGAAGTCCAAGATTAAGGCATAGCAGATTTGATGTAAGGTGAGAACCTGCTTCCTTGTATAGAAAACACTTTCTTGCCTTGTCTTGACACAGTGGAAGTACAAGAGGTCTTTCTCAGGCCTCCTTTATAAAGGTACAAGTCCCATTCATGATGGCTCTACCCTTATAACCTCAGCATTTTCCCAAATCCTACCTTCCAGTTACCATCACCTTCAGGATTAATTTTCACACATAAATTTCAGGGGAACAAAAGCATTCAGAATATGAATATGAATATATAACGATATTTAAATATTGACAATAATATATTACATACATATATATTACTGTGCATATTTTAACCTAATTAAAAGTCATACCTAATATCTTTACACTCAGTTAAATAACCTTCTACACTGTGATTTTAATGTCTTAGAGAGGAGCATCTATGATTTAAGGCACAGCCTCTGGCATCAAATCGCATAGGCACATATCCCAGTCCTACCGTTTACCAGATACATGACCGCAGATAAGTTGCTTATCCCCCGTGTAAACTCAGTTTACAAAAATGGGTATAAAACAAGAACTTTTCTCATCATTTTCTCTTGGAGATTAAATGAGTTCATATTTGCAAAACACTTAGAACTCTGGTTTATTATATAGTAAGCATTATATTGGCACGTTCTCCTATGCACATCATCATCATAATTCCACTTGGGGGTGTATTATTCTGCTGGGGCTATCATGATAGAATACCACAGACCAAGGGTTTCGAACAGCGGGGATTTATCTTCTCATGGTTCTGGAGACTGGAAGCTCAAGGTCGATGTGCCCTCAGGGTGGGTGTCTGGTGAAGTCTCCCTCCTCGGTTTGCAGTAGTCTCCTTCTTGCTGTGTCCTCCCATGGCTGTGGCATGAGAGCACCCAGAATCTCTCCCACTTCTCATAAGGACAAGAGTCCTATTGGATAGAACCCCCCTCTGGCCCCATTTAACTGAAATTCATTAAATGATGGACTTATGTACAGATACATTCGCACTGTGGGTTAGGACTTCAACATACAAGTTTTGAGGAGGCACAATTTGGTCCATAACAATAGGTACATGCTAATTTAGATATTTTTAGGCATTTAGGTTGATTTCTGTTTTTTACCATAAAGATATTCATGACTCAGTAAACACGATCCATTATGATTTCTGTAGTGTAAACTCATTCGAATTATCAAAAAACATATGGAATATTAAAACTTTTGAGGCATATGTGAAATTGCCCTCTAGAAATAAGCTTTATACATATCCACTAACTCTATTAGTCTTATTTTCAATTTCTTGTGAGAAATAACAGGCTTTTTACATGTCACTGAAGCTTGGTTACTACCTACCATCCCTGTACCTTCACCATTTTTCTCCCCCGATATTCGAGGTTGTCCTCTTGAAAGGTAATGTGCCAGAAAACAATTCAGGAAATATATATTGGACTATCCAATGTCTACCAGAAGATTAATGTCAATAAACATCCTATTTAACAGTAGCTGCCTCAGTAATAGAAATGAAGAGTTTAGTTACAGAAAACACCAGGACCATTTCAGGCCAAATTAAAGGGAATATTTGAGATTAAAATAGCAAAAATTAAAATAAATATGTAAACATGCCCCCTATAAGAGGGGAAAAAGTCTCAAAATATACATTAAGTTATACAAATCAAAATGAAAGAGAAAGTCAAAACTCCACCTTCACAAAAGATGTTTTAATTACTTTTCTTGATGCTGGGACAAAATACCCAACACACATAAGTTAAAAGAAGAAAGGTTTATTTCAGTTCAAAGTTCGTAGAGGTTTTAGTCCATAGTCAGCTGGCTCCAAGTCAGGGTGGCATGGCAGAGGGCCATGGCTGAGGAGAAACAGTCCATGGCATAGCAGGCAGGAAGCAGCGTGACTTCCTTCTTTTTTCTCTTTTTATTCCATCCAGGCTATAAGCCTATTGGTTGGTGCCATCCATATGCTTGGGAGGTCTTTCCCCTTTAGTAAATCCATCATGCACACCCAGAAGTATTCTAAACCCCTCAGTGGACTAATCCTGTGTCACACACCCATGATCCAGTATCACACATCCCCGATCCAGTCATCCCCAAAAACTGAACCTTTGAGCACATGAGGCTTTGGGGGGCATTTCTGGACATAAGCTACAGCAAAAGGCAAGTTACATTTTAATGGAAAAATAAGTTAAAATGCAAATTTAAAACCGTTCTGTGAAAATATTCAAATCCACAGAGAAAGAAGAATGGTACATTGTATATTTTTATATGCTCACAACAAAGATGAATAAATAGCTAACATTTTGTTAATGTATTTGTTGTATCTATTCCTCAAAAATTTGATAGTTGATGCTGCCATTGACTTTGTTCACTACAGCTCTGAAGTATTTTTGAAACAACTATCAATTAATGATGTTTGGCATCATGAGAAAGCCCAGTTCCTTTTCCATTTTTCACTTAATAGGACTAATATGTGGTATTATTTTTGGCTGAATTAATTTATTTTACTGGGAAGTACAAAATGGCATTTAAAAATTTTTAGAATTACTTTTTTTATTAGCCAACAATTCTGAAGAACTTTCCTCATTAGCTCATTAACCAAAATGTCTAAACATGTGCTCTATTCAGTGTCTTCTGTTAACAATTTCCTATTAAGACACTGATGTCAGAATTACCTTCCATGGTGGTAAATATTTTTCCTCTTATTGTTTCGATATCAAATGTCCCTCAAAATCTCATGTGTTCCTCAGGTGAGGCTTTCAGAAAGTGCTTGGATCATGAGGTCTCTAACTTCAAGTGGATTAATCCATTTATAAGATCATAGTTTCATAGCATTGTTGGGTGTTGATAGAAATAGAAGGTGAGGCCAATTTGAAGGGAGCAGCTCATGGGGCATTAACTTGGGAACCACATCTGCTCCCTGCACCTTCTTCTCTGGCTCGTTCCTTCACTCTGTTTCTGGGCTACCATGAAATGAGCAGTTTCCTCCACTGTGCCCTTCTGTCATGATGCTCTGACTCACAGCAATGGAACAAGCTGACCATAGACTAAGACCTTTGAAATCATGAGCTAAAATAAACCTTTCCCCTTTTTATGTTGACTATGTCAAGTATTTTGTTACAGTGACAGAAAGCTAATACATCCCTCCATTTTGTTTTAGTATCATTATAGACATACACACTTTTAAAATTTCAATGTTACTTCAATTTTAGTTCCTTGCTTTTTAATTATTACAAGTATTGCCAGTGGGAGCTCTTTCTAATTGTTTCCTGTATCCTTTTGACGTTATTGATTTTTGATTGCTTTTTTTGCTTTCCCACACAATAAGAAGCTCTAGGTATAACTGTTTAACATCAGTTAATTTTTACTAAGTATTCCCTTAATAGTTTTTTCATCTTTACATGACACAAGAAAGGCAAAATAAAGAAGCAAGTAAGTAATTTTAACCTGGAGTGTTAATCTTGGTTTGGGTTTTCCCAAATCTTGAAACAATAAGTTGTTTGTAGGTAAATTATTTGGAAAATAGTTCAGGGAACCCAAAGGGAGGATATAGGGAAGTAGAGAGTTGAAAGGAAGAAAAGCCCGAAAAATGTGAATTAACGACTTTTGGCTGGGAGCAACCGAGGTTCAAAGCCCTGGAGGCCTCTGAGGAATCTTGTAGAGCAGAAAAATCATCCTCTGAGAGTAGGCACACTGAGGAAGCAGGCAACTGAAATATTTATCCACATCACTTTCTCCTCTGGCGAGGGTTGCCCTGGGGAACTGACGCTTCTGGATACGGATGATCAGACCCTTGAATGCTGGAGACAACTCTTAGTTGAGAGACAGAACTCAGGAGCTTAGGACAGGAAACTGTCAGCGTGCCAATTTGCAGGTGAGCCAAGGAGGTAGTGGTCAAGGCCAAAAGAGCATTCACTATGCTGGGAAAGTAAAGTCAGTAGCTCTTTGACTATAAATGCTGTATTCCTTTCCTTCCCTTTATTGCCTGCCTGACCATAATGTTCTATTTGTTTCCTTTATTTCCTGCTTGACTCTATTAGCCAGCTTTCTCATTGCTGAAACATAATAACAAACCCGCACAGCTTAAAGGAAGAGAGGTTTAATTTGCTCATGGTTTCAGTCATACACAGCTGGCTGCACGACAGAGACTTCACAGTAGGAGGATATGGTGGAGCAAAGCTGCTTAGCTCATGGTAGCCCGGAAGTGGAGCAGAGGAAGAGTGCCAGAAATGAAGGGGCATGAATCACCCAAGCCCATGTTCCGTGACCCACCCAGACACACCCAGAGGTGGGCTCCGCCAATTCTGAGGGCCAATCAGATTGGAACTCCACCCTCACTGCCACTCTTTGCCCCTCTGTATCCAGCTGTTCAGTCTAGACTATTCCAATGGACTATTTTTCCTGCATCTTTTGCTTCCTAAAAGCAGTATACTCGTGGTGTTGTATGCCAGGTAAAGGGCTATATTTAGTTTAGTTTATTCCTGGTGCTTCACAACATTTCCAAGTATTTCCAGTTTTAATGGTTAATATATTGTATCAACTTGAGCAGAAGATTAACTAAGTGACTCAGCAGGGGGCCAGGGTCCTCACTTTGTAAACATCCTGAGCCTGTGCAAAAGGAGGGTATGGAGATGGTGTGAGTGTAAAGGACCCACCCTAGGGTGGGTAGCCTGCACACAATGTAAAGGAGGAAAAGAGGCTTGCTCTCCCCGCCCCCTTTTTTGCTCTGTTTGCTTTGCTGTCTTCTGCTGCCTTGAACTGTTGCCCCTCTGCGAAGCCACTCTGTCTTGGAGCCAGCTGATTATGGACTGAAACCTCTACAGATTGTGAGCTAAATGAACCTTTCCTTCCTTAAGTTTGGGCATGGGGTATTTTGTCTCAGCAATGAAAGAAAAGTAACCAATGCTTGTCCAGTTAGATATCCCATACATTCTTCAAATCCATCATGTCTCTATTCAAACTTATCACCTCCCCCTGTTGATCTCCCAAATCATTGGTCATGTGAGTGGCACTGTCATCTATTCAGCTACTCAAGCAAGAAGCCAAGCATTGCCTTTGACTCTTCCCTTTGGCCACAGCCAATCATCTTTCATGTTCCAAATGCTTTTCAAGTCCATCAGCATCTCTCCATTACCACTTTCTTTGTTCTATGTCAGGGCATCATCTTTTCTTGCCTTGATTCCTATATCAGTCTCCAAAAAGATTCTCTGATGTTGCTCACTTCTAATCCCTTTCCATACCGCAGTGAAGGGATCTTCCTAAAACGCTACAAAAAGCAGTGGATCCTAAGAGTATCTTGTTTAGCATTCTCCTTGAATTCAATTTGCATTAGATATAAAATGAAGTACTTAAAGTGATTGAAATAACTTTGTCTTAGCACGTTTTCATCTCTACCACATAACCTGTTACCACCACCACCCACTCCAAGTCCCCCCCCACACACACTTCGAACACACCATATTGTCAGTGGGGCTTCTCTCAGGTCTTGAAAAACACCCTTTTCTTTCCCCTTTTCCTTCCCCTTGCCAATACTCCACTTTTACCATGGACTACACCTCTGACACATCTTCTCCTTATGCTCTCAGAAAACACATCCTTGAGGTACCTGCTGTATGCTTTCCTAGTACCACATACTTCTTATAACCCTTCCTCTGACTCAGTTTTCCTCAGTTGTAAGCTGAATATACGGTAGTGCCCACACTGTCTGGTAGCTGTGAGATTAGATGAGCAAATGCAAGTGAGGCTACTTTTACTGTTATTACATAACAAACCAAATTTTAATTCATATTTACTTGCCTACACCGCTATCTGCATAGAAAGTTCCACGAGGGCAGCAATCTTCTGCTTCTCTTGTTCACAACTCGAACTCCAGCACTGTATTCATTGCCATGCAGCAGGTACTGAATGCATGTTTTTCATATAGAGGAATAGGTGAAGCAGGGAGATGGTATTCTGAAACAAGGTTATTTCCCAGGGGTTTAAGGAGGTGGTAGAGAAATAAATAAATATATGTATGTATTAATGACTCAAGTTTTAGAAGAGGTAGGGCCTTGGGGGTGGCCTGTGAACAGGTTTTCAGGGACCATCTGCGGCAATGACTGAAGAATAGGAACCAAATGACCTAATTTAATCCTCACAGTGGTCCTGTGAAGAAAATAAATTTACTCAAGTGGGATCTCAGCAGCAGATGGGTTAAATAACTGACCTGAGGTCCCCAAGTAAGTGACAAAGCAAAGCTGTCCCCCCAGTCTTTTAGCTCATCTCTTCCAGAGCTGTTAGGAAATGTTAGTGAAAGAATTTCTGGGCACAAATAAATTTGGGGATAGAAGAAAATGTTGATTTGCCATGTGGGTGCAGGGCTGCTCAGAACCTTTAACATGCTCATATAATTGTGGCTTTCCAGGAAAGAGTGTGAGCTTTCCTGGCTCACTGGAACACAGAACCCTGGGATAATTGGTGGGAAACACAGCCATGGCTTTCTCATTGTACTAGACCCTGGCTGCCTACCTCCCTCTGACACTGACATTTGATACTTTGTGATGCTTGAGGATTCAGTAATATAAACATCCTCCATGTTTAGTGTCATTTGATTAAAGAATTATCAAAGGCACATGATGTGCTTAGCATTGGGCTAGATGCTGTGATCGTCCTGCAAACCACTGAAAGGTGCCTATTCTTGTGACAAATACTGAGAGAAATAAAAATAACTGTGACAGCACAACCTTATTGCACAATGTTTTTTAAAAAAGCATCCATCACCTGCATCTCGCTTGCTGGGGTAGAGGTAGATGCACTGGGTATATAATAGATGAGATTGCAATTCTAAGAGGTCAGGTGACTTGCTTGGTCACGTGGTTAGTTATTAATTCAGAATGTTGGTTTTTTACATTTTCTTCAATGAGGGGGCTGTTTCTTTCCACCATTACCTACTTCATGATTCTGTGCAGTTCTCTAATTTCTAAGTGGTAGATTTTATTTCGTCATAGACACATCTAAAACAATAGAAAATATGTTACAATTCTTCATAGAATGATGAAGCCAGAATGGACCTTGGACATATTTTAAAACTCCCCAATAGATGGTCAAAGAACTTGAGGTTAAAGGAGGCCCAGTGACATGCAAAGTTCATTTATCAAGCTACCCATGACTCTGCCCCTGCTTTTGGATAAGTATGTTTATTTTATTCCAGCCTATTCTGAGAGGCTCCAGGCAAATTAGGGTTCTAGTGCCAAGAGCAGCTTACAACTCTGCCTAAAGGGGAAGCCTGGCAGAGCTGGATGTGCACGACCTCAATGTGCCTTTCATAGGAGACTTCTTTACCTAGATGGCCTAATGCCTAGATTTCCTACTTGTGACCAGTGATCCCTCACACAGGAAACTTGTTTATATTGGCAAACACCCTCATCACCCTTATCTGACCCATGTCCTGTTTGTGCTGGCCTGACCACGGCTTTGGCATTGGGAATCTGACCTTGTATTTTTCTTGGCATCCTGGGGAAAACTTAGCCTGTGGTAACCCTTAGTTCTTTAGATGGAAAGAAAAGTTCAACACACCACCACAATGGGTCACAATTTCAAAGACTTACTACTTACAGATTCTGAGCAAGGAGGACGTAATCAGTCAAGAGGGCAGCCCTCCATCCCCAGACCCGACCGTGGAAGGAAGGATAGAAGAGTTGGGCAAGGGCAGCAGTGTATACAAGGGAATGGAATTTGGGTCACTTTGAGGTTCCATGCAAATGGTAAAATGGTGCCTTTAAAAGAAGCTGGGGGGAAGTCAGGGGGTCCAGACTTCTAGGCAGGGGAGATGCCACTAAGTTCTTATCTCTGGCCACTGCCTTGGGTCACTTGGTGGGGCAGGGAGGATGCTGTACTAACAGAGCTGCAACAGCAGCCTCTGCCGTGCTGTTCCCATCTTGTTGCTGAAATGGAGTCTGAAGCCGCTCAGCGAGTAAGTTTGTTCCTAGCATTACTAGCCCGGCTGGCTTTTGTTTATTTCTCTATTGTCTGAGGAGATTTGGACAGAAGTAGGAAGCCTGTTAAGTCTTCACATTGGCAGTGATCTTTAAGACCCATAAAAGATTAATCACTGAGGGAACCCATAACTTTGCTATGATCAAAGGGAAAATTCTATTTTTATGGCTGCCTATGTTTTATCCTCTATAAATTTTATAATAATGATTAGGCTCGCACTATGGGCATAATTTACATACATCAAAACGTCTCTCACTGTCCTTGCAGCCAGTTAAACACATGCAGCAAATATAGGGAAGCACATTGAAAAGCAGAGAGGGTCTGGGCTCTCCGGGGTGTTAATCAATGGAACTTCTCTAAGGGAGAGAAGGAGAGAAAGTAGGCAGTGGGCAGAGACAAGGGGTGGAGAGAAAAAGAACAGGTTTGTGGCAGTGGCTGCCTAAGACCACAGTTGTGCGTACTGGGTTCACATAGGTCTAGCGTCCTCTGCACATCTCAGAAATACACTTCAGCTTTTTTAAACTTTCCCAGTGTGATCAGCCTTATTTCCCAGAAATATCTTTTCTCTTACATTGACCAGAAACTCTTTAGAAACATCAGTGCAGGAAGGACTTGAGAAATGGATGCTATTCAGCATGTCTGGCTTCTCCCACCTGTGTCCAGGATGTGTTACAGTCTGTAGAAAGAGGTGGCATCTGTGCCTGGATTGCTGTGCCTCTCCTCTGTTCTGTCCTCCCACTTAGCTCTACCTTGGATCGATTTTGCCTCCTAGCAGTGCATTAAAGGTTGTCATGTGGGGATTTAAGTCCAGGCACGTTGGCCGATGTGTACCAAGGCAATGGCAGCTACAAGTAGAGTATGGTACAAGCTTTTGGGGTCAACATCAATTTCTCCAATTTGCTATAGCCCGAGAACCTTATAAGCCTAGCGAATGCATTGTGAGTGCGGGTTTTGTGCTGGATGGATGAAGCAGGTAGGGTTTCCGTAAAGCGCTGCTAATGTGTACTGCGTCTTCGGGTAGAATATTGTGAAGGAGGAAAAGTCCCAGTTGTTTCCTTGCTGCCCTCCTCCATCTACATGCCTGTTTCAATCTTCCTGGGCTTATTGAAGGGCTGCTCTGCAATTTCTCAGTGGATTCATTTTCATGTTGATGGGAGACATTGCCAGAGCTTGTCCCCACACCGCAGGGCAAAGGGCCCCCTCATCTCTGCTTATTGAAATCCTATCTCCACCGTCAAGTTTACTGCCTAGCCTTCAGCTCAAGCTGTTACTGGCTGTGCATTATCCATGACTTGTGCCCTATATTTGGAAATGTTCCCTGTTTCCATAAGATTCTACTTCTACCATAAGAGATGTTGAGCTCTTTCTCTGCATTATGCAGATTACCTAATTTAACACAAGTACTTCAGTGAGATAGTTAACACTTGTTATCTTCATTTGAAAGATGAGAAAAATACAGCTGGAGGTGAAATGTCTTGCCCCAAGTCAGAACTAGTAAGTACTAGAGGTACGATCCAGACTCAGGCAGCCTCGGTCCATTCAGAATGTTTAGCCATTACGCTGGGCATCTTTCAAAGCTGTTTGTAGTATTTTATTGAATATAGTGCCCTAAGAACTGGGTATTACTTGTGTGTCTTTGTTTCCCCCTCAGTGTGACTAGAACACTCAAATAATTTTAGTTACAAAGGGCCAAAGCTACCCCAGGAAAACCCACGATAACAACCAAAGTCTATACAGCCAGTAGGCATAGAAAGACGATTCTTCCCGGAGGAGACCCAGGTTTTTCTTCCTGATGATGTTAAAAGACTGGAATAGGATAATCAAGTTTAAGGACAACCTTAAATAAAAGTTTCATTAATCAGAATGTGTATTTCTACAATAATGAGCCCTGAGTTGAATTTCAGAACTCCCTTTATGCTTTGTTAGTAACAAAGCTGTTATAAAAATAATTTGATAAGATAGCACATTGCAATGGTGTGACTTAGCTATGTAAAAGTGTCTCGTAGCCCAGTGTCTGAGGACCCCCAACTTATGTAATGCTAACATAATGGATTATGCATATTGTATTGGGTTAAATATGAAACCCAGTGAAGTATTACAGCAATTTAAAATATATATATTCGGGTCTTGTTCAGCATAGATATTTAAAATTTAAACCTGCTTAAATATTCAACTGAAACTAAAATAAAATTCTGAAAAATGAAATTCAATAGAAAAGCTCCATTAAGAGTAAAAATGCTTCTCCAAATCCATTTGGTTCTAATAGAAATCCATTGAGTGAGATTTTCATTGTTGCAGCACCAGCCAAGAGAAAAATTATACATACATTTGAGTGGGAGAAAATCAGTTGGACTTTTTGTGGCAGGAGTTCTGCACACCCACTGGGCCATGGTTTGTTTTAAATGGTTAAGAGTTGTTTCTCAAGCAGAATCTTCCCATTTGTTCCCCACTTCAGCGAAACCTCATTTCATCTTCCACTTTGGATGTAATTCTTAAAAAAAAAACAACTACTTGCCACCTTTGGCTGCAATATCAGGATACTGACCAATTTTGACCAATTTGCCTTCTGAGAGGCGAGCTTTATTTCCCTGATAAACATCCTGCAGGAGGTTTTATTCAATTAATCAGAATGATTGCTTGGGTAGAAATACACTGCTTTATCAAGGTCAGCTTGAATATCAGGCTTGGGCAGAGCCCCAGACTTTCTTTACTGGGTTCTCCAAACAGCAAACACATGAGGATTCTAAAACATAATTAAAATAATCGGTAAGAATTAGCCAGCCTGGTGACTGCATTCTAATAGCAAATCCAGAGAAGTAAAAGTACAGGCAGGCAAACAGCAGCTTTCCAGAGACGGAGATTGCTGTTAGGAGACAGCAAATGGAGGGTATTATGAAAAGAAATACAGGATAATATAAACAGAGTCTCTAGTCCTGAGGACTGTAAATCCCTTTTCCTTAATTGGCTTAGAAACTGTGGTCTGTAATGTGAGATGGAGGGGTCTGGCCGCCTTTCTTCTTTGCTTCCGGAATCACATTAAATGAAAAACAATAGCAGGGCTGACAGCTCCTTTTCTTTGGGGGCACTTAGCGCTAATCTGCTATTAGTCTCAATGCAATTACATGGGATTAGAGAGCTGCCAATGGTTCCTAGATTGGGGACTTCGGTGGAGGGCAAGTGGGGCTCTTTCAAAGCTGGGTGTGGGGGCTTAAGCAAGAGAGCGGATCAGGTCTCCGGTGCTTCTAATTATCCTACAATTAAGGAAAATAACCCTGATTTTGTAATTAACTCGGGATCTTGATTATGAATTCTAATTCAACCAGAATTCTAGTTTGAGACCTCTTCCTTGGTGCTTCCCACTGTTTGAGATTTCCCTCTAGAAGCACACCTTTCTACTTATTCTCATGGTGTGTAAGCTTCCCTCCGATTGTCAAAACAGAGGAGAACTTACACTTACGAATTTAGGAATCAAAATGGGGCAGAGGATCACTCCTTGGTCTCCAGTTTCATTTTCCATGCAAACTTGAACTGACAGGTACTGTTGATTTTATTACAACATGATTATGGAAATCCATCAGCACTGGTGACATGACCACAACTGGCAAGCTAATTCAGGGTTTCTGTGAATATTCCAGGAAAAATGACCTTAGTCACATGCTCATTACACCAGGGAGAGGTGTGATATTTTTCAAGGCAATCCATGAGAAGGGCGCAATGCTTTGAAAAAAGCATCGCCAATTTACTCCTATGAACATTAAAAAATGCCTCCAACAAAGGAAGTACTACATACTATTAATTACTATGTTTCTCGATCATTTGTTAACTATTTCCAACTATGGTCATTTTTAAATAAAAATAGTGAATATGACGTGCTTATCACATTCCCATCATGAGGCAACAATAACCTTCTAACTTAATTCCAAAGCTATTGGTTCTAAGTAAGCAAATAAGCACTCCTAGTTAATGGGAAGGATTATTCCATCTTCTACACGTTCTATTGAAATACTCACTGAATTTGGAAAATTTGAGTAATATGCAATGATGAGCAAAGACACACCAAATAAATCAGTTCTGATATTAGAGCATCTTTCTGATGGTCCAGCAAAGAGCCTCTGCTTTAGAAGTCCCTCTACTCTTTGGTTTATGGTATTTTCTTCAAAAGGTCCACGTCTTAGTGCAAATGTGACACTTGGGATGTCAACTAAATATTACAACTTGTCTCTGAATGTGAGGACCAAAGGGAATGAGACACTGATGATTCTAACTTAGGTATAGTAGGGAAGGAAAGGAGAAAAGTAGAGTTTCAAAACTAGATGAAGACAAACACTAAAGATTTCACATATTAATGAATGTGAATTTTACCCAGTTCTAAACAAGGCAGCAAAAGATCATTTTGGTTTGCTTTTTATTCAGTTCTCACTTGTTCCCAGCTTGTACTTTACTCACAGTAGCTAGAATCTTCTCATCAGGCCTTGAAATCAGGAGTGCTCATTTTCTGAGAGGAGAGAGCCTTCCTAACCTTTCCTCAAAAGCCTCTCCTGGTTAGCAAAGAGCAGCAGATAATGATGTCAGACTCTAGGTCTAAGCCTTCTAGCCTCAACACAACCCAAAGACAAGGGAAAGAATGAGATCCTCATTTTAAGGAGTCTACATCTAAGAAAGAAGCACCTTGCCTCAAAATTGGTCCAGAATCCCAGTGTTTATCTCTTACTCCATTCTACACACTGATCTGAGCTCCTTCCCACAACTACCAGCACCACTACCACCACCACCACTCTCACCATGAACTACCACCATCACTACCAACCATCACCCCTTACCACCAACCACCATCATCACCACCAACCACCCCTTCACTACCATCACCATCACCATCACCACCAACCACCACCATCACCACCAACCATCACCCCTTCATCACCAACCACCATCACCACCAGCCATCACCATCACCACGAACCACCACCAATGACAGCATTTTGAGGGTTTCCTGTCTGCCAGGGGCTGGGATAATCTCCTAAGTGTATTGTCTTATAAATGCATTACAACCCTGCAGGGCAGGTAGGCATTTTTATGCCCACCATACAGGACAGAAAACTTCATTGTAGTGAATTTAAGTAACTTGCCTAATCTGAAAGCTCCAGAAATGCCAAATTCAGGACTCCACCTCAAGCCTTTGTGAAAATGGAACTTATTCTTTTCATATACCTTTACAGATTCTGTGTGCTAAGTGTGAGTGTGTAATGCTGCATTGGTGGCTTTGCCAGATCCAGCATCAATGCCTCCAATTTCCCAGTAGGGAATACTAACCTCAACCCAAGGAAGCAGCATGTGACCAGGGGGAGAGCATATCATCTCCTGGCCACAGTGATGAGCAGGACTGGTTCAGGGCCTGTGACCTGTACAGTTTCCCTGGACCCCACTGGCAAGAGGGTCCAAGGCTAGATTTTATGCTCAGCTGTCACTATCTTGAAATTCTTAATTTTTGAAAAAGATTTGCAGCATTTTCCTTTTGCACCAGGCTCTATGTATTGTGTATCTGGTTTTGGTGGTTGGTTTAGAGCTGCACAAATAAAGCAACAATTTAAATCAGTAAGACTCAATTCCAAGACTTTTTTTGAGAATATAGAGCTCTTTCCAGTGTAGTGGAAAGCCTAGAGCTTCTGGAGGCCACCATACACAGAATCTGCCTAAAAATGAAACCAGAGGACAGCAGAGCTGAGAGAAAGAGTTCACTGAACCACTTAAGTCCCTGAGTCTAGTACATGTTTTATGTTATTCTTGCCCAAGTCAGTTTGGGCTGGGCATTTCTGTGACTCTAGGTTCTCTAGAGCAGACACAGAGATGGGGTTAGGGTGTTAAATGTTTATTAAGGATCCAGGTCTATCATGAGAAGCAGGAGGAATCAGGACTGCATAGAGTAAGAAGGCCAACTTCTCCATCTTGCAGGCTTGGCAAAACCTCTGGCAACTGTACAGGTGCTCTGGACTGAATATTGCCTGTCTGAAGTATCCTGTGTCTGGCATTTGCTCAGCCTCCAGGCAGGGCTGCCACAGGAAGGATGTGGCCTAGATGGAAGCAGCTCCACAGCTGAGGCAGAGCCTGGAGAGGCAGACAGCTGAGGTTGCTGCCTGCCCAACCTCCTTGCAGCAGGGCAGCAAGCCTCTGAAAAGGTCACAGTATAGCATGTCTTGAGTCCTTCAGCACAATCCAAGACAAAAGCTTCTATGCACTATTTTATCAAGAAATTTAATTATAAAGAAGCGGAAATAGGGGGTGGTGAGGCAAGGAAGGAAGAATGGCCAATAAGAAGTTGTGGGTCAGAGCTGGCCTCTAGCTGGTGCCTAGAGAAACTAAAACTCTATTCCAGACTTTGTTCTGGGACCATCTGTGTTGGGCAAGGAAGGAAAAGAGCTGGCCTTCTTTGGATAGGAGGTAAGGAGGACTCAGGATGTAAGAAGCTTATAAGAGGTGCCAATTCAGGTGCTGGGAGTACTGAAAGATAATATTTAAATTCACCTCCTAGAAGTTCACCATCTAGTTGGGAGGAAAGAACACATACAGAGTCACTTCTCCATTGCTGGGACAAAATACTTGACACCCACAGTTTAAAGAATGAGTGGTTTGTTTGGGCTCATATTTTTAGTCTGTAGTTGGCCAGCTTCAAGGCAGAAAGGCAGGGTGGAAAGGCCTGGGTGGAGGAAAGCTGCTCACCTCATGGCAGCTGGGAAGGGATAGGTCCTTCCAGTGAGCAGCCTGTTCCAACCAGGCCCACCTCCCAGTGCCAAGCCAGGTGTAGTGCCACCATAACCTAATCATGTTCCAGAAACCCCACCTCTGAGCTCAGGAAGCTTTGGGAGGATATCCAGATACAAGCCATAACATTTTGCCTACGGTCCACAAAATACACATGTGTACCTCTTTACACAAAATGTATTCAGTCCATCTCTAACAGTAGACAAATTCTTAACAATTCCAGCACTGCTGAAAAGGCCAGCTCCAAAGTCTTCTCTGAGCCTTAAGGAAAACTTTTAGCTGTGAGCCCCTATAAAAATTAAAAAGAAAGTTAGACACTGCTGACATACAACAGCACAGGGTAAACATTCCCATTCCAAAAGGGAAGAATAGGGGGATAGAAACCAATGGGACCAAAGCAGGACTGAAACCCAGCAGGGCAAACATTAAATCCTATAGTAATATGTCTAGCACCCAGGGCAAGTTGTGCCCAGATTTGAGTTCCAAAGGGCTTGGGCAGGCCCTCACCTATGGCATTGCTAGTTGCAATCCTAATGATCTCTCGGGCTGACTCTACTCGCTGTTTGCAGGCTTCCTCAGATGTTCCACATTCCTGATTTCCCCAAATCCTTGGGGTCTTAACTACATACTCAGCTTCACTCCCACAGTTTTGCATGCTGTCCTTTCAAGGGTACACTGCTTGGCCTCCCAGGCCTTCTTCTGAAATATGGGTGGAAACCTCCCTTACCCCACAACTCTTCCATTCTGCATGACTATAAAACCCACAACATGTGGATGATGCCAGTGTCTTCTCTTAGCTCAAGCAGTAGCCAGGCCTCTTGGATCATGTCTATAAAGGCCACTGAGTGCCTGGATGGCTGAACACTGTGAACCAAACCCCAGGGAACCAATTCCCTATGTGGCCCTTCCTGAGGCTCTCTTTCCAAAGCAGTTTTTCACTTTTGCACCTCTTAGCCTGTGAAGGACAGAGCTTTGCTGATTCCTTACATGCCTCCAAGGCATCTTTCCTATTTTCCTTATGGAAAGTACTTGGCTTCTTTTTAATGCTAATCATTTTGGCAACCAAACTCTATTCAGCCAAAACTCTGGAGGCCCTTCCTTTCTGGGGAAAAATAAAATTTTTCGAATGAGCTTTTCGCTCTCCATTTTTAGTATAAACCTGGCTAAAAGCAACGTGCTACAATTTGAACACTGGGGTACTTTGAAATTTCCTCCAGCAGATTAGTTCACCACCTTTAATCTCAGTCTCCCAAAAAGTATGAGGACATGAGCAAAATGTAGACACATTTTCTAACCAGAGCATAACACAATGGCCTGGAATCTTAACTGTCAATGGGTCTTTGCTCAACCAAAATCTCCTGAGCCTGGTCTTTACCATCTACTTTTTTTTTTTTTTTTTTTGGCATTCTGTTCTTCTGAGCCCCAAACAGAATCTCCCATCAAGCTCAGCTCAGAGCATTCTAGGAGTTTTTAGCTGGCATTTCCAAACCTTACCAAATTCCTCCTGGAAACCAATTCCAAGGGCTTCTGAACCACATGGTCAGGTAGCATCATAGCAACAACCTCACTTCTCCAGTACCAAAATCTGTTGTAGTCATTTTCCTTGTCACTAAGACAAAATACCCAACACCCACAACTTAAGGTAGGGGAGGTTTATTTTGACTCACATTTTTAGTCCATGGTTGGCCAGCTCCAAAGCAGGAAGGCCAGGTGGAATGGCTTGGGTGAAAGAAATCTGTTCAATTCCTGGCAACCAAGAAACAGAGGGAGAAGGCAGGAGACAGGGAGGGAGATAGGGCCTTCCATGTCCCACCTTCCATCACCAAGGTAGCTATAGTGCTCACAGAACCCAATCACTCTTCATAAGCCCTGCCTCTGAGCTCATGAGGCTTTTGGGGGATGCCCATATACATAAATGATAACATGTACCAAAAATAAAGACCAAATAGATTTGGGAGGCAACTGCTGCCAAAACAGGAGTCTGGAAAATGTGTACGGTGCCACTCTGAGAAGTAATTGATCCTGGGACTAGAGTAGTCATGTGTGTGTTTACCTGACATCAGACTGGAGCTAAATCTTAAAGTCAGGGCTTTTTATAACTGTAGAGCTAAGGAGTAGGGTGCCAATGCCCAAAATGCAATTGGACAAAAGTAAATGGACCTCGTCTAAAGTGACAAGCTGAAAGCAAGTCTGAAGGTCTACAATAGCTTCAAGAAAGAAACAGAAGCAATGAGCAAAAGAAAGCAGGAAACAAGGATTAAAAAGGGCCAGTGTGCTGGTGCAGATGAGTAGTATATAGGTACAAAGCTAAGATTATTTTAAACCAAGATGAAATTCTTTTTAGAAACATAACCTTTTACTCATTCTCAAGTCTCACTCTTGTTGATCTGCCAAGTGCAGGTTCTATATCTATACACTGCTCATGGAACTTTAGGCAAGATATATTTTTGAAGTGACAAAATTCAGTATAGATAGTAGTGACCACATATCCCTTTTCTGGAAATATAAACTCCTCTTTAAGCACTGAAAGCTCTATGGTTTGCTAAGAATCTATTTGGCTTGTCAAGGTTTAAGGAAAGCAAGCAAGCAGGCATTGTAAATCGTACAGTTTTGCCAGCTGCCAGACAACTGAAGAGATAGTCCAATCACCTTTTAATTTGTTTCTTTATATGTGTTCATATTTCATGAGTGTTCAAATGAAGTAATTAAGTTGAATAAAACACACAGAAATAGATTCCCTGAAAATGTCATTTATTCAGGAAATGGGTTATAGATTCCAGATCTGGGCCTCTTGTTTCTGCCAGAAATTGTACATCTGTGAGTTGAAAAGTCCTCTGTCTTTGAGAAGTTGGAGTGCATGGAAGTGGGAGATAATTTTCAGAGTGATTTCCTTTCAGGTACTCACTGGTGTCCACACATTTTTATCTTGATGATTCCTGTAGTCTGGCTAGTTTGTGAAGCATCCTTGGTGCACTGACAGATGGATTGGGGGGAAGCAATGAATATAGGAGTGATTTAAGGACCTGTCAAATAGATGTAGTTGTTAGGTGGACCTAAGGTGAAATTCAAGGATCCTAAGTCTACTCTTCCAAAAAATTCAGAACTAGACTTGCTTTCTTTGCTGCAGAAGAAATAGAATTTAGAGCCCTGTTGCTAGGTCGTATTCACAGCTGTTGAGGATGAAGCCCTGCACAGTCCCTGTCATCACCCTGTTCAGTGGCATAACTGGCACCTGGTTATTTGTTTATTTAAAATAAATTTTTATTATTTGCTTAATAAAATAAAACATAGTGCTATCCAATCCCAAGTTGGAAGAGTCTCGCCACCACCCCCATGTGTCATCAGAGGCTGTGTCCTTGTGTTTTAAGTCCACTTCCTGGGGCAGGGTCAATATTATTGCTTCCATTTTGCACATTTTGCTCAGTAGATCAATTTTCAATTCCCAACAATTGAGCTTCCCAAATTTTTATACGATGAAACTTAACTCCAATCCTATAGGCATAGAGAATACACATACTCACAAGAGCATTGTTAGATCTTGGGAAGAAATTATATTTCACTTTAAAATATGGTCCATAGTAGCTCAATTGTGAGAAGAATGCATTGTGTGTGGGCCTCTTTTGCATATTTAGATATGAAATACTATGAGCAGTTGCCAGATAATATAATTTTCATCTCGCCAAATATCGAGTACAATTCAATGAAGAAAATGCAACTTTTGCAGTGTGATTTATGCATGCTTATATACCCTTCATTTTGAGTCTATATGAAATGCAGACATTTATAGTTCTATAACCAGAGGAATAAAATTTGAATGTGTAGTAAAACGAGAGATGTATTTTAAATGGGCTTTCGAAACAGAACTGAGGAAGTCATCAGGAGGCCACAGTGACTAATATAATTGGTTATTTTGTTAGATGGCCACTCAGATCAAGGCCTGGCAGGCACAGGATTGAATTCAGGCTGATGGGTATGGGAGATGGAGCGACAGATTCCTGGAAAAGATTGAGAAGCAGCAACACAGTAATCTAGGCTGGCCATAAAGTGCACCATAAAGCTGGTATGAGAAATTCCTCCTGCCGGTGTGATGCATCCTTATTTTTTTACTTTAAAAGAAGAACTATTTTATGATTTGGCATAGATCATTGATCATAGTGCTATTCTATTTCAAATATCTCCCAGCTGTGTTCTGTGTCAAATTTACAAAAGACATAACCATTATTTCTACAAAATATTGGAAGCTTGCAGGGCCATTTGCCCATCAGCACCTATCATTTCTAGTGTAACTCCTTTGGGCATACATTATAGAAGCACTTACCACCCCCACGTGATGCATGGGAAAGGGGACACAGTAGAGAGTATCCTTTCTGTGATGGGCAGCTGGTGTTCTCCACTGGCCTGCAGTTCTAAAAGAACTCAATATTCCAATAGAAAAGCTGCAACATGTGCTTTGAGGGGAGATGTATCTGTTCTTCCTCCAAAGTCATGTGACCTAAGCTGGGCCAATTAGAGGCAGCATGTCATGTGACTCAAGCTTCACCAATCAGAGGACCCCATCTCATCAGAGGAAATAGTCACTGGTATAAAGATAGGCTTGTGACCCAAGCTGGACCAATTAGAATCCTCCCAGGACTTTTCCATGAGCATTTAAAAAGAAGACTGGTTCATCTTCTTAGTGTTACTAAGTGGAGGGAGAGTACATGAGATTAAGGCTGCTGGAAGGCATTTTTACTAATCACATGGAGAAAAATTTCCTAAAGATGGAATGTAAGGCAAGACAGGCTAGGGCCGGTGAGATGGCTCAGCGGCTTAAGCGCCTGCCTGGCAAGCGCGAGGGCCCGAGTTCGACTCCCGGAACCCACATACGAAAAAGGGGCCGGTGATATTGCTCAGCGGCACGGGCGCCTGCTGGTGCGCGAGGTCCTGAGGTCGACCCCCCGGTACCCACAAAAAAAAAAAGACAGGCTGAGCTCAGAGATGGAAAGAAACCAAACTCTTTACCCAATTTGAGTCTCTGAATCCAAAAATGCTTCAATAATAAACTTCCTTCTTACTTTTGAGAACTAGTAAATTTTCTTTGTTATTTAAAGTAGTTTGAGTTGAGTTTCTTCTGCCATTTGTCACCAAAAACGTCTAATATACTTGAAGATGAGGAGATAAAATACGTTATTCCGTATTTCCAGCCTTCCTTAGAGTGTAGGTTGGGGCCATATAATTCTTGCCAATAACCTGTGAGTAAAATTATCAAAAGTGGAGACATTCAATAGATGGGGTACCCTCTCCAGCCCTTTCTTTTTTTTTGTGGGTACCGGGGGTCGACCTCAGGACCTCGCACGCCAACAGGCACCCGTGCTGCTGAGTGATATCACCGGCCCCTTTTTCGTATGTGGGATCCGGGAGTCGAACTCGGGCCCTCGCGCTTGCCAGGCAGGCGCTTACGCTGCTAAGCCATCTCACCGGCCCCTCCAGCCCTTTCTTGATTGTGTAGATTTAGAGGCAAGATAGCATAGGTAGAAGATGGCAGGGCCTGCAACCACCGGGTCACTCAGACTGAACAGAATAGAGTCCCCTCCCGAACCATACTGTTGTAAGCTGCTATGGTTTCAGGAATAATTTGTTATGGAGGCACATAGGGGCCTCTGTCTGTGTCTATCTGTGTGTGAAGGGGCACGCGTATGTACATTAAATATCCCTTATAAGAAATGTTTGAGACCAGATTTATTCTTTTGAATTTTGGAATAGTTGCACGTACATAATGAGATACGTTGGGAGTGGGACCCAAGTCTAAACATGAAATTCATTTTGTGTTTCATATATACCTTACACATATTGCCTAGAGATAATTTTATACAGTGGTTTAAATTCACCGTGTGTATGTGTGTTTGTGTGTGTGTGTGTGTGTGATGTGTGTTTCCTGTCTGGCTGGGAATGGAAGTGAAGGCCTTGCATGTGCTAGGTAAGTGCTCTATTACTGAGCCACGTCCTCAGCCCTATGCCTACTTGTGTTGTGAATATGACCAGTCACATGAGATCAGGTATGGGATTTTACACTCTTGTATACGCGTGTGTAATTTAAAAAGTTTCAGATTTTGGAGTATTTCAGATTTTGGATTTTCAGGTTAGGGATGTTCAACCCATCGAGTGTGTGTGTGTGTGTCTTGCACTTCCCTAAGTTTGTAGCTGAAATTCATGCCTATCAGTGATACATCATAAGAAATAGAGGTAGAGGGGCCTGTGAGATGGCTCAGCGGCATAAGCGCCTGCCCGGCAAGCGCGAGGGCCCGAGTTCGACTCCCGGATCCCACATACGAAAAAAGGGGCCGGTGATATCGCTCAGTGGCACGGGCGCCTGCTGGCGCGCGAGGTCCTGAGGTCGACCCCCCGGTACCCACCAAAAAAAAAAAAAAAAAAAAAAGAAATAGAGGTAGAGAATGTCAAAGAAGATATAAAGAACCAAGGACAGGGAGGCAGTGAGTACAGAAACCCTCTACAGCATGGTGCCTGGAGAGAGTTGTAAAGCTCTTAGCCTCAAAGGAAGCCACACTTCACTGAGCCCAACTGGGAGGCAGACTCTTCACCTACATTATTTTATTTCATCCTTACCAACAAACCGTAAGATGATATTATTGTCAATGAAACTGAATTCTAAAGGGATTAAATAGAGTCACGGACTCCTAACTAGAAAGGGTCGGCTTCGAACCCTGTCTGTCCAGCTGTGCAATCTAGCCCCAATTTTTTCTACCATTACTTTTTTTTTTTTTTGTGGGTACCGGGGGTCGACCTCAGGACCTCGCGCGCCAGCAGGCGCCCGTGCCGCTGAGCGATATCACTGGCCCTTTTTTCGTTTGTGGGTTCCGGGAGTCGAACTCAGGCCCTCGCGCTTGCCAGGGCCATCTTACACCGCTGAGCCATCTCGCCAGCCCTATTATTACTATTAAAAGCAGTACAGATATTACTTAGAGATAATACCTTCCAGATTTACTGAAAATACCGGTCTCTGCTCCCCACTCCTCCTTAACAAAGACAGTAGGATCAGCCATTTTTGGTCTGATTTCTTGGGTGCAATTACACATAGGTTTTTGGAACAAAGTTCACACCTCCTGGTCCTCTAACACCAGAATTCACTTTTCTCTAGATTCTTAATATCCCTTGCCTGGCCACTATTGGAATGTATCCGTCTTTCTCTTCAACATTAGATCTAGAGGCTTGTTCTTCCTAGCTTATCAACTTTGTTGTTAGGCACAAAGCCAGTTTAGGCCACACAACCAATTGTCCCCAGTTCCTGGTGTTCCTTAGGCCATTTCCCTTTGCCTTGACAAATTTCCTGAACTATTGACCCCCATTTCTAAGTAATTTTCTAGCCAACATATACCCTTCAGACCAATCTACAAATTCCACAATCTGAACTCAATCATTTTTCTGAATTTGTGAGACTGCCTCATCACTCTTATCTTTTTGAAACATTAACATTCTTTTTTTTTTTTTTTTTTGTGGGTACCGGGGGGACGACCTCAGGACCTCGCGCGCCAACAGGCACCCGTGCCGCTGAGCGATATCACCGGCCCCTTTTTCGTATGTGGGATCCGGGAGTCGAACTCGGGCCTTCGCGCTTGCAAGGCAGGCGCTTAAGCCGCTGAGCCGTCTCACCGGCCCTGAAACATTAACATTCTTAAAGAAAACATGTTTGCAAGTGATCACTTCGTGGGTTTCTAGTGAAATAAGATTGAAATGTCAAATTCATAGTAATTTGGTGGAAGAGAGTCTTTTTCTTCAGAACTTTTAACTTATCTTTAACTCAATGAAGCTTCTATTACTCCAAATCTCCATGCAATTTATGCCAAATACAATATATAGCACACATGCAAAATATGAAATCAAGGAGAAATTGGTCATTTTGGAATCTTCTAAGACAAACAGAAAGCATGGGAGTATATGTGGGTGTTTTAACAGGAGTTGGTGAGCTTGCAATAATATAGAATCGGGCAAAAGTATCCGCAGTTTCATTACTGTAAGTTAAAAGCAAGGCAAAACAAAGCCCTATGGATGAATATGTAACTTTCCCACGGGGAATTCAGGGAGAAAGACTGGTATTCTCTGAATTTCCATGAAAGGATACTAATAACCATGAGCAGTCAGGGTGTTCATGCAGTCACACTTAAGTGATATCATTGTGTTGTGGCACAATTAGGACTCCTTCTGGCCTATCACTTAAATCGGTATTTATGAAGTGCTTGGGCTGCTGATTATGAGCCAAATCTGGCCCTTTCTCCATCAGTGACTAAAATAATGGATAAAAAGCCCATTTAGTACATCTCTGTGAACATCATGCTGTCATGAACTCCTCCCCGAGACAGTGAGATCTATAAGCATTAATGGGTTTTATTCAACAAACATCCATTTTGTAGTCAGACAACTTTTGCCACTGACACCTGCCAATTCATATTCTAAGAAGAAATTGCTGAGCTTATAGACTTGCCATTTTTAAAATGAATATGTCTCATTATCTTTATTTATAGCCTCTTCCTGCTCCAAACTATCAATCCAGAAAGCCTCTGAAGATTTTTTTTGGAAAAATACTTTGTTTCTCACTTAAAAAATCAAACACTGTACTTCGCCAGTTAACAGTGGGTTGATGTCTACATTAAGTTCTTATTAATTTTATTGAAATTGGAAGGTAGACAGAGATCTGAACCATCTGGACCTAAGCATGTATCTAAGCACTGGAAGGTTTCTCAAGGGCTTCAATGCAGGGAAGGGACCAGGGTCCTAGTCCCCATGTGCTCTGCCACTTTTCAGCCATTGCCGTTTGAGTGGGTCATCATATCTGTTTGCGTTTCCTGTTTCCTCAGTGTAAATGGGGTCATCTCAACTAGATTTTCTATAAAGTCTCTTCTATCTTGAGAGTTTATGAGTTCTGGTTCTCTAAACAATTCCTTTTCTTCAGGCAGATAAAAATATTGTTGTTTTCTTTTCCTGCAAAGCTTTTTTTCTGACATGTCTGAATTAGTCAGTGCCCCTGTTTCTAGACAAAACACCTGACATGTGCAATTTAAAGGAAGAAAGCTTGATTTGGCTCACAGTTTCAGAGGATTCAGTCCATGCTAAGATAGCTAAAAGGCTCATCAACAAAAGGGCACAGCGGAGCAAAGCTGTTTAGCTCATGGCACCTGGGAAGTGGAGCCAGTTGGAAAGAGCTCCTGAGAAGAAGGGGCCAGGGACCAGGTATAGGCCCCAAGGTCACACCTCCATTACCTTCCCATGCACAACCAGAAGTGTGCTTTACTAATCTCCTAGGTGGATCCAAAACCAATCAAGCTTAATTTTACATTCGCTATCATGCAAAATCTTACTCAGCCTTCAAATTCCAGCTCAGTGTTGTCTCTTCTTTGAGTCTCACTAGATTTAGGATGTCTTCCCTTAAGCTTAAGTTTTTACTTTGTACAAAGGCCACCTTTTATACTATAATAAATGCAATGGTGGGCATCATAATGGCCCTCCAACAATATCAACGTTCTAAACTCCAGAGCCTGTGAGGGTGCTGTCTTACACTGCAGAATAGACTTTCTGGAGGTGATTAAGTTAAGGATCTTGAGATGGGGAGATAATCCTGCATTATTCAGGTGGGGCCAATATAGTGAAAAAAAAAAAAAAGATTTTTTTAGAAGAGAAGCAAGAGAGTCTAAGTCTGAAGGAGATCTGATGGTGGAACCAGAGAGATTTGTGCTGCGTTTTAAAGTGGGAGGAAGAGGCTGTGAGCCAAGGAGTGCAGGCAGCCTCTGGAAGCTGGGAGATACATGGAAATGAGTTCTCCTACAAAGCCACCAGAATGAACACAGCCTTTTCAATACATTCATTTTAAGACTTCCAAATTCAAAGTCATAGAAGAATAAACTTGTGTTATTTAAAGCCACTGGGTTGTGGTACTTCAGTATAGCAGCAATTGAAAACCCATACAGAGACTGTGATATACTATACTATAGTATAATATAACCATTTGTGTGATTGTCTTCTTACTAACCAATGATGGTTTTTAGGCACATTTTAATCTTTTTTTTTTTTTTTTTTCTTTTTCTTTTTGTGATATTGGGGATTGAATCCAGGGCCTCCACTGAGGTATATCCTCCCGTCCCTTTTTAAAATTTTTATTTTTGAGCTGGGGTCTTGCTAAGTTGATGTGTTGCCCAGGCTGGGCTCGAACTTGTGATCCTCTTGCCTTAGGCTCCTAGAGTACTGAGATTACAGGTGTGCCACCATGGCCAGTTCACATTTTTATCTTTATATTCTCAGTTCTTTGAATATCACTGATACGTGGTAGATACTCAAAATGTATTTGTTGAATGAATGAGTAGATGAATCTATAGTATCCTGGTATACAAAGATAATGTGAGATTTTAGGGGGTATGTGGCCTACCCAGGCCCTCACAGATATAGAAGTGTTGCTCAAACGCTACACTTTCTCTAGGATGTGGTATTTATTGTGACTTATTTTGCACTGAGAGTGCAACACCAAAGTGGTGTACTGTATTCTTGTCCCTATTGCTTCAGATGAGAGCACACCACATAAATCTAGACTCCTGGCTAGGTAGCTGGCTTTTATTTATTTATTTTTAGCACTTTTTTTGTGATTTTATAAGAAAAAAATTTCAGCATTGGCAGAATGTGCTACATTATACAGTTTTCCTTGGATCTCTTTCAATGATTCAATGGTAATGCAAAGTAGTCCAGATTTTGAGTAGTAAAAATATTATGTGCACTTCATCTGTTTGTTTAAAATAGGATCTCTAAACAAAACCTATACTTTGCTCGAAGTTTCCAGTGTTAGTGGGTGTGAATATGCATATTTACACATCACAGGATGGAAAGGGAGGAGAGGAGGCGGGAAAGACCAACCCCTACACCTTTCAAAGGAAGATACAGCTAAAACTCCACAGCTCCTTATTATCACTTTGGAGCCATTAGGGCCATAGACAGGAAAAAAGAGTACATTTCTGACCATTAGTCCTTGTGGGAAAGCATAACCCTAACTGTCCTTTCGACTGCAGATGGGCGCGACGGCTTCAGTCTGGTGGGAACAGCTGCTTGCTCTCCTCTCACTCTTGTTTGGCAAATCCATTCAGCCAGAAGGCCTCCCTATGTGGAAAGAAAGGAGTTGATTTAATGCCACTTTGTAAGAAATGTTCCACCCTTCTAAAGCCCATCTCTCTGTACATGATTCCAAGAGTGATGCCTGAGGAGACTCAACTGCCCTTGATATACAGGGAGAGGTGAATTTTGATTAACACAGCTCTCACTATAACTTGGTCTTAAACATGCAGCAGAAGTGGGCTGGTGAGATGGCTCAGTGGCTTAAGCGCCTGCCCGGCAAGCACAAGGGCCCGAGTTCGACTCCCGGAACCCACATATGAAAAAGGGGGCCGGTGATATCGCTCAGCGGCACGGGCGCCTGCTGGCGCGCAAAGTCCTGAGGTCGACCCCCGGTACCCACAACAACAACAAAAAAATGCAGCAGAAGTATAACCAAAAGCTGTATAAGAATTATACCATAGTAGTAAAGACTAGATATGGAAGGGGCTCCAGTCGCCGACCTCTGCTGTCAGTTTCCAGCCGCACCTGTCACTGACCACTGTTATGGTTCAACGAGGCCAGAAAGCTACAGTGGAAGGTATAGAAGCTCATCAAGAGTCTTTAATTCCTTAGCTAAAATTGTCCTTCAAAACCACCGAACTCTCCATCTTCTCACAGCTAAAACTGGAGGGACTTGTGACAAAGAAATATCAGACTTATAGATAAACTCTGTCAGTAGGGGGGTCTAAGAGCCCGCTGATTATAATCTCGATTCCAGTCCCTTAAGAGCAGTGTCTGGATGTGGCTCTTTTCCCCAATCTCGCTTCCCATTCTAGTGCTCATGTTTTGAGCTTTAATCTCTTAGAAAATTTGTTTAATCTCACCTAG
Organism: Erethizon dorsatum; assembly: GCA_028451465.1. Taxonomy (NCBI): domain Eukaryota; kingdom Metazoa; phylum Chordata; class Mammalia; order Rodentia; family Erethizontidae; genus Erethizon; species Erethizon dorsatum. Next base: position 31,569,296 of record CM051835.1, on the reverse strand, counting down.
AGGCTGCCAAACTCCAAGTGATTGCGCAGACGGAATGAATGACAAAGGTGCCAGACTCCTTTTACCAGCATCCACTAGATTTACCTTGTAAGGGAGTTAATAACTGCTAAACTACAACATGACTTCTACCCAAGGCCCATCAGATTCGCTCTTTGGAGAAGGCCCCTGACTGCGGTCTCCCCTACACCCACCCTTCTCAAAACAGCTAGATGGAAACTTCGCCCATTCTCCCCTAACCAGAGTTAGGGATAACTCTTCAGAGGAGAGAATATTATAGGCAGGTAAGTTAGATGGAAATTAATAGGGAGTCAGTGCAGAAGATGAGAACACATCAAAACTGTGGCTGGAGATGCCTCTGAAGGAGGTAAGATCTAGAGATTAAAGTCACAATGGCCAGATTTACATACTTCCCCCTAAGGGATGAATGGAAGCTCAAGATTATACTGTAATTGGTACCACAATTTTGGGATTTCCTACAGAAACAGACCATCACTAGGGGTGGGCCATCCTCTCTCACCCACTAAGACTAAGACTAAGACTAAGACTAAGACTAAGACTAAAACTAAGACTAAGACTAAGACTTACTAAAACTAAAGATAAGACTAAGATTATAGATTATCGACCAAGGTTAATGATGTCATCCATATGCCTTTGCTACATGCCCTGCTTCCCTATTGGATCAATATTAGCTAAGTGGCTATAGTTGTACTCTTATTGGTTGATTATGGTTTGACCCACATTGTACCCACCTCATGACATTGCTCTATAAAACATTCTCGGAGAAATGACCTTTGTGGCAACATACTGGGGACCCCTCCTGTCTCTCAGAAGCTATTCTTATTTCCCATTTTTTATTTCTTGTCTTTTTTTGAGACAGAGTCTCACTATGTAGCCCAGGCTGGCCTTGAACTCATGGAGATCCTCCTGCCTCAGCCTCTGGAGTGCTGGGGTTACAGATATGTGCCACCACGCCCAGCCCCAACTCCCCATTCTTATTCCCCAATAAACATTTACAAGTCTTAAAAAAAATAAATAAATAGAGCCATCTCACTGAAAGAGAAAAGTCTACAAATGCCCATTTCAGGGATGTGCTTGAATTCAAGTGGTTATGTCTCCCTGTGATTGTTGGAAGAACTATTTCAGTGTTTTAAATTCTGCTTTCCATCAGAAAATGTGTATCTAAAATCTCATTTATATTTGATAATAGAAAATCCTTAGGAACCATCAATCCACATGTATTTTTGAATTTCTAGTACTCAATGGCTCAACAAAAGAATAAGCTGCAGCAGATTCCCTTAACTGATTTTTCAATCTTAGAGAAGAGATTGGATGACATCCACACCAGGGAAAAATGAAAAACTAGCATACAAGGCACATGTATTAGATATTTCTATGGAAAAGGCTGTAACAAAAATATTAAATAATTTCAGGCTCAAAAAATATGCTTATTCTCTTATCAGCCTGGCAAACTATTTTTATTTACATTATTTCATTCTTACCACATATGGCCATGAGCAAGAAAGCAATACGCAAAAATAGCATGTTTCGATTCTACTGTGATGACCCCACATTTGGCCCCTTGTTCCTTGTGTGGTGTGGGAAAGTGGTACACAACATATTTATGGGTTTGTGAACATAATTTTTATAATTTTAGCAATGTGACAGTTTAGAGTCATCTTCTATGTTTGTTGTATTGTCATTTAGGTCTCAGCTCAAAGTTTACCTCTGCACAGAGAGCTTTCTGAGCTCTCATTCGACTGCACTCTTCTCACCTGGCAAGGCCATATTATGTGGTCTAATTTTGTGGGCAGCCCTTATTTCAATATGAAATTCTTATTCCCATTTATTTGTGTGCTATCTTCTAGCCCACACTAGGAAGGAAATCATGGAAAAGGAGAAGGTTGTCTGCTTCCACAGGTATAGCCCAAGTGCCTAAACGAATGACTGTGTAGTGGGACCGTTCCTAACACTTGTGACTGAATTTGTGAAATACAAATTTTTAGTCTCTGTGTAATTTCTAATTAAAACAACATAGAGAAAAACCCACAAAACATTATCGACAATGGCTAAAACTCTAACATAAAAAACATCCAATAAAAATCAGCTGAAGGATAAATTTTATTGGTAACATTGAAAATTCAAAAAATGGATCTGAAAAGAAATAGCCTTGATTGAAGTAACTGACATAAAATAGACAACAGCTAAAACTGCCAGTGGAAAAACTCATCCTTGACTAAGAAGTAACAGAAGAACCACATCTTCTAAACACAATTTCATGTGTAAAATCTGACCCCGGACAGTTATACATGGTAGAAGTGAGGGTCATAAAGGAAAACTCATCATAGAAGAAGGTATAATGGGCAGAATTTGATATGTTTGGGGAAAAGCCTTGATGGATAAACCAAATCTTCATCATAAAATTCATGAGAAAGAATTGATTTCAGAAAAAATAATTTTGGTTAAAGGAAACTAGAAAAATAGAAATTGTTTAAATGATTTATATAGAAAATTGATTAAATAATGAAATTAGCTTAATGTAGTTTGATTCAAAAACACTTTCTTGACAAAATGGTGATATAATTACTATTAAAATGATTGTGTTCATAAATATGGATTCCATATATTCCTATGGTAAAATGATGAAATAACAACTTCCTGCGGTCTGGCCACATACACAGCAACAGAGCAATATAAATAATACAGCACTAACGTAGGAAGCATAAACAACAATAAAATAGATCGGTGCATAGTGTGCTAAGCATTTAAAAAATGTCATTATGGGAGGGCCAGGGGAGACTTCGCAGAAAACAAGGCAGTGTTATCCAGCTGGGCAGCCTTGGGCGAGTCTCTCAGCTCCTCTGCTCGTGGCTATTCAACAAGAGTTTGAACTACGAGTTTAGACTGCAGTCAACCCCAGAGAGCTGAACAAGAGAAAGGCCGTGCTGCTGCATATGCACTTGGGATTGAATTAGGAAGCAGAATTGGAGTAACAGGACGTAATCAGCTGACCTTCATGGGATGCTCATATGTAGAGGTTAGAAAAAGGACAAACCCCTGAAAAAAGCGGCAAAGAAATGAGGGAATAGGATAGTACAATGTAAGAGACCCTGAAGACCTTAGCATATTTGAAAGGAGATAATCAAATACTACTGAGAGGGCTGGGTATATAGCTCAGTGGCACAAGCACTTGCCTGGCAAGTGCAAGGTCCTGAGTTCCATTCCTGATACCAAAAAAAAAAAATACTATTGGGAATAATGTCAAGAAAAAAATAAAGGCTCTTGAATGTGGCTGGAACTCTGAATTGGGGACAGCAGCCATGGGGGATCATAGGAGATGGCAGTCATTGAGAGTGAGAGAATATTGGGCGCTTCAGGGCAGGCCTTTTGGTCAGAGCCTTTTGAGTTTCCTGGAGGCAGAAACCAAACCTGAGCAGGCATAGGCAGTGGGGCTACTATACTGGGTCACCTGTTCAAACCACAGGTGGGCCGGGGTTGTGGGAACTTCAGCGATGACCTGACCAGGGGCTCCATTACTACTGGGACTCTTATTTTTGTTCCATCTCTACATCTCCTTGAATGCAGTAAGTCCTCAACTTGCAAATGAGTTCCATTCTGGGAAAACGTTCATAAGTCAGATTCGTTTGTAAGTCTGACAAAGTGAGTCTAGTCTTACACACCTTTGACACAAATATACAATTTATATTGCTTTGCAGTTCCTAGCGGTCCCCTCCACATCGCCACTGCTTTGTCTCTTGCTTCTGGATGCCCTGGGCTCTGACTGAGCATGCGCTGCTGTACACTATCACGGTACACTATCACGACTGCGACAAGGTCCAGCAGACACGTGAGCTACTTTCGCAATTTGTTTACATCTACGAATGTTGATAATGCAAGGTCCGTTCTTAGCTGCGGAAGTTCATCACTCGAATGTTCCTAAGTCAGGGATTTATTTTCTCTTTCTGTAGACTACCTTCTTATGCATGACAGAAGAAATTATGGTTGGTAGCTCTTCCATCCTGGCTTATCACCGAAGAAGCTTCCTTTGTTCCAGTGTTAAAAACCCCAGCGCAGGGCTGACTGGACGCTCACCACCGCCAATGAGCTTGGGCTATGTAAGAAAGCACAAGAGGATCACGTGTTCTCCAAAAGAAAAGAGACTGCTGATTCCTCTAAAGGAGAAGAGGGCAGGGGAGACCGATGGAATGCTATGTCCACTGCAAGCAGTTAGAAAATCTCAGTGCTTTTTAAGATTAAAGAAAGGAAGAACATGTCTAAAGTCAAGAGGATATATAGTTGAGGAGAGGATAGAAAAATGAAGGAAAGAGATAAATTTCTACAAATTAAGAAATTTATCAGAATGGCTTACACTCACAATGGAGCAGTCTTCTTTTCTACTTTGTTTCAGTCCTTTCCTGATCTTTCCACTCTTCCGTTCTTCTAGTTTGGTGAAGCCAGTGACTGTCCCTCCTGGTTCACTCCCAAGTCCCAACTCCATCTTCTCTTTTGATTCAGTTCTTCACCTAGACTTCCCTTCTGATCATGGTTCCCCTTGGCTCTGCACATCTAGGAAATACCTAGAGCCTTGGACCCTTCCTGTTGCTCTTGTCCTGAGAGGGCCGGGCAAGTGCGAGTCAGGTCTCTCAAGACCAAGGAAGGGATGGAATCAGGAGCAAGGATGGTAAATTCAGCTTTGTAAGGAAGCGAGGGCTGGGCACCTTTGTCTTAGATAAATTAGGAGGAAGAAATTAATGATTAAATGACCTAGGGTGTGAAAGAGGCAGATGAAAGTAACGGAAAAGGTGAATGAGTGGTTATTTTTGAGGATGACCTTATGACCTTCAGGAAAGTAGAAGTCAAGGCCATCCATTGCTAGGCAGGATGGAAAGTGCAGGAACTTAAGGAGCGTCTCAGGGCTGTTGTAACAGACATCCGTAAACAGGATTTTATTCTCTGACCGTTCTGGAAGCCAGAAATCTAAGTCAAACTGTTTTCAAAGACTTGTTACTCTGAGGGGACTGAGGACTGAGGGGAGAATCTTTCACCAGTTTCTGGTGACTGTTGGCATTCCTTCCTTGTGGCTGAATTATTTCAGTCTCTGCCTTTGTCTTCACGTGGACTTCTCGTTGTATGTGTCCCAAATTTTTCTCTTTCTCACTTGTCATTGGATTTAGAGCTCACCCAGATAATCCAGCATGACTTCATCTCAGGATACTTAGTTTAATTGTAGCCTTTCTGGAATAAGGTAACATTCACAGATTCCACAAATTAGAGTGTGTACGCGTATGTTTTGGGAGGACCACCACTAGCCTCCTACAATGGGGGAATGGAAAAAGTCCAGCCCTGATACAGAAAGGCAGCTTTGGAGCATACAAGAGAAGGATAAATATGATTGCTGAAAAGAGACAATGGTCAAGATGAAGTGGGATGTGTGCATTTTTCATAGGCCAAGACTCTGTGATTCTCCAACAGCTTTAGAGCCTGGATACAAAAGAGACCCACAAGACAGTGAGGGTATTTATAGGTAGACTTAACAGAGAGTAAAGAGAATGAAAGATCTACTCTTTCCTACTTCCAGGACAGCACATAAGAGATCTATTTAGTCAAGTGAAATAATACATATCAAATTGCTTTATAAGTGACAAAACATTTAATGAGATAAGAAGGCATAATTTTTATTTCTTCCCCTCACCCTTCCCTATACAGTACTTTATTCTCCATGTCAGATATATTATTATTGTACACTTTACATTTATCCCTATCCTCACCCAACTCTCCCGCAAATAAAACTCTAAGGAAATAACTCTGATAAACTACAAATAAAATGAAAATCTCTCTTTCAGAAAACCCGAACATTTTGTTCATGACTGATGCCTGAAACAACCATAGGCCCTGTGTAATATAGTCAGTGATAAATTCTCCAAACCTCCTCTGGCTCTCCAATACCCTAGTGGCAGGGGAACCGCCTGTATCACAAGGTTCTAAAAAAGTGTTAGAAGATTTTCGTTTAGTGGTGAGGCCAGAGATAGCTCAAAATGCGAGCCTCTGGGCCACATTTCTGGGGCAGCCCTCAGTAGTTCCACCTGATCTTAGAAGGCTTGCTGTGAAAGTGAAAAATACAGGTTACTTCACAAGCCACTAGATCTGTGATTTTTAAAGTTTGTTTTTGCCCTTTATCATTTTTCTTTTTTTAAAGCAGCAGAGCTCTCTCCTCAAATAAAAATTTATATCAGACAGACAAAAGAGAAGCTTCCGTGGTTGAAGTGGGGACTTGCCTACCTGACCGCAAGAGCCTTCCCCATGCCTTCCTGAGCACGTGGTATGGGCACATAGGCCCCTGAGCCCTGTAGCAACAGTCTAGAAGCAGCTGCTCTGGAAAGGTATGGAGTAGGCTAAGCATGCAGAGGATGGGGCAGCTCTTCTGGTGCAGGGAGATTCTGGATCTTCTCCATGGGGAGTCCGAGCCAGACTCAGATTCCACAGATTTATTTTACTACCAAAAGAGAAGAATCACAAAATATTTATAAATCTGAAAGACTTTAGGTGGTCCAGCGCTATCCCTTTAGGTTAATTCTGGGAATATTCATCAATAACGAACTCTAGTTCAATTGCTCCTCCCAACAGGAACACGTAACTTCTTCTTTCTGTGAACCGAGGCTAGAACAACATTAAAAAATATCTGATGTAGAAGTTTCCAGGATGAACGTTACTATTTTCATTAGCGTTGACATCTTAACATTTCTGAGAATGCTTGTAGTCTCAATTAAAGCCTCCAAAGAAGGGCAAGTGGCAGGCCAGGCTCCGTGACATCCTAACAGCCTCATCTCCATCAAGCTGTTTTTTGAAGAACATCCCTGCCTTCTTCCCTTGCCCACCCCTTCAAGATTCTTTTCTTTTCATTACCAAACTTCATTGCTCTAAGCCAAGAATGTTTTTTTCCTTGAAGCCTGTTTATTTCTTAATCATACGACATACCCAAGATAGCACAACCCTCGCAAGATCTGTTTTTACTTCACTACAATTGACAATTTCCCTGCTTGAATAAACTTGCACACTTTAAAAGTTTTAATAGAGGATTGAGGATTGCAAGTAGGTGTTAATAGAGCAGACTTCTAGAATGAGCCAAATACAAAGGTATGTATTTGGCAAAGGAAAAATAGCTCACTAGCTTAAAATTCCAGATAAAGAGTCAAGGGAATCAGTTTCAAATGCAATTGTTTGAAAAAGACATTCAATGAAGTTCCTTTATGTAAGTCAACAAATGCTTATCCAGTCCTGCTATGTGGGAGAAATTGTGCCACCCCTCAGTTATGGGAGTGGGGAGTGATAAGGTCCAGAATATTTAAGACTTTCTTTTTTTATGGAATGACCACATGTTTGGGAGGATAGTCAGTGATTTATAACACAACACAAAGAAGCTTTTTAAGATAAATTTTGAAGAGTACAAAACAGATTATATGATTAAGGAAAAGAGTAGCTATCAGTGAGAATGGAAAGAGAAGACATAAAGACATTCAAGATATGTTGCAGAGAATCTACCTACATTTATAGATATATGTAGATATAGAGAGAGATGTGTGTAGACATACTTATATGAACATGTATGTGAGATAGGTATATAGATAGATATAGATAGATGATAGGTAGATAGATAATAGATAGGAATAAAGATATATAAATGTCTTGAACTGGCTACACAGGTAATTAGTTTCAAATGCCATTATTTGAGAGAGGCACTACATAGAATGACAGAGAAAGTTAGATCAAAGACAGTGTCATGATTTAAAAACTGTACTGTTAGAAGAATAGAGTGCCATAGAAAAATGAGGCAAGGGTGGAAATAAGTGACACTTATTTTTTTGGGAAAAACATGAGAAAAACTTGAGGTTCTGGGAAATAAATGTAGGGGCAGATTCTGATAATCAAGGAATTGGAAGCATGTGGTCTTGTGTTCATCCTGAGAATATAGCTTGAATCATCTCCATATAGTGACTTACAAGGAAGTAGATGAGGTTCTAAAAGAAACAAGGATAGAGACGGGAAGCAGGGAGAAGCAAAGGATTAGGGGAGAGGGGAGTTTCAAAGAGAAAACACAAAAATATCCAAACCTGCAAAGAGGTTGAAGAAGATGAGGACCAAAACCTTGTTGGAAATGGTGATCAGCAGCCCCCTGGGAATTTTTATGAGAGCTATTTCAAGAGGCTTGGGGGAGGGGTTCCTTATCACATTGCTCCTATTTACTCAAAATTTCTATGACATCATGACTTGAGTTTGCAGTGGTCCTGACCTGAACTACTGGGTTCTCGTTTTGTAACTTTTCAATTCCCTCTACCAACTACTTTGCTATTTCCTCAGAATTTTCCAACCCAAATTCCCCAAAGAAAGCATTTAGTAGTTCTAGGAGTTCATGTTGGTTGTGTGCCTCACAAGTTGCCAGCAAATCCATGGATTCGTGCCTTTGCTTCGCGGGTCTCTTTTGAGTCAGTGATCTGTAACCAGGGCAATGGCACCTGTCACCAGCATAGGACTGTCCCTTCATGGGGGTGAGGTCAGCCATCAAATGGACATGTCTAGTGCAAACTAAGGCCACAATACAAACCTTGTGCTGTCAGTGTGTAAGGATTTAAACTCCAACAGTTCCTGGAATTTTAAATAGTACCTACCATGGAAGCAAAGTTCTCCTTACTCCAGCACCTAATTAGTTGACAGGTCAATATTAATACCATCTTGTACCTGCATAACACTTTTAACTTTTCAAAATGCCTTTGTAAAATGTTATTAAGGGGCTTCCAGAGACAAAAAGGTATGTATAGATATACTCTACAGATGCAAAAAACTTATAAGCCATATTTTATGCAAATCAATTAATAAAAAGTATACCATGGCTAGGTCTAAGCAGTGACCCATAATACATTGCCACATGTTTAGGTACTTAAAAAAAAAAAAAAAGATAAAATCTAGCAAATTGTCTGATTTGGTATCTTCAAGGATTTTTCCAGTGCTTTTATAGCTGAGTAACAGCTACTATTAGTTTTGATGCCAAAGAATTTGCCTTTCCATGTGCCACCATTGCTACAGGAATAGATATTCAGCCATAGGATTAGTATCCCTTGCTCTGCATTTGGTGCTAGAGGTGGTGTTGAAAATGGGAAGAAATTCAAAACATGGCAGGTCTGCCAAAACCTACAGCAGCCATGAGGCAACTGAGGCACAAATTAGTTGAGGTCATGCGAGCAGCTGGACAGAAGCAATGCTCAGCTCTCAGTCCAATACTCTTCCCAACACCCCATCACTGAAGAAGTAATGTGACGTCAGAAAATGGAGCATGCGGAGTGGGTAGAAAGAAGTATTTTAACCTCTGATCTGCCTCAGTTTTCATTGTTTTAAATGGTGCAACTTTCCACCTACTTACACAAGCTGGAAACATTCCCTTTCCTCTTCTATACCTTGACCCACACCCAACATCCAGGAAGCCACCAAGTTCTGTCAACTTACCTCTGAAATATGGTTTGGATGTAGCCTGTTTCCTGTCTTCCCTGGCACCACCTCTGTCCACGCCACCATCACCCACGGCTGGAACCACTGCAAAAGCTTCTCAGTTGGTCTCCCTATCTCACCTTAGTGCCCCTCCCACTCCATTCTTAGTGGATTGGCTAAAGAAATCTTTTCAAACAAAAAAAAATCTTATCTCCTCTTATACCCTATACCGACATTTTCAGGGGCTTCTAGTTTCATTTGGGATAAAATCTAAACACTGCATTCAGTTTACATGAACTTGGTGGTTCCACCCGAGTCACCTCCTCACCCACCCTGTGGACAGTCCCGAGCCCAGTGGCCTTCTGACAGTCCCTAAAGTATGCTGAGCTCAGCCTGCCCTGGGACCAGTGCCTAGGCTCTTTCATCTGCCTGTACTGGGCTTCCCCAGCCCCCTGGCTGTCTGGCTCCTTATCAGCCTTCCACCTCATCCCAGTGGGAAGCCATCTGTGACCACCCAATTTAAACAGTCGCCCACTCCCCCCAAAGCATCCCCCTTTCTCGTTCCTAGAGATTATTTAATAGTATGTTTTATATGCATGTAGTTATTTATTATCTTTCTTCTCTGTTGCAATATAACTTTCATGAGAGAAAGAAGAGGAATTTTGTTTGTATTATTCACTCGTAGCCCGCAGCTCCTCTTGTCAATTCTACCTCTGAAGCACACCTTGAATGTATGCTCTCTTCCCTGCCTCCACTACCACTTTCCAGCCTAAGCCACCATTATCTCTTTGTTTGGCTAATGCAATAACCTCCCAACTGGTCTTCCTACTTCAGCTCTAGCTCCGCACTCAATAAATATTAGTCAAAGGAATAAATAAACATATCATTAGGGGAATAATAGTAATATCTAAAAGAGATGGAAATCCAGACCCTGTAGAAAAATCACTTAGCTTTATCCAAGCACTGAAAGAACATCAAACAATTCCCACCAGCTTCCACTACTCGTGTAATAGAATACGAGGCATTTTATTCAAGCTCAGGCACAATACATTTGAAGGGCAGCACGGAGGACAGAGAGAATTCAATTTTTGTACTGTGAGCTGCAATTCTGCTCAAACCCACAGAGCTACTGGCTGCAAAAGAGGAAGTATAGTGGGAAAAAAATGCTCAGTACCTTAACCACAAACACCCACAAAAATAACACCTTTAAATAACCTGCGCCATCCCAACGTGTCCCTGATCACGTCAGAATAAACTAATCTGGAGATTGTGCTCCAGTATCTATGTTTGCCATAAGATTAAAAGTGCTGTAGATCCCTGACTGGAAACAGGAGCTCCGTTAGAGAGCTCGAGGGCTCTCCAATACTCATTACACCCTTAACCTGTAATTGTAGTTCCCAATACCATTTCCGCGTCATCAGGCCAGAAACAACCTCTGAGCTGAGAAGTGAGAGAGGAGAATTAAGGGAGTGTGCAATTCCCCAACGCCAGGATGCCGCCTTAATTATGCCAGGCCTCTCGTGCAGCCTTCGCTCGACTCCCACTGATTTCCAAACACCTGGGGCGCTCTCCCGAGCACACTCTCAGAGCGCAAATGCGTGCACATATGACGTGGCCGCTGGTTACGCTGTGGGCTGTGGATGCTCAAAACCCGTGCAGCAAGAAGCACCTGCTTCTTCCTTCATTTGTAGTGACTTGGAGGGAAAAATCATCCTGAGGTGACAGAAATAATTATGTAAGTTTGTCTGGAACTGACGAAAAATACACTTGACTGGCACAAAGCGAAGAAGGCGTCCCTCCTTGGTGTTGGCACTGGGCAATTGCCCCAGGTTAAAAATTCAACAGATACCGTATAGTTAAGTGTCAGCTTTATTCTCACAGCACCGTCCCTTCTCGGTTCCTCACCATCTCCCGCGCTAATTCAACACAGTTCTGTGACACAGGCTGGGGCCGTCTTAGGTGACACTCCAGAAGGCACCAGCTAGTTTCATTGTGGGTCTCTCCCATCCCCCACAGATCTGTAGGCTGGCGTTGACCTGAAATCCATCCCCATAGTGAAACTTCAGAGCTTAATCCACTAAGTTGGTCTGGCTTTGAGCTCCCGAGAAAATGGGATTTCTATAAAATGCTCACTTTCAAGAGAGATTTGCTCTCGCCACAGCTCCTTTCCTGCGTCCTACACCGTTAGCTCACAAAGCCCTGGCCGTGGTCTGCGGCAGAGGCTTGTGCTGGTTGCGCATAGACGGCAGTGCCCACGTGTGCTGCGTCTTAATGAGGCTCCACCGGATTCACGTGAGTGGAGAGTCCTTGCCTCGGTATCTACGCCATCAAACGCCCCAGTTCACTAGCTTTCCTGCCGCCTCCGAGTACCATAATTTGACACAGTGACAAACACAGAGGGACACTATGGTGGTTTCGACTCCTCACCACTTCTTGTCACACGAGCTTCAGAACCAACTCTGTGCTCACAGCCCGACACAAGTGTGTGCACTGAACCAGAGGCAACACAATCTGCCCTGGAGTCTATGCCACGCATCTGAACCCCCAGCACTTCAGAAGCTGCAGTGATCTGCCATTGCTGGGCTCCTGCTCCCGACGTGGAGAGCTTATGGTGGTTATCCCTCAGCTACCTCCTTCATCCATTCCCTGGTGTTGCCCACCCTCTGTGTACCCCAGAGCACTGCCCCTTGCAGACTGCAGTGCCAGGCCCTCTTGCCTATTGGCTGAGGCTGTAGCAGGGGGCAGAGTTGGAGGCAGAGAGGTCAGGCTGTTCTTCATTCAGACCCCCTCAGCTTTGCACCATGTGCCTGAACAGCTGTGTCCCTTGGTAACTAAAAACACACACCAGAAAATTCCTCCTCCTGGGCTCCAGCTCTTACTTGGCTTCTATATCACTGTTCCTTCTTCCTGCCCTGTTAGCCCTAGGTGTGCCCCGCCCCTGGTCTCTCCATCCTTTAGATGCTCTTTAATTCTGCATATACCCATGCAAATAGTCCCATTAAGTCCCATTAAGAGCTCTTCCTTTGAACCGCCTGTGTGAATTGTTTCCTGGGGATGCAGGTAGGACGACCTGGACCTGCTAAAAGGCCCATCCATCCTTGTTCGGGGATCTGGGATTGAATACTCAGAAAACTCTACATAGGGTCACTCTTGCTATTGGTCTGGTTTGTCCTTTTGCCTTGGGCTTAAGGAAACTATTGAACTCATCATTATTTCCCAATTAAAAAAAAATACTTTCTGTACTGCTTGGGTCATGTTATGGGCCCCTCCTGCTTGTGACTTCAGGCTTTGTCCCCAGGCTGGGCAACCTGTCTGGTATCATGAACCTTATAGAATATGAATCCTACCATCCCTCTTGATAACTCCCCTACTCCCCCGGCCCCCAATCCTGGCATTTGTAATCCAGCCAAGGGCCTACTAGCTGCTAAGAAATTTTCTTTTCAGTGCGCTCGTCTAGATATCTAAATAATACTTGCCTTTTCTAAGGCTATGTTTTGTTACTATGGATTGTATATCCACAAAGACAACGGCTTGCTAGGCCAACCAGGACAATCATGTTTTGTTTTAATCATACTCTCCATATAGCATGTTCTATCTGTTTCACTGGACTTCCAACCTCAAACCCACTTCTTAGAAATAAGAACATCCCCATTGTGTTCCACATATTAGTATTTATCTGTACATCTCTAGAGACAACTTCTTGTCTTCACAAGTACCTGTTTGGTTTTGTTGTTCATATTTGCAGGCACTATGCCCTACCAGTTGTTTCATCAACCGAGACAACTCACTAAAACCTAGTCGATTGACGGCCGCTTACTTCACTGAACAAACACCTGCGTACCAACCAATCAGTGATAGTCCCATACTTTTGGGAATTGTCTTGGTTACTTTTCTCTCATTGCTGAGACAAAATACCTGACACCCACAATTAAAGAGGGAAAGGCTTATTTAGCTCACAGTTTGTGGAGGTTTCAGTCCATAATCAGCTGGCTCCAAGGCAGGGTGTCATGGCAGAGGAGCAACAGTTTATGACGGTGGAAAACAGCAAAAGCAACAAGAGCAAAAAGGGAGGAGAAAGTGCATGAGAACAAACCTCTTCCCCTCCCTTATATCGTATGCAGGCTACCCGTCCCAGGGTGGGTGTAATGCTCACGCCCATAATCCCAGCACTAGACAACGAATCAATCACAAACTTTAGAATCCCACCCCCTTGACTGCATGAGGCTTTGGGGGGACATCTAGACACAAATCATAACAGGAATCAACCATATAGTAGTGGAGTTACTCCAGGAGAACTACTGAAACCTGACCAACCAACAAGAGTTATTCCCCCCACCAAGACGCTTTTAAATTTGATGTCAACCAACTATTGCCTCTATAACCAACATAATTCCAAAGCAACTGCTGGCCCCAAAACCTATCTGAGGTTGGTGGGCTCAGAGAGACTGTGGCCACTCTGTATACTCTTTATTCCTCAGCTTCTTGTTTTAGTTTCTGAGCACTGATACTTTCCCTCCACAATATAAAATAAAACCTTTTAAGCAACCTAAGGATAGAAGTAATCTTCTACCACTTGATAACTTCCTAGCTATATAGCAAGAATCACACTTACCAGAGAGACAGTGGACAAAACACAATTGGTTTTTTGTTCTGTTTCCCAGTATGGAGGTGAATATCAGGACAAAGAAATAATACATAGAAATATTGAATAAATATCGCTATTGTCATCATTTTCTAAAGAAATCATTGTTTACCAGAAAAGTTAAAAGAATCAATTTACAAACTCTTAGAACCAAAAAAAGTCCTAGTTACGTGGTTACATAAGCTCAACAAAACCCTAACAGCAGCAATAGTGATTATTAACCTTTATTGAGTTCTTACAATATGCCAGGCCCTTTCTACATACTTTACAGGTATTACTGAATTTATTACTCCCAATCCTCTTGACGTAATTACTATTATCCTTCCTGTATAAGAAGTGAGCAGGCAGAGACACGGTGAGATTAAGTCAGCTGCCAAAACCGTCCAACTTGTACATTGTGGGGCTAAGGTCTGGAGGTAAGCAAGCCCACAGCAGAAATAGTGCCTTTACCCACAGTTACAGTGAGCGCCAAGCTCTCTACCTGTGGATCCCATGAGTACACAGATTGAGCAAGCACTCCCCTGCATATTTCATTTTTAAATTGTGTACACAAAAGCCAGAAACACTTAAAACCCAAGATAAAGATGAGTGAAACGGTATCTTCGATGTGTACTTGAAGAACTCATGGTTGGGTGAATTCACCCCCATTAATGATGCCAGCCTGGATCTAGGAGGCTACTGATGTTCCTTACTTGCTCCCTGCACAACACTCGAGGCAGCATTTTCAGACCCTCACACACCCCTGGGTGTTGGCAAGCCTTTGTGCCACCTCTGGTGCCGGCTTTCTCCTGCTCCCCGTGCCAGGGATGGAGGTGACCAGTTAACAGTCGACGTTGCCAGCCTGGGTCTCAGGTTTGAGAAAGAAAGCACTGGTAAAGGGGAGTCAGTCATGTGTACGGATGTCCTTGTGTGCACTCAACAGCTGCCTTCTGAAATCATTCTCACCTGAAAGCAAAGCCAAAAGCAAGAACTTGGATGAAGGTGGTTTATTTGGGAGATAATCATAAGAAGCAGGAACAAGGGAGTGCAGGTGAGGGGGTGCGAATAAAAGCCAACACAAAGGTACGTTCTCAAGGCTGCAGCTGGAGGTCATGGAAGCTCTATTTGGCTGGGACTTCCGGGAACTGCAAAGAAATATGCATCAAAAGCTGGAGATTGGAGCATTCATCATTAGCTCACCCTTCCTCGGTAGAGCATTAGCTCTGGGGCGCCGATTCCCCCACACTTGCAGGTTGCAAGCCCCTCAGACATTTGCCTTAGCTGATGCTCAACATGATAGTAATGGCAGGAACAATGAACAAGTGGCTCTGATTTGTAATTGCAACCCAGCCGCCAGGGAGGAAACTTCTAGGGCAGCACATTTTACACAATAATCAGACATTTGGAACAGGAAATGCAGACATGAGATGAAGATGCCCTTTGTTTGTGATGAGGATCATGGCTTTGCTCAAATTGACGACTGAAACGTGCGGCGCTGATCGTGCTGGAGCGGGCTGCCCTGCGCGTCTTGCAGGATGCACGGATCTCAGTGCTCTCGTAGCCTCTTGACTTCTCTTTCCTCCTGTATCACAGGAGTGACAGGTCACAAGCATCCCAGGGAATAAGGTCAAGAGGAACAAAGAGAGGCTATTTCCTGCCCAAACTTCATGCCCTTCACATGTGACTGCGTGCGGAGGGATGACAGCTACTGCCAAAATGAGCGCCCGCGCAGGGCTGAGCTTGAAGAGCGGCGCACTCACGATGTGGTTAAGTGTCTGATCGCTCACGTCTGCAGCTCTTGTCTTTCCTGACTCCCTCGACCTTCATGCAGTCCACAGCCCTTCACCGGCTGATTGCAAAGGCACTAAAATGATCAAACTCTTAGATGGAAAGGTCCACGGCCGACACTTCCGGTCCTTCCTTCTCGGCCTGTGGCTGGCCGCCACCGCCTGTGCCGTCGCCACCCTCCTCCCCTACCTCACACCCCTGTCTTCCCAAACCTCCATAGCTCCATGGACCATGAACCGTTCCAAAAACAGGTTTGTGGCCTCTTTGTGTTGACAAACACTTCCTGAAGCCCCTCTCTTTTTCTCTCTACTCATTTGACAAGCATTGAAAGATCGCAGAGCCTTCCCTTCCCCTCAGTTGATGAATGCACTTTGGTCATTCTGCAAGCACAAAGCAGTCTTTCTTCAGGCCCCAAGATTTGATAAAGAAATAAATCTTTGAGATTATTAATTCCCTGGGCTGAGATTTTGTTTAATAACTGTTCTGTCAGTGATAGATCTGAAGAGGTGAGGTGTGCGTGCGTGTGTGTTTGAGTGTGTGCTAGTGATGGAGGGGGAGGGAAGAGACAGAGAAAGATATGCTAGAAGGAGGAAGTGGGGGAGGATTTGAGTGTGGTCTGAGATTTGGCGGGCTGGCATACAAAGTACCTCTGTGTCCCGGATGGAGCACTGTGTGACAAATCACACCTTTCCCTCTTCCCCACCTCCCCACCACACTATCTGTGAGGCCCAGACCGGCCAATCAGAGCACATGATTTGGGAAATACTTCCTCCTTGACATTCGGGAGAACAATCCTTTGCTAAGGAAAAAATACATTATGAAATAAATGGAAAAGCATCAATCAGCTGGGAAATGTATTCTACTTGTTGGGGGCAAGGGAATGTTTTTATTTAAATGGTTCTGAAGGTAGATAGAGGTTTGATTTTCTACTAAGACACCAAAACACAGCAAAGAAGTATTTGCACACAGGCTATTGGTACCTCTTCCCTTTACATGGTGGCTTTATAAAGCCAGATGTGACACTAGATAGTATCACTACATAGGCAGGCTTCACATGGTACTCGGTAAATTCCTGGTCCAATTTTGGTGTGATTTAGATACAAGCACGAAAGAGATTCCATTCCTTGCAGATGGTCTCTGCCCTCCACTCTCTCTTCCTTGAGTGGGAGAACGGTTGGATTTCCTTTTGGAAGGAGCCTTACCTCTGCCTGCCTCATGCAGGGTTTTGCATGCACGGCAGGTATTTAGACCAGAGACAAGCATGTCTGGCTTCTAACCCCAGTGAGGGGGTAAGGCCACGAAAAAGTATAAGCCGCACCGTGAACCACACCCGCTCGGTGAAAGGTGAAGCCTTGGATCTCTTATCAGCCTGTCCCTCCCCCTTCCCTCCCTCTCTTCATGTGGCACAACCTTCCTCCCTCTTCCTGTCCTCAAAGATAAAGACTATTTGCATAACTCATGGTCCACGTACTCAATCTAGAGGGTAAATAACTCACTGAACAAATGAGCTATGTCATTCCCAGCCTATAAAAATAATTCACAGTCACTCCTTGTCCTCATGAGGCCTTGTGGCCTGGTGCTTTCTTGTCTCCCTGCCGTGCTTACAGCCCTGCAAATCCCACACACCTACCCAACATCTAGTGGACACTCAGTGCCTGAGGGATGAAGAGGCGACTTCCCCTGAGTGACATCAGCCTTCTACTGATTCAGCGAGATATGGATTCTTTCTATTTGTGGTGACCTGACATGCCTACATGGGATATTCTTCTTACATAAATTAATAACAAATATAGCTATGTCACAATTTGGGTTTTTTTTTTTCTTAAAGAATGGAACTTCCACAAAAGAATATATATATATTATATATTAACCTTCATTGACTCCCAAGTAGTGAAGAAAACTAATTACCTGCTACTTTACCCCTTTGTCTATGTCACCTTCTGCTGTGCCACCATCTTATTCCACAACCTCAGAATCACCACACACACACACACACACACTCACACACACTCACTCACTCTCCGAAACACCCAACTTAACTCTTGGCTCAATTCACAACCATGAAATGGTCTATTTCATTGCCTCACTGAAGCTGGCCTGCCTGCCTTGGACAGCACGGAGAGTGAACCTACTTTTTTTCACTGACCAAAAATCAGCTCACTCATCTCCTCAGCATCATCTGCTTTCCAACCCCAGACTGGGAACATTCCATCTTCGAGTATCTGAAAGCCATCCAAACTCTATGTCCAATGTTCTACGTTTAGTAAATTTCTCCTCAGCATCTATCCTCAATATTTCTTCAGTCCTCAACTTTTCAGGCCAAAAAAATGTTCTGTGACTTCTTCATCACTTTCTTTTCCCCAACCATGTTCTGAGATTCACTACACACAAGACTCGTGTCTGTACTCACACTGAGTGTGCAAGTACACCCACACCCCACCCAACAGTGTCCCCCAGGCAGAGCTGGTGCTGGGAAACATTGGTTACTAAATCTCAGGGATTTAAAATCCTGGGAAAGCCTCTAGAGGAACAAATTTGGAGGCAGAAAAGGGTTTAAAAGAGAGGACATGAGCATTTGGAGCGCCCACCACCACCACTCTGATGCTGGCTCTTGTACGTTAAGTCCGTGCTGAGTAAGACCTTCTGTTGGTGAGTGTGGGGATGACATGGTGGACCGTGGGAGGCCAGCACTGGCACAGTGGCTGGTACATGGTCCCCCTTTAAAAGTGTAGTAAACAGAAAAGTCACATCATGGTGGCTCCTTTGTCCTCCTGGGTCAGCCTTGCTACCAAATTCAGAGCACAGTTCAAAATTATCAGAGTGCATTGTCTTTGGGCTCCCATCATTTTCTATGTCTCCCCAATCTCCCATCTTCACTATCACTGTCTGATCGTGTTCTCCATCTCCCCACTTTTCTTTCTTTTATTTTTTTCTTTCTTATTTTTTTTTCCTTTCTTTTCCTAACCATGTTTTTGAAAAGCACTTACACAGCACAGTCCCTTATTGCCAACCCACACAGGAAATATTCATTATTTGAAAAGCCTTCATTCATGCCATGAGTCCAAAGGGTATCGAGCAAGCTGCCAGGGGGCCACTGCTCCATAAATGCAGCTGCCAGGAGAGCACCTGTGCCTGGTAACCATCTCCCTAGCAACGGAGTTCCTGAGGGCCATGGGCGTTCCTGCTAAAGCACTGAGTTTTTGTTTCCAAAGCATGTCTGCTTCTTCTACTTTGATTAATCAGCATCACCTCTTTTGGTGTGTGTTTAAGTGAAGTAATAGATTACTGCTCAGCTACAGTTGAATGACAAAGGGATTTCATGAATCTTAAGAAGAAAAGACCAAAAAAAGAAAAACCCTACAATGGATTTTGTTGAAAAAGTTAAAAACCTCTCTTTTATTGCGTAGATTCTTGTAAGCAACTATATTTAGGAAAATGATCTTTTGAGTTGTAAATCATTCCTCTCTATATTAGAGAAATTTGGGAATAGTCCACTTTTTTTTTTTTCCCCCTGCATAGAAAATGGGAAACCCGGGCCGGTGAGATAGCTCAGCGGCATAAGAGCCTGCCTGGCAAGCGCAAGGTCCTGAGTTCGACTCCCAGTACCCACATATGAAAAACAAGGGCCGGTGATATTGCTCAGCAGCACGGGTGCCTGCTGGTGCATGAGGTCCTGAGTTCAACCCCCGGTACCCACAAAAGAAAAAAAAAAAAAAGAAATGGAAAACCCTATAGATACATCCATGCTTCATTTTCAAGAGTAACATTTAACAGTGTCCAAAATCTTCTCCCAGTGATATTTAGAACTTTGTGTTTTGAGCCTTGGGACCCTGAAAACTATTTTTCACCTGTGTTTTGTTTTCTGGCAGTGAAGGTTAAAATGTGTTTTGGAAGATACACTTCTTAGCTAAAGATTTTCTTTTTTTTTTTTTTTTGTGGGTACCTGAGGGTCGACCTCAGGACCTCGCGCGCCAGCAGGAGCCCATGCCACTGAGCGATATCACCAGCCCCTTTTTCATATGTGGGTTCCGGGAGTCGAACTCGGGCCCTCGCACTTGCCAGGCAGGCGCTTACACTGCTGAGCCATCTCACCGGCCCTAAAGATTTTCTTAATGTCTCCTCTGGAATCCTTTTCTCTGCTTTAGAAAGTTCCTATGATGCCATGACACCAGGACTGTGTCTGTGTCCTCTATTTGTCCCAGGTTGGCACCAGTATTCCTGTCTTGTTCTAATACCCTCACAGTCCTCCTCTACTCTTGAAGATTCTTCAAGCAGAGGTACTGCATTAAAACGGATCATCCATTAGTTTATGCAGGACTTTCTCCCTCACATCCCTAAACATTTTTGAAAAGGTAAATAGGAAAGTAGAACCCAGTTCTGTTTTGAATTCAGCTCTAGGTGAATGGTAATTTGTGATTTAAGTCATTGGTTGCCTGGCAAAAAAGGATATGCCAAAGGAACTACATACTTGACCTGATATATTATTAACATGTACTGAAAATGCATTTAATTTTGTCTTACAAAATTACTCAATTTAAAGATGATTCATAGAATGAGGTGACACTGAATTTTCTTCTCGGTTTAAGGAAGATTACTAAATTGAGGGGAAATCTGTTCAGAAGCAGGTCTTTACGGAGTCCTAAAAGTCACCACTAGGTGGCAGAACAGCACAATAAGAAAAATAGAATTGCATCACAGGGGGCCGAACCCTGGGCTCTGTTAATGGCTTGATTTTCCATTTAGAAGCAAGAAAATGCCATGGAAACTTTTGTTTTCCTCTTCGAGTGAACAAGGAGAGAAAGGGATGGGGGAAGCACAGAGTCCCCCTCCACCATGTGTTGTCTGCTGCCCCATATCCACATCTGGACATTATAAATCATGCATTGTTGGAGTCCAGCATTTTCTGGTCTTAGCGACAGCCCCATTGTAAACAAAAAGGGAACCAGCATGCTCTGGTTAGCTTAAAAGCAATTAAAATTACAAGTGAAGGGAGGAAAGAAAACCACAGTAACAGAGGGGAAAACATCAGTGGAGTTTTTCTGAATAGTCAGTATGGGCCAAGTAACCACAGAGCTCACGAGATTGCTGGTCCCAGCTGCTGGTTAGTCCTTACCCTGTGACTTCAGCAGTCCCACTGCAGAGAGGTGAGACCCCTCAGAGTTTTACCATAAAGCCCCTCTCTGCTCACAGCCCCTCTCCCTGATACCTACACCCTCAAAGTAACTAATTACCTTGCATTATCCTTACATTTTAATCCATTTTAATAGTCTTTTGGTATTCCACAGAACCTGCCAAGAAAAGGTGCAGCCTGGCTGCCTTTCAAATGGAATCGCCCATTCCAGTTCGGTGTTCTGTCTGCTGTGATCTATCTCAACTGATGCCTCAATCTGTCCCCCTTCTACATTCCTGAGATCGTGGATCTCCATACAAAGTCCCATTAGACCATTTGCACTAGGATCTGTCTAATCTCATTAGATTTCTCATTTTTAGTATAATATTGTCATGGCGCTGTGCACCAGTGCCCCAGATTAGTGGCTTGTCAGAACGGTGCCCCTCTAATGAGCTAATCCAAATAATGCTCAAATCCCAAATCAGATTTAAGATGATCCAGTCTGGGTAGAATTAGTGAGGGAGAATTACTGGCCCAAAGAACAAACTTTTATTTTCTTTGTTTTGCCTTAAAATAAAATAGGTGGAGAGCTGTCAAACTCCAGATTTTTTTCCCTTTGCATGACATTAACCTCCATTACACAACTGGGAATAATAAACAGAAAAGAGTACATCTGTATGGATTGGTATAAATTTACCTTAGAGGATTAGAAAAAAACACACATACACATATGCACGCTTAATATATTCAGCAGATCTATGTCCTTCACAGCTTCTAGTTTTCCTGTGAGCTTGGCCTTAAGACCTTGCAGATTTTCAATCTGATGTGTTTCAGTGGTGACCCTAGGATGTAGGGTTAGGTTAAAAAAAAATTTTTTTAAAGCTTATTTGTATCATTATTTTCCCTCAGGGTAAAGCTGGCCTCCAGAAATCTCAAAATGTATAATAGCGAAGTTAAGGTCAGGACCTTAAACAAAGGAACTAGGAAAACAGAATGCAATCAGAATCATTGTGGTTTCAGGTGTTCTAGAAAATGTGACTTTGGCTTAAAAATTGGTGCTTAAAATGGTTTCTTGTTTCAGTATTTTTCTAGTTTTTTTGAGAATGATAGAAATTATTACTGTTGGCAAAAAGGCAGTTTTTATGCTAACCAACCAGTGAGATGGTTTAGGGTGGCAGAGTAGCCATCTTCCATTCTCCTCCATGGCACACCTACTCACACAGCGACACAGCCGCAGTTCTCAAAGCTCTGACCACATGGCTACAAGAAGCCCAAAGAACAAGGCTTGACTTTTTAAGAGTCAAGTGTAGCACAACAGGGCAGGGTGCCACTGTGTTTTGACACACAAGCTGAGCCCGTTCGTTATGTAAATGGAAGCCTTGGGACACAAATATGGACCATTCTGTACATGCACTGTTATGTTGGTCCTCATCTCAGTGCTTCCTAATCAGTGTACAGCAGTCCGTTCCCCAAGGTCTTCAAAAATGTTATTTTAGTGAAGCCCAAGGAAGTACTATCTATTTAATTATTTCTCCTCACATGGAGTAATACTTTAATTAGATATTTGGTGTGTAATTTTATAATGTGTAGACTTTTTAGATTATAAACTACCAAAAAATGAGGTCTTCTCAATTTAATTATTATCTCCTCAATTTTTACACTTTCATTTCATATTTGGTGTGCACTTTTATAATCTGTAGGCTTTTCAGATCATAAACTATCAAAAGAAAACCTGTTTGCAAGTTTGGAGTTTAATGGAATATTATTATTTTGCAATTCACATGAGCTGTCTATTCACTGATCATGTGACTCGGTCATGAACACTGAAGGGCCACTTGAAACTCAGGTTCCAAATGAATGCCTCTCCATGAGAGATGGCACCTGGAAGTCATTCTTTCATTGTTCTTCTCCTTCTTCACTGCCACATTCTGCACAACACAAAATAACACTTATTCCTGTAGCTTAGCTAGGCTGATAGCCACAGTTCCTCTCTAGCTGGATGATCAGTTACATCAGTTGATTCTATTTGTTTTCATACCTGATAACAGAAGAAATGAAACACATCTCTACCAAGAGTTTTACCTAAATGTTTATATTAGTAGCTTTATTCATAACCTGAAACTGGAAGTAGCTCAAATGCCCATCCATGGGGATGGGGAAAACAAATTGTGGTATGTTCATGCAAGGGAACACTGCCCAGCAGGCAATATGAATATTGAAAAGCACAGCAACACAGAACATTTTGAAAGCACTGTGCTGGTCGAAAGAGGCCAGACTCAAAAGCTGCAATACTGCGTGATTCCATTTCCATCGTAAGTTCTAGAAAAGGCAAAATCCTAACGCCTGAAATCAGTATCAGTGGTTGGCTGCAGCTGGGATTAGGGTGGAGTGGAGAGGGGGAACTGGCTACAAAGGGGCAAGAGGAAACATTTTTGGGTAGACAGAAATGTTCTGAGCATGGTTATAGTACTGATTACGCAAAGGCATTCGTCTGTCAGAACTCGTTGAATCACACACTTCAGACAGGTGCATTTTATTGCACATAGATTACACCTCAATTACAAAAGTTTTAAAAGTCCTGTTTGGCTGGATATGCTTTTATATTTTATAAAGTTGACATGAAAGCAAGCATAATAGGCAAAGTGAGCTGTTTTGTATCTGTTTTACCTCTATCACATTACCCCTTTCTTGTAGTTGAACCTGAAGAAAATCAAAACGACATACTATAATGCCAAAACTAGTCGGTATAGATAATAATCCTGCCATATTTTTTCACACCGCCACAACACAGTGAGATAGGAACATAAACCCATTCATAGTAACTTATTAGATTCAGCTAGTCCACTAAGTTGCTTTGGTTAACTACCCCCAAGGCAACCACCCTACACCATCCTGCTCTCCATGCCCTAACCAGATCCCAACAACAATGGTACACACAGTCCACCTCCGTGGCTTCATCCAGAAACTGTGCAAATGGATGACCATTTTTCTTTGTGAATGATGACACAGGCCACCTCACCCCTGGAAGAAAGCACCCCTGCCAATCCTTTAAAACCCCCAGGAGAGAAATGAGAGGTCTGCTGTTGCCTATCTGCCTCCCTGCTGACTCTAATTACTCAGTCAGAAATTTTACAATCCCTCCTTCCTGCCTGCCCCCAATTCTAACAACCTCTATACAGTCAGTCCTCAGACTCTGGCTGGTTCTTTCTTTTGTGTGCCCACTGCTGCCGAGTGCATTGGGCTCCTAATGAGTTCTGACACTAATGGAACTGCTAGGCAGCATGATTACGGTTTCTCCCCCCGTGCAGCACAGACCCGGCAGGAAATGACCCCAGATCTGCACCCTTCCGTCCCTGAAGAATCTGTTGAAACCATCTTCAGCGGCCAGCTGGAGCTCTCCCCCACCCTTTTCCCAATTCACTTTCCTCTTCCCTCCGTCATCCTGCAGGTGGCTGAAAATAAGGTTTTATGGCCTGATACACGGTGGGTTGGTTGACAAGGCTGGAGACTTTCTTTAATTCAGGGGGGCTGTGGAGCATGGAGGTGAGATTGGAAATGGGAACTGGGGCCCATAAAAACAAAGAGTTTCCCAACTTGCTTTTAAAAAGCGAGCCAAGGAGGAAAAGAACTGGAGAAGTTATGGTTGTTTTCTATTAGATGCTTAACAACGTGTGTAAGTGGAGGCGATTTAAGAAAAAAACAACATGTGCTTCTGTAATTTTCACATTGCATGTGGTACAGGTGTAAGAGACTGGAGCTAACTATTGAACTGTGAGCTAATTATAGTCAGAAACAGCTGTTGTCCTGTAATGAGGAGACAGGAGCCACAAGATGCTGTTCTGCCGGGAAGCCTGTTGCAGGGCATCTTGGAGACTGCTTATCTGTTACAAAATATTCCTGACACACACGCGGTCATTGGCCTGTTCTCACATCCACTCCAGCAGGTGATAAGTAATTTTCACCTCACTGTGTCTGGAGAGAGGAATATGTCCCCATTTTATTAACCTCTCTCCTCCTGTATTTCTATTCCTCAGCGGCATTGAATTCCTCACCCTCTCCAGCTGTGTGGCACCAGGAGGGGGCTCCTTTCTTTCTCCCTGCTCTGATTTCTTCCAGCCCACCACCAATTCTCCTTGCTTCCAGAGCACTCAGATAGTCCCAAAGCTCTCAACTATTTATCATGTGTTATAGATGCTTACTAAACCACATTCTCTCCCTCTTCATTTTTTTTTTTTCGCACTATGGTTTTCTCCCCAAAGTTTCTAGGTCTTCAATGTCATGGAATGTAGGACTGTTGATGAGTAGAAATTCCACTTCCCCTTTAGACTCAGCCCAAACAAATTGGAAAGTGTTTGAACAAAATATCATTTTTTAAAATGTTGATAAATTTGATTTTCATGTTTGTACAAGTATTTGTTGATACAACCCCAAAAAGCCTAAAGACCTTGCCAGGTGGGAGGACAGTTGAAATCCAAATAAGTGAGGAAGCAGGTGCCCCTCTCCATTCCTCAAAGCATAAATGCCCCCTTCCAACCAGATGAAAAGAGCAGGCAATTTATAGTGACCACTTGGTTCCCACTGTGTATTAAGTATTATTTACTGTGCAACTGAATTAAAAACAAAGGCTCTCTATAGCAACCACCCTGACAAGAGGCGCCATTGACAGGCTGCCCTGGCGGCCCAGGGCCCAGGGGCCCATTAAGCACCTTTTGGAAAGCACTTGTGGGCAAACTGGTGGCATATGCGTCTTTTATGGTGTGTCCAAGGCGGGGCTTGTACAATGACCAGTTTCTCTGCAGCCCGCAGCGCTGGCGGGAGAGAGAGGGGAGCACCAGCAGCTCTGTTTTTCTGTAGGTTGGGATTAGTTGAAACTTAATTGGAAATAAAACACAGAGCAGCTATAGTGGCCACTGAGAGGAAGAACAAAGAGTTCTTCATGGAGCCAGCCCACTGCGTGGCAGCGAGGGCGGGAGGCAGCTCGGGCTCATCTGCTTGGCCAGGGTGGCACCCGGGCCTGGGAACCAGCTGCTCGGTCGTTACCCATCATGGATCACTGTGGTGACCCCAGCATTCCTCACAGAACCAGGGAAATTTCTGCAACAGGGACAGAGCAAGTGTTTAATTTATAGTTTGTTAATTTGGTACGTGTGCCCATTTAAGGTCAATGTCTTATTTCTAACCTTTTCTGTGTGTTTTCTCCCTGCCTTTTCTAATGTTCTGTATGTGGGCCTGCTCTTGGCCCCACATAGTACTGCTAAAATCTTTCTTTTTTTGTCTTTATTTCTTTTTTAAAAGTCCCTTTCCTTCTTCCTTTACTTCTCCTTCTCTCCCTCCTCTCTCCTTCTCCCTCTCCCTCCTGCTCTCTGAGTTTTGAAGACACAGATATTAATTGCAGCACACTTTAGGTGAAGATCTGGTAGGAACGAGAGCTGAATTTGTATTGTATCCTCCTAAAGGCAAGAGGGTTCTGCATAATCTAACTGGGCCTCTCAAAGCTTCCCACGTAGTAGAGATGGGCAATTTTTTTCTGCTTTTTTGTTTGTTTGTTTTGGTTTTGGTTTTTTGTTTGTTTGTGTTTGTTTTATCCCCAAATAACAGCTTCTGGTATGTTCCCGCATGGACTCATCTCTAGTGCTGAGCCTTATGGGAAGGTGATATTACACTGAGTTACTCTTACCTCTTACTTTTCTCCTTAGAATGGCAAAGGTCGCCTCTCACTAATATCAGGGCTTCCATGGCAGGCAGTCAAAGCCTCTCCCATTTGTCAAGGCCAAGAGCTTGTGACACAAGCGGCCAGGTCCTTCGTGTCAATTTTGCTAGCTGTCTTGTTTCAAAGTGGCCTTCTGCTAAGTAATTACTTCCTCATGAATATATTGGCTTTGTGGTTTAAATTCCTGCATTTTGGTGTTCCTACTCATACCACTTCCATACCGTTCATAGAGTATGTTGGAGCCCAGCTTGTGTTTGCACATAGCAAGTGTTAAATTAACGTTTATTCTGAATGAACAAATGAGTGAATAAATGAACAGGGGGATTGACCTGCATTGGAAAATAGAAATTTGCTCTAACTAATTTGCAGATTAAACAAAGTAACTTAAAACATAACTCCCTCAGGTGCCAACTAATTCCTTGGAGGAGATTTTGTTTAAAAAAAGTCTTTGGTTCAAGTCATACATTAAAATATTTCAGTAGGGAGAAATAAACAAAAAAACAGCATAGATGAGCATTCCTAATTTTGAGTTTTGCTTCTGGAGTGGAAAACAGAACATCCTATATAGAATACAGTAAGTCCCTGATTTACGAACATTCGAGTTGTGAACTTTCATAGGTGCTGTGGAAGACTCCGTTTGTCAGCTTAGGAACAAATCTGATTTAAGAACAGTTCTCCTGGAACGGAACTCATTCATAAGTCGCGAACCTACGGTACTAATTTATAATTCCCTACCCAGAATTCCAGAGTTCTAAAATTTGCAATAAAAGTTCCTTGTAACTCATTTGATGTTGACTTGAGCTGCCGCGAGGCTATTTAGAATCTCTGTTCATTTATCCTGCCGAGCGCAGCTCTGCACATGCGCCTCTGCAGATGTATGTATGGTTGGTGGAGAAGCTCCAAATGGGGTGGTGGTTGGTGGTGAGGGGGGTCAGGCGATACATGATGTATTCATCAGATTCATTCCATTATTAACATTTAAAAAATTCTGAATTTCAACACCAATGGCCTCGAGGGATTTTAAATAGGGATCAGGGATCTGTATTATGAGAATGTCGTTCAGTTCGTTTGTGTTTGTTCGGTACCTTACTCAGACGGCAAACAAGTCAAGAACTCGGGTCTTCTGTATCACGTAGGAGAGGCGCTGGTGCTTAGGGTTTTACAGTGTTACTGTTTTAAAGCACGAATTCCTCACACAAGCAGCACCCCATGAACACAGACCAAGCAGCAGGTGTGGTAAAAACCCAAGCAGATGGAGTCTTCACTTTTATCCTCAAGAGACTCACAACCATCTGAATAATTTCATAAATGGCACAAAAATTACTTACTGGAGGCTTTAAGATATGTTTTGGCTTTAGATCCATTTGAAGCTTTCTTTGCTTCTTTTAGTTTTTCTCCATTAAGACTCAGGAAAAAATCACGAAGTGATTCCTAAGAGCATGCGCTTGAAGGGCTAGGGACTTCCAGAACGTGGAGCCTTTCTGATCACCGTGGGGACCCATCCTGGTGCCTCTTCAGCTGCACAGTGTCTGCCGTGGACAAACTGCCCTCCTGGTCACTCAGCACCCCAATCAGGGGTGGCAGATACTGGGGAGGGTATGGATCAAAGCAACTTTGAAGTCACAGCTCGAGCCCAAATGCCAGCTCTGACAGGACACATTTCTCCTCTAAAAAGCCACGGCGACTTTTGGATGTTAAATGGGCTTGAAAAGTCAACCACCAGCACCAAGCAGTCACTCTTTCCAGTGTGAACGAGAAAACAAACAGGCAAGGGCCGACCTGGGAGGAGCTTTAGTGGCACGGCTCACTCAGCGCCTCTGAGACAGGAACCTTGGATCCCTTAGCCCAGGCCTTAGAGCCCATCTTATTAATGTTCTGTTAAGATGCAAGCTACAGATTTCATCCCATCAATAAAAACTGGTGCTAAACAAATGATGTGTCTGGCAGGCCAAAAGCACATACCGTGGCCCGGGCCACATCCGTTAGGAAAGCATGCGGTGTCATGGGTTTGCATGTGCAAGGCTTTGGAAGGAGGTGGCCTTGGGGTGGGTGTTAACCCTCAACTATGAAGAATTCACCATGTATTTTGCTATTTTGTCAGTGAGCATCTAAGGAAGTGTTTCTGCCAGTGTGTTTTCCGTGTGCTTTCCTCGTAGTAGTAAAAAGGCCCACCGAACTTGCTAAGCAGAGTGAAACACTGAAGGGCTCGTCTAACCTTGACATAAGGGGCACATTCAGATCTCCTCACCATGTCCCACAGAGTCTTGGTTAATAGAAATTTTGTTCCTGTCATAGGACCCTTCCAGGCTGCTGGTACTCATATCTCCAGGGGGACAAATTCTATTTCAAGAAAAATAGCACCTCTTCTCTTCCAACAGCTCTGTCACCACTGGAGAGCTTGGAAGGCATGGCTCAGCCTGGTTGGGAAGGCAGTCACTGAGCCAGCCCTGCCAAGAGCGGATGGTGGGCCATCATTAAGGCAATGACTTCCATGGGAAATGAGCTGAAGAGTCCCAGTAATGAAATTCCATGCAGGAATCTCGAAAGGCCCAAGAGGACCCATCCGTTCTGGAGTCTGGAGTGAAGTCGAGCACTTTGAAAGCGTGCTTTCACACGGCTTTAAACAGAGAAGAGCAAGCCTCCACCCCTGACTTTTATTCATTCGTGCTGGGTCTCAAAACAGCACCACACGTTTATCTCCTTTGTTGACTCCTTCACGGGATTGGATTTCTGATCACGCAGGGGTCAGAAAGCCTGTGATTTTGCAGGTGGTGGTCAACGAAGATTCCCAGCTCTGTGACTCTTTGGAGGAAAAGAGGGATGGAGATTTGGGAGGAAGTTGTGTTTGTTCTGTTCTGGTTCCCAGGATGGTGGCGACCTCGAATGCTCCTGTAGCAAACTTTGTGACCATGTTTCTCTCCAACCTTAATCCTGGTCTCTTCATTGGGCAGTGCCAGTGAGGGGGAGCGATTTCCACATGGGCGGGTAGGTGGGCACAGGCTGCATAAATCTCATGCTCACCATCCTTGGCAGAGATTCTCACTGCCATTATGCCTCCTAAATGTCAGCCGAGGTAGAAACCGAATCCAGATCTGAGAGGCGCCAGACACCTGCTCCCTGGGCTGGAGGCATCTGTCTGATGCTTGGTGGCCTCACACAGCCCTTCTCGAAACATGCTGCTCCTGGGACCCCAAGCTTTGAGTGTGTGCAGCGTCCCCTCTGCTGCCCACAACTACCCTGCTCTCCCACATATGTCCTTTTGTAGGAGGTAGAGTTGGGCAGGTCTGTGCTTTCCTTTGGTACCTAAATCCTCAAATTCTCTGAGATGTTCTCCATGCCACCCTGTCCCTTCTGCCAAAACCCATGACCTTGCAAATAGGTGAATGCTTCAGTCAGGTGGCAGTGTGTTTGATGACCTTCTTTACAGAGAGGAAGTTTTAAGGAAGAAGCTCAGCTGTGACAGTGTGGCTGCTGTGGGAAGGAGGAGCCCCTGGGCTGGTGTAACTGACAAGTGATCAGATTCTAGGGTTTTTCATTTCTTTGCATTCACAAGTCACTTTTATAAATGGTTTTGTTTACCTTTTCTCAAAACAATTTGGGGTACAACTATTTCTAAAGTCGAATGGACCCAGCAACTTAAATACAGTTACCATTACAAGTCACACACAGAGCTTTACTTGTTGACTATGGAATTTTTGTGACTACTGCTTATACCCCCAACTTATGACCTAATGCAGTGATGTCCAACATTTATGAAACATTAATGATGTGTCAGACATTAAAAGGTTAAGCTTATCTCCTTCAGACTCATAACAGCCCTAGTAGATAGGTAATGCTATTTTACAAATAGAAAACCTAAGAAATGAAGGCAGAGAGAGACTAACTTGCTTGCTAGGTGTCACACAGCATAATCACAGCCAATATTCATATAGAGGTAATGGATAGTGACTGTACATAGTCATTGCAGCAGCATTCAGTCAGCATTGCCTGTGGGTTAAACAAAGAAAGTTTTAAGAGCTACAAAGGTCTATAGTTAGTATATATAGAATGTTAACTTATTCATTCTCACAACAGTCCTGAGGAGGTAGGTACTCATTATCCCATTTTACAGGTTAGAAAATTGACACACAGACAGGTTAATTCACATGTCTAAGGTAACAGAGCTAGCAAGTGGGAGAACTAGATTTGAGCCCAAAAGCACAAGTTCTGTGCTTTTAATCAGATGCTAAATTGCTTCTTATCCAGCCTTTGGTATTGTCATTTTAGTCTTTATTTTCCTTCATGAATGCTTTACAATGTTGGTTGTAAGCATTACATGATATAATCTATGTGAGGAATTTAGCACTTTGCCTAGCTCATGGTAAAATAGCACCACGAATATTACTTACTATTACTATTAATTGTAATAATATTCTGGCTGCATGACTAGCTTTCCCAGTAGGAAACAGAATGAGAAGAATACATTTTTTACCTTCCTTAAACCAGTTGAACAAGAATCCTGAGCTACAGATAATCAATAAAGAATTTTTTGATAGTGAGGGATATTAATAAACTATTATTTTTCACTCTTCTGCAACTGGGAAGCACTGTAACTGCTTCTCTCCTTCGGTATGTTCATTCATAGCAAATTTCAGAGCCAAAAGTCAAATGAAAAAGAGTAAGGAAGTCCGATTAGATTTTAAGTAGAAAAAGAAAAGTACAAAGAACCTCTTCATCTTTAGAAGACTGGTGATAATCCCACCTTGTGCAAACCTCGGAGAGGATAACAAGCATGAAGACCCTTTGAACGACATACACCCTAATCACAGCATATCACTGCTGGGAGAAGACAGTGCAGCAGCCCAGAGAAGTACCGCGTTCCCCCAGCCATAGCCAGCACAGGTCTGGCAGCCTGCTGGGAGGCTCTGATGCAAACTGAGAGGCTGCGGAGGAAAGGGAGCCAGTGTGAAGGAGGAAAGAAGTCATACTTTTTGGAAATCCAAAGGGAAAAATCCATGGAATAACAATAGTAGGAAGAGAGGCTACTGCGTGGGAAGCAAGTACCAAGAGCATCCATTCCATTTGTGTCACTCACTTCCTTCTGCACAGCTGCAGATGCTCCTGCCCTTAGGTGACCCTGCTGGGCAGGCAAGTCTCCCCCTTGGAGCCAGAGCAAATGCCACATGGTGGTTGCTATAGTAAGCCAGTGGCAAGTCTCTGGGGGGGCTGGGTCAGCAGGCAATGCGTTCCAGCCAACATTATCCTGCACTGCAGCCACCTCAAGCAAAACAGTCATGCTAGATATTCTGGTATATTTTCTTACAGAACTTTTTAATGAAACTTTTTAATGGAATGTGTGACATCAGGGAAAGAATTAATGTGTTTAAAGGCCCAGTGAAACCCACTGCCAAAAGACTTATAAAAGACCCTAGAAAATACAAAGCAATAGCTCAAAGAGTAGCCACTATGGGCAGCCTCAGCAATGTGCCATTTTCTTTTGGCTTTCACTAGGCATCTCAGCAATTATAGACAAGGGAACATGGATTTTGGTGCTTAGCAGAGTTGCAAGGAGGGGACGAGATGCAAATGCCTATGTGACTCTGTTGCTAGCCAGTCAATTAGGAGGAAAGAAGGATCTGTGGAATGGAGTAATTTAAAATCTTTTCAATAGCATTGCCAACCAAAATATCATCCCAGGGCAAACTCCCTCACCCATGCTTACAGCCAAGTCTGGTAGATTCCTTTGATCAGCCAAACCTATGGGTGTTAGAAGACTTGTAAATAGGCTCATTTGTTAAAATGGAAAATTGTGATTTAGTGTCCTTGGAACTAGCCAGATTAGCAAATGAGAATACACTGTAATGATAAGTTATGCTAATTTAGGTTTTAGTCATCAAGTGAGATGTTACTTGGTATTTTACAACCAAGTCCAACAGTAGGAGTTACTGAAGAAGTTCCAGTCATATTTTGGGGGGTTATTTCTGCCAGAACTCCAAACCATCCAGCAATAACAGTTGTCGCAAATTTCCTTTTAATAACCAAAGTTATTTTGGCATGTATTTTGTGTTCCTTGTAGATTTTTGGAAATCAGCTCTAGCTTATCCAGATAAACTGCTTTGTAAAAGCTCGTGAGTATCAACACACAAGTGGTACCTGACATATAATATGAAACTGTTTATCACATGTAATTTTAAAAGTTATTATTTCCCACTTTTAGGAGAGATAGTAGACATCATAGAAGATACCAAAATTCATAAAAGTAGCAAAATTGGTCAGTATCTGCTTGGTGGTAAGCTATAAAACACAACTATAATTGGGCTGGCTGGTTTACATAGCAGGGACATCTAGCTGGAGTGGATCAAGCTTCAGGAATGGCTAGTTCCAGGAACTGAAGCAGCGTGTGTCTCCTGAGTCATATGCGGTAGGAGGGGTGGATACAACTGTACAATTCACTACACATAGCCAGAAACAAAATGATGGTCTGTATTACCATTCCTCAAAACAGTCATGCTAGATATTCTGGTATATTTTCTTACAGAACTTTTTAATGAACATTTTACCTTGTTCTTATGTAAATTTTAAACCTAGATAGGTAAGGGATATCATAAAATGTGCAATGAAAACAGGAATGACTCTCACAATAAATAACCACCATGTTGCACATGGCTCCCAGTTCTTGCAAGAGGAAGCCCGCACATTTTGCAGTGCCTGCTCTGACTGTCTGCAGCTACCATCTATAGTAACAGCATTATCCAAGCAAGCAAGGTAGAAATGGTCCTTATTTCTGCTTCCAGTACGATAGCGGCTAGCCGCATGTGGTCATTTGGCACCTGAAATGTGGGTAATGCCGCTAAGGAAATGAATTTTTAATTTAATTTAAATATAAGCAGCCACATGTCACCATGAGCCACTACGTGAGTAGAAATCACAATTTAAAGATGAATACATGTCAACTAGACCATTCTAGGGATAAGTACGGCATCATGGGAGACTTGGGTCAGAAAAGACCAATTAAAGGACGCAGTAGGAAGTATCAACAGGGGCTCCTTCTCCTCCTCATACCAAGCACTGGCCTCTGGTTCAGGTCAAAGCCTTGGTCTCCATGCTTCCCAGAGCCAGTGGGAAATGCCTGCCTCTTTGGTACACAGGGGAGCACTGTCAGCAAAGTCAGCAGGCTTTTGAGCACCATAGATTTATATGTTGCTTCCTGAGAAGTAATTATAGTACAGGGCTAATGATGTGAGGAGAGGCCTGTATGTATCATAGACCATACCTGTGAATTTCCACAGCTGCAAAAAAAAAGGGCCAGTGAGATACCTCAGCGGCATAAGCGTCTGTCCGGCAAGTGCGAGGTCCTGAGTTTGACTTCCGGAACCCTCATAAAGGAAAAAAAAAAAAAAAAGGGCCGGTGATATTACTCAGTGGCACAAGAGCTTGCTGGCAAGCACAAGGTCCTGAGGTCAACTCCTGGTACCCACATTAAAAAAAAAAAAAAAAAAACTAGTAGAAGTTAAGCTGCTGTGATTTTAGGGTTTCAACTGCAACAGGAATGTGTAAGTGTAGTGCCATGATTGCTTTCTTCTACATTTTGTATTTGTGAAAGCCTGTGCTTATTTGGCGATTAAAATATCTTACTACTATTGTCCTCACGATACTTATTTTTATCAGCATCAGCCTGTAAATACTCGATGCCGCAGAAGACATTAACTTTCAAGGAGCGTCAGACACAAGACTTCAACAGCAAATGTGTGATCCAATATGCTCACTTTGAAGATGCAGTAGCAAAACCACCTCAGGAAGAGCCACGATAATGTGAAGTCTGTTATGTGTGTTCTGTTCTAGATTTCAAGTTCTTGAGAGGTAGCGACCCATCTGTTGGCCTCCCAAACTGGTACACTTGTTAGCAGGAAAAACGGGCTGAAGACTGTGCCTTCCTCACACCAGCCCCTCGTGTCTGCCCCTGGATGACCTTGTATTGGCACCACTGGGAGGGGAAGGGCCGAGAGAATGTGCCTCCCAAGAATCTACAGCCTTTGGTCTCCTTGCCCTAATACCTTAACCCCAGTGTGTCCCTGAAATTCAGAACCCATCAAGTCTGTTTGATGGCACAGCTTTGCTTCTTGCTTTAGGGAAATTTGTAGCCATTTTGGAGAGATATGTGGAGGGTGCCAGGTGCATGCTGGTTATCTGTGCACAGAGTCATGTTGTCCTGTGGCCGAGCCTTCCACAAGTCTTTTCTAGGTGCAGCTCATGCGTGTCCTTAATGGGTGTTCCTGCCAAGGGGAAGCCAACCCCTTCTTCCCTCTGCACTGTGTCTACAATGCAGATAATCCTGCCACCCACCTCTTAGAACTGTGTTTTGGCTACACTGGGACCCTCAGACCAAATCTGGTCCCTCTTATGCCATACCAGCCATACCAGCTCATTTACATATTGTCTGTGGGTGCTTTTGTGCCCCAAAGACTGAGCCAAATGGCTGTGATAGAGACCTTGTGGTCTGCGAAACTATCTACCTGGGGTTTTACAGAAAACCATGCTGACACTTGTTGTAAGGACTAAGCACAGCACATGGTAAACTAACTGCTAATATTATTGTTGTATCCTCTTCCATCCTGAGTCTTTGCCCTTTCTTGTTTGTTTCCCTATTCTCATCCTATCTGAGACAGGAAGAACCAAGGTTTTCATGCTCAATACATGCAGTATAATTCTGAACACTTCTGATTACATACATCAAGCAATTCTCCAGTGAACACCAACTGGGTGTCCTATAACCTAATTCTATTCCAGTGGTGTCTACCTGATGACAGTGTGAGGTTCCACTGGTCAAGGGCTCACTCTCTAAAGACGACCCCTCTCTTGGAAGCCAGTCATAAATTGTCAATAGTCACCAGTACGTCTGATGACCAGCTATAAGTTGGGGATACCATGTGTTATGGTTTGTGTCTAGATGTCCCCCAAAGCCTCATGCATTCGTAGGGTTTTTTTCAGAGTAGCTGAATCTACAGTGTGTGATTGATTCATAGTGCAATGCTGGGATTAAAGGCACTGGGATTAAAGCTGTGAGTCCTGTATCCATCCTAGCACAGGTAGCCTGCATACAATATAAGGGACAGAAAGAGCTCCCTCCCTCCCTCTGTCTCTCTCTCTCTCTGTCGCTTTCATTGCTTTTCCTATCTTCTGCCTGCCATGAATTGCTCTCCTCTGTGAAGCTGCCCTGTCTGGGAGCCAGCCAGTTATGGACTGAAACCTGTACAAATCGTGAGTTAAATAGACCTTTCCCCCTTTAACTTTGGGTGTTGAGTATTTTGTCACTGCAACGAGAAAAGTAACTAAGACACCATGACCCCCACTTTGGGTTTGCTTAATTTTCTAGATGGCTCACAGAACTCAAGGAAACACTTACATTTACTGATGTATTATATTAATAAAAGATATAATGAAGGACACAGATGAAGAGCCAGATGGAAGAGATAGATACACCCTTATGAGGTCAAGGAAGGGGAGCTTCCACGTTATCTCCAGGAATTTCCATATGTTGAGCAATCCCAATCCAATCCTTTTGGGTTTTTCTGGAGACTTCTTTATGTAGGCATGATTGATTACATCATTTGCCCTTGGCACTCAATTCAACCTTCAGCTCCTCTCCCCTCTCTAGAGGTCTGGAAGTGGGACTAAATTTTCAACTCTCTAGCCACTGTGGCTGGTTCCCTTGGCAACCAGCCCCCTCTCCTGAGGCTACACAGGAGCTCCCAGCCATCAGTCATCTCCACAGCCTACAAAAAGACACATCCCTTGAGCGATTTCAAGGGTTTTAGGAGATGTATGCCAGGAACCAGGGACAGAGATCAAATAAATATTTATTATATCACAATATATCATGTTTCTTTGGACCCAAGTTGTATTTTAATCTTTCTCTCCTCCAACTCATCCCCAGAAGAACTTGCTGAGTAGTCTTGATATAAGGTTCAGCTTTATCCTTTCCTTTGTGCTCAAAACTCTTCTCAACCTGAATTCTCTGACTCCCATGGGGTGTGCTTGCCTTTATCAGGCAGAGAGTAGGGTTCCCTCACCTGTGCTGGAGCCGTTTCCCCCTCCAGCTACCTGATGTTGGCTTAAATTTCCGAGGGCTACTTGCTGTGTACAGTTATATAAGTTAGACATGATTTTTGCTCTGAGGGTGCATGGATACCAGGCCCTGGCTCCTGACTTGTCCTGCCTTGGTTTCTGTCTGACATGCGATCTTTGTGGACCTTCTCCCTTAACCATGACGGGCACCATGTTTACATTCAAAGAATCTGCTCTGCTTGCCCAAGCTGGGAGCTCTCTCTGAAGAAGGCACGCCCTGCCTAAATCTTACTGGGGTCAGCTGAGTCATGGAGGTAAAAACTGCCAGAGGAGGAGGAAAGGAGAGTTGAGCTCTTCCATTTGTTCAAAAGCTCCTTTCTCCAGGGCACTGCCCCAGAGGAGATCCCAGAGCTTCAAAAATGTTCTTTTTATTTTTTATTTTTTTGTGGGTACCGGGCTTCAAACTCAGGACCTCGCGCTTGCCAGGCAGGCACTTATGCCACCAAGCTATCTCACCGGCCCTCAAAAGTGCTCTTGATGAAAAGTAAAGTGTTCCTTCCTGGGGCAATGATGGCAAGGGAAGGAACTTGTAGCCAAGATAGTTCTTGCGATCTCGCTTTTAAAATCCAACACGTGGCCTTCACTATGTTCTGTACACAATTCTGCTTCTTAGAATCAAGGCACTTCTCTGTACAATGCCTCGGTTTAACAAGCAAGATAACACATTAATCCTAACCCGCACGATGCTTTTATTCCACCTGCCATCAGTCTTCCTTTTTAATCCTGTCCTCAGAATTCAATTTAAAATTGTTTTGGGCCAGTGAGATGGCTCAGCGGCGTAAGCGCCTGCCTTGCAAGCGCGAGGGCCCGAGTTCGACTCCCGGATCCCACATACGAAAAAGGGGCCGGTGATATCGCTCAGCGGCACGGGTGCCTGTTGGCGCGCGAGGTCCTGAGGTCGACCCCCCGGTACCCACCAAAAAAAAAAAAATTGTTTTAAGCAAGTGTTTTGGGCACCATAGGGATTTTGGACGGTGACTTGTTTCCTCAATACTACTAAAGGTGGACCTAATGTTTCCAGTCCCACCAGGCAGGGATTTTTTAAAAAAGAGTCAACTTTTGGACGTAACACAGAGATGTTAATTAGCAGCGTTTGTCTCTGATAGGGGTGTGTGTGTGTGTGTGTGTGTGTGTGTTGGATTCAGGGTAGAGAGGTAGTAGAGAATCATTTGGGAACTTCTGTTAATCCTTTCTGGCCCTCCAGACTCTGATGCACCTCAGCTCGGAATAAAATCCAAAGAGCTGGAACCCCGCCTGTGGGAAGCTTGGGTTTCCTTGAGCAGCTCTGGGTTACCAGAAAGTGTTTGAAAATCTGATCAGTGACTTTGCATCCTTAAGAGACCCCATGCAGATGGCAAGGAGAGACTGAGGACATAGGAACCATCTTCCCAGCCCATTTTGTCTTTGTCAAGTCACCTTCAAAATGACAACAGAAATTTTCAAATTATAAGACTCAATTCGATTCAACTGCATTAAAATTTGTAGAGTTCCAATTCAAACTATCCCAGGCCCAGTTAGACATAAGAGGAGGCAGAACGTGACTCAGCCCCGACAGAGTTTACCAGTGGCCTGAAAGCTGTGCCAGTGGGCGATGCTCCCTCCTGTTCTAAGAAGAGTAAGTTTCGATGTGGAGAAAACATTTAAAGATTCTAACATGATGAGCATGAAAGATACTTTGCACATAGAAAGCAAACAAATTGGCACAATGTTAAAGGATTTTTCCCTAAAGGGACTTTTCCCTTTTTAAAAGCTCTAAAACCTGACCCCATGTAATAGAGAATATGACCTAACCTGCTATTAGTCTTGGTCAGTCAAAATCCAATTGAGGTGTATCCAAGTGGTAGCCAGTTTCCATTCTCTTAGGTTCATGAATAAGACAGCTCCACAAATTTAATCAAGAATTAATTTCTTCCTTTGCAAATCCTATAGTTATTTTTACATTGGGATATATATAGATAGATAGATAGATAGATAGATAGATAGATAGATAGATATTTGGAATACATATATATTCTAATTAGATTGTAGGTCTCAGAGATGATAGATTGCATTTTTATCACCCTTGTTTGCTCCTTTCTTCCTTAACACTCCCCTACTCTTAGCATATATTTCTTAGTAATAATAAAATGCATGAGTATGTACTATTTGCTAGGCACTATGGCAAGCAGCTTAATAGGCATTATTAATGATATGGAAATTTAGGCTTAGAACAGTTTAAAAAATGGTACCAAGGCTAAATAAATGGCATAAAGCTAAAAAGGTGGTGGATGGAGAATTTGAACATAGGCAAGACCCCAGACTTTATGTGCTAACATACAGCACTGCATACTCTCCTACCCTGCTCTCTGGCTAAGTTAGCCAAATGCTTTGGTATTTGGTGCTTGCTTATGTCGGGAGAACACTTCTTCCCGAGAATGTTTGAAAGGCACAAACAATGAGCTTTTATGCTGTGATAATGAACATCTGCAGCCTCCCTGTGCAGCCAGCTGCCTGTCTGCTATGTCAGACTCACACATTATATTGGAAAAGGGCTCTCTAGTATTTTTATGAGATATACTTTTCTCCTTCATGATCAGCCACAGAGGCAAATCATATGCAACCTTCTTTTTGTAGATAAATAAAAGAATATAAAAAATACCAGGTCACTCAAGTTACAGAAGAAATCCAACTTTAGGAAATCAATGTTCACCTCTGCAGCTTTTGGGCTTTTGGCAGGCTTTTAACCCAGTCTTCCCCATCCCTTCAAGAAAGCCTCCAAGGCATGTAATGGTGAAAACAGAGGTGTATGAGACTCCTTAAAAGGAATAAGATAGAACCATGAGAAAAATAAAACAAGATAAAACCATGCAGGAAAAATTACAAGTTTTTCAGTAGTATATTGATGTAGTATTGTCCCCCAAAAGTCTCATGT
Organism: Erethizon dorsatum; assembly: GCA_028451465.1. Classification (NCBI taxonomy): domain Eukaryota; kingdom Metazoa; phylum Chordata; class Mammalia; order Rodentia; family Erethizontidae; genus Erethizon; species Erethizon dorsatum. The sequence goes on along the minus strand of CM051835.1, from coordinate 31,529,578 downwards.
ATTCAGAAGTGGGGCTTGGGAAGGCAGTGGGATCAGGAGGGCACTAACCTCATGAATGGATCACTCTATTGATGAGCTCGTACCTGAATGGGCTATTAAGAGGAAGGGCCCAGTTGGAGGAGGTAGGTACCTGGGAGAGTGGCATTAGAGGCAAATATCTCTTGCTCTGATTTCTTCCAGCCACCATGAGGTAAGCAGCTTTACTCTGGCATCCCCTCCTCCATGATGCTTTGCCTTGGAGCTAGCCAATCATGGACTGAAACCATGGGCTAAAATAGCCTTTGCTCCTTTAAGTGGGATATGTAAGGTTTTTTTGCCCCCATGACAGAAAGGTAACACAATTTTTTAAAAATTGTAATGCACGAGTCTATGTATAGAAATCATGTTTAATATTTTTGTAATTCTGACTCTATGACAGCTTTTTGTGCTAATACAGTTTCTAACATGTAATTTAAAATACAGTTGTTAAAATCACCTCATTTTTCTTTCAGTGAGACACTGTGAATCCGTTTTCCAGTGACAACTTGCATGTATTTAGAGATTTCTGAAAGATGCCCATTACACCCAATTAAATAGTGACACTTACACCACATTCTCTGCAACATATTCTCTTGCATCTCATTTAGATTTATTGCTCACACAGCCCAACTATCACCTGATTTAGAAGGCCTATGTGGAAATGTATAATATGGAAATAGTCCTAGAAAAGGAATGATATATTTAGGATTCTTTAACTGTGTTAGGTATATTTAGTATATCCACTTACTGCTGTTGTAGATGATTTATAATCTGAGCAATTCTATGCTTCTCAGAAATTATTCCAGTTAGGTTTCAAATTTTAATTTGAGAAATATTTCAAGAGGCACAAAACAAACAGAGGTGGGTCCAAGTTTTCTTGGATGGCTGGAACAGTAACAACGAAGATGCTGATACAAATTCTAGGCACACAGTGGGCTCCAGCGCCATTGCTGTACCTCTTCATAACTTTTTACTGTCTCTGGCAGTAAGAGTAAGAAGACAACTTGCTGAATTTCAAATGTCCTTCAGTAACTGGAACACTGCACTCTAATGCATTTTGATGAGTCAGATTAGTTATTTGTCACATATGTTGCTAATGCAAGGAAATGTATTCAGTCCAGAAAATCAATCCAGGCAGCCAGCCATGAGCAGATGAATGAGAGTGACCAAGAGCAGATTGGAACAGAAAGCTGAGAGGAACGTACTTTTAAGGTTATACAGTAGCCAAATCCTTCTAGTATTGAGTAATGGGTATAAGAGGCTGAAATCATCACCTTTTTGTAGAAAAGGCAGATATCTTTTCCTTGCATGGGAGAAAAGGCAGATATTGGAATGAGAAGGTTTTGTGTAATTTTCTCATTCCCTAAATGTGTATGTCTTACTTCTAGGACACATGTGGTTTCCACTACCTTGTGGAGATTGGGAAAGTGTTTGGATTCCCTGACATAGCTGCCTAGGGATCCCTTACCTTAGAGAACAGGAAGGCAAAGAATCCATGCTAAATTTTGCCCTGTCATTGGTCAAATTGCTCCCAGAGTTGAAAATGGCACTGGCCTTCCAAAGCTGTTGAAATGAGATAATGTCACATCCTGAATGAGATCACTGGGTCATAATCTCCTCCTGGATGTGATTTTCTTGGCATGTGTGAGCATTACTGGGTGAAGGGGGAAAGGATGAACATGGATCGAACAAAACAGTTCCTTTAATTAAACTCACAGCCTTGTCACCTTATGTTCTGATTCCATCAGATCTCGGCAGCTGAGCGAGGTCAGTCTGGAGGTCAGTGAATTACTCTGTGTCGCTGGCGGGTACTGTTCACCTAGACGCCTTCCGCCTCTCTGGCAGGTGTGTGCTGCTTTACGGGCTTTGCAGAAAGGAGCGTCAGTGAGACACCAGCCTGATGTACTTGGAATCTACTAAAGGCTGGCACAACATAAACGAAAGTGATACAATTCAATGTCACTGTTCCATACCCCAGTGAAGGGAGACAGAGCTTCTTTCGCAGAGCCAGCAGAATCTGAAGTCAGCTGAGAGAAAGCCCAGCCTACCCAAGGATGGGAAGTTGGAAAGGACAACCAGGATTCAGTATTTATGGTGTTGTCTCCGGTAAGCCAAACCCGAGTGACCGAGGAAAGTGTTTAACTCCTAGGGCTTCTACAGCTTGTTTTAGTCACTTGGATGTGACAGAATCCTGTGAAGACTGGCGCTGGATATTGCAAATCCCACTAAATGGTTGTCATTGCGATCTAGTCTGCTATGTCTGCTGCCAGAGTCATCTTTCTTTCAGCCAAGGAGCCCTTAACCACAACCACCTGCTGCTTGGGCACTGAACTTCAGCAAGAAACCCCTATGGACCCCATTGGACTGCTTGGCTAGAGGCCAGTGATGTATTAGCTGCTACTCCAGGTCATGAGGAGCTAGTATGTCTCCTCACTGTGTCTTTTCTTAGTTTACCTCTCTAGATCTCTGAAAGTGGCTTCAATCCTTTGTGGACTGACTTTCAATTGCTTTTGCTCCTCCTGGGAAAACTGCATTTCTGTTCAGTAACTATCCTTGCCCTCGACCCTCGCTCATCCTCAGGAATGGAATGAGGAAGGAGAGTCCACGTAGAAGGGAAGAAAGGGTGGATTATGATTTCAAAACACTCTGTTCACCCCCCTTTAATTCAGACTAGTTCAGCAATTGACCATGAACAGACCAATAATGAGGCAAGGGAAGACACTTGTCGCTTATTTCTTTCACTTTATTGCCCTTAATCTGTTTCAGTCCTGCATCATTTGGCTGTAGGCTTCTGCCTTGATTTAGCATTAGCCCTATGGATATGGTTGCCAGAAACAAGAAAGAGTAACTTTAGAAGAGGGCTGCCTGCCAGGACCCAGACGTTTAACATAGGAACTTAAAATCTCCAAACTGTGGACTACCAATTACTCAGGTGGTCAATGTTGCTTTTTCTACCTCTAATGCCTCTTATTCTGGAATTTGCTTCCAGAAACCCAGAGGGGGAAAGGATTAAAAGCGATGATGATAATGAAAGCAGACCTACTGAGTATACCTGACTTCCCTCTCTTTTTACTCTCTGCCCTCCCGCCAATGACTTCTACTGACCAAATCTAACCAGCAGCCAAAGGTCAAGGGAGCCACTCACACTGTCTCCACAGGTCAGGCTTGGAGGCTAGGTTAGGGTGTTGGTCGAGGAGCAGATAGAGAGCATCAGTGGAGTCTGCACACCGTCAGCTACTCTGTTAGCTTGTTTGATTTGGGGATCTGCTCAGAGATCCAAAGGGCTACTTTGAAAGTAAACACAATCTGGAGCAGGAGGACAATTTTTATAACTCCGAATAAGTATATAGGTTTAACACATGCTCCATCAAAAGCCCAGTGGAATTGAGTCAGGGAGAGAGGGGTGTACTCTATAAAGTTCGCCTTTGTTCTTTAGAAGTATTTCTAACACGAGTTTGCCTACAAAGCTACTTTTACATTCTGAAAAGTCCCCAATGTATGACCACTAGCTCCAGATGTGTTAATAGTACTAAAGCAGCTCACAACAGGCTACTTGACTTATTGAATAAAAGAACTCAACAGGCAGCTCAGCCTTCAGACCACACACTTTCACCTTTACACACTCTGAGTCAGCTTTCAATAGACATTAAATTCTCCCCTCATTTTCATTCTCCACTGCAGTAGCTGGAGCAGGGACATTTGAATAGCTGGGCTGCAACTAAGTGCCCTTAAATATAGGCCTTTGAGAAATCTGTGTGTGGATGCAAGTTCTATACATAAGTCATGTCCAAGGGGGAGGTTGAAACATTGAAATAAAAGGCAGGAGGCTTGAATTCTATTCCTACTCTATAATTCTTGACTGGCCCCACAGGGTGACCTTGGACAAACATCTTTACCTTTCTAAAACTCATGTTTTATTACTCCAAAATGGGAAACAGAGTGCTGCTATCCAAGAGGAGATGTGGCCAGGCACGTCCATAATCCTGGGTTTTGCCGAAAGCCGACAATCCTCTGGGATTGGGGAGAGGTGAGTTTGTTGTAGTGTTAGCTCCTTGGTGGTTGTTTCCAGAGGATTCGTGGGTTCATAATTTAAGAGCCAAGCAGGAAGATGAAAGTTACATTCAAATGGTGCTTATGTTTCTGGTGTCCCAAAGACCCACTAAACCGTGCTCCCTGGCTTGGTTTATTAATGTCCACAGCTGATAATTTACATTGCTCCACATTGTACTGCAGTGTAGAGTCTTTCCCTGAGTGAATTATTTACTTGGTGTGACAGGAAAGGGATTGAAAATGTACCTTGTTACCAAAATCATAACCTTGTCTTCTGCATGTGTACAGGACACACAGAAGGAACAAAAGAGTGGTAGCTCCAGGATGGCATCCAAAACCGACTTAAACTGAGCCTCCTCTACTCTTCCTCAAAGTGTCAGGCTGCTGAAACCTGTTTTCCATCTTTCTCAATATTTGTCTGGCTGATGGTTTAATAGATGCGTATTTTTCACAATATGTTCATGTACCAGAAACATTCAGGAAACTCCTAAACCAGTCTGAATTTTTCCTAACTTAAAATCTTCTGTAAGGAAAGCCTGAAAGTATCTGCAAGTCTTTGTCTTAGAGCCATTTGTGTGACTTATTTTGCATTTTTAGTTTTTATTTTAGCTGGGATTAAAGGTTATAATGACAGATCTGGGATGCCACTTCACTAACTGCAAAAGGAGAAAGAATGGGTAAAATGGATTTATCCATTCTTAAATGCATACCAACATACCTACCCGAATGAAGAAACAATTAAATAAGTAGTTATTCAATAAACCTGCTATTACCACCCTCCCACCTCCACTCCAGGCAAACAAAGCCTTCAGAACACTTATCTCCTTAAAGGTGGTCTTGTTATTCATATAACTGCATTTATTCTTCCCTTCCTTCAGTTTACTTCAAAGGAGCTCTTCTGCCTGCTATGGAAGGAACGGAACAAAGGGGAAAGCAAAAGAGCAAAAACGCTGAAGGATTTGAGAGGAATGTCAGGTGAGAAGAGAAGCAGGGCAGAAAAAGGAAAAGAAATACACATTTACTAAGTCTTAGGCAGCTTTGTAAAGAAATCTACCCCAAGCTCATTCATTCCTCTGCCTCTGGAAAGTGAAGGTCTCCTTGTTGTTAGAATTTTAAAGACCAGGATTTAATTCAGAGTATTGTCAACAGTAAACCTGTTTCTCAGAAGAAACCAGGTTTCTAAAGCTTTAGTCATGTATTTATCACCATCATAATTTTTATTTTATGTAATCAGAAGTGACTATAAGAACGTGCCCGTCAGACCCAGACTTCAGGACCCCACCAATGGAGGGGTCCAGCTTGACCTTCTGAAATTCATACTTGCATTTGCAGTGAGCCCTGTTCCAGCCAATGTGCAGGGATACTAAAGTGGATCCATTTGTGGGAGATGCTCCTCAAGTAGGCACAAACACTGGTGGCATGAGAGCTGATATTAGGTACCATGTTATGTAGGTTTAGTTTTGCTGCCTGTGCATTCATTTTAATGAGTGAAGCCAAAGATAAAACAGTTGAAAAGAGGCTAAGTACAGATTTCCCTGAAAGCTTAGAAAAAAGATCAGTATGGGGTTCTTTAGGAAAGGCACTACACAGTTGTGACAGAAAAACAGAATGAATGCTTAAATTTTAAAAATTATTACAGTAAAAGACAGATTGCCATTAATGTCTCCCAAAATACTGCCCCTTATTTCTAACACACTTATTGCACCATTCTTGCCATTTTCTGAAGCAATTCTGGAAGTCCTCCTTTGTGAGTTTTTTTAGTTTCATTCTTGTGGTTGTCATGATACTCCGAATCCATTCAAAATGTTTACCTTTTATCGTCCTTTTTGACTTTGGGTAGGAGCTGGAAATCACATGGTGCCAGATCTGGTGAATAAGTTGGATGAGGACACACCATAATGTTCTTATAAGCCTGCCCTCCTGTTGGATGGCACTTGGAAGCAGCATTCACCCTATTTTGGTCACACCTTGTAAAGAAACTCAGGAAAGGAGAACATTCAGAACTGTTTCAGAAAGTAACAGTGATAGGATAAGTGCATTCAAAGCAAGGGGGAGTATTTTGAGGGAGGTCAATGGCAATGTGTCTTTTACCATAATAAATCCTTTTATTTAAAGATTTGCTGAATATTTTGATTACTCCTTGTTTCCCAGGGGGCAGGACTGGAGGTCTGGGGATATGAAACAGGAAATGAAGAAAACCAATACATGGATGTATGATTAAGTTGACAACCACTTCAGGCCTTGAAGATTCTCAAAGGCAGTATGGCCAGACTCCCCAGAGCTGCACCTGAGTCAGATGGCCACGTGACCTTCTGTCCTTCCTTCCCTCTCTCCTTGACTCTGGGTCAGACTTGCTGTAAGACCAGATGGCTCTCACAGTCTCTGCTGGCTCCCTCCCCTTTTTATCTTACAGGCATTTCTCCTAATACATCTTTTACTCATGCAGTTAATCCCATCTTTTCTTCTGCTTGTTAGAAGACCTGGATCAACACATATAGTAATACCATCTGTGTTGTGTATATAATTATACACATTTATATAAATTATACAAAATTATATATATATATATTAAACTTAAAATGGCACATTAGATACTTCTAGCCCATCATTCAGCTACTCTTGGGCCCACCTCTTACTCTAGCCACTGCTGCAACAATCAGTATTCCAGGTTTGTCCAGTTGCAGCTCCTTCGCACGCCTGCTTCAAACACCTGCTGGAACTCATTGCCACTCATGCTCAAGCAACCCAGAAGTCCAGCACTGTGGGGCCATGACTGATTTGTGGAAGACAGGAGTCAATGAATGAATGATCTCCTCCTTCATCCCCCAGATAACCCTGAGATTCATGTAATAAGATACCCCAGAAGGACTGTGAATCAAACACTAATTTTGTGTATCAGTGGTCAACTCAATCATGTACCCATGTACTTATATGCTTCCATCCCTATTTTAATCTCCAAGAACTTCACTTCTGGGCTGGGGCCATAGCTCAATGGCATGGCACCTGCCTGGCAAGCACAAAGTCCTGAGTTTGATTCCTGGTTCCAAAAAAAAGGAACCTCACATCTGCCTCCTAGGATACCTTCCCAAGTAAACACTTTTCTGTGATTTTCAGAGAAACCTGTACTTAGCATCTTCCTAAACCATCATTTGTGAAATCGCACATAAAAATAATTTACAAGTATTAAAACAAATAAACATTTAGCATACAATCTCCAGTCAGCTCATGTATAACCTGACATTTGAACCTCATTTTATGGAATACTTTAACAAAAGATGTTGAGGTATTTCTGTTCAGATACTACTCTCCGAACAAGACAAAATTAAATCAATGTTATACTATTAAGTAAAAATGTTCAGTGAGATCAGAAATAGCTGATGGAGCCCAGCACTTCTTGCTTTATTTTGTTTTTGTATGTTTTGTACACAGTAAGGATGAGTTTCTCTGCAACGAGTTTGTAATAATCTGAGTACATGGTGGATTTTTTCCAGTAGTTCAAATTGTGGACCATGAGCTCAGTGCAGTAGGCAAACTTCTAATGATGTCCCTCAAATTTCTTATCCCCTCATTGTATAATCAAAGACTAATTTAGGAATTGTGAAAGGGCTCAGCACATGGAATTAATGTTACTAATAAGCTGACCTTAAAGTAATTATTCTAGAATTATCAGGGTGGACCCATTGCAATCACATGAACACTTAAGTAGAAGAGGAAGGCCAATGTTATAGTTCTAGGTGTCCCCAAAGCCTCATGTAATCATAAACAGGGCTTTTGAAAGGTGATTGGATTATGGGAGTGTTATATGTAACTTGCTGTTGGGAGGTGAAGTCTGGTTGGAAGAGGCAGATTACTGCAGGTGTTACGTGGAAGGATGTATCTTTCTTCCTGTCTCCTCCCTCCACTTTCTGCTTCCTGGCTGCCATGACCTAAAGCAGATTTCCTCTGCAGCAGGCCCTTCCACCATGCTGCCAACCATGCGAGGAGTGAAACTTCTGAAACATAAGCCAAAATAAACATCTCCTCTTTTAAATTGTGGGTTTCAGGTATTTTGTCCCAGCAATGAAGGTGACTAAGATAGTACCAGCTATTTCTGATCTCACCGAACATTTTTACTTAAGTAGATAGGTACCAAAGAAATGGGGTCCTTGCTATGAACACCTGACCATTTTGTTTAGAAGGTTTTGGAACTGATTTGTGGGAGGAATTTGGGAAGGTTTGGAAATATCAACTGGAGAATCCTTAGAATGCTGTAAATCAAGCTTCATGTTAGATTCTGGTCAAAGCTCAAAGACCAGATGCTGATAAAAATGTAGACTATAAAGACCAGGCTCAGGAGTTTCCAGTTGGGAATAAGAATTCCACTGGCCATTGGACTCCAAACTATGTGGGTTACACTGTGGCAGAAAATTAATCAACATTTTGTTCATATTATGAGATTTAGTGGGAGACTGAAATTAAGGGTGGTGAAATAATTAATCTGGTTGAAGGAATTTCAAGGCAGCCCAATATTCAGTCTGTAGCATGGGTCTGCTTTCAGTGAGATCTACTGTGAGAACCAGAAACAAAAAGCCCATTTAAAAAGTTTTCAATTTTACCAAAAAGGTGCAGCAGAGGAGAACTTGGTTGAAAAGATTAGCATCTAAAAGAAGCCAAGTACTTTGGATCAAGAAAATAGAAAAAATGGCTTGAGGACATGTCAGGAATCAGCAAGTCCCTCCCTTTGCAGGCTCCCAGGTACAAGGCTGTAAGACTTTTCTCTGCAAAAGGAGCCCCAGAACAACCTGTTTGAGAAGGGCCACCTAGGGAATTTGTTCCATGGGATTTGGTTCACAGTGTTCTGCCACCTAGGTACTGAGAGACCTCTCCAGCCATGATTCAAGGAGACTTGACTACTGCTTGATCTGACAGCAAAACTTGGCATCATTCACATGGTGCTAGTTTTATGAGCATGCAGAATGCAAGAGTTGTGGGATCAGGGAGGCCTCCACCCAGATTTAAGAAGACTTGGGAGGCCACACAGTGTGCCCCTGAGAGGGCAGTACAAAAGCTGTGAGAGTGAAGCCAAAGATGTATTGGAAAGCCCTGGAAGTTGGTCGATCCAAGAACATGCAAAATCTGAGGAAATCTACAAGGAGTGAAAAAAGCCAGCCCAAGAGAGAAACAATGAAGGCTAAAACCACTGGCAATGAATGAGGTTACAGCCACAGCTTACCACAGATGCTGGACATGGAGATATAGGATTTAATGTTTTCCCTGCTAGATTTTGGTCTTGTTTTGGTCCCATTGGTTACTATCACCTTCCCTTTCGGAATGGGAATGTTTACCCTGTGCCATTGTACGTTGGCAGTGTTTAACTTTCACAAAAACAAATACACTCAATATAACCAAACCCTTTTCATTAATTCATAAAGTGTTATAATTATCTACATTGGAGATTTCTATTATAAAGAAAAATGGTTACATGAAATGGGGCTGGAGAAATCCTTTAATGTATCAAATTATACACTCTGTGGATTTCATTAGGGATCTCTGTGTGTGTGTGTGTGTGTGTGTGTGTTCTTAAGCCCTTGGGTATCATTCATGATCAACTGCAAGCTACCCTAGCTTTCTTAATCAAACCTTTTTTGTGGAGGAATCTTTTGGAGGAATATGAGATTTATATATATGGTAGAAGTCTAAGGAAACAGGCTTGGAAAAACGAGGATTAAGCTGTTTGGGGAGCCACAAAGCTAAAAAGCAACCCAGTATTTCAACCTGAATGATTTGGTGGCTTAACACAACCACCTTCATTGCCATCCGGGTGCTTCAGCTGAATTCTTATGCTCCTCTTTGTCTCAACAGCTGCATATTCTGGGCCTCAGGAGATAAGATACTGACATCTATACCTGGGACAAGAGAAAAAAAAAAGCTGTATCCCCCCACAACCACCATTAATTTGGACAACAGGACATGAAGAATTTCTCTTCTAACATGGCTGCACAGTCAGGTCTCAAAAATATATATTAAAAATGGGACAGAAAGTAGGGGAATTCACATGACAGTCAGCCAAAAATGAACAAAGGGCTTAAACTCATTGAGATGGATTTTCTACGAGGCATAATCCATCTTTCAAAGGAATTCTCCAAAATCTATTCACAAAACATAAAAACAACAAAACCACTAGCTTTTTGCTTTTTGTAGTGCACTTTTCCAATTTTTACAGGATGTGTTTTATTTGAGAGAAATGCTGCATAATTGTTGACAATTCTTGCTATGTTGGCTGTTCCAGGAGCTACCTTTTTCAAAGGTTGATGACATGTGGGTAGGAAAGGGAGTATTTCATACTCAAATTTAAATGGATTTACAATTTCATAATCCACAAGCATTCTCAGGAAGTCCCACCCTCAATGAGCTAAGACTCTAAGAATGGACAATTCTGCAGTTACAGTAGCTGCCTGCAAGAAACCTGCCCAGAAGTCTGCCCATGAGGGGGTTTGAGGTTAATTTGTTGGTGAGAACACAGCATCTTGATACATGCCACAGGGAAGCAGACAATTTAATATAAAATCACCATAATCTGTAAACATATAAATTGAAAATAATCTGGATGAAATTTACAGGTAGATGAGACATATGGGGTGTTGACACAGACCAAAGATAGTAAGTCTCTGAACTATATCTCCCGAGTTTGCTGTCAAGTTTGTGTCTGGTGATCAAAACAAATAGCAATGTGTTATTTTAATTCATATTTATGGGATCATATCTCTGTCTCCCCATCCTCAATACAAAGTCTTAAAGGGCAAGGATGAAAGACAAGATAGAGAATGTATGGCAGAGGGCAAGAATAGATATGGGGAGGAGGTCGGCGCATTCTGAGTAAAGCAGCTTAGACGAGACAGTAGTAGCTGTGCTCTTATATGTGGTAATATATTGGATATGGGTGAGAAAGGAGGCTTCTGGCTTATGCACCTGGATGAACGATGGTCTTATTTAAACTAAATGGTTAATTATGAAGGAAGACAAGGTTGGGGGCAGGTGATGGTTTATTTATAAAGATGTTAAATTTGAGTTGCCTTTGAGACTTCTGCATGGCGATGTCCCATCAGCAGCTTGGTTCCCAAACAGGCACAGCCTGGAAATGTACCTTTGTAAATTCTGTGTGGATCATCAGCAAATGAAAACCTGTGCCTAGATCAGGTCACCTAGGAAGATCATATACAATAAGGAGAGAATTTAGGAGCTGGCCTTGAACTGCAGCTCTTACTGCGCAAGTAGAGCACAATGTGCATTCAAAGGAAAGGGAGTGAAACAAACAGATGTTAAAAAGAATACATCCAGCTACCAGAAGCTACGCATGCCTGATATAAATGATGAATATGAAAATACTTGTTGAAATACAGAATAGAGAAATCTCTGAAATGGTTTTTGTTCCTTGGGCAAGATGCCTGTTAAGAAGTTAACCCCAGGTGTATTCCCAACTCCCCCTTGTCTGTCTCTGTTGTAGAGGACTGTAAAATGAAACATTCAATTCTTCAGCCTCACCTGCTTGAAGGGACACATGGGCCAACAAATACAATGAGACACAAGCACAAGTCTGCCAGGAGACTGAGAAGCCATTTGCTTTTGGAGTATGGAACTGGTGTGGCTCCCTTTCTCCCTACCTTGCTTGTTTTCTTGTGGGCATAATGGGTGGAGGCACAGCAGCCATCTTGTGATGGTGAAGCTGTAAACACTAGGACAAAAGCCATGTGCTGATGATAAACAGACACACTAAGGGGTCTGTTTTGATGGATTCCAAGGATCACTGACCTGATCCAGACTTCTGCCCCTACCAGACTTCTTGTTACAAGAGAAAAAACAACACCTATCTAGTTAATGCAGGTTTTCTGTTACTCGTACCAAACCCTTTTCTATCCAGTACTGGCCCCTTCAATAAAAGGTTCACTGATACCCAACAGGAGTCTCTAGTACTCTTGTCAGTAAAATGTTTTAACATTTGTTTTCTTGTACAAATTTTGTTATGGGCAATGGAGCTGGGTGGGTCAGTTTCCCCTTGTTCTGATTAGCAGAAAGATGTTGAACAGGCCAAGCGTTCCCTGTGTCTAGATCTAAATACTTAAGGGTGATGTCCGTGGAGGCATCGCAGCTTGATGGGTGGGCCACAGTGTGGCTGTATTACATCTTTTTATTTCATAGCTACACACATTTACAAATACATTAAGTTAATTTGAGTGAGTAGAAAATGGCTGCCTCAGAACAGAGCAGTGAATTACCTGTCTGCTCTTTGAGCTCATCCCCGCACCCACAGTGCAATTTCTTGATTTATATTCTCAGGCTAAAATTTCTAATTTGTGCTGGGAAGCCTCACTGCTTGCCCCAGTATTGTCACACCTGTGTTGGTTACTTCCTGGGTACATGTGTGCGCTTGGCATGGATTGTCAATCAGCGCCGCCTAGCTATCACCCGGGGAACAAACATGGTTCCCGTTTGTGGTGGAAATCACCCCATGTTGCTATTTGTCAGCTAGTTGCAAAGCAGGTGACACATTCGAGCATCCTGTTGTAAAAGACAACCCTCTCCTGACTTGTCCAGCACTTCTACTTCGCAGCTAAGCTGCAAATGCTATCCCAAAGGTATTAGGTGGCTCTTTTTCTACATTCACGACAAAGAACAAGAAAATGAAAAGTTGCACGAAGCTGAGAAAATTGCGGAAACCTGGCAGGAGATGACTTTCACCTGAGCAATTTGTCAGTTCCAAAGGGACATGTGAAGCAAGTTTCAAGAATAAGAAGCATCCGGTTCTCATTCCAACTGTTTGCCTGGTCATAATCATTGCAATGTGGAATAACATTTCGGCCCTGTGCTGCACCTGTGTAGTAACTACACCTGGTCAGCAGTATTAACACTGATGACAACAGTTGGAAAGGTCTTTATTTATTACAATACTTTTTTTTTTAAACTGTAGGCATATTGCATTTTTCTAGTTCCAGCCTGTGAAAATATACTTGTATACACAGTCCTCTCACCTTAGTGCCTTCTGCACACCATTTACCAAGCTTCCTTTCCCCAAGGTCAGGCGCGAGCCAGCCTGGCAATGGTGCAAAATTGTGTAGGTGCTCTGATGCTATGAATCTTCTGGAAGTCAAATTCCTTGTAAACATATGCCTTAGATTTGACAAGGCACATTTTAGTTGCCTTTTTCCCAATTCGTTTGTTGCCACTAGATTGGTCAGGACCTAAGAGATTAAAATAATACCAAGTCGAAGGTCAACATTTTAAAAGCAATGGATTTGAAAATAATTCAGGGTCAAGAACCCCAGATTCTAATCCTTGCTCGGTCATTACTTTGCAGACCTCTTCAGGCTTTTTAATTGTTGTGCCTTTGTGTGTGGAGATAAAACTGGAACTGCCCTTCCCTATACAAATGCTCTGAGGATTAATAAGTGCTGCAAAATCCCTCTGCAAATATGAAATGCTATACATAATAACAAGCTATTTTAGCAGATATTACCAAAGAGATCTTGAGCCCTTACACACACACACACACACACACACACATGCACGCACACACTCAGTGGGTTCTAAAAAGTTTATTGATGATGATTTCATGAGGATGGATGACTTGAGTGCAGGCTTACCTGACGGCTGCATCAAACATTGGTTGACCCCTTGAGGTCCCTTCCAGACCTGTTAGCCTATAATTTCATGTTGATAGTACTAAACCTAATGAATATACAGTGAAGGCCATATCTAAATGCACCCTTGGCAGTAAGGACAATGTTTATCAGTATTACTGAGCTTTGACTTCATTTATAAAATGTATTAGCGTCAACCATTTTACAAATATATATTTCCCAGAATTGCTGCACTATGCAAAACAAATGAGAATCCTGGAAGAATCAGTGGATAGTAGAAAATATGGCACAGTGCTGAGGGTAACAAAACAAGTTGTATAATTATTCCCAGCATGACATAAACTTTGGCTTCCTTTAAAGTGTCTGTCAATTTCCCTACATCAGCGCAGGAATCACTGACGCGCACAATTTTACCCATCAGTATGATGCCCAATTATTTGAAAAGGGTGAAAACTTTATGCCACTTCCTGACATGATGGACATAACCTTTGGATATTGGCAATTGCTGAGATGTTTCATGTTTTAAATTTCCTGAACATATTTGTGAGTTTTTGGTTGCTATCAGTTTCATCTTCTATTCATTTTATTTTATTTTTTTTATTCTTTTGTCTTTTTGAGACAGAGTCTCACTTTGTAGTCCAGGCCGGCCTCAAACTCTCAGTGATCCTCCTGCCCAGCCTCACCTTCTATTCAAATTAGGAAGTATTAACAAAGTTTTCTTATTCTCTCTTAAGGTTCACATTTATAACAATAACAGATACCCAACTTTACTAGGATGCTATACAAATGCTAAGGAGCACCGATACGTCTACTGTAGGGGATATTTTATTTTATCTTGGGCAGAATAGCCTGAAGACAGATTAGAATTTTGCATAAACTCTTATGGTTCTACCTAGATACATTATTCAACGTATTATTTTCATTCAAAACTCATAACTACTTTTATGTAAAAGAATTAGATGGTTTCATTCCATGCTGACCTGAAAGAGTTAATAGTCTTCTCCAGATGATATACCAAATTCCCAAAATGTAAATTTGTATAGCAAAAAATTACAGCTGCATATTTGCATATGTCAAGCAATTTGAATATGCATTTATATTCTCTGAGTATATATGCAAATGAAATTTATAAAAAATTCCAGGGCATGGATGACCTCCCGACTCTAATGCTCATATTGTCGCTCTCTCTCTCTCTCTCCTTCCACTATTTTCTCCCATTCTTTGTATCAAAGAAATATTAGATACTCTTCTTGGAAATTGTTTCTGCCCTCAGTGACCCTGCACAGACATGGTTTCATCTATGATTCTATGATGGGTGTTTGTTGGACTTTATTTTTACATCTTTAATATCTGATTTTACTTTGTTTGGAGACACATGCAGCAGGCATAGATGAGGACAGATATGGGTTCCCCAAGAACTTGGACACTAGGGAGAAAGCACAGCACCTAGAACTCTGCTTCTGGATTAAGGGACGCAAAGAGATAATAACATTTTAACCTTCACTGTGTAAGAGCAGTGGGTCTGCAACCTGTACCTGCAGCAGTGATGCCCATGGAGTTAGGAGTCCTCCCGTATGCACGAGGCAGTCTATTGTGGGTGGGTGGGTGGAGCTAACAGACTATTTTTGTAGCTCAAGTGTGTTGTCAGGACCAGGACCTTCCACTGCCCATTGCCCAAGCCTCGATCTGACTCTTCGTGTTAATTCTCTGAGCAGCCAAGTTCAATTCCAAGAAAGCTCATTTGAACATAAGCAGTTCAACTTTTGATGGCAGAGAACGTTATGGTGATGATTCTGTTGCTGTCCTGCACAAAATCACCTCCTCGTTCTAGCAATCAAGGAAACTCGACTGTCTTAATTTAACTTTCACCTCTGTCCTCTTCATTTCCTACTCTACACCCTGACAGGCCTAGTCGACATTGTCTGGCCACAGTTTTTCCCAATCAATCTGAAGAAATTTCCTTCCTAATAAAAATCCTACCTATCATTCAAATCTGTGTTAATCCAACTAAGAGTTTAATAGCTGCTGTGGTTTTAAGTACCAGAGGTTTCAAATTCCTTCAGATGCAGGGAAAACAGATTTGACCCTGATTTTCTTCGACCTTTTATAGCATTTTGCATCTTTCTTATGTCAAATATCATATTCTACATAGGAAAAATGGTTACTTTTTTATTCAATCTCTCCTAGATGGTGAACGCTTACAGAAATCCTAGAAGTTGTGTCTTTTTTTTGTGTGTGTGTGGGTACCGGGGGTTGACCTCAGGACCTCGCGTGCCAGCAGGCGCCCATGCTGCTGAGCGATATCACCAGCCCTTTTTCGTATGTGGGTTTCAGGAGTCGAACTCAGGACCTCATGCTTGCCAGGCAGGCGCTTATGCCGCTGAGCTATCTCACCGGCCCTAGATGTTATGTCTTATTTGCTTTGTTTCTCTACATTTTCCAACAACACTGTGGTATGTTGGAAAATGAAGAGGATATACATCTTTCATACTCAGTTAGACATTATCACAATTATTCAAATATACAACTTTCCATGTCTTTATAACTCTACCCACCCACTGCCTGACTTAAAACATTATGCTATAAATTATTTTCTATGCTCTCTACTTTGCCAAGAAAACACAAATTTAACAACAAAATGTTTAGGAGTTAAGTAAATGAAATAATTTATTTAGACTTATTTAACTGCATGTTTTAAGTATATTATAAGTGATCAGTGTTTGTTTTAGGTATATGTGTTTGTAAGTGAAGTGTTTATAATCAGTCTTTGTAAGTGAAGTTTTAGGGTCAGTCAGTCTACATAAGTAAAGAAACATGGTTTTCTTAACAAATGTCTGCCATTTTGAGTTTGTTCCTAGCCAGAAATGTTCACAAATGATTTGATTGTATGCAGAGCATCAGAGAAAGGAATAAAGAAAAATTGGACAAATTTAAGGGAAAAAGTAAGTTATCTGTATTCATGTATTTTAGTTCTCCAAAGATACAGATTTTAATAACTGATATGGATAAGATAGAGTTTCTAGGTACCAAAGGAGTGATAGAAAAAGAATCCATGTGTCTAGAAAGGTATTCACTGAAAGAGTATGTATGGCCTATTTGGAAAAAATTACTATATAGGTAGTTTTTGTGCAAAACACACTTCTTATGGCTTTTCTGTTTTCTTTTTAGAAAGAAGCTTATATCTTTTTCCCAATTTCTTCTCTTCCATAAATGCATATAGAAAGCGGTGACAGAGTAAGTACATTTGGGCACTTTAATCAGAAGCAATTTTGTCACAGTGCTTCCATGATGGTTCTAGAACAGATTATCTGATCACCTGTCGGGGAGGGCTTCCATACAGTGAGACCAGTTCCCGCAATTCACATAGGGCCATGTGCGCGCGCGCACACGCACACACTTCAAACTCTAAGCACACGCTGTTTTTGCTTTTCCCTTTTAGCACAGTTTCAGTCCAGAGCCAATTACAGAAAACAACAGCTCCCTGGCACTCTCACCAACAAGAATCTCAAAGAGAGGATCGCACCTACTCAAGCTGGAGAACATATTCAAGAAGCTAATTATATTCCTAGCCTGGTCTTCCGAGCCACCTCTTTACTCTGCCTCACTATAAAGTGCCATGGGGTATTATTCATGTGGAACATATGGGGTGGTACATAAAACACAGCTTTTGCTGATTTTACTTAAAATCAGTTTTTATTTGCCATTTTATGTCTCCTTGTTTACAGCACCTTGAAACATCTTCTGTCTGTGTGCCCCGTTCTGTGGCCTTCCCCTCGGAGCTGCACTGCCTGCTCCCTGGCCGGCCACATGTCCCAGCATGTCAAGAGAAGGAACAAGGGACTGCCAGAAACTAATTTTCAAATAAAATGGCAACATGATTGAAATGCATCCCTCTAAATTCAGTATCAATTAAGTTTAACGGTCACAAGTCTTTCATCGATTTATAGAGCTGTGTATATCATGGTTTTTAGAGAGAACATTACTCCCGAGACAGCTCTCTAATTGAGAGAAGGATTCGATAGCGCGGAGACCTTCGATTAATGTTCTAGAGAGATAATTTGTAGCCTTTTGTTCTGTTGGTCACTGGACTGGCCATACATGAACTTCACTTAGCAGTGAAGTTGGGAAATTGGGAAATTGGAAAATTTAGCTGCAGCCACTGCAGACAAAGGCTGACAATTGTATTCTCCATGACAACAGAAATCTAAAGAAAGGGTTAGAAACTGACAGGGCTTTTGTTTTTGTCTCATTTTCCATTATGGACAAATTCTCAAGGAAGCATGGAAATAGCGAATAGAAGACACAGATAACCGCCCCCAAAGACCAAGGTGCACAGGTAGAGGATGGCCTGTGTGTGACAGTCACCTTCTACAGTAGCACAACCCTAGAAAGAAAACAGACTTAGGACCTGGATAGGCTGGGTTCCAGTGCTGGCTCATGGAAGCACTCAATATATACAATGTCACATAATACAGATTATTGACATTGGGCAAGCTATTTAATATCCCAAATGCTCACTTTTCTTACCTAAATAAAGCCAGAGCGTCCCTACACCACCCACCGGCAGTTGCATTCTAGTTGCCTCCTGGCTTTTCTGTTTTCATCGATCATTGATAGTGCACTGCCAGACTCAGTGATTGCTTACAAACTCCGCTTCCCCTAAGAACTAACAAGCTAATTTGAGCTTCCCAAGAATGCAGGGTGGTGGTTAAAATGCCAAAGGCATAAGCCAATCCAGCTCTAAAGAAGTTCAAAGAGAGAAAAGCAAGAAACTGAGAAAGATGGAAATCTATTGACACCTCAGGACTTGACATGTTTTCTTGGGAAGGTCCCGACTTGCAGTTCACACCGGCTGTCTGAGAGAGGGGACATTGGGATGACAGCCACCACACAGCAGCCCAGAGTTCCGTGCTGCAAAATGCAGTTGGTGCATCTGGCAGAACTGGGTTTGGACCTCAACTCTGCCACTGGCGAGCTGTGTGAACTTGAGAAGATATTTAACCCCTCTGGGATGTAGTCTCCACCTGTAAAAGGAAAAGGACTTTTTTCATAGTATTGTTTGGGGGATTAGGTAAGAAAATGCATTTAAACAAAGGAACAAATGATGTGAGAGACATTAAAATTCAAATCATTCAAGTTTCCATCTCCTATATAAAACGATTATGGTAATAAGTCCTATTTTTTTTTTTTTGTGGGTACCGGGGGGTCGACCTCAGGACCTCACGCGCCAACAGGCGCCCGTGCCGCTGAGCGATATCACCGGCCCCTTTTTCATATGTGGGATCCGGGAGTTGAACTCGGGCCCTCGCGCTTGCAAGGCAGGCGCTTATGCCGCTGAGCCATCTCACCAGCCCATAAGTCCTATTTTTTAAACTATTAGGAGAGTTAAATGGATTAGTTCAACTACAAATGTTGCTAGCACATATCAAGTTCCAGACATCAGATATTTATATCTTCCTTCCATCGCATTCCCTCCACTGCTTGCTCTTTCTTCTGTGTACCCAACTCCTAGTACAAGAGGTGATCAAAAAATGCAGTGAATATTTAAATTAAAAATTTATTACAGGAAAAGACACATTACCATTAATCATCCTCAAAATATTCCCCTTTACTTCAGGGAATTTCCCTTCTTGCCACTTTCTGAAGCGGTTCTGGGAGACCTCTTTTGTGAGTGTCTTTATCGGGTATGATCAAAAATAGGGTGAATGCTGCAGATGACGGCCATCCAATGGAAAGTCAGGCTTATAAAAACATTATGATGTGTCCTCATCCACTTTATTCACTAGACCTGGCACTGTGAAACCTTGGCTTTTCTCCAAATCCAAAATGACCACAAAAGGTAAATGTTTTGAATCCATTCAGGATATCAAGGCAGCCATGACAGCACAACTAAAGACATTCATGAAAGAGGACTTCCAGAACTGCTTCAGAAAGTGGCAAGAACAATGGGATGCATGTGTGTGAAAGGGAGAATTTTGATGGAGATGATGGCGAAGTGTCTTTTCATGTAATAAAAAAATTTTTAAATACACATGGTATTTTTTCTATCATAGCTTCTACTATGCTTGGCCCCTGGTATATCCAGATTGAGTTCTCCAAAGAGCCTTGGAAACCAACTTTCAAATGAACACTGTGAGTTTCTAGTGGGGTAAGTCTCATGTCCCTCTTCCCTAAGAGTCATGATTAGCCACTTTTAAGCTAACTGCTGCTCTTTCTAAGAACAAAACCCATTAGTTTACTAAATATGACACCCCAGTGTCTTCTGTAGAAGAGTGCTAAAATATGGCTGGTTATTTCACAGTTAATTGGCTTCCCTTGAAGAGGTGGTGTGCCTTTGTCCTTGTGGGGAGTCTCATTTTCATTTCTGGTCACCTAGTTTCAAGTGAAGTGGAATTGAGATTGAAAAATGCTGGGGAAGGGTATGATCCTGCCCAGAAGTTGAGGAAGATTTATGTGCTATGAGAAGCAGCAAAGAATAGGATTAGCAAAAGATTAGGATGAATTTGATAGCAGGTCACGGCATTATGAGAGTTTAATAAAAGCTCATTGGTTCCTCTTTGTCAACATAAAAGCAAAATACATGTGCAAGTGAATGTTCAACTCTTATCAAAAGGCACCAAATGAAAAACAATCCTAGAAAACAGTTACTTATGCTAAGTATGTCCTTGTACAAATCTCTGATGTCAAAGCCATTTCTGTAACCAGGATTCTGTCCTTATACTTTAAAAGACTGAACCGTTTGTGCAATAAAAATATGTGATTATGCAAGTATATTCAACATGGATAATTAAATTTCATGCTTCAGAAGACAAATTAGTTGTTGAGGGATATCTGGAAAAGAGTTCTTCTGTATGTATGTCATTTCACAACTAGCCAGCTTCCCTAGTGGGACTCTGTCTTCCTGGTGGGAAAAGAATAGGGGGTCTGTCTAGAGGAGCATTTAATATGCAGATTCCTTTGCATTTACTCTGAACATCTCTTGCCCTTAATTTGAGTGTTGTTAGGCTTTGGAACCTGAGTATCACAACATGGATCGCAAACTAAACCTTGAAGAGACCACCTCAGTTAGTGCATTTAGTTTTCCAGAATGACATGGAATATCTATCTGGAAGCTCTGAACCAAGACCTTAAGATGACCCCAAGTAATTCTCTTTTTCCCTTGAAGTCCTCCAGGCCAGGATGAGTCAGACAGGGACTGTCACTGGGGAGCTCTGATTTGCAAAAATGAACACCCAGGGAAGGCGTAGGTGATACCTGCATTGTGGGTGGTCCAAAGTCCTAGCTAGCTGCACTGAGGAGTGGATATTTTTAGTTACCCTTTGCTGGAAAAATGTGATTCTTCATTTAAAGTGGAAGGTGGAGTCAGAAGGAATTGACAATTGGATTTTATGTTCCATAAAAGCAAATAGCATCTTCTGAGAAAAAATAATTTGAGAAGTCCCAAGGGAAAGGCTTTTTGTAGGAGAGTTATAGCTGAGCCCCAAAATAGATGTTTGGCCGAATAGATGGTATTTTTTACTAAGTTACACGTATCAAATAGAAGCATTAGAAAGGGTGAAAACTTTTTAGAACGTGACTTTATTTGAATAAATTATTTCTTTTTTACATCTATGTTTTCCTTTTCTTTTACAGCACTGGAAAATACAGTGCTATTGTTAATTTTCAGCTAACTTTTGTACTAAAAGTCATACTAAACTACACTGGGCTCCCAGAACTGCATGTGTTCCCCCATCACTTATTAATTAGGATACAATCTTCTGCCTTCTATTAAAAGATCTATAGACCTACAGGGCGATGGGGCTGTCTGCTCTGGTCAGACCCCAGCTCGTGATACACTCACATTGGATGTTATACTCTGTACTCTCCTGTGTTCGGGGAAAAATTGTGGCTGCGATTCCAGTCACCATTAAAGACTCGAGAATACCCTTGAGAACATGTTTCAGAGACAGGGAAGAGCATTCTATTGGGTTGAGATGTTTACTAAAAACCATGTCTTTTAATTTTTACAACAGCTCATCCTAATCTATATTTGCATTCCCATCTTGTGGATAAAGAAACTAAAGCTCAGAGATGCTGACAAACTTGGCTAAAATAACATAGCCAATTAATGGTAGAACGAGAATTTCAACTCACATCTGAGTGGTTTCAAATCCCACATTCTGTTCCTACTCAGATCAAGAGGGGGCAAGTGTCCACGACAGATGACATTTTCCAAAAATGACCACTTCAATATTTCCAGTCCCACATACCGTTCTGCAGCACTATCCCTTCCCATAAAAGATAGAACTCGTGTGCTTTCCTTGAGCATGAATGAGCCTCGGTGACAACATTGATGAATATTCTACAACAGAAGGGATGCTGTGAGGCGTTCAAGGTCATCAAAAGTGATCTGCTTTCTGCTGTTTCCTCTGAGTGGCCCTTGAGATGATTTAACCCATGGCCTTCGAGCCGAAACCTTTTGGAATACAGATGAGCTATACTTACCAGATCTGAAGTGTAGATTTGTAAGCAAAATAAATGCTGTCACTGTCTTAAGCCATTACATTTGGGGATAATTCATTATACACCCTTAGTAATAGTGACAATCACAGAAAATGTTCAACTTCATATTTAGAATTAGGATTTTCACATAAAGGACGAGGTCATACCCATGTGTATATGTGCATATCTATGTATGTGTATGTATACATTAGTCCATTTTCCATTGTTACCATAAACTACCTGAGGCTGGGAAATGGATGAAGAAAAGAGGTCTGTGTAGCTCATAGTTTTGGAGGTCCAAGAGCACAACATTGGCATCCGCTAGGCTCAGGTGAGGGCCTTCCTGGCCCCATCACATCATGGAAAATGGCATCACGGCAGGAACATGCGAAAGAGGAGAGATCACACAGCAAGACAGGAAGCCAAAGAAAAGGGAGGGCCAGTCTTGCTCTTTTATAACAACTCATTCTTGAGTGAACCAACTAAGGTCCCAGGAGAACTATGTTGCTCCCTTCTTAGGGCAATCCCCCTCCCAGTGACCTGAACACTTCTCATAAGTTGTCGCTTCCTAAAGGCTGTACCTCCACACCACCACACCAAAGACCAGTCCTCTAACTCGTGAACATTTTAGGGACAAGCCATATACAAACCGTAGTAATTTATGTTTATATAAATGTGGGCACTGGTAGAATTCATGACAAAGGATCCTAAGTGTGTGCTTCGGCTGACTGCTGCACGCCTGCAGCCTTCTCAGGGATATTTCCTTGGGAGTTAGAGGTAAAGACTCTCTTGCCAATAGCTGTTCAGACCCATTTTGTTACTGTTGCAAGTGGACAGTGACAGCTGTGGCTCGTGCCTGCTATTCACACTTTTTCAGATGTGCCTTTGTGTCATTCCTCATTCCTCTGGAGAATCCTCACTATGCTCCACATGGTTCTCGTGAGTTCTCATTAACACCGCTTCCGTGGAACACGCTGGACTGCTCAGTCTGGCCTCTCAGAGTTCCCCGTTTGCATTCTAGAGAGTTGTTCGAGGATAAGCATGTTATCAAACCAGGCCTGTTTGCATGTACTCTGAGATTGACAGCTGGGCCTTGGAAAGAGGCGTCTTCCATGGCTGAATTATTAATTCCCGTCGTTCACCCCTCCTTATATCTATGCCTTTTGCCCTATAATTATACAGTTTCTTCAAACACACATAGAACTCATTTCTTTGACCCTTGACTTTGGACTTGGCCATGTAGCTTACTTTGGTCAATGAAAAATTAGTAAACATGAGGTAAGCAGTGGCTTGATGTACACTTGTGCTTTGGAACTTACCCGTTCCTATCTGCTTTTGACCTGAAAGAGCTTCCTCAGGGAGGCTTCTGCCCTTCCTCTTTGGCCCAAGGGTAGATCTATCCGAAACAGCTCAGGCTGCCTCACACTGAAGCAAAGCCTCCCTGCAGCAACCTTCAAGTTGATAAAAAATAAATGCTTGTTGAGCTATTATGATTTTGTGGTTGTTACACAGCATTATTTTAAAAGCAGTTGAAAACCAATATATTTTCTTTCCATGGGGTTCCTAAGCCAGGAAAACATAAATTCAGTTTACTAGTGACTGTCTTCTGGAGACAGCTCAGCTGAGAATGAGGCCAGGTAGGGACCAGCTAAGCCAAGAAAGGGAGAGAAAAACAAACCCGGTCGAGCCCACAGATACAGCTGCTGCCTAAAGCATTTGGATGAATCTTTTAAGCCTTCGGTAACGAAGCAGCAAATTCCCTTAATTTTTATTGTTTGGTTAAGGTAGTTTGAATATGGTTTCTATCACTTGAAATTAACAGCTTAGACCTTTTAGAGCTTTCAATGACACAAACACCCCATTTTCAGCATGCGTAGTGTACGGTTCACCACCACTGTCCCAGACTAACATAAGTGTCATGTAAACCATCCTGGATATGTTCCCTGCTTCCGGGTTGCACTCTTCACTCTTACATTGTCATTTCTAGCACCTGAAAAATGGGCTTTCAGCTGTGTACATTTTTGGAAGGAATAAAAGATTTTACAGTTGAGATTTGCTCAAATACACAAATTTGTCCTCCCTCTTCCTGCACAAGATACAGTGAAGCTTGGCCTATAGGGGACGTGGCTTGGTTTCCATCAGCTGTGACAAGATTTTGTCCTTCAAGAGAACTAGACTCTGACTCTCCTGGCTTCTTGGAAGGACAGAGAGCTGTAGATGAATCCAGGAGATTTCAGCTCCCTCTTTCTTCTAGGGGCAGGCAGTATCCAGCTAAAGTTAGGACATGGGATTGGCAGGTTCACACTTGAATTACATGCTCTAATGCTGAAAGGTTTATCTGCCCCCAATGGTACATGACTTGTGCTAGAAATGAAGAACCCCCTCAAATATGCAACATATATGTACATATTTGCTCTTTGGACACTTCAGTACTGTAAGCTATAAGATATTCTGAACAAACCCGATCCCGTGCAAATAGCATGAGAATATTTGAAGGGCTGCATCTTTCTTACCATTTTATACAACTCTAGTTTAGTGTCTTTCTCAGGTCCATCTTTTCTCATAAGTCTCTTTTACCTCCCCCATCATTGTATCACAAGGCTTCCTACCCCTACAGCTCTCCAGCGAGAGCAGGAAATCAGTACCTCACACACATACATTTGCTTGATAGGAAATTGGATGAGGTTAAGTCGCCACACTGAACAAAGGCCCCAGGTCCCTGCCAGCATATGGGTCCAGGCCCAGAAATCAAACATGACGTTCTGTCCATGACAGCCACACTGCACTCTTAATGACAGGTCCAGCAGGCTGTGTTCCTTCAATTTTAATTATGAAGCAGGAGTGTAATGAGGCTGTGTGGCAGAGAACTGCGGCAGAGCCTGACAAGGTCTTTTATCAACATATTATTATATTCAGATGTAGGCGAGCCCAGAGGGTGATGCAGAGCTCTGAAGCCAGCCGAGGTCTTGGCAGACCGACGTCCCTGCACCCGTGGGAGTTCCCTTGGGGAGGGAGGCATAGCGACCCAGACAAGTGCCTCCTCCGGGCTAAGGAGAGAGGTCAAGAGTGTTGATGGAAGGCGACGGAGTCTGCTGTAGAACCCAGCAGCGTGTGCTTGATTTTCCTCCCGAGTGTGCACACCTACATCAAAATCCTACTGTGAAGGGTGCTACTACCAAGTACCTTGGCAGGTCTGACAGTCAACTTGCACGTCTCCTTTAACCTCCACAACCAGGCTGTGAAGCAGATTAATGCGAGCACTGCGATGGTCTCCAATATCCATTTTCCTTTTTGTCCCCACAAACTAACAGCAGCCTGTTGAGTTTTATTATTTTTTTTTTTTTTAGGTTGACAATATGTCAGCTAAACAAGCTTGATTTTCTAGCTTCCTCACACGTATGAGAGACCAGGTGATACAGTTTGGCCAATGAGTAGAAGCATAAGTCTACTGAGAAAGGCCCTCGGGAAAACTATTGCTGTTCTGAAAAATGAATAGATTCAGCTGGCCTGTGCCTATTGCAAACTGCCCACTCTCTTCTCCCCAAATAGAAAGAGATCAACATGCCTGGAGAAGCAGCGGTTTTCATACGACCAAGCATAAGAGGACAACAGAGGAGAAAGACACAAGAAACCTATAATCAGTAATCAACATCATTATGTTCATTTTGCAGATGGATAAAATGAGATTTAGAAAGATGAAGCTATTTGTATAAGGTCATAACATAGAAGCAAATCTTAATGTCTCCAAATCCAAAGTCCCATACTCTTTCCATAAATTCTGGTTAGAATATAGTCTTAAAATCAGACACTAGAAAAATGACACTCTCATTTATTCTTAACTCTGAGAGAATGTGCTGAAAACAGCCTTGTCTTTGGGTGGGACCAAATCTCTGGGAGAGGGAAGCTAATTAGCAGGTATGGAATGGAGCACAGTAATCATGGAGAGCTCAGAAAATTCTTTCAGCACAAGACTGGAATTGCTATCTAAAAGGCAGCCAAATAAAAACTACCCTGAAAAAGGAAAGCAGCGATGTTACTGTTATAGTTTGAATCCTAAGTGTCCCCCAAAGGCCTGTGCATCACAATCTTACTTCCCAGCTTGGTCCTTTTGGGAAGTGGTAGAAACTTTTACAGGTTGGGCCTACTGAGAGGTTTTCAGGTCACTGGGCTGTGCCCTTGGGGGAGTTAGGAGGAGCCCAGCCCTTTCCTCTTTCTTTTTCTTTTGGCTTCGCTCCACCACGTACTCCCCACCATGACATGCTGCCTTGCTGCAGGTCTAATAAAACTTCTTTATGAGTTGACTGTCTCAGCCATTTAGTACGGTAGTGGCAAGCTGACTAACACAATCACGAAGTGCTGTATGTAAATGTGAGGATAGCAAATAATTCCTAATGGTGTTTTAGCAATAACAAGCAGGATTTTTTCTTTTCTTCCTTACCTCTTTCTTTATCTGATTAAAAATAAGTTTTAGAAGCAGTTATACCAGGAAGGAAAAATGAAAAAAATTTACATTTGTATCCAGAATATTTGCTTTTAAATTTTTTGCAACTCAAAGGGTTTAATCTTCTGTGCACTTTATACCAAAGTAGGATTAAAGTCATCCTAAAAAGTCACTTTTTTCTTTTTGATGCTAGAGATGGAACTTAGAACCTTGTGCTAACTAAGCGAGCATTCTGGCACTGCGCTATATGCCCACCCCTTTTATTACCTTCAATATGGGGGTGTTTTTAAAAGGATGGTGGGAGGGAATCTTGTCGAGAACTTCTTTTTTTAATGAGCTACAGTTTCCTGGATCTTTTTTGAAAGCTTCTTTATTCCTATGCAGTTTAACTCAGGGAGAATTAAGCAGGTCAAACCCAAACAAGTCTTTCACTTGTACCAAGACTAAATGATTTTCCCCTGAAAATGCCTGGAGAAGAAAATTATAAAGAAAAAGTTGATCCTACACTCCAGGACCCCATTGAACCTTGAACTACAGAAATATTTTTCTTGCTTTGATCAGAGATTTGCAAAAGAAAAGAATAAAGATCTGGCACATTCTTAGGTGCTTCTTGCCTTTAGATAGGAAAGACTGCATTGAGTTTCTTCCAAGAAGTGAGGAAAGACATGCACCATTTAAAGGTAATTTTTGGAGAGATATAATAGGACCAATTTCCCCCAATCGGTTCACTTAGTACTGCCTACCCCAATCAGATAGCTTAGTGTCATTCTTCCTCGGTCTTCAAAAACTGCCTACTCGAAGTCTAGGGGTATCCAGGTGATATTCATCTAAATAACTAATTTATGGGAATAAACTCAATGCCACAGGAGGTGAAAGTCACTGAAGATGTGCCATCGTATGTCAGGACTTCTGAACCGTGTGATGACCAAAGTTGTACCAGGTAGTGTAGAACCAGAGCGTGTCAATCTATGTTCTCTCTTCTCCACGCTGTAGCACTTTTATTTGGGAGATTTCAGATCCATAAGTGATGAAATATTAGGCCATGGCTTTTCTAATGTTAGACACTATTAGAAATGGTTCAGGAGTAAATGAGCTGTCTGAGGTAAAGGCTCCTCCCTCAAAGACAAAGAACCATCTGGCAACAGGAAGGCTGCAATGGTCAGAAGACAGCACCAACTCCACACATGCTGTTTGAGGGGAGGAGGTAAGCAGAGGAAGGAAGGCACAGCTTATTTATTTTTTCCAGATATATTAGTAAAAATAGTATGCTTGGCAGTGTGTTAAGAACTTTACATGAAAGTACCCAGTTTTGTTTTTATAACTCTGCAGGAGTCTTATGAGATCCTTTAATAGAGGAGAAATTGAGCTTTGGAAACTTCTTGACCTGGGCAAACCACTATGGTAGTTAGTGAGTTAAACCATGATTTCACACCAGCAGCCAGACCTTCCCTAAAGGTCCATGTGTGGTGTCCACTTCCACATGGACAATATCTTGGGCATTGGGAATACCAACTACCAACAGGAGTGAGACATTTCCCTCTGTTTTATGGCTTTTTTTTTTTTTTCTCTGTTCCGTTTGTAGTACAGGGAGAGCTCTGACAGCAAACACAGAGGAGTCTGGAAGAGTTTGGGAAGCCATCTCTCAGAGCTTGGTTCTCCACAGCCTTGAACAGAGGCGGGAAATAAGATTTTGGGTTGTTAATGGTAACCCCAGGGTTTTGCTTCTTATTGACACCCACCCCAGAAACCAAAGTGCCAGTGGGAATGAGGTGACATTGTTTGAAGAGGGTCATTTGGTCCTAATGAAGAAGATAAACAAGTGGGTAATTGTTTCCTGCCTAGAGAAAGGTCATTTGGGTGACCTTGTGAATAGGTCTGATGAATACTTTTTAAATCCCCTCTTTATCTTCTTTATGAATCGCCTCTTAAAACTCAAATGTCTATATAGCACATGTTCAAAAGGCTTTCAGTCTCCATGTTTGGTTAAATAAATGAATAAAAAATGTGTGGTGAGCATGATGGTATATACTACCACCAAAAAACGCAGGCACCTGGGATCATTCTGAACTGAAATCTTCAGACCTTCTGCAGCCTATTTGTTTTTCTTGTTATCTTACCCCAAAGCCTATGCCAATGTCTTTAGCTTATTGGCAGGTGCCAACTGGACCCCCAACAAAGTTAACACACTTATATCATCTTGTTAAAAACCTGTAGGCCTGCTGCGTACTTATCCGACCTTAGACGTGCAGTAGATGCACAGTTCTTAGGAAATACCACTTCACCACATCCTCTGTGACATTCTGACCTCATTCCAGGAACACCTATAGCCATTTCTCAAGGAATTCAGCAAGAATGTAAAATAGTCTCAAGTTCAAAGTTATCCCATCGTTTTTTGTTCTTTTATTTAGAGCTGCTTGACATCTTGGTCCTATTTGCTATGTGATTTTTATAATAATTACATACTAAATCAATGGCTAAATGTAAAATGCAGGATAAAAATCACGGAATCATATAAAGCTTGTGACTTAGTGGACCCGTTCTGCGTTATGGCAATAATACAAGGACATGTGAAGTGCTTAAATACCTAACAGTATTCTGGAACCTTCTACCTGAGAAAAATTCCCCTGTGAGTCATTTCAGAAAGCTTTTGACATACTTTAGTGACATTCTAAGCCCAAAAAGTGAGTACCTTGGATACAAATTGAGATACTCCAGATGGCTTTTGGCAACACACTGTTGGAATTCTGGAGTCATTTTGTATTTAATTTGCTAATCATCCAATCTAATTCCTTGAGAACACTGGATTTCTGAGTGCCAGGGCAGGGCCTTCAGCAGTATTCGGGCGAGGAGTGAGTGCTGGCCACTCCGAATAAGGCTGGTAGTTTAGTCCCTTCTCCAGGCCCCAGCCTCCAAGAACAAAGGTCGTCCTCTCCCTCCACCCAGTATCTCAACAGAAACTTTGAGTTATGTGGGAGAAGGCAGAGCAATGTTTCAAAGGCTGGAAAATGAGACCTATGAGAAATGGCGAAAGGAATAGGGATTACTGAACCTGTGGAAGAAAAGGATTCAGAGCAATTTAACAGCCTTCTCCTCCTCTTTGAAATGATCTCTCGTGTGGAGGAACGCAGCCAGCTGTTCAGCCTCTCCACCAAAGACCAAACGGGAGGAAGTGGGCTCAAACTACAGCATAAGGGATTTAGGGCAGAGGAAAGAATTTCCTGACTTTGAGAAATGTGAAACAACAGGAAAAGTTACCCATAGGTTTTGAGGAATCTCTTTCTCTTGGGATATCTAAAAATAAGAGACTTTCTTAGCTGTCTTGAATAATTTAAAGATACTGCCTACATTTGGGGGTGAGGGGTTGAAGAAAAGATACAATCAGATAATCACTTTCTAAGCATCCTTTGATTTTAAAAACTAAGAAGGCCTTTTTAAAAACATTAAAACAAAAGACACTTAGACGTATTCTCCATTGACTCTTTTGTTAATAAAATTTATGAAGTGGCATAAAAAGGAAGAAACACCACTATTTAAAGCCCCAAACCTTCATTTTGTAGTCCCATTTTTGTGAGAAAATAAGTAATTAACTCAACCTCTCTCCTCAGCTATAAATTGGTGTCCAAACTACTTGTATTGTTTGCCTCATGGTTACTGATAGTACCAAATAAAAGATAGAAATACTTTCAACAGTGAAAACAATTATGCCAAGGTAAAATATCACTGTGGAAAGGTATTTTGTACAAACACCTCAATATTTCGTTTTCTCACGCTCATTTCTGTAGAGTCAGGGCTGGCAGGAAACCCTAAGCTCTCAAAGTATGGCCGCTCTGCCACGTCTCTAACATGCAGTCAAGGAGGGAGTTTAGGGAATTTCACTTTGAAAACGGGCCTTGCTATACTTCCTGTAGACTGGCAAACCCAAGGACTTCCAACTGGAATTTCAAACCTGGGCAAACCTCCAAGCTGCTGTCGACCGCTAGGCTTGGTAGGCGCTAGGTGAGGGGGCTGTCTTCCTACTATAACCATTTCCAAACAATTCTCCTGAGAAAAGACTTGGAGAGGATTGCGTGGCCTAAAAGGCAGCCAGGGGAGTCGTCCAAAGGACCCCACAATGGGTTCTGAAAAAGTGGCTCAAGTTATAACATGCTGGTGACATTTGCTTGGCTTGGGGGCTGCCCGAGGAGACTGCAGAGGCCCTTAGAGGCTCGGCCTGCTGTTCTTACAAGGTCTTTTCAACTTGCTGAGTGTCTGACTAATTGGGAAAGTGTTGATTAAGAAACCACATCACTCTGCAGAGCTGTTCCCAAGGGTCGGGGTTTAACAAGGGGGGAAGCGCTCTGCTACTTCTGTGTGTGCTCTACCACCTTGCAAGTTCCCCTGTCGTGTTCTTCTCTCAAAACTGCCTCCCCTGGTGAGACAGCTTCCTGGAGTCCTGGACTCAGTGCTTCCAAGCTATCAGTGTTGTTTTACTAGAAAAACTTCCTTGGGATTCCACTCCAGAAAAAGCCCATCATGGCTCTTTTGGGACTTTGCCTCTTGCTGGTGTAAAATTTATTTTATCCCAAAAATGCTCAAATAAAAGAGAGAGATGGCAGGGAGAGAAATACTGGGATTAAAAAAAAAAAGCCACCAAATTAAAAAAATGGTTTTTCATGGAAGGAGTTGGCTAATAGCTTAGACAACAAAAACAGGAATTAACCGTTAAATCTTCTAGTTCAGGAAAATTGTGTTCCCTAAAAGGTGGAGGAAAAGAATGCTAGGACCACCTTAGTTTAGCAGCAAATATGCTATATAACCTACTGAATTCGACACGCCGGCAGGTGGGCAGAAAGAGCCCCGTGGCCACATCTAGAAATGGGCCACAGTGACCTCAGATTCTCTCCACTGCCCCTCAGTCAGGGTGTGCATTTCTGGCAAACAACCGAATCTCAAAAGAGACTATTACTGAGTATTTTCATTTTCACCCTGAGAATAATTCAACATTTTCTTGGGCATGACTATAAAATACTTCTTTTCTCTCTTTCCACTGGTCCCCTGGCAATTTCTTAGGTAAGAGAGAGAACAAGAGCTGCAACAAATGCTGCTTCTGGGGGAAAGCTACATTTTGTATGAATTTCTGTTGTTTGGTTCATTCCCCTCTCCCTCCGGTCTAGAGCATTTTCTACTCCACACCACATGCTGGGTGCAGTTACAACTTCACAGGGCGGAGCTCACGCAGAAGAGTGAGGGGGACTCAACTAGTACTTCCTGAGCCATGCAGTCTAAACCTTCACATTAATACCTGTAAAGAAAAAAGGGAGGGTCCCCCTCACTGCATTATGTCCCATAGTGGGTTGTTGGAAGGAAATTATATTGATGAAATGGTTAGACAGTGATTAATATGTACCATAACTCATTGTGATACCCTGGTTTCAGCATTCTCCTCTTCATGGAGTGATCTCCAATTACTCACTATTGATCAGCAATTGCACTGCATGGAATAGAATGGCAGCATCAATTCATTTCATCCTATTGAGTTTCAGCCAATAACAATTGATATCTGGCACATGCTTCCCAAAGATATTTCTCTGCCATCAGGGAGTTGATGAACAGGTTGGCAATTTGTGTGTTTGTGAAAAAGGGAGGGAAAGTGTAACTTTTCCTTATGAATTTGTTCTCATACCTCATGTGGAAAAAAAAAAATCAGTGATTGGCCCTCCTTATCTAAATATAGTAGTTACAATCCGCTGTTTGCCTGCCAACCCATTCACATTCAACACTGTTCCGCCCTTATTTTTTTATTGATAATCATGTGAATAATTAAAGTCCAACAACATGAAACCCACATAAATCATCTTTAGTGGGCACGTAATGGACCTGGCCTCAGCCATTGCTCAGAGCATAAATTAAAGCCAAAATAGTCACGATGTAAACTAGGCATGTCATTGCATCCTGCAGAATTCACTGTAAGCTGCTTGTCACTCAAAATCTGTCACCTTCGAGGGCGTTGGCAAGCAAAGGACCCCAAATGATCCCAGGACCACTGACTACTCTTGCCTTCCATTGCTTCTCCCATTGGTGTTCTGTAGACAAACGATGAGCTATTTGTTTTGAAAATCCCGCTTGCTTCATTTGGCCATTCCTACTGTGTGGCCTTTGCATTTGTTCTGTGCCTACTTTGAAAAAGCCCAGGCAGCAGCATCCAGAGCTATTAACCTTCTCGCTAATGTCATCCATCATCCGCTTGGCACGTGCGCTTTGCTAGACAAATCTAACAACATCTGCCACGCATTCTGCAACTTCCTTTTGAGTCCTCACACTTTATTTTCACTTTCATCTCTGCGTGCTGGTGAGATGATGTCTGATCTCATTCAGATACCAGGGAGCTGGGAATGTGCCAGTCTTCTTCCATGAGGCAGAGTGCCTGGCGAGAAACTGGGGCGATCAGTAGTTCAGGGCTGGCAGGCACCTCTGTTGCCAACGTACAATGGCCACTGGAGGGTTTTGCCAGTGAACATGGCTGCTACAGCAGACACGACACCTGAGGAACTGATCCTATGCGCGCACGTGAATGACTGGCACATTGCAGCCATCTTTGGGAAAAATCATTTTATTTGGAAAATAGGTCACATCTTTCCTGCCAAGATCTAGGGATCATCCAAGAGTACAAGGTTGGCCAGAGCCCTGCAGTTTCATCTGAGCCCCCTCCTTCCTGCTTTCGAAGGAATCCCCGTTTTCTTTTCTGTGTCATCGTAATTCTCAAGCGCAGTGTTGGCCTGGCCTCACACAGTCTGCTGCTCAGATTGCGGCTTTCACACAGCTGAGACGTCACCGGGTGTTCACTCTGACCGACATGTTTGACCCCAGAGATCAATAGTTGCGTCTCCTCCTTGGGGTGCTCATGACGCCTCCTCTATTTCCTTACAGGCATTTTCTCTGCCCAAGATTGTGAGGACTTGTGCAGCGACAATCTTAAGAGAAATAGCCCAAGGTCCTGGAATATCCATCAGGGCTATTATTCTATTTGTCACCTCGTGAGTACTTAAACTTGCCCTCGGCCTTTGGTTGTGGAAGGTGAAGAGTATGCAAGAGAGATAGGTGGGCTATTAAATAAAACATATCCATTTTCATGAAAATCTAATTAGTAATAACGAATGCATTTGAAGATTCTCTACAAAGCATCCAGGCCTGTTTATTTAAATCAAGGAAACAAGCACTCACACCTCAGAGGTTTGTTTTTTTTTGTTGTTGTTGTTTTTTTTTTCACATTTAGTAACTTCACTTTGGCTTACTCAACCTCATATTTCTCTTTTTCAATGAACATCATAAATCAGAATGTTTTTTGTAACAAAGAAAAAAAAGCCATGTTTATATAGTTTACAAGCCCATGTATCTTCACTGCATAAAAGTAACATTTTATGATAAGTTCATAAAGTAAGGAAATGGTAAGGTCTTCTTCAACTCAAAGAATTCTTGAATTGCCAATGTTTGTGTGAAAGAGAAAAACGAGCTGATTCAGTCAATACCGATGCAAGGGTATCCTAATTCTAAAGCGCTCTCAGATATTTAATAATAAAAAAGCTCCGTAATAGGTTTAAGTGAAGTAGGCAGTGAGACATGCTTCGTATGATGCCTGGGATAAAGAGCCTGTAGCTGACATAGTGGGAAGGAGCAGCCGCTGCCCTCAAGTACATTGATATTACATTTTTTCCAGTTGGACGCCCCCCTCGTGCACACTAATCCATGGATCTGAGAGAGAATAATCCACTGACATCCAATTTTCTGGGAGAACATTTCCCCTTCGTGAATGAGGCAATTTGCTCCTAAAGTCGTTATAAGTATTAACTCTTTCTTGGTTATATGGTCCTCACAAAAGAAAGAGTAATCCTGGCATGGGAGATTAGGGTCACTAATTCAAAAACCCCAGTCAGATGCCCTCAATTTCTAGCCACATCCCCTCTGGTCTAGAAAAAATAGCAGAAGAAATTGCGATTTCCTAGTAAAGCAGAAACAACAAAAAAAGATCAGTATTGAACCCACAAAGCTCTTAAGAACGAAATGGGGTGGTTGAATCAGACTCTGTTCCTAAATGTGTTCTGTCTCAAGGAGAGAGAATAGTTTCTTTCTTCCCCAAATCCAACTGGTAATTGTGCAGACATTTATTGAGCACATAGCGTGTTCCAGTTATGGCCCTCCAGAGAAAATAGAGTATGAGCATAGATCTTTCCAAGGATTACAGGAAGACATACATGCAAGTGAAAGTACGGGCCGTGTGAAGAAAGGTGCTGCAGGAAGACAGACTGACCGTGTTGGACTCTGCCTAGTTGACATCAGGGAAAACTTTCTTCAATGGGGGCCTGTTTAGAAGGAGATGTGTCTGGAAAAGACAAACAGGAGAGAAACAGGCACGGAAAAGCGAAGTCAGTAGCTCAGCAAAGCAAAGTCATAGTGTGTTGTGATCTACCTTCACAGCTCATGTGTGACAGGCAACTGTTTCACACTCTCTTGTTCCCATCTACCATTTCGGAACTGCAGGTCTCTCTCCAAATTCCTTCCCCTCATCCCACTTCCGGCTTTGTTGCAGATCTTCTGGAGGTGTCACACAGTGCTCACAACAGGGGCAGTGCATTTACTATGGCACCTACCGCTCTTTCCTCCTCTCCACTCCTGCTCCCTCTGTCAGGCGGCCTTGGGACTTGTGCGTGCTGCCACGTCTGCGGGCACCACTGCCAGTTCTGTTGACTTCCTGTGCACCAGCCAGGCCTCACCTGTCCGCTGAGCACCCTGAGTCCTATAGACAGTGTCTCTCCACAAAAATCTGTCTCCATTGCTGCTACTCCCTGTTGTCTTTTCTACTCTACTGTTCTCAAACTCTAGCGATGTGGTATCAGGACTGGTCACTATACCCGTGCTATGGACCAAAGATGGAACCAAAACATTTGGTGGGGTCTTAGGGAACTCAAAGCGAGGAGTTCTTTCCATTTTTACACATGGTCTCCTCTCTGTGAAGACATCAACATGGGGAAGTAGGAACAACCCCAGGCTGGAAACCCCTCACCCCCAATCAGTCCAAGCTTATATGCCTGGCTCCCTCACCCTTCAGGTGGACTTCTCAAGCTCTGCCCCTTATGCAAACACATGTCAGCAGGCTTACCATTCCAGCTCACCCACAAGGGCTCATCTCAGTCTCTGGGATGGCCAGGGTTTATGTTCAAGTCCAGAGCATCTTCACCATGTATGATAATTGGAAAGGTGAATATGCTCCTTAAGAAGCCCCATTAAGTCACTATAGCTGAAAAGAAAGACCCTGTGTATGCTTAGTTGCAAGAGTCAGGAAAACTGACCTGAAATAGCTTTTTTTAAGTAAGAGAATTTTGTTGGTTCCTTTAATTAAATAGTCAAGGGATCCACTTCAGAGTTTTATCCAGCACTCAAACAATGGGATTATAACCCAGGTTCTTATCTTCCATTTCTGGATTCTATTGCATATCCCAGTGTTTGCACCCAGTAGGGAAGAGAAAAGGCAAACTAACTTCTCTTTCCCAGAACACCCTCTTGGGTCTCCTGGCTTTGACTGATGTAGCTCCTTGAGCCAAGATGACTGTCAAGGCAGGCAGTGCCCTCAGCAACTTAAGAAGGTACCTTCTGTTTACCCCTAAATCTGGGCATGGGGTCGACTCTACATGGAACCACAGGACAGAGTAGGCAAAGGATTTTCCCAGAGGAAAATCAGAATACTGTGTTTAAAAGGAGGAGTGGTAATTGCTAAATAACCAAAATTCAAAAATAAACATTACAGGGGTGAGGAAATATGGTAGAGTCTATACTTAGCATTCATGAGGCCCTGGATTCAATCCCTACAACAAAGTGAATGAATGAATGAATGAATGAATGAATGAATGAATGAATGTATAGAACCACAGTCTATGTTACTAAAGTATTCTGATTGCATTGACATAAAAATGAATAGAGTCATTTACACTGTTGAGAGCATTTGAAGAATACTAGCTTTTGGGTTGGAGACCCATGGGAAGGTATGTAAGTGTGGGAGAAGAGAGAGGTGGCTTTGTTGACTCAGACTGGTCTATGTATAATTGGAAGTTTTAACAATTACCTGTCATACAGAGAATATAGCAAAATCTAACACTACGTGGATCAGTCAAACTACACACAACAAAAACTGTGCAGTTAAATGTAAAAAATAAAATAAAAAACGTCTTTCAAGAAAACACAGGAGATTATATACTTATGGGTTAAGTAGAACTTCCTAACCAAGACTAGGAATTCAGAAACTCGATAAGAAAAGATACCATATTTGTATTGTATATAGGTATTATATGCAAAAAGATGTAATAAAATTACAGGTGCATATTAGAGATGGAAAAAGTGTCTGTGCCAGGTTTAAAATAGTACCTATAACATGCAAAATGTTCTTAAATCACCAAAAATAAAAAGTAATCCATTAGAAAAGTAGGTAATGGGCCGGTGAGATGGCTCAGCGGCGTAAGCGCCTGCCCGGCAAACGCGAGGTCCTGAGTTCGACTCCTGGATCCCACCACATACGAAAAAAGGTCCGGCGATATCGCTCAGCGGCGCGGGCGCCTGCTGGTGCGCGAGGTCCTGAGGTCGACCCCTAGTACCCCCAAAAAAAAAAAGAAAAGAAAAGTAGGCAAAAGATGTAGACAAATCACTTAAGAACAAAACTAACTAAACAAATACATATTTTTAAATGCTCAAATTCGCTAATAGTCAAGAAAATGCAAAAGTAATAGTGAGATGGCACTTTATAACCGCCAGACATTCAAATTAGTGAGAATTGTCAAACCCTGTGATGACAGACTGGAGGGAAGTTACACATGCAATGGCGAAAGGTGGCCTCTTACAGCTGTTTAGGAAAGCACTTTAGCAATAAATTATGAAAATTGAAACTACATTTACTCTTCACCTCAGTAATTCTGCTCTTGAAAATTTATCTCATAGAAATAAAAGGACCAATACACAAAGATATTTAGTTACATTTAAAGTGGCAAAATAAAACTGGAACCAAAATAAATACCCATCAATCAATGAAGAGCAATTTTATGGAATATTCCCATCATGAAGTATTACACAGCCAATAAAAAGAATGAACTTGAACTATTCTAGTTGACTTGGAGTGATCTTATGTTAGTGGGCAAGTCAGACGGGGGACATATATATAACATAATATAATTGAATCTGACCTTAGTTTTATAAAACAACAACGACAATATTTTAAAACCTGCATTATATAATACAAAGAAAAAATATGGGAGATCACAGACTGAAGTTTTAAAATTCATTATTTGGGGATAAACATGGACGTGTACAGGGAATGGGTGAGGAAGTATCCTGCTTTGTCTGGAACTGAGGAGTTTTCCAGAACGCGGAGTTTTTACTACCCAAACTGGGACAGTCTGAAGTAAATCGAGATTGGTGGTCACCCTACAGGTCACCCTACACAGAGAACAAACAGAGGAGGGAAAGGCAAAAAAGATGGGAGAGGGATAGGATTAAAATCATGTCATCACACATTTCAATTATTTATCTGGTGGATATTTATGAAAATAATCTTGAAAAAAATTCTAATTTTTACTAGTTTCTATGATACTTGATGCAGATTTAAATCCTGCCCACAGACTCCTTATGATTTTGAAGAAATACTCTAGAAAAACAAAAGGTAGTGTAAATTAGCAAGGAAGTATCATTCATTCACTCAAATATTCATTACACATCTATTCAGTGTATTAATTTAACTGTTAATAACACAACACATAGAAGACAGTCAAAAAGTGTGTTGAATTAATGAGCAAATTCATGACTATAATTACCACACATATAATTATTGTAATAACTACAGTAATTATGACATGTATACCGCATGATAACATATGGTTTCATGGAGGTAAAAGCAGAAGCCTCTGAGAACAGAGGAGGAACTGATTTTCCCTAGTGGAATTATGGAAACAAAAGAGAAATGTTGAGGGTTTGAAAAAACAAGTGAGAGTTTACAGACAGGAGAAAAAGGAACGTCTAGAACTGCCCTGTGCAAAGTGGAGGGTTGCACAAAAGCAAAGTGTACCGTATTTGGAAAAGAGTACAAAGTTCATCAAAGCCTGTGAAGTAGGGGGAAGTGGGAGCTGAGGGAGGGAGACCAGCAGGTGGGGGGTGTGCATGGAGTGAGGCTGTGAAAGGTCCCGTCACCTGCCCAGGAATTTGGAATTCATTCTGAAGGCACTAGGAAGACAGAGGAAGTCTCCCACCAGGGAAGAAACATGATCAAATCTAGTTTTTAGGAAGATAAAAGGAGCACCAAGATGGCAAATTGACTTTATGTCAAATGCCAGTTCCAATTGATTGGTCATGAGAGCTGAAGGCCAGTGTTAAGACAGCCTGTGTGGTCACCGGTGTCGGGGTGCAGCGGTTCAAGTGTCATGACCGATTAGCAGTGTTTGCTCTGGACAAAGGAGAAGGGAAGCGGTGACTGGTGCGCTCTGAGTTTCCCAGGACTGCATCTACTACCAGCAATGTAGAGGAGGAACCACATGGGAGAGACCGCTGTCAGGGAGGGCAGGCGAGTTGCTAATCTCTACGATGGATGATGGTCAGCACTGACATCGACGTCGCAGAGGGAGCATGGAGGAACCAGATTCACAGGACGTTTTGGATGAAATTAATGGGATCAGCTAAACGGATTTAGGAATGGATGAGATCCAGGCACTAAGGGCATCTCTGGCACACGATCACATTTCAGATGAGGTTTGCTTTATGGTATTGGAACGAAACTCACTTGTTTTCCATACACATCTCACAAAGGCTGAGATGACTCAGCAGTTTGGATGCTGCCAGGGCGCATTCACTAATCCCTGCCACCAAATCACTGTCTAGAGTCTGTAGCTCTGGCTGCTTACTCCAGCAGTTCTTATGATTTATTCTCCAGAGCAGCTCCCGGAAGTGGAAAGGTCCTCTGTGAGCCAAAAACAGGAAGCATCCCCTGCTCACCTGGCCGAGAGGCCCGGAAGGAATATATGTGTCCCGACACATCAGCAGTGTGAGTTCCCATTATGTCAGCAGTGTTTACCATCTCCAGGCACTTCCTGTGACGTCGCAGCACTGGCTAAATCTCTTTACCAGTGGAGAGGACATGACTCATTCCAGGAAATCATCCCTTCTCCCTCCACATCCCCAAAATGGAAAAGCAGTTGAACTTTCACTAAAAATATCAGTACCATCTAAAAATAAGGTTCATCAACTCTGCCCTTGCTCCAGGAAATCCTGACCAGAACTCCTCTTACATCACCACTTTGACAAGGGCCCCTCAGAGCCACACCCTACCTGCCCTCTCATTTTAAAGTTCATTTGGAAATCAATCTCCACCTGCTTTCCTCACCAATGAGCTCATGAATAGTTTCTGGCCATGATTCTATCCAATCAGTGTTTTCACGGGAGATCAGTGGTCTTCCAGGACTCTATCACAAGAGCATACACCCAAGTAGGTTTATTTCCTGTCTGGTTGGCTTCCTCCGGGCTTATTATTGCTTCAGTGTCATTTTCCAGAACAGGAAAGAGAGTGCAGGAACGTGGCCTTTAGCAACCTCGGGTGGACATGCAGGGCTGACCTGTAGCAGAGTCTAAATGAAGCCATTTGTTAGGAAACCATTGACAAGCACTTTAAGGATTCGGCCATAGCTGTCTCTGCTGTTGGCTCCTGGGGCATTCGGTGTGCTGCAGTTTTAGATTCTATCCTTAGCTAAGAAGCCACAGTGGAAAGTTGGCATTGCCTTGGTGGTAGTGCACCTTGGTGCCGAGGACTGATCTAGAATAGGGATAGGAAAAAGAAAAAAAAGCCTGAACTCTTAACTCTGATTTTACAAGAAGTTTCCTTGATATCTGAAATGAGTTATTTGTTTTTCTTCTCAAACAAGGACACAGGAGGGTCCCAAGTAAGGATGCTTACTCCGAGGGGAAGGCGCACAGCATGGTGGATACAGGCCTGGAAGTTAAATTCTGTTGTCACTATGTATAGCTGCTGAGCCAATCACTTAGGCCTCGTAAGACCCCTTTTCTTAGGTGTAACATGGAGGTTGTTATAAAGATGAATTGGAATAAGAAATGAGCGGTGCTTGGTCCACAGTCAGTGCTCTACAGAGGCACCCACTGGGTTTCTGCACTGAGTGCTTTACCATGTGTGTGTCTCTCTTCCAGAGTTGGAGGTTCTGTGAAGAACAGGACACACACGGCCCAACACCGAGCGGGACTCGTACTATGCTGTTAGTGGGACCTGAGAGTTCTGTTGACAGAAAGGGCGGATGAGCTCAGTACTGAACTGAATGGAGGGCCTGCATGGAAGACTGCCTCCCACTGTTGGTTCTCCATCTAACCTGCAGAGAACTCTGGAAAAGGCTTGAAATTGTGACTCGGAATCATCCTTGAGGTGTGCCCATGTGAGCATGCCGGGCTGGACAGTGTCCTTTCAGACCTCAGCAACTGCTTAATTGTGATCTCAGAAAGAGCCCCAGGGAGGGTTCAAAGGTTAAGGACACACAGTGGTCCCTGAAAGTCGAGTCCCCCAAGCAACATCACAAGCAAAGGGACTCAGCCATCTCCAAGGCACAACCAGAGCAGAACTTAGACAATGTCTCACCCGAGTAGCAAGCAACGGGAGACAGCTAAGGAGACTAGGAGATGGGCTCAGGGTGAGGAAGTGACAAAAGTTTACAGGGAAAAAGACACACTGTACATTTGTGGGTTCAAATGGAGTCCTTTGGACTATATGCATTAGCAGGTTTGGGGACCTTATGTAACTGAAGTCAGTTTGATTTCCTGAGGCTTCAAAGTAAAAGATTTTGGCTCAAAGATTCCTCATAGCTCTCACCGCACCACTCCAGACCCAAGATAAGTGTCAGACACCATTTACTGCATGTATTGCAGCCATACACACACGTATATACACATACATGTAGCATATATGCATATATATACACATACATGTAGTATATATATATATATATATATATATATATATATATATATACACACACATACACACAGAGTCCGCCAACAGTGTACACACACTACACTTCAGGAAA
The DNA here is from genome assembly GCA_028451465.1 of Erethizon dorsatum. Lineage (NCBI taxonomy): Eukaryota > Metazoa > Chordata > Mammalia > Rodentia > Erethizontidae > Erethizon > Erethizon dorsatum. Next base: position 31,487,888 of record CM051835.1, on the reverse strand, counting down.
AGGAAAACTTACATAAATATTTTAATACTCAATTACTGAGACATCATGAGATTCATGCAAGTTACCTTTGGCCTCTACAATCACAAGAGGTGCTCAAAGTGGTGGCCATGAGTTTCCAGACTTTTATTAGTACAGCAAACTGCTGCTTGGGTAACCTTGGTCATTGAGTTTGTTTCACGTGCATTTTCGACTTGTTATCTAAGGGCCGGTAGTGTAGTGGGTTTTCTGAGATTTACAGCATCTTCTAGGGTCCCCCATATGAGGGTAACACCATGTGTTGAAAAAAAAAATCATACTATTTTTCTTTTCCTGAAGTGTGTACACATTTTTTGGATCTCTCTCTCTCTCTCTCTCTATTCTCTCTGTATAAATTTTTTTCATTTCTCCCTCCAAATTGAATATTACCTTTTCCTGGAACATTTGTACAACAACATGGCAGCCTGCATATTGTTGAGTATTCATTATCTCAAAGCAAGGTTGAGGACCCGGGACAGTGCTGGGCAGGGATTGGTTTGCAGGATATTACTCTCTCACCCAATCGGTATGGCTCCCAAGAGAGGCTTAGAGTGATTGTTGGGAATGAACAAAGACAAACAAAAACAAAGCAAGCAACAGCTGCAATAAGTAAGGAAAGAAAGAAAAAAAAAAGTCCCCGTAGTGGGTGTCACAAAGGAGCCAAGGTGGACTATTTGGATACCTTTGGAGAGACCACGGTGGCCCTTATCCCCATGTCCAGGTGAGTTAGTGCTTCCCCCAGAGCCAAGGGAGCCCACGAACCTGAGAGCAGAGTGGATGGTCGCAGACACCCAGGTAGACCGTCCACCCCGTGGATCTTTGTCTCTCGTATTCAGCAAGGACCACACCCGCCTGGGACACTGCCTGGTGCACACCGATAGTAGTCTCTCAATTATTATTTGATGAATGAAGTTCAGCACTCGCTAACGTCACCCTATCATTCTCCTCACATCTTCAGTTTTGGATCTACCGTGTGGGCTATAAACTTGTCCTGTCCACACCGGTAAGCACCTTGTGTTTAAGATTCCATTGTTAATGCAGGTTTTCATTCCCGTCACTGGCTGTGGTCCATGCCTTCATTCTTAACAACTGAGTGAAAGAAATTTAGGTTACACATGGTCATATATATCAGATTCTGTCTCGAAACTCTAGTAAAGTCCCGTTCTGGTGCAGATCGCTATTTCTTACCATGCAGGGTGTCTGGGCAGTAGTTTCAGCGCCGTACAGCCCGTCAGTCAAGCTGCCAGCCCTTTTCCTCTGAGCCAGCTAGCTACGCACAGGCCAAGGGATTTTTCTTGTCTTCGAGGGTCATGACGCAGGAGGTCCCCTAGGGGGCAGTGTGTGCACATGTTTCCGCCAAGCAGGGAGCGCGTTTTATGGCCTCTGAGGTAGCTTCAAAGGCAACGGGAGATTTGGGGGCGTGAGAAACGAAGCGCGCTACACCAAGTTGTTCTTTAGGTAGAGCCGCATAAAGACGGGCTCAAAGCGTTGCGCGCTGGAGAAAACCTGGTGACGCAGCAGAAAACTGGGGAAGGGTGCTTTTAAAGGCTCCAACCACCAAATTGCTCAAGGCTGACACAGCAGTTGTTATTTGACATGCTCTTTAACAGTTGCTAAAGGGTTTTTAATATTTTTATTTATTGCCTTTTACATTTCATGTTTCTGAAATCCATGCAGAATTGTGTTTCATTTTCTTGTCTCTTCCAGGTGGCAGTTAAAATTCAATTAAAGTTAACCGGTTTTAATTGGGTAATAATAGCTGATACTATATTATTGAGAGCTTATAGTGTTCTGAGTGTTTCCCTTACATTGCTTCAGTTAATTCTTCCACATCTGCGTGAGGTGAGGGCTGTGAGTATTCTTGTTTTATGGACTGAAGCCTGTGATATAGAGAGTTTTTGTAACTTGCCTAAGAGCCCAAGCTTCAGACCAGCACCCATCTCTTATTTATTTTAATATTTAATCCCCTAAAGTAGTGACAGGATCTTGTTAAAATGCAGATTCGGACTCAGTAGGGCTGGGGAGAGGGAGCTGAGAGTCTGCATTTCTGACAAACTGGGCGATGCGGTGCTGCTGCTCTGTGGACCACATTTTGAGAAACAAGAATAGGAGTGTATTCTAGGGAGTGGGGTGTGCATTTATAAAGATGTGCATGGCATAAACCGTACCCTCAGGAAGGTTGTGTCTACAGCATTTCCCCTGAAAAATAAGACCTAATTGGAAAATAAGCCCCTAGCATGATTTTTGGGGATGCTCATAATATAAGTCCTACCCCCAAAATAAGCCCTAGTTAAGATCATCAGTCTGATGGATGCATTTAGTCCGTCCATTGCAACACACGACAGACATATTGAATTATAAAACAATAGTATTAATATATAATTAAGCATAAGCAAATAATATTATTGACATTAATACTTAAATGATGATATAAATTATAGTTAAGTACTTGTCAATACCCAAACAGGCACCTTTGGGTGACAGGTAAACACCTGTGCAAACTGATGAACTTGAAACACTGCTGACTGGGGTACAGACACAATGCGTGAATAACGTGTGCACTTGATAACTGACATCTCCAGAAATTCAGGCCAGAATCTGGGGTTTGGAGAGTAAGAACGGTGTTCCAGAAGAAGATAACATGAATGTATTTAAACAAATGTAGATTTTTGCACATGTATAAATGTAGACTTTTGTACATGAACAAATGAATAAATGTAGATTGTTGTACGTGAAAAAACAAGACATCCCCTGGGGAAATAAAAGCTCCATTGCATCTTTTGGAGCAAAAATTAACATACGACCCAGTCTTATTCTGGGGGAACTACAGTAGTGGGGAATGCTGAGACTAGCACTGAAGGAGAGGTATCAGGAAAGAATTTGCATTTCAGGGCTGCAGAGACACAAACTCAGAACAACTCAGTAGGTACAAAGTGAGAGACTTGCATGGCAGGAAATGCACCCCAAAGCTTTGGGAAGGACTGGAAAGAGGAGACCCAGTTCCTGCTCATAGCCTGGTGGGGTGAAGTCCAATGAGTCCGCATGTTCCCTGAGTGCAGGCACAGGTGTTGCCAGGGCTTCCCTGGAGGATTGTGGGAACACAAAGGAGGGCGTTGGGCGGGGGGGAGAGGTTCAGTCACCATGGAATTAGACCGTGGTACCCTCTTAGAAAGGCCTGGAGCTTAAAATAAACCAAGAAAGAGAGATGGGGCTTTGACAATGCAGAGAGAAGGTTATTTTAGGGCAAAATCCCAGTTTATACCAAAGTTCCAGAATCAACACTACAAATCAAATTTGGGGATGAGGCCATAGTCCTATTTTCCTACCTGGACACTGTATGAAGTTGTTCTGGAAGCTGGAGTTTAGGGTAATGATTCTGAATCCATGTTAAAAATAAGCTAAGGAGCAGAAGATTTTGATGCTGGGGTCCCACTCCCCAGATTCTGGTCTCATTAGTCTGAGTGGAGTTAGGATTCCATGTGTTTTTAAGTTCCCTCATTTTTAATTAGGTAACCTGTATATGCAGCTAGGGTTGAGGAACATTACTCTGAAAGGATAATTCTTAGTGTGCTGCTGGATCCGCAGCGTTAACACCCAAATTCTCAGTCCCACCCCAGACTTAAGGAGTCTGAAGCTCTGGGGGCAGAGCCCAGCTGCTGTTTGAACAAACTTTCTGGCTGTCCTCACGCAAGCCAGAGTTTGCAAATCAATGTTCCCGAGCCTTACTACCCCGATTTTGTCCACTCAGTAGCTTCTGACACATGCAGAATCACCACCACAGTTCAACTAAACCCTCAGTGATGCATGCACACATTTATGTTTGGGAAGCATGCTGCATTTCAGGGTGGACATTTTAAATCTTTGTCAGTAGCAATGGGGAGCACCTGAAGGTTTTAAGTTTGAGAACCTACCTGATTAGGACCCCAGGGAGAACAATTTGCTAATTAGATGTACGGTGGAGTAAGTAAAATAGGTGCTGCACAATAGAGCTGATTTGGCCCTGCAGGACTATTGTAGAAAGGGGTCTCAGAGAAAAGCCACTGCCACTCGCACCTTCCCAGACCTTCGTCCCACCGTGGTTTCCTCCTTCCAGGCTCCAGCAGAGAACAGGGTGCTGGACCCTGGGTCTGAGCCTGCTCAGGGCTCCTTTCGTGGTGGAACCCAGCCAGCCAGCCAAAACAGGCAGTTATCTCAACAGCGCAAGAGCACTCAGGCTCCTGTTCCAGCTTGTATAATATTTCTGGTAATAAGCAAGCCTCAATGAGCACCCTTTAAAAGGCCTTCACTGTTAATTTGGCACAGGGAAAGAAGCCAGCACATTATACTAGGTTTTCCAGTCATTCTGCCTGTGCTACATAGACTCTTTGAATAGATGTCCATAATGAAATTACTCAAAGTGGAATTCATTACCTGCCTTAAGATTTATTGCTTTTTAACCAGAAACATGAGGCTACACATGCTCCGCTCTAGAGTTGCTGAGTGAGTGCCCCTCTCTCCTTTCCGATGTGGATCCCAGAACCCAGGCAGGAGAAACGCTGAGTGAGGGTGGGTCCTGGGCAGCGAGAAGGAAGCGAACCATGGGCTTCATTAGGACACACGCTTGGGAACCCCAGGACTCTGTTGCCAAGTTCTGCTTCCTCAGTCTCACCAGGGGACTGCAGGCCGCGACCTCCCTACTTGCATAATTGGAAAGACTCTAAGGGGCCCCAAAGTGCTGAAGTGCTGTAAATTAGCAGCGTTCGGTTCCAATGAACATTAAAGGGAGTGTGCGGCTCACACACGCTGTTCGCTGAGTCTCCCCACTGGGGGCTTTCAGCTTGGAGCATTACTGGGCCATTTGTTCTGCCTGGCTTCTCCACCAGGGCAGGGACCTCAAGGTGAGTTAATAGGCTTGCCTTCTCAGCACTTCGCTTTAATCTGTATTTACCATTGTCGTATATATTTTTTAGAACCTCAGGTGCATGGTGTGGCATTGAGCACTGCACAAAATAGATAAGAAAGACAGAGCACCTGTCTGTTTGGTGGAGGGCAGCAACATTTAAAGGGAGGTTGGTGACATCCTGCCTTGTGCTCTGGCTTCTGATGCTGCTTCGTCCCAGAATGCCCTGGGCTCTGCCACCTCCACTGTGTTGGCAGGAGGAAAGTGAGGTCATGTCTATGCAGTCATCACTTAAGATGATATAACCGCTGTAACCACGGCCCACTCCGTTTTCTCTGTCCTCTCTCTCCCTTTTTTTCCCTCAAACATTCACCCTCTGGCATGCAATGTGAAAATATTGCTGATGGTGGCTTTCCATGAGATAATAATCTTAAATAGATGATACTTACATGGATAACAGGATAAAGTAAAACAGGATGGGCAAATTGATAATTGCAGATTAGGAGGAAATACAATTAGCAAACCAAACCAAAGCCAAATTTAGGGAATAACAAGCATGATGTGTTGGAATTGTTAAGAGTGAGCCATTTTCATATGTAAGTCTTTAATCCCTGAGGTAAAACCTCACCAGCTTCTTCATGTGTTATGGAAGTAGATCTGAAATGGCGCATTCTGTTTAGAGATTTCACATTTTCAAAGCAAAAGGAAGTATTATTGCAGATATTTTTCTCTGTCCCTGTAGGAATTAACAGGGAAAATGTCATCATGGGTTACACTATTGTCCTGGACAATCACAGGACATGCCACCAGCCTGAATTCTTGTTATTACTCTAATTTGTATGTAAAACTTGTCAGATATCTAGACATATTTTCAAGAATGCAAACTAATAGCCATCATCATCGGATGTCCCTGAGTCAAATACGACAATGACAATGTGTTGTTAAAGGCCATTTTTGCACTATCAAAATAATGAGACAGTGGCCTAGGCTGCCTGATAATTTCAGCTTTTAGTCAGTTTGGATTGTCACTTGGGTAACACTGTAACAGGTCCTATATGAGCAGTTTACATACCTAGAAAAAGTCACATTTCCTCCTTTTTGGTGAATGCAAAATGGTACAACTTCCTTTGCATCCCATGACCTTCCACCCTTGTCTAGGTGATTTTACCAAATGGCATATGTATTTTACTTACCTCAAGTTCCTGAATTTTGTTATTATTTGGTGATGTTCTTTCCTTACAGCTCATCACAGAATAGAAGAAAGATCCCTGAGTAAAATAATTATGAGCTACCCATTTTGTAAAATGTGTTACTTACAGAAATTTGCTAAAATTTGAGGGAGAGAAAGGATCAAAGGGATTTAACAAAGTTTTAAAGGAAAATTAGCTTGTGCACTATTGTATCTTTAATGTTTATAAAAACACAAACACACTTTTGCCAGATAGCTGTAGTTGCTAAAATGTTCACTGCTTTTCTTTTATAATTACATAAGTCATGAGTCCTTTCTCACTATGAAATATTCAAACATTTATATAAAGTTATAGGACAAAATTTGAAAGCTGTCCTTTATTCTCCTGTTGTTCTCCCCACATCTGTCTTTCTAGAATCTTATGTCCATTCCAGGAATGCAAATGTCTTCCTCTGCTTCACTTCCTGTGGTTTTCCAACATACACGTACATATCTTTTAAAACAGGTAGATGAGGGGCCGGTGAGATGGCTCAGCGGCGTAAGCGCCTGCCGGGCAAGCGCGAGGGCCCGAGTTCGACTCCCGGAACCCACATATGAAAAAGGGGCTGGTGATATCGCTCAGCGGCACGGGCGCCTGCTGGCGCACGAGGTCCTGAGGTCGACCCCCCGGTACCCACAAAAAAAAAAAAAAAACAAAAAAAACAGGTAGATGAGGGCCAGCTTCACGGTATGGAATTTCCCATTAGTGGTGGCATTCAAAATGTGAGACAGCTCAGCGGCACAAGTGCCTGCTGGCAAGTGCGAGGTCCTGAGTTCGACCCCTGGTACCCACATAAAAAATAAATAAATAAATAAAATAAAATAAAACAGGTAGATGAGCTTGTACCATACATACTGTCCTGCAACTCATTTTGACCACTAAGTGTGATTTAAAGATGTCTTCTCCTACCAGTACCTGCATCCTTATCTCATTCTCTTTCACAGCTGCCCAATATTCCATTTTAAAGATGAATCATAGTTTACTTACATATTATTCTATTGCTATGATTTTACGTATTTTTTCGTATTTTACGTATTTCAAACAATCCTGAACATTCTGGAGCCTGTGTAGAAAATATCTTTAGGATGCAATTCAGGGTAGCACTGCTTTTACACTGTGATATCTATGGCCACTTGCCTGCCACAGGCTCTGTGGTGACATCGCTGTAGCCCCAGTTTTGCAGGCTCATAGGCAGGGCACCTTTCCGGACAAGCTCTCCTAGAGAGAGACAACAGGCTCAGGACTTGGGAATCCAGCAGACCTGAGTTTCTGCCCCTGAGAGTCTGGACACTTCACTCCCTGGGAAAGTCACTCAGCCTCACTAAGCTTCAGTTCCCTTGCCCATAAAGTAAGAATTATGTCATTGATTCTTGGGGGCTTGGGGGATGACATGTGACATCTTAAAAGCACTTGGCACATAGTAGGTGCCTGATAAGCCCATTATTAATGAGTGCAGGCATGACCTGAATTCCACAACTTTGGAAAAGGAATTCTGTAAAGTTTCTAGAAAGAGAAGAAATATCCTGGAAAGAAAAATATTCAGATGAATATACGAATGTATATAATATATATTAATCTGAACCATTCTTCTATATATTTATTTATTTATTTTTATTTATTTATTTTTTGTGGGTACCAGGGGGTCGACCTCAGGACCTCACGCGCCAGCAGGCGCCCATGCCACTGAGCGATGTCACCGGCCCCTTTTTCATATGTGGGTTCCGGGAGTCGAACTTGGGCCCTTGCGCTTGCTGGGCAGGCGCTTAAGCCGCTGAGCCATCTCACCGGCCCCTTCTATATATTTATATAGAAGCTGCTCACTGAGTTTGAATTTTGCCAGTGTTTTTGATTCTTTACTAAAACCATGAAAAACCACTAATTATATTTACTTCTTCAACCTTTAGTCTACATCTGCAGTTTACTCTCTAAAGTAAATGACAGCAATGGAATTCCTTGTTCACTTCTGTAGTCTGCATTATGTAGAGGTTCACACAAGGAGTTATACTTTATTGGCAATATTTTTCCAGGCAAATATTAAAATGAACTGACATTTCCCGAACACACATGGATGTAGATGTCCAGTCTAATTCATCACCTGGTCCTCTGTCTTTCTCTGTCCCGCTTCCTATGGCTGCTGGGACCAGGTTTATGCAAACAGCTGGCCCTTCCTCAGCATCTCAGCTCTGTATATGATATCATTTCTGGCACTAGTTGACCTTTTTTACTGAGAGTCCTTCTAAGATCATTTTTACTTTTTAATGTGCCTCATTGGATTTCCTAGCTTTCAGGTATTACAGTAAAATTGCCCACACACCTGATCATCGTCTTATTCAGAAATATTTTTCCTATCAGCCTAAGTAATAGCTCAGGCAAAACTACTCACTTATTGCCAAGAAGCCTTCTGGGATTTGTAAGTGAGGGGTAGTTTCCAAACCTTTATGTCTGGTAAGATTTCCATCGCCCTAAGCCTACTTCACCTGTTTAATTCTTTCTCTCAGGCACCAGCTGCCATCCACCCAAGAAAGGCAGAGGTAAGTATATTGGGATCTTACAGGAGGCTGCTTTATTTAATGGCCTTTCATAGTTTTAATAAGAAAGATAAAGAAACAATGTGTAAATTCGAAATCGGCAAAATGTTGCTCAAGCAGACCTGTGGCAGAGGTGTTGGGAGCCCTGCTAACCTGGTCGGGACGGCACGGTGTGGAGAGGGTAGCACTGCGGCTGAAAAGCAGTCTCTTGCCCCTACTCCATCTTGCTATTTAACAGGTCCATGACCCTGGGGATGCTATGTGACCTCTGAGCGCTTCATTCATCTCACTAATGAAAATGAGCTTGACTGCAATATCTACCTAATAAAGTCAGTGTGAAGATTAACTGAGTTTCAAAACAACAAAGCACTTGATGCCTCACTTCAAATAACTATGTATATGTTGGCTACTGGTGTTGGTATTTGAGAGCCAAGGGTCTGGAACAGGCCCTCTGAGTTCAAATCCTGGATCTGCCATTTATTGCTTGGTTGGTCTTGAGCAGGGTACTTAACTCTTCTTCATGTGTTAGGTGGGGATAGGAATGGGATGTCAAAGGATTTTTTGAGAAGGAATGGATATACTCAGTGTTTGACATTTAGAGAGTATTATGAATATAAATAAGTGCATAAATATATATCTGTTTGTATTATTTTTTGTCAGCCACACTGTATGCCCATAACGAATTCATTCTGGTATGAGTTGACCATGGATTCTCATACTCTTTTTGTGATTTCCTACACAATTTGGTGTTAATATACACCAAGGTCACAGACAATATCTGGACATGAGTGCTATTCCTTATTAACATGTCAGAATTATGCTAACAAGGCAACATGCGACTGGCGGACCTTGGGCCTCGGACAGAGCAGTGCTTTCTGCAGTAACAAACAGACCTAGCTGGAAGGTGGTTTTACCTAAAAGGTCAGCCTCTGCCGTGTAACTGGAAGAAGCTCTTAGTGTATTTTATTGTACATCGATATTAACACGTGTTCTATTACTGCTGTATGAATGTTACTTAGATACTTAGCTTTCCATTCTGCATGCCCCCCAAAATCATACATGTACACATTCCCCACACACACATGCTTTTAGTGGATGCAGGGACCAACAGTCACCACAAGTCCTATAATTTTGAAAACCGAATTTGCTTAGGGACTTTGATTTCACAGTCAAGTTGTGCTGCTGAAATGTGTCCTTGCAGCATATAAGTCTTGTTCCATAATTTCATTTGGCTGAGGCAGGAGACAAGTACCTCATTTTAATTAGAATTTCAAGCAAACTACATTATGTTGTTATGTGTTACTCCAGAAGAATATACCACATCAAGGGCGGCTGTTGATGGCATAAAAATTCCTGTTTACTCTGCTTAAGAAATGAAAATCCTTTCTCTCACTTCATAAGCCCTCTCACTATGCTGCTCCTAATATGTCCCATGGAGCAAAATGATCTGCCAGAAGTTCTCCAAGACAGTAAATGCGTTCAACAAAATGCCAGGCAATAATCCCTGGGCCCATGACAACGTGACATCACCCCCTCACGAGTGCACGTTGCAGGTCCTGTCCTGCTCTCTGTCTCCTCTGACTCACCACAAATTCAGCAGCCTCAGGGGGACCCACTTTCTGCAAAGTCCCAGCTTGTGTTGAGGAGAAATGGAGGCTGTGCTGCTTGAGATCTGCAATTAAGCTGCTGCTGTTCTCCAAACCAGGGAGTCCTTCCAAGCAGTAATCTAATTTATTTTTCCCATTTTCTAAGTAATGCCAGGGTAAGCGTGTTCATCATTTTAGACTCACTGATTCTAATTCCTAATTCAAGCTTGTTTGTTCAGTAGAAGGTAAACAACCCCCCAAGCTATCACCCACCCCCATTTCTTTGGAAAGAGAGCATTTCAATGGGAGAAGATAAATAGCATGTCAAACATGGTTTGGAGGGGCAGCAACTGAATAATTTCTAGTTTCCTGCATCTGTCTCCAGCTGTTGTGGCCCAGTGTGACTCTGGCAGCTGTGTGCTGGCGTGGCTGAGCTGCTATTTAGTCAAATCAGATCAATACTTCTAAGCATTTGTTTGATAGAATAATCTCAGGCTGACTCAGGAATGCACACTTTGAACCACACAGAGAAGGATGACTGGTTTCCAGTTATCCGTCTGTGCATACAAGATCAACTGGTTGATACCTGTAATCCTAATATCCCTTAGAAAATATAAAGAAATCCACATTTAGAGAATTGATGGAGTCAAATAACCCTGGGGATGAGTCAATTCAATTCCACAAACATTTATTGGGTGCTACTACAGACAAGGAAACAGGATACATAAAGATCAGTAAGATGTAGTCCCAATTCTCAAGTATAATTTAATACCAGGTTATAAAAACATCAGTAGTCAATTAATTGTGTTTTAGACTTGATCTTGTTCCAAAAGGATTAAAGATGTAATATCCTTGCAAAAACATATATATATACATATATATAATAGGTCAAAATTAAATAAATAGGATTACGTGAGAGGGATTTCTGGAAACTTAAGGGTGGGGAAGATCTCATGAAGCTGGAAGTAAAATAAGCTTAGAAAATATAGATCATGAGAAATAAAGCTTACCAGTGAGGGCGCGTAAGTTTGTCTTAGGGCTCCTTGGATGGTTGCACAAAACCAGAAACAGAATTGATTTATTCTGTGATTTACAATGTCTATATTGGTTGTACTCTGGAAAAGCAGGGCTATACCAGGTATGGAAATGATATAGATCTTTCTCATATGAAGATTTTGATTTTCATAGGTTGGTAGCAAGGACTGTCAGTTGCTTACATAACAGCCACCGCTGTCACCTTCCCTTCTCCAAACACCCTCCTCCACCACCACAGGTACACACTAAGACCTTAGCATGCCAGATCCTAGCTGTTGCAGACCCCCTTCAACCCTAGTGTGACCTAATCATGGCCAATTGAGAGTGAAGAGAAGGAAACTGAGAAGCTCCTGGGTAAGGCTTTCTGTTTTTGTTTCCTGATAAAAGGAAAAGCTGGGGGAGACACGTCCTGTCTTGGCTTTGGATAGGGTTGTCTTTTTACATTCCTTGGGAGGAATATTTGTTGGTCAGCTTTCTAACAGCAGGACAAACTCCCCACATACTCACTTGAAGGAAGGAAGGTTTATTTTTGCTCATGGTTTCAGAGGTCTCAGTTCATGATCAGCTGGCTCTGAGGCAGAAACATCATGGTGGAAAGGTATGGTGCAGCAAAGCTATTCAACCCATGGTGTCCAAGAAGCAGAGCAGTGGAAGAACATCAGAGAGGAAGGGGCCAGGGATCAGATATAGACCACAAGACCACGGCCCCATCACCCACCCAGGAACATCCAGAAGTGGGCTTTAATAGTCCCCTAGGTAGCTCCCAAGCCAATCAAGTTGACAGTTAAGCTTAACCATCACAGTATGTCATCATCTTGTGGGTGGAGGATGAGTGTCTAGAGCAAGACCATACACTGAGTTGGAAAGTAGGGCAAGACTTTCATGAAGTCAAAATTTGAACCCAGACTCAAATTTCTGATCCCAACCTAAGAATGGGCAATAAAATTCATGCCAGAATCTGAAAAAAATTGATGCAAATTATAAGGAACTATAGCCAGATGAAAAATGTCTACTCAAGTCTCATAGTGAGGATCTTAAAAAAAGAAGGTGTTTTCCATAGCCCAGTTAGAAAAGAAAGGCATCTGTTCCACCCTTACTACATTGTGTTATTCTGTGAAATATGAAGAGGCCTATGGGCCCTGGCCCCCTTCCTCGCCTCATCTTTCCATATCCAGCTTACAATTAAAAACTTTTGCAAACAACTGCATTTGTGAACTGAGTGGATAGGAGGTAGAAAGAGAAAGAGCTCCAACTATAAGAAGTTAAGTGAAGACAGTTTTAGAATCTTAAAGGTAAAATTTATAGAAGGGCATAAACAGAAAAAGAATTGATTGTAGCAGTACAATCTCTTATTTTTCAAGCAATAAACCCATTTGTATACTAGAGAAACAGGCAGTAAGCTGTAGGGTAAATGCAAGTTGGTAGAACAGATTACAACTGTGTATGTCAACCTTCCCTCCAGCTTGACATCTGTACCAGTCACTTTTCTGTCACTGGGATAAAAAAACTGATGCCTGCAACTTAAAGGAGAAGTTTATTTTGGCTCATGGTTTCAGAGGGTTCAGTCCATGCACTACAAAGTAGAAACAGCGTGGTAGAGGAACATAGTGGAAGAAAACTACTCAACTCATAGTAGCTAGGAAGCAGAGAGAAAAGAGTGGAGCTTCAGAGAAGAATTCACCCTTCTAGTTTAGGCCCCTAGTGACTCACCTCTTTCAACCCGGCCCTACTTCTTAACAGCACATTCAGGAATGAACTCATCAGTAGGTTAGTCTACTGATGAGCACAGTGCCCCCATGATCCAATCACCTTCCAAAAGCACTACCTTTGAACACATAGACTTCAGGGAAACTTTTATATCTAAACCATAACAAGATCTGACTAGGGAGTTCAACTGTCATACAACTAGGCAATGAGGGTAACTCACAGTTGAGAAATGACAGGTCTGGAGAAAAAAAAAATGAGACTTATGAAAAAGTACTGCAGCATAAAGAAGCAGAAACATTTGACTCAAAGAAGAAGCTCATCTCTGAAAGTGATCTATAACAAGATTCAGAAGATAATATCAGAAAACTGGGAATCTCTTACAGAATGCAAAAAGACAGGGGCCAGTGATATGGCTCAGTGGCACAAGTGCCTACCTGGCAAGCGTGAGATCCTGAGTTCGACTCCCAGTACCCACATAAAAAAAAAAAAAAAGAATGAAAAATGACAGGCCACTGTAAATCAGAGGCTTAGGGAGAAAAACAGCTGAGGTTTAAAACTGAGATTAAAATTCAGAGGTTAACAAGGAAACCAAAAAGATCTAAAAGGTTGAAATTGAAAGGAACCCCAAACAAAAGTTAATGGGGCTCCCAGGGAAAAATGGAGCCTTAAAGAAACAGCACACCAGAAGGCCGAGGCAGGAGGACTGCAAGTTCAAGCCTGGCCTGTACAATTTAGTAACATAGTGAGACCCTGTCTCAAGACAGCATAAAAGGGCTAGTGATGTATAGCCCAGTACAAAGTCAGTATGGAAGCCCTAGGTTCAATCTCGTGTCACTAAAAGACAGACAGGGGTACAGGGAAACATCCAACTTTGCTCCCTCCCAAAACTACAGTAAAGTTTGTTTTTTTTTTAATACAGAAACCCACATGGTTAGAGAAAATGGAAGAAGAGAAAATAGTGACAAAAGCTGGAAAACAGACAGATGTATGGAAAATGACTTCACAGAACTGAGAAAGCCAAACCCTACACTATAGATGGGAGATGCTGAGAATCAACTCAACTTAGGCACTAGAAGATTCAGGGACTAGCAACACTGGTATTTCTAGAAGACAGAGTGTCCTAAGGAGGGCAAGGCAAAGACTTAGAAAGATTCAGAAAATTAAGAAGCAGGCCTTCCACCACCCTCCTCCACATCTCCGCTCGTGTCTTCCCCAGAGGGCCCAGAAAGTTTCTGCTGCAGACTGGTGAGGAGGGGAATCTGTCGGCTTGGGGACCACAGTGAGGCTCTGTGTCAAAAGCAGGAATGAAGCACGCGTTTGCCTTCTGCTTGCCGATTTGGGGTTCCTTCTTCACTGGCTCATACAATCCAGGCCCCTGCTTTGCAGAGAAAAGAGGCTTCCTCAAGAAAGACTTGATCATTTCATGGTCTGAGAACCCAAAATATTTAGAATTAAAGACTGTCCAGTGATTGACAGAGGATAGGCTGCGTCCAGGCATTTGGAGCTCTGAGCCAGCCTTTTAGTCCCCCACTCTTACATACAAATAAAAAACCAAGATTTTCCATAAATCCAAAACAGGCAGCTATTGTGAAAGAAAAAAAAGAGAAAACAAGAGAGGAAAAGAGAAAGAAACTGGAAAAAAGGGCAATGTGCGTGGAGAAGAAAACACTAAAAAGTAAGTTAATTAATATCTGCCAAAATCTAAAGGATTTTTATATGTGAAGATCAAGAAACAAGCAAATAAAAACACAAAAAAGAGCCCTTGGGAAAAAAATGCAACAACAAAATTAAATCCACATGAGTAGTGGCACAAATCTAAACGACACGTGAGACTTCGCATCAGTCATAGGCAGTGTGAACCGGAAAAGCCTTCCCGGATTGCAGGAGTGAGCTCAGAGAGATTTAAATAATAGGCACAGGATAGACAGGGAAGGTGTACCGTGGAGAACTAACACAGCTCCTGTCCTCAAAGGGGAGATCGGCAGAAAATGAAAAGACCCAAGTCGAGTCACGTCCTGGCCAACTTTAGGAACTGGAAGAATGATGTAATGTGTAAACCCCTTGAGAAAAAAAAAATAAATATAAAGCAGTACAAATAAGACTGGCCTCAGATATCCTTTCGGCAATTTGACATTACAGATGCAATGCGTGAATGTCCATAGAGTTTTTAAGAGAAATAATTGTCATCTAAAAATTTTGTACCTAGCCAAGTTTTGGGTATGAAGGCAGCAGAAGAGAATATTCTCAAAGGTTTCATATAAGAGCATATGAATGTCTTGCAAAACACTCGTTGAATCTGTACCTGAGAGACAGCAAAATTTTACAAGTTTCAAAATGTGAAGATAATTATATAAAAGATCTGGCTACAAGCACTGAACTATTTAGAATTGAGAGATAACCAAATTAATTTTTGTGACTATGGTTACAGAACTGGATGTCAATTTCAAAACTTCCTTTCAAATTAGAAGATATGTAATCATTGGAAGAAAGAAAGGAAGCAATTGAGGGAGGAAAATGAAAAGGGAAATGGAGATTTGAGAAAAGGAGGGGGAAAGAGATTCCATTTTAATGACATTAACTATGACAAAGAAGTGGAAATTAAAGGTTTAAGTCTCTGAGTTTAAGCACAATTTAAATTTGTGCTTAATCTAAGTACAGTAGTTGTTCAATTTTATTGTATGTGGAAATCAGCCTGAGTCTTTATGAAACAGGGATGCTTGGTCTTCACCCCTATTCTCATTTAATTGATACAGGGTGCAGCTAAGAGCTCCTCTGCCACTTCCAGTGTGCAGCAGCTTTTGGGAATCGCTCGCTCAACCAGTCAGGTGGAAAAGGCAAGGACAGCAACTTTATCCCCTCTTAAGTCTTAAATGTTGTTAATTGGCAATGACTGTCTATGGGCTTTGTTGAGATCATGTCCAGACTCGCTGCAGAATTTCTCTGATGTATTTGCTATCTTTACAGGAAGAGGCAGTAATGACATCAAACACTGGCCATCCCAGGACTGAAATAGATTTGAAACTAAAGTAACTATTAGTGGATTACAAAACAGGATAGATCCCTTCCAAAGTATTAGAGAAGGTCAAAGTAAAAAAAAAGTATGTATTTATCTATATAAGACATAGATAAATAGGGCATCAAGCAAAATACAGTAAAAACCATAAGAGGAAGAAAGGAAGGAGGGAGGGAAGGAATGAACGAATGAATGAAAGAGGGAAGAAAGGAAGGAAGAAGGAAGAAAGGGAGGAAAGAAAAAGAAAGCAAGAATGAAGG
This sequence comes from Erethizon dorsatum, assembly GCA_028451465.1. Lineage (NCBI taxonomy): Eukaryota > Metazoa > Chordata > Mammalia > Rodentia > Erethizontidae > Erethizon > Erethizon dorsatum. Next base: position 31,471,636 of record CM051835.1, on the reverse strand, counting down.
AAAAAACCATATTTGTCCCAAAATATGGTCGAAATGTTCATTAAGACTATAAATTCAACTGGGGAAAGAAACTCCTTCATTAAAAGAGAACATCGTTAGATTTTTTTTCTTTTTTTTTTTAATGCAGGTACCGGAGATGAACTCAGGACCTCGTGCTTACCAGGCAGGCACTTATGCCACTGAGCTATATCTCCGGTCCCTTTACATTTTATAGAAAGAAGAAATATATGTGACATTTTCCAAAGATCCACCAGGTAAAAATTACCTAACAAAAACATGATAAATGATTAAAAAGTAAGCAAACACATCAGGCAAATGCAATCAGAAACAGTGCCAATACTAATAACAAACATGTAAAAATATTGGGCCGGTGAGATGGCTCAGCGGCATAAGCGCCTGCCTGGCAAGCGCGAGGTTCTGAATTTGACTCCCGGAACCCACATACGAAAAAAGGGCCAGTGATATTGCTCAGCGGCACAGGCGCCTGCTGGCGTGCGAGGTCCTGAGGTCGACCCCCGGTACCCACAAAAAAAAATAATAATAAAAATAAAGTAAAAATATTAAATGGGACAAAGATGTTCTGTCTCTATATTTCACAATAAATATAAAACTGTCAGGAAATTTTATGCACCAGATAGCATAAATATAAAAAGTGAAATCTGCTATAAATTAGGGGAAATGGACAGAAGTATATTGTTAAAGCCTTGTTATACATTTTTTCTTTTATGACAGCTGATGAAAAATGTAAATCAAAGTTCATACCTACAGAACTATAGAATATAATTTTATTTCTAATTTCAATGAAACATCAACCAAAAAATAATAAGATTGTACATAAATAAAATCATAAAAGTGTAAAATGTACAGCACATATTGACTAGAAAGAATTCATTATTGAGTCAAGGCAAAATTCATACAGCAATTACAAGAGTTTAAAAATTAACAAAAAAAATTACATGTCAAAATTTTTGTGATGTGACCAGGGTAGTACGCAGAAGGAAATTAATAGATTTCAATGAATCCTTTTTTTTAAGGAGGAAAAGGGAGAATCAATCCATTGCGACTGACATGGCTATGAGAGGACTGTTATCCTAAGAGGGACATCTAGGTTGGCATTTAGGGCTGTAATGGCTTCATTATATGAAATCTAGGATGCCTTTTATAGTCTTTCTTCTAATCCTAGGGCTGTAGTGATATTTCTCTATTCTTCTGTCATTCCAGTACAGGTGAAAAATTTAGGGTTTGCAAACGGGTTTTTATTTTTTGTTCTATATCAAGTTAATTAGCATAAGAATCTTATGAGAATTAATAAGAAGCTACTATAGTACAGTTCCTAAAACCATATTAGAAATAGGTTATTTCTAAACTCATCAAAACCTTCATATTGGGCTAATTATGTCTCCTTGGGGAAGGAGGGGGTGCTACTTTCCAAAGACACAGAAAGAAAAATATGTTCTGTCAAATAAGTTACATTTTCTATGAGCCCAGCTGCCTAAAAAATAATACATTATAGCTACTTTAAAATTTAATAAGGGTAAATATAAAATGCAAAACTAAACAACTTCTAGTGTGGGAAATGTACACGACCTTTGGTTTGGTGGTGAGTTTTTAATATAATACTCAACATGACCCATGAAAGAAAAAAAAAAACTTTACTTTGTATTTTACTAAAATTTGGCTTTACTAAAATTGGACTTTTTACAATTTTGGATTTTATTAAAATTTAAAAATTCTTTTCTGTGAAGGCATTGTTAACAGAATGAAAAAAAAAAAAAAACCCACAAAGTAGGAGAAAAATATTTGCAAAACACACGCCTGATAAAGCATTTGTAACCAAAATATACAAAAACCTCCTCAAACTTAACACCAAGAAAGGAAACAACACAAGTAAAAAATGGGCAAAAGATCTGTTTTGTCATGGAAGACACACAGATGGCCAATAAGCATAAATAAAAAGATGCCCAACACTATTTGTAACCAGGAAAATGCAAATGAATAAAACAAAGCCACACTAACAGCTACATGACTAAAACCTGAAAAGCTAAAGCCAAAATACCAATTGCCAGTGAGGATGCCTCCTCACCCATTGCTGGTCGTTAGCATTTATATCTAGAAGTCCCCTCAAAGCCTCATGCACTCACAGGTGGGGCTTTGGGGAGGTGACTGGATCACAGGGTCCAGTGATGGGTTCATTGCTAAATGTGATGCTGGGAGTGAAGCCTGGTCAGAGGAGGTGGTCACTGCGGCGTGGCCCGGAAGGGTTTCTCTCTCCTGGCTCCTCCCTGGTGCTCTCTGTCTGCTTCCTGCCGCCATACCCTGAGCACTGCTCCTCTGCCACGCCCCCCGCCGTGCCGTCCTTCCCAAGAGCCAAATGACTGTGGACTGAAATCTCTACAAATGGTGAGCCAAAATAACCCTTTCCTCCTTAGAGCTGTGGGTATTGGGTATTGTGTCTCAGCTATGAGGAAACAAATAAGACACTGGTGGAAATGCAAAGGGTACAGCCACTTGGAAAATAGTTCGTTTCTTGTAAGGCTAACCATAGTCTTTCCATACCACATAGCAGTTTTGCTCCTTGATACTTATCAACTGATTTGAAAACATTTGTTCACATTTGAAAACTCGCGTGCAAATGTTTATAGTGCCTTTATTCATAATCACCAGAAACTGGAAGCAAGCCAGGTGTCTTTCAATAGGTCAAATAAATAAACTACGAAGTAGTAAATAAACTACGAAGCATTCACGACACTCAGGAATACTGTTTGTTAATAAAAAGAATGAGCTATCAAGTTATGCAAAGACACAGATGCACTGTAAACTGATGTCCTAAGTGAAAGAAGCTGGCTATAAAAAGGTATACACTATTCGATTCCACTTATACGACATTTTGAAGGGTATACACTATTCAATTCCACTTATGTGACATTTTGGAAGAGGCAAAACCACAGAGATGGTAAACAGATCAATGGTTGCCAACGATATTTGGGTGGAGGTGAATTGAGAAAGGTAGAAGAAGTGAAGCACAATAGATACTATTGGGATGCTTAAACCATTTTGTACGACACTGTAACGGTGGCTACGTGGCATGACGTATTTGTCAAAATTCATAAAAATCTATAGCAAGAAGAATGAACCTTAATGTGTGTGAATTTTTAAAAACTCATTTAAGCAGTTGAGACATCCTGGAATGGAATGTCAAAAGACTCTAACTGTATTATAAATGTATGAAACAACCTCACTGAAGAGGGTAGGGAGAAAGGATGCTAACATAAGTAACCGTGAACGAGTAGAGTCTGCAAGACAAATAGAACTGCATAAAAACATTATGCTCAAGTTGATAAAACATGGAACAATATACATACCTACTGGAATTGAGCAGGAACAGGAAGTGCCTTGCAGAGGGTGACAATACGAGTGAGCACAAAGAGAAGGCGGAAATGGGTCTGAATTGGAGACATCAGTATGAACTCATGCTTACCTTCAGAAAGGGGAGAGAAAGGAAAATATGTAGAGATATGTTTATGTACATGAGTTAACAGTATTGCCTTGCTCCATCAGGTTGAGAGGGTCTAGAAACAAAGACAATCCAGTAGCCACAATCCTACCCAGCACTCAGATTTTGTTTCTAGTACAATTTTCTAATAGAAGAAACCAGGACTTACAGGAGAAATGGCTCAGTGTGAGAGCAAGGAAGGAAACATCAAGATAGGTCGGGAGCATCTTGTATTGCCAGAAAGTAAAGAAGTACTCAAAAAACTCAAAAATGTATTATATCAGAAAGACAGAGGGGATAATTAAAAGAACTCTCAATAGACAAAGCTGGAGTAACTTTAGAGCAACAAAATGAAGTAGTATTGCGTATACTCAATGAAAAAAGACACATACCTTCTACGCAGAATTCCACATAATTTGTGTACCTAATCTTCCCCCAGGAGAGGGGGAATAAATCCCAGTCTATAAGTGTGGGCTGTGCATGGTGACTTCCCTTCAAAGAGTACAGCTGTGGGCCGGTGAGATGGCTCAGCGGCATAAGCGCCTGCTTTGCAAGCGCGAGGGCCCGAGTTCGACTCCCGGATCCCACATACGAAAAAGGGGCCGGTGATATCGCTCAGAGGCACGGGCGCCTGCTGGTGCGCGAGGTCCTGAGGTCGACCCCCCGGTACCCACAAAAAAAAAAAAAAAAAAGAGTACAGCTGTAATTTGGAACTTACTTGAATATCTTCCAAATGCCCGTATGCTGGAGGCTTGACCTGCAGGAAGGTGCTGCTGGGAGGGGCTAGAGCCCCTGAAAGGCAGGAACTAGTGGGAGGTCTTTAGGTGGTGGGGGAAGCAGCGTGCTCTTGAAGGGGACTGTGGGCCCCTGGGCCCTTCTGCATGTTCTCTTTTTGTGTCCTTGCCATGAAGTAAGCGGTTTTACTCCGTCACACTCTTCTGTCGTGATGTGCTGTCCCAAAAGCAACAGGTCAGTCAGGGACTGTAATCACCAAAGCACTAAGCTGAACTAACCCTATTTCGTCTTTATAAATTGATTATTCTTGTAGTGGAAAGATGATTACAAAGTATACTATGCATCAGGGAAGGAAAAGAATAACTTTACCGTGAGGAAAACCAACAGGCATAATCTCAGCCAGGTCATCAAGGTTAACAAGTGATAAGTCACGCTGAGGCGATGTTCTCTTGATGCAATGTGAAGACGTTGGCTTTACTTCTGTGATCTTCCTCCCTCCAACCCGTAACCCCCATGCAATCATGAGAAGGACATCAGATAAGCACACTTGAGGTGCAGTCTGCAATATGCTGGAGCAGTGCTCCTCAAAACTGTCAAGGTCGTGAAAAGCAATGAAAGTCTGGGAACCCCTCCCTGCCGATAGGAGCCTAAGGATATATGACGGCTAGCTTTTGTGTGTGTGTGTGTGTGTGTGTGTGTGTGTGTGTACCGGGAGTCAAACTCAGGACCCGGCGTGCCAGCGGGCCCCTGTGCCGCTGAGTGATATCACCAGCCCTTTTTTCGTATGTGGCTACGGAGAGTCGAACTCAGGACCTCGCGCTTGCCAGGCAGGCGCTTGTGCTGCTGAGCTATCTCACTCGCCCAATGGCTAGCTTTAATGTGACATCCTGCAAGGAATCCTGAAACAAGAAGACAGCATTAAGTAAAAGCTAGGGAAATCTGAATAAAGTATGGGCTTTAGTTAATAAATTATCAATACTGGCTCATTAATCATGGCAAATGTGCTATACTAATAAAAGATGTAATTGGGGAAATGTTATGGGGATAAGAGAGCTCTCTATATTCAAAACTCTTCTGTGAATTTACATATACTTGCAAATTTAGTAAAAAATACAAAGCTTATTTAAAATCTTTAATGAGGACTAAAACCTGAACCTCTGCAGTACGAAGTCTCTAGATTCCATCACAGTGATGTTACATGGCTAATTCCTGCCTCCTGCAGTGTCACCTCACCCTGTCCAGAAAAAGCCACTCCAGAGCCTGGACCGACACGCACTGGGCTCTGGACAGAGCCAGATGGATGGAAATCTTTCTTCTTCATGTGTTTAACGCTGTCAACATCCTTTGCATCATCCTTAGTGAATCTGCTGAAATGAAAACTAAAACCAAGAGCTGCTGCTAGCCCAGAGCTCCTACAACTGCTCCCCGCCCACTCTCCCTAACCACTCCCCGTAACCACTCTCCAGTGGTGGGCAGCAGCATGCATCTGACCCCCGGCCAGGCTCCTTATCGTAGTTGGTTAACCAAATTAACCAGATTGTTACTTGTCCACATTACTTGTTCCTTTTAATAATATTCCATTTTATGCCATCTACAGTATGCCTACCTATCCTCTTACCTGCCGGTGGGTATGTGCACTGCTCTAGTTGTCAGTTATTTTTTTAAAGCTACTACTAACACACATTTACAAGTCTTCTTATGGATTCCCCTGCCCTCAGGTAAAACCTTAAACAGTAGAATATTTTTTAGTTGTGTGGAAAATGTACAGAAAGTGCCAAAGTTTACTTTTCAAAGTGGCTACACTAGTTACATTCCCAACAAGAGTTTAGGAGGGTTTCAGTTGCTCTACATCTTTACTAACACTTTGTGTATTAGTTTAGCTAATTTAAACTGTGTGCACAACAGCCAGGGATATAGCTCAGCAGCATAAGCACCTGCCTGGCAAGCGCAAGGTCCTGAGTTCAATTCCTGGTACCAAAACAAACAAAGTTTGTGTATATTGTGCTTTTAACTTACATTTTCCTGATGAGTAATAAAATAAAGATTTTTATGTGCTTAATGTCCATTCATATATGTACATATTTGAGGGTGTGGGACTGGGGATTAAACCCGGGACCTTTACACTGAGCTACATCCCCAGTCCTTTTTTCTTTTTTGTGTGTGGATACCGGGGGTCAAACTCAGGACCTCATGCACCAGCAGGTGCCCGGGCCGCTGAGCAATATCACTGGCCCTTTTTTCGTATGTGGGTACCGGGAGTCGAACTCAGGGCCTCGCACTTGCCAGGCAGGCGCTTATGCCGCTGAGATATCTCACTGGCCCCCCAGTCCTTTTTTTTATCTTTATTGTTCCTGCTTTTTATTTTATGAAAAAATAAAACAAAATTTCAAACCAAAATAATAAGAAAATAACAATAGGCAATGCACTGTGTATCATTATCTTCAAAATAGAGAAAAAAAGATTCTCTCTTACAAAGAAGAAACAAACAGATAACAGGAAAACTTTCTTTTCAATGAACTAAGAGAAACTAATAATATAAAGGAAATGAATTAGCATATATATTAAAATATTTTTGATATAGTGGAATAGGTAATTTGGGAAATTATTTGAATTTCTCTCTACTTCCTATTTATTTATCTTGAACTTTGCTCTTTATTTTTAGTTTCTCATATGAGAAGGACCATGTGATATTTGTGTGTCTGACTTACTTCACTTAACATTATATTCTCAAATTGCATCCATTTACCTACAAATACCTCAAGTTTCTCTTTCTTTATGGCAGAGTAGTACTCCTTTGTGTATATATACCACATTTTCCTTACCCATTCATCTGTTGATGGACATACACACTGTTCCCAAGATTTAGCTAGTATAAATTGTGCTTCTACAGACATAGGTGTGCATGTATCCCTGTAATATGATGATTTTAATTCTTTTAGGAAGATACCTTGAAGGGAGATAACTGGATAGAATAGAATATCTATTTTTCGTTTTTTGAGGAATCTCCACACTAATTTCCACTGTGGTTATACTAGTTTACATTCCCACCAACAATGCAGAAGACTTCCTTTTTCCCACATCCTTGCCAGCATTTGTTATCAAATTTTTTTTTATGATAGCCATTCTTTCTGGAGTAAGATGGTATCTCAATGTAGTTTTAATTTGCATTTCTCTAATGGCCAGCAATGATGAGAATTTTTCCATATATTTATTGGCTATTTGTGCTTCTTCTGAGAAGTGTCTATTCATTTTGATTGCCCATTTTTTGATTAGGTCTTTTATTTTGGGGATTCTAATTTTTTTATTTCTTTATATATGCTAGATGTTAGTCCTCTGTCTGAGGAATAGCTGGCAAAACCTTTTTCCCATTCTATAGGTTGTCCCTTCACTCCGTTGGTTGTTTCCTTTGCTTTGCAGAAGCATTTTAATTTGATATGATCCCATCTGTTGATTCTCAGTATTATTTCTTGTGCTTGTGGGATTCTGTTTGAAAGACCTTGCCTACGCCTGTGTCTTCAAGAGTTGTACCTATTTTATCTTCCAGTAGATTAAATGTTTCTATTCCAACATTTAGATCTTTTATCCATTTTGATTTTAATTTAGTACACCCTGAGGTATGTAGGCCTAGGTTCAATCTTCTACATGGAGATATCCAAATTTCCCAGCATCATTTATTAAAGATTCTATTTTTCCTCCAAAATGTTTTTGGCCCTTTGTCAAAGATCAAAGAACTGTATGTGCCTGGTGGTGTTGCTGCTGCTTCTACTCTCTTCACTGATCTACATGTCTATTTTCGTGCCACTTCTGTGCTTTTTAATCACCATAGCTTTATAATATAACTTCAAGTCTGGGATTGTGATGCCATCTACTTTGCTTTTGTTACCCAAGTTTCCTTTTGCTATTCTGGGTCTCTTCTGGTTCCATATATATTTTAGGATTTTTTTCTTAAGACATGTGAGAAATGCCATTGGTATTTTGATTGGGATTACATTAAACCTGTATATCAGTTTTGGAAGTATAGCTGTTTTGATTATATTGGTTCTGCCTATCCAGGAACGGAGGACATCTTTGCATTTTCTGATGTCCTCCTTGATTTCCTTTTCCAGAGTGATGTAATTTTCATTGTAGAGGTCTTTCACTTCCTTGGGTAGGTTAATACCTAAGTATTTAAATTTTTTGATGCTATTGTGAATGGTATTCTTTTCCTAATTTCTTTTTCAGTGAGTTCATTATTAGTGTTTGCTACTGAATTTGGTGTGGTGCTTTTGAATCCTGCTACATTGGTGAATTTGGTTATTAGTTCTAGGAGACTTTTGGTGTTTTGGGGGATCTGGTAAGTAAAGGACCATGTCATCTGCAAATAATATTTTGACTTCATCCTTTCCTACATGTATCCCTTTTATTTCTTTCTCTTCCTTGATTGCTCTGGCTAATTATTTTTTTTAATGTGGGTACCAGGAGTCGAACTCAGGACCTTGCACTTGCCAGGCAGGCGCTTATGCTGCTGAGCTATCTCACCGGCCCCTGGCTAATGTTTTGAGGACTGTGTTGAACAGAAGTGGTGATAGTGACCATCCTTCTCTTGTTCCTGATTTTTAAAAAATTATAAAAGCTTTCCATTTTTCTCCATTTAATATGATGTTGGCAGTAGGTTGGTCTCAAATGGCTTTTATTAGGTTGAGATAAGGTCCTTCTATATTTATTTTCTTCAGGGTTTTAATCATTAATGGATGTTGGATTTTGTCAAAGGTTTTGCTGCATCTATTGAGATAATAAGTAATTTTTGTCCTTGTTTCTGTTTATGTGATGAACTACATTTACGATTTGCATGTGTTGAATCATCCTTGCATCCCTGGGATGACACATTCTTGGTCATGGTGTATGATCTTTTTGCTGATTTGTTGCACTCTAATTTGCAGTATTTTGTTAAGGAATTTTGCATCTAAGTTCATTAGAGAGATGGGCCTGTAGTTCTCTCTTCTGGTTGGATCTTTGTCTGGTTTGGGGATCAGGGTAATTCTAACTTCTAAGAATGATTCTGGGAATACTCCTTCCCCTTGATTTCATTAAAGACTTTGAGGAGTACTGGTGTTGGATGTTCCCTGAAGTTCTTGTAGAATCTGGCAGTGATCCATTAGGTCCTGGGCTTTTCTTAGTTGCTAAGCTTTTTATTACCACTTAATTCCATTATGTGTGATTGGTTTGTTCTAGATTTTTAAATCTTACTGGTTTGGTTTTTGTAATTCATGCATATCAACTAATCTCTATTTCTTCTGAATTCTCTAATTTTTTGACATATATGTTTGTGAAGTAGTTGCTAATAATTTTCTGGAATTCAGCATTCTCCATTGTGATTTCCTCTTTTTCATTTCTAATCACATTAATTTGTGTATTTTCTTTCCTTTTTTTGGTATGACTGATTAAGGGTTTGTCTTTTGTTTATTCTTTCAAAGAAACAGCTCTTTGATTCATTGATTCTTTGGGGTTTTTTGTTTGTTTGTTTTGTTTTAGTCTCCATTTCATTGATTTCTGCTCTGACCTTTATAATTTCCTTCCTTGAACAAACTCCAGATTTGGATTATTCTTGTTTTTCTAAGACCTAGAGATGCATTTTTAAGTTATTTATTTGAGCTTGATCTATTTTTCCAATGCAGGCATTCACCACTATAAACCTCCATCATAGGATTGCTTTCAGCATGTTCCATATGTTCTAGTGTGTTGTACTGGCATTATCAGTTAATTCTAGGAACTGTCTTATTTCTTCCTTAATTTCCTCTATAAACTATTTTTTATTCAAGAGTATGTTCTTTAATTTCCATATATTTGCATAATTTCTGTGCAACTTATTTATTTCTAGTTTCACTGCTGTTTATTCCTAGTTTCCTTGCACTGTGATTGGATAATATGCTTGATAAAATTTTGATTCTTTTGTATTTATGTATGCACGCTTTATTAGCTATTATAAGGTCTATTTTGGAGAAAGTGCCATATGCAGCTTAAAAGAATGTATTTTCTGTTGTTTTGGTGTGGACCACTGTATATACCTATAAAATTCATTTGTTCAAGATTAGAGAGGCATCGGCCAGTGATATAGCTCAGTGGCATAAGCGCCTGCCCGGCAAGTGCGAGGTCCTGAGTTTGACTCCCGGTACCTGCATAAAAAAAAAAAAAAAAAAAAAAAAAGATTAGAGAGGCAGAAACAACTTCAAACACACTCAGCCACCTTACCTTTGACAAAGGGGCCAAACAATTTACTGGAAGAAAGAAAGCCTCTTTTAAAAATGGTGTTAGCTGGGGCTATAGCTCAGTGGCACAGTGCCTGCCTGGCAAGCATGAGGTTGTGAGTTTGATTCCCAGTACCAAAAATTAAAATAAAAAGTAAAATAAAATATAAAATAAAAAATAATAATGGTGCTGGAAAAACTGGCTTTGCACATGCCAAAGACTAAAATTAGACCCATGTCTGTAACTGTGCACTAAACTAAAGTCAAAATGGATCAAAGATCTAAATATTGAAACAGAAATACTCGACAAAGTGCAAAGACTTCATGAACAAAACCTTGACTGCACAGGAAATACTACAAATAATTAACAACTGGGATCTCATCTTGTTAAAAAGCTTTTGCACAGCAAAAGAAATCACTAACAGAGTGAAGAGACAACCCACAGTGTGGGAAAAAATCTTAGCCCGTTCTTCAGACAAATGACTTCTATCTAGAACTTATAAAGAATTGAAAAAATCGGACACCCCCAAATTTAAAGACTCATTCCAAAAAAGGGGAATCTGAAATGAGTAGACACTTCTCAGAAGAAGTACAAATGGCAAATGAATATATGAAAAAATGTTCAACATCACTGGTCATTTGAGAGATGCAAATTAAAACAATGCTGAGATTCCATCTCACCCCAGAAAGAATGGCTATTATCAAGAAATGAACCAATAACAAATGCTGGAGGGGCTGTCAGGGAAAAGGAATCCTTCTCCACTGTTGGTGGGAGTGTCGACTGGTGCAACCACTGTGGAAGTCAGTGTGGAGATTCCTCAAAAAACTAGGACTGGAGGTCCCATTCAACACAGCTATTCCCCTTCTGGGTATCTTCCCAGAAGAATTAAAAACATCGTACCACAGCGATATTTGTGCACCCATGTTTAAAGCAGCACAATTTGTAATAGCTAAATCTTGGAAACAACCCAAATACCCATCAACTGACAAATGTATAAAAGAGATGTGGGTTTTTTATATACAATGGAGTGCTACTCAGCCATAAAGAAGGATAAACTTGAGACATTTATAGCTAAAAGGATGAACCTTGAGACCATACTGTTAGGTGAAATAAACTGGACACATATGTCTAAATATCGCATTGTCTCTCCAGTGTGAGAAACTGGAAGTGTAAATAAGAACCAAAATACATAATAGATATTGTGAAATAGGAAGTAATTGTTCAAAAGTAAAGGGGAATTGTGGGGGATGGGAGGGAAAAGAAAAAAATGAGAATATAAAGGATAAAATGGAAACAAAGCTTTGTAAATAAGGAGGGGAAGAAGGGTTGAAGAGAGGTGAGAGAATGGGAAAAAAAGAGGAGCTAAGATATATCATGTACAGGTACAAATTCCCTAAGATGAATGTGATCATTATACAAATCTGAATTGTACCAATAAACTTAATTATAAAAAAAATTCTGCATTAAAAAATAAAATAAAATAAAATTCATTTGGTCAAAGGTTTGGTTCAATTCTATGATTTTTTGTTCATTTTTTTTTTAGTTGATCTGTCTATTTGTGATAGTGGGGTATTCAGGTCTACTGCTGTAATTGTATTGGTGTTTATCTAATCTTTTATGTCTGTAAGTGTTTGTTTTATGAGGTTGGGTGCACCATGGTTTGGTGCATATATATTTATAATTGTTACCTCTTCTGTTGAGTAGTGCCATTAAACAATATTTAGGATAGCTACTCTTGCTTATTTTCAGGTACCTGTTGCATGGAATATTATTCCCATCCTTTGGTTTTTAGTCTATGAATTTCTTTCTGTGTTGAATGTGTTTCTTATATATAGCATACAGTTGGATATTGTTTCTTGATCTATTGTAATTTGTGTTTTTTGATTGGCAAGTTGAGTCCATTTATGCTGGTAGTTGTAACTGACAGATATTGACTTTTTCCTGTAGCTGTATCATTTTCCTGTTGCTGGTTTGCTTTCTTTCCCTTCTACTTAATTGGTAGCCCTACCGGATGTATACATTTTATTAGACATTTTGGCATTTTTAACTTCATTGTCTCCTAAAATATGCTTGAAAATTTTTTGGAGTGTTGGTTTGGTGGTCATCAACATCCTTGTGTTCTCTTTATCATGGAAATATCTTATTTCTCCATCAATTTTGAAATATACTTCTGCAGGATATGACAGTCTGGGTTGGAAGTTGTTTGCTTTAGGAGCTTGAAAGACTTCATTATATGTTTTCCTTGCTTTAAAATTTGTGTTGAGAAGTCTGCTTTAATTCTAATGGGTTTTCCTTTTAGCCATCTGTTGCTTTTCTCTAGCAGCCTGTAAAGTCTGTTCTTGTGTTATATTTCTGGCATTTTACTTATTATGTGATGTGAAGTGTTTTTTTTTAAATTCTGATCATGAATATTTGGGGTTCTATATGCCTCACCTATCTCTGTGTTAAATTCTTTTTCCATGTCTGGAAAGTTTTCTGCTATTACTTTTGTAAACAAGTTTTTTATACCCTTTGTACTGTCTTTTGATTTTTTGCTAATTCCAATTAGTCATATTAGTCTACTTTGAGTCATCTAACAGCTGTTGGTCCATTTTCTCATGTTCCCTTGATGTTTTTAAGGTATCTCTCATTAGCTGATGATTGACCACCACCCTGTCTTCTAAGATCTGACACTGTCTTCATATTGGTTGCTTCTGCTACTCATAATTTCAATTGTATTTTTGATCTCCTTGATTTGTTTGGAACTTTTTTATGGGCTCACATTCTTTTGTATGCTGGGCATTCATGCTTTGTATCACTTTCTTTAGATCTACTAGAATTTTTTTTTAGTGTCTTCTGTAGACTCACTGATCATTTGTCTTATTAGGGTTGTTATCTGATTAGTTATATCCTCTTTAAATTCACCAAGCAACTTACTGAACTATTTCACCTCAGCTGTTGCCCTTTCACACCTTTCTGCCCTGTGGCTTGTGATTTCTTCTCCCTCAATGACCCCAAAACAGTTTGGGGGTATTTGGGAGTTTTTGAAGGCACTTTGTTGCCTTGTCCTTTCATGGTTTTACTTTTTTGTTTGTATGTTTTCTTTTGTTCCAGGGTTTTCAGCTCCTTTGGTTCAATGACCTGTTCTTCAGGAGTGAGCCACAGTATCACTTATGACCCCCAGGCAATCCACATATTGGCATAGAGAGAAAACCTATCGACAGCAACTACTGTGTCACCTTGGCTATAGTAGTTAAGTTAGCAACAACAATGGCATCAAATATCCCCTGGATATTGACAGACCCCAAGAACCATTCATGAACGGCTCTTAACCAGAACAAAGAGGTGTGTGATTTTAGTGAAAACTCTTAGGCCAAACATATATTGACCTAGACTATTTCAGACCACTAATTTCTGCTGGATGTAAGCAAGCAGTGCAAGAGCTCAAGCATACAACTGACCTGAATCTCTTCTCCTTCAGGACCCCCCCTATGAATATTACACCCACCAAATCTGGCCTCTTACAACAGAAAGCAAGCCCATGAACTTCCTGGCCTGAGCCCAGACTCCCCCACAGCTCCCAGGAGAGCCCTGCGTATCTCTCCCCCTTTTCCACCCCATCTCCCATGGCTCTCTCTCAGCCAGCCTCTGTGATGGGGTAACACTTCGGTCCCGGTGTGAAACTCTCTTCCTGGGTGTTGGTCTTGCCTTTGATCAGGTCTGATTTTGGTTGTCACCTCTGCTGCCCTGTGCTGTGGAGAACCCAGAAGGAAAGCTGGCTGGGATCTGAGAGTTTGGCAGTTCTTCTCCCATGTGAGTTGCCCAGGGCTTGGGCGGAGGTGGTGTCAGCAGGGTGTGGGGCATGTGGGTCTTCTGTCCCTCTGTCTCCAGCATGCATCATCAGGGCTACTTCTTATTTTGAGACAGGGTCTCACTATGTCACCCAGATGGGACTTGAAGCTGCAGTCTTCCTGCCCCAGCCTTCCACAGTGTGAGAATACAGGTGTGTACTGACATGCCTAAATATAACATATATGTAATATATATCTTGTTCTATAAAATGTTGGTTCAAATGTGTTGCCTCTTTTTCACTGCATTGTTTTTTAACTCAATTATGTTCTTTGTGATTCCAAGTGCCACAAAGAACTTGCACTGTGGGTACAAGTCCTTGTTAGAGATATTTATTATGCCTATTAACTACCAGTCTGTGGCTTACGCTTCTTTTTTTTTTTTTTTTTTTTTTTTTTGTGGGTACCGGGGGGTCGACCTCAGGACCTCGCGTGCCAACAGGCACCCGTGCTGCTGAGCGATATCACCGGCCCCTTTTTCATATGTGGGTTCCGGGAGTCGAACTTGGGCCCTCGCGCTTGCAAGGCAGGCGCTTACGCCGCTGAGCCATCTCACCGGCCCTTACACTTCTATTTTGACAATGCTGCAGAAAATAAAAATCTTTTGCCCATATTTTCTAAAGTTTATGATTTTGTCAGCTGTTATGTGTAAAAGTATGGTCCATTTAGAGTTAAAGAGTGCAGGTGTAAGGAAGATATCAAAATTTGTTTCATTTTTGGACATCTAGTTTCCAGGTTTTTTTTAATTTTAAAGAGAAAAAATAGAACAAAATTTCAAAACAACATAGTAGGAGGGTGACAGTGGTTCCTACATTGCATATTGTTATCTTTAAATTAGTTACTCAGAGTACAAAATATCAGCATTCAATTATCCAAACCATATCAGTCCAAACCTTTCTTTTCAATGAACTGAGAGAAATTAGTAGTATAACTATCTTAACTATCATATATATATATATAGATATATAGATATATAAAATTTTTTTTTTGCTTTTCCCTTTCTTCTTTTCTCCATTGCCCAATCCCCCATCACTATTTCTCTTTCCTTTTGAACAGTTTTTTTCCCATTTTACAATAGCTATTGTACATTTTGGATCTTATTTACTCTTTCAGCTTCTCACACTAGGGAGACAACATGATGTTTACACATGTGCATCTGATTTATTTCATTTATGAGTGTGGTCTCGAGTTGCATCTATTTACCTATAAAAGACTCCAGTTTATCCTTCTTTATGGCTGAGTAGTACTCCATTATATGAAAAAAACCACGTCCTTTTTATCCAGTCCTCAGATGGTGGACATTTGGGTTGTTTCCAAGATCTAGCTATTACAAGTTGTGCTGCTATAAACATGGGTGCACATATATCGCTATGGTATAATGTTTTTAATTGTTCTGGGAAGATACCAATAGGGGAAGAGCTGGGGCAAATGGGGCAAATCCTAGTTTTTTGAGGAATCTCCACACTGCTTTCCACAGTGGTTGCACCAGTCTACACTCCCACCAACAGTGGAGAAGGATTCCTTTTTCCCCACAGCCCCTCCAGCATTTGTTATTGGTTGATTTCTTGATAATAGCAATTCTTTCCAGGGTGAGATGGAATCTCAGTGTTGTTTTAATTTGCATCTTTTGAATGACCAGAGATGTTGAACATTTTTTCATATATTTATTTTCTGTTTGTATTTCTTCATCTGAGAAGTGTGTATTCATCTCAGATGCCCATTTTTGGATTGGGTCTTTAAATTAGGGAGGTCTGATTTTTTTGAGTTCTTTATATGTTCTCGATAGTAATCCTTTGTCTGAGGAACAACTGGCAAACATTTTTTCCCACGTTGTGGGTTGTCTCTTCACTCTGTTGGTGGTTTCTCTTGCTGTGCAAAAGCTTTTTAATAAGATGAGATCCCAGTTGTTGATTCTTTGTGATAGTTCCTGTGTGATTGGGCTTTTATTCATATAGTCTTTGCCTATACCACTGTCTTCAAGAGTTTTACCTTTTCTATCTTCCAGCAGATTTAATGTTTCTGTTTTAATATTTAGATATTCGATCCATTTCAAAATTAGTTCAGTGCATGGTGAAAGATATGGGTCCAATTTGTTAACTATTAGTCAAAAAGACTTTACATTCCCCTTTGAATTACCTAGGCATCTTTATCATTAATCATGTGTGGGTCTAAAGCAGTACTTTCCATTATTATTTATTGATCTATATGTTTATTCTCAAAATAGAGCTGTATGTTGATTTCTTTTGCTTTATAGTAAGTGTGTTGGTTACTCTTCTATCGTTGCTGAGACGGAATACCCAACACCCAAAATTAAGGAAGGAAAGGTTTATTGAGCTCACAGTTTGTGGAGGTTTCAGCTGGCTCCAAGGCAGGGTGGCATAGCACAGGGGCAACACTTCAAGGTGGCAGAAGACAGCAAAGCAACAAGAGCAAAATGGGGGAAGCCAACCTCTTTTCTTCCCTTATATTGTTTGCAGGCTATCTGCCCACACCATCGCCTTGCCCTACTCTTCCACAAGCTCAGGATGTTTACAAAGTGAGGACCCTGGCCCCCTGCTGAGTCACTTAGTTAAGCTTCTAAACTTCTCAGCTCTCGAGTTGACACAATGTATTACAGTAAGCCTTGAAATCAAAGAAGTATTCCAAATTTGCTCTTTTTTTCCTCAAAATTATTTTAGCTATTTTAGATCTTTTAATCTCAATATAAATTTTAGAATTAACTTGTCAATTCTACATAAATCCTGCTGTTATTTCTTTTCAGCTCTGAGATGTTTTCTTACACAGCTCAATTCTTTTCTCTGCTTGCTTCCATCCCCTTTTTATTTATGTCATTATAAAGTTAATTATCATATCTGCAGATTAACAGCCAGACTAATAGATCAAAGAACATGCAGAACATGTAAGACAATTACACTAAATCAAGGTACACTTTTAGATACATTGTCCATGCTGAATAATAATAACTTTTTTCTCTTTTATCCTATTATCTGTAATTTATTTCACACTTTATTTATATATTGAGTTTTTCATATGCAATATTTAAGCCTGTGCATCTGATTTACATCACTTAACATCATGGTCTCAAGGTGCATCCATTTTCCTTCAAATGACTCAAATTTATCTTTCTTTATGACAGACAAGTACTCCATTGTGTATAAATACCATATTTTCTTTATCCATTCATCTGTTGATGGATAGTAGGCTGCTTCCAAGATTTAGCTAGCATGAATTTTGCTGCTATAAACATGGGTGTGCATGTAACGTAATGATGTGATATCTTTAACTCTTTTGGTAATATTTCTAGAAGGGGAATACCTGGATCAAATGGAATTTCTACTTATAGTTTTTGAGGAATCTCTATACTGATTTCCATAGCAAATGTATCAGTTTACACTCCCACTAACAATGAAGGAGTGTACCTTTTTCCACACAGCCTTGCCAGCATTTATTATTGGTTGATTTCTTGATGATAGCCATTCTTTCCAGAGTGAGATGGAATTTCATGTTGTTTAAATTTGTATTTATTGGATGGCCAGCAATGTTGAACATTTTTTATTGGCCATTTGTATTTCTTCATCTAAGAAGTGTCTGTTCCTTTCAGAAGTCCATGTTTTGATTGGATCTTTAAATTTGGGGGGGTCTAATTTTGTAGTTCTTTACATATTCTAGATATTAGTCCTTTTTCTGAGGAATAGCAAATTTTTTTCCCATTCTGTAGGTTGTCTCTTTACTCTGCTGGTGGTTTCATTTGCTGTGCAGAAGCTTTATAATTTGATGTGATCCCATTTGTTGATTCTTGGTATTTGTTATGCCTTGTATCTAGGTGTTCCCCACAAAGACTCATGCAGACATAGGTGGGGATTTTCAAAGGTGGTTGGATTAGTGTGTGTAAATGTGGATTAGGGAGTGATACTGGGGCTAAGGGTGTTGTGTTGGGCTTAAGGTTGTGATGCTGGCATTAAGGGTGCCCTATCCTTAATATCCCACTCAACCTCACACACACACACACACACACACACACGCACACACACACACACACACACACACTGATGCCCTACTCAATAAGCTTGTAGCCTCAATAGAATATAAAAGGGACAGAAAGAAGGCCACCTGCTGCTGCTTCTGCAGCTTGCTGCTTCTGCTGCTTGCTGCTTCTGCTGCTTGCTGCTTCTGCTGCTTGCTACTTGCTATTGCTTGCTGTGTTTTGCCTGCCCTGCCCTGCCATGGGCTATTTCTCCTCTGAAATGCCCCTCTGCCGTGCCATTCTCCCTTGGATCCACCTGACTATGAATTGAAACCTCTACAAACTGTGAGCTCAAGTAAACCTTTCCTCCTTTAACTTTAGGTTTGGGGTATTTTATCTCAGCAATGAGAAAAATAAATAAGACAGATTTTGGTACCAGAGGAGTGGGGTCATTCCTGTGACTGTCCCTGACCATGTGGTGTCTGAGCCTTTGGAACTGGCTTGTGAGAAGAGTTGGGAAATTTTGGAAATGTCAGTTGAAGAAGCAGCCCTGGAATGCTGTAAGGTGAACTTGTTGGGAGACTCAGTCAGAGCTCAGAAGACCAGAAAGCTGATAGAAATGCAGCCATTAAAGACCAGTCTCAGGACTTTCAGTTAGGAACAAGGACTGCATTGTCTGTTGGACTGCAGATCATGTGTGTCATGCTTTGGCAGAAAATTTGTCTGCATTTTGCTCTTGTCCAGAGACTTTGCCTGAGACTGAGATTAAGGAGAGTGGACTAATTAATCTGGTGAAAGAAATTTCAAGGCAGACTAGTGTTGAGACAATGGCGTAGTTACTGTTAGGTGGGGGCTTTTAGCCAGACCTACGTTGAGAATCAAAAGCAAAGAGCCCAGCAGAATCACTCAAAACTTTAGAGAGAGGAAGCTCCAGTAAAGCTGTGGACTGCAAAGATGGAGCAGAGGATAATTTGGTTGCTGCAAAGGAACAGGATAATGGAAAAGATGACCTGAGGACATCACAAGAAACAGCAGGACTCCAGGCTTTCCAGTCTCAAGGTTGCAAAGGTGAAAGGATTTGCTTTGAGAAGAAAACCCCAGAGCATGATGTTCTAGAATGGTGGTGGCCTAGAGAATTTGTTTCTCAGGATTGAGTAATTCAGGCACTCGACCTCTATAGCCAAGAGAGAAGGAAGCCTGGCTACTGTTCCAGCTGCTGACAGACATTGGTGTTATCCATGTGGTCCTGGTTTTAGGTGCATTCAGAATGCAAGAGTTTTGGGGTCAGGAAGGCTTCCACCCAAATTTCAGAAGAATACCTGGGATGCCAGGCAGTGTGTCCCTGAGAGGGCAGTTTGTGAAACTGTGAATGTGAAATGGAAAGTACAGTGGAGGCCCCAGAAGTTTGGAGAAGCCAGGAACATGGATCATCTGAGGAAAGCTGCAAGGAGTGAGCAAAGCTGGCCCAAGAGAGAAGCCCTGGGAGTTACAGCCATCTGCAAGCCCTCTGGAATTCACATCTTGCCACAGACTGCCTCAATTGCTGGACATGGAATTACAAGTCTAAATGTTTGCCCTGCTGGATTTTGGAATTTCTTTTGTCCCATTCCCTTCTATCCCCCTGTTCGGAATGGAATAATTAGTATGTGGCATTGTATGTTGGAAATGTTTAACTTTCTTTTCATTTGTACATGGGCTTGCAGCTAGGAGTTTGTCTTAAATCTCAGAGACTTTCAACTTGGACTCTCAAGCAATGCTGAAACTGTTAGGACTTTGGCAATTCTTAGAGATGGATTAAATGCCGTTTGCATAAATGGATACATATGAGTCTTTTGCAGGCCAGGGGCACAATGTTATGGTTTATATCTAGATGTCCTCCTGAAGCCTCATACAGTCACAGGTGGGGAGTTTTGAAGGTGGTTGGATTGGGATGTGTATATGTTGGTGAAGGGTGTGGTACTGGGATTAATGGTGCCAGGATTAATGGTGTGATGCTGGGATTAAAGGTACCCTGGGTGTGGGTGCCACCACTCAATAAGCTTGTACCTTCGATATAATATAAAAGGGATATAATATATAATATAAAAGGCAGTCTGCTTCTGCTTCTGCTGCTTGCTGTTTCTGATGCTTGCTGCTTGCTGCCTTCTGCCTGCCTTGCCACACCAGGGACTGTTTCTCCTCCGCAGTGACCCTCTCCCATGGCACCCTGCCTTGGATCCAGCCAACTGTGGATTGAAACATCTACAAACTGTAAGTTGAAATAAACCTTTCCTTCTTTTACTTTGGTTATTGGGTATTTTGTCTCAGCAACAAGAAAAAGTAACTAAGACAATATTATTTCTTGTGCAACCAGGGATTTGTTCGGAAAGTCTTTGCTTCCAAGTATGTCTTTAAGTGTTTTATCTCTTTTTTCTTACAGCCATTTAAGCATATCTGTTCTAGTGTTTAGATGTTTGATCCAGTTTTGATTTTAGTTTAGTACATGGTGAGAGATATGGTTCTAGGGTCAATCTTCAGCATGTAGAAAGCCAGTTTGCCCAACACTACTTGTTAAAGGCACTGTTTTCCTACAGGAAAATATTTGGCCCCTTTGTCAAAGATAACATAGCTGAATGTACCTGGAGTTATTTCTGCATATTCTATTGTGCTGCATTCATCCACAAGTCTGTTTTTGTTTTTTGTTTGTTTCTTTCTTTGTATTTTTGTTTGTTTGTTTTGTTTTTTGCCAATACCATACTGTTTTTATCACTATAGCTTTGTAGTATAACTTGAAGTCTGGGATGGTGATGCCCCTGCTTTGTCCTTGTTGCCCAGAATTGCTTTTGCTATTATAGGTCTCTTCAGGTTCCATATATATTTTAGGATTTCCTTCTCTAGTTTTTTAAGAAATGTCATTGATATTTTGATTGGGATTGCATTAAATCTACATAACAGTTTTAGAAGTATGCCATTTTGACAATATTGGTTCTGTCTATCCAAGAACAGGGGATATATCCTCTTCGATCTCCTTTTTCATTGTACTATAGTTTTCATTGTAGTGGTGTTTCACATCCTCAATTAAGTTAATTCCTATGTATTTCATTTTTCTTGGTGCGACTATGAAAGGTATCGTTTCCATAATTTACCTCTTGGTGAGTTTATTATTGGAGTATGGAAATGCTATTGCTTTTTGAGTGTTGACTTTGTATCTTGCTATGCTACTGAATTTGGTTATTACTTTTAGGAATCTTTTTGGAGTATTCTATGTAGAGAACCATATCATCTGAATAGTCATAATTTAACTTCTTTCCTATCCATATTCTTTGTATTTATTTCTCTTTTCTCATTGCTTTAGCTAGTAGTTCAAGAACTATGTTGAGCAGAAGTGGTGATAGCAGACATCCTTATCTTATTTTTTATTTCAGAGGAAAAGCTTTCATTTAGTATGATGCTCAATGTTGATTTGTCATAGATGGCTTTTATCAGCTTGAGACGAAAGCCTTCTATTCCAATTTTCTTTAGAGTTTTTATTATGAATGGATGGTGGATTTTGTCAAAGGCCTTTTCTGCATCTACTGAGATGATCATGTGATTATTATCCTTGCTTCTGTTTATGTGGTATATTACATTCATTGATTTGCATATGTAGAACCATCCTTACATCCCTGGAATGAATTCTACTTGGTCACAATGTATCATTTTTTTGATGATTATCTGCATTCTGCTGGCTAGTATCTTATTGAGAATTTTTGCATCTATGTTCATTAAAGAGGGTCGCCTATAGTTCTCTTTTTTGTTTGGATCCTTTTCTGGTTTTGGAATCAGGATAATGCTTGTTCCAGGAATCCCTTTGGGAGTATTGCTTGCCTTTCAATTTCATTAAAGTGTTTGTGGGGTATTGGCATTAGATGTTCTCTAAAGTTCTTATAGTATTTGCCAGTGAATGGTAGAGACTTGGGCTTTTCTTAGTTGGTATTTTTGAAATTAATTTTTCAATTTCACTGAGTGATGTTGGATTATTCAAGATTTTTATATCTTCTTGGTTCAGCTTTGGTAGTTCATATGTATCTAGGAATCTATCCATTTCTTCTAAATTTTCCATTTCATTAGAGTACATGTTCTTAAAGTAGCTACTAATAATCTTCTGGATTTCTGCAGACTCCATTGTGATTTTGCATTTTTCATTTCTAATTGAATGGATTTGAGTCTTTTCTTTCCTTATTTTGGTAAGAGTGGTTATGGATTTGTCTATTTTGATTAATATTTCAAAGAACCAACTCTTCACTTCATTGATTTCTTTGTATTTTTTTGTCTCAATTTTATTAATTTCTGTTCTTGTCCTTATAATTTCCTTCTTCATACTAGTTCTGGGTTTGGATTCTTCTTGTTTTACTCGGACCTTGCAGTGTATTATTAGGTTATTTATCTGAGCTTGGTCTGTTTTCTGATGTGGGGGTTCACTGCTGTAAACTTCACTCTTAGGACTGCTTTCATTGTGTCACGTAGATTCTAGTATGTCATACTGGCATCATTTGATTGTAGAAACTGTCTAATTTCTTCTTTAATTTCATCTGTAACCCATTGATTATTCAAGAGGGCATTGTAAAATTTCTGTATGTTTGCATAGGTTCTGTGGTATTTTTGCCATTGATTTCTAGTTTCGTTGCACTATAATCTGATAATATGTTTTATAGCTTGTGTCTAGATGTGCCCCCAAAGCCTCATGTGGTCATAGGTGAGGCTTTTCAGAGGTGGCTGGAACTAGAGTATGTGATGCTGGGATTAAGCATGTGATGCTGGGATCAAGGGTGTGTGATTACTAAATTAGCCCACTGATTGGTTTGGCATAGTTCTGGGTGTTGATAATGGGAAGGCCCTCCCTGGGTGTGAGAGGATAGAATATAAGGGACAGAACAGGGTTGCTATTGTTGCTTGCAGCTTCATTACTTTTCTACTTTACTGCCTTCTGCCCACCATGAACTCTTTCTCCTCACAATGCCCCTCTGCCATGACACCCTTCCTTGGAGCCAGCCAACTGTGAACTGAAACCTCCACAAACTGTGACCTATAATAAACATTTCTTCCTTTAACTTTGGGTGTTGTGTATTTTGTCTCAGCAATGAAAAAGTTAACTAAGGCAATATGCATAGAAAAATTTCGATTCTTTGCTTGAGCATGCTATATGAGTATGTGGTCTATTTTGGAGAAAGTCTCATGTGCTGCTGAGAAGACTGTGTATTCTGTTGTCGTTGGATGGAACGTTCTGTAGATATCTATTAAGTCCATTTGTTCATAGGTGTGGTGGTTAATTGACTAATTGTCAACTTGAGTGGGAAACACCCAGCTGAATTGAGTTGGCATGGTTCTGGGTGTGGAAGACCCACTTCTGTTAAATTGTTTTCTGAATGGTATAAAAGGAGAATGGGGACCAGTGAGATGGCTCAGTGGCGTAAGCGCCTGCCTGGCAAGCCCGAGGGCCCGAGTTCGACTCCCGGAACCCACATACGAAAAAAGGGCTGGTGATATTGCTCACTGGCACGGGCGCCTGCTGGCGCACGAGGTCCTGAGGTCGACCCCCGGTACCCACAAAAAAAAAAAAAAAAAAGGAGAATGAGAGGGAGGGATTTCAGCTGATCTTCTTTAAAGGAGCATTGTTGCAGCTACTTTTCTTCGAAGGAGTTTTGGCTGCTTTCTCTCTTTAGGGGAGGCTCAATCCTTGTCTTCATCTTGGACATCATCTCCTGGCTTTCAGTGTGGATCCCACAGCCTTCTGGCTCAGATCCTTCAGCATTTTGGCACAAACACTTCAGCTCCCAGCACTGGCCCTTGGGCCTTTCCAGCGCAGATCCTTCAGTCTCCCATAGCAGATCCTTTGGCTTCCTCATATGGAGTTACATGGGCATTGCTGTGGGCTCCAAGTCCTCAGCTGGATCCTTCGGGTCTCCAGTGTGCAGACAGACATCTTGCACTCTTCTACATCTGACTCTAGTAAGCACTGAATAACACAGTAGGTTTGGGTCAACTCTCATATTGCTGTGTTGAATTATTGTCTAGCTGATCCGGCCATTGGTGATAATGGGGTATTCAGGCCCTCCATTACAATTGTATTAATGTTTGTTTGATTTTTCATGTCCATTAGGGTTTGATTTATGAAGATGGGTGTGCAGTATTTAGTGTGTATATGTTTAAAATTATAACTCTTTCTGTTAAATTGTTCCCTTAACCAATATGTAATGAATTTCTTTGTTTCTTCTGCTCAGTCTTGGCTTGAAATTTACTTTGTCTTAAACTAGGAGACCCACTCCTGCTTTTCATGGGTTCCCATTGCATAGAATATTGGTTTCCACCCTTTGATTTTTAATCTGTGAGTTTCTTTTTGAATTAAATATGTTTCTTGTATAGTGCATATTATTGGTGTTCTTTTTGATCCATCCTGCCAATCTGTCTGTTTTGATGAGGGAATTGAGACCATGTACATTGAAGTTTATTACTGAGAGGTATTGACTTATTCTAGTCAGTGAATTATTTTCCCATTGCTGATTTCCTCATTTTCCCCTTCTGCTTAGCTGGTCATCCTGCCAAGTGTATTTATTCTTTTGTACTTATTGGCATTGTTGGCTTCATGTCTTTTTGTAGGATATCCTTGAGAATGTTCTATAACACTGACTTGATGGTCATGAATTTCTTGAGGAGTTCATTATCATGGAAATATTTTATTTCTCAATCCATTTTAAAGGAAAGTTCTGCAGGATACATAAGTCAGGATTCAAAATTGTTAACTTTTACAGATTCAAACAATTCACTCCAAGCCTTCCTGGCCTCTAAGCTTTGTGGAGAGAAGTCTGCTGTAATTCTAATGGGTTTACCTTTATATGTGATTTGTTGCCTGTCTCTAATAGCTTTTAAGATTTTGTCCGTGTGATGGACTTCTGGTACTTTGAATATGATGTGGTGGAGAGAGGTTCTCTTTTGGTTGTGGCTACTTGGGGTTCTATATGCCCCAGTTATCTGTATGTTTATTTCTTTTGGGAAGTTTCCTGCCATTTCTGTGAACAGGCTTTTTTATGCCATTTTGTTGTTTTCTGATTTTTCACTTATTCCCATTATTCTTAGATTAGTCTTATTTGCATCATCTAGCAGTTGTTGGATCCATTTTTCATGTTCTCTTGTTTCTTTGTTTTTTTGTTTTTTTAATGTGGGTACTGGGAGTCGAACTCAGGACCTCGTGCTTGCCAGGCAGGCACTTATGCCGCTGAGCCATATCTCTTGTTTTTAAGGTGTCTCTAAATAGTTGATCTTTGAAGGCATCATTGTCCTCTAGTTCTGACATTCTGTGTTCGCATTGGTCAGTTCTGCTCTCCATACTTTTGAAATGATTTTAAATCTCCTGAATTTCTGATTGAAACCTTTTAGAGTCCCTAATTACTTAGTAAACTGGTCAGCCATGTTTTGTATAATTTTATTTAGCTCATCTAACTTTTTTAAAGTGTCATCTGAAAACTCCTGCATCTTTTTGGTTATTACTTCCATTATCTTTTTAGTTATACTGTCTCCAATCCCACTGCGAACCTCTTTGAGCTGTTTTCTGACCTCCTCTGCTATCCTTTTGAGTAATTCAGGTTTGTGGTTTATGCTATTCTGCCCCTTTGTGGCCCCTGGATTGGTTTCAGGGGAGTTGAGAGTTTGGGAAGGTATTTTGTTTCCTTTTCTTTTCATGTTTCTATTGTTTTTGTTTGTTTGCTTTGTATTGTGCTGAGGTTTGTGGATGCTTACAGTCTAAAGACTTTGTTGTTAATGTGGAGGTTCCTGGTTGCTTTTCAATGAAGTAATTTGGGTTACCTAACTGTATTCATTTGCCACAGCCCCAAGATCTGACCACCTTGGTTAATTTGGGAGGGAAGGATGCAGTGTAGTTCGCCCAGCAATCATGTTCTCTGAGAATGTACTCTGTATTGTTAATATCACAAGGATAATCTGAGTGTTGGCTTCCTTTCTCTAGAGAAAAAGGAACAATTATGCAACCCTGTTAATCTCAAGTGAATTAGCTACAGTAGTATTTTCCAAGACACATTAGATATTGATATACCATAAGAACCAAGTATGTATCACCCTTAATCCTAGAGAAGAAATCAGCAAGTATGATTTAAACATTATGGCAACCCAGGTACTGACTTCCAGATGATATGTTCTAAATGTGACAGCTATATCTCTGCTAATTGTGGAAAAGAATTCAACAGTAATTTTACAAAATTAACTGTCAAAAGATTAACAAAACTGTATCATTCTACTTTTAAAGATACAGGGTTTGGGGATGGGGAATGCAAGAGGAAATCTTTGGTACCTTAAACTCTGATACGAGGAAGAGAGAGAAGTGGTATAAAGGATCTTATTGGAGAGTGGCAGGATCTCTATACAATTAGGTAAAGGTGAGAGAAAAAACTAGCAAGAAATATAAGACAAAAAAAGAGGGAGAAAAATTGTATAGAGTAAAAATAAGAGAAATAATTATAAGATAGAAGGATTAAAAGGGAGAAAAAGAAAAAACAGAAAAAAGTAAGAAAAAGAGATAAGAAGCAAAGCAGAAGGACAAAGGAAGATTTCCAAAGTCCCAGGAAACTGGTGAAGAAAAAAGGAGAGAAGGAAGGAAGGAAGGAAGGAAGGAAGGAAGGAAGGAAGGAAGGAAGGAAGGAAGGAAAAAGAAGACCCAATAAAATTAAAAACAATACTCACACTCACAAAAAACAAAAACAAAAACAAAAAACCAAACAAACAAGAACAAACCAAAAACAAAGAAAAAAAGAAATTTACCCGTGATTTCAAGAATGTGGTTTTCAAAAGAAAACTGGTCTACAGTTTTTGAGGCAGTATCCAATTTAAGATGTGTCCCTGTTCTTGTTCATAGATAAAAAAATGTTGTCAGAGCCAGACCCATGCTGAATGCCATCACCAGGGTGAGGGTTAGGAGCTGCCAATTCTGGGACTTTCCAATCCACTGAGATTCACACTGATCCTGGCCTCTGGCTGTGGTGGTTGGGCCCTGGGTCGTTTAGCTTAAGCCCTCTGGAGGTCTCTTGCCAGCCTGACCATGGCTCCAACTTGGATGTCTCTTGTGTCTGTCCCTCATCCAGTCACTGAGGGATCATAACACTGAAAGCCCTGGAATGAAGCCAACCCATGGCTTCTCTGAGTCCTGGGTTCAGTGGACCTGGAATGCCATCCAACCACTCTCTCCAGGGGGTGGCAGGCACTTGGACCGGAGTCACTGACCAGCTGTTGCAGCAGACAGCTTCTGCTGGTCCGTTCCACTGCTGGGTTTCTCCCTGAAGGCTTCTCAAGTCCCCCACTTTCTCTTTGTTTCTGTGGGTTCAGTATTGCCACAAGCCAGGAGTTGGAGAGTAAGTACAGATTGCCCCTTCCATTTTTCTCTCTTGTGTTCTTTTCTTCAGTTTCTCTGTAGGCTCCAATCTTCCCATCAGGTCTTTCCTGGGTCAGCATTCAGAATCGAGGAGAGGCTGAGTTGTTGTTGCTTTACCACTCGGCCATTTTCCTGGAAGTACGACCCTGCCGATATTTTTGACTGGGATGGCATTAGATATAAAGATCAATTTAGGGGATGCATTTTACTTGATTTTTGATATATTTCTACTCCTATTTATATCATATTTAATTTTTCTCAGCAATTTTTGTAGTTTTGTGTGCAAATTTTGCATCTAACTTGTTAAAATTATGTCTAAGTATTTCATGTTCTTTGATTTTTTAATGATGTTTATGAAATTATTTTTCAGTTATTTGATGATAGTACATGGAAATATGATTGTTTACAACTGACCTCACATACATTGTAAATACATACATTTACATTATGCACATTGGATTTATTCTTCATAAAGAGCAAAAGCAATATATACAAGGTACAGTATGTGTTTGACTTTGATAAATTTACTTGTTATTTCTAGTTTCTTTTCTCCAGTTTGTTTGCCATCTACTTCATGATTTTCTACATCCACAATTTGTAAATGAAGAAGTTGTTTTTTCACCCTTTTCAAATGTGTGGACGAATTTCTTTTTCTTGTCTTGTTGTACCAGCTTGTGGTCTTCTACCACAGTCTTAAATATAAGTGGTGAGTTCAGACAATCTTCCTGATAAAAAGGAAAGCCATTTTTCATCATTAAGAATAATATTTTCTCCTTTTCAGTAGATATTTTTTGTTAGATTGAGAACATTCTCTTCTATTCCCAGTTTTCTGTGACTATCAAGAAGTGGAATTGAATTTTGTCAAAGTGTTTTCTTCTACTTCTATTAAGGGACTCACCTAACCCCACCCTATTTATTCTGTTGATGGAAAATTATATTAATAATTTTTCAAATATTATAGCAACCTTGCTCTTAAGTATCCTATTTGGTTCTGATATATTTTACTCTGTATACATTGCTTTTGCTCTGAATAAAGAAAAAATCAAATGTGCACATTATAAACCTGACAGCAATCACATATGTATACATGTGCACACATACACCAGTCTTAAAGAATAAGACAGTAGCAGAGATGAAATTGCTTATTAGAGCCATACATTTTTATATCTTTCTCTTCTCCAGTAGTTTGTCTTACAAGGCAAATATCAGTGGCCTCAGCTTGCCCAAACTCTAATCTCGGCCTTTTTAATTGAACAAGACTTCCATGCCCTCCCTAAGCCATGGTCTGGAAAATTCCTTCAGGTAGATTCTAGGGCTCACATGTTTCCATGCCTTCCCTCACGGATTACGGTCCAGTTCTGCCTCTTTTCCAGTATCTGAAAATAGCTCGAAAATATACTATGTTTTCTTATTATCTACAATGGAGGCCAAGGCTGACACCAGTAACTACAATATTGTCAAAAGTGAAAACCACAAGCTAGTTACTTTTAACAGCATGGTCTTTCTGTAAGTGCTGATGCACAAGTGGGTAGTATTAAAATATAAGCAAATGATGTTATTCTTGTCTTGATTCTACAGCCTCAATAATTCAGGGGTCTTGTAGCAAAGGCAACTGTAAAACAGCATGTGATTAACATCTTTGCCACATTTTTGAAGCCTCGCTCCAAATACAGTATAAGAGAAACAATGGCTTACGGAGAAAAGTGCAAGTTAAGATTGGACAGCTGTGCTTTAAAAATTAGTGAAAAGAAGCATTCAATTGAGACAGGAAATATGAGCCAGCCAATTAAACACATATATACTAATTACAGAGCAATGGTGACAAAAGTGGGGCTTTTTTGAAAGCTAAAAGTAAGAACAAAAATTAACTACTTTGAAGTAAGTCACTGAGGGGAAGAAACGATGATCATTAGTCTGGGGACATTTAGGTACAGGCAGAGGGCTAGAGCCTCAGACCCCAGAGCACTTCTCTGGTTTAAGAATTCTATGATTAAAAACAAAACTTTAAAAGCTATTACATTAATAGACCTCATTTATAAACCATCAACTAAAGTATCGCCTTATGGACATCCTGTTTCTAGTTTTCAAGAAAAAGCAAAGAAAAAATCTTTCCTTCATTTTATAGTGCATGTATGTATTTGGGTATTACTAATCAAAGGCTGCAAATATAGATTGAACTGCAGATACATTTTGAAAGATATAAAATCCCATCATTATTATAAATACCACTTTAATTACTTTCATATATCTCATCTCATCAATTCTTCTCTACTTGCCTGTTTTTAAAGAAAAACAAGAAGGGAACTTTTTCCACAATTCTCCATTCCTTTAATTTTTACTTTTTCTTAGTTTTAAACAGCAGCCATAGCTGTCAGAAAAAGGCTAAGTAGTGTTTTCTCTAACTGTAAAAAAACAAAACAAAACAGAAAACAGAGTTAAGTTAAAAGTTATTTTACATTCTTGCACTTATTTTTCCAATTTTTTTCAACTAGGTTGGGAATGAAAAATAGATTTAATATTTAATGCCAGATCTTAATCACTGGTGGTAGCTGATTTGATCTCTGTATTGAGAGAGAGGGGATGATTTTCTGATCAGTCAGAGTAATTATCAATTGCTCCTATCCCCGGACAAAGAAAGCAGTATAAAGGTATATTGCTGTATCTTGACAAGTCACCATACTTGGATCAAGGTATTTTATAATATATATAAGACCAAATCCTGTTCTTAAGACTAGTGTAGAATAATTCTATCACTAATGATAACTGTAAGAATAATGACAGTATATGAATCAGGGTTAGTTCATAAGACTAGAAATCATATCCAGGTACTTCAGGTAGGCAGAAATTTAATGCAAGAATTTCATAAAACTGTTGGAAAAGCTGAAGGAGAGAAGACCAGGGAAAACTACCCCCTAATGTCAGCTTTGCAGTACCTTTCAGGGCGTGAGGAAGTTGCAAAAATGTGTGAGAAATGCTCCTGCAGGTGATAGCAGCCCACTCCCCTGAGGCAGATGAGACTGAGAGCCGGACAAGTCCAGCCGTTCGTCCTAAGTCACCCACTGGCCAGGCACAGAGCTCAGGTCTTACTCTCAGTGTAGCAATCTTTCTACAACATAGCTTTATTTCTTCACATTAAACTTAGTCTTTTATTGCTATCAAATACATATCCATGTCTTATCATGATTTTCTTGTGTTGTTTCCTCTTATTTTTAAGTCCTAGTTTTGCTTTTTTACAAAAAAAAAAAAAAAAAAGAAGAAGAAAGAAAAAGGAAAAGAAAAGAAAACAGGCCTGCCTGTACTAGTTAAACGTTTATAGGCCCTTGGAACTCTTACTTCTGAATTTCCACCCTACACCCAATCAAATGTATTAATATGCATCTACTTTGGGGGTAAAAAAAAATGTAAGTTTGCTTTGAAAATAATTTGGCTACAGATAACTAGCTTAATTTGAAGTTGGCTATGTTTTCTTGGCAATCACTTTACATAGTTGGAAATTCTTGCAAAGTGAGAAAAATGTAAGCTCCAAATTGTTTAAGTGTAATGAAATATTTAGGAGTAGTACACATGACATCTAATGAAGTTGGCCCAATGTTACATTTTGTAGATGTTTAAACATTTATTGAATTCAATTTTTCAGTTTTCTTTTGGAAACCAATACTATTTATTTTCAGGTCTCAAACACTAACTTCTGGCCTTTCTATTTTTGGATAGCAAAAATGGGCCACAGCCCTGTATATTTTATTTACAACTCCTGCTTCCTCTCTCTGGACATCACCAAGGGGAGACTTTGGAACCCATATGCCTCCATGCACACTGCTCCTACTGAGCAGAATGACATCCGTCGCCCCCCAGCCCTCCCATGCCTGGGACGTACACTCCAAGGTTTACTTTCTCTTTGGTCTCTCTTAAATCAACTCCCCGCCCACCTTCCTGTAGAGCTGAGCCCTCCCTCTCTTATCATGGAAAACTGTGAATTTTGATTGAGGATATTTATTTGCATGTTTGTTTCCCTTCTCAAGGTGGAGATAATTTGATGCTCTTAAGAGTTTACTTAAGCACAGGTCCCCAAGCGTGTGGACCACACTTCTAAAACACTGTGTATTAATACAATTTCATTAAGTAGCATTCAAGTACCTTCTGTATGCAAGACATTATATAGGGGATGTCAAAGAAGAGTTTAATACTACCCTTATCTTCAAGATACCTCCAATTTTTGTTTGCAAGTTTTAGCACAGAAGATAATGATAAATTTCAATCCTTAGTCACTAGACTCAAAATTATATTCAGAATTGTAAGTGTAAACATTTCTAGTTTATTTTCACATGGTTACTTTCTTTAAAATTCAATATCCAAGAAGCGTATAAATGAAGGAATGTGGTACAATATGAAATGTTTCATTGTGGTACATTGTAGAATATTAAAACATTTTCAGGTACATAACTTTTTGTGATCCATACAGAAATGCGACAAAAACAAAGCTGGCAAATCATCCCCATTTCACAGATGAAGAAATGGAGGGTTCCGGAGTCTAAGGAGAGCACGATCAGATCTTAGGTTAATATCCAAGCCTAGCATGACGCTCAGAACATGTTTCACCTCAGATCCCAGAATGTTAAAGCAAAGTCAGACTGGTGACAAATTAGCATTGTGGATAATTCAGCCATGAATGTAAATGAGAGTTATAAGATAAATGACATTTAGTGACATTAATTAACTGATTAAATTAAACCTGATATTTTAATCAGACTTTGTTTGTGCAAAGTGCTACATAAAATGAAATGTAGTTTAACCTAGTTACTTTTAAAAATTCCAGTTACCATAACAACTTCTTGTTATTTCAGTTAAAGGTGGTCTTTTCTTTATATTATTTTTAGAACTATAGTTGCCATAACAACCAGATGCCGTGTATTTGATCAGTTAAATCATTCCCAAAGAGTTGAAATATGGTGTTCTCTTAGAAACAATCAAAATACTGTAAGTGGAGTGTCAGGAATCCCAAATGGCAGTACAGACACAATTTTTCAAGGAGCTTACATGTGAAACAAAAGATCAGTGAATCTTCCTTTGTATGTTGGGCTTATGATGTTTCTCAGTTACAGAAATCAAAAAGAGATTATTTATCAATTGGAGGAAAATAGAGATGTCAGGTCCTAGGGTAATATGAATTGTCAGAGTTACGAAGAGAAATGACGTAAATGATAAATTCATCTTCACTGGGTTTGGGGGTTTTGTTAGAAACAATATTATCAGAGCTGTACCCAAGCCGGGGCTGGGGAGAGGCATTGGACTATACACAACTGATGGCATCTGAAAGCAGCCCTACCTTTCTGTGTTCAATTTCCTTTCCCATCCTCCTCTCGTTGGAGGAGAATTTTTAAAGGAGTCTGCTTCTGTCTTGACAAACTGCTTTTCTTGTATCAATGAGAAAAGCCACCGAGCACTAACAGACTCTGCAATTAGAAATTGGGAGCAAAAGAGTTCAAACATGGGAGAAGGCAGCCAGGTAAGGTGAAGGCGAGAGTGGGCAGAAGGGTGAAAGGGCAAGACAAGAAAGAGGGCAAGAGAGAAAGAGGGACCGGATGGGAGACACATTCTCATGTGTAGCCATCTGGCCCTGCTGAGAAATAAGCAGGCGTAATAAGTTAAAAATACTTGTGGCTATCCACGTCCAATCATATGAAAATATTCCTGACATATTGGGCCCAAATGCATGGAGCAATAATGTCAGGAAAATTCCCTTGCTCTCGGAATCCGCGTCCTCACCTGTTTGAGGTAAATTTGCCCTCCAGGGCAGGTGTCTTGCTTTATTTGATGGGCAGCCATCCACACTGGAGGTGGTAAGGACTAGAGACACATCTGGTTGCCCTGAAGGGAGGGCCAAGTTGCCCATTAAGTGACAAATAAAGATGGCCTCTACCCCGTCACCCTCTGCCCATAAAATGCACAGGAGGGAGTCGGTTTTTCGCCCACACCAGCCAGTCACAGGAGCAATAGACGGGTGGTAGGAGTGTCACCGTGGATTCCGGGTTTAATTATAGTCCTCTTGTTTAATGAGGTTTCCCGAGGAGGAGGAGGTGGGGGATTGGTGTGTGCTTATGTGTCTGGGGGTTATTTAATTAAAAAACAATAAAGCTGCCAGCTGCCGCTGGTTAACAATCTGGAGCCCGCCCCTTCCTCCTCACAGACTTCACAACGCTGACATGAAACCTCTCTGACCTGCCCTGTGCTGAGGCTCTGTTAGCGCCCCCGGATCAAGCCAGCTCCTTTCCTTCCCAAGCTTCTTTGGCTGCTGAAACATTTTGATCAGGTGGAGGTAAAGATTCCCTTATGGTCAAATTACAAAAGGAAAACAAAGATCAGATCTGCTCTTTCCTAGGTACTTATTTTGAGACTAAATAAATAAATAAATAAAACCAAACAAACAACATCCAGGACAAAACAAAGCATGCGTTCTGCTCCTCCCTGCTCTGTGTATCCTGGCTGCATGGAAAGCAGGGAAGGTTTTCTACCCTAGATTCTTCAGAGGAGGGAGGATAGTTTCCTACCGGCATCAGTCTTCAGTTTTACCCAGTTTTAATACATATATATTTATATATATGTAGCTTCTCAGGCTCCTCCCTGGATATTTTGAATAAATTAGCCTTCCTTGATTTTTATGATCAGAAAATTTCGAGAAATTCCCTTCTGTTCACAGGAAGGACCAGATCAGGGAAATGAGAGAGGGGCTGACTCAGAAAGGCTCTTCCACGATGGTAATTTGGCCTCTGATATATTTCACAGTTGCCCACCGAGAACCAAAGCCTGTCTGTGATCTCCCTGTCTCCTAACACCTCTAACTCAGCTAGCAAGAAAGCAGTGTAACAAAACTACTGAGTGTGTCTCTAGGGAGAAGAAGCCCCATAAGGATGAGCCGTGTAGTCCAGTAGCATTCCTGCTCCCGCCAGGAGTTGAAGGCCTGTGGCAACTTCCCGATGCAGCATCCTGGGCCTTAAATCAGGACTCCCTTCCTTCCTCACCAATCAAGCTCATGTGCAGGCTATAAGGCTTCCCTCTGTGGTAGGTGACAACCATCCCCTTTTGCCTGGCACTATCTAGGGTACAGCTTTTAAAATCTCATTCAGACAATGCTGGGCATTAGATACCCCACTTCAGGTAACTGGCTCATACCATTAGCACCCCCTCCCCAGTTTAGGTGCACCATAAATTAGATATGTGAGAGGGGAGTTGTCCATCTTGGGATACTCAAGCCTCAGGTGTGAATTCTCTGCACCCCGTTTAGCACTCTATTCTCAATTTCTCTTCTCCAGTCCCTATGAACTGGCTCAAGAGTCAGAGTAACTGTCCAGCTGCCAATCACTGTTTTTCCTGGGAAATACTCTCCTAGACTGAGTCCTATGTTCTCAAAATCAAGATTCTCCCAGGACTGTCGTGCGCCCTTTTAAGTCCACCAAGTGGGCTGAACTGGGATTCATTCATCTTCATAGTTATACTTCATTTGCATTTCTTTTCTTTTTTTTTTTTAATGTGGGTACCTGGGGTTGAACTCAGGACCTTGCGCCTGCCAGCAGGCGCTCATGTCGCTGAGCTATATCACCAGCCCTTTTTTTCCTTTGTGTGTGGGTACCGGGAGTTGAACTCAGGACCTCGCGCTTGCCAGCAGGCGCTTATGCCACTGAGCCATCTCACTGGCCCTCATTTGCATTTCTAATGTACAATTTGCATGACAATTGCTTATGCCTCAGTCAGATTGGCTCTGAATTAATCCACCTTTATTCGGGAGAGAGAGGAACTATAAAAGCAGAATACTGTGGGCTCCTGCTCAGAGGAACTGACTCCACATCCTGGCTGTGCCATTTGCAGGCTCAGCAATCTTCGATCAATTGCTTTTGTTTTGTGAAGAATGGAGATGGTGTTACGGTAGAATTGTGTCCTCCTGAAATTATACTGTATCGTGAAGTCCTAACTGCTAGTCCTCAGAAGATGGCCTTACTTGGAAATCAGGTAATTGAAGACGCGACTACTTTAGTTAGTATGAGTTCATACTCATCTAACTCAAGTTCGTCATCCTGGTGTGGGGGGATCCTTTATCCACAATGGCTGGTGTCCCTGTGGTAAAGGGAAATCTGAAGACAGACACGGTATGGGGAGAAAACCATGCGAAGTTCGGGTTACAGGGACACAGTCAAAAGCCCACCAGAAGGCGGTGCCAGAAGGCAGTGGGAGAGAAACCTGAAGTGACCAGATCTTTCCCTAGACAGCAAAGGGAGCATGGCCCTGCCAACCTTGGTCTTGAACTTGCAGCCTCCAGACTGAAATTTCTGTTCAGAAATACCTTTCTGTTGTTTAAGACACTCAGTTTGTGGTACTCTGTTATGGCAGCCAACTAATACAGTGGTAACATTGATGTCAGAGGGTTAACTGAGGATTAAACATATAAGGTTTTTTTTTTTTTTTTTACTTTAAAGTACTTGGTACATAGAAATCATTGCTGGAGAAACGGCAGTGGGGGCGAGGCCTAAGTGGGTAAATTGTCCACTTGGAGTTACAGACTGAAGGTTCAAACTCCATTTCCTGCCCTAATTTACATGATAACTGCAAATCACTTCAACCTCCACTCTCTCTGATCCTCGTTTCCCATCTGAAAAATGAACACAATGATATAAACTTTGTAAGATGGTTTGATGACTGAGGAAGAGAAAATGTGGAAGCACACCAACCAGCTATACAACAGAAGCCATATTGACAGAGAAAGCACAAAAATCACACTCCGTATTTTCTCAGCACCCCTATCTTTGCCCTTTTAGTGCTGGTCTGAGGCCATGAGCTAAGACCTGAGGGACAGATAGCACTTGTGACCCTGCCAACCCTTGCTTTTGAGGGAAGATGGGCCCATTGGAAAGACCTCTTTCCTTCCTTCCTCCCTGCTCACCCCCATTTTGTGAATAAGTTTCATATTTTTATTTTCCTGAGGATCAAAAGAACTATAACCCTGATAGTTCATGGTTTGAGCCCCCTTTCCTTTCTTCTTTGGAAGAAACAATCTGATAGCTGTAATTATTCCTGCAGACCCAATTATTTTCACAGAAATTAAATGTGTCTCTACTAGTACTTCAATAGATCAATGTGTTCGCAACAATATCAAACCCTCTTTTACTCCTGCTATGTTGAAGAAATGAACAGTTGAGTGCCAGATTGCAGAAATGAGGTTTGTTTAATGTTTACTGTGAGCAGACCCATTGCTCTTAACAAAGAGGAGAGCTGGGCTGCTTATAGGCAACCAAACCCATGATTGCAACTCACATACAACCCTCCTCCAGGACTAAGCCTCTACATATTGAAATATTTGTTCCAAAGTGAACATCCAAGGCCTTAAACTATCAAAGCCCCTTTACCCAATGACTCTATTTATAGAAACGTATCTTACAGAAATACTCACACACAGTAACACAATGATTTGTACAACGAGTGTATTCGGTGGAGCTTATTTACAGCTTTTTAGAAGCAAAATCCTAAATTCTAATACTAGAATTGATTCCATGAAATATAGTTCATCTTACCCATCACATAGGATTGGTGAGACATTTCAACACCTTTGTGAAAGTCCCAGTGAGTTATGGCATCAGATCCATACGCACTTTACAATCAACTGGTGTCTGTCCCCATTTCTATTTCACACTACTTCCTGGGCGATGATAGAATCCATGCCATGCAATTTCCTGGAAGTGCCAACAACTGAATAGAAAATGGAGACTTCAAAGGGAACTATTACCTCTCTTGGCTTAATTTTTTCTCCAGCTTCCATCTCATCAATCAAGTGACATCCGCCTCAAATGTTGCCATTAAATCCCCAGGAAGAATTTTGCTGAGAATTTAACTGGAAATCTCAATGCTGGCATTGCAACCTCTTTTTCAACATGATAAAAGTCCTCTCTTAAAAGGATCCATGCTGTACCTGTAAGCCACGTGCCAAGAGGCCTAGGATCCATCTACTGATGCTGCATATAATTTCTAGCTACAAATAGGTCTTGTGTATTCAAAGGGTGGCTGAGTAGAAAGGGCTGCTTTGAGCCCCATGCCCTAGCAAAATAAGTCAAGAAATGACAAATATCAACCTGGATACAAATCACTATGAGGTGTGGGAGAGAGGTCAAAGAAATACAAGATATAGGCTATATTACCTACAGATTTGCAACTAGTGGATTAAAAGGTATGTTGCTACTTGTGTGTTTGTTTGTCTTTCTATCCATCTATCCATCTTAATCTTCGAATAACAGCTGTTGGTGACAGGTGCCATATGTCCTGAGTATATGCTATATTCTCAAATGTAGACATATGTCCCCAGTTCCCACCACTAAATAAACTTCAGCAGTTGCTTCTCTCTGGTCTAGGAGTTTAAAATGGAGATAAATTAGAACAAGACTTGTTTGCAATTGGCGATCACTCCAGACCAAGTTTTTTCAGTGTTGGCATGGCTGACGTTTTGGATCATATGATTCTCTGGGTGATAGGGTGTCATGTACATTGTAGCATGTTTAGTAGCACCCTTGTCTTCTACCTACTAGCTGCCAGCAGTTTTTTCCTACTTGCGGCAACCAAATAATATCTCAAGATACAGCTAAATGTCCTCTGAAAAGCAAAGCCACCCCAGCTGGGACTCATTACACCAAATGAATCACACAGTATTGCCTTGTGCTTTGTCAACTAAGTTGAACTGAAGCGAGTTCCCTCCAGAATCCCCTCTCACCTTGGTGGCTCGGGTGGCACCAAAGCAGCTCCCCGACCTACTCCTTTAGGTGCTGAGCTTTCCTTCCCAAGTGCTGATCTAGCTGTCCCAGCATGGCTTCAGAGCCCACACTAGACACAGAGGTGGCAGCTTGTATGGGTTACATCATCAGCTCCCAAGTGGTTTTGCTCCTTGGATTGAACACTTATAAGTGAGGATTTCAGGTTGCAGTGACACTTTGGAAAAGAACTAGAAGATTTTTTGTTCGTTCGTTTGTTTTTGTTTTTTGAGACAGTGTCTCACTTTGTTATGCAGGTTGGCCTTGAATTCACTATGTAGCCCAGGCTGGCCTCGAACTCACGGTGATCATCCTGCCTCTGCCTTCCAAGTGCTGGGATTATAGGTGTGTGCCATCATGGCCTGCAGGTCCTGGAAGATTTCTCAGCATTTATTTAATGCCAGATAATTACTCTATGCCAAACCTGGTCATTATCTCTCTCTTGCCAGGGATTGGTTCAGAGCTGGGCAGAACTAAGTCAATTTAAGCCAATGAATTCAAGAAGAGGGTTGCTTGAGAATTCTGGACGAATAAAATTAGACTACTTCTTTTTTTTTTTTTTTTTTTTGTGGGTACCAGGTGTCGACCTCAGGACCTCGCGAGCCAGCAGGCACCTGTGCCACTGAGCGATATCACCGGCCCTTTTTTCGTATGTGGGTTCTGGGAGTCGAACTTGGGCCCTCGCACTTGCCAGGCAGGCGCTTATGCCACTGAGCCATCTCACCGGCCCCCCAGACTTCTGTTCAACTGAAATAAACACAAAAGTTTGCCTTATCTGTTATCTGTTGCTGCTAGCATCCATCATGTAACCATCATGTGGAAAACCTGCTTTAGGATAAAAACAAAGTCAAAAAGTACCTAGGCCTGAAAATATCTTTGAGCTGTACAATCAATAAACCCTGGAGCCTTCCCTGCTGCAGAGCTTCCTTTTGCATTTGATAATAAATTTCCCTACGGTTTAGGCCAGTCTGGCTGGAATTGCTATTACATTCTTCAACTATCTTTGTTTTAAACTTCGGATACAAATTATTCGCATTTATGAAAGATGATTTGACTTGCTCACCCTGAAATGAATCTATTCATTCTTCAAATGTATTACAGTGCTCTAGTCATCTCAGGACTGGGACTCTGGATGGTGCTACTTTGCTGCTTCTACCAATTTTGCCTGAGTCCTTGGTAGGAAGAGGAGTCGGTCCTTGGTGGAAACTCTCATCATCAGATTTCTCATAACACTTGTGAATTAAGAGCAAAGAACAAACAAAACTCAGCAAAGTGATCTCAGGAAATGCAGGCTCATGTGGTCTTGTTCCTTCAGTTCAAGGACACCTGGAAAGTTTGGCCCTTCTGCAGCTACAATCAGCACCACATGCTGGGCGCCCACACCAGCAGGAAACAAATATCCAGTGATAGGGCAGCCCGGCAAAACACTTCCTGGACTCTCTGGGATCCTCTTATCTGGAGCTAAGTTCTTAGATATCATTAAACTCTTGGATTCCAAATGTGGATACCTACTCTTTGGACCTTGAGTCTACAGGGATGGTGGGATGGAGCAGCAGAGTCACGGAATCCTGCTGCTAACAGAAGGTGTCCAGAGATGGACAGCGTGGTGAGGGGAGTCCTGGCTGGATGCCATCACTTCTGCACCAGGACACAGCTGTTCACTGCAAACCCATTCCTAAACAATACCCGGGCCAAGAATATGGGACCCAGACAAACTAAGTTCTAAAGCCTTGTGCTTCTACCAGAAAGTAGACACATGGTGCATCTTCTTAGAGCCTCATTGTCTCACCAATCAAATGAGAATATCAAAACTTATCCCCGGGCCGGTGAGATAGCTCAGCGGCATAAGCACCTGCCTGGCAAGCTCAAGGTCCTGAGTTCGAGTTCCGGTACCCACATACGAAAAAAGGCCCGGTGATATCGCTCAGTGGCATGGGCGCCTGCTGGCACATGAGGTCCTGAGGTTGACCCCCGGTACTCACACACACACACACAAAAACTTATCCTCATGCCTGGCCCGTAGTAGAAACTCAGTAAGTACCACTTTCTTTGTCTTCTCCTATCCCACCCCATCCCTGCTTCAGCTGGCCTCTCTTGCCCAGTGTCTCCTCCTCCTAGGTATTTGCCAGATCCTGCAGCTCTGCTGGGTAGCTCGTCCTGCCTGTAGCTGCCCACATTCTGACAGCTGGATGTGCTCCTATTCGGAAAAGCCTACTGTCCATGTTCAAAGCAAGCCAGGAACATGTCCAGACTTGTAAGTAAAGAAGACACACAGCCCACAGAGCCAGAATGTCTCCCTTCTCAGGGGAAAAATGAAGTTGTCAGGAGAGCCTGCTTCAGTGCACCAGTGGTGCTTTTGCTGCACGTTCATATCATTCCTGACTCGGCCACCTAAGTCTAATGTTTCAAAACTGGTCACACCAGTGATCTTCCAGTTCACTCACAGACTAATGGCTTTAGAGAAGTATAATATGCACATGGCTGTGAGCCAGCAACCCTGAGATTAATCCTGCTCTAGTGCTGCTTGACTGTGTGACTTCAGATAAGCCATTTCAGCCCAGTTTCCTCCGGCACTTAATTGGGGGATTATCTCACACTGTCTCAGATCCTGTATCATTTGGGGGCAGAGGTGAGATCACTGCATTATGAAAAGTGCGCTTCTCTAGCCTGTTTCAAGGATTTTGTGTCTTTTAGACCAGATAATCCCATGAAAGTCTTAGTTTCCTCAAGAGTCAAACAAAGTGTGCTAACCTCCAGCACTGAGGTGTAGCTCATATTTGGTTAATTGAATATCATTATGTGTTTTGAAACTGTCCCTGCATTTCAAATAGCCTGTTTCTTATTAGGAAAATTGTATATAATTGTTCAAAAATGTGGTATAAGAAAGCAGCTGCCTTAAGCATATTTCTGCAGAGAAGCCAATTGTTTGGGAATTGTGATGTATCCTGCCACTTGTAAAAAGAAGCCAAAAAAAAAAAAAAAAAAAAAAAAAAGAGAGAGAGAGAGATGAGAGGCACAAATATATTGACAGATGAGAAGAATAAATGTTTTTGTTGCATGCACCATGCAGAGGTGTCACACACCAAATTATGACATAACTGTCGGAGTAATGGCTGTAGCTGTTGCCTTTGAAAAGTGATCCACGATACCCACTCTTATAAACCAAGCAACGTGTCCAAGTCACTTCATACAACGGGGACAGCCTAATCCCATGGTGTGTGAACTCTGTGTCACACGTAGTCATATCACGGCAACAGGATTCATCCAGAAATAATCACATCCTCAGGAGAAGAAAAATTCCCTGTGTAACACACCGACATCCCTCCTAAACAAAGCAAGCATGTGAATCTGCCAGTGAACAGGAAAATTCCTTGGTGAATTTCCAAGGAAGAGCACAGGGAAAATATTCCATATGTCACCCACATTTCCATGTGTAGTAACCACTGGAGAGCAAGTATGACCTCAGTGAACCAGGAAGGTGTGTCCAGGCTGTATTCCTTCATTCATTTCACCATTTGTTTGTACAACAAGTATTTCCTCAACATCCGCTCAGAGCCAGGCACAGAGTATGTACTAGAAATACATGGCTCAGCAAGGGAGGTAAACATTGAACAAAGAAGAAAAAGAACAGTTAATTCCCTGAAATTGTAATAACTTCTTTAAGAAAGAGCTGGGTACTCTGAGTGTGGATTACAGACAATATTCTCTTTGAGAGGAGGCTGAAATCTACAAGCTCACAATCACTATAAGCCTACTTTGAATAACAAGAGACTTGGGAGTTAGTACCCAGGGAATGAGAAGTTCCATTGAGGATTTTTAAAAAATCATCTTTTAACATTTTATTTGATAACATGTTCCTGTCATTGAATATTCAAAATTTGGCAGGGAACATATCAGAACTCTCTTCTCAATTTGGCAAGCGATAAGCACTAAAAGTAATTGTAGATATGGGGAATACTCTTTCTAAAAAAATCCACTTTTTAAAAATAGAGAATCCGCATCTCTATAGCTGAATAGGTTCATGTAGCAGCCAAGATCACGGCTGTAACCAGACTGCCGGGGTCCCGAGTCTGCCTCCACCCCTGCAGATCTAGCAGGTAACTTACTTAAGCTCTCTGAGCCACATGGCCTCATTTCTAAGGCGGGAATAAACCTATTATTTCCTCTGTAGGGTCATTGTGAGGATGAAGTAATTCAATACACTTTAACCATTTCAAATAGCGGTCACACTTAATGCTGTGTTAAGGTTCTTAATAGCACTATTAGTTGACCCTAAATCTAGGGCTCTCTACTGCAGCTAAATAATTATGTCTTTCCTAAATATTTTTTTAATCTGGAAGTCATTCAGACTTGGATTGTTCCTTGACCTCGATCCTAGATCTCTGCTTCTTCCAGATGTGAAAATTTCTTGGCCTTTATGCAATCTTTAATTGTTTTCATTCGATCGGTTATAAAACACAGCCAAATACATAATCCATCCATGAATGATCGTTTTCTCATTTCTCATGTTTTGACAAGAATGGTTTTGCTAAATTCATCATCTTCCCCTGGGTCAGAAGCCTCACGGCAAAGGGACCCGAGATAGTTCCCCGAGTGCCATTTCACTGCTGAAGAGTTAAAATTAAGCAGAAGACCGTGCCACAAATTCCCTGGGCTTCACCCGAGTCCTAGCCACATAGTCCTCAACCTGCTCCACAGTCACAGGGACCGCCCCCCCGTCACCTGCAAAGAATAGAAACGATTAAAAACCTTGGAAAGGTCCTTTATCCTTGAAGACTGCAGCCAGATATAGTAAGCCCCCAAATGAAAGCGAAAGTCTTAGGAAGTCAGAGAGATGTTCAGCTGTTGGCCTTTAGCTTATTGTCCTAGGAGAGCCAAGGACATCTTTGACATTTTGAAGGCTGTTGGACGAGCAGATTGGATTTCTTGAGTCGAGGGCAGAGTCGGTTTTGCTGAGTTGTGGTCTTTTGTGTATTCCCAGGCTCTGCCACCCAAACAGACTGCAAATGAACGCAACTCTGAACACGTGCGAGCACTCCAGTTAGTTGTGAATGCAGTAGATACTGCTCATTCCTGAAGAAACCGTTTGCTTATTCACTGGGGGGACAGACCAGAACAGAACAGCAATACCGTGGGGCAGGTTGAAGGAAAATCTTCTTTCAAATCCTTCTGAAAAGACAAGTGAGAACAATTTTGCCTTCATTTTGTAAATCTCCACAATATTCCTGTGTCTGTCCTTTCCTTTCTCTTTTCCTATTTCTTTTCCGTTTATCCTTCTTGCAATGTTGCAGGAGATTTTTCCCAAAGAGAGTCAGAGCAAGTCAGCTAATTAATTATTTTTTCAACATTATTTCTAGAGCTGAACTCTGACCTCCCGTTAACCCTACAAAATATCTTGTTGCATTCTTCATTCACCTGAGAATGATTCTGAGAAAAGATGATTAATTGAAAAACGGGGGGAAACTCTGGTGTCTCGAGAGACGCATAGCTTATCAAAATCATTCAGACCCAAGTTTTGGAGCCCTGTGCTGTTTGTCTCTTTGTACAGAGGCCCCAGGGGAACCTGCTACATGTCGTGACTCAGCAGGAAGCCTCATTTGGGTAAAGGCACCAAGCAAGACTGCTTCACACCTATGTGCTTGCTGCACGCTAAAATCCACCTCTCTCTCATGGCCTCTACTCTTGGCTTGCCAAAACAAAGGCCAGGCATCGCCCGACAGGCACTACCCACCTGGCTGAGCAGGCTCCTGGCGATGTTTGCCCATGGCTGCTGCTGTTTGGAAGGGCACCTGCCGCCTTCAAACAGCAATCAGAGACCAAGCACACTGCCCTCCCTCTTATCCTTGACTCCTCCAGAAACACATATATTTTTTATTTCCTGGGTCTTTCCGACGCAAAATATTGTTGGCCATTTTTTTCCTCGGGTTTTCTGTTTGATAAAATAATTAAAGTGACGTACAAGCTACTTGGCAATGGGGAAGGAG
Organism: Erethizon dorsatum; assembly: GCA_028451465.1. Lineage (NCBI taxonomy): Eukaryota > Metazoa > Chordata > Mammalia > Rodentia > Erethizontidae > Erethizon > Erethizon dorsatum. Next base: position 31,427,233 of record CM051835.1, on the reverse strand, counting down.
AAAAATTTCCTTTACAGGAATAAAAAATACAGCTTCAAACCTTCCAACTCACCTCAAGCTCTAGGATGCAGTAACTTTTGCCGTTAAATGGAGTTCTGCTCACACTGGGAAATCATTGTCAGTGACCACTAATAACGGAAAAATAAGGAAGTTAGGCCAACCTTACCTTTTCCTTCCAAGGAAATATGGTATCATAAGATCCGCGCGCTTTTCTGCGGTGGGCCAGCACTCATCACATGGATAAAAAGCTGGGCCCACAGTTGCTGTGGATTGAATCCCACTGTAATTGGTCCCTTGTAAATTCAGGGTATAATGACACTATTGTGTGCCCGTTGGGTCCAAGTGAACTTGCACACACGTGATATTTGGTGTTACGACAGAATGAGCCCATCGGAGGATGCTACGAGGCATTCGCCCTTCCAAAAACTGTGCTTTTCATGTCCACTCAGAACAGGATGTTCTGTAATGTTTCTCATTACAAAGTTATGAAATGGGAATCTTTTTTTCTTATGAATAATAAATAGAATCATGAAAACTAAAAGAATATGATAGGATCCTGCTAGTGGAGCTGACATGTCGTTAGCAGAAGTAGCACGAGCAAAATTATTTAAAAAAAAAAAACCACCAGAATGCTTTGTCAAACTTTGCATATTTTTAATTCACTCACAACAGATAATTAGCTCATGAATTTAAATTGCCCTGCTGAATTTTATTCAGCAATTTTTTAAGGAGATCACAGCTACTTTACTTTTGCATTAGTTCAGCTACTGATGCAGTACACAGAGAAAGCCCTCCACACTCTCTAAACTCTGGTCTTTCCTTACGGGGCTGTTCAGGGCTGATGACCTGAACAGTTGTCTCTCAGTGCCGTGCATCTCTTTTCCAGGGAGTCTTGAACTTGTTTGAAGGAAGGGGCAGAAGGCGAGAACAGGAAGGAAGTAGAAAGGAGCGAGGGAGCCTGTGGAATGAGTAAGTTTCATTTGGTTTCACCACACTGGAATGTGGGTGCTTTTGGAGAGTGTGCACGGTCGGTGCAATGGGAACACCGTGTACAACGGGAAAGCCTTGCCGACCAGGAATTCTTTTAGGAATGAGGGCATTGGCGGGAGGGGCATGGCAGACAGCATTTTCCCCTGAAGAAGCAAGTTTAAGGGCAATGAATTGCTGAACTAAAAATATACTGAAGGAGTTTTTGGGAGATGAATTTCCACGCATCTTGTATTTCTAGCAGAAAATTAACTAAGCTCCATGGATATTTAGGAGTGCCACAGCTATCCTCACGGAAGATCTTATTTAAACTAACATTTATCTGCTTATTCACTGGTTACCTTGGATCCAGATAATATGGAGCTTTGGGAGTTTTTTTCATCTAGCTTGGCCTACCTGGGCACTTCTCAGTGAGGTGCTGGGCTTGCTTTAGAGTCTTGCTTTTTGTTCTATAGCACAGAGAACTAATTATGGATAATTACAAACACTGAGCAACATTTTATTTGTTTTGTAGGATTATCTTTCCAATTCATTTTTCCCCTTTCCTTTTTTTTCTGATGAATTCTGTGTTCTCTTTTCCTATCACCCATCTTTCCTTTATTCCCAGTGCTACTGCTCCCCACCCCAGTGCAGAGCTTGCTGGCTTCTCTCTTCTGTTTCCAGTCCGTCCTTCAGGAATCCGGCGCCCTCCCTTCCCACCCTCCCGGTCCTGCACCCCCACTCAGACGAGAGCTGCTCTGCACCCTCTCAGCAGGCGGGCGCATCATGAACTGTCTACATTAAGGGAGGGAGGACAAGATTGTTTACTTTCTCAGAAGGCTAACCATCTCAGCTGGGAGTCCTTGACTGCCTGCTCTAGGACACAGACAGAAAGGACAAAGGGCAGCAGAAAGTGAGCCTGCCACTGCGATTTGCATGTGAGTTCAATTCAACTCTGCTTTACGGAGGCTCATTTGAATACACAGTACATTAGCTCCATCCCTGCTTCCTCTCCAATATGGGAAATACATTCATGGCTCCGTAACCTCTCCCCCATCCAGTGCAGACAGTTGGGGAGAGTGGGGAGGGGCACCCGACAAAGGCAGAGAAATTGTATTTCAAATGAATATCTCTTCATCAACTGCCTATGTATCCCTCAGCTGTGCTCCGCTAGGAGATTTGCATAGTTTTCTTCCTAATGGAAATATATATGGGATGAAGATTTTGTTTTGTCCATTTAAAAAAGCTGCTTCACCCCATGTGCTCAAGGGCTTCTAAATTCATGATAGGAAGAAATGATTTGTTAGGCTAAAGAAAATCAGAAGAATTTTCGATGACATGTCTACCATTATCATCTGTGAAGAACTCCACATAGAAATCGCCTCCAGAATACTTTCCTGCAAAAATTAATAAGTAGACTTATAATGTAAGGATATGTGAATGTAGTCATGTGAAAGACCACTGATCTAAACCAAATCAGCCTGCAGAGAGGCCTAAATTATGCAGGAGGCTGAAATGACATTAATGCACATTGTCTATTCCCTTTCTTTTCCATTTTCATGTGAATTCATATATATTTTGGGATCTTTGTGTATATTTTCTTAACCCTTTTTCTTCTTTTACCCTGGGAAAGCAAGAGGGTAACTAAAGAATGAGTGTGTTATTTTATACTGCCTAGAAGTATTTGAACCCTGGCACGTATTTATCTAATGCCTACATATTTAAAATAAATAATAATAAGATTGACTTTTTAAAAAACAACATGCCAGAACTTATATGCACACACACACACACACACACACACCCCAGACTTTTACATGTCAGTCCTTAAAAATAAACACCTTAAGAAGCTAAGATTTTTTTTGTCATTTTAGCTTTTAGTTTTCCACAGAGGTTCTTGTTTTTAATTTTGTTTCACCATAGTTGAAATTGCTACTAAAACTTATAACATTTTCTATTGATTATACTCAATAGAGAAAAATTTTTGTAGCTTAAAGGTGGTTTGATATTGACAAACAGCTCCATATTATCTGGATCCAAGGTAACCAGTGAATAAGCAGATAAATGTTAGTTTAAATAAGATCTTCCGTGAGGATAGCTGTGGCACTCCTAAATATCCATGGAGCTTAGTTAATTTTCTGCTAGAAATACAAGATGCGTGGAAATTCATATTTACCTGACAATCCCCCATAACTTTAATCAAAGAATTATAGCAGTAAAAGAAACCTTGGAAGGTACTGAATTCAATCACTTAGTTAAGATTAAGGAAAAGACCATAATGGTGAAATTTTACTTAAAAATATTTTTTCTTAATGGGAGAAGTTTAAGTAAATACAGTTTTGTTTATTGTCATTATTTTTTACTGGGAACATTTGGATGCCGTTCCTGTGTGCGTATGTGTGTGGGGGGAGGGTGTTTAGTTGGACTGTGTTTGTATTTGAGGGACACATTTCCAGGGTATCACCCAGCTTGCTTTGTGACCATCTTCCTCTACCTTACACGTGATCTCTGAAGTCATAGGTTGAGCCCCTGTCAGCCATCTTGCTACTGTGGCATCTATCCTTGAAGAAGACTAATTGGACCAGCAGTAATGGCTGATCCAATTGGAACAATATAATCTTCTCCTGGGAATTTGGCAATTTTTCAATACGGTGGCATCTGAAACACAAAGATTTGGAAACCACAATTTTCTAATTGCTTTCATAAGAACTGAGAAGACGAAAAAGCTTGTATAGAGAGAAAGAAAAGTATATTAATTTGAACACACAAAACTGTCTGAAAGCTGCAGTTTCCAGTTAGAATCCCTCCTGGCATCTGATTTATCACTGCACTTAAAGTTCCTTCAGCCACCAACACATGCCTAAATTATATATGTTAAATCTTTATTTTTGTGTAGTAAGTTAGATTGAGTTGATTTTGTTACTTTTGACCCACCAGGATGTAGATCCAGATTCACCCCCAAGAGGAAACTGCCTCTCGGAGAACCGGTGTTTTTTCTTCGTGAGGACTTGACAGGTTCTTTGAGAAACATGGAAATAAGTGAAGGGTCAGGTCCTGTGCCATGGGGCCAGAGTCACCTGCCAACTGCAGCTCTGCAGAGGGTGCCAGCGGTCTGCAAGCCTCCCTCTGATGTGAGCAAGCTGGTGCACCAGGACGAGGACCCTACTTCAGAACCCTACAAATCTGCCTTTCTGCCCTCCATTGCACCCTCTCGTAATCGTCTCAGTGTGTTCTTTCTTCCCAGCTAAACTGTGAACAACATGAGGGCAAGAATCATCTCTTATTCACCTTTGAAAGCCCAGCAATGAACAGTACAGGTGCTCAATTACCGATCCGTAGCAGATGCTCTGGTAGGTAGCACCGTGAACATGCTCAATAAATGTACAAAGAAAGGAACCAAAATTGTACATTTTCTGAGGAAGCTTTAAAGTATTTGTTCTCAAGTCATCCCCTACCTTGGTGAAAGTAACTGTTGGAACTTCTCACATTTTAAACTAGTTACCTGCTGCTTCTCCAGAAGGTTAAGCCAATGTCACAAACGGGAGAGCTATTTAAAGCTATGCTGCTTCACAGGGACATTTGCGTGGGAGGAGTCCTTTCCAGCCTTGGGAACTATAATAGTGAATGAAAATGACAATGATTTTCCCTTAGTTCATCTGGCTCTCCTTAATAAGACTGGGAGATATTTCTAATTGGCTTTGAAGTCCAAAAACACTATGAAACAGGAACAACAAACAGGAACAACAAACAAAAAAATGGGGCTTTTTTTTCATCATTATACACACAGTATCTGAAAACAAAGTAAGAAGTCAACAAATATGTGACTATAGAGAATGAGAGGGATGGAGGGAAAGAGAAAGAGTAGAAAGAAGGAGGAATATTATAAAGAAATTTTAAAATTATTTGAGAAAAACTAAATTTATCTTCTAAAGTGAATTACACACAACAAAATCACAACAGATTTAAACACACATGGCGAAGTGTGTGAAGTTTGGTTTCACTGTTTGCTATGCATCGCGCTTTCACAGGAATTGGTGAAGTCCGAGTGTAAGTGGTGCCAGGCCATACTCACACTCAGGACGTGGCTCTGTGTCTCCTGCCCAGCTGCCCTCCTTGGCGATTCCACACGGGCACTGGTGCTTTGGTGCTGCGTCTGAATAACTGGACACTCAGCCCTGAAGCTACAGTTTATTCCCAAGGTTACAGAGCTCACGCAATGTCTGGCTCATTTGTAGCGGTTTTCACTCACAGCGTGTGACACTGGAGCAGTGGGAGCCCAACAAAGACATACATTGGCGAAAGAGCTCTCTTCTCTCAAAATATCTTCCACCTTTGTACCAAAGGAGTGGTACAGATGTTCTTGGCTTTTGGAGCACAAGCTTACAAAGAATATCTTTGAGGCTCAGTGTATCCCCTCACTGAAATGCTTTTATCTGTAATTGTTTCCTACCTCACTTCTACATCCTACCTTAACTTTGGAGCTTGAAAATGGCAACTGTTCAACAAAATGTTACCTTCAGGTTTTAACAGTTCATAGTCTTGTGTTAATGACAGGTGCATTAAACTCCAAAATAGAATAAAGGAAGGGTTGAGCTAAGAAGATGATATGGAAGATAATCTAATATAAAATTCTAGGCTTACAGTGAACTTCTCTTGGTCCTTGAGAAAACCACGAACTTACCTAAAAACAGAAATAGATCCAGTGGCAGAGCAAAGAAAAAAACGGCCACCTATTTTGAGGCCTGGTGTTCTTTTTATATACTATATAGGAAAAATACAGGTAAGGCTAAGTATTAGCACATGGCACGACAGCGAAAGAGGCTCAGGTCAAGTTCTTCTAATGTCTTAGGCAGAAGAAACCTAAAGGCAAATGCTGAAGGTATGCAGAGTGGTGAAGAAGAAGGTCTTCGAATTCTTGCTTGGATTTTCCATCTAAGATTTGTTGTATGACCAAAAAATGAACTTTTCTGACCCTCATTATTCTTATCCCTAAAAGGAATACAAGGACCTACATCAGACAGATTTTTTGAAAACTAAATGGCAATGCATGTAAGATATTAATATATTTCTGCACATAGTAAGCACTCAAGATAGCAGAGTTATGCCTTAACACCTTTGACTGGGTGAATTTAGCTCAATGTACATCTTCAAAGATCAGGAAAAAGACAGAAAATATCTATTTAATTTGTGTGGTGACTAAATGAATGCAGTATTTGGAATGAGCTTGAGAAGGGAGCTGTGAATTTTTGGGTCCCTTGGGCATCCTCAGCCCCTGCATGTTTCTCATACCGCAAGCGTCTCCCAACCCCCGGGAGATCTGTAAAGCACGTCTTTGTTGTACACGATTCCTCTAAATGTGGGCCAGCTACTCCATCTGGTGCACACATGAGAAAACATAAATCTGCTCTGATTTGGGAAGAAAAACTAGATGTGTTATGCTTAGATAGAGCTAAGGGTTGATGTTTTCATTTGTTTTTGTTGGTTTGGTCTCCAACATGACTATGTAAGATATCAAGGAAAATTTCGATGAATACTATTTTTGCATTAAACTTTGACTTCATATTCTGATTCCCTCATTAGCTATACAGGCACTTTAAATACCATCATTGACATCATCGGAATGGTCAACATCGTTTTCACTGATAACCTGTCCCAAATCCCCTCTTCTGGCACTGTGCTCAGAGTTTCTCTTACAGACTGTGTTTTAAAAGTCTCTTCTTGAGACAAATCACCTATAAAGGAAAACCCCTCAGAATCACAGCTGACTTTTCAGCACAAACCCTCAAGTCAAGAAGAGCTTGGAATGTTGTATTTCAAGCTCTAAAGGAAAATAATTTTCAAACCAGATTGATGTACCCTGCAAAACTATCTTTCAAAATTGATGGAGAAATAAAATACTTTCATGACAAAGAACATCTGAGAAAATTTATGACCACCAAACCAGCACTCCAAAATGTTCTGAAGGACATTCTAGAAAGAGATAGGAACCCCAACAGAAGGAATCCACCAGGCAGGGCAGATAATTAAATAGTGGGAAAGGGGAAAAACAAACAAAGAGTGGGAACCAACAACAGGAAAATATCATGACAAGTATAAGTCAATACATATCAGTTTTTACCATCAATGTTAACGGTCTCAATTCACCAATCAAAAGGCACAGACTGGCAAAATGGATCAAGAAGCAAGATCCAACAATATGCTGTGTACAAGAAACACATTTAATTCAGAAAGAAATTCATAGACTGAAAGTCAAAGGATGGAAAACAATACTCCATGCAACAGGAACCCAGAAAAAAGCAGGGGTAGCTATTCTTTTTGCAGACAAAGTGAATTTCAAGCCAAGAATGATTCAGAAAGATAAAGACGGTCATTACATCCTTGTAAAGGGAACAATCCAAGAGGAAGAGATAACGATCATAAATATATATGCGTCAAATACCAGTGCACCCAGCTATATAAAACAAGTACTAAAGGACATGAAAAATCAAATAAGCACTAATACAATTATATTGGGAGATCTCAATACTCCACTGTCACAAAAAGACAGATCAACTAGACAGAAAATCAATCATGAAATAGTAGAACTGAACCAAACTTTGGAACAAATGGACTTAGTAGCTGTCTACAGAGTGTTCCACCCCACAACATCAGAATACACATTCTTCTCAGCTGCACATGGGACGTTCTCCAAAATAGACCACATACTAGCTCATAAAACCTGCTTAAGTAAATGCAAAGGAATTGAAATTATCCCATGCATATTATCAGACCATAGTGCAATGAAATTGGAAATGAATGGCAAAAGAAATCACAAAAACTCCCTAAACACATGGAAATTAAACAGCACCCTCCTGAACAACCAATGGGTCACAGATGAAATTAAAGAAGAAACTAGACACTTTCTACAACTGAATGATAATGACAGTACAACATACCGGAACTTATGGGATACAATGAAAGCAGTCCTAAGAGGGAAATTTATAGCATTAAATAATTACATCAGGAAAATAGAGCAAGCGCAAATAAACAACTTAATGGTGAACCTTGAACTTCTAGAAAAAGAAGAGCAGGTTAAGCCAAAAGCCCGTACAAGGGAGGAAATTATAAAGATCGGAGCAGAAATTAATGTATTGGAGACTAAAAAAACAATACAAAGAATCAACGAAGCAAAAAGTTGGTTCTTTGAAAGAATAAGTAAGATTGACAAACCCTTATCCAACCTTATTAAAAAAAGAAAAGAAAAGACTCAAATCCATGCAATTGAAAATGAAAAGGGTGATATCACGACGGACCCTGCAGAAATCCAGAAGATCATCTATACCTATTTTAAAAATCTATATTCTACTAAGATGGAAAATGCAGAAGAAATGGACAGATTCCTAGATTTGTATGAATTACCAGAGCTGAATCAAGAAGATTTAAAAATCCTAAATAAACCAATATCAACCAATGAAATTGAAGATGTAATTAAAAACCTCCCAACAAAGAAAAGCCCAGGCCCTGATGGATTCACTGCCGAATTCTACAAGAAATTTAGAGAAGACCTAACGCCACTACTTCTCAAACTTTTTAATGAAATTAAAAGGGAAGCAATACTCTCAAATTCATTCCTGGAAGCAAGCATTACCCTGATACCAAAACCAGAGAAGGACCCAACTAAGAAAGAGAACTACAGGCCAATCTCCCTAATGAACATAGATGCAAAAATCCTTAATAAGATACTGGCAAACAGAATCCAACAAATCATCAAGAAGATTATACACCATGACCAAGTTGGATGCATCCCTGGGATGCAGGGATGTTTCAACATACGTAAATCAATAAATGTAATACACCATATTAACAGAACCAAAGACAAAAATCACATGATCATCTCAATAGATGCAGAAAAAGCTTTTGACAAAATCCAGCACCTTTTCATGATAAAAACCCTACAGAAAATTGGAATAGAGGGTCTTTATCTCAACCTGGTAAAAGCTATCTATGACAAACCAACAGCCAATATTATACTAAATGGCCAAAAACTGAAAGCCTTCCCTCTAAAATCAGGAACAAGACAAGGATGTCCACTGTCCCCACTCTTATTCAACATAGTCCTGGAAACTTTAGCAAGAGCAATTAGACAAGAGAAAGAAATAAAAGGAATAATGATTGGAAAGGAAGAAGTTAAATTATCATTATTTGCAGATGACATGATACTCTACACAGAAGACCCCAAAAACTCCACTAAAAAACTGCTAGATTTAATAAGCAAATTCAGTAGTGTAGCTGGATACAAAGTCAATACTCAAAAGTCAATAGCCTTCCTGTACAAAAATAAACTGACTGAAAGAGAAATTAGGGAAACAATACCTTTCACAATAACATCCAAAAAAATGAAATACCTAGGAATCAACCTCACAAAGGATGTAAAAGACCTATACACTGAAAACTACAGTACTCTGAAAAAGGAGATTGAAGAGGATATCAGAAAATGGGAAGATATCCCTTGCTCCTGGATAGGAAGAACCAATATAGTGAAAATGGCCATACTTCCAAAATTGTTATACAGATTTAATGCAATTCCTATCAAAATTCCAAGAGCATATCTCATAGAATTAGAGAAAACAATCCTAAAATTCATTTGGAATCAGAAGAGACCTAGAATAGCAAAGGCAATTCTGGGCAACAAAGGCAAGGCAGGGGGCATCACAATCCCCGACTTGAAATTATAGTATAAAGCTACTGTGATAAAAACAGTGTGGTACTGGCAAAAAAACAGACCTGAAGATCAATGGAACAGATTAGAAGATGCTGAAACAACCCCAGACATACTAAGCCACCTTATCTTTGACAAAGGTGCCAAACACATTCGCTGGAAGAAAGATAGCCTCTTTAATAAATGGTGCTGGAAAAACTGGCTCTACACATGCCGAAGATTAAAACTAGACCCATATCTTTCACCACACACTAAACTAAATTCAAAATGGATCAGAGATCTTAATATTAAAACACAAACATTAAATATGCTGGAAGGTAGGATAGGTAAAACCCTTGAAGACATTGGTGTAGGCAAAGACTATATGAATAAAACCTCAACCGCATGGGAACTATCCCAAAGAATCAACAACTGGGATCTCATCTTATTAAAAAGCTTTTGCACAGCAAGAGAAACCACCAACAGAGTGAAGAGACAACCCACAACGTGGGAAAAAATGTTTGCCAGTTGTTCCTCAGACAAAGGATTACTATCGAGAACATATAAAGAACTCAAAAAAATCAGACCTCCCAAATCTAAAGACCCAATCCAAAAATGGGCATCTGAGATGAATACACATTTCTCAGATGAAGAAATACTAATGGCAAATAAATACACAAAAAAATGTGCAACATCACTAGTCATTCAAGAGATGCAAATTAAAACAACACTGAGATACCATCTCACCCTAGAAAGAATGGCTACTATAAAGAAATCAACTAATAACAAATGCTGGAGGGGCTGTGGGGAAAAAGGAACCCTTCTCCACTGTTGGTGGGAGTGTTGACTGGTACAGCCACTGTGGAAGTCAGTGTGGAGATTCCTCAAAAAACTAGGGTTGGAGGTCCCATTTGAACCAGCTATTCCCCTTCTGGGCATCTTCCCAGAAGAATTAAAAACATCGTACCACAGCGATATATGTGCACCTATGTTTATAGCAGCACAATTTGTAATAGCCAGATCTTGGAAACAATCCAAATGCCCATCAACTGAGGAATGGATAAGAAAGATGTGTTATTTTTATACAATGGAGTACTATTCAGCCATAAAGGAGGATAAACTGGTGACTTTTATAGGTAAATGGATGCAACTCGAGAAAATACTCATAAGTGAAATAAACCGGACGCACATGTGTAAGCATCGTATTGTCTCTCTAGTATGAGAAACTGAAAGAGTAAATAAGATCCAAAATGTACAATAGACACGGTGAATCAAAAAGAAACTGGTCAAAAGGAAAGAGAGCCTGGAATAGGGAAAAGAAAGAAGGGAAAGGGAAAAAAATTGTATTTACATATAAGATGGTTAAGATAGATACACTACCAATTTTACTTAGTTCATTGAAGAGTAAGGTTTGTGCCAATAATGTTTGGACAATTGAATGCTAATGTCTGGTATCCTGAATAACTAACTTAAAGATAATAATACGTAATGTATTAACCATTGTTACCCTCATATTATGTTGTTTTGAAAATTTGTTCTTTTTTTGATTTGTTTTGTTTTTTTCTTCTGTTTAAAATAAAAAATAAATAAATAAAAAAATAAAAGTCTCTTCTTTACACACTGTGCAATCAGAATTACCCAAAGAACATCTTGCAGAGGGAGGCAGTGGGCCTTCCTGCCTCTAGCAATTGATCAATCACCACATATTTAGTGATTAATTCTAGGGTCCTGTGTTCAACTCCCAAGGCTGGGAATAAGGGGAAATCAGTGAAGAACTTGCATTAGGCACACACTTTAAGGGGGCACAAAAATCTCAATGATCAAGTAATACGTATTTTTTTTATTTTAAAGAGAAAAAAATAGAACAAAATTTCATAACAACATAATAGGAGGGTAACAATGGTTAATACATTACGTATTGTTATCTTTAAATTAGTTACTCAGAGTACAAGATATCAGCATTCAATTGTCCAAACGATGTTAGCACAAACCTTTCTTTTCAATGAACTAAGTGAAATTAGTAGTGTATCTATCTTCGCTGTCTCAAATAATATCTTAATGTAATAGTTAAAAAATAGAGGTCATGCAAAAGTTTTTGTGGTGAAGAAAACATAAAAATGTTAAATAAAGACACAATCAATATCCAAATACCTTGTCCTGTTATTGGCCTTGCATTCTGGGCCCCTTGCATTCCTCAGAGTGTACCCCAAAATTGTTCATGCTTCATAGCCCCTCGAGTGATTTTGGAATCAAAAAGTCAGCTTTATTGGGTCATTTATTCCCAAAATTGTACTCTAAACCAAGCACAATTCAGAGATCTGAAGATTCTCAGTAAATAAACAGACACTTTGCTTCTATGGAGTTTGCATTTAAGGGTGGAAACTGGCAATAAATAAATACAGCATAGGATCTCAGATGCCTTAGATAAAGGCACTATGGGAGAAACTGCAATCTTAAGATGTAAGGGACATGAGACGGGTTACCTGGGGGAAAGTACAGTATTCCACACACGGGGGCCACCAGGGGAAGTAGCTGGAAGATCCTTTTCCCAGGACAAGACCATGAAACACCATAGTTTCTCAAGCAGCGGAGAGGGATTCATGCCTGTAGCTGGAGGATACAGAGCCATTCCTGGCACCATTGACCATAAAAATAGCAAGCAGGAGAAGATTCTGACAGGAAGAAGGGAGTTTTATTTAGGGGCCAGTAGTGTCGGCATTAGGAATCCATTTTTTAGTAGATTCTTGAGGTAGATTCTTGGAAGAAAAGTTGTCTGTATGGAAGTGATAGTACTCACAGAGAAATTGGGAAGGAATGCAAAACAGCACTGAGTTTGGGGAAAAGAGTAGCCTTTTCTCACTTTTTTCACTCTTCCTGGTGATTAGAAAGCAGATACCAGGCCAATGACTGGAGCAAATAATTGCTGATATGCACCTAAATTTCATACCAAGAAAAGCATTCGTAATTCCAATGGCTAACAGCACTCTTCCTTGTCCATACACCATCCGTCATAAGATGATAGTGCAGAGTAATGGCATATGGAGTCCAATCTGAGTGTCTCAAGCTTATCAACAAACCGGTTAATGTAAGCAAAGATACGGCTGTCATGTTAGTGCTATTAAGTTGGAAAATGCCAAATTCCAGATATATGGGTATATGGATTATTGCAATGGATATACAGTCATTGCTCCTGACTTCTCTGTAAGGTAAGAACTATAATATCCTAATGACTAGTCATATTCCTAGATTTCAGTCAAGAAAAGCCAATTAATATAACATATGAAACAAGACTATTATTCCCCAATGTTTGTTGTTGGATTCTGCCACATATAAATGTAAACATATAGTTACTCCCATCATTTGGGGACAAAACATCTGGCATTTCAGGTAACAGTGTCAGTCTACAGCAATGTCAAAGATTTTGAAGATATTTACAGCTTACATATTGTTCATTTCTTGCTGAATATAATGCTGTTATTTGTTTTGAGCAACTCTCTCTTTTGACCCAGAAGATGAAAGCACAATGTTAAATTTTTTTTCTAGGGAAAATTCAGGGATTTGTACATGGGAAGAGAGAATATTATAAGCAGAAAGACAAACTTTATAGTGAGAAAACAAGAAAAAATCTAATAGAGTGGCTAAACCAATACTTTTAGCAATGGCAGAGCATAACCCTTTCAAAATAGATTTTCTCCAAAAATTGTTTAGAAACAGACCTTTGTATTTAATTTTCAGTTAATATAAATTGCCATCTCACAAAATTCTAAAATCTTATTTCATCTTACCCATAATTTCTACTATGAAGTAAAAAAAGGAACTCTGCCTTTGTTCATCCCAGATTTGTTTAGAGTTACCTAAATGTGTCACTTCAACCTCTGGCAGGCACAACAGTGCTTCAAAACCATTCATTTCCCTGGGCTTCACAGACATCATGGCAGAAAACTTCCCTGGTAGGGGAAAAGAATTTGATGTACAGATAAGTGAGGCATATAGAACTCCAGTTAGCCATGATCAAAAATATCTACAGCCAGGCATATCATAGTCAAGATTCCAAAAATTCAACACAAGAATAGAATCTTAAAAGCTGTTAGGGAAAAAAAAACAAATCACCTATAAAGGAAAGCCCATCAGAATCATAGCTGACTTCTCAGCACAACCCTCAAGTCAAGAAAAGCTTGGAGCGAAGTATTTCAAGCTCTAAAGGAAAACAACTTCCAACCCAGATTGATGTATTCCACAAAACTATCTTTCAAAATCGATGAAGTAAGATATTTCCATAACAAAGAACAACTGTGGAAATTTATGACCACCAAACCAGCACTCCAAAATGTTTCAAAGGACAGTTTAGAAAGAGATAACAAGGACTACAACTCCATGAACCCCAACAGAAGAAATCCACCAGGCAAGGCAAACAATTAAATGGAGGGAGGGAGCCATCAACAGGAAAATAACATGACAAGGATAAATCAATACATATCAGTTATAACCATCAATGTTAATGGTCTCAATTCACCAATTAAAAGACATAGACTGGTATAATGGATTAAGAAGCAAGATCCAACAATATGTCGCATACAAGAAACACATTTAATTCAAAAAGAAATTCATAGACTGAAAATCAAAGGATGGAAAATAATACTCCATGTGACAGGAACCCGGAAAAAAGACGTAGCTATTCTGTTTGCAGACAGTGTGAACTTCAAACCAAGAATGATCAAAAGAGATAAAGAAGGTCACTACATCCTTTTAAAGGGAACAATCCAAGAGGGAGAGATAACAATTATAAATATATATGCAACAAATACCAGTGTACCCAACTATATAAAACAATTATTAACAGACATGAAAAATCAAATAAGCACTAATACAGTTATACTGGGGAATCTCAATACCCTAATGTCACAACAAGACAGATCAACTAGACAGAAAATCAACAATGCAATATTAGAACTGAACCAAACTTTTGAACAAATGGACTTAGTAGATGTCTACAGTGTTCCACCCCACAACATCAGAATACACATTCTTCTCAGCTGCATACGGGATGTTCTCCAAAACAGACCACATACTAGCTCATAGAACCTGCTTAAGTAAATGCAAAGGAACTGAAATTATCCCATGCATATTATCAGACCATAGTGCAATGAAATTGGAATCAATGGCAAAAGAAACCACAAGAACTTCATAAATACATGGAAGTTAAATAACACCCTCCTGAACAACCAATGGATCACAGATCAAATTAAAGAAGAAATTAGACAGTTTCTACAATTAAATGATAATGACATTACAACATATCAGAACATATGGGGCACAATGAAAGCAGTCTTAAGAGGGAAATTTATAGCAGTCAATACTCATATCAGGAAAACAGAGCAAGCGCAAATAAAAAACTTAATGTTGAACCTCAAACTTCTAGAAAAAAGAGCAGGTCAAGCCTAAAGCTCATACAATAGAGGAAATTATAAAGATCAAAGCAGAAATTAATGCATTGGAGACTAAGAAAACAATAGTCAATGAATCAAAGACTTGGTTCCTCAAAAGATTAAATAAAATTGACAAACCCTTAGCCAACTTTATCAAAAAAATGAAAGAAAAGACTCAAATCTATGCAATTAGGAATGAAAAGGGTGAATTCCCTAGGCTTAAAAAGTACCTCAAAATTCCTTATATCACTAATGGTCTCTGATAGACTAGGAGAGGAGTGGTCAGGAGAGGCTGTTACATTTACATTTGTAAATAAATCTTAAAATCTCAGCGGCTTAATTCCATAAATGCTTGTTTCCTGCTCCAAAGTTCACTGTTTATGAAGAGAACAGTTCACTGTTTCTCTACTCATAATCAGGAAGGCAAGGTTCCTAAGGTCACCATGACAGATGTGAAAAACCGTGAGGAGTGATTACACCCAGTGGTTACAACAGTCACACAACCCCCACCTAAGCCCTTGGCTGGGAAATTCACAGGTGCGCGCACACAGAGCACCACAGCTCGTCCTGTCTGCTGTGTACTTTCTATATAACCTTTGCTCCTTCCACCTGCACACCAAGAAAGCCAGTCCCACACCCACTACATTCAGCTTGAAGTCTATGATCTTTGCATAATGTACATTAGTTTTTGTCAAGTTTAGATGTGTTTTTTCATGATCCAAAAGCCCATGAACTGTAAAAAGACTAATTATCTGCCCCACTCAACGTAGAGTGGTGGAATGGATGCACAGGACCACCACAGTCAATGCTCCATTCAGAAAAGGAAAGAAACAGAGGCACAAACAATCATATATCTGGAGTTTTGAAAGCCTGCTGGACACATTTGAAGACCCCTATTCTCTGGGGTAAGGGACACTCCTTCATTAGCCCTGATTCTGTCCCCTGGGAGGGTCTTTTCTTATGTATCATCTTCTGCCACTTCTGAAATGGCTATGAGGAAACATCTCCTTCAGGCTGGATAGCCTTCAATACCTGCTCCAGCTTATGGATGACTGGGGACCAGCGGCTGCTATAACTCAAGCCATCAAAGGCCTTTTGTATTCCAAGCTCATAGGTTTTGGTTTTTTGGGAGGGTTCCTTTCCCTCAAAAATTCAGTACATCTTCAATCTAGTTGATTCTAATCAGCTCTATGTGCTAATAAACATACTCAAAGTAATCTAGAAACACTTCTGAAATCTTTCTTTTTTTTTTTTTTTTTTTGAGACAGTGTCTCACTCTGTAGTCCAGGCTGGCCTTGAACTCACTTATGTAGCCCAGGCTGGCCATGAACTTGTGATCCTCCTGCCTCAGCCTCCCAAGTACTGGGACTACAGACATGTGCCACCACACCTGGCTCTCTATTTCCTTGTTTTCTTACCTCTATACCTGTTTTTTTTTTTTTTTTTTGGTGGGTACCAGAGTCAACCTCAGGACCTCACGTGCCAGCAGGCGCCCGTGCCACTGAGTGATATTACCGGCCCTTTTTTCGTATGTGGGTTCCAGGAGTCGAACTCGGGCCCTCGCACTTGCCAGGCAGGCGCTTATGCCGCTGAGCCATCTCGCCGGTCCTCTATACCTGTTTCTTTCAACCTCATGGTGCATGTGGGCATTTAACTTTGGAGAGAAAGATTACTCCCTTACTCTGATCTGGGTTTGGAGTCATTCTATCCACATTTTACTGGTTGTTTGTTGCTCAAAACCTTAAACACCTCATACATTTTGGAATCCAGAAGAAGCAGGCTTTTTTGATCCTAAATGCCTCAAATTTATGAACTTAATTTAAATTTATAAAGTGGTTAATTGCCTTACGAGCTCACCTCTGCTATGTATCTTGCCAAACACAGCTAAGAGGTGACGACCCACACACTAACATATTATGTTCAGCGTTTTTCCTTACAGGGGCCAGCTCAGCGATCATACGGTCCCTCTTGCAAATTATCGCAGGTAGCAAATTTCCCCAATATTTTGCCATTGTAAAACAAAGTTTGTCTAACTCCTAATATTAGCCTCTTCACCACCTACTGGCTGCCCACTAGTCCAATGCTACATACTGGTCCTGAGGCTTCAAGGATAGACTAAAAAACAAAAACAAAGGCACCTCTTTCAAGTTTCCAGGATAGCAAACCTCCTTTCAATAACGTTAGAAAATATAATTTGCAGTTCATACAGCGTACAGTGCGTAACAGGTGGGCTTCCTCCACCATGTAGTTGTGCCTCCTTGAATACCCATCCTCCCAGGCTGTGGAAGCTGGGAGATGTAAAAGCTGAATAATCACACTGGAGAACTTCAGGGATGGTTTGGAAGTGGCTTCCATTATTCCAACTCGTTCTTCATTGGCCAGAACTCCATTAAATACTCTAATCCAACTACAGAAGTTACGAGATGTCTTGGAGCACATGGATTTGGGGATAGACTAATCACCCTGTATCACATATATCCCAAGAATATCAAGCCAAAAAATACCCACAAAAATCTAAAATTTTGGGCAGTTACTTGCTTTATCATTTTTTTTCAATTATAAAATAGCTTAATCTTATTTAACATAATAGAATGATAGTGAGGATTTAATATCATGACATAAAAGTCTTAGCATAATACCTGACATAGAATAGCATCTTCTAAAAAGGTTTTAGAACTAATGGAGTGTTTCTAGTTTGTTTTGTGTTTTCTGCTTTGAGAATATTATATTCTCTTTTTTTTTATGTGGGTACTGGGAGTCGAACTCAGGACCTCGCGCTTGCCAGCAGGAGCTTGTGGCACTGAGCCATATCGCCAGCCCTTTTTTTTTTCCTTTATGTGGGTACCGGGAGTCGAACTCAGGACCTCGTGCTTGCCAGGCAGGCACTTATGCCTCTGAGCCTTATCACCGGCCCGAGAATATTATATTCTTATTTAAGGCTTAATATTTTTCATAAAATAATGAAAGGAAGAAATTTTGACCATTGGCAGACAGGGAAGTTTTCTTTCAGAAATCTGCTAACTGCATTCTTAATGTTAAGGTTTTAGGGTTTTTGTTGTGCTCTGGACATTCCTTATTGATGTCACTTCTAAAAGTCCTTGTTCAAATTGAAAAACTACTGAAGGATGTGGTAGGAAGGGCTGATGCATGGCTGTAGAGGATGCTACTGCCTCTGGGTTGAATTCATCTAAAGAAATACTTCAGACAAGGACTTCGGTGCAGGTAGTTGATTTGGGAGGTCATCCCAGGAAGCCCGGTGAATAAGTGGGAAGCAGAAGTAAGAATAGAAGTAAAGGAAATTAAAAATGTCTTGACTGGTTTATTCCTATGGGCAACTAGGTTGCCTGGGAACTTCTTGGGCACCCTGTAGAAATACTTTATAATTGTCCCATCAGGTCTAGAAGAACATGGCTGTTTATCCATCAAGTCCTGTCCCTGAATGGAAAGTCTTTCCTTGTCACTGCTGACCAAGACTTTCAGCCCACCTTGTACACAGATGGCTACATCTAGGAACATACAGGGGGAAGCGAGATGCTTTTATGGCTTGTGTCTAGATGTCCCCCCAAAGCCTCATGTGCTCATAGGTGGAGAATTTTGAAGGTGGCTGGATTAGGATGTGTGATGTTGGGATTAAGGATATGATGCTGTGACTAAGAGTGTGATGCTAGGAGAGACGACATGGCTGAATAGAGGAGGAACCTTGTTCAGGGCTACTCAGAGAAATTCAACTAAAAACACAGGTAATTGGAAGAAAAGGGAGGACATACACCCTGAAACCAAAATCAATCTGAAATAAGAGACTCATAGATCAAGCAAAACACAGAAAAGGACTTCATAAAATGGCCAGCCACCCCACCAAGCTGCTGGATTGGGACAGCTGCCCACCATACTTGGAATCTTAAAAGAAGAAAATAAAAAATGGATATAATAAAATAGTGTGGCTAAATCCAGCCATACAGGATAGACTTGGGATATAAGGACCCCGGCCTCTTCTGCCTTCCTCCAAACAGAGGATGCTACAGCCCAGCAGTAAATTCTGCTGACCCACAAGAGTGAGTGAACTGCTCCTTCCCTGAAGATTGACCAGCTTTCCTTTTTCCTTTCCTTTCCTTTCCTTTTCTTCTTTTCTTTTGTTTTTTTTTCTTTTCTTCCCTTTCATTTTGTGCACCAGAGAGCTAACTGGAACTTCCAGGAACAAGATTAGAGACAACAGGGGTGCGTAGTAAATGGAACAGCTAACCCCTCCCCAGTGACCTGTGGTTAGAGAGGTGGGGGGAATTAACCAGCCTTGCACATGGAACTGTGCAGCCTGGGGCCATCCCCACCCAGGGGGCAGGAGAAGAAAGGCACCCCACAGCACCCCCCACCTCACCGATAGGTTTACAGACCACAGCAGAGGTGGGTGGCGGTGGCGACGGATCTTGTAAACCAATGAGCAAGAAGGTAGCACCCCACCTCGGGAGAGATTTAAGAATTGGGACTGAGCAGCCTTGGACAGCAATGGCAGACACAGAGGACCACACAGCATCCCACCCCACCTTGCAACTAACGACCTGAGAGGACAGAGACTCGCCAGTGGGAGAGGAACACAGAAGGCTGAGCAAGGACCAGGAGGAGCCAGTGGTGCACACGACTGGGAACAGCCTGATCTCTGTCTGAAAGCAGCACAACAGGGAAAGAGATGCTGAGAGAAACAGGTTAAGGAAACAGGCTGCTAAGGGACACACAGAAAGTACTGGCTGAAGACTCTGGCCCCAAACCCCCACACCTGGAGACCAAGATCAGCCTCAAATCGAGCACAAACTTTACTGTAGGCTTGGCAGTGTTATCCAGCAGTTTTAGGCTCCTGGTGAACACCAGAGGAACTTTGTTTTTTTAGTTTATTGTATTTTCTTCTTTCTTTGCTGGTTTGATTCCTTTTCCTTTTTTTTTTTTTTTTTTTTTTTTTTTTTTTTTTTTTTTTTTTTTTTTTTGCCTTTTACTATATTTTTGTCCCAATCTCTTTGTTTTCTTTCCCCTTTTCCTCCATTTACCTCTCTAGACTTAATCATATTTTCATATAAGTGAAGAGCCGCTCTAATTTTTCTGGTTAACTTTCATAATCCTTTGCTTACTCCTTCATTCTTTCTTTTCTGCCCTCTTCTCTATTTTCCCAAAGATTGCATGATCATCCTTCATCTTCCAGCCTTGCTTCTACTTTATTTCTTTTCAGTTATCTCTGTTTTATCAACTATCCTTTTAAATTTCCCCACCACAGGGTAAAACCACTCTACCAAGGGGAAACACTTAGCATACAAGCTCCCAATTTACAATCGGTTCTGTTAAGTAACTGTAGATTTTGCTCCTATGGTTTAAGGTGCAAAATTAGTTACCACAGCTTATCATTTTCTAAACTGTGCTTGATGCTATTGCTATTGCTATTGCTATTGCTATTGCTAATTATACTACTTTAGCTAGGATGTCATATCTGTTGTAATCAGTTGTTCTCACTTCTGTAACAATAGTAGGAAGCTCTGGGGTAATAACCTCACCATAGCCCAGCACCAAAGGACTGGGGACTGAGCCATACAGATACCAACATCTTACTCTTAATTAATTGGGGAGGTAGGATCTTGGGACAGACACAAATCATGATCCTGCTATACACAGAAGACATCCCTGAAGAACAGACTTTACCTAGAGAGGCCTTGATAATAATGATAAAGCTACCTACCATGAAAACTCACAAGGATCAACACAGAAAACAAAATAAAAACTTTTGAATTAGAAAATGAAACGACTCAGAAGCAAAATGCAAACTCAGACCTCCAGCCCACTCAGAACAAGTCCAGAAGATGTGTTAGAGGAAAATGGAAGACACACATCTGAAATTTCTGAAATGATAGCAACCAAAGTAAAGAAACAAATCCATGAGGCTATAGAGGTAATCAGGTTAGAAATAATCTCTCAGGTTAAAAAAAGAAATGACAACAATTGTAAGGAATTGCTCAGCAAATGTAGAGCAGAGATAGATTAAAAAATAGATGACCATAAGAAAGTGATGGAAACCTTGAATGATTAATATAGGAAAGAAATAGAATGCATGAAATACACTCAAACAGATATCCAGGAAATTAAAAATTCCATTGAGAGCTGGCAAAACTGCTTGAACAAAACTGAAGATAGACTTTCAGAACTTGAAAACAGGACCACAGCTAGTGATCATGAAAGGAAAGATCTCTTAAAAATAACAAGGGATCAGGAAATAACAATTCAACAGCTGCAAGATGATGCAAAGAAAAGTAATATAAGACTGACAGGTGTCAATGAAAAAGCAGGAGTCAATGCAAATTATATAAAAAGACTATTTGCAGAGAAATAACAGAAAATTTCCCAAGCATGGGAAAAGAATCTGACATACAGATAAGTGGGGCACATAGAACTCCAATTAGCCATAACCAAAATAAATCTACACCCAGACATATAATAATCAAGATCCCAGAAATTCAGCATGAGAACAGAATATTAAAAGCCGTTAGAGAAAAGAAACAGATCACCTATAAGGGAAAGCCCATCAGAATCATGGCAGACTTCTCAACACAAACCCTCAAGTCAAGTAGAGCTTGGAGTAAAGTATTTCAAGTCCTAAAAGGAAACAACTTCCAACCCAGACTGATGCACCCTGCATAACTATCTTTCAAAATTAATGGAGAAATAAGATACTTCCATGACAAAGAACAACTGAAGAAACACATGACCACCAAACCAACACTACAAAGAGTACTGAAAGATATTCTAGACAGAGATAAAAATAACCACAATTCCAAGAATAAGAACAGAAAGAAACCAACAGGCAGGGCAAGCAATTAAATAGAGGGGAAAAGCAGGGAACCAACAGCAAGAAAATATCATGACAAAGATAAGCCAATGCATACCAGTTATAACCATCAATGTCAATGGCCTCAATTCACCAATCAAAAGAAACAGACTGGCAGAATGGATCAAGAAGCAAGATCCAACAATACACTGTATACAAGAAACACATTTAACTCCAGAAGAAATTCATCAACTGAAAGTCAAAAGATGGAAAACAATCTTCCATGCAACAGGAACCCAGAAAAAAGCAGGAGTAGCTATTCTGTTTGCATACAATGTGAACTTCAAGCCAAGAATGATCAAAAGAGATAAAGAAGGTCACTATATGCTTGTTAAGGGAAAACTTCAAGAGGAAAAAATAACAATCATAAGTATGTATGCACCAAATACAGGAGCACCCAAATATATAAGACAAATATTAATAGACATGAAAAATCAAATAAGCAATAACACAATTATAACGGGAGACCTTAACACCCCACTGTCACAAACAGATAAACCAGACAAAAACTCAGCAAAGAAATGTCAGAACTGAACCAAACCTGTGAGCAAATGGACTTAGTAGATGTCTACAGAGTGTTCCACCCCACAACATCAGAATACATATTCTTCTCAGCTGCACATAGGATATTCTCTAAAATAGACCATATATTAGCCCAGAGAACATGCTTAAGTAAATGCAAAGGAACTGAAATTATCCCATGCATATGATCTGACCAAAGTGCAATGAAATGGGAAATTAATGGCAAAAGAAACCACAAAAATTCCAAAAACACATGGCAATTAAATAACACTCTCCTGAACAACCAATGGGTCACAGATGAAATTAAAGAAGAAATTAAATGATACCTGCAATTAAACAAAAATGCAGATACAACACACCAGAACCTGTGGAACATAATGAAAACAGTCCTAAGAGGGAAACTTATAATGAATTCTTACTTCAGGAAAACAGAACAAGCACAAATAACCTAATGTTGTATCTCAAGCTTCTAGAAAAAGAAGAGCAAGTCAAGCCCAAAGTCCATACAAGGGAGGAAATTATGAAGTTTGGAGCAGAAATTAACATAATTGAGACTAAGAAAATAATAGAAAGAATTAATGAATTGAAGAGTTGGTCCTTTGAAAGAATAAATAAAATTGATAAACCCTTAGGCAATCTTATCCACAAAAGGAAAGAAAAGACTCAAATTCATGCACTAAGGAATGAAAAGAGTGATATCACTACAAATCCTGTGGAAATTCAGAAAATCATCAAAACCTACTTCAAAAATCTTTACTCTCATAGGATGGTAAACAAGAAATGGGCAGATTCCTAGATATATACAAATTGCTAAAGCTGAATCAAGAAGATATAAAAACTCAATAACCCAATACCAGTCAATAAAATTGAAAATGTAATTAAAAGCTTACCAACAAAGAAAAGCCCAGGTCCTGATGGATTCACTGCTGAATTCTACAAGAAATTTAGAGAAGATTTAATGCCAATACTACTCAAACTCTTTAATGAAATTGAAAGAGAAGCAATACTCCCTAACTCATTCCTGGAGGCAAGTATTACCCTGATACCAAAACCAGAGAAAAACCCAACCAAAAAAGAGAACTACTGGACAATCTCTCTAATGAACATAGATACAAAAATCCTCAATAATATACTAGTAAACAGAATGCAGTAAATCATCAAGAAGATTACACACCATGACCAAGTGGGATTCAACCCAGGAATGCAGGGATGATTCAATATATGCAAATCAATAAATGTAACACACCATATCAACAGAGCCAAAGACAAAAATCACATGATCATCTCAATAGATAAAGAAAAAACTTTTGACAATGTCCAACACACATTCATGATTAAAAATCCTACAGAAAATCAGAATAGATGGTCTTTATCTCAATCTGATTAGAGTCATCTATGACAAACTAACAGCCAACATCATACTAAATGGACAAAAACTGAAAGCTTTCAATCTAAAATCGGGAACAAGCCAAGGAAATCCTCTATCACCACTCCTATTCAATATAGTTCTGGAAACATTAGCCAGTACAATTAGACAAGAGAGAGATATAATAAAGGAATAAGAATAGGAAAGGAAGAAGTTAAATTATCATTATTCGCAGATGACATGATACTCTACATAGAAGACCCCAAAAACTCCACCAAAAAACTTCTAGATTTAATAACCAAATTCAGTTGTGTAGCTGGATACAAAGTCAACACTCAAAAATCAATAGCATTCCTGTACACAAACAAACTCACTGGGAGAGAAATTAGGGAAACAACACCCTTCACAATAGTATCCAAAAAAATGAAATATTTAGGTATCAATCTAACAAAGGAAGTAAAAGATCTATATATTGAAAATTATAGCATTCTGAAAAAGTAGATCAAAGAAGATATCAGAAAATGGAAAGATATCCCTTGCTCTTGGATAGAAAGAACCATCGTAGTGAAAATGGCCATACTCCCAAAACTTTCCTGCAGATTTAATACAATCCCGATCAAAATATCATTAGCATACCTTATAGATCTAGAAAAAAATTCATTTGGAAACAGAAGAGACCTAGAACAGCAAAGGCAATCTTGGGCAACAAAGGCAAAGCAGGAGGCATCATATTCCCTGACTTGAAATTATACTACAAATCTGCTGTGATAAAATCAGCATGGTACTGGCAAAAAAAAAACATGCCTGAGGATCAGTGGAACAGATTACAATATACAGACACAACTCCAAACACACTCAGCCACTTTATCTTTGACAAAGTGGCCAAACATGTTCACTGGAAGAAAGATAGCCTCTTTAATAAATGATGCTGGAAAAACGGGCTTTCCACCTGCTGAAGACTAAAACTAGACACATGTCTATCACCATGCACTAAACTAAAGTCAAAGTGGATCAAATATCTAAATATTAAAACAGAAACACTAAATCTATTAGAAGACAAAGTAGGTAGAAATCTTGAAGACATAGGTGTAGGCAGAGTGATCATGAACAAAACCCAGACCACACAGGAAATACTGCAAAGAATTAACAACTGGTTTCTCATCTTATTACAAAGCTTTTGCACATCAAAAGAAATCACCAACAGAGTGAAAAGAAAACTCAAGGTGGGAAAAGATTTTAGCCAACAGTCCCTAAGACAAAGGACTTATATCTAGCTCATATAAAGAACTCAAAAAAATCAGAACCCCTCCACAACTTCAAAGACCCAATCCAAAAATGGGCATCTGAGATGAATACACACTTCTCAGATGAAGAAATACAAACAGAAAATAAATATATGAAAAGATGTTCAACATCACTGGTCATTTGAGAGACGCAAATTAAAACAGCACTGAGATTCCACCTCACCCCAGAAAGAATGGTTATTATCAAGAAATCAACCAATAACAAATGCTGGAGGGGCTGTGGGGAAAAAGGAACCCTTCTCCACTGTTGGTGGGAGTGTAGACTGGTACAGCCACTGTGGAAATCAGTGTGGAGATTCCTCAAAAAACTAGCATTAGGGGTCCCTTTCTACCCACCTATTTATTCCCCTTATGGATATTTTCCCAGAAGAATTAAAAACATCATACCACAGCAATATATGTGCAACCATGTTTATAGCAGCACAATTTGTAATAGCTAAATCTTGGAAACAACCCAAATGCCCATCAACTGAAGAATGGATAAAAAAGATGTGGTATTTTTATACAATGGAGTACTACTCAGCTATAAAGAAGGATAAACTTGAGACTGTTATAGGTAAACGGATGCAACTTGAGACCATACTCATAAGTGAAATAAACCAGATTTACATGTGTAAACATTGTATCGTCTCCCTGGTGTGAGAAACTGAAAGAGTAAATAAGGTGTAAAATGTACAATAAATATTGTGAAATGGGAAGAAATTGTTCAAAAGGAAAAAGGAACTAGGATGGGGGAGGGGGAAAGGACTGAAGGGAAAAGGGAAAAACAATGCAAGTCAGTTGTACTGTTAGTGTCCCTTAGCTCATTGAAAAGGAAGGCATGTGCTAGTACTGATTGGAGAAATTTTAACTGCCATACCTTGCACTCTAAATAACTACTTTAAAGATAACAACATGCAATGTATTAATTATTGTTATTCTCCTATTATTTTGTTATGAAATTTTGTTTTGCTTTTTTCCATAAAATAAAATTTAAAAATGAAGGAGTGTGATGCTGGGATTAAGGGTGTGTCACCCCGGGTGTGGGTTGCACCACCCAAGAGGTGGATAGCCTGGATGGATTCTAAAGGGACAGAAAGAAGGCTGACTGCTGCTGCTGCTTCCACTTCACTGCTTGCTCCCTTCTGCCTGTACTGCCTGCCATGAGCTGCTCCGCCTCTGCGATGCCCCTCTGCCCTGCCGCCCTGCCTCAGAGCCAGACAACTATGGACTGGAACCCAAACTGTGAGCTAAAAGAAACCTTTGCTCCTTTAACTTTGGGTGTTGGGTATTTTGTCTCTGCAACAAGGAAAGTAACTAAGAAAGATGCCCTCAGGACACCTGGGACCCATCTGCAGGTGACTTCTAGACTGGCCTGGAGAGATCGTGAGATCAACAGCATAGAACTTAGGTTTAAAACAATTCTCCTTGAAACCTTGAATCACTGGGCTCCTGTGTTCATAATTCCTTACAAGCATCTCTTTTATTTCTGCCAACATTTGAATGTTCCTTAAAATGTGAAAATTATGATTTCTGGCAAGGAGTGAAAAGGAAATTTTTGCTTTTCTTCCAACCCCTTGTTGTGTGCATCTCCTTCTTGATTTATATTTTTCAAGTGCTAAATTCTCCTTCTTTGGCAGAAGGGGATCAAAGGGCTCCAGCCTGCAAAGCTGGTATGTTCATGAGGAATGCAAAGAACAGTTCCCTGAAGACGAAGAGGTGGCTGCTCTCTGCAGAAGGCGGAGTGATGATCCTAAATCCAATAAAGAGAGGGAGGATGGCGATTGTTGAGTCACAAAAGCTAAAGCAGGAAGATTCAAGCATCTACACTGCAGATACACCCAGAATTCAAATATCAGGGAGAGAGGAGGTGAGCAGTTGTTGGCTGAGGGTCAGTGGGAAAATACAGTTACACAGAAATGCTTGCTGTCTTCAATTCTGTCCCGAGAGTCAGTGAGATAGTTGTGCAAGGCTGTGTCCCTAAGGCCCAAAATCCAGGCTGGGACAGAGAGAAGGAGCTGCTAGCTTTTTATACATTCCCTGCACACTCCCATCTCAATCATTCCTTCCAGCTTATCATTTTTATTACATTTTAACTAGTTTTGTTTGTTTAGTATTTTCCTGGCTTAAACTGTTTCTTTGGGTTAGAGTTCCCTTTTTACTCCGAATTAAAAAGTTATACTCTTCATAACTCAAACAACAACATTTTGGCAGGAAGTTAACAGAAACATATGGGCCTCAGCATTTTGATGCCCAGACTGGCTTCTGCCAAAGCATTTCTTTACTGTCACATAGATAGAGGCAATGTTTGGGATTGTTGGGGAATCATCCCATAGAGCTCAGGCTAGGGAACGCTGCTGCCTAATGGCCTTGGTACAGGCCAAAGGGCTCCCCGCCCTGAGTGTGAGAGTTTTCAGGAGTGGGAGAGAGGGCAGGCAGGCAGTGTCTGCTTCTTCGTGCTGCACAAGCTCCATCCAGGTAATGTCCCTTAACTTTGGCAGCTCACAGGCAGTGATAGGGTAGCGGGGAAAGGATTGGGAAGGTACTGGTCTGAAACCAAATCAGAAAACAGAAGCCACACTCCTCTTAAGAAGAGGTGATGTAGTACAAGGGGTTGGCTGGACAGGTCATGGAAGAACTGAAAATCAAACAAGAGACAGTAAGGCAACCCGGAGGTCAGCCAGAATAGGGATCCATTCTCACCCTGAAGTGAAGCGCAGTGCGGATGGCAGTACTGGAGTTCATTGGAAATCAGAGGTATGATGGGCCTTTTCAGAGAGATCTAGAGCCAGAGAAAAGACTCCCCAATGCCTCCTGGTCGGATACACTGGCTTCCCTCCTTCCACCCTCTCCTCTTCTTCCTGTGCCTTCACTCAGGAACTCAAAAGGCAGCAGGCGTGGGAGCCGGGAACGTTAGCACGCAGCACAGAACTGAACAGGGGAAGGGCTGGGACGGATCTGAGAACACACAGTCCAGGACAGACTGCCCGGGGTGGGAGGAACTGAGAGCTGCCATGGAACAAGCCTTCCAACCCTGCAATTTAAAGTAGAGAAATACAAGTCCCCGGCCGTTGTTCTGGACCTAATTCAGTGCGTGGAGTGTTGGCACAGGAATGAACATTTACTGAACGATGACGGCACTTACTTCGTGTGATCTTCACTGCATTCTGATATGCTAGGAGCTTCCCAGTTAGTACGTGAGAAAGTGGAAGCAAATGAAGTTAAAGATTCGTCTGAGGAAGTGGTGGGAAGCGTTCACTCCGTCACCTCCCACAACCCTGGACCGCGCCCCATCTGCCTCCTCTGTGTGCGGAGGCATCTGCTCCTCACTCGCCATTGGCGACGGGGCTTTAGGTTCCTGCCATGGTGTAGAAGCCCCTTCTGAGAGTTTCCTTTGAAAACTTACTCCTAGAAATATCCTAGCCCACAATCATGATTCTCGGCTCCTCTGTCCTTCCACTGCTTCTTGTTTCCCACGTTGTTTATACATTTCTGGCTCTTTCCCCTTTGTAGCAGAGGCATAAAGTTGTGGGGTGGGAGATGGGGAATGTTCAGTTCTTCCATTTGCTAATTATAAAGCTGCCTTATTTTCCCTTTTAATTCATGCCAAGTATTTCTACTGGATATGTACTTCAGTTACAAACCTAAAATTATACATTAATAACCATGCAGCTATCCCAAACCCTTGGTATACTGCTCTTGCTGCCATTTCATTTGTAGGCAATTGAGACCACAGGGACCCATCACTGTACTATTAAGGTGGCAGGCAGAAGCCAGTGGGTGGCAAAGACAGCTCTGGGGACAGAAGCTGCTTAACATTTTCAGCATGCAGCTAGTGGAGCTTGGAAGCTGAAATAAACTGGCTCTGTGGATTTCAGGGGATAGAACACTGTCTGCAAGGAGGCCCAGTCTATAGGCCAATGCTTACCTCTTCGAAGACAAGAAGTCTGGCTTCAGGAAGTGGGATGGTGGCAGAATACATAGGAACCACAGCACAACTGCTTATATATGGTGAAATCAGACCACTGAAGATACAGCAGGAACTGGAATGTCTGAAGCACAAAATGTCTCAGATAAACATCAGAATAGTCAGAGTCATTAAGAAAGGAGCTCAGCTGCCAAGAAGGGTCCTCATTCAGTAACTCATTACACAGGTGCCACCCAGACTAGAGAGGCCAGGGATGCCCAAGCCAAAGTATGCTTGCCCCTAAGGAGTCTACCATGTCACAGGGGATGGCAGAAGTAAACACAAATAAACACAATAGGGGATTTGGGGGATACAAGGAAGCACCCCAATTCCCTGGAAGTAGGACAAGCACACAAGAAGTTTCTTAAGTGAGAGAGACATAGATCACTCAAGGAAATGCAAACGGAATCAGGAGATAAAGTGCAAAAGGAATGAATTGGCGTCCACCTTCTGAAGGGTTTCATGTATGAAGCGATGTGCTTTCTTTTTCCCAAAGCCAGTGGAATGTGCTTCAAAAGTTTGAAGTAGAGGAGGCACATGAACAAACGTGACTTTAGAGAGATTATGCTAACAATAAGAGAGATGATGGATTGAAAAGGAATCAGCTGAAAGCAGGAAAGAAGTTACGGTGGTGCTTCAATATACAGTCAAGAAACAAGAAAGACCTAGAATGAGATATTAGCAGTGGATGTGTATAGAAGAGATTAAGGGCTGAAAGTGAGACTTGGAGAGAGGCTTATGTCCAATTTTCAGATTTAAGAACTTCAGGTATTTTCATTTTCTAAACAAAAACAACACAGTTTTAGGCAGGTTGGGTTTGAGCTGCTGTGGCACAACGCAGGTGGAGATCCCGCTAGACAATTACGGGAAATACTTGACCTGGTAATGAATATCTGGAGAATCATTAGCATTGGTTTGGGTCATTGGAGTCGAGAAATGTCATTACCTAAGGAAGACATGGGTGAGAAGGACAATGAGGTTAAAACTCTCAGAAATTCCAACACTTAAAGAAATGAGAGAAGATAACTTGAAAGAAAGGGCCAGAGGGAAAAGAGGAAAAGTTCGTTGTCATGGGAGTCAAGGGAGAGGATCTTCGAGATTACGAGATTACAGTTAACATCATCAGATAAGGGCTAAAGTGTTTCCGCTGATTTTGGTAAAGCAGAAGTCACTGGTGAGTCTTTTTTTGTTTGTTCGTTTATTCTGCATGCATGGGAGTTGGGCTATCTGACCTTGAACAAGTAATTTAATAATAATCTCGACTTCATTTACCTTCATGAAAGTTAAATGAAATCTCTTCCCATCAGACAGGTCCTCTCTGGAATTTACTTCCTTTAACCTTCCTTGCAATCACAGTGCTCTAATATATTTTCAAAATATATGATCTTGGGGAAAAGACAGTCTTTTCAGATATTAATTTTTTTTTTTAAAGCTAGGGGTATAGTTCAATGGTAGAGTATTTGTCTACAGTATGCAAAGCCCTGAGTTGGATCTCTTGCACTGAAAAAAATAAGAAAGAATGTACATATTATCCTCTTCACAAAAATTAACTCAAAATGGATCACAGACTTAAATGTAAATCACAAATCTATAAAACTCCCGGAAGTTTACACTGGAGAAAACCTAACTGACCTGGGTATGGAGATAACTTTTTAGATACAACACTGAAGGCATGATCCATGAAAAAGAACAACTGATAATTTGGTCTTCATTAAACTACAAAACTTCTGGGCTGGTGAGATAGCTCAGTGGCATAAGTGCCTGCCTGACAAGCACGAGGTCCTGAGTTCGACCACTGGTACCCACATTAAAAAAAAAAAAAAATTACAAAACTTCTGCTTCACAGATTCAGAGAATATATTCACAAGCCATATCTAGGCAGTTTTCTGAGTCTCTTTTATAAAAGGACTAACATCATTCATGATAATTCAAACACATACCAAAGACCTCTCCTGATGCCGTGACATTGGGGATTCGTTTGTAACCTAAGAACTGTAGGGTAACACGTTCAGTCTACAGCAATAAGAAAATGAACAGTTTCATTTTAGAATGGATAAAAGACCTGAAAATATACCTCACCAAAGAAGATATACAGATGGTGAACAGCATACGAAAAGATGCTCAACCTCACGTACCATAAGGATATTGTAAATTAAAATGAGATAACACTACACACCTATTTACATGGCCAAAATCCAAAACATCAAACATGAGAGAGGATGTGGAGAAACAGGAACTCTCACTCGTTGGTGGTGGGAATACAAAATGGTATACCCCTTTGAAAGACAGTTTGACAATTCCCTACAAAACTTAGCATAACTTTACCATACAACCCATCAATCACACTTCTTGATATTTACCCAAGTGAGACAAAACATATGTCCATAGAACACTTGCACATGGTGTTTATAACAGCTTTATGTATGATTGTCCAAACTTGGGAACAACCAAGATGTCCCTTAGTAGGTCAGTGGATAAATAAACTGGTATGTCCCAGACAACATGATTTTATTTAATGCCAAAACCCCTGAATTATCAAGCCACCAAAGAACATTGAGGAGTTTTAAATGCACATTACAAAGTAAAGGAAGCCAACCTGAAAGCAACTTGCTACTATATATGATTCCTACTGTGTGACATTGGAGAAAACAAAATTTTGAGGTTAATAAGAAGATCAGTGCTTTCCAGAGCTTTAGGAAGAGAGAAGTAGAAATAGGCTGTCTTAGTTACTTTCTTGTTGCTCAGACACGATACCCATACCCATAACCTGAAGGAGGAAAGGTTTATTTTGGCTTGGTTTGTACAGATTTCAGTCCCTAGCCGGTTCCAAGGCAGAGGGACATGGCAGAGGAGGTTTGCTTATCTCATGGCAACAGGAAGCAGAGAGGGATCAAGGGAGGAGGAGGGACATTTACCCTTCCAGGCCACACACAGAGTGGCCCACCTCTTCCTACCAGGCTTCACCTCCAACATCACACCCAGCTACAAACCCATCAGTGAACTAACCCAGCCATGAGTGCCATGTTCCCATGATCCAATCACATCCCAAAGCCCCACCTATCAGCATATAAGCCTTTGGAGGGGCATCTAGATATAATCCGTAACATTCTGCCCCTGGCCCCCAAGATTCATGTGACTCCAAGATTCATTCCTTTATACAAAATGCTTTTAGTCCATTAAGTGTTGACAAAATCCTAACAGTTTCAGCATTGCTGAAAACTCCAAGTCCAAAGTCTCCTCTGAGATTTAAGGCAAACTCTTAGTGAAGCCCTGTAAAAATGAAAAGAAAGTCAAACGCTTCCAAACATACAATGGCACAGGATAAACATTCCCACTCCACAAGGGAGAAATAAAGGGATAGAAAAGAATAGGACCAAAGCAAGACCGAAATCCAGCAGGGCAAACATTAAATCCCATAATTCCATGTCTAGAACCTGGGACGGTCAGCCTGCAATCTGGTGGCAGGTTGATTATATTGGACTGCCTCCATCATGGAAAGGGCAGTGCTCTGTCCTTACTGGCATAGACACTTATTTTGGGTCTGAATTTGCCTTCCTTGCATGTAATGCTTCTGCCAAAACTACCATCCATGGATTTAGAGGATGCATTACCCACACAGCATTGCTTCTGACCAAGGAACACATTTTACAACCAAAGAAGTGAGGTGATGGGCTCATGCTCACAGAATCCACTGGTCTTACCATGTTCCTCACCATCCAGAGGCAGCTGGGTATATAGAGAGGTGGAATGGCCTTTTGAAGATGCAGTTACAGTGCCAGCTAGGTGGAAATACCTTGCAGTGATGGGGCAAGGTTCTGCAGAAGGCTCTAAATGCCTTGAATCAAGATTCACTATATAGGGATGTGTCTCCCACAGCCAGGATTCACAGGTTCAGGAGTCAAGAGGTGGAGGTGGGGTTGGTACCACTCGGCATTACCCCTAGTGATCCTCTAGCAAATTTTCTGCTTCCTGTTCCTGCAACCTTATGCTCTGCTGCTTAGTTCCAGAGGAGGGAAGCCTTGTTCCAGGAAGCACAACACTTATTCCATTGAAGTGGAAGCTAAGATCCCCTGGTCATTTTGGGCTCCTCATGCCTCTGAGTAAACAAGCTAAAAAGGGAGATGCGGTGTTGGCAGAAGTGACTGACCCATATAAGGGGAATTTGGACTACCACTCCACAATGGAGGAACAGGAGATTATAATTGGCGTGCAGGAGATCCCTTAGGACACCTCCTAGCATTACTGTGCCCTGTTACTAAGGTCAATGGGAAACTAAAACAACCCAATCCCACCAGGATGGCAAATGCCCTAGAACCTCTAGGAATGAAGGTATGGTCACCTCACCAGGGAAAGAGCTGAGAGATCTGCTGAGGACCTTGCTGAAGGCCAAGGGAATACAGAATGGGTAGTAGAAGAAGGTAGATCTACATATCAGCTATGACTCCAAGACCAGTTACAGAAGCAAGGATTGTAATTGCAATTTTTCTCTTCTGTTTGAACAATTGTTCTCTTCTATTTGTTCTCTTCTAATTGTTCTCTTCTATTTGTTCTCTTCTATTTGAAGTTGATACGCTTCATTTATAACAAAATGTTGATAGACTTAATATTGGTTCTTAAGTATTGTGAAAACTATGTTAGTTGTAATGTTTAAGCTATGAAATGCTAGGAAGCATCACCTAAAGAAACACTTGCTTTCTATTCTGAGGAGAGAATTACAGTGCTTCCATTTGTATGCAGAATAGTTGTACCATGTTAGGTCTAGTTATGAACTTGCTATTGTATCTGGAGACTAAATATGGTTTAAGGAAATGTGTCTGGTTGTCAAGTTGACAAGGGGTGGAATGTAATAGTTAATCATGATGTCAACTTGAGTAAGAAATGCCCAGGAGTCTTAGCATAGTTCTAGGTATGTCTGGGTAACACACTTATGGAAGAGAGAAGACCCACCCTGGGTGTGGGTGGCACCAACCAATAGGCTTGTAGCCTGGATAGAATAAAAAGGGAAAGAAGAAAGAATTCTAATTTCTATTTTTTCAGAGGAGCTCCAGTCTTCACCATCACCTTTGGACATCTGTCTCCAGGCTTCCAGCACAGACTCTTCAGCTTCCTGATGTGAACTCCCACACATCTCTGCAGTGAGCTCCAGGCCTTCAGCTTTTGATTGCATCCTTCAAATCTCTAGCACATAGATGGCCCTTTTGTGTTCCACCACACATGACTGTGTAGGCGGCCATTGTAAGCCTACCATGTAACTTTAGGGTAATGAAACTATTGTGTCTGGTTCTACAATGGTGGATACATGCCATTATACATGTGTCAACATCCATGGAATATAAAACATGAAGTATGAATGCTATCGTGAACCACGGGCTTTGATTGATAACGATGTTTCAATGTAGGTTCATCAATCATAACAAATGTACCTATGTTAGTCAGCTTTCTATCACTGTAACAAAATATGCAAGTAAATCAACCTATAAGGAAGAAAGATTTATTTTGTCTCACTGTTCCTCATGTATAAGTGCATGAACACTTGGCTCTGCTGCCTTTAGGCATGTGGAAAGGCAGTACATCATGGTGGAGAAGGTGTAGCAGAGGATACTGCTCATGTCAAGGCAGCTGGGAAACAAAGAGGGAGCAGAAGGGGTCTAGGTTCCAGTGTCCCCTTCAAGGGCACACACAATGACCTAATTTCCTTCCACTAAGGCTCCACCATTTCCTGATAGCTTACAGACTGGCAGTGGGAACCTGGACAGCATATATCCATTTTGGAATATTTTCCAAGCTGTTTGTTGGATGACTCAGAAAGCTGGTACATTGAGTGAGCTCAGCACTTCTTTCCCTGAAGTTTGGGAATGGAAACCCTTTACGGGTTGATAAATCTGACAGAACTGAACTGTGAACAAGGCAATGATTATCCCTATCTCTATTTTTAGTCAACATTGTATTTGAGATCCTAGACAGTGTGACAAAGTGAGAAAAAGGAATAAATATTGATTGAAAAGATGTAGAACTGTCTTTGTTTGCATATGATTGTATACATAGTTGAAAGGAATCTATAATCTACTAAAACCAATCTATTAAATTCACCAAACTTATTTATAAATTAATACTACTCTAATCAAAACTCCAGCAAGACTGATTTATATAAATTGACAACATGATTTTTAAATCTATGTGGATATGGAGAGGACTGAGAATCTCCAAAACAATTATGAAAATGAAGAAATTTGTATATTTGCACTGTCAGACTTTAAGACTTTATTAAGTTACACAACTCAGTGTGGTGTTTAACTATGAAACGGAATAGAAAAGTTTAGAAAAAGACCCACTGCATTCAGTAAATATTCAATGGACCCAGTGCATTTCAGTGGAAAAAAGGAAGGTCTTTTCAATAAACAATGCTGAAGCAGAAGGATATCCCTATAGGGACAAAGTAAACTTTGACCACTAACTCATACATATAAATTAATTTAGGTCTAATCATAGCCTAAATGAAAGGACATAAAACTTCTAGTTGCTAGAGAAAACATAGTAAAATATCAGTGACCTTGGGGTGAAGGAAGATTTCTTGGGGAGAATGTAAAATGCATTAACCACAAAAATTATAATTGTACTTCATCAAAATTTAAAACTTCTCATCAAAAAGACATGTTTAAGAAAGTAAAAGTGAAAGCCTTGTGCTATGATATAGTATTTGCAATGCATATATCTGATAAAGGATTAATATCCAGAATATATAATGAACTACAAACGTATAACAAAAGGCAAATATCACAACACAACAGACAAATATCTTAACAGGCACTTCACAAGTTAAGATACCCAAGTAGCCAATAATAGATGAAAAGGCACTGAACATCCTCAATCATCATGAAGCTGAACATTAAAGCTACAGTGAGAAACGATGACATATCTGCATGAATGGTCAAACATTAAAATGATTGATAAAATGAAGTACATACTGAGAAGGATGTTGAACAAGTGAAACACTCATAGGTTGCCAGTGGAAATATAAAACCAGTTTGGAAAACTGGCAGTTCTCAATAAAGTTAAATATATGCTCACTTTATGATGAACAATGCTTCTCCTTCCTATACACCCAAAATAAATGAGAGCATATGTTCACAAATCAATATGTGGAAGAATGTTTATAGAAACATTATTCATGGTATCCCCAAATTGGAAATAGCCTAAAATCAACAGGAGAATCGATGAACATAGTTTGATGTATACAACAGCAAAATAATATGTCATAATAAAAATAAAAATTACTGAAACTAAAAACCTACATAAGTCTCAAAACCTCAGGTTGAGCAAACTAAGATAAACACAAAATTTGCATACACTGTTATTCCATTTATATGAGGTAAAAAGCAGGATAAGTTAATTTACAGTGATAAATGTCACAATAATTGTTACCTCTGGGGGCAGTTATTGACTGAGATAAACATAAGAACAATTTCCATGAAATAAAGCAATGTTCTTGATATGAGTGATATCTTGATCTGGGTCATGGTAACTTTAGATCTCTCTCTCTGTGTCTCTCCTTCCAACTTTCCAATATATGCATGTACATGTATGCCATTTAGAATTCCAGAAATGTGTATAATCTTTTTGTTTTTGTGTGTCAGTTACAATAAATTTTTGAAGAGTAATTCATCCAGTTGTACATTTGATTTATACATTGTACTACATGAAAATTTAACCAAATAAGTCTGAGAGGACTATCACTTTTTTGATAATAGAAGGTTCAAGGGACAATAACTTGTCTTTTATATTGGACAAAATATCCCAGCAAAACACCACACAAATAGATCCCTCAAACATCATCAATGTGAGGAGTACTTGGGCTTCATAAGATGCCTTTCTCACACTATTGGGCACATATGTTTCAAGGCATTCAGAATATTTAATATTTCCAGTTCATCAGGTCTACTATATCATTAATGTGTTATACTAACATGATTATGTTAGTCAGTTTTCTTTTCACTGAGACATAATGACTGACATCCTCAACGTAAAGGAGGAGGGGTTTAATTTGGCCCATGGTTCAGGGGATTCAGTACATGGTCAGCTGGCTCCAAAGAAAGAGCATCATGGCAGAAGGGCATTTTTGAGCAAAGCTGCTTAGTTCCTACCGGCTGGAAGTCAGAGCAGGGGTAGAAACAGTGCCAGAGAGGAAGGCGCAAGGAACCAGATATAGTATCCAAAGTCATACTCCCATGACCCAGAGACGCACCCAGAAGTGTACTGCACCAATCCCTTGGGCAGATCCCAAAGCCGATCAAGTGAACACTCCTCTCTAACTTCCACAGTGATGTTCTTTGGAATATAGAAGAGTAACTTAGCCCTGGAGCATATCTGTAAATGAATGGGCACTGCTGTCATCCCCAGGTGACTCTGGACTCCTTTTGATCCTCCTTTATGACAGGAATTGGAAGTAATGCATCCACCAGATCAAAAGTAGAATTCCAAGTGCCAGAAGCTGTTTGATCTGTTTCAGTAAAGGTACCTGCCACATTTGGCACAGCAGCTGCAACTGGGCATCCTGCTTGTTTTATTTCATGGTCATTTACCATCCTCTGCCATGATCCACTTGATTTTTCAGGGACCATTCCAGTGTATTAAAGGAAAATATGGTGTAGCTCTCAGCAGCGTTTAAGTTTTTGAGAGTGACTCATCTCTGCCATTCAGCTGGGATACTTTAGTTTTAATCGCTTCCAGGAATGAAAGGTAGCAGTGCAGGCTCAAAATCTTCCCATACGCATTTTATATTGCTCCGGTAACAAATCACCACAAATTCAAAACTTAAAACAATAAAAATAATCTTTCATTTTTGGAGGTCAGAAGTGCAAAATAGGTCTTGCTGAGACAAAGAATCAAGATGCTGGCAGAGGTCTGCTCATTGGAGGTCTAGGGAAGAGTTTGTTTCCTGAACTTTTTCCAGCTTTTAGAAGCTACTTGCATTCCTTCACTTAGGATCCCTTCCTCTGGGTCCAAGCCAGCATCTCTGTCAGTTAATTATCTCTGCAACTGACTTCCTCTCCTACCTCCCTCTTCCATTTTTAAGACAACTTGCAATGACTTTCGGCCCCTTAGATAATGCAGAACAGTATTTTCGATTCAAGGTTAGCTGATTAGTAACTTTATTTCCATCCGCAACCTCGGCGACTCTCCATCATGTAATCTGACACTGCAGGGAGTAGGACCTGACATCTTTGGCGTGCTGTTATTCTGCCTAACACACTTCCACCATTTTGCCTTATCGTAACAAATCAAGTAATGAATTTGAGAGTCTGTCACCTTCTAGGTAACTACATCTTGATGATGCATGCAGGGACTAGAAAGAAGTCATCATGGAGTGGGGCCACAGATCCATTATATCCACTGTGAGGTGGACCTAGGATGGGATCCATTTGTTTTATGGCCTCCAAGCCACCCATTGGCATTTTGGTTTTCTTTGTTTACTGGTATTACCTATAATCCAGTACCCAGTAGCCCTTGAAAGATCTGCTGTCCCAGGTGTACAGTTATCTGTAAATGACCCTAAGTGTTATTGGATGATATAAGAAAATATGAGTATTATATATTTGATAGTATCATGGCATATTACCTCTAAGGAAAACAGCCTTCCCTTCAGTTAGGGTCTGAGAATAATGTGAGAGACCATGATTTTCCAATACGGCATTTGACACCAGCTTTTTGCTCACCCACAATTGGTCATTTTTGATTGTGTAAGTCAAACAATGCTATCATCACCTTCCCAACCTAAGAAGAATACAGAAATATCAAGTTCTATTACATATCTTCCCAGATTTCTGCAGGTCAAAGTTTGCTTATTGTCATTCCAGCTATGCTACCAATTATGGAAATTGCATTCACCTCTGACGAGTAAGTTCTGCCACCTGGCCTCTTGTATGCCAGAAGCTTTCTATCTCCATTGATACTAAATAGCCCAGGCTTATAACAACCTCCCATTTTCCCCCATAACCCACAAATGACAAGAACCATCAGCTTCCTTCATTCTGTACTGCTTTAGTAAAGCAGCATCCTCTGGGTGCTCATAGAGAGCACAGATAGCCAAGTTTTTTTGATGTGATTTAATAAATGCATTCAGAATGTCCACATCTCTGATCCTTTTGATCCTTTGCTTAATACACTGCCAAAACAGCTCTGGCATCTCCACTTCATTTACTATAGGCCTCCAGAAAAACGTAGGCTTGAGAATTAAGATGCCATTCCTGCAATGTATTAGGCTTGGCTCCAGAAGTCCTTGCCAGGATCTTAAATCTTGCCTGGACTCATATCAATACTCCTCACTACCCAACCTTATTCTTTCCAAGCAGGCTCAAGTTCCATTCCCTGGCTTAGTTTCCTCAAACGTGTTTACAGGTATATAAGCTCTCAGTGCAAAATTCCCTTTCTTTCCGTGGTATGGACAATGTATCCTATGATCCCCTGCTAAGAATTAGGTCTAGTTTTTGGAACAGACCAAGGATTGGGAAACTAGAACCCATGGGCTAGACACCTAAATCCTGTAAAATTGAGGAACACAGTCAGACTCATTTGTTTATATATAGTCCATGGCTGCTTCCATGCTACATTGGCAGAATTGAGCAGTGGCAACAGGAACCATTTGCTGGAAAGACTAAAACATTTAACAAGTTTGCCAGTGCCCGGTCTGGATTAGTGTTGGACTATAGAACTTTCTGCAATGATAGAGATGTTCTATAATCTACATTTTCCAATATGATAGTCATTGGCCACGTGTGGTTACTGAATACTTTAAATTTGGCAATGTGACTGAGAAAAAGAATTTTTCCTTTTATTTCATTGTGCTCAATTTTCAGTTGCAAGCAGCTAAAAGCTATTGGATGGGACAACGTCTCTAGAAACAATGAAAGGAATCAGAAAAAGAGTGGAGATCTTAGGGAGAACACGTGTCGTCACAAAGGGCAGCCATCTCAGGGAAGGATTTTTCATGGTCTCCAGAAAATGGAAGCTTGCTGCCCATTAGCCACCAGGAGAGAACTATCCCTGCTGCCCACAGGGCTCAGAGGAATCTCTGGACTTTGATAGTGCTCGAGCACACGCAAAGTCTCAGGATCCTAATTTTAGTGTAGAAAACCTTGGAGCTGTGAATTCAACCTCTTTGTGCTTCTACCAGCCTTACATTTAAAACTTGGGACTGATTTTTAGCAGTCTTCTGGATGTGGGAGATGAAGGTCTTTTTAAACCCTGCTGCTGAAGCATTTTAACTATTGCAGTCAATAGATTACTGACCTGGCTCTGATTTTCTTCCTTCCTATGGACATTAATAACAGCCAACTAACAGCTCCATCTTCATAATTACTCCTGCCCTATATCTTTTAGGCGCAAGAGCTATTGCACAAGCCAGGACATCCCCTTCCACACATTCTTCATCTCAATCCAAACCAAATATCACTAATTTCTTAATGAACTCTAAGAAAGGATGTTATGCCATGCCAGAGGTAGTCACTGTCCCCATCCACCAGTAATGGAGTCAACCCCATATCTCCCATCAGCACCCTAGTCTGAGAGTATGCTGCCTATAGCCACTTTTGGATCAACTTTCTTAGGCTGAATTCTACCAGAAGCTGACTGTGAGGCAAAGGTTTGAGTGCTTCTGGTTTACTAGGAGATAATTCCAGGGGAGAGGAGTAAATGAATGGCCAAGCAAGACAGAAAAAGGTGGGAAGCCAATATAAGGCAAAGTAGGATAGGAGGAATTAAGATAGGTAGAAAGGAGGCAAGGAAAAAAATCTTAATTATTTTTAAGAGAGCTGCAACTTCCAGGACACAGTTACCCAAAGCTATCCATATTGGCAATCCCTTAGTTAACTTATGCTTCTTTCCCATCACACCCAAAATTCCATAGTGATACTGTAAATCCATAAATGAGTTTTTTGAGAAAGTGAAGAGCAGAAACCTGATTTGAAGATGTTATGGCTTGTAACTGAATGTCCCCCCAAAGTCTTATGCACTCATAGGTAGGGTTTTTCAGAGGCTGGATCTAGGGTGTGTGATACTGAGATTAATGGTGTGTGGTACTAATTTAGCTCAAAGATTGGTTTAGCTAGTTCTGGATGTAGATAATGGGAAGCTGCACCCTGGGTGTGGGTGGCATCAATCAATAGACTTACGGCCTGCATGGACTATAAAAGGAGAGAGGGAAGGCAGGCTTCTGCTATTTGCTACTTTTTGCCTACCCTGCCATGGACTGTTTCTCCTCTGTGATTCCCCCTCTGCCATGCGTCCCCTGCCTTGGAGCCAGCTGACTATGGACTGAAATTTCTACAAAATGTGAGCTAAAATAAACATTTCTTTCTTTAACTTGTGGTTATCTGGTATTTTGTGCCAGATATGGAACTAACTAAGACATAAGATAAACAGATTGAGAGAATCCAAAGAATGTTTAAATTATCCATCTCAACAACAGCAGTGAAACCTAGGCTATTGTAAAATTATCTATTCTCCTTCGGGGGGGCATCTTTTCCGTATGTTTCCATTGCCTCAAGAGAAACATAAATATTTCCAGTTCCAGAAAATAATTCCTCTCTCTCTCTCTCTCTCTCTCTCTCTCTCTCTCTCTCTCTCCACCCCCCTCTAGGGCCCATACTCTATTTCTTTTAGTGTGTACTTAAAATTCTCCCTAATAAATCCCTTTATGCCACTTATTGATGTGTCCTGAAAATTCTCTTTCTGTGATGGAAGTCAGCAACCTGCAACATATTCCATGGGTGGGGTGAATCAAGTTTTCCCATCCCCAGTTTGGGATCCCTGTAGGACCCCATAAGGTATGTTAATGGGCACAGTACTGGTGGGCAAGTGAGGATCGATCCTGCTGATAATCCTGGGCATCCCAGACTTGTCTTTGTACATTATTAACTGAAGGAAACCCCCATTATGTTAATTCTCTGGCACTTCTATGGTTTCAGGTGCTTGTATCTTCATATTCAGAAATATGAGTATTGAGATGATATTGGCAGGGTATAAATAATGTCTGCTACAACACTGAAGACAGAAAACTTATGAGTCCATTATGGTATTCAAATAAAAAGGAATGACCAAAACAATAAAAGTAAAGTCAAAATGAAATTGCATACTCACACACACACACACACACACACACACACACACACACAATTCCTTGATCACCACTGGTGGAAACTTACATGTTATACTTCACAGCGACAATTGACAACTCAGGAGGGAAATTAAGCTTTTAACCTAAATTTCCTATAATGAACAACATTTTAAGATGATCAATCAATCCCAGTGGAGAAGGAAAGAACTTCTTTAAAGAAAAATTATTATTTTTCATCATCATTTGGTAAGACTGAAATAACATGAAGTCTTTGATTTGCTTTAACGTACTTCAGAATAAAAGGGGTGAATAAATAAAATGAGGGAAATCTGGATTGAATCTGCCATACAGTGTTTCCTTATATTATTCTCTTCTGTCTTTATGTTTGAAATTTTTTACAGACAGAGAGAGAAATTTTCTCTTTTCCTACCCCTTTCACCAGTATCATTAGTCTTGCGTTAGATGCACATTTTTATAATCCATATTACCTATTATTTACATAAATAAAACACTAAATAATGTTATTAAGCTCCAAGGGACAGCCTTTTTCCTAAAATTCAAGGTCCCAATCATGGTGTTAGTTCCTGCCTTCATCATATTATAACTTTAAAATTTTCCTAGTCAACTGACCCACTTACCTATAGCCAGTACTTGCTATGAAATCCTGTGTCTGTACATACCTCATAAATTGTTGTATGCACTTAACAATTGAGGAATATAGAGTTCCTGTCAGAGAGCCAGGCATGCAAGCGAGACAGTACGTATTAGACAGATGTGCTTCCCACACTCTCCTCCCCTTCCCAAACCTAAGTCAAAAGTTTCTTTCAGTTCCTTTGGAAGGTAAATATATTACCATAGGTGAGTTCTAAGTCAACTCTTTAGCACCGCCAACACTTAAGCAGTCTTTAGTTAATCAGGTTAACTTCAAAAAACAAGGTCCTGCTCCAATGGGATATGCGTCGTCTAAATGTCGGCAGACGAGGGGAAAAGCAGTAAGTAAAATTGCATTTTAGGTTTGCTTGTAGACATGTACTTTCTAGATTACTTTTGTTGCCAATCTCATGTCTTTTTTTAGGTTAATTTGCTTTATTCTAATAATCATTTCACTATCAAAACATCTGTACCCCTGAAATGTACAAAATTTAAAAACACAAGTAAATGAACCCAAAGCATTATGAACAATATTGGTTTCTGCAGTTGTTACTCAGTTTGTTTCATGATTTCTCATGATATTTTCCTTTTTTGTCAATTTTAATTTTTTATTACTACATGTTTTCACTACATAATGATTACATTCTTTGTGGGGAATTTCATTCTCATGCTCTTTTCAGAGAAGAGGCTCAGTAAATTTAAAACATAGGTCTTGCCTCAAACAGATCAAAAATGGCAGAACTGGAACTCTACTCTATGGAAGATTCCAAAGTCGAAGGGAGGTCGGCGGTCTGGAGCTCAGGATGAGAGCACCCAAACCAAGGAACGGCAGGGCCAGGATTTCTTAAGGAAGAGAGAGAAGGTGGAGGTGCCTGTCCCCTGCATAAGGGGGTCTTGTTAAGTGTCTTGGGAGGTCTATGTTCCTCCTCACCTTTACACTGAACCACAGGACAATCCTTTTGGTGTCTTGGAATGGCCCAATGTTCAATAGCCAAAGGATTCTCAATTTGGGTTCCCTAGAATAGTCATGATTGTGTCGCTTTTACGCACTGAAATAAAAAGCACAATAAGATCTCATTTCCAATTTTGTCAACAGCAACTCTAGAATTATAACTATGGGGCTGGGGGTGTTGCTCAGTGCAGAACTGGGCAACAAGTTCCTGTGTTCGATCCCCATTAACCCCCAACCCCGACTGTAGCTACAGAGTATGGTATGGTTCTGGAAAAATCTAGCATTATTTTTCCTCAACTACTTTTCAACTTTCTCCTTGATATTCAACATTTTTTTTTCCTTGAAAAGCTATTGATAATTTCCCTTGCTTCAGTCATTTGAAGTCCAAGGAATAGCACATTATAATGGTAAAAAGTAGTCTATTATTACATTCCTTCTTGTAGAAAACACATAAAAAAAGAAAAATCCTTCTACATTTTGCTAATTTTATAAGTAAAACCTACTTGTAGCTTTTATATTAGAGGAAGGCATAAATTAGGCAGTGAAGTCAGCTGAGGAATCCCATTCTTCAGCCTGCACCACATTTAATAGTTTTGTGGCTCTTCTTTCAGACTTTTTATTTTACAGAGTTTACAAAGCACTTTCACATACTTCATCTCATTGCAACTTCACAACAGCAGATTTCAATTATAAATATGAGATTGAGGAAATTGTTTTCCAGTGAACTTTAGTAACCTTCTCACAAAAGGGAGCTACCATGACTGACTACCTTCTATTCACACTTTTTTGCAAAGCCAGACCAGGGTTGATTCACTGTGACCTTTCATGCTCCATTCATACAGCAAAGAGCAGACTGGGCTGTGCAAAGCAGAATCAACCCAAAATCTGCTAAGCATTTTGGTTCTATCAGCTATAGCCTTAGCTAAACACAAAACATTTGCATGGGCAATAGATAAAAATTGAACGGTTTTTCAAAGCATCAAAAAGGTGTTTCTTCAAGTTCACTAACAAAGAAAAATCTGGGGCTAGCCAGTCTAAACTG
Source organism: Erethizon dorsatum (assembly GCA_028451465.1). NCBI lineage: Eukaryota > Metazoa > Chordata > Mammalia > Rodentia > Erethizontidae > Erethizon > Erethizon dorsatum. Next base: position 31,382,414 of record CM051835.1, on the reverse strand, counting down.
GTATAATATCGAGTTCAAATTAAGGTAAATTATGGTGTCTCCTTCCACATAAGTGGGTAGAGATAGACTTTCACCAATTACTGTCAGATAAATTAATAGAATAAAACAAGCCCCCCCCCATTCCCAGCCCTCCACCCCGGGCTAACACAAAAATCTTAGGATTGATTGCTTAATTAGTAGACTCTTTGTTCTAACAGATCTTATAGATAAGATCTTGAGGTCAAAACTGGGATGGGAAAGTGTTAGAGAAAGGTTGATGTCTTATATGAATCTGGTTACCGTATTTCTACACTAAACTACAGGACAGATAAAGACCTTGATTCTAAAGAACCCAACCAATATTATCTTTTAAATTATGTAGTTGATATACAATTAAATGTTCCTTTTGGCCCAGAAGTTGTCTCCAGGAACCCACTATGGTGGCTAAGGACTAATGATGATTACATTTCTCTCCGAGAACAAATTGAGGAATCATTAAAAATTTTCAGCCTTCACCTATTTTCTTTTCAAATCATGAATAAAAAGATTTGCTGAGAAAGTCAGCTGTCTTCACAATTGTGACTTTAACATTTGAGGCTTGTATGCTTCTCTTAAACTCTTTCCAGAAGAAGTAGTGAGGGAAATGGATATCATTTCCACGGCAACTGAAGCGCAGCAAGTCTCTGACTTCCATTGCCTATGAGGAAAATGCAGAGTGATTTAGATCACTGTGACTTAGCTTGAAATGTTGTAATGGCCCTGCTAGTGATTCATGTCTTCACAAAACAAACAGCTATTTCTCTAACCCCTCTTGGCTTAGAGGGGCCTTCTCCACGGGGCTGCCTGTGGTGGTTGTGCTGGCTTTGATGACAAGACCCTGGCAGCCAGTCTAAGACAGAAAAGAACATTCCTGGAATTTTAAGTGGTTTGGATCAGCAGTTGTCATGTACAATTGATGCGCATTTATATTTCACTAGCCAAAATCTAGTGCTGCCCAAAATTGGGAAAGAAATATTTCAAATACTACTTAGGCCTAATCCTGCCTTAATGTAAAAAATTAGCTGTCCTACCTTCTTTCAATCTTAGTCTCAGAAGGGAGATTTAATATTTCCTGACAGTGCTTTAAATACTTTGCTGTTCAGACGTCAGTGAATCCACAATAATTATATCAGTTAAACCAGCCTGGGCTTTCCAAAGCTATTGCAAGCTTAGGGTACTTTTGAACTCCTTACAGCATTCACCCTTTGATAGTAGGTTTAATAGAGAAAGCGCCCATAGACAGATGTGTCACCACTTAACTATTTAACCCCTTTACCTGTTAATTACTGCTGCAGTTGTTGTTGTTAATCTATTGATTTGGTGGTCAATGGTTTTTCAACCCCTTCCTTTCCAGGAAGTTTAATTATACAGTACCTAGGAGCCATATGCTATTGCCAGGGGAAAGTTTCAAGAAGGCCTAGTGGTTTTTAATTCTAGGAGATCAAGCCATAAAGGCTTTAATAAATAATCATTAAGAACCGACTTAATATTCTGTATCTGAACATTTTATAAGAGCTCTCATTCTGCTATTGCTATAAAAGAGACTAAAAATTATCTCTTTTTACAGATGGAGGAAGTGTGAGATAACAGTATGACACTTTTTGGGGGGTAGCAGTTTCTTTAGGTAGAAATTAATTCTACTTATCCCCCATCACTTTCTGAAGAACATTCAATAATTTTGTCATAGATTTTGCTTCAGTCAGGTTGTTTATTTCTCTCTCGCTTTCTTTCTCTCTCAATTTTACAAAATATTGGGTTTAAATGCATATAATAATTTTCATCATATTCATCCCGCCATCACCCATCCTTTCACCAGTGAGCCCAGTTTTACTGAACCAAACTGTCTAGGAAAAAGGTATTCTTTATATGCTCAGTAATGGTTTGAATATGTCTTTTTTCCCCTCCAAAACTCATGTTGAAATTCAATTCCTCTTATGAGATATTAAGAGGCAAGTTAAAATGGGCCCTTTAGGCAGTGATTAGGAGTCCATCCTCATAAATGCATTAATTCATTCACAAAGTTAATGGATTAATGGGTTATCTTGAGAGTGAGTCAGTTATAAAAGCCAGTTTGAGTAGGTCTCTGGCATGCTCCATCTTACACCATATGATGCCCTGCAAAGGCTCAGGTCTGCCGACAAGAAAGAAATCACCAGATTCGGTCTTTGACTTAGACCAGAACGATGAGCAAAAGTAAACCTCTTTGCTTAATAACTTATCCAGTCCATGGTATTGTGTTATTACCAGCAGAAGATGAACTAAGACATGCTCTTTTGGTGCTATCCAAGTTTCATCTCTAAACCACTGAGCCAACACAAAGGAGCTCAGTTGAAGGCGAGTTTCCTTCAGAACAAAGAGCACTAAGACATTTGCGTAAAGCCATGAAGCATGTGAAGGAACGAGAATGACTCCGCTCTGCGTCGGTGGCTGTTGGAGGAGCGTGGTATCCTAAAACGGAAGTGTGGGCATGGTGAGCTTAGAGCTTTTTGTTCTCCAGATGATCTCTGAACCCCTCCCCATCCGGATCTGTCTTGGCTTCTTTGACACTATAAACAAAACCACACAGGCCAGTTATAACATATGAACATTTTAAAATTGTTTTTTCATAATCTTCTATGTAAAAATAAATTAAAAGCTATAGAGTGTATACTTCTTAATGAAAAACACAAATTACCGAATAGATTCACATAAATAGTTACGAAATCATAGCAGCCTACAAAATGAAGATGTCGCGGGGTCGAAATTGAGGAGGAATCATAATACGATAAGGTTTGCTTCAAATCCTCATTCAAAATTTGTCGTGTTTTCTAATGACCAATTTTATTGTTTTGTATTTGACCCATCTCCTAGAAATCTAGATTTTTGCTATTTGATGTTTTGTTTTTAATCCTGCCTCTGTTCATTTACATACTGCTCCAAGGTAAATATCAGCAACTAAATTTGCTGTTTTCATTCCGAGTGGGGCCACCCACCATTGATGACATTAGGAGGCTAACTTAGAAGAGGCAGCTTCCCAGAATAATGAATTTGGGTAGTTTATAGAATTAACGCCACCTTGGGATGCCACTGTGGTAGGACTTTCAAATCCAGGAGTCACAGGATATAAGGGCCACTACTTCTTTCGCCTTTTATTGTTGCATAGACTACTTAGAATTCTGTAGTGTAAGCCTCACCTACACTTTTAGGAAGTTATAAAATTACACAAAAGTCAGTCAGCTTAAACTGCAGCCTAAGGGTAGTTGTTCACTATAACCAAAAATTCACACCCTAGTGGTCATCAGCTGGCCTATTAATTAGTAAGTTCACCCTCCAGAGACAAGTCAGCTCTTAATTTCTCAACAACATCAGAGAATTCCTAGCTGGCATGTTTAAAAATGGGTTTTTATTAGAAAATGTAATGGCCTACTAACTAGCATCAACGATGCTGGAAATAGGGCTTGACTGGCAACAATAGGAATATTAAAGACGTGGACTGGGATGCGGGTATAGCCCAGTGGTAGAGCACTTGCCAGGTATGAGGCCCTGGATGTGATCCCCAGTGAGAGAGAGAGAGAGAGAGAGAGAGAGAATTTAAAATAGTCTAGACTCCTTCTCTGCTTGTGTAAACAAAATATACAGAATAAAGTACAGAAAACCCTGAGTCATATACCTTTAGGTATACTGTTTGAAGACTGATGCCTAGATTGTCCTGTGTCCAGTCATTGACTCAGTCCTCAGTTCTTGACTGGTCTGATATCCAGGGTAAGGTTAATTGAACTCAGTTTCTGAATTTGGTCACCTCTGCCTCAAGTCAACACTGCATGCACCAATGCAGTTAGAATACTTAAAAAGTCAAGAGCTGGAATTTCATTAAACTTATAGAATAGATTATATAAGTTGTATTCTACCTACTCTCAAATAAATCTTTGTGTGTAGTCAAATTTGGGCAGAAATTTACTTTCAATATAAACTAGTGAAGAGGTTATACAAAAAGTTGCTCATCATCGGTCTAATTATTGGTGGATACTGTTTCCCAGGATACTTTGCAAAGTTACTTCATACCAGTGTCCTTCACTTAGCTCATGATCTCTCTTTAGCCCCATTCTAGGTACTGTATTCTCAACGTCATCCAGGTACCTATAGACTGTTGTAGGATAATAGAATTACATATTTCCAGATAACGTATCCTGAGGGATTCAATGTGATTCAGGGCTTTAGGACATTATGGCATTATTGCCTGAACTTTGTCCCTGAGTCCCAGTGACTGTTAGGACTTTTCTGGTTCCCCAGGGGAATGGAACACCCTAAGAGATTTCTGGTGAATGATTCTTGCTGAATAAGTTTCTTCCGTGGACCCATTATTGGTCCATAAGGTAAATAGTCTATTAGAATAGAACAGAGATATGAATATCCTGGGGTCATGTCATAGATATTGATGATGATGATGATGATGATGATGACAAAATGATAATGAAGAAGAAAAGAAAATTTCCACATGGCAGAAACCTACATTACCATGAATTGCATTTGGTGTCACAGAAAATAATACTCAAGCAGCATTGACTTAGGCAGTAAGGTTATTTTTCTTCATATAATAAATCTAGAGTTAGACAATCTAAAGTTCAGTGTTGCTGTCAGATACACAACATCTATTTTCCTTTTCTGTCATCATTTCTTGTGGCTCATTTGTTCTTGCCTTCAAGATGGGTGCAGTGCCTCCAAGCATGTGATAGGGAAGGACAGTGGGAAAGGGGCTTTCATGAAGAAAAGTTTTGCCTTTTTATTCAAGAAAGGAAGCTCTCTCCAAGGAATTTCATGCACACTACATTGTGTGAACTTTTCCATTCCCCACCTGCCAGGGAATGAAGATGGAATAATTTTAGCTGGTTACTATAGTTTAGATGTACGATGGACCCCAAAGTCTCATAAATTTGGAAGGTGATTGGATTATAAGCATGCTATAGCTAATTGTGCTTTTAGGAGGTGGGGCCTGGTCAGAAGGCATTTCCTTGGTATTTATTGTTTCCTTAGTATTTATTCACAGTGTAGCCATCCAGGCACTCAGAAGCTTCTGCAGCCATGATCCAAGGAGAGCTGGCTACTGCTCAAGCTGGCAGCAGGCCTTGGTGTTATCCATGTGGTACCAGTTTTATGGGCATGCAGAATGCAAGAGTTGTGGGTTCAGGGAGACTTCCAATCAGATTTCAGAGGAAGGTCTGTGAGGCTAGTAGGTGTTCCCCTGAGAGGGCAGTGTGTAAAGCTGTGAAAGTAATGACGAAAGTGCAGTTGAGACCCCATGAATTTGGAGAAGCCAGGAACATGGAACATCTGCTGAGAAAAGGTATAAGCAATGAGCAAAGCCACACCAAGAGAGAAGCCAGGAAGGCTGCAAGTGTCAATGCTATAGAGGTGAGGCCACCCAAGCCATTTGGGGGCCACATTTTGCCACAATTTGCCAAGGGTGCTACACATGGAATACCAACAATTTTCAACATGTTAAAACTGAGTAACAAATTCTATTAATAGTTTGTTGAAGAAAATAATAGATTTATTATTTGGATCCAGGTCAATTTGACTAATAGTAATAATAAAATAATAATTAACATTGGTCAGATTCTTGCCGTGGTTTATATAATCTTCTAGGTACTTTTTGCGCATTGACTCATATCTTCTCACAGAAAACTTCTGAGGGAGGTGTTTTTATTGTTCTTGTTTATCAGATGAGGTAACCGAAGCTTCTAGAAGCCAAGTAACTTGCTCAGAGTCACAGAGGTTGTGAGAGGTGAAGTCTCCGGTTCTGCATGACTCCTTAGCTTTTGATGATTTTTCAGCTTCTGCAGAACCCACCGGATCAAATAGCATCGCTGCCACCGTTTACTGAGGTTTGAGAGGCACCAGTGAACAAGCTGATGACCAAACACTCACAAGGCAGCTATCTCAGTCTACTGTTGCTGTTATAACAAAATATTTAGACTGAGAAATTTGTTACAATAAAAGCTTTTCTGTCACAGTTTTGGAGGTTGGGAGTTTCAAGAATAAGATGCCCAAGATTCACTGTCTGACATACTCTTTCTTTTCATGATGGTGTCTTTGCTGCAGCCTCATGTGGCAAAAAAGGATGCAAGAGGCTGGTAGTCCCTTTGAGCCACTTTCCAAGGACACTAATCCCTTTGGTGATGGTGGCATCCTCATGGCCTAATCACTTCCCACAGGCTTCACCCCAGCATCATCACTTTGGGCAATAAGTTCCAGTACATAAATTTTGGAAGGAGATGTATTCACAAAACAGAGCAACGCTAATCAGTACTATAAATTGTAAGGATTTATCAGAGGAGAGGCCTGAGGACAGAAACCAAAGATACAAGAAGCTACAAGAAGAAGAGTGATGTCAGCTGGTGTCTAACCATGTGCCAGAATGCACACTTGACATTTCTCCATGATGCAAAGGGTTCTTTTCTTCCCTCAGTGTGTATGTATTCTTGACAAAGTCACAAGGAACTATCTGTCCTGGAAGATGACCAAAGTCATGAGGAAATGTCTGCCTTGGAAACTGCCTACCCAGTAGCCATTAATCCATTCTTCTTTACTAATAGAACCCTCATTTTATTAATAGCAGCATTAGGCTCAGGAAAAATGACTCACCTCTTCAGACTTCCTTGCCACCGTGGCATTGCCATATGTAAAAGCTGGCCAGTGGCATACAAGCAAGTGTTGTGTTTTGGTTAGGCCTGCCTGCAAAGCGATTGGTAATCGGTAAACAGAGACAAGCTTGTACTGGATTTGGTAGTATATATACCAAAGCTGGAATGATATGGGGATAATTCGTATAACCCTTGTATAAGAATGACACATACATTTATGAAGTGCTTCATATTTTCTGGCATTCTTAGAAGTTATTCAACACGTCACTGGTTAAACCCAAGGACATGAAAAAAGTCAAAATGCAATGTGTGACATCTAATAATTGAAATTACGTCTTTACTGAGAGAGAGAGAGACAGAGACAGAGACAGAGAGAAGGAGAGAGAGACAGAGAAACAGAGAGAGGGAGAATGAGAATATCTCAACTGGCCTGAGAATTTGCCCTTTGTTCATTCATTCCTCTTCTCTCAGCCTGTAATGAAACTGCAATGTCCAGTGAGGTATCAGCCTCACACTAAGGAAGGTTGTAAGATAATAAGATATAAGGTAATCAATCTGAGTACCTGATTGTATTGTGAAACTCCCATATCAGCCTAAGCTTGATTACCTCTGGATTCGTGAAGATCTATGAAAAGTTATGAAAAATGATCCCATATGTAGCAAAGCCACTATAGTTGTTATGTTGTTGTTGTTGTTACATGGAATTAAAACAATCCCTGGGGCCAGTGAGATGGCTCAGCGGCGTAAGCGCCTGCCTGGCAAGCGCGAGGGCCCAAGTTCGACTCCCGGAACCCACATACGAAAAAAGGGCCGGTGATATCGCTCAGCGGCACGGGCGCCTGCTGGCGCGTGAGGTCCTGAGGTCGACCCCCCCAGTACCCACAAAAAAAAAAAAAAACAATCCCTACAGACAGAGATGGCCATACTATCCTCCCTTTCAATCAGATTAATTTTAGAGTCATCTTCTACATAGGGCACGTCATCATCATTGCCCCAGCTCCACCCTGTGGGGGACCGGATATGAAGTTTAGTTTAGAAAGAGTGGATATACAGCTGGCTGTGGTGGAACACACCTGTAATCCCAGGATTTAGGAGGCTGAGGCAGGAGGATCACAAGGTCAAGGTCAGCCAAGGCAACATAGCAAGACCCTGTATCAAAATCAAAAATAAAGAGCTGTGGTTGTACCTCAGTGGAACAGCATTCCTGGGTTTAATCTCCATACTGGAAAAAATGGGTGGATATATGGTTCTGAACATTGTCCTAAGGAAGGGCTCAGGATAGTCAGGTGACATCTAGAAAATATAACCTGCATGGTTAGTTGTTCAATTGTGAACAATTTCCACTTATTCTGAGCCCTGGCTTCCATATCTTTAAAAGGAAGATAATACAGACCTTAAATATTTACTGAGAGGATTAAAATTGGAAAGGTGCAACATGCCTAATGTGGATGATATGGAAGTATACATTTCCCTTATCACTAATTCCCCTCTGTCACTGACACAGATGGAGCAGACGATCCCACCTCATCCACTCCTTTCTCATTGCATCCCTCAGCCTTCTTGAGGTCCTTTGGAACAATGCCCTTTTCCTCCTGGAGTTTGGGCTTGGTTTTCATCTTATCCAGAATCTGAGTGGTTTAAAATATTGATGAGGAAGGCAGTGAGAGAAAAGTGGGCACAAATGGCCCTGCTTCCTTGCAAACTTCTCCACCCCTCCCAGAACTCCCATATTTCCCATAAGAAAAGGAGAACTGAGTTTGTGGCCATTTTTAGATTCACAAAATATAACCACAGTTTTAATTTGGGTTTTCATTGAGAGCTAAGTCTTTTGGAATCATAATCATCTATGGTACACATTTATGATAGGCATATGTATACATAGTACATACATATTTATGTATAACATTAGACTCTGTTACCATGGAAACTATTACAGTACTAACAAATTACAAATTGTGACTCCACTCTAAAATGAAACAAGAAATTCAAATGAAATACCAAGCATTTGTTTAAGCACAAATAGCTTTAGTAATTAAATACATAGAGACAACACAGAAACTCACAAATGGATATTTAGAAACCTTTTCTAGAATGAAAGTCTGCTTTGATGTTTTTCCCCTTTTCTACGGCATCACAGTCTATGTATTTATAAATTAAGTTTGGCGCTGGGTTAACAGGGCTAGATCTCCTGCACTGGAACCCTCACACACCTCCAAACTCAGCTCTTATTTCAAACAGTTACACCTTCCCTGGTGAGAAAGATTTTATTAATCAAAAGGAGGACTTTTCAAAAAGAAAGCTCCAATGTGAAGTAGGTCTTACATCCCCTGTTTCATTCAGAGAACATGTAAAACTACCCCTGGGGTTTAGAATATATTAACATCCTTTCACAATTAACCCTAATGGGACAAGAGCAGCATTTTCCCAAGCAGATATATTCAAAGCTGAAAAATGCATAGTGTTTAAATAGATCTCATTATATCAGCTACACCAAATCTCTCCTCTTTATATACAGAGGATTGTACCTCTTTTCACTGTCATGCAACATTAAAATAGGAAGGCATACACAAGGATGACATGGATTTGACAAAAAATTAATGATTTGTACATCACTTTAATGCTTCAAATCTGCAATTCATGTATGCTAATTAGTTCATAATGGGCTGTTGAAGAACAGAACTGTCAGCCTGCTGCTTCACAGGTTTCTGGAAGCTCGGGTGCGGCACACACTTGCTGGGTTGGCTGCTGGATTCTAGGCTGCAATGTGGCAGATCTATGAGAGCATTTTCCCCCACATGCAACTCTTTCCTGGATGTGATGCTTTAATCTATCAGAGTTACAACGGCATGTCTCAAATAAGTGGTTCCTGGGTGCCGCAATACATACCGGGAGCAATGGCACAGCATCACTGTATCTAAATGATTGATTTCTGGAGTTTAGGCTGTCAGGCTATACCTCAGAGGGTAGCTGTCACCTTCCTAAATGTATGAAGTTGTATTATGCAGCACATTTTGCAAATGCATGTACAACTTTTTTATTTACAGATAAAAAGGGCTGTAAAACTCGGAGAGGGGAAACAAAGAGGACTGCAAAGATCAGGTATCTTTTCTCACTGTGAAATCATGTAGATCTCCCCACTGCAAGGGAAGCAGTCCCAGTCCCTTTTCCTGGAACTCCTTTGGTCCTTGTACTGCTGGGGCAGAGACAAAGATTGTCACAACAGCCCAAGCCTGGGAGGCTGGGCTGCTTCATAGACCAAAGGGAAATGTCAGTGTGTGCTGGAAGCCAGCAGCCGGAAGAAAAGTTTCTCGGGTTTTATTGGAAAACAAATGAATCTTCCCTGGTGCCGTGACAGAGGTTTGACCCGCTGTGTTCCTCAGAATCACACCTGCCACTCGGGAACCCCGCACCTGCACCTGTCCAGAGGGAGAAAAGGGAAACAAGGGCTGAGTTTGCTTTCTGGCTCCTGATGGTTGAAATCTTTTGTCTGAAAGTCTCCAGAATAAATATTTATTTAATTTTTTTTCCAATGGAAAATATAAACTAGTGACCGTAATAGAAGAACTGAGGCAGGCTAAAAGGAAAAGTACTACAAATGTAGCCAAGCAATTAAGGAATTTTACAGACTAGGATTAGCCACTTCATACATACACAAAATAATGGTATAATTACAGGAAGACACAAAGTGCTCAAGTTAATAAGAATTTTGTTACAGTGTTTATGTAAGGTCTTTATGGAGCAAATTTTACTAATATTATTGGCACTAAATAAAGGTTTAATGAGTGAAGGGTACTCTTCAAATAATATGACTTTGAGAGACATAAAAAGGCATTCCAGCCTAGAGGCAGCACACGGTTCTCCAGTTGACAATGGGAAAACATACGCTCCAGGAACTGATACTGTCTATAATAACATTTGAATAATCTTTTTTTTTAGTCATTTTATTCTGGAGAAATCTTATTTTTAAAGCAATATAACAACTTCAAGAATACTTTGAACATAGAAAAATCATCCCTAATCTCACAAGGGACATTACCATTGACTATTGAACATAGCCTGTGTACCACATACACGGCACCTATGTGTACACACACACACACGGTATGTGCACACACACAGAGGGGCACATTTTCTCATGAGGAAAATCAAATCATAAGCTTGAAGCTTCACCCAATGGCTGGGTTATTTGAATTGCAGAGATTCAAAGTTGTGTATTGGAAAATAAAATATTTGAGTGGAATGTCTGGGTCATTTGGCAAATTTATGCTGAGGGTTTTGCAGAACTGCCAAATTGTTTTCCAAGCTACTTGTACCATTTGCAGTTCCACCAGAATTTTATGAGAATGGTACTCATTCCTCCGCATCCTCACGCCATTCGATGTGGCCAGTGTTTCTAACTTCAGACGTTCTGACAGGTGTGTCTCTGTTGTAGTTATTTGCTGTGTGTTTATCTGGGTTGGGGAACTGTCCAAATGTGTTGCTCATTTTCTCTTAGGGTGTTTGTCAATTGACTTCTGAGAGGTCTTCAAATATTCTGGAAAGAGTCTTTATTAGATATGTGACCTGTAAGTATTTTCTCCTGATTTGAGCCTTACTTTCATTGTCTTAGTACTGTTTTGAAAAGTCAATGTTCTTAATTTTAATGGAAGCATATCTCTGTATTTATATGATTACAGTTGGTATCTGTGAGAGAGAGTTCTAAGATCCCTAGGGATACTAGAACCCAAAGATGCTCCAATCCCTTATATAAAATGGCATAGTATTTCTTATAATTTACACACATCCTCCTCTACACTTTAAGTCACCTCTAGATTACTTATATATGCAATATAATGTAAATGCTTTGTAAAATGTTGTTATAGTCTACTGTTTAAGAAACGATGACAGGTGGGAAAAGTTCTTACATGATCAGTACCAATGCAATTCTTTTTTTCTTAAATATTTTTCTTCCAAATTTGGCTGAATCTATGAGTGCATGCAGAAACCACAGATGTGGAGAACCTACTCTATATTTTTGAATATCTCCATTCTTGTTGAGTCTGCCAGATTTTTGTTTATTTTACTATACATTTGCTCTTCTTTTCCTCCATCTTGAGGTAGATGCCAATGTCATTGATTTCAGACCAAGGAGAAATAAAATTGTATGTTTAAATGTTCCTAACAGCCTTATTTTTAATGGCCTAAACCTAGAAATCACGCAAACACTAATCAGCAGGTGAATATGCAATGGACTGCTACTCAGCAATAAAGAGAAGGATTGTTACACAAACAATGTGGAGGCATCTGAAATAATTATGCTGGTGAAAGAAGCCAAGCAAAAAGATGTTCTTAATTGCCATATGCAAAGAAAATGCAAAGTAACCTGTAGTGGTGCCGAGCAGATGCGCAGTTGCCTCAGGATGAAGGCTGAAGAGCACCATGGAGGAAGTCAAAGTGTAGGATGCTGTCCATAGTGGTGAATATGCTCCCTAACTTGATTGCATTTTTTCGTGGGTGCGCGTGTATGTTAAAACTGATCAAAGCTTATATTTTAAGCATGTGCAGTTTATTGTATACCAATTATTTCAACAAAGCTATTGAAAAGTCACCATTACAAAAATGATAAAGGTCACAGAAGAAGAGACAATATTTGCAATAACTATATTAGACTCCTCCTGTGAGATTTTTCATACTTTTTAATAAGAAGATGTGACTGCTAATCTTGAGTTGTCAACTTCGATGGATTAAGAAATACCTAGCAGACTGGTAAAGCACACGCCCAGGTGTGTCTGGGTGGGTCACGGAGGCTTGGCCTTTGATCCTGGGCAGGGGCCCTCACTGTCGCTCTCTCATGCACGGTCTCCTCTCTGCTTTCCAGCCCTCATGAACTGAGCAGCGTTGCTCCACCATGCCCTTCCGCCATGCCATTTCCACCTCAGAGTCAGCCAACCATGGGCTGAATTCCTTCAGATGGCAAACCAAATTAAATGTCTCCTCTGCTAAGTTGTGGATGTCAGGGATTGTGTCTCAGCCACAAGAAAGCTGCCTAATATAGAAGATAAATAATCCAATAAAATAACGAGCAAAAGATTTCAATAGGTGTTCATAAAGAAATATATTTATGAGTGGACAGAAAGTCTATGAAAAGATGTTCAATAACATTCATCAACAGGAAAGCAGACGAAAACGAAAGTTATTACTATACATTCACTACAACAACTAAAATTAAAAAGAGTAGCAACAATACAAACTGTTGGGTCAAGATGTTGGTGAGAAGCTGGAATTTTAATTCTGTTGGGAGGTGTATAAAATGGTAAAATCACTTTAGAAAACTGTTGGACAATATTTTCTAAAAAGTTAAACATATATGATCCGTAGGACCCAGCAATTTCTTGGTATGCGCCCAAGTGAATTGAAAGCATATACGCACATAAATATATGAATATTCATTGCCACTTTACTCAGAATTATTCAAAACTGGAAATAATCTCTCTCATCCTTTGGGAACTCCAATTACATGTATATTTTATGTTTAAAGTTGTCCCTCAGCTTGCTCATGCTCTGCTTATTTATTTTTCCATCTTTAAAACTGTTCTCTCTGGGTTTCATTTTGGATAGTTTCTATTGCTATCTCTTCAAGTTTATAAATCTTTTTTTATCCAATGTTTAATCTGCTGTATGTTTCCTCTCAGATATTGTAGCTTTCATATCTAGAAGATCCATTTGAGTCTTTTTGTGTCTTTCACATCTCTAGCCACCATAGGCAATCTTTCCTCTTGCTTCTATTTATGAAATGCTATTATAATAACTCTCTTAATGTCTTGTTTACTGACTTTATCATTTCTGTAATCAGTTTCAGTTGGTTGATTTTTGTCCTCATTATAAGCCACACTTTTTGTCCTGCTCTTGATTATTAATTCTGTTAATTTCTGAAGAAATGTCACGCACTGCGAATTTTATCTTCTGGGTGCTGGATATATTTATATTCCCGTAAATATTTTTGTGCTTCTTCTGGGATGCACTTGAGTTCCTTGCAGTTTGATCCTTTGAGAATTTGCTTTTGAGCTCTGTTACATGGGATTAGAGCAATCTGTACTATAGCAGTAACTTTGTATTCTAAGCTAAATCTTTCTCAGACCTCGACCCAGTTCTTCACGAGTTCTGAGGTTTTGCACTCTGGGTAGTAAGAACAGGAACTTTCCCTGGCTTTGTGTGAGCACCTAGTATTATTCCTCCGATCTTTTCAGAGATTTCTTTATTTAGCCCTGGATAGTACTCTTACAAACATGCACCCATCAGCTGTCAGATGAAGACGGAAGAGCTGAAAAGTGAAGCAGGACCTCAATAGATTTTCGTTCTCTTCTCTCTGATTCTCTCCCCTAAAAACTCTAGCTATCGATAGTCCAATCCCCTCCCGAGCCCAGGAGCCTGCTGCACTTTGCCTGCAGTTCCTTGCTCTGCATGCTGGCCCGAGACTTTCTCCAGCCAGCAAACTGGCGCAATCCTAGTGCTCCCTGTTCCCATCACTGCCTTACTGTGAATCAGAAAGCATCACCGTTTATCATTGCTTGAAGCTCAAAGTCTTGACAACCATTATCCCATGTATTTTCTCCAGTTTTTTTTGGCTGTTTCGGTAATGATAATAGAAACACAACATCAACTTTTCTAAGGAGCTCTCAATCTTATAAAAATAGGACATTCACAAATAATACTTTGGAGTAAGAGAAGAGGCAGGCGGTGGGTTGAGGTAAGTGGTGAAAGAAAGGTTAAGGATAGAACTGGCCAGTAGCTTCTGGTTTGAAAATGAGAAACTATATTTTGTTGGGCAAAAGAATGCACCCCTCAAAGATGTCCAACTCCTAATCGTGGAAACTGAATATATTATTTTACATGGCAAAAGGAATTGTGAAGAAAGTATTAAGTACTGTGAGGATCTTGAAATAGGGAGATTATCGTGGGTTATTCGGTTGGATCCAGTGTAATCACAATGGTCCTTAAAAGAGAAAGAGGCAGAGGTGTCAGAGATGTAGCGGAAGTCAGAGATGTGACAATATAAAGTTCCCATTTCTTCACAAGATTAAAAGCTTCTTTAAAAATTATTATGACAGAGCCGGTGAGATGGCTCAGCGGCTTAAGCGCCTGCCCGGCAAGCGCGAGGGCCCGAGTTCGACTCCCGGAACCCACATACGAAAAAGGGGCCGGTGATATCGTTCAGCGGCAGGTGCCTGTTGGCGCGTGAGGTCCTGAGGTCGACTCCCCGGTACCCACAAAAAAAAAAATTATTATGACAATAATGTGATGGGATTGCGGACCAGCAGGGGACCATACGCCAAGTACTGAGGGCTAGAAAAGGCAAGAAGAGCTTGCCTCCAGAAGATACATAAAGCAAAGGAAGAGATTTTCCTCCCACAGCTTCCAAGACTAACATGAAATGGCTGCAATCTTGACGTAAGCACAGTGAGACCCATTTTGGACTTCAAAACTCCAGAATTATATGGCGGTGAGCTTGTATTTTTTAAACCAATAGATTTGTGATCATTTGTTACAGCAGCAATGAGAAACTAATACAGGCATTGAATATGAAGCTACTTCGTGGGCAGTAAATTCCCATCTGCAGCTTCCTCAGGTGGTGGTGACTGTCTGTACTTGCTGGGGTGTGAAGGATTAAACTCCAAGTGTGTCACTGTCTCGGCTTCCATTGCTGGAGTCAACGGGCTAAGGTGAGGCGAGCCTGCAGGCAGATTCTTGGGGAAGCACCACCTTCCTGTGAATCAGGGAGGTGTCCCAACCTCCATCTCACCTCCAGGGGGACCCAAATTACACCAAAGGCTGAGGGGAGACAATGGCTTCCTGAAACCTGAATTCAGAAATGATATATGTTTAGCGCTGTAAATGGAACCGACTCTCTCTCTTTTTGATAAAATTCAGAAATATGGGCCTGCATGTTCAAAACAGGGGACTCGTTCTATGTGACATTCTTGACCCTAGTTCTCTTCATCTTGCTTTTTCCTTAGCTTCAGGTGACTGTACAGCCGTTATTCAGTGAACTTCTTTTCATGATACCTGGATACTTTTGTGCCCACCTGAAGTTCAGTAGAAAATAGTTCTTTATGGATGAAAATTTCTTAATAACAAGCACAAGTTGTCTATATAAAGGTTCTAAGTATACTCTAGTCTTTTGTCCAAGTAACTGCACTAGACTGTGGGGTCAGCAGCAGAGAAAAACTCAGCACTGAGCAGGCTCCTTCCCTGCCCTGGTAGGCACAGAGCCATGGGGTGACGATCGTCACTTGGGGCTGTAAACGTTCTCTCCGTGTGTGTGGATACGCACAGACAAGCAACGAGCTGATCAGGCACATGCTTTGCGTCGGAGGAGAGCTTCGCTCCCGGCTAAACAGAAGGGCACATTGTTGAGCCTAATCCCTACTCCTTTGGCTTCTGTGTGGGAAAGGAATAATGCTCCAGTCTCCCGTGTCCAGGCATCAG
Source organism: Erethizon dorsatum (assembly GCA_028451465.1). Lineage (NCBI taxonomy): Eukaryota > Metazoa > Chordata > Mammalia > Rodentia > Erethizontidae > Erethizon > Erethizon dorsatum. Next base: position 31,366,311 of record CM051835.1, on the reverse strand, counting down.
GCCGAAAGTCCAGACAGGACTGGGTGGGGTCAGTGGCTTAAAGAGTGCTGCATGTTTTTCTTTTACTTCTTTTTTTTTTTTTAATTCATCCTAAGCAAGCCAAGACAAGAGTTCAAAACAGACTAGATGGGACACGATGTTCATGGGTGGAATTAGGCTAAAATTACTCTAAATCTGTGTGCTTAATTTTGTTTTCCAGATGGGTAATGTGTCCACATTTAGACTCTGTCTACATAGGACCAAAACAACTGTTGGTTCTTTTATTTATTTATTTATTATTTTTTTTTTTATGTGTGGGTACTGGGGGTCGACCTCAGGACCTCGCGCGCCAGCAGGCGCCCGTGCCGCTGAGCGATATCACCGGCCCCTTTTTCGTATGTGGGTTCCGGGAGTCGAACTCGGGCCCTCACACTTTCCAGGCAGGTGCTTACGCCACTGAGCCATCTCACTGGCCCCTGTAGGTTCTTTTAAAAACTAGATATACAGCCCAGTGTGGTGGTGTGCAGTTGGAATCGCAGCACTCGGGAGGCTGAGGTAGAAGGATCGCCATGAGTTTGAGTCCAGCCTGGGCTACACAGTGAGTTCAAGGCCAACCCGAACTACATAGCAGAAGTCCTGTCTCGAAAAGAAAGAAAGCTATAGAAACTTTCCTTGCTTGACTGACTGATAACAAAGAATTGGTTTGGCTGGCTTCATTTTTCTCTATTTTTATTTTAGTCAGTTGGAAGAATTCATTCATTTCACCTGTCTAGGTTTTTAAAGTATTTAATGTGTATTTCTCCTGTCTAGGATCCAGTTCGTAATGTTTTTAATGTGCAAGTATACTGTGTCTGAAACGCACACACACGCGCGCACACACACACACACACACATTCCTTCCTTCCTTCCTTCCCCTCTTGTAATGTGAGAGGTCTTCAGTAGGACAGAGGCTGAAACAGTGTTAGTGTAATTGTGTTTCAATTATTTGAATTTTTATCACTTAACTCTCAAAATACTGGTATCAGGTTCTCCTTTGTGGCGTTGCCAATAAAATAGTGATGCTGAAGCTGGGAAAAGAATTTGAAGAAATTTGGCTTTAAAAATACTGGGGGTTGGGGGGCAGACATCTCCAGCTGCCTGTTGAGCTGGAGACCACAAGCGGACCCTGTGAATTGTGTAGTTTGTGAGACCCATGAGAACAGTTCTAATTAGGAGTTCAACAGAGTTTGCTCCTAGGTGTTATATGATTAGGCAAAGACGATTTAACTCAGGGAAACTCAATGGACAGAATTGGTGAATAACTGAGTCCACTGTCCGGTGCTTTTTTAGAATTATTTTGACCTAGGACTTGGAAGTCCAAGTAGAACAAGCCCACTTTCCTTTAATGGCTACAGAGCTACAAAAGATGATCCAGTCTTAAACTTGGAAATGAAGCTGAAAAATAACTGTAACATCTCAGCCATTTGTATGCAAATGTTCTCAATGCTATTACTTTATTTAGCAAATGAATTATTTATCACCTATTATGTGCAAAGGTCCTGCTAGGCAGTTGGGGTTCAGTAGCAGACAAGACAGGTGTGTTTCCTATCCTTCGTGGAGCTGAAGACTTGGGAGGAAGACAGATGTGGTGGGCTTCAGTATGGTCAGCCAAATATGTCCACATCCTAATCCTCAGAACCTGTGAATGTGTAACCTTGCCCAGTGAAAGGGACTTTGCAGATGCGATTATGTTGAAGATCTGAAGATGGAGAGATTATCTTGGATTATGTAGATGAGCCCAATGTAATCTCAAGTAGGTCCTTGCATGAGGGAGGGAGGAGGATCAGAGTCAGGGGTTGCAGATGTCACAATACAGGCGAGGTTGGCGGGATGGATGTTAGGCTGCTAGCTTTGAAGATGGAGGAAGAGGGCATAAGCCAAGCAAATTTAAGATGTGCCATGTACAAGTACCAACTCCCTGTGATAAATGTGATCATTATGTACTGCGAACATGTAGTAATTTAAAAAAAAGACAACACAAGAAAGTGGATCCCCCCGAAGCCTCCAGAGGGAGCAGCCCTGCAGACACCTCAACTTCACCCCATTGAAACCCATGCTAGATTTCTGGCCTCCAGATCTGTAAGATAATACATTTCCATTGCTTTAAGCCACTAAATTTGTGGTAATGTGTGACAGCAGCAACAGAAAAATAATACCAGAAGAATAAACAAATAATCACTCTGCAAACTGGCTCTCGTCGTGACGGTGCTGTGAAGGGAAATCAGACAGCACCTGGAGTTTCCATCTAGGGCGAGGTCAAGCCAGCCTCCCTGAATTTCACCTCGTCAGGGACAGACCTGAGTGGAAGCCGGCAAGAGCAGACGCAGAGGGATGTATTGCGGGCAGAAAAGCAACCTTGGCAGGGGCCCAGAGCCTGGAGGAATCTGACCCACTGGAGACTAGGAGAAGCCCTGCGTACCTGCAGCACCACAAGCAAGGAGATTTCCACAGCTGGAACACCAGGAAGGAGCAGGTCCGCAGGGCTTTGACAACTCTAGAGACGTTAGCTTTAACCAAAAGGAGAAGGCCAGCCAGCAAAGGGTTGCAGTAAGTGAGTGCTCAGACAAGACTCGGGGGGATTTTAGGGGACCACTGTGGCTGCTGTGTGGGCAATGGATTTGAGGAAGGAACAGCAGACAAGGAGACACCAGGTGAAGACTGCTGCGTTTGTCACAGCAAAGGATGAGTTTGGAAGGTTAGGCAGGGATGATGAGCATGAGACCGAGGGCACAGATATATTTTGGAGATAGGCTCCATGGGACCAGGGCTGGACGGATTGATTGAATCATGATTCTTTAAAAAAAGAAAAGATTGCTGAGTAGTATTCTATTACTAGCATATCAAAAATGTATATCAATTTTCTTGCTTATGGACATTTGGAATTTGTGCGGTTTGAGGCTATTATGAATAGCCGTGTTATCATGATTCTTATACAACTGTTAATATGAATATGCACTTTCATGAAACTGCTGGGTCACAGGGGAGGTGTATATTTAACTTTTTAAGAAATTGCCGCACTGCTTTCCATAGTAATTGTACCACATTACATCCTTTGGGCAATGCATTGGGTGGCAAGGAGAGAAACATCTTTCCTTAAACAAAGGACAGTTCCTTGAGCTCTTTAACCAGCTCCCTGTGTCCTGTATGCTGAAGGAGACTTGGAGGTGAAGATAAAGATTTAATCCTGTGAACACTTTCTCTGCGAGTCAGAATGTCTCATTTCCTTGGGGAGAGGGGGCCCCCGAAAGTCTACTAAATGTTCATCAAATCATTCTGAGGAGTGTTTTGCTTGCAAACCTGTACAGGACAGAGTTCACCGAACCAAAAAATAAGATAGGATTAAAAACTCATACTTCAGAATCTAATTGCTGTTACACTGGGAACCTGAGGCCTCAAGCTATTCGCAGATGCTCATCTATCCCCCTACTGAGTAAACAGCAGTACTTTCTTAAACCACATGATGACACATTGTGTTTACCAACTCTGTCCTTCAGATCTTCCCAATCCCCACTTCAGCCTCCAAATTTGCTTGCTCAGGTAACGGCCTCCCTCTCCTTACCCCTCACTGAACAGAATCCTTTCTGTCAATCGTTCCTCAAATCCTCCTTCCGAAAGAGAACATGTTCTGGCCAATGGTATCATCCGAGGTAGGATTTGCAGAGTCCACGGCGCCAGCCAGAAAGAGCCCTGGGACAAGCAAGCTTAAACCAGGACTGTGTCAAGTGAGCCAGATCTTCAGCCCCCGGTTTGGAATCTCAGTTGATGCAAGTAGTGAAATGATGAAGGCAGGATTATGGAAGTTTGACTACTGAATACCTGGAACCCAAAGGCCAAGGGAACTAGGATTTTTCAGGTAATTTTGAGGAGGAGTTTACAAAAGAATGATGATCTTGAATAGCTTTGACTTGTAGAAAATTGGAGAGGTACAAAAGGGGACTTAAAATGCTTTGCAATTCAAAACAGATTCCTCTTGGGTTGATTAGTCTCTTACCTAGGGAGCAAGGGTTCTTGTACTTCAGAGGGATGGTGGATTTCATGGTGGCTCCCTCCAAAAGATGGGACCACCTAGAACCTGTGAATATGACCTTATTTAAAGAGAGGTTTTTGCAGATGTAATTAAATTAAAGACCTTGTTGTGAGAACACCCTTAATTATCCGGGTGAGCCCTAAATCCAGTGACAAGTGTTCTTGTAAGAGAAAGGCAGAAAAGTAGGCAACAGCCATCTGAACACAGAGACAGAGACAGGAGCTCTGCAGCCTCAAGTCAAGGAACACGTGGGGCCACCAGAATCTGCAAGAAGCAAAGAAAAGTCCTCCCTGAGGTCCTGTGAATATCTCAATTTCAGACTTCCGGCCTCCGGAACAGTGACAGGATTCCTATTGTTTTGAAGCCACCTTGTTTCAGTGTAATTTGTTACACAGCCCAGAAAACCAACACAGAGGGGAGGCAGGCTGAGCACATGAATGTAAGACTCTTGTTGAACAGCCCTGGTGGGGGTGGGCAGGGGAGCAGTGCCGTATGGAAAGATGGGGATTGGTTAGGAGTGGCCGTGGAGTCACAGGTAAGCCTGGGCAGAGTGCAGTCCAAACAAGGAAAGAGTTGTCTACGGGATCAGTTCCTCTTTTGGGACCATTTCTATGGCACCCCAAAAACAGTTCTCTCCTACTGTTTCCACCAGCCACCCAGTTTGAAAACAGCTAGAGACGGAGAGGAAACTACTTCCCATATGTCTCCTGCAGGTTCCATAAATACATGCAACTTCTTCATTTAGTTCAGGCTCATTACCAGTGGAACAAGCCACACAATTCAGTACTTTTAATCATTTTTCTCATTATTTTTTATTCTCTGCTTTAGTTGTCTCATATTTCTTCACTCTGTCAACCAGTCCCTTGGTTATACATTTTTCTTGTCATTTGTCTTGGAAAAATAAAACTAAACCACATAATTAGTATTGCTTATATGAAAGATGTGACTTTTAGGGAGAAAAAAATTGCTATTAATTGCTGATTCACGTTGTAAACATCTTTGAATCTTTTGAGTGCACTGAATTTCTGGTCCCCACAGGGCCCCTTGTGGGATCCACTGGATCTCTGACTGTCAAAAAATGGCTTCAGCAGAGAAATCTAGATGCAGCCCATGCATGACTAAGACCAGGGCCACAGCCACTGGAGTTTGTGCTGTGGAGAGAAGCACACCCAGCTAATCCTCTACCCTATCCACACAGGTACCTAGATTTACATTTTTAAACTGGAGATTTTAAAAAGGAGGGCATTTAATCCTGAAAAAAACAGCAGATGTTTTATATTTCTGTCCTGTGATAAATACACAGGAAAAAATAAAGCCAACTTAAAGGAGGAGAGGTTCATATTGGCTCATAGTTTCAGAGGTTTTAGTCCATGGTCAGAGATCTCCATTGCTCAGAGGCCTGTGGCAAGACAGAAACATCATGGTGGCAAGAGGTGGCAGAAAAAAGGTGCTCACCTCATGGCAGCCAGGAAGCAGAGAAAGAGAGAGAGAGAGAGAGAGAGAGACTGAGAGAATACAAATGAAAGAACCAAAGAGGAAGGGGCCAGGGACAAGTCAGAGTCCCCAAGGATGTGCCCCATGACCATTCCTTCCCTTCAGCTAGGCCCTGCCTCTTAAATCTCATCACCTCCCAATGATGACATGGATTAATGGATTAGTCCAATGATGGAGTTAGAACCCCATGACCCAATTACCTTCCAAAAGCCCAGCTCTGAACATTGCTGTACTGGAAATCAGGCACATAAACCTTCGGAGGATATTTCATACGCAAATTATATCAGCAGCTCTTCAAAATATAATCTCTTTAATCCAGTAGCACTTGATTTTTGAGGATGGTGTTCCTCTGTAGAGCCCAAAGGGAAGCAGTTTCCTATACCTGGCTCTTGAGCTGTATTATCCAGGCTCAGGGTCTGAAATTGCTAAATTTGCCTCAGATTTAAAATTGAACTTTGAATTGAGAGACGTGATATGAAGGGGGTCAGTGAGACCCTGAAGTTTAAATGGAAATGATCTGTGTTTACAATTGCAAGCACTCTCCAGCACTATAGCCTGGTCAATATGATAACAGGGTTATTATGAGACTCAACTGAGAAACTGTGGTATATAAGTGGCAGGCACTTAATAGCTGTTCATTAAATGTATTATTTTTAACAAGACTGGGGTGAATTTTCACATAGTGGGAAATGGAAACCTGCTCTCCTTTTCTTCTTTTCAAGTCATTCCTGAATTCTGTGATTTTAATAGAAAAATTAGGGTGGGGGATCACAGTAGCCCCTTCTAGGCTCTTTACCTGCAGCCCTCATAGCCTACTGAGAGGTGTATGTTCTGCCCAAGGTGCCATCCTGGGGCTGTGGCACTCCTGGTTGAGGGTCTCAAGGGTGGCATGCAGTGTCCAGATTCTCCAGCCATTACCTGTGCAGCCAGCCCTGCATAATCCCTCCCACACAGACCCTGGGAGGGTCTCCCAGGGCCTTCCAGCATTGGGATTTGAAGCTCTTGGTCCTGAGAAATACCTTTAGACAACTCGGCCCCCGGGCTTCCAGGGCCTGGACTTGGGGAAATGAATGCTTCTCAAATCTGTCCTGGATCCAGGGCTTCTTCGATCACTGGACACATAACCCTGGTCACTCTTCCAAGATACAGAAAACACCTCTTATTCTTCCTCAAAGATCCAGACAAAGGCCACTTGGTTAGTGTTTAATTTAGGCAATTTAGCCACATTTGCATTTTTCAGCCTTTAGTGGAAAGGCAGTATTACGAAGCACTTAGGAACACAGACTAGAAAGCCATACTCTCTGGGTTCAAATCCCAATCCATCACTTACTACAAATCTACTCCTGGAGCTTAGTTTGCAAGGTAAAATACATATACCCAGTTATCCTTGAATTTCAATAAATAAGCAATTTTTAGTACAAGAATGTTCCAGATATTGCATAGAACATTTGGTTTGTTAACAAAATTTTGTGAGCATCGGGAACACACGTTTACTAGAGAATTATGAATTGTTATTCTAAAATTCAGCCTCGACTGGACATTCTTTATTTTTATTTGTTAAATCTGGCAACTCTATCTTGTACAAGACCATTAATCCTGAGTCTCAGCTTCCTCTTTGCAAAATGGAGATAAAAATCCTTATAGAATTCTGAGTTCTATCTCAGAGAATTGTTGTGAGAATCCAATGAATTAGTATTTGTAAAGTACTTAGAACAGGACTTGGCAGACAATAATCACTAACAAATAATTTTTATTTATTTAATTTATTTATTTTTTTGTGGGTACCGGGGGGTCAACCTCAGGACCTCGCGCGCCAGCAGGCGCCCGTGCCGCTGAGCGATATCACCAGCCCCTTTTTCGTATGTGGGATCCGGGAGTCGAACTCGGGCCCTCGCGCTTGCCCGCCAGGCGCTTAAGCCGCTGAGCCATCTCACCAGCCCAATAATTTTTAAATAAATGAACCATCCTACTAATCTTTTTCAAGCCGTCTATACATGCCTTACATTACCAATTATACTACCTCTTCCTATAAACACGCAAGACTGACTGTGTCTGAGAAAGGATAGAGAACAAGGGGCTGGGTTCTCTCCCAGAACAGTGGCTTCTGGCTGTCTTCTCAGCCTCTCTTTTCCCTTCCATCACTGTTACTTTACACAGCTGCTTTCTCCCAACCCAGTCCCATTCCTTCCATTACCCCATCACTGAGGAATGGCGTTTACACCAGCAGGTGGCAGATAAAGGGAACAGGAGAGGGAGGGTAGGCTTCCAGCCGTCTTCCCCCTTGCCTTTGTCACCACTGCTGCTGCCCCTTCTTTTTGTCCCTTGGATAAATCTCAGGTCCCATCCCATTCCTCGTTTATCTCACTTGCTCTCCAAATAAAAATACATGCATGAGAAGCTAATGTGGGGCCAATGCTTATAGGGTCAATTCCTCTGTCTTCATGTGTAGGGTTTTAGAAGAGGGGAGGAGGTGTGAGGAAGACCATGCAGTGAGAAGAATGCTTTCTCCATCTGTATGCAAGACACGTTCCTGTGCCACATGCTTGCAGCCACATGGTCCTAGGGATTCTCTCTGATGTCATTAGCACATGAGCTCATTATGAACCAAGGCATATCCTTCAAGCACCTCCCAGCTCAAGCAGATGAGCTCTCTGGGGCCATCTCTTCAGGTGCCCAGGGTCACTGGATTTCAGGGATGGAATCTGCTTTGATCTATATTTCTTGTTTTTCCTCATGGTGGAAAATCAGAGCCTGAAAAAATGTCCTGAATCAAAGACAGGAAGTCAGAGAAGCTGAAGGGCTGCAGAGCAAGTACCTTAGCTTTCCCTAGATGGTCAGGCTGGGCCGCAGAATAGCATGTAACATGAGGGAAGCTAAGGCCAAAGGGCAGAGAGGTGTCACCCCGGAACAAACCAGTGCATGATTTGAGGTCACTGAAAACAGACAAAACACACCCCAGTCTCAGTATTGACTTACAGCAAGGGAGGAGAACATGAACAAAACAACATCCCGCTCCTTGCACTGCATTGGGTGACTACTCAACAGCGAAGGAAGAAAATGCAGCTGCATGCACCCCACTTGCAGTAGAAGGACACCACCCTTCCCCTGTAAGGTCTGAAATGCAGAACCTGGATGTGCGTCTGAGAGACACTGAGGCATGTGCTTTAGCTGAAGAAAGGAGAGCACCATGAGACTGAACCAGGGCAGGTGGCAAGCCTGGCAGAAGCTGAAGAGTGCCCTGTCTCTTTATAGGAAAATGTTCCTGGCACAAGGACTCAAATTATGCAGCTGAATAGGAGATCAAAAGACTGTGCACTTCCATTTTTCCCTAAAAGAAATAAAACTACTAGTCAAAAGATGGCATCGCCAGAAAAAGAGAAAGAAAGAATGCGTCAGTTACTAACTCCTCAAAAGAAGAGACAGGACAGGTTCAGACTCAGGTTCTGGGGAATTCAAATCGGCACGAGGCCCCAGCAATCCCTTGACTATTTGACTGTTTGTATCCCCAAACTCTGCAAGGCGCAATCAACATTTACTCCTCAGTCTCTAGCTGCAAGAAAACTGTTCCAAACTGTAGGAACCATTCAGTGACTTTTAAGTAGCGCAGTCTCTGCCGTTTTGACTCAGAATTTATGATTTGACTGGCAGAGCTTCAGCAAGAAGAAAAGAGAACACAGTATCCCTATGTAGCAGAAGTATGAGTATCTGGGTATTCTGGTGACTTATTGCTAGATAACAAACACCCCAAACCTAGATGCTGAAACAATGATTCATCTTTCTCATAATTCTGCAGATGGTCTGGGCAGTTCTTCCACTTCCTGTGCTCTCAGATGGTTGTGGCTATCTGCAGGCTCTGCTGGAGCTCAGTGCTGCTGGTGGAGCTTCAGTCCTCTTCCATATGGACCTCGCCACACAGCTCCTCGGGCTGCCTCACAGCATGGCGGTTGAGTTCCAAAAGCAACATTCCAAGAGAGTTCCGAGATGGAGAAACTAGAAATTTTTTTTTTTTTTTTTTTTTTGTGGGTACCAGGGGGACGACCTCAGGACCTCGCGCGCCAACAGGCACCCGTGCCACTGAGCGATATCACCGGCCCCTTTTTCGTATGTGGGTTCCGGGAGTCGAACTCGGGCCCTCGCGCTTGCAAGGCAGGCGCTTACACCGCTGAGCCATCTCACCGGCCCTAGAAATTTTTAAACCAAGGAAGCACCTGGCCCCAGAACTGGCATGACAACCCTTTCTTCATATTCAGTTGGTTAAAATTGTTATAGCCTCATCCCAGAGCCAAATTAAGAGGACTACCCAAAAACGTGAATACCAAAGTCACATTTCATTAGGAGTCACACACACAAAAAATGTCTACCACTCTAGTTTTCTTTTTTAGGTTCTATAGTTCTCCCAAAACAATACTCTCTCAGGTATACTATTCAGTTTACCAAATAATTTATTGAATATGTTTGAATACGTTCAGTATTCAATATCCCTACTCTGTGTGTGTGTGTGTGTGTGTAGCTTATTTCCACCTTTACTTAAAGTGCTCATATTGAAGAGAGAACAAACAAACAGATATGTAAATTCTAGTGAAAGAAAAAATATGAATACTTGCTACTTAAATAAATCAATAAAGAGGATTTTGTGGAAGGAAAATTACTTCACGCTGCAGAAGTATGGGAAAGTTTCATAGAAAATTGCGGGAAATGTGTTTGATAGATAAATTATAAGCCACTATGAAATCATGATCTGTTACCTTTTTTTGTAGTTGTTGCTATAAGATCATAGTTTAGCTTCCTCTAGGTCTAGTGGGACCACACCAGTCCCGTCTTCAGAGTGTCCTGGGCAAGACTTTAGGCTCCGGAGTCAGCCCATCTGGATCATCATTCCGTAATCTTGAGAAAATCACTTAGCCTTTCCATGCGTCAATGCCACGGCCTTGAGGAGGAGAAACTGGTAATATCTTCCTCTTCATGTTTTTGTGATTTAATGTGTGTGAGGCCCTTAGAACAGCGCTTGACGCATAAAAAATGCTCAGTGAGTGTTGCTGACGACTGTGAAGAAGCTGGGTAACGGCCCTGCCTCAGCGATGCCCACCGTCCCAGGAAGCTGTGGCTGTGTTACTCTACCTGGCAACAGAGTCTTTGCAGACTTCGCGGTTGAGGATCTCGAGGTGGGACGGAGTGCACTGAATTTCATAGGCAGACTCAATGCACTTAGAGAGGGAAGCACGGAGGTCAGAGAAGGAGAGGGAACCTTGGAAGCAGAGCACAAAGTAATGGAAGAAAGCTCGAGACGAGCACGGCAGGCAGCCTCCACCTGCATTGTGGAACAGCTGACAAGAGATTTTCCCAAGCGCCTCCAAGAAGGAACACGTCGGGCTCTACCATTTTTGACTTCTGACCTCAAGAACTGTGAAATAATAAATCTATGTTCTTTTAACTCACCGAAGTTTGGCACACTTGTTACAGCGGCAATGGGAATATTATGCAGTAACGATGACGTGGTGTTACCGCTGCTGCTCTTCGCACCAGCTCCTCCCACACACAGTCCTGAGACGCCGTCTAACAACACAGGAGCAGCGGGCTCACCCTCCAGCCCCAGCGAAATCTGTCAGGGCGGCTTAGTGCGTTTGATTCAATCACACTGTCACAGTATTTTTCTTTCGATTTCTAAGCCACTCCTCCAAACATCAAAACAATGCTAACTACTTTGCATTTATATTTTATGACTTGCTTTATGCATTTTCATCAATATTTTATCATGAAGTCGTAAGTTTTACTTTAATTATATACTTCCTAAGGTTTTCAGCATGGTTAAATATGATTTTTCTCATGTGTTGAGCTCATCTCGGGGTTCTTTTCCTCTTTGGGCGAAACATCCTCAAGCACCTGTCAGCAGGCAGGGGTGAGAAGTGTTCAACAGCCAAAATTACTTACAATTCAATTTGCGGTGCACTTTACAGTTTACATGCTTTTTTATCAATGTCATCTTATTCTATTCTCACAACACTTTCGTAAGTGGAAGTTAGACTCACGGAAATACGCAATGAATTATGGAAGAGACATAGACGTAAGAGATAGAGGCTCTCGATTCTAAAACCAATTTCTCTCTGAGATATCTGTGAAGACTTTCAGGGAAAATTTCAGAGAATTATATATTTGCAAATGAGGTTTTTCCTTTCTTCTACTTCTCTCACTGCTCATTTAGGATGGGAAGACCTAAAATGTCTCATATGTAAAACTACATGAATCGCATTTTCCTGGCTATTGCGGAAGTTGGAGCCTTCCTTGGTCCATTGAGCCGTGTTTATTCCCATGATCAAAAACAAGACATTGGGTGTTGAGTGCTTTTTTTTTTTTTTTTAACATTATCAATATAAGACATATTTCTTAAGGACTGGGCATATGAGTAGAGATTGTGAAGTGAGAAAATAATATGACTTCTTGGTTTGCAGAAGTTCAACTTTAATTTAGTAAGTCAAAACTCGAAAATGTTTAATATAAACCTTGGCTGGGGCCTTTCAGTATACTGCCTCGGAAGAGAATGTGAATTTAGGTGTTAGGTCTTTGGCTTTGGGGATGAAAGGAGCTATTGATTACCACTAAAATCTGTGGGCAATGGTGGAGATGTTTTGGAATTTTTTGCAGCAATTCTTCCTCAGCTTGTCATGTCATATCACCTTTGGGAACTACTGTGGAGATAGAAATTAAATAATAAAGAAATGCACGGGAGCCTGAAGGGACTCTAAAAACCCTGTCAATAAAAATAAACAGACTTGGAGCCATTGTCACCAAAAGATCTAGGCAGCCTTCAATAATGGTGACAATGAAATCTCACTCCTTCCATGAAGTTTGTCCTTGAACCTGGACTGGCCATAACTTCTTCCAATTACAAAGTTCTGTAACATCCAAGGTCTAGCACTTTTACAGCTGAAATTGGATCCTAGAAAACATCTAAGGAAAATAAGAGATGGCTGAGTACAAAATTTATATTAATAAAAATATCTTTACCATAAATTAGCAAGAGGGCAGAGAAAAATAAATCAGCGAAAACAAATCGCACAATGCAATGGGGAGAATCTCACTCATAACATCAACTGAAGACCATGCAGGACCTTTCTAAGTAAAACTAAAATCTGCTGAAGAATATAAGGAAGAACTGAATAAATGGAGAATTACGTTCCTAGATGGACATCATGAAAATGTTAAAATTTCAATTCTTCCAAAATTAATACATAAATTCAACATAATCCTAATCAAAATTGTACTTATTTTCATGAAACTTAGCAAGCATATTCTAAAATCCATGTGCAAGTGATTATGGTAAAAAATAACTAAGATTTAGAAAAAAAATAACAAAGAAGCATTGCTATAACAGATTGTGAAACATCCTATAAACCTAGAGCCATTAAAATTGTGCAATTTTAGCACATAAACATATTTCAGAAATCAGTGAGACAATTTAAGAATACAGAAAGAAAATCCTGTATATTTAGGACTTTAGCACATGATAAAGGTGGAACTCAGAGTTAATGGGTATAAATTATGATTGTGTTCTGCAGCAAGTAACAGAAATCCAAAAAATAGTAACTTCATCAAACAGTGGTTTATTTTCCTTACGTAACAAAAAGTAGAGGATCGCAGTGCTGGGCTGGAGCAAAGCCTCAGGGGACACACAGTCCCTTCAGATTTCCACTCCAGCCCCTTGTCACAGGTTTGTGCCTTCATGTATAGAACTTCATGGACACCTTGCTGCCCCTACATGTGGCACATCTCAATGCTGGCAGAAATAAAACGATAAACAAGGAGGAAGAGATCTGTCTCGAAGCCAAGACTGGGAATTCTGCTTCCATTTCACTGGTCAGAATTCTCAGGACATCATTCAAGCTCCAAGAAAGGATGGAGGTGCTAGGAACTGGGAGATACTGGTCAAAGGTACGAGGAGTAAATTCAAGAAATCTATTGTACAACATGGCGATGATAGTAACAACACATTGTATGCTTGAAAATTGCTGAATAGAGATTCTAAGTGTTCTCACCACAAAAAATGATGTGCATGAGGTAACGCATATGCTAATTAGCTCAGTTTAGCCACTCCACAATGTATATATATTTTAAACAACATGGTATATGCAATATACGATTATGCATGTATGATAAATACATATAATTTTTATCAAATTGTATACGATAAATGTATACAACTTTTATTGAATTTTTAAAAGAGGAAAGGATAGAATATGTAAAGAAAATTGGCTAGGTAGGCAGGCCAGGCAAACACTGGAAATTGGTTAGGTAGGCAATATCTAGGTAAGCATTGGAAATTGGCGAGGTAACAGTGTCTGCCGTGAAGCACCAGCTTCATGGGTGTGAGACTTCCGCAGTCACACAGGACCTCACGGTTGGTTCAATGCTCTTCTATTGACACCCTGAAATTCTTAGTAGTTTATCTCTGAAATTGTGTTTTATAGGTGCAGTTCAATGAAAAACGGAATACGCGCGTGACTCGGGAGGTATGCAAGTCATGCAAACTCAGCAGGCCTTGCTGCCTTGTCTACATACAGCATTTGTGATACTCCAGGAGTGAAGGGTTCTGTGGACTCACAACGTGTGCACATTCACTTAGACTCGGAGTACAAGGTGAGCACACCGTATCTATAATTGAGTAAGTGGGAGAGCTGAGGTAGTGCTTTCCATTTCAAACTAGAACTTACTTCACACAGTGAAAGAAGGCAAGAGTGTTGAAGAAACACAAGTGACCTAGGAACTCTATGATATTTCTTACTCATGTTACTTTATAAGCTCCTGAGCTTTTCCACTATGATCCCATGGAGGAAAGAGAGGTAAAGCAACCCAAATCCTTTTTCAGTAGGTTGTTCCTTAACAGCAAGCCAGAGGTAGAGAAGGTTCTTAATGTTCAGGTATCAAAAAGTGAAACACAAACAGTTGAGTTAGTTTTGTATAGGGCTTCTTTTGTTTTGGAAAGAATGATATATAAATATAGAAGCTATGATATATAAATTGTGCAGTTACAGTGATTCTATGTGTGAGTTATGCATAGGCTTGTCTTAGTTACTTTTCTCACTTTTTTTGAGATAAAATAGCCAACACCCACAAGTTAAAGGAGGAAAGGTTTATTTCAGCTCCCAATTTATAGAGGTTTCATTCCATAGTCAGCTGGTTCTAAGGCAGAAAGGCATCATGGAGAAGAAATAGTCCATGGCATGGTAAGCAGAAGGCAGAGAGCAACAAGCAGCAACTTCTTTTCTGTCCCTTTATATTCCACACAGGCTACAAGCCTATTGATTGGTATCACCCATGCCCAGGGTGGGGCTTCCATTACCCACATCCAGAACAACACTAAACCAATTTAGTTATCACACATCCTTAATCCCGGTATCACACACCCAGATCCAAACACCCCCAGAAATCCCCACCTATGAGTTCATGAGGCTTTGGGGGAACATCTAGATGCAAGCCATAACAGGGCTACTGGGATGTCACATGATCAGGAAAGATCTGAGAAGAACCTAAACTCTACCCTGTGGCTAAAGAAATGTCTGACAAATCATTAGTTGACCATGAAGCTAGCCAGAGACTTCAATAGCTTTGACATGACAGAGAATACAGGCTGTCTTAGTCATTTTCTTGTTGCTGAGCCACAATACCTGATATCCACAACTGAAAGTGAAGACATTTATTTTGGCTCACGGTTTGTAAAGGTTTCATTTCATAATCAGCTGGCTTCCAGGAAGGGCAACTTGGCAGAGAGGGACATGACAGAAAGAGTTGCTCAAGGCATGGCAAATAGGAAGTAGTGAGAGGGAAAGGAGGAGCTGGGATCTTCCAGGCCACACCCCCACTGACCCACTTTTCCAAAATCACATTGGTGACAAACTCATCAGGGGACTAATCCACTGATGAGTATCATACTCCCATGATTAAATCACCTTTTCAAAGCCCCACCCATGAGCACATGAGGCACTGGTGTGACATCTAGACACAAACCATAACACAGATTTGCAGAAATAGTTCAGAAAAGTCACGAAAAAACAACTACTACAACAAACAGCAATACATTACATTGTGTGCATTAAATTTTGCCCTGCATACTTTAAGATATCTAGTTTTCAACAAAATTTATGAAGACTATAAAGAAACATCAAAGTATGGCCCATACATTGGGAAAAAGTAGTTAATAGAAAAAAAGACTTTAAACCATCTATTTCAACTACGTTCAAAGAACTAAAGGAAGCTATGTCTAAAGAACTAAAGGAAAGGAGAATGATGTCTTACCACAAAAAATATCAGTAAAGAATTGGAAATTATTTTTTAAAAAAACCAAATAGAAATTCTGGAGTTTAAAATTACAGTAATTTAAAACTTTACTAATGGTGTTCAACAGTAGATTTGAGCAAGCGGAAGGATCAGCAAACTTGAAGGTCAAGAGTCATGATTCAGCCCAAGGGATAAAAGGCTAGAAGAACGAAGAACAACAAACAACAAACACATGTACAATAGGAGTCCCAGAAGGCGAGGAGAGGAGGAAATGGGAAGGTATGAGGATGGACTCTTCCCACATTTTTTTTTCCTTTTTTTTTGAGATGGGCTCTTGCAAAGTTGCCCAGGCTGGCTTCAAACTCTAGATCCTCCTGTCTCAGCTTCCTGAGTAACCAGGATTAAAAACTCTAGTTTCTAGTTTTCTAGTTTTCAAGAAACTTAGTAAATTTCATAAAGAATAAATTCAAAGAGATTCACACATACGCGTATCATAATCGAACTCTAAAGATTAAAAAATGGAGAAAGAAGAAGTTAGTGACTCATAACACTCAAGGAATCTGTAATAAGATCAAATCATGTTTTAAAATCAGAAACTATGGGGGCCGGTGAGATAGCTCAGCGGTGTAAGCGCCTGCCTGGCAAGCACAAGGTCCTGAGTTTGACTCCCGGTACCCACATATGAAAAACGGGCCGGTGATATCACTCAGCGGCATGGGTGCCTGCTGGCATGCAAGGTCCTGAGTTCGACCCCCAGTACCCACAAAAAAAAAAAAAAAAAAAAGAATTTCAAATCAGGCAAAAGCATCTTTTAAGAATGAAGAATTTACAACAGGCCCAGATTTGAAACAAGGAAAATAAGCAGAATTAATGATTTTTTTTACAACATTTCCTCCCTTGTATGTGATTTTAAAGATTAATGCATAGAGGGCCGGTGAGATGGCTCAGCGGTGTAAGCGCCTGCCTTGCAAGCGCGAGGGCCAGAGTTCGACTCCCGGAACCCACATACGAAAAAGGGGCCGGTGATATCGCTCAGCGGCACAGGTGCCTGTTGGCACGCGAGGTCCTGAGGTCGACACCTGGTACCCACCAAAAAAAAAAAAAAAAGATAAATGCATAGAGCAATATTCATGAATGTGAGTAGATGCACACACAGTAGATAGCGACATAATTTTTATACAAAGAAATTTCATAGCAAAACGGTTGTTGTACACTATTAAAGTTCAATTGGCATTAATCTAATCTAGACAGCTTCAAATTAAGATGTTAATTACACTGCAAAGGGAGACCAGTAAGAAAATAATTAAAATGGTACATAAAAAGTATTGCTTTAATAAAAAGGAGGTAGTAATGGAGAAATAGAGGGAAAAGAAAATGTGAGATACATAGAAAACAATTAGAAAATGGCAGGTATAAATCCTACCTTACTAAATATGTAAATAGATGAAATAAAAAATGATTAGCAGACTAAATTTTTGAGAAAACATAATGCAAATATGTAGTGTGTACTAGAGATGTACTTGAGATTCAAAGACACAAAAGGTTCAAAGTAAATGAATCAAGATTAGTTAGAAGAGAGCTGGAATGGTGGTACTAATATTAGAAAAGCTAGGCTTGAAAACTGAAATTATTACAAGAGACAAGAACATTATATATTGATAAAAGGACAATTCCATCAAGAATATATAATAATTAAAACATATATACAAACAACACAGCCCCAAATATATATGAGGCAATATAGAATCAGAAAAAGAAACAACTCAACAATAATAGTTGAAGACTTCACTATATCACTTCTAATAACAGATAAAACAACCAGACAGAAAAATCAGCAAGAAAATAGGACACTTAATAACTTTATACACTAGCTAGATCTAACAGAGGCCTGTAGAAAACTCCACCCAGCAGCAGAATAAATATTTTTCTTAAGTACCCAAGGGATATTCTCCAGGAAAGAGCATAAAATAAGTCTCAATAAGTATAAAAGAATTTAAATAATACAAAGTAGGTTCCTCAATCACAATGGGAAAAATTTTTAAGTGGACACAAATCTGAAAAATTCACAAGTAAGTGGAAATTAAACAGCATACTCCCAATAACCAACAGGTCAAAGAGAAACAAAAATCACAAGGGAAATTGGAAAATACTTGGAGATGAATGAAAATGAAAACAAACGTACCACAGCTTACGATGCAGCTAAAGCAACTGGGAGATTTTCTCTATATGCTTCGTCTGACACTTTTAAGAATCCATTTAAGAATATAATTTCAAACAGTTTATAATTATCTTACTAATTCCTTCATGCGACAGTCGGAGACCAGACTCAGAAAGCCCAAAGAGCTGCACGACTTCCTCGCAATCAGACTGGTAATCAGTGGGGACTCAATGAGACCCAGGGACGCCAGACTCCTGAAGGGATTATCTGTGGGACCCATCAAACGTCCATTCCTTTTCCCTCACACTTCACAGTAAATAGTGTTTTCTTCACTAACACAAACTGTAGTTAATGCATATTTATTTTATCTAATATGCCAGATTATTAGCTCATAAAACGTGAGGACTTTGTCGTATTTCTCAGAGTGCATTATCGTGGTGCCTTGAACAGCATATGGACATACATACTTGTTGTACCACAGGCTTAGGGCTAGGGCAGTAGACAAAGCTGAACAGGGCATGGTCTCCTTCATTGAGGGGTCGGTCACTGCCTGTGGATACTCAATAAATTCTTTACTCGTTAAGAAAATGGATTGGGAAGCCAACAACCAGACCATCCTGCCTTCTTAAAAGCACCATAGAAGTTTGCTAAAATGCTTTAAAGCGTCATATTAAAAACGTTGGCATGGAGCAAAAGCTAACCAGGCACCAACATCTCCAATGATATATTAAAACCATTAATGAACACCCTAAACTCACAATTTTTAGACCAAAAATGTCTCAAACTGGACTGTTTACCACCAAGTCAGGTATTTTCCTCTGACAGATGTGATCATCTGCTATCAAAGGTGTAGGTTCTTATACTTTGAAAAATAAACTTGAACTTGATTTTTAAAATTGACAGTAACAACAAGAAAATGCATCCCTAGTTTAGAAGGTAAGTTCACGATGGATGCAATGTCAGAATACACACACCCAAGCAGAGACTTCTGAGAAATGGATCACACTGTGGAACAGAGTAGTCAAGTCCATGTCCTTCCCAGGAGCGGTGGGACCTAAACCTTTTCCATCTCTGGTACTTCCACATTCATGGTGACCGAAGGAGGGATTGCGCAGAGCTGGAAGATAAGAGGTTTGTAGGCTCCACAGGTCTTGAGTGTAATGCAGCTACAAAGTGTAGCCCTGGGAAGACCTTGTACCTGTGCATTTGGGGGTCTCATGTTCCATGATTCTCGATGGATCGCTTTCCCTAAGCAAGAAGAAAAGTTCAGTTATCGATGAGCACAGGAACTAAGGATAAAGGCTGGAGAATTTGAGCCTGAGTAAGTTAGCAACTTAGTGAGACCTCACCTCAAAATTAAACTTTTTTTTAAAGCTGGGAAATGTAGCTCAGAGTGAAGACCCTGGGTTCAATCCCCAGTACCACACACACACACAGACACACACACACACAGAGGCTTGAAAAGAATACATGGATAACAGGAGATTTCAGAAAAAGGACCTAGAATTAGTGAGTCACAGAGATACAAAGCCCGAGGAAGCATTTTCATTACTAAATTGGTGATGGCCCAAGTCAGAATTCAGATTTTTTTCAAATTTTAACTTAGTACTTGTTTGTTTGTTTGTTTGTTTGTTTTTGTGGGTGCCGGGGGTCGACCTCAGGACCTTGCGCGCCAACAGGCGCCCGTGCCGCTGAGCGATATCACCGGCCCCTTTTTCGTATGTGGGATCCGGGAGTCGAACTCGGGCCCTCGCGCTTGCAAGGCAGGCGCTTATGCCACTGAGCCATCTCACCGGCCCAACTTAGTACTTGTTAATGAATGTCTCATGATGTTTTAACTAGTACTAGAATGATTGTGCTGTGGTTCAAAACATAAAAATTAAAAACACTACAAATAGTAAGTTATGATAACAAAGTTTTATTTCTTGTTCTCATAACATGTCTACCACGGCTTGGCAGAAATGTCTGCTCCTTATGGTCTCAGAGCTGCAGGACAGTGCAGCTGCCACTGTGTCAAGCACTGCTGGTCACCGTGCAGAAGAGAGTGCTCTTCCGTAGTCTTGTTCTAGCGATTACATGACCTGGCCAAAGTGACACAGATCAGCTCCACTCACCCCTCCTAGGGCAGCGCCGGTCATCACACGGCCCTACCTAGCTTCAAGGGCATCCTCCCACAAGCCTGAAGTTAGAAAGCCAGAAATATGGATCCTTATTACCACCGATAACAGTGCCAAGTAGAGGCAGTGCAGAAATTCCAGTAGCTTTACCAAACCTCTGCCTAGGCACCATCACATCTTCAGGAATAAATGGTAAAGCTCCTGCTAAGATCCAGGCTGCGCCTTAGCACACAATGTTCTGCTCATTTTGTGGTTCTGCCTTAACCATCATTTCGGCCATCGCTTCCCTATCAGCAGGCAGTTCAAAATTATAATTCTCTGCACTGATTACAGAACCCACCGAGCAGATACGCTGTGCCTGAGTAATCAATTCAACTGGCAACTACAGTTTGGGTAATTTCAGAGCAAATTTACTACCATGGAATATGGCGTTAAATAGGATTTGGAGTTTAAAGAAGGCTGCAGGTGCCTTCAGGGGAGAGATAGGTAACCTAATTGTGTGAAGAGGCCAGGTGTAAGAAGCCAGGGGTGCTGAAGGCCAAGCTGAACTGTGAACACAGCCCACCTGACAGAGTGGACTATCTGTTCTGGATTCTTACAGAAAATTTTACTTTTGAATTTGGCCAAAAAAAAAGGAAAATGCATTTTAAAAATTATACCATGAACTTAAAACCACACCTTACCAATAAAGCGTATCTACAAGCAAAACTTCGCCTGCAGGCTACCAATTTGCACCCTCGACTGGAAAAGTCTGAGTTATTAACGGAGATCCCATGGGGCTGAGAGTTCCTTGCTGGGCTCCTCGCTCCCCGCCAGGGGCCTGCCCCTGGGTTAATGGATTTGAAGCCACAGGCAGCAAGCAAGGATGCGGTGCTTGTCTGGGGTAGGGAGAAAAAAGAGTAAACTGTGCGTGGGGCTTCCCTTCATGAACTACCAATTCTTCCAAACAAGTATACCCTGAACTACTGAAAGGACGCTTTTTAGTAAGAGCTAATATGTCCCTTCAACACAGGGCAAACTGCAACAGCCATTTGCACGTGACATAGGGTTTACCACCCAGGCTCAGGGTTAGCAACTCGGATTATGTGGCTTTCGTCTCCTCCCACGGACGTTCTCATGTTTTAGCCTCAGTTTCAAGCTCCTTCTCAGAAGAGATGCATGTAGAGTTCAGCAGTTTCAGGACAGAGACTGTGGAGCCAAATCCACCCTTCCCTCGTTAAGTGACCCTCGGCAAGTCACTTAACTCCTCTCTGCTTTAATTTCCTCATCAGGAGAAGTTGGGATAGTAACCGTGGTAATAAGCAGCCTTGGGTTTGCCAGGAGGAGCAAACGAGTCAATCATACATGGAAAGTGTTGGAATTATGACTGGCTTTACGTAAACACTCCGCAAAAGTATTTTAAATTGTTTCTTGACACTTTCTTATTAACACTGGGAACCTCCTGGGGTGTTACTCTTTGCTGAGAAAAAAACGTTTTCATTTTTTTCCCCCAACAACTGCCGTCCTTGATGGCTATTCTTTGAATGTCAGTCAAAGTCTTTCAAAGCGGGACAGAAAGTCTGTTTAACTGCAGTCCCTCTTGCTAGGACGGCCTTTCTCTTCTGGGGACTTTCGTTTCCACTTCACAGTGCGGTTCTGGTGAGAGTGCTTCTTGGAAAATGCGCATCTTTCTCCCCTTTCCCACACCCTGACACTCTGCAGACACTTTCAAATCCACTTGAGCACCTCCAGCCAATCGGGTAGCAAAGCAAACAGTGATTTCTTAGCAAGGGACACCTGGGGGCTGTGTGGTGTTTTTGACCATCTGCAGCCATGGTAACAAGAGATGAAGTGTATGGGTCATTGGAATGCTTTTAACTCATGCTTCCTGTGGCAGAGACTACTAATTGCTTCTCAGTGGCCTTTCTCCCTTTCTTTTTAAAGAAAGTTTTAGCCCAGCACATCGCTGCCCCACTAAAACATTTCCTTCACAGCTTACTGTTGCCATGAGAGAGTTTTGGCTGAAGAGCTGTAATCAGGAATGCTGTGTGTGCCTTCAATGAATTCTTAAAGGGAGAGCACCAATCTTCCTTCAGCCTTTCTTCTACCATGATGCCTTGATGTGGATATAATGGTTGGAGCGTCAGCAGCTATTTTAGATTATGAGGTTTAAAATAGCAATTCTCAAAGTGTAGACTGACAACACAGAGAGGAAAAGAGCATTGTTCATAAGATTCATAGGACGCTCCCTTTTCCAGTCACGTATATACAGGAAGCTAGAATTTTCTACATATACTTCAGCCAACACGATACATTACAACAGATTGCATGCAGTGACAGATATGAGATTTCCATTATTCTCTATTAAGCCAGATGGGGATTTGTAAAAACATAAAAGAATGTTACTCTTCTCACTAGTTTTTTTGTTGTTGTTGTTTTAGAAAATATAATTACTGTTCATAAACTTGTGTTACTATTAACATACAATACATTTTGTATTATTTTAAATGCGTTCAATAAATACATAAAAAAGATTCTCAGTTGTAATTTCTAAAATGGCAACCCACATAAAGACAAATTTGTTCAGGTGGGCTCAATAATTTTTTAAGGATGTGAAAGGATCCTGAGAAAAAAAGGCTTGAAAGATGGTCTAGTCCCACACTCTAGGAATAACAAGGAAATGAGCTACAAAACCTGAGTTAATGTCAACACTTCTTTTTTGTGAGCAAAAATTAAATGCCTAATATCCATAAGTCAGTATCTTTGGAGGTGCTTCTGTTATGTAAAGCCAGACTAACTTTTTTTTTTTTTAACAGATACATCTCTACCTTCTGTAATCTGAAATCAGACCGTAGCTAAGAGCACAAAAATGATTAAAAGCTGAAGGTGTTTTGTGGAATCCTCTCCCGAGAGCCCTGTTGTAAACAGGACCGTGTGACACACCGGTCCTGGTCCCTTCTGTGTCTGGACTGCCACAGACATCTCAGTGTAGGTCTGCAGAAGCCCCGCAGGCATTAGTCCCACCTGACTCCAGATCCAGCGTGAAGGAAATAGACTTCCCCGTAGCCTGGTCCTGGGCTAGGCAGGGTGGGGGCAGGGGCTGAGGACAAGGTTGAGTCACATGGCTGCCAGGAGCCCCCTGGTGGAGTCCCAAGATGGGGCCATGTTGGGTGGAGCAAAGGCCATGCCAGAGGGAAAGCTGCCCTCACTCTCCCAGGCATCTCCTCTATGCTTCCTGTCTTCACAGATACACCGAATACCTAATTGCTGGACACTGCCAGGAAGTAAGAGACACAGAGTCTAGGCCTGTGGAAAGGGTGACAGAGAAGAGGGGCCACCCTCCTTGTCTGACACACACCTAAGGAGAATTTGGAGACAAGACTAGCAAGTGTCTGGAAGGCAAAACCTACTTTCTGCCCCCAAAGGAGAGGCTGTGGTCTGCCATGGGAAGCACATACAATGCCACTCTGTAACGGAAGGTGAGATCAAAGGTGCTGGACTTCCTGTAATTCACAGCCTTTCACCCATCATGTCTACAGTTCAACTTGCTACTGGATTTAAGCCCAGTTTTTGTTGAACCCTCAGAAGAGCCGGAGTCACATGTTTTTCTGTATTTGCAAGTCTATTTTAAGCACTATATGTTAAATTAAAACTCTCCTGAGAATAATATAGCCAATTTGCTTGTTTTATGACCCACCTTAAAATGCATCCAATCACTGTGTTTCCACCCTGTATAACTTTTCTTCTCTTTGTTTATTTTGCTGTAAAGAAATGACTGTCTGCTCAGTTCACCACTCTACCCCAGCACCCATCCTGCTGGTTCGCTGGCACAGGTGGGAAATGCCTTTCTGCAGCCTGTTTCCAGCACCCAAAGGAGTCCCCATGCTCCATCCCCAGAGGCAACTCCTGAGGTCCTCAGAATGTCTAATGGCCATAAGCAAATCATTTAGAAGAGAGTATTTAGACTGGATAGTAGTCAGAATTCAATACTTAAGCATAGTAAGTTTAATTGATTAAGAACTGTTTTTCCAAATTATATAGTAAACTAAAAGAGCACACCAGTGGGAAGATGTCTGAATTGCTTGGTCACAAGAATGTACAGTACTTTAAAAATGTGTTTAGATGATTGATTTCCTCAGTAGCCTCCCTGTAAAGAGGCTGCTTTGTCCCCACTGAAGTGGAGCCATTGCACAGGGCCATGGTGTGCATCACGAAGGCATCTCTGAAGAACTCAGCCGGAGACACGATTCCTGGTCTACACTGGACATTGCCCTCCAGGGTGTGCAGAGCCCAGAACTGGGGAGGCACTGCCTTGTTCTTCTCCAGCTTCTGTGCTGATGACCAGAAGATGATGCATGCAGTGTTAGGTCGTGTAGGTTCCTAATCGTGCACCTCCAAACAGACCCTGTAATGTCTAGGACACAGAGGTTGTGGATAGCAGAGATGAAGTGGGGTGTGTGTGCATGTGTATGTGTGTGTGTGTGGTGTGTGTGTGTGTGTGTCCCTGTTTTCCTGTGTTGTGCAGTGGATTAGAACAGCAAGACTTCTGGGTTAAATAAGGGCTAATTATGTCCCCTTGCACACATCCCCTCTGAAAGAACTTCAAAATAAATGCCCACCTTATAGTGGACTTCCCACTGCTAAGTGAGGGACTGAAAAAGTCATAGTAACAATGTTTGTAATCCAAGAGAAAACGCAGATGCTACCTCTTAGATGTGAAGAGGTGCAATTCCAGAGAGGATCGATGTCTCGCCCAATGTCATAAAGCTGGGTGGTGGCAGCAGAGCCAGCCTAACGCCTCCGTCTCAGGGCTCCTGGCTAGGGCTCATTTCCCTGTGCTACTCTACCAAGGTTAGCCAATAAAAACAACGCTGTGAAGGGATTCTGAGCACACACTTGATGTGTGGCACTAATCACTGTTTATTAAAATTATCAGTGGATTTATTTCCCCCACTAAATTGTAAGGTATTTGAAGTAGGAACTTGGTATAATTCCTATTTGCTTCCCCTGAGCCTGGACCCAGAACCTTACACACAGTAGGCTCTTCATGACATGGGGAAAAAAAATTCATATTCATTTTGAATCTGTCCTGATCATTCTAATATCGAGATATAGACTTGGAGAAATACATTAGTTAGGGTCCAGCCAAAGAAACAGAAACCTCTCTACACCTTTATGGGGGACCTTGAATAGAGAAAGCCGCTCCACAATGGGGAAGGGCTGGGAGGACACACGGGATGGTGAGAGACCTTAGGGCTTGTTAATAAGAGAAAGCTGGAGGGAACTAGGTGGAGGTGGAGTCCTAGGGGTGTGTTATGTGAAGACCCAGGAAGGACGGTCTTGGTGGAGATGGACCCCAAGCTGGTGATTTCTCAGAAACAAAGTGAGGCATGAGGAAAAACACTCCAATGTCCCCTTCCTGCCTCTACTCATTCCCAGTAAAGGGAAATGGACAGATGGAGATGATCATGGGAGGCTGGCCCGCTCTCACAAGGCATGTGGCTGCTCACTCATCCTAGGTGTAACAGACATCCTTTAAGACCATTCACCACTGGGTGTGGTGGTGCACTGGGGAGGCTGAGGCAGGAGGATTGCCATGAATCCAAGGCCAGCCTGTATTACATATTGAGTTCAAGGCCAGCCTGAACTGCATAGTGAGACTGTTTCAAAAAAAGGCCATTTATTTGTCTTTATGCTAATTCAGTCTTCACCAAATAGCCCTAAAACCTCCAACCTTGGTTCTGCTTCCATGTAGTTATCTCAACCAAAAGGATAAAGAAATTTTTCTGTAATAACTGGCTATGTAGTCCAGGAAAAAGTCAATCTAAGTTACTGAAATGTGACAATTCAGGACTTCACTTCTCTGTAAATTAAGAATGAGGAAGCCAAAACATTTTTGATGTAAGTAACGCATATAGTCCAGCATTTGCAGGTAGGACTCTTGTGTTGACGGGGGAAGATGGGCTAGGATAACCTACCAGCAAGAGCCGTGGAGTTGGGCGGACCATTTTGTTTTGTTTTGTTTTGTTTGTGAGTACCGGGGGGTCGACCTCAGGACCTCGCGCGCCAGCAGGCGCCCGTGCCACTGAGCGATATCACCGGCCCTGTTTTCATATGTGGGATCCGGGAGTCGAACTCGGGCCCTCGCACTTGCCAGGCAGGCGCTTACGCCGCTGAGCCATCTCACCGGCCCGGAGGGACCATTTTATAAGTTCCATGCTGGTATCTACACCTTTTATATCTACACCTTTCTCTTCTCCTTTTTAAAGAAAAAGAAATCAATGTTGTCCCAGAGTCAGATATCCTGGCCTACGATTATGAAGAAGATGCAGAAATAAAAGTAGAGAAATGTAAAGCTCCTTCGAGCTGAGTCCCTACCTCCTCCTGTCCCTCACAGTCCTGTCCTCGTACCCGAGAATGAGCGTCCAGAAGGAACTTGTTTCACTGCTAGGTGCACAGATATGAGCACAGTTAAATTTTTGGATCTCAACAGTTGCAGCAGAAGCTGACAGATTCTGATTTTGAGGGAAAAAATGCTGCAGGCCAGATAAAACTGAAATTAGCATCTCTTTGGGCCAAGGTACCCCTGCTCCCCAAGTCTGGCTGATACCCACATTACATTGGTATGTGCTAGATGCTATCAAGAAACTATTTCCCGGGCCGGTGAGATGTCTCAGCGGCATAAGCGCCTGCCCGGCAAGCGCGAGGTCCTGAGTTCAACTCCCGATAACCGCATATGAAAAAAGGGCCAGTGATATCACTCAGCAGCATGGGTGCCTGCTGGCACGCTAGGTCATGAGTTCAATCCCCATTACCCACCAAACAATAAATAAATAAATTAATTAAAAAAACAACTACTTCTCGTGTTCTTAGGAATGATACTGGGGAAGGAGAGTGGCTCAGCTTTGGGAAATGCATTTAGAAGTGTGTAAGGGAGAAGTGTTGATGATGTTTGAAATTTATTTTTAAATAATTCAGCAAAAGAATCAAATAAGAAGCTGGGGATATAGCTCAGGAGCACAGCGCCTGCCTGGCAAGTGCAAGGTCCTGAGTTTGATTTCTGGTACCAAAAAAAAAAAAAAAAAAATCAAATAAATCCATACAAATATATACATGTGCATATAGAAACATCCAGGGATATATACATATATAAACATAGATGATTAAATGATTCAAATATGAAAAATGTTAATAATTAGTAAATCTATGTGGTGAGTAGAAAGATGTTTTGTTCTTTCCCAGTTTTTACATTCAAAGATTTTGTGATAAAAATCAGGGAAAAAATAACTGCTCTCCATTTGGTAGTTCTAATTTTATCAACAATTAATATGAAATTATTTTACTATAAAATCTATATCACTCTTGAATTTGATAAACTTGAACCAATTACCTACAGCATAAGTGAGATAGAGAATTGACTTTCTAAATCTGATGAGCTCGAATAATCAAACCCTTGACTAGAGATGAACCAATTATTGAGACCCCCTAATACACTATGACATCCCAACTGCTCTGTTCTGATTAGGGTCAAAAATTTCCCCCCAAAGGGCCATGTGGGGCTTCCAGGAGTGTGCTAATCTCATCAATGGATTCCTGCACTGGTGAGTTCATAGCTGAATGTGCTATGAGGCGGCGAGCCTGGTTGGAGGAAGCGGGTCGCTGGGAGTGTGTCATTGAAGGCTGTGTCTGTCCTTTGTTGTCGAGGTTAGCAGCGCTCCTCTGCCATGCCGTTCAGCTACGATGTTCCTGCCTGGGAGTCAGCCAACCATGGACGGAAACCATGAGCCCAAACAAAACTTTTCTCCTTTAAATTGCATTTATGCCAGGCACTTTATCCCAGTGTTGGAAAGGCGGCTGATACATACTCTAACAGAAGCGTCTACAATACTGACTTTGACACAGGGCAGTGTTCTCAGCCATTTGCTCATTCACTCAGCCCTTAGGTACCTGCTCTGAGCCCCGAGCTTGGGGCACGGGCACAGTCTGCTCCCAAGAAGTTTCCAGATTGTAGAGGATATGGACATGGGAGCACATGTGGGCAGTGAAGTAGGACCAGGTTGAAGATTCAGAGAGCGCAAGGACAAGAGGGTGAACAAAGAAAACAGGCCACCAATGAAGAGCCAAAATGTGGAATTCAAAAGACAGTATGTGAGTTAGGGTGCTGGCAAGAAAGTCATGGCACCCTCAAGAGGTGATAATGGAGGAACAGCTTAGAAAAGAGTGGGTAGGGTAAAGGAAGCCAGAGACAGATGGCGAAGCTGCTGACTGTGGACCCATTACCATCCCAGGCCTAAAAGGGGCAAAAGAACTCAGAGAAGTCATTTGTGGCTTTCAGTAGAAGGATGTCGTCAAACTGCAGTGACCCAACAGGGAGGGAGTCGAGGGGCAGGCACCCGACCCTGACCTCCAGCCCTTGTCTCCTCCAGATGCCTCCCACTGGCAGAGCCCCGGGGGGACCTAGGGAGCCAGAGCTTGCGTGAGGCGGTCCCTCTGCCAGGGAGAGGCAGAGGGCAGGGCAACAAAGGTCCGGGTAAGTAGTGTTCCACAGTGCCTAGTGGTGGAGATGGGCCTGGGAACAGAATAGGGAAAAGGAAGCAGAGAGGTGTCCCCTATGGGAACGCAAAGGACATGCGGGGCAGAAGGACCTGCATGATGCTAATCAGAAAGCAGTATGCATGCTCAGAAGTTGCAAGATTTTTAGAATGAGCTTAAACCTATGTTATCAATAGAAGAAAGGAATTTGTCATAATTTTCTCTCTCTCTCTCTCTCTCTCCTGCCCTGCCCTCCCTCCCCTTCCCTCTCTAATTTACTCTCCTTTTACCATTTGGGCACTATTATGTGTGTAAAAATAAATGAGCTGTAAATCTGTCTATAAATGGGAGCGCCATTCTCTTAAAAGCATTTTTGCCCTGGGGTTGTCGGTTTGGGGTTCCTTTGAATGCGTCCTGTGTTCCTCCCAGATTTTAAGCTTCCTGAAGGCTGCAATGAATGCTCTGCATTTTGTAAATTATGGTAGATATTTAATGACTGATTCACAGGCAGGTTAAGACTTGCATCCCTGTTCTTTCATCAGAGAGAAACATAGACAGCTCTGTAAGAACTAACTGTGATCAACCCTGATATTAATAGGTTGAAGATTAATTATAAATAAAGGGATCTTATACAGTGTTTTCCAATCTGTTTAAATATGAAGAATTTTCCCTGTGTTTAGAGTATCTTTACAGAGTCTACATACTAATAGGTTTAACATACACTAATTAAATAAAGTTGTCCTGAAATCATATATGTTTATAATTTATTTTATTTTTTATTTTTTATTTATTTTGTGTGTGTGTGGGTACCGGGGAGTCGACCTCAGGACCTCGCGCGCCAGCAGGTGCCCGTGCCGCAGAGCGATATCACTGGCCCCTTTTTCGTATGTGGGTTCCGGGAGTTGAACTCGGGCCCTGGCACTTGCCAGACAGGCGCTTAAGCCGCTGAGCCATCTCACCGGCCCCCTGTTTATAATTTATTAATCAAAGCATCCACATTCATTCAAAAATAGTTGAATGTGCTATTCAGTAATTATCTGATGCTTGGAGTCCACTTGAATCTTAGAACCCTTTACAATAAGTTTGTAATTAAGAATCTTCCAGAGAATTGTGACAGGTACTCTGCTCCAATTTACATAAACAAAAAGGCCATTAATTAATTAATTAATGAGGCATTCAAGCAGTGATACCAATTTTAAATAAGACCCTATGCAGGCATTCAAATGAAGACACCACTCCCTTCTAGCCCCCTCTCCATCTATGAATTCGCTTTCTGTCCTGTTGGCTTCACCATCCAGCTGGTTTTCTGTTGCTGGGGGCAGGGAATTCTGTGAAAGTTCTATTCTTACAGCCTGTGAGCTGGGAAAAAGAGAGCAGCTTCATTCTCACTCTCCTTCCACTGTCTCCGATTGTGGGCTTGCACTGTCACTGACTGAGTTCAGTACTCATCCCTATCCCAAAATAACATCCAGGGAGAAAAATCCTTGATTTGTCAGCAAAGATATGTGACCATCATGAGGATGGGGAGGGGTGGGCACACAGCTAGGGCTTGACCATTCACAAATGGCAAAAGCACTGGGTAAACTAAAAAGCAGCAGATAGGTGTTACTGCAGTCCACAAATTGTGCATAATTCTCCTCTTCTTTTCTTCCTTTCCCTCACTGATTTATGCAGGCTTCATGAACATCCACTATATGCCAGATACTATTAGGAGGCAGACTAGTGAATGATAAATCCTAGGAGTGTTTTATAATCTCTTATTTGGTTATTGTTTGGAGCTATTTATATATCCCTCCCAAAATAACATTACCTCTATTTTAATTCTATTGTTTGTTTTACATTTCCTGTGTATACATTTATTTGTTCGTCCAATAGTTATTGAACAATTAAAATATGCTACATAAATGATGAATGTGAATCTAAGACCCAAAATGATTTTTGTTTTTGTTTATCAACATCCAAATAAAAAATTCTTTATTCTAAAACAGTGAATAACATTGTAGTCACACAAAATAAATGCCCATATCTACAGTTATCTATTGATATTAGTAGAGCTATCACAGAAGAAATAACACAAATTTTACTATAAGGAAAGAGAAGAAAATGATCTTTATGTCCATTTTTATAACTTTGTATTTTAAAAAAATCCTCAGTCTCTTATACTATAAAATATTTAAGAGATTGTTTTTAGTCTTGAATAATTATGTTGTAACTTTATTATAGTCATGAGAAGGTTTTAAAACAGGGTTTTCTTTACAACTATGAATTGCAGTTCGTAAGAATGGGTTATAATGTTTGAATTTTAACGTCTTAATACACTTTTTGAATTTATAGAAAAAATTGTACTCTGTTGACCTTTTTAATATTTCTGTTCTCTCATTGGCCACCTATCCTCAACCTTCCTTCATATTCGCTGGAATTATCTGAGCTGGAAGAGGTGTGGAAATGCCAGCCAGTCAGAAAGCAGAATATTAAAAAGGTCAACATCATACAGTTTTCTGCTATAATTCATAGAGACATTAAACATCCAATATTTCATCTCAGGACCAAGATTGTAATGAGAACAGAAAATGGCACAACACTAATTCATCTTCATGACAAATATTGTAATGAGAAAGGAAGTATACAGGCTACAAATATTTGGTTGCCATTTAAAAGATATCTTATATCCTTTATAATGTAATGAAAGTAAATTTATACTTCCTGAAGTTGAGTCCTCTGACTAAATACTTATTGCCTTTTTAAATTAACGGAACTCTCTTGGGACTATACTGAAATTAGGCGAATCCCCAAGAGAATTATTAATAGCACCAGGTTAAAAGAAATAAATATAAAAGACATTCATTTTAAAAATATGAATGAAGTGAAGTTCAATTTTGGCTAATATTTCACTGTTGTGAAAGCAGTTGAACTAATTATAATTTTCTCACCAATTTAAATGGTTATACCCTCACTACTTCTATATCAAGGTAGCCCCCAAATAAAGTAGGGTTCTTCGGTGACTCTCTTCCCTATGATAAAAGTTTAATTATAGCTCATATATTCAGACTTGGAGAGAACCCAGGGAGAGAATGAGTTCAGTCAGGTCACAAGCCCCACATATGTTCAACATGGTCTTGTATCTAGATTCTACTGTCTTCTTTCCTTTTTATCATGTGAGGTGGGAGGCAAGAGAACCTGAGTCTCATGGACTCCAAATCCAACTTTGATAATTTTCCTGAAGGCATTGTTGCAGAATCATGAACAGGAGTCAGGGAGCTGCGGCCAGAGATGAGCAATGGCAGAAATGCATTGTGCCTCCAGGCAGAAGGGCAACACAAAAACGGTTACCGGAGCCCACAAAGAGCTGGAGCTGGAGCTGAAGAGTTGGCAGTAAAACCTTTGTTATGGAGGGGGAAAGCCACCACCAAACCACTGACACAAAGCAGGGAGAGAGTAGGGAACAAATACCACCACCTTGATCTTCCTGCAGGCCACTGACCAGAAGCCAGTCAAGGAAACCCCTGGTGAGGGAGGTACCAAAGTCAGGCTCCCTGGCTCCAAGAAAGAAAGAGAAGGAAAGGACAGCCAGGGGACATACGGGCAATAAGCAGCAGAGATGTGGGGAGGATCTAAGGAGATTTGCTGAAGACCTCACTTGAGAGCTCTTAAACCAGCACTATGCAAGGAGGCAGGAATGGGTGGAGAAGAAAATGAAGATGAAAATGGAGAGGGTGAAGGAAAAGGAAATCCAATACTGCTCTCTAGAATGCACTAGAATTTGGTAAAGCTATTTGTCTTGTAATATTATTTGGAAAACTGCCTTAAATGATGTTAAAATATAATAAATCTGCCAAAGAACTGTAAAGAACATCTGACATTCATTTTAAAGTGGGAGATGATGCCTACAGATTGTGAACTTCTATCTTTGGGTCTCTCTCTCTCTTAAAAATCATCCCCTTATAAAATACGTCATTCCAAGTTTAATATTCAGCCAGATCTTGGTATAGAATGAATGCAACTAGACTGTTGAATGACTTGTTAACAAGAGTGCGAGCGTTGCCTGCCTTTTTACCATAGCTTATTTACTACTAACACATATCATCTGGCAATGCTAACGAGTGCCTTTCACCCACTGGATCCTGGAGTGCTTTATGAACTAGGAACACAGGAGCAGCTGAAATAGAGCTCTCTCTGGGGTAGAATAAGACAGCTGTTAGCCTTGCAGAAATGTTGCACAACAGCCCGAGTGGAAACCAGGGAAGGGTTCTCAATCTAATTGAAACTGCAAGAAGAATTTAAGCTGATGGACTAATTGCTGAGCTTGGCATTTATTTAAAAAAGGGGGGGGCTTTTTCTTCTTTGGCAGTGAGTGGCACAGCAACTTAGCTCCATTTAATAGATCCTGTTGCTTCCATTTAAGAGATGAGGAATCTAAAGTTCATGGGTGCAAACCGTGCTCCAGAGAACTGGATTGCTATGTGTGCCCTTTGAGTTTCTGGTTGCTGTTTATCTTCTGAGTCACATGGCAAACAAGAGCATCAACTCTGAAGCAATGGCTTAGAACCAGTGTGAGAGAAAGAACACACCCATGGTGCACACATCTTTGCAGGAACTGGGCTACCCTGGGAAGGTCACCATGTGATTTTGACTGAACTTGACCCTACATAGTTCAGAAACTCATTCAAGTCACAAGAGCTGGAGGCAATAAAAATGCAAATACTTTTATGCCTTTAAGAAACAGCAGATCATGAGTCAATGAGACTTAAACTGATTAGTTTGCAGCCAGCTCCTCTTTTTTTTTTTTTTGTGGGTACCGGGGGGTCGACCTCAGGACCTCGCACGCCAGCAGGCGCCCATGCTGCTGAGTGATATCACCGGCCCCTTTTTCGTATGTGGGATCCGGGAGTCAAACTCGGGCCCTCGCGCTTGCCGGGCAGGCGCTTAAGCCACTGAGCCATCTCACTGGCCCCTAGCTCCTCTTGCCTACCACTTCTTTCTTGCTGGAATGTCACATTAATTGGTTCTTAATTGAACAATGTGCTTCCAATTTTCAAAACCCAGCAGAGTATAAAACAGAAGTCAGACTCTTGCTCGGTGGAATAGAAAGTCATGTGGGTAAAGATACAGTTCATAAGGAGGAGACTCTTGCAGAACTTGGAAGCTGTCACACAACCACTTCTGCACCAGGCACCGTGAGGAGCCATAGCTCTTCAGGTTTTCAGTTTTTATATGGGAACCAGTTTAATGCTACTTAGTCAGAGGACACCATCCTAGGGTATAAGAGGATGACTAAAACTTCTTCAGCTACTTGATTTCTGGAAAACTGAAATTGTTAAATGCAGCTGTGTGTTGTATGTGGTTAATTACCCATGTCCTCTGTAAATAAATAACCCAATCTTAATTTGTGTACTTCAAATCAGACATCGCTGGGTGGTAGTTGGTTAAGTCCTATGCAGCAGAGTTTCTTATCTGCAATTAAATTTAGGCCAAAACATCTACTTTCTGCCTGAAATTAAAAACCTGTTTGTTCATGTTCTCTCTTTGGAAACATTCCATGTACGGGCAAGTTTGTTTTTCAGTTCTAAAGAAATGTTATTTTTAAGCAGGGTTTGTGTTCTGAATTCATATATATGAAAAGTAAGAGATGGAAGGAAAGTTGGCGTCTAGCAACAAATAAACCTTTAAAACATTCTGTCAAATTTCTAAGCACGCACCCCCTCCCCCATATTCCTGGGCCAAGGGAGGGGAAATCAGACAGAGTTCCTTAGACCAGAATACGTAAGAGTTTGATCTTTATTTTCTTTCAGTCACATCTATATTATGCTTGCTCATCTTACAAGTGAAAGAAAGGTTTTTCTAACTGTATGCTCAAATGTGGATCATTCACCAAAGTTGGGCTATTTCTACCTCTTGCATCAGAAGTTGAAATTACACTCTTTCTCCCCCTTGCATCATAAAACAGTCTCCTTCCTTAGCAATTGATACTTTCTTGTGCTTTCCTTCCCATGGTTGTTGTAAAAGTAGATAGAAAAGGCAAGAAACAGTCCATGAGACCGTGCCATTTTAACCACAATGTCGCTGATGATATTGTGTGTGTGATGATGATATTAATATATTTTGGATTAGGATACAGTGAGATTGTAATAAAAATCGCCTTTATATCACCAATAAATCAAATACAGTTGTTGCTTCTCATTAATAACAAGTCCTTATGGAATTGCCTTTCAAAAAACACAATCTGGAATAAAGGTCAACCAAACGTATGTGTAAGAAATAGTAGTGATCTCAAGTGAGCTAACTCCAGGCATTCCCAGCTGAGGAAAGCCCCTGGCTCTCAGTCTTCGTGGCAGTTTCCTATCCTGACACTCCGATCACACATCTTCAAGCTAATTACTCCATTCACTCCACATCCATCGCTTCTGCTCCAACAAGACCTCCTTAAACATCACTGGGACTGAACTTGGCATCAGAGCGGGCGTGGCAGCAATGCTTCCTCAAAAGATAAATGTTTCCCTGGGTAAAAACTCAATAATAAGTGAAACACTTGACAAAGAAAAATGCCTTTGGCAGCTCCGCTCAATCTCTCTATGAAATTGACACTGCGGAGTATAGAAGCGAAGCCCAAATAACGACAACTACAAAGAGCTTTTGTAAGCAAAGTCATCAGCCCCATGTCAGCTTGTCTCTCTTTTCATGATCTCTTGCCTGGACAGTTGGTAAAAATCTAATCAATGAGATATTTTTCAACACCGATGGCAAATCATCAATCAGTACAAGCTGATACTCAACAGCAATGGTTTGGAGGAAAAAAAGAAGAGAAAACAACCCCCAGTTTGAGGCGAGTATTACATAAGGTAGATTAGGACTTTGAGGACCCTTTGGTCAACAATTGCTCATCCACAGAATTCAGTTGTAATTTGATGTAAGCAGCTTTGGTCAGCTAATCTCTCCACTACACAGAATGTCATGGCCTCTGTGTCTAGGCTGCTTTTAGGAATGGGGAGGGCCCGAACATCCATGTTGGGGTGACTCCTCCCCACCCTAAACACGTCACCTATAAGACTGGGGTGTGTGGTTACAGGAAGAAATTGTCCTTTGCACTGATTAATTTAGAAATGTTTACCTTTCAATACACATAATGACAGGCTCTTGTTTGGTCCCAGTGAGGTCTCTCCTGAAGTGAGTGGTTTGCTGCCAGTGAGGAAACATGTACACATGTGTCGCTGCCATGGAAAACGAGGAGCTCCACAGAATCAAGACAAAGCAAGAAGGCCTTCCAAGGGGACTAGGGCACTTGGGGCAGGAATTAAGAATTAAGAGGGGGACCCCTGGGCAGTGGCAGTGTTTGAGCCAGGCCTCCAGGAAGGTGACTTTGTTAACCTGTGGAGATGGCAGGTGCACAATGTAAATAGAAAATACTGGAACAGAGAGGGTTCTGGTTGGGATGCTTAGGAGGTTTTGGCCCTGTCATAAGGAATTCCCGGGTCTAACTAACATTTGCGAGGGCCCATGTGCCCTTAGTCTTACAGGGGCCATGTGATGTGGGGGTGGAGAAAGTGATTCCAAAGCCATAGTGCCTAGGTTCGTATTCCAACTCTGCCACTCACCAGTGTGTGGCCCTGGGTGAATCACTCAAACTTCTTTGCATTTCAATTTCCTCTGCTATAAAATGTAAATAATTATAGTACCTATCTGAGAGGGTCAATGGGGATTAAATAATTTATTTAAAACTCCCAGAACACAGCCCAAAACACAGTAAATGCTCAATCAATAGTATCTATTATAATTGTCATACGACCCTGTGAGGGTAGGTACTACCTGACAGATGAGGACTTGGGACTGTTCAGAAATCACACAGGGGCCCAGCAGAACTGGCAGCCACAGCAAGTCCTCTGTGTCTCAACACTGCTTCGCCCACCCTGGGGAGACCAGTGTGAGAGAAATCTCGACACCCCTCATGTTTCATGCACAATGCCGTGGTTCTCAACCAGGGATGGGCTTTTATACACACGCATACGTACACACACACACATAGTTGTCAATGTCTGGGGGCACTTTTCGTTATCATAACTGGAGAGGATGCTACTGGCATCTGGTGGGTAGAGGCTAATGATGCCGCTGAACATCTGATAATGCACAAGGTAGACCCCAACAACAAAGAATTATCCCGCCCAAAATTTTAGTAGTGCTGAGGCTTACATAGGGCTGTCTACTGAAGAGGGGTTCATGTTTAAAAACTTCAACAGGGCCGGTGAGATGGCTCAGCGGCATAAGCGCCTGCCTGGCAAGCACGAGGGCCTGAGTTCGACTCCCGGATCCCACATACGAAAAAGGGGCCGGTGATATCGCTCAGCGGCACGGGCGCCTGCTGGTGCACGAGGTCCTGAGATCGACCCCCCGGTACCCACAAAAAAAAAAAAAAAAAAAAAAAAAAACTTCAACAAAGCTCCCTTCTGCATTAAATATGTTGCTGAAAATCATCTAAATAAAGAGCAAGTTGTAGAGCCAGTTAAAAAAACATCTAGGGCCGGTGAGATACCTCAGCAGCATAAGCGCCTGCCTGGCAAGCACAAGGTCCTGAGTTTGACTGCCGGTACCCACATAAAAGGAAAGAAGGGCCGGTGATATCACTCAGTGGCATAAGCGCCTGCTGGCAAGCATGAGGTCCTGAGTTCAACTCCCATTACCCACATAAAAAAAAAAATCTAAGTGTTGATGAAATTGTTGCAAGATTTGCTTTTTAAAAGAATGCCTGTGTGCCAGTCGGGGAGCTAGGCAGGAGGATTGCTAAGAGTTTGGGGTTAGTCTGGGTTACACAGTGAGATCTTATCTCAAAACAAAGCCTATGTTCATGAAAAATAAAAGTATACCTAGCAGAATGGAGGAAGAAAAGAGAATCACCTGAAACCACTACCTACTAAAGAAAATTCTTTAAAAAAATGTTCTAGTTGTAAAAGGCAAAACAACGATGACAAACCCAAAAAATAACAAAAAATCTAAAATGCCTGCTGCCTGCAGTGTGAAACATCCTGCTTCCCCGTCTCCCTCTCTCCCTCCTTTCCTCTCTCTCCACAAACACACACACAAACATGCATACTCATTCACACACAGATACACACACATGTATGTATATGTATCATCAAGAAAAATAAGTTATTTCAGGTGTTTTTTTGGAGTTCTTTTTTTTTAATGCAGTTCAGGCTGGCCTTGAACTCACTATGTAGCATAGGCTGGCCTTGAACTTGCAATGATCCTCCTGTCTCAGCCTCCCAAGTAAGTTAGCTATTTCTAACAGCAGCTCAAGTGTCAAAAAATGCTAGAAAAAAATGACTCCCTCTTTCTACAATCATTCAATTTGTAAATATCACTTATTCCATTGAACACACTGCGATTAAACTTGTTTTCTTTAAATGGCCATCAAATCAGGTATAATCCCCTCCATTGGTTTCTACTATAAATAGTCACAGAAATTAAATACTTCATTGTTCAAATTAGTCGCCGTGGTTTACCTAGACGGACTTCTCTTTAAAGCTGTAGTTTTATGCCTGTGTCGGTCACTCTATTCTGCCTGCAGTCCTGGGAACAATAACTCAGTTCCAAACACATTAACTATGTTGTAAATAGTGCATACCTTCCCAGTGCCACCTCTGCAGACTGATCGACCTTGTTGCGGTGTCATGAATTTGAAGGCATCTAATAAAAGCTGCCATGTCCAGCCAGGCATTTTTGTTCTGAGACTTAGCAAGGAGTTCAGAAAAGGGCCTCACCTGGCTCTCCTTCCTGCCATCTTCACTTGCATCTTTGCTCCTGGGGACACAATTGGATTTTAATAAGAGTTGTGAAAACATCATGTGTATAACGCTTTCCAATGTGTGAAGCACATCTAATTGCACTGTCTTATTTGATCCTCATAATACTTGGAGCTTGGAGTGGCTGCTCTTCCAAGATGATCTCAGTTTCATAGGAGAGAACACAGCCCTGTGTACCTAAGTCAAATGAAAGTGGCTTCCGAGGCCTGAGGTCAGCTAGCACTGGCAGGACCGACAGGAGATGCTCTTGTGGTAGGTCATCTGGATTCCCCTTTAAGCAGAGCTCAAGACATCCTTGGAGTGGTTCGGGTAATGATTCTAGGAAGCACCAGGAGAAGAGGAAAAAAAAGGCCAGGGAAGGGAGAGGGTAAAGGTTGCTTTGCAGAGCAGGTGAGAGCTGTGGACTCTGGGGTTTTAGTGTCCTCCTGCTCCCACCCATTCTTGTCTGAATGCTATTCTCTCCTGGAGAGAGAAAGGGGGATTCACTCTGGCACTCTGTTCACATAAAGAGAAATTCCCCAGAGCTGGTTGCAGGACAGTGGCCAACGGAAGCATGAGTGTCCAGGGGATGCTGACATCTTCTGTCCTCCAAGTCACCAATGCCAGTTGTGCTGTTACAGTGCCAAATCTACTCAGTGAGAACACAGAGGTGGAACTTAGCTCACTTTTTTGTGCAGTTTTCCTCCCAACATCCCTGCAATTTTCATCTTTTAATTACTATCGTCCCCTCCCTCCTCTGCCTCGGAGGCTCAGAGCCTTCACTTGGGCCTTTTCGCCACTCACGGTGAGACACCTGCTCCACTCCTGTTTGTTCTCAGATCACGGATTTGCACCAAGGCATGTGTGACCGATAGCTTAAAGTATCCCCCTTCGTATGAGGCAAAGCAGATCAAAGTCTTAACCTGCCCTGGTCTCTGAAGTGACTCCAGCCCTATATATTTGACTGGGCCCACCTATAGTTTAAAATGTTTGATTAGCTAGCAATTTTTTTTTAGTAAAATACTTTAGCTAAAAATTGAAATTTCCTTCTGAGCTGATAACTCCAGCCCTCGTGGAGTCAAGGCAAGGAGCTGCTGGATTCTGCTTCAGGCTGCCATCTAGACAGGGCACACATTCCCAAGTTACCTGCATCCCTATCCCCTACACTCAGCCTTCTTCCCTCATTCCAGCAACCGCCCTACTTCTGAATTTCTGACATCTGACCTATAGAACACGGGAGAATTCTTAGAGGTTATTGCCACTAGTTGTTATCATTTCTCAGGGTTCTTGAAATCCTACCACCTAGTATGCAATTATTCTTAGCACTTCTCTAGCCTTTTACTTCTATAAGAAAGTAATTGGGGTGGGGTCTTTGTATGAGGAATGGTCCAGACAATTATATGAACGTACATTTAATTTTCAGTAGAACTGTCCTGGGTAGTATTTGAACTATAAACCCTATAAAGTAGAAGCAAATCTGTGTTTGCAATAGAAATTGCCAGATGAAAGAACAGGGCAGATACCGAGATCATTTCATCTGTGTGTGAGAAATCACAGCGAGATTCATCTTTCCATCGTCAGTAAGTCGGCAGCCACCTGTTCTTCCTGGTTGTCTGACGGCTGGAACGAGACGCTGAGTTTAATTAAGTCATATGTGTGGGAGGAACATGCCTTTTCAGCAGCGGTTAGGTTATTAATGGACTCGTATATTGAAGTGTTCGCATTTTTGAAAGGCTAATTACAATATAATTTTAGTTTTAAAATATTACTTTGCCAAGGGTGGGAGTTGTGTCATGTATTATTAAGTGGCACTCTTTCTTTCTCAATCTTGAGGGAAATATTGGTTTGGTTATGGTAATCTTTATTTCCCTCACTTTCTTACTTGATGTATTGAACTCTTGAAAAGGGAAAATATACCACATGACTGTCAAATACAAAAAAAGATATAAAGGTTCCTTGGATTTTCCTGATTTTTTATGAAGAAAATCAAACCCAAATAGATAAGTTTCATGTTTTTCTCTGCTACTTGAGACCCATGATCTTACCAACCATACAATTTCAACATTTCCAGAAAACTGAAAACTGAACAGAAAATCAA
This sequence comes from Erethizon dorsatum, assembly GCA_028451465.1. Classification (NCBI taxonomy): domain Eukaryota; kingdom Metazoa; phylum Chordata; class Mammalia; order Rodentia; family Erethizontidae; genus Erethizon; species Erethizon dorsatum. Next base: position 31,325,849 of record CM051835.1, on the reverse strand, counting down.
AGTTTCCAAGAGGTAGCTGTCTAATGAGCTAATTCTAGAATCCATTCTACTATTACCTGGTTATAGATGCATAAGTAGGGCTGTAGTTGATTGTAATGGGAATCACATGATTTTTAGATTCAATGACGTAATTTAGAGTCCTTGTATTCAAAGCTGTGTTTACTGCATACTCCAAACCAAAATCAACACATACACCTTCTATCCACATATTCTCGCAATGAAAATCATGATCATTTCACTGACATTTCAGTTTTGCCAAATCAGGAATGAATCCTATAGAAATGAAAATGAATACTGGTAATTAGGATTTTTACATGCACCAGGAAGAGTGCGAGAGACCACTGCTTTTCAAGCAGCACCTCTTCAGAGCAGCTTTCCATGGGTCAGGCTGGTTTACAGCTGCAACCAGCAAGGGTTGTGATCTTCCTTACAGCCCCCCAGCAGCGCAGCGCCTCTAAACACACCACTACGCAAGGATCGCAGGAGCTGGCTCACTACCTTGCAGCCATATGGGCTCAATTTCCTCCCACTGAGTTGTGCTATACTTTGTTTTTTGTTGTTGTTGTTGTTGTTGTTGTTTTATTTTAAAGAGAAGAAAAAACAAAACAAATCAAAAAAAGAACAAATTTTCAAAACAACATAATATGAGTGTAACAATGGTCAATGCATTACGTATTATTATCTTTAAGTTAGTTATTCAGGATACCAGACATTAGCATTCAATTGTCCAAACATTATTGGCTCAAACCTTACTCTTCAATGAACTAAGTAAAATTGGTAGTGTATCTATCTTAACCATCTTATATATATATACAATTTTTTTCCCTTTCCCTTCTTTTCCCTATTCCAGTCTCTCTTTCCGATTGACCAGTTTCTTTTTGATTCACCGTGTCTATTGTACACTTTGGATCTTATTTACTCTTTCAGTTTCTCATACTAGAGAGACAATACGATGCTTACACATGTGCGTCCGGTTTATTTCACTTATGAGTATTTTCTCGAGTTGCATCCATTTACCTATAAAAGTCTCCAGTTTATCCTTCTTTATGTCTGAATAGTACTCCATTGTATAAAAATACCACATCTTTCTTATCCATTCCTCAGTTGATGGGCATTTGGGCTGTTTCCAAGATCTGGCTATTACAAATTGTGCTGCTATAAACATAGGTGCACATATATCACTGTGGTACGATGTTTTTAATTCTTCTGGGAAGATGCCCAGAAGGGGAATAGCTGGTTCAAATGGGACCTCCAACCCTAGTTTTTTGAGGAATCTCCACACTGACTTCCACAGTGGTTGTACCAGTCGACACTCCCACCAACAGTGAAGAAGGGTTCCTTTTTCCCCACAGCCCCTCCAGCATTTGTTATTAGTTGATTTATTTATAGTAGCCATTCTTTCTGGGGTGAGATGGTATCTCAGTGTTGTTTTAATTTGCATCTCTCGAATGACTAGTGATGTTGCACATTTTTTTGTATATTTATTTGCCATTAGTATTTCTTCATCTGAGAAATGTGTATTCATCTCAGATGCCCACTCTTGGAGTGGGTCTTTAAATTTGGGAGGTCTGATTTTTTTGAGTTCTTTATATGTTCTTGATAGTAATCCTTTGTCTGAGGAACAGCTGGCAAACATTTTTTCCCATGTTGTGGGTTGTCCTTTCACTCTGTTGGTGGTTTCTCTTGCTGTGCAAAAGCTTTTTAATAAGATGAGATCCCAGTTATTGATTCTTTGGGATAGTTCTCGTGCGGTTGAGTTTTTATTCATAAAGTCTTTGCCTACACCAATGTCTTCAAGGGATTTACCTATCCTACCTTCCAGCAGATTTAATGTTTCTGTTTTAATATTTAGATCTCTGATCCATTTTGAATTTAGTTTAGTGCATGGTGAAAGATATGGGTCTAGTTTTAATCTTCGGCATGTGTAGAGCCAGTTTTTCCAGTACCATTTATTAAAGAGGCTATCTTTCTTCCAGTGAATGTGTTTGGCACCTTTGTCAAAGATAAGGTGGCTTAGTATGTCTGGGGTTGTTTCTGCATCTTCTAATCTGTTCCATTGATCTTGAGGTCTGTTATTTTGCCAGTACCACACTGTTTTAATCACAGTAGCTTTATAGTATAATTTCAAGTCGGGGATTGTGATGCCCCCTGCCTTGCCTTTGTTGCCCAGAATTGCCTTTGCTATTCTAGGTCTCTTCTGATTCCAAATGAATTTTAGGATTGTTTTCTCTAATTCTGTGAGATATGCTATTGGAATTTTGATTGGAATTGCATTAAATCTGTATAACAGTTTTGGAAGTATGGCCATTTTCACTATATTTATACTTTGTTTTTAAAAGTCCTTCTGCCTAAAGGAAGTGATAGAATTAAGGAAAGAGGCTTATGTATCCTGCAACATGACCTGTTTCTTAGGCTAACTATGTCCCTCTTTTGCCTAAAACCACACTTTGTCCTGCCTGAGGTGTAGGAAAGTGGACATGATCAATCCTTGGCGAGGAGCTGGGAGTCTGCCATCCCATCCTCCGTGAAGTCACTTGTATCTAGAGCCATCGCAGGAGGACCAGAGGGGTGCCCATGGAAACGAAAACAACACAAGGAACTTCTGCGAGCATCTCAAATCCAAGAGTGTTCTGAAACTTTCCGAGCCTGTAGAAGAATGTTATGACTGATAGAGAGCTCAATTCCCCCTCCCTCAACCATCAAGACCCAGGGCAACACTATTTGGTGGCAAATTTACCCTACAGCTTTACCCTGGGTTTGAGCCATAGTGGTGAAAGGCCCGATCCAAAATGCCATAATTTCAATTGTTGCAATCTTGAAAGATCAATATCCCTGAACTCTGAAAAGTCTCCGAAGTCTAAAATTCCAAAAGTATTAAAATCCTGAAATTACAATTCTGAAAAAATAATTTTAAAATTTCTTAAAAGTCATTTATTTACATGTTAAAGAGGATTTATTTGAAAAAAATATGATAGAACACTTCAAATACGATAGACTACTTTAAACATGTTAGAATACTTCATAGGCTGATAATAGCGTATGTATTTTGTAAACATAAACACTTTGGGACCCTAATAACAGCCACATGGGTGTAACAGCTATAAGCAGAATAAGATTTATATTCATGAAGAAAAAGGCCCTGGGGTTGCTGGTGTGACTCCTGGAGTCCACACACCAGACAGTGAACCGGAAGTTCGGATTGATGTCCAAGCTGGCCAGGAAAACCGTCCCAGCTCCAGCTCTCAGAGAGAGACGATGCATTCTCTGTATTTGTCCTCTCCTGGCTCCCAGCAGACTGGATAACGCCGGTCCCAGAGGAGGCAGATCTTCCCACCCAGTGTGCCGAGGTTCACGTCCGGAAACACCTCCACAGCCGCAACCCACGCAGTGCTTTATGGGCTTCTAGGAATTCATTCTGTGGCACACGCTGCAACTATCCTGAATGTAAATGAAAACACACAAATCCCTTCCCCAGAATTCGGCTCTCTACCTCTCTAACATAGCCTTTTGTCAATGGAAATTGCAGAACTTGGGCTTTCAAGATTTTAACATTTAGAGGTTGTGATTTTTTCAGGATTTTCAACTTTAGGGCTTTTGATATTTCAAGATTCCAACATTCAGGATCATGGTATTTAGGACTGTGTCTTTTGGGACTATGATCGTTGCCTAATTCCCACCAAAGCTTCCCTTAATAATTGCTTAAATATTTTCGGTTCTAATTTGTGGTTATGAGTCAGTACCTTGTCCTTGATTTGCTCTTATATTTCATCTCTTACTACAGTAAATGCAAAGCTCTGATTGCTCCAACTTCAGCTGCTAAATTCCTGAGAGTAAGAGAGGGAAAATCAATCACTTCTGCATATCCTATCAGCAATATTAAGAGGGCTGGAAAGAATAGGGGAAAAGGGAAATCCTAAGACTACATGCTCATAGCAATGGCCCAAGACTGGTAAGACTCTGATCTGATTCTACATAACCTTGAAGTTGTCTAGAATTGACTAGGCTTCTCTTCTTTTGACCTTGAAAGAGAAGAAAATTAGATGGTTTGGAAAGAGAATGAACTCAGCTGAAGATTACAGCTAGAAACAAGAGCTAGAACCTGTGAGAGGGCACAAAGTCACCTGATTTACTCAGGTTGGAGATACATACAAGCTAATAATGTGAGTGGCAAAGCAACTAGGGGGCCGGTGAGATGGCTCAGTGGCATAAGCGCCTGCCTGGCAAGCGCGAGGGCCCGAGTTCGACTCCCCGAACCCACATATGAAAAAAGGGCCGGTGATATCGCTCAGCGGCACGGGCAACTGCCTGTGCGCCAGGTCCTGAGGTCGACCCCTGGTACCCACAAAAAAAAAAAAAAAAAAAGCAACTAATGGCTTTGGCGTTCAGTTCTCTGTGGGATTTTAGAGCTGCAGAGTTAAGATACAGCAAGAGGAGGGGAAGAAGTTGTGGTTTTAGAAGTCCCCCTAGTTCTTTATCTCAGAAAGCGTCAGCTCTAAGGGCTGCTTAACTGGCCCAGGCCTCAGGTCATCTAAGGTAGAATTCCTCAATGGGGAGATCAGGAGGCTTGAGTCAGGTGAGCTTCCTCAGCACCTCAGGCTTCAAGAGTACCCAGGTCATTCTATAATGACCTCTCCTTCGGAGGGCAGGCACCTCATGGTGAGCTTAAAGCCTCACCTAACCTATGGATTTCACCACTACAAAAATGGATAATCAGGTTCTTTCTTGTTCCCTCCTTCTGTTTTTAAAATTGGGGAACAATCGTTTGACATCATTTATTCTTCCCCTTCTTATTCCCAATTTCACTCCCATCCCATTGCATCTAGACCACCAGTGGTGACTTCGTCTATGGAGCTAGCAGAGGCCCACGTACACAGGGTAGGCTCACTGCACCACACCTGCTTACATGTTCAACTTCTAGCTACAATCTATTGGGCAACCCTTGCCTGACACGGCTAGCTAGGGATCTCTTCCCTGGGGCTATGCTTGGTCATTGCCCAGAACACTCTAGGGTTGCTAGGTAAGGTCCTCCAACACAGAGACAGCAAGAGGAAGCCATGGCTGGCCTCCGCCTGGCACATCTCTGAATTAGTAATGAGCCAAGGGATCCAGGTCAAAAGACAAGAGCCTGAGCTCCAGTGCAGAGGTGTGGATGTTTGGCTGGGTGACAAGGAAATGAGGTTAAGTAAGAGAAGGGATAGATATCAATTACCTGTCGCTGTGCCCTCTGGAACGCCTGCCTGGTCAAGAAACACCTGTGCCTGCTCGTGCGTCTGGGACCTCTTCATCTTACCTTCTTTCCCCCGAGGACCATTCTTCCCTTGTAATTCCCTCAAATGGAGGCTTCTGAACTTATTTAGTATTTGTTTATCTTCATCTCCACCAACATTTCCTTCCATCCTCAGTTGCCTCTTCTTTTGATTGTGAACTGATCTATGCTACTGCTCATTGCTTTTGTTTTATTTTTTGGGAAACCGGGAATCGAACTCAGGACCTCGCTCTTGCCAGGCCAGCACTGTGCCACTGAGCTATATCCCCGGCCCCACTCATTGCTTTTATGTCATTTTTGGATGCCATTTCCTGTCCTTCATGCTCACTTTCTTTTGAATACCCATAACTTATCATTGTACTAGAAACCTCCAGTCCGTTGGTACCACGGATTTGTAAGTGTTTGTAAGTGTCACATACTCTTATCGTGGTCTTCACTTTCCCACTTATCCTGCTAAATTCCAAGTCCTTTCTTTGAATGACTGTCTTGGAAATACACACAACTTCAATCCTGTTTGGCCTCTGTTATCCTGGAATTGGAAGCCTCCAAGCACCCTTGTCCTTGGACAAACATATCTGGCCAGCTCAGTGTGATTGGAAAACACCAAGTCCCTAGCCTGACTACACTCTCTTTACATCTACACTCACTTTTACCCAGATATTATATTCCTTTTCCCTAGGGAGTATAGCCTAGCTTCTGAGATCATTCGACTCTTTCACACTTCCTCTGTTTTTCGGCACTCTTAGCTAATGCCCCTTTTTCTATGCATAAAATAAACACTAAGTGAACAAAACACCGCCGTCCTTCCACCACCAAATATACCAACTTACCTACTGTCTTCTGTTGTACAGGAAACCGTCCTTATTTCTCCCTGGTGAAAGGAAGTCTGGCGGTGGGGTCTTTCCTCTCACTGCCACCAGACTTCACTCCTCAGTTAGCACCTCTTATCATTGCACCATCAAACTGTTCACTTCCTCTACTTGACTCCTAAATGTGTATTAGCATTATTTGTTTATTTATTAAGAGGATAATACACTTATCTCATTCAAATATTAAAAAGTATAAAAAAGTTTGCAAAGTCCTCTTTTCCCAGTGTGCACCAGGTCTCTTATTCTCCTCCCTGTGGGCAGTTTATGTCCTTCTTGAAATAGATACGTATATTCTTCCCTCCTTTCAGAACAGAGCTGGCGTCCTACACACATTGTTCCATGTGGGCCTTTTTCATTCACCAGTGCCTGCGGAAATCACTCCATCTTGTTCATACCTGGCTTCCTTGCTCTGTTATACATCTCTATAATTCCACTGTGGAGGAACCATTACTTATTCAACAAGTTCTGTATTGAATAGGTGCAATTTTTTAAAAAAAGAACAAAAACTGTAGACCCATGACCTCATATTCCCCCTGTCCAACTACTCCTCATGTCTGTTGTTCTCTTTTCACCCAAATCCCTCCAATGAGCTGCAATACATGCTGCACCTACATCTTTCTCCCTCATTCTTTATCTCACTTTAACCGAACTTCATTCTTCACTGAGATTGTCCCCCCCCCCCCCGGGTTACCAAATCCGGAGACTATTTCTCTGACTTCATCTTACTTGCCTTCTCAGTAGTATTTCATATAATTGGTCACTTTTCCCTCTTGTTTCCAAAATGCCATGCACTCATGGTTTTCTGTTTTCTGGTTGATGCCTTTTCTCAGCATTTCTGTGCCTACCTTTTCTTTTTGGGAGCCCTGCAGCTCTTCCTGTCTCTCTACCCACTGTGCCTTGGTGAAATCCTCCTAATGTTTGGCTTTACTTCTGCATGCTGATGCCCTCCGTATTTATATGTCAAACACAGGTTTCCCTGAACTCCACATCGAACTGGCAACTTGACATCTTCACTTGGAAGTTAAATAAGAATCTCAGCCTAGGTTTTACTAAAACCCCAAACTCAGTAATCATCCTTGATTCTTCCCTTCCAGTTTTTCAGTCTGTGTCTATGTCTGGATAGTTTTATCTGCAAGTGTACCCCAACATTTCTCTTTCTCTCCATCTTTCTATGACATACTACCTCAGCCTACCCCCATCTCTCCCTTGAGCTGTCCCGGTATCTCCCGGGGCCTCTCTGTTCCAGCTCCCGACCTCTTCAACCCATTTTCCCCAAGGAGCCACAGCGATTTCTTTAAAAATTTAAATGGAATTATGTAGATCAGGTCCGATCACTCTCCCACTCAAATCTGATTCACATGTCCCACCCACTCTCTCCTACATTCAAATATTTTTAAAAAGTTGAATCCCTTCTTGGCCTTTTGGCTAAGATCAAGTGTAGTATTTTTTTTTTTTTTTTTTTTGTGGGTACCGGGGGTCGACCGCAGGACCTCGTGCACCAGCAGGCGCCCGTGCCGCTGAGCGATATCACCGGCCCCTTTTATCGTATGTGGGATCCGGGAGTCGAACTCGGGCCCTCGCGCTTGCCAGGCAGGCGCCTACGCTGCTGAGCCATCTCACCGGCCCAAGTGTAGCATTTTTAAAAAGTTGACCTCAGTGTAGAATAGTGACCACTAGGGGTTAGGAAGGGGGAGGTGTCAATAAAGGGATGCCACATTTAATCAGTGCCTGCTGTATGTATGAATTGAAGCATCATATTGAAACTCATTAATTGTTTAAAAATTCTTAGAGCTTTCTTCTTCACTTAGAACAAAATGCTTATTCCTTATAATCACCCCAAAAATCCCATAAAAGCTGACCCACTCCTCCGTTCCCACTTTTATTCTACTATCTCCGGCCCCAGGCACACCAGCCTCATTTTTTACTCTTGCAACTGACTGTTCCCTATGCCTAAATGCTCTTCCTTGCATTTGGACATTGCTGTTCATTTGCCTGCTTTAAATCACAGCCCCCAGTGCACTTATTCAGTTGTCTCTCCCTCATTACTTCCTCCCCCGGGATGTCTCAACAACTCCTTGTTTACTGCCTTCATACAAAGTTTCATACTCTACTATTATTGAGAGTATTTCTTTACTTTTTAATTTCTGTCTCCCCATGTGAACATAAACTCTAAAGGAATAGGACCTATTTAGGTCTTCTCTAGTGTCTAACCTCTGACACGGTGCCTGGAATCTCAATTCTTTAAGCAGAAAATTATTTCCTAAGGTATAACATTTCTGACCATGGTGGCTCACGCCTATAATTCCCGCACTTGGGAGGCTTAGGCAGGAGGATTGACATAATGAGTCCAAGGCAAGCCTGGACTACATAGCAAGCCCCTGTCTCAAAAAAAACAAAACAAAAAGTATAAAATTAATAAAAGATTTATGTCAAATAGTCTGATCTTACCAAAAATCTCGTGATATTATACATTTTCATCTCATTAAAAATTCATTTTAAGGTACCAAAATATTTAAGATTAGGACCAAAATTCATTTTTCAAAATCTATGAATTTTGCTTCATTTAAAGCCTTTCTTTAAAAAAGCCCTAAATTTTACTTGTGCTACAAATTCATACAGATTTTTTTCATTTTCAAAGCTCTCAGCATTTTTCTAGTTTGATTTATTTTGCATCTTTGATGAAAGAAAGCATTCAAAAATTCTTTTGTGTCATAGACATGTTATTTCTTTCAAAAATCTCAAAACTTTAACCTCAGAAAGCATCCCCTGAGGGACTGAAGAGCTCATAGCTTCGAAAACAAAATTCGTAGATTTGACTCGTGAAGCCACATCTTGTCCCCAGATACGCGTCTATTCTAGTCAGGCGCGAAGATCTTTAACTTCATTGCAAGGAAACAATTGCTCTTCCATGCTGGTCATTTGCCAAGTCCACTTCCAGTCACTTTTTTCTCCATCCAATGTGCATTTCCATGAAACGCGTTGTATTCTCCCCAGAGCACTCTCGATGCAAAGCTACGCATGCGTGTTGGAGTTAAATAAACACCTCCTCTGGTCTTCGCTGTTTACCGTTTGTGTTACAAAGCTTCCCCGACTGGCTGGCACACTTGCAGCCTCTCAAGGATCTGTGGCTCAACTTAGCTTGCAGCCTCTCCATTTGTGGGTAGGATGCCACTGCTTTCTATTACAGGGGCAGAGCCATCTCTCCTATAAATTATGAAATCAGCTGGAAAGCCTGATTGCCTGCTAGTGAAAGTGAGCTCCCTGAACGTTAATCTACACTGGGCTGCAGTCAACAAAGTCCTGGCGTCGGGCCAACCCACAAGCACTGGGTCACTTTCGCCTGTGAATCAGCTCCCCAAGTTGGACAAGGGTGGAAGATGGACCACCGGGCTGTCCATGCGGCCCTGGGAGAATGCAAAGGACGGGGGTGACTTTACGCTGAAGAAATTCAAGAAAGACTCAGCAGAAAATCTTCCAGCAGACCTGACAAATGAGAAGCAGCAGCAAAAGCTAGATCTTTCTGGCACAGAGCAATCAGGGAGAGGGTGGCAGAGACGTTGTGAAAGCGGGGCAAGAGGCAAAATAGTTCCAGTCTGCAAAGCCCAGGTTTTCAAGAACAAAACTAGTCGGTTAAGGACGTGGCCGTGTGCTCATTGGAACAGGAAGGGTGCGTGTGTACACATGGACGCACAGATACACCCATTTGGAGTGAGGCCAGTTTCCTTCCACACTTAGCCCATTTGTCAGTGGAGAAGTCTTTTATAAATCTTAGCATTACATTTTTCAATTTGCTATAAAAATAATCTGTGTCCTTTGATACATACACACACACATATATATATGTGTGTGTGTATGTAATGAAATGTAGTCCTCCTTACCACCCACTCCCCAAACCTATGCTCCATGTAACCACCATGAACGAAAGAGTTCATGAAATTTTCTTTTTCCTTCTGTGACACATTCTCCAACAGCCCTCTTTGTTCTCTTTCTCGGAAAGAATAGCATGCTTTGACCTCCTAGCCTCATGAGTGAGGTGAGCAGCTCACTGGCTTCAGCTCCTGCACCCCCATCTGCCCACTAGTACTGGACCCTTCTGCTTGGGGTGAACTTTCCTTTCAGAGAAGCCCTAGTGACACCCCAGTGCCCACGTGGAGGCCAGGTCTCCCTCTTCAGCCACATTGCCTCCCCTGTTCTCCTGTCTACCAGGCCCTCACCCATTTCACCTTACTCGCTCTCCCCAGGGGCTCTGCCCATGGCTGCATGCCACCATGGTGCCCTCCCACACACCTTGCTCGCACCCCTCCTTGCTCTTCTCTTTCCTTCTTGTTATCCAGTGCCCTCCTCACACCCAGCTTCCTGCATGGAGCATCTCTACTTCCTTACCCAGCAGCTCCCTCCTTTCCGTAAATGCCTATGGAGCCACATGATTTAGCATTTATTATTTTCTAATTACTTTGACAGTATTAATTCTATTTCTTCTCATTAGACAGAAATCTCCTGAGTTTGGGGCACTTGCCATAACCATGGTGTTGGTTCCATAGAATGCTTCATCACTTGAACACTTGGGAAAATGCTGTGCCTGAACACATAGGAAATGGCCAGACACAGAGAACGTTTACTTTTCACCTAAATACTTGCCTCTCCATTATCTTGTATGCAGGGCTGGCTTTCACTTCTTGGTTTTGGTTTATGATCCTATAATGGTTCACTTTTATGTGGTCATTAAAATAGAGGTAGAATTACCTTCAGGGCAAGGTAACTAAGAATCCTGGGAAATTAACTGCACTTTTCCTTTCAGATGTAAGAATTTCTTAAAATGTGTCTTAGAAATTTGAAAAGATATTCTTATTCTCAAAAAACTAGCCCTCACAGGCACAGCTGGTAATTAAGTCCTACCTGGTTTGAGATCCTCTTGATTTTAACCTTAAACATTTAGCCCATATGCCATTTTAACAAATCATAAAATACATTCTTTTTCTCATTTTAGTGCAGGAGAAAATTTCCAGGAAGAGGGTAAATCAACTGGTGTATGGCATATGGAGGTCAAGATCTTACATAGATTTTTCAGAATTAAGGCAGAACAAATGGACTGCACAGTTACAAAGGAAACAAATTCAGAGCAGTAACCTTTTGAGAACTGCCAAATTGTTGGCAAGATGGAAATGGAGTTGCATTTGAAAAATTATTTGGTGCTGTGTTTCTTGGAGAAATGTGCAGCACAGAGGACTCTATGTGTTTCTTTTCAAAACTCTATTTTTAATATTCATAATGAAGCCAACTGAAGCAAATCTGACTATATGTAGAATATCCAAGAAATGGTAAGTGGTGGTGAGAAGGGGGGAGGGGAAGTTACATAGAAATAGAAGCTCTGGTGAACCAAGTATATTTTTGAAATATCAAACAGACATACGCAGCCAGGGTGCTGAAGATCACTACGTGGGGTGAGAAGAAAGTAGAAAATTTGCCCAGAAAAAGTCTGAAAGAAATCACAGCAAATGGCAGGCTGGATTCTCAGTAGTGTAGAAGGAGGGAATATATAAACGAAAATGTCTCTCTGCATATCATAAAAACAGCAAAATTTTTAGCATATGCTGCTGCTTTACTTTTTCACTTGCCAGGTCATTTGTGGCTGGCTGTGGGTGGGGCCGTTCTCACACGCGTGTCTCAGCCAAGTATGACGAATGCTTAGCCTATTTTTCCTGACCTCGCGTATGCATTCATTTCCCCTTTTTTCTTTCTTACGTGCCTTATCCAAGTGTTTGCTATCAGAGGGAGTTCTCAGACAGCTCCACACAAGATCATATCCAAGATATGCCGTGGAATTCCATTTAGACAAAATGGATCCATTTTTGAAATGTGCTCCCTTATTTCTTCCATTTGTTTTGTCATGTACAAGAGGGCAAGCCAAAGAGAATTTAACTAACATCAGATTAATAAAGAAACAAATACACATTCATAAAGTCTTAGTTCTTACGTCTATTTTTCTAAGCTTTAAACAAATGACACATATGTTTTTCTGTGGTTACTATCAGTGTATGTAATATCTTGGGGTCTATTTTATTTTCAGGTTCATTTTTTCCACTCATATTTCTTTTTTTTTTTTTTTTTTTGTGGGTACCGGGGGGGTCGACCTCAGGACCTCGCATGCCAACAGGCACCCGTGCCGCTGAGCGATATCACCGGCCCCTTTTTCATATGTGGGTTCCGGGAGTCAAACTTGGGCCCTCGCGCTTGCAAGGCAGGCGCTTATGCCGCTGAGCCATCTCACCGGCCCTCCACTCATATTTCTACATTAGATAAAGCTCATAGACTTCTTATTTTAAGACCCATTTGATGTTCCATGTTGTTACCACACCATAATTGTTCAACTGTTTTGCTTTTGTAGTGTGAATTATCAAATTTCCACTAGTATATACACCAGTGATACCAACATCTTCATAAGATAGCGCCTATTTCTTTCTTTAGGTTATTTTCTTTGAGGTATTTTTCTTAAACTGGAATTTCAACATGAAAGGGAAAAGAATGATCATTCTTAATCTCTCATAACCTACTTTCACGTTGTTCTTCAGAAAGCTTCGTCAATTCATCAACCCAACTACCATTGCAAGAGTGTCTGATTTTCCGTATCCCTGTACAATCAAAGGTTTCACAGCTATACATGTTTGCTAATTTGAAAGAGTTATTGAATGACTTTCTATTTATTTTTCTTTAATTATAACTAAGATTTTGGTTTTTCTGTAATCATGTATTGAATTTATTTCTTCAGGTACTAACTCTGCTCATTTCTTTGGAAGGTTTACTAACTTATTTGTTTATATGAATCTTTACCAATTTTTATAACAGACACAATAGAAGATGAGAGTTGAAAGCCTGGCTCTAGAGCCAAGCCCCTAGATTTGAATTCAGTCCTTGACACTTATTAGGTTATAAACTCAGGCAAGTTATTAAATCACTCTATTCCTCAATTTTCTTATTTGTAGAATGACTATAATAAACGGTACCTGTTTCACTGAGTTGCTGTGAAGATTAAATAAGTTAATTTATGTAAAGGGCTTAACATAATGGCTGGCACATGGTAAATCTGCATGTTTCTTTACTAATTATGAATAAACTTTCGATTGTAACCTTGTAACGGCTTTCCCATTCTGTGATTTTCTATTTGTTATTTATTCTATGAACTTGAGAATAAATATATCCAAGTATTCCTTTTATTTCTAGTAAAAGGGTTATTTCATGGCAATCTGTAGACTATTTGGAGTTCATTGATTCTATAGTATTATAGCATTGGTGGAAGCAGAAATAATATTACGAGTATTTAACAATTGCTTCAGAGATCAACACAAATCAGTAAATCTTATAAATAGAAGCAAGGACAAGATCCCATGATCATCTCAACAGACACAGAAAAAGCCTTTGACAAAATTTAACATCCTTCATGATAAAAACCCTGAAGAAAATAGATATAAGGCACCTTATCTCTGCTTGATAAAAGCCATTTATGACAAACTGGCTGCCAACATCATATTAAATGGAGAAAAACTGAAAACTTTTCTACTAAAATCAGAACCAAGACAAGGACGTCCACTATCACTACTCCTGTTCAATACAGTACTCAAAACTTTAGCCAGAGCAATCAGGCAAGAGAGAGAAGTGAAAAGGATAAGTTTAGGAAACGAAGAGGTGAAATCAGTCTTCTTTGCAGATGACATGATCTTTTGCATATAAGATCCAAAATATTCCACCAAAAGACTCCTAAAACTAATAAATTCAGCAAGGTAGCAGGGTACAAAAATCAACACACAAAAATCAATAGCATTCCTATATATTGATAATGAAGCCACCAAGAAAGAAAATAGGAAAACAATACCATTCACAATAGCATCAAGAAAAATCAAATACTTATGAATTAACCTAACCAAGGAAGTGAAAGACCTCTATTAAAAAAGACCATAGTACTGTGAGAAGAGATCAGAGATGACACCAGAAAATTTAAATATATCCCCTGTTTCTGAATAGGCAGAACCAAATTTTCAAAATAGCCATATGTCCAAAACTGATATAGATTTAATACAACCCCAATCAAAATACCAATAGGATTCCTCACAGGAGGAAAGAAAACAATCCTAAAATTATAAGGAACCCCAAAGAACAAAACAATCTTGGGCAACAAAAGCAAAGCAGGAGACATCACACAATCCCAGATCTCAATTTATATTACAAAACTACAGTAATAAAAACAGTATGGTACTGGCACAAAAACAGGTCTGTGGATCATTAGAACAGAATTGCACAAACAATCTCAGGCACATTGAGCCATCTGATCTTTGACAAAGGGGCCAAAAACATACCTCAGAGGAAAGGTAACTCTTCACCAAGTGGTGTTGGGAAAACTGGTTCTACACACGCAGAAGATTGAATCTAGACCCATGTCTCTCACTACAGAATAAACTGAAATCAAAATGGACCAAAGCTGTAAATGTTAAAATAGCAATACTTAATCTGCTGAAAGAAAAAATAGGTAAAACTTTTGAAGACATAGCAGTAGGCAAAGATTTTCTGGACAGATCCCCAATTGTGTAAAAATAACATCAAGAATCAACAAATGGGATCATATGAAATTAAAAAGCCTCTGCGTAGCAAAGGAAACAACAAACAGAGTGAAAAGGCAACCTATAGGATGGGAAAAAAAAATGTTGCCAGTTATTCCTCAGATAAAGACTGATATCTAGAATATTAAAGAACTAAAACAATAGACCTCCCAAAACAGAAGACCCAATGAATAAACAAGCAACTGAAATTCATAGGCACTTCTCAGAAATACAAATGGCCAATAAATATATGAAGAAATCTTCAATATCACTGGCCATTGGAGAAATGCAAATTAAAACAACACCAAGATTCCATCTTACCCTAGAAAGAATGACTAGCATTAAAAAATCAAATAATGGCAAATGCTGAGAGACTGTGAGAAAAAAGGAACCCTTTTACATTGCTGGTGGGACTATAAACTAGTACAGTACAACCATTATAAAAATCAGGATGAAGATTCCTCAAAAAATTAAAAATAGACATTCCATTAACCCAGCTATTCCTCTTCTAGATATCTTACCCAAAGATACATATTACAGTGATACATGTATACCCATGGTTATAGTAACACAATTAATAATAAGTAAATCTTGGAAGTCGCCTATATGTCCATCAACAGATCAATGGATAAAGAAAATGTGATATTTATACACAATGGAGTACTATTCTGCTATAAAGAAGGATAAATTTGAGTTGTTTGTAGGAAAATGGATGAATCTTGACAACACAATGTTAAGTGAAATAAATAAGACACACAGTTTAAATATCACATAGTTTCTCTTATATGACAAACCCTAAGTATAAATAAATTAAAGAGCAAAATAAAAGATAATAGGAAATAGGGGGATGGATCTTTTGCAAAGAGAAAGGAGACTAAGAGATGAAGGGAGGAGGGATAAGAGGGAAAGGGGATGTAAAAAGAATAAGGACGTGTTAGGTGCATGTACCAATGCTTCACGAGGAATGTACTCATTATGTACTATAAACATGCACTAATAAGAATAAAAATTAAGAACATAAAAATTGAATAAAAAGCTAAAACCCTGAAAAGAAATTCCTTCAGAAATCAATAAAAAATTTTTTTGTTGTTTTATTTGGGTTTTTTGTTTGTTTGTTTGTTTGTCTGAGACAGGATCTCAGTATGTAGTGCAGGCTGGCCTTGAACTCACTTGTATAGCCCAGACTGGCCTGGCCTCAAACTCACAGCAATCCTCCTGCCTCAGCCTTCTAAATGCTGGGATTAAAGGCATACACCACCATGCCTACACAAAATATTTCAAGTGGCAGGAATCAACTGACATAATAAGGTACTCATTCATCAGAACATTGTCCAACAAATCAAAACTCAGAAGCAACCAATAAGAATACACCAGCTGAATATCATTCCTGAGCTTTTTGATACTGTTTGCCAATTGTTCTCTTAACATTTAATAATATATTTTTCCTAGAGCAGGGTATAGTCTTTTACGAAGCATCATATATCATTTCTCCTTATACTGGGGATATCCAAGAAGTTTAATGGTGTTTAAAATATCTGTCTTCTATGTTTTACTTCTTACTACTTAATGTATCTAGTTGTAGTTAAGTGCCATACTAATTGCTAAAATAATGTCAAGAATAAGCGAAGCGGAGCTCATTAGGATGACTTCAAACAAATTTAATGTATGCAAGCCATTTAAGCCAGGCAATACACATTCTAGTATAGCCTTCACTGTGTCAAAACTTTTGGATAAAGCATGAGGAAGTCATTGAAAAATTTTCCCTGTATATTATAATAAATATTGACACATTTTGGAAGCCCCTGGCTGTTTCGAATGATTTTGATTGTTTAGGCACATCTACAGCCTCTGCTTATCAAAAAGTGCATTGACCAGCTAACAGAACACACTCCACCATTGGTACTGACAGAATCCTGCCATTACAAGTGCTCACGCCATTGATATTTGTGCTTTTTTCCCCAGAGAAGTGAAGGAATATTTGCAAGCTGTCTCTTCAGCTTATGTACGGCTAGTACCCACATTACTTTTCCCACCTCTTTAGATATTTCTTGAATTTCAATAACTTTCTTTCTAGCTCTGTGCCACTAAGCATGATTCTCAGAGATCAGAAAAAGATAAATAGTAGTAGAGCTGAATTTACAAATCATATTAGTAGAGTTAAGGGTGATGTCTTATGAGAAATATTATATTTCTGTTACATTTTCCCTGTTCTGCCTCTTACCTTTGACTTTTAATCACTACTTCATTGTGTTCATATTTTCCTAACATTTCTGAAAGTGTCTTTAGGTCATACAAAGTGGGCCATACTGTTAGAGAAGCATCCCAGGACTCTCAGAGGCATGCTAATAAACTTAGCACATGATGGCTGAAATCAGACACATGGGAAGTCACCTTAAGAGACATGGCCCAGAGCTGGACATGATGGCACACACCTGTAATCCCAGCACTCTAGGAGGCTGAGGCAGGAGGATTGAAAGTTCAAGTTCCACCTGTGCAATTCGACATGGCTCTCCATCTCAAAACTAAATAATAATAATAACTAAAATGACTATAGGGCCGGTGAGATGGCTCAGCGGCTTAAGCGCCTGCCCGGCAAGTGCGAGGGCCCAAGTTTGACCCCCAGAACCCACATACGAAAAAGGGGCCAGTGATATCGCTCAGCGGCACGGGCGCCTGCTGGCGCACGAGGTCCTGAGGTAGACCCCCCGTACCCACAAAATAAATAAATAAATAAATAAAATAAAATGACTATAAATTTTAAAGAGTTGGGAATGTAGCTTAGTGAAAAGGCCCTGGGTTCAATCCCTGGTACTACGGGAAAAAACGAAAATAAGAAACAATGTGGCCCAGACAGAACAGGTCTTGGCAATGACTAATCAACAGGGTTCAGACAATCTGAGAAAGTGTGAGAGAACACCGTGCTCTAAACAGCTGGAAAAATGAGACAGGTAACATTTCGGGGGTCCCTGTTACTCATCTGGGCAGAGGGTCCCATTGATCAGTGTGCGAAAGGGTATTAGCTGCTTCCCCAAGGAGCAGAGGCGGCATCTACTGGGTAAAACTAGGGTTCAGCCTGTGCTCAAATCCCAGTCCCACCACTTAGTGGTGAATTCAGGCAAATTCCTTAACCACTCCGAGCATGCGTTTCTACCTATAAAATGTGATGATGATGATGGTGCTGACCTGATGGATAAAGAAATAAGTTAATGTGGAAAAGCATTTAGAGCACTGCCTAACGCTCCAGGCCTGCAGAAGGTGATTCTACAGCACCTGTGGATACGCCCAGTACATACAGAGTAAGTACTCAGTATGCCAGGTATGTTTGCTGGGTGCCATTCATCCTGAATACCATTCTGCTTTGATGACAAAGTCACAAAAGTGACCTCCTGATCATTAGGCTCCTTCTTGTGTAGATTTGTCTAATGGTACAGGATATGTGATATAAGAATATGACTGTAAACTCCAAACATGTGGTTTGAACTTTAATGAAAATTAATCTTCTGTTGGGGGGGTGTTGAATGCAAGGCCTTTGCACTGAGCTACATCCCCAACCCTTTTATTTATTTATTTATTTTTTTTTTTTGAGACAGGATCTCAAGTTGGTCAGGCTGGCCTGAAACTCACAATCCTCCTGCCTCAGCCTCCTGAGTAGCTGGGATTACAGGTATGCACCACCATGCTCACACATTATTTTGTTGTGAGTTTGACTAATACTATTCTTTCTGGGGAAATAACAAGCTCTGTTTCATCGAACTGCAACACTCGAGAACCTCACTTTGAACAGAGGTGACTCCCTTGAGATTCGGTGTCCCTTTGCAGCCGCCTTGCCAGGTGTCGAGAAGACCACAGCACGTCACAACCGTATCCCAAAGGAAATTACCGGGGAAAGGGAACCTGTGGAGTCTGCGTGACAAAGCCCTTGCAAAGGTTCGTGATCTGCGAGCGCGTGCTTCCAGGTCGGGACGCTTACAAACTGCCAACAAGAGTTTTGCATCTGAGAATCAGATAAAATGGAGTGACGTGTTGATGAAGTGCTTTCCCATTACCATTAGTTGCTGCTCAAGGAGTTGCTTATTTCAGCAAAGATAAAAATATACACTGCTTTTTGTTCTATTCATGCTATTTAAATAATTTATTTGGTTGTATCCCCCATTATGCCACTGAGTGGCAATAATTTGGAAGCATAGAGGCATGAATACTGCCGGGCTCCCCGTGGCCTACGAAGGGCCCTCCAAAAGGTCAGAGCCTGCTGGAGACTTGCTGGAATAGCAAGCCCGGTCTTGACTGAGGCCTCAGCTAGAGACTCCCACTGGGCAGGTATGTTTCTGTTGGTCTTATTAGTTTAAAATTTAATAATTTTTTAGCATTTATGGCTTTGACAAGAAGTTTCCCTTAGAAAAGAGGTGAAAACAAAGACCTTTCGTCTTCTCTAAGCTATAAAAGTTTTACAGGAGGCTATTGTTTGAAACCAAATATCAGGACAATGGTGCTGTGGCTGGGTGAAGGCTGCTGGCTGAACTCCAGGGAAGGGTTGAATGGCAACCCTCCTGCTCACACCCAGAGAGCAGATCAGTTCTGAGTAATAAAAGAGCTCAAGTGCTGAGGGTCCATTGGGATCCAGAGCTGAGGTGTTGTCCACAACATGGGTATAGCCAGGCCTGGCATCTTCCAAACCCTTAAAGACAGCTGGATCTCCTGCTGAGTCTTTTTCCATCTTGATTAAACATCTATAAGTCATTTATTATTTCTTTTGAGAGATGGCATTTAGTTTCCATCTTCATGTTGCTAAGATACCTAGGAGACCCTCCACAAGGGCCGGATGTAGGGCATCTGGTCTTGGCTTGGTTTTAATCCTCAAATACGGCTGGATGATCTAACCATATATTTTAATGTTGGGTTTATCTAGGGCCGTACATGAGCTACTACAGATGTTCAGACTAAGATCGACCGCCCAGACCAGAATACTGTGCATGGTACACTGACTTTGGGGGCCAAAGGGAAAGGGGTCTATTACTAAATAAACACCCAAAGTTGACAAGTAACTACTTTTCTACATCTGATCCACATGGTCTTTCAGAAGGGACCATGTCCTTGCATGACATGCACATGTCAACTTCCCCATGAACTTGTCAGTTTTTGATACAAGGTCTTGCAGCGCCTTTTTTGAAAGCTGTCAAAATACAGGAGTTAAACTTAGAGGATAATAAATATAAGAAAGAGGAAATGAGCTGCCAACTCCTCTTTCCTTTCTAACTATATTTAGGCCAAATTCTTTTTTTTCTTGAAAAAGTCTATTAGGTATAAAGACCTAAGAAAACAAGAAACAGTGCAAGTTAATTGAAAGACTTAATGTTACCGAAGTTAGAGTGCAAAATTGTATCACTTGTAATTTTACATTTAAATGAAGTGCATTTCTGTCCATGCTTGGACAGACAGAATTTCCTTCATGTCTGACACATTGGAATTGGAATACCAATAACCCTGCCAGGCAGTAACACAGAAGGAGGTTGGGTGGGTTTGAAAGCTTTTTCATTGTTGAAAACACAAGGATGTGGAAATGCTCATTATGTAGGCATCTAAGTGTGGAGTAATTGATCAGCAGCCCTGAGAGTGTTACTGCAGACAACAACACACACACAAAAAGAAACATTTTAATTCTAAGAATATTTACATTTCAGAGTCAAAATGTGATCAAAATATTATCTCATAAAAATCAGCTTAATTTAGGTACAATTTGATGAAAGTTGCTATGCTATATGCATTTGGGACATAGATAAAAATACAGTGGTAGGGTCAGAAAAAAATAAGGCAATAATGTTTAATCATCTTAATGCCTCTTTCTTTAAAAGCCATTAGAAGATGTCACTGAGTGGTAAAATTCTTCAAATATTCATGCTAAGACATGAAGGGAAAGAACTCGAAATGAGAATGCAGAAGAGGAAGTCTCTGGATTCTTCTCCGCTTCTGAGTGCATGGCTACTGTATCAAGCATTGTAGAGCCGATTTTCCACTGGCCTATATTATTTCTAAGCCACTTCGATGCTTTCACTGAGTTTACGGTGTGACAAATGGCTTCTTGCAATTAAAAATGCAAAGGCAGTGTGGCTATCAGAATCTACAAAAGATGACGCAGTTTCTCTGTGTCGAGCTAAGTAGCCTTGAAGACAGTGTCCTTCAAAGCGGAGTCCGGGCTCCTGCCTCAGGGTTTCCAAGGCCCAGCCGAGACCTCTGAAGTCACAGGTTCAGGGATGGAGTCTGGGTGTCTCAGCGGCTCCTCTCAGAGGTTGTTCTGTACACTAAACCCAAAAGGAATCAACCCTTAAAGAAATTACACCTGAAACTTGGACTCAGCCTTACGCAAATCAGCAGCTCACATTTCTGGCTGTACAACAAAAATCTGTGTGAAATTTTAAAGTAAGAACATTCATGTCTGAACTTCTTCCTCAGCGAGTCTGATTCAGTTGGCCTAAGTTCCAGGCCAGGCAGCAGTAGTAATTTCGTAAATATCTTCCATGTTTCTCTGATCTATGGATAGGATGGCTGTGTGTCGCAGCATTATTTATAATTGTCAAATGGTGTACACAAGCCAGGTCCAGCAATAGACAAATGGACAATCCATATGTGTCTTCTGCATGCAGTAGAATATTATTTGGCCACAAAAAGGAGTGAATTTCTGCTATATGCTACAGCACGGAGAACTTAAAAACCATAAGCTAAGTTACATAAGTCAGATATAGAAGACCAAACATTGTATGTGTTCACTTATATGAAGTATCTAGAATAAGCACATGCATAAAGAAAGTGGAAACAGAGGTTACCAGGAGCTGGGGGCCTGGGAGATGTGGAGTAATTGCTTACTGGTTACAGAGTTTCTGTTCGTAGTGACAAAAAGTTTTGGAACTAGATAGTGGTGTTGCTCACACAGTAAATGTGAGTGCACTTAATGACACCCAATTGTACATTGAAAAAGAGTTACAATTGTAAAGTTCTTTAAAAAAAAAAAAAAAAAAGAGGGCCGGTGAGATGGCTCAGTGGCTTAAGCGCCTGCCCGGCAAGCGCAAGGCCCCGAGTTCGACTCCCTGAACCCACATACGAAAAAGGGGCCGGTGATATCGCTCAGCGGCACGGGCGCCTGCTGGCGCGTGAGGTCCTGAGGTCGAACTCCCGGTACCCACAAAAAAAAAAAAAAGAATAATAAAATGTACCCACCCAGTGTCATTTCTTACCAGTCACTCATCCCATCTTTTGCTCTAGCCACAACTTCAAGCGGGACGATGTGCTATTCCTGCACCTGAACAAGCACCTTTGGCTCCACACACCATGTATTTCTCCCATGCTGTGCTTCCTTCCTGCAAAGCATTCTCCTTTGCTAAAAACGGTTGGCAAGTTCCAGCTACTTCCTTAAGTGTCAAACCTGACTATGTATTAGAGTCCCCTGGAGAGACTGAAGAGCCCCGGGCTCCTCCCTGACTGATGAAATTAGACTGCTTCCAAGCTGAGAACTGAGCCTCGGTTGTTGAAAATGCTCGCGAGGTGATAGTCACGCACCAGTGCACATGAGAACCACTTTTTCACTCGCTACCCAATGTGTAGTCTGCAGACCAGCAATCCTGACGTCATCTGGAAACCCATCATCTTGAAACATCGTCAGCTTAGAAACCCCGCATCTCACTGCTCACTCTCCTACTCATGCACATTTTACATTGTAGGAAGAGCTGCAGGTGACGCACTTGCCTGGGAGAGTTTGAGAAACACTGGGGCTCATCTCAGAGCTTGAAGACTCTGTCCCTGAGCTGCTCTAGCTAAGTGGACTGCTTGTGCCTCCACACACACCTCTGTCTGCACACTTCTCTCATTGTAAAAGGACTTTGAGAAATTGAGGTTAGGAAAAATATTTTATCTTTTTTCTCTACTACCTAGCAGAGTACCTAGCTTCCATAAATAATTACTTGAATTACACTAAGTTTGAAAACAGCAGGTCACCATATAATTAGCATTTCCAAGACCATGATAACACTAAAGTAAAGATTACAGTAAGACAGTAATAAAAGGGTCTTCCCATCTAGCATCTAATATGTTCCAAGACCTTCAAGCATGACGTGTCCTGTCCCCACCAAACCCCACAGTGTGTGCGTTATTATTTCCATTTCATTCATAAAGTCACTAAAGCTCAGAGAAGAGAAGGAAGTTGGCCGTGCAGCTGGTACACAGAGGGGCTGGAATTGGGTTGATCTCTGGTTGTTTCACAACCAATTTTACTGAGTTTTTTCTACTAATTAAAACATCAGCAACACTTATTTCAGGACAACCTGAGTGGACCTTTACTCTCTTCGTTACTTTTCTTCTTACTTATTCTTCACCATCTCTTCCTTTCTACCAGTGAGTGACACCTTACTCTACCTCAGTCGCTTGCTTCTTTCTCTCATCCTGTGCTTTCCACCTCTCTGCGACTTACATTACCTCCCAACAGCAATGGGGTACACTTCTGACTCTTGCCTATCGAATGTGTTTTCTCTATTTAAATTTTAGTATCAGATCGGTTACATTCCTCCAAGTGTTCAAGATTTTTGATAAGACTTCTGATATGTCTTAGAGTAGGTTACAGATTAAAATAAAAAGCAATTTTAAAGGGAAGTAAGAAGTTTTGTTGTTGCTTCTCTTCAGATTTGTTTTGTGCAAAAGGTAGAAATTATAAATCAAAACTAAATTTCTTTGTGTTGGGAAGTAAAGCCTAATTTAAGCATAATTCTTGTCCTTCTTTGTCCCGCAAGAAAAAAATGAACACAGCCCTGATCCATCTCTTTTGTCTCCACGTGGATGGAAACATTAATTTGAGGAAATGAAAAGTTTTATTATATACCTAGATGCCACGTATAAATATCCACTCTCCTTGGAAAGTATAACAAATTATATAAAATCCAGTTCACAAATGCATATTTTTCTTTTGAAAGTTTTTTCCTAACTAGAACATTTCAAAAACTTCCTAAAGAAAAAATAGTGGTAACATTAACCTAAGCAAAATGTCAAGACTAAAAATCTCCTAACTTAATATAGAAAATAATTTCTCTGCTGGAGTAGAAATTGAGCAGAAAAGAAGTAACACTGTGATCTATCGTTTAGTATACCCACATAAAGATTGCCGCAGTATTTTATGATAGCCTTGAATGTAATAAAATTATGACAGGGTTGTGCGGCTGAGCCCCTCAATATCACAATAATAAACCAGCTACAATAATTCGGCCCCAAACAGCAATACGGACCATGTACCATGTACCCTGTGGGTGTGTTCTCACCACACTTCCGTTGCGAACTGTACATCTGTGAAGAGTTGGCCTTCACAGTAGAGGAAACAGCTTGCCTGGTTTGCCCAGAACTTTTCCAGTCTGAACTTTTACTGTGCACAGTAGTTCAGGTTGTGTACTGCATCACAGGATCATGTCCCAGGGGACATCATTCACAGTGTAGTTGTTAGAATTTGTGTGTTCATTTTGACATTTTCCCAGCAGTTAAGGAATCTCGTTGTACAAAATCAATAGGTTTTGACAATTTTCTGACTCAAAGTATGTTAAAGAAGGAAACCTATTTCTAATTGATACATAAGTGCTGAAAGGAGTAGAAGCACTCTTGAAGGAAACCTGTTTGGTGATGTGCATTAGAGGAATCTGAGGAAGCCAGTCTACAGGGAAAAAAGAGGACAAAGAAGCCCATGTGTCTAAAGACAAAGGAGTCTCATTTCCTCATTCCAGTCTTCCATGCCTGAGGCCAGACCACTTTCAAGACCTTATAACACAATCCTCCATTGTTTAAATCACACTGAAGAATTCTGTAACCCTCAAACACAGCTAGTTCTGTAACTTGCATCCAATTCAAAGACATGAAAACAAAGCAAACATATCACCTGACACATTTGTTCATTTATTTTTTTCCTGAAATGACCAGAAATTTCAATTCAAAAGTCTTTCTTATTAGATTGTCACCCTATGTAGACATAGCCTATGCAAAA
Source organism: Erethizon dorsatum (assembly GCA_028451465.1). Taxonomy (NCBI): domain Eukaryota; kingdom Metazoa; phylum Chordata; class Mammalia; order Rodentia; family Erethizontidae; genus Erethizon; species Erethizon dorsatum. Next base: position 31,301,123 of record CM051835.1, on the reverse strand, counting down.
TTTTAAAAAATAGAGAAATCATATCTGGGAAGAATATTTTAGGCATATATTGTCAGTTACACTTGGTGTAGGATAATAGAGATATCTGGGAAGACATTATTAATAGTAAAGTACCCTTGGATCATTATGAATAGATACCATTAACTCTTAATAATCTAGCAAATTATGTGTGAGAACTTGCCTGGTGGGTAGGGATGTTATTATTGGTAAAGAGATTAAAAATGAGCATGAAATTTGTTTATCTCTCCCTTTCAGTGATGGGCATATAATGCTATCCTTGAGATAGCAAATAAAGCGAGTCTTCAATTAAATATTTGATAAAAGACTGCAAGATACCCATGCACCTCAAATTTTCTGTATAAATCTTGACACCTTCCAAAGCACATTGTTTGTGCTCAATTGCATATAATATACAGAGTCTACTGTGTGAAATGTAATTTGCTTGTAGGATTGCCTGGTTTCTTTGCTATAATATTTCTAATAATAATAATACTGCATATTTCCAGAGGGCTGTACTTGAAAATCAAGTTTAGGGAATTAGCTTGTTGCTCTTCTGTGAGATAAGAGCAGTACCAATGTTGGGCATAGGAAAAAGAAATCTTTGTATTGTATTCCAAAGAAAGCCACTTCTTCCCACCTTTACTTAACAATATTACACATTCTCTGGCCAAACAGAATGAGCTCTGCATCTCCTAGCATAATTGAAAAGCTTATTCTTAAATGCCATATGTTGCTATGATTCATGCTGTGTTTTTAATGATTATTGCACGTGCAAGCAAAATGCTATATTAGTTTTATATTCACGTAATTCCTCATTATCACAAACACATGCAATGAGAGAGAGAAACAATATTAGAGTGCCAGAGATGCAAAGAATCTCGAAAAGTTCTCTAATCTCACATCTCATTCATGACAAATGGTAGCATTTACTTTTCAATGTAATGCGCTTTTGTGGATACCCACAATGTGCCCTGTACTGCAGAGAATAAAAGTCTAAGAACCTGACTCGGTCCCATCCATAAGGGATATAAAATATCTTTCTCCAGGAGCTACAAAACAAATAGAAAACAATAAGTAGTGTATTAGAGTTATGCATGTCTTGGAATAGACCATAGCAGTGGTTCTGACAGTTTAGCCTGCTGTGAAATTCCCAAGAAGTCTTGTAAAACAGATTACTAGGCCCTACCTTGTTTTGGATCCAGTTGGACCTCCAGTGAGACCCAAGCATCTGCCTTTTCAACAAGTGCCCAGGTTGTGCTGCAAGTGCTGCTGGATCCTGGATGGCGCTTTAAGAACCACTGCGGTTAACATAGGGACTACAAGTGCAGGCTCTGGAGTTCTAGTCCACGCTTTGCTCTTCATTGGCGAATAATCTTAAGCAAACTATTTATCCTTATTCCCTCAGTCTATTCACCTATAAAATGGAAGCAATGGCAAGGCTGACCTCATTGTTATTGTGGGAATTAAATGAGATAATGCTTGTAAAGCGATAGCACAGTGCCTGGCACATAGCAAGCAAACACTGAAGTTTTATTATTAGTGATATTTCATATTAATAGTTCCCAAATACAAGCTCTCAAACAAATACTGTGATGCAAATATTTAATACGTATTATTATAAAATCACAAACTGTCCGTTTCTGGGAACAATTTTTCTCTGCTCTGAGCTAGCAATTTTTTTTTTTTTTTTTTACAGAAAGAAAACATAAACTTTAATTGGAAAGTCCAGGGAAAGATAGGAAAAGACTCCCAGGCCCACCGATAGGTAATAACTGACTGTTTTAATGATTCAATGTTCCCATTTTGAGCACGAAAAAAGGTGACCCAAATCAGTCATAGAAGAATGACTTACTTCAAGATGGATAAAGTTTCAGTAACTAAAGTTCACTAGAAAACATCGTCTTGGGCCAGGGATATAGCTCAGCATCACAAGTGCCTGCCTGGCAAGCTCAAGGTTCTGAGTATGATTCCCAGTACCAAAAAGAAAAAGAAAAGAAAAGAAAAGAAAAAATCATCTTGGCTTCGGTTCCTCCAAAAATCCTGCAAAGGGGATCTGGGTCATGTCATTTATTTTGTAGGTAACACTAGGAAGCACAGGGACAATGTGAGAAGACAAGAAAAGCAATAAAAAAGGGGTGCTGCAGTGGACCCCAGGGGCTCAGTTCTGCTGGGGACACCCCGAGGACTGCACGGAACACATCTCTGAACAGTGGGTAACCCAGCGTTGCCACCAGGAGAAGACACTTCGTCTACCAGTTACAACAGGTGCTGGTGACCCAGGTCCAGCAGCCGGGCTTTAAAACCCACCACCAGCTTGGGCTGGGGCGCCTGCCACTAGCTCAGCGGGTTAGGGACACTAAAGACTGCGGTTGAGAAATGTGGGCTCCTTTCTTACCCGCTTGGGCTCAAGGAATCCTAACAGCTTTGCCTCAGGTCTGGACTGCACCACAGTGCACGATGCACCTGCCCAACTTTCTCTTCATCCACTTCCCTGGAGGGAAAACGAGCATTTTGGCAGAAGGACCCGCCCAGCCTTCCTGACCCCCTTCCTATTTCTTTTGGCCCAGCAATTCTGATGTGCCCATTTAATACCCTCTTAGTGTCTACTTTCTGGAGGACCCAGATTAGTGTATTCTCCGCCGGCCATCAGCCATCCCTTCTCAGTGCAGTCTTCCTGGGGCGCTCGCTCCCATCATTGAGTCTGACCTAGGAACTGGCTGACTATGCGCCCAGCTCCCCCAATTACTCTCAGGCTGAGAGAGGCAGGAAGCCTCCTGTAAGGGAACCGTCGCATGGTGACTCTTGGGGACCATACAGTGACAATGTCTCCTACTAGGATTGTGGTTTGGTTATTTGCTGAAGAACATAAATAGACCATTGTACTTAATGACTATGTCTAGAAGAAAGAGAGAGCTTTAGGCAATGATATTCCCAGGGCTGTGTACAGAAAGATAAATATTTTCCATGATTAGGGTTACTTTGTTTTTCTTTCCCAGTGACCCAGATAAGTAAATAAATGACTCTATTTTCTTCCTACCACTTTTCCATTCACATCCAAATTTGACGGGTTGTTATTGATTAAGTTGAGAAGTGCTTTTTGTTCAGAACATTTGCATCTTGTAATGGTAAGAGGCAAAAAGACTCTTGGAAGGGAAATTCTAAGCAATGAATCCTGTAGTAGCCAATAGCGTTAGATACGTTCCAGCTTAGCTCCGGAGGACAAAGTACCATACATGCTATTGCTAAGGTGCTGATGTCACAGCCTATGTGTGGTCACAGGATCAAAATGAGATAATTACATGAAACTACTGTTGTAAATTGTAAAGGGCAAAAGGAGTTACTCTGAGCTCTTAGCAACTCATTATTACACTGGTTTAGATGGACCATGGGTCAAGGCAAATCTTCAAGAGCCAGACATTTACATGGAGGAAAATTCTCTAGAACCTGGCTAGCAAATAATATTATATATCTCCAAAATATGTGTCCCATTCTAGGAGCTTACTTTAAACACAACTTAAGGCCTTTATGATATTGAGACAATAAAAACAAATTTTAGCTATTGAGAAAATATTCTATTCCATATGTTAGATGATGTACCATTTGTTGTAATTCCAGCATCCCTGAATGTTCTACATATATTTATAATTAAATAAAATCAGTCTTCTGCCTTTGAGATATTATGGTACAATTTCATGTGTACCATTAAAAATATAGTTGATATATTCTACAGGCTGACCTAGCTGCAAATGTAGAGAAATTATTGACACTGCATGATAAAAATGAAGAAACATGAAACCTTAAGAAAAATGGAGAATCTAATTTAAAACAATGGAAAAGGCAGAGATAAAATCAGGACAGTGACTGATCTAGCACCATGCACTAATATATCTTTTATGCTTTTTCTTCTTAAACTGAATAGTAGAGGTAGGTCAGAATTTGCATTGGTGCGAATCACTCAGATGAAGAGATAGGAGGAAGGAGACACATATATTATCTGATCAATTTTAACAGATACAGTTCAACTGCCCAATGGTTCATCTGTCTTGTCTGAGCCAGATTTGAACAAAGGTGACCCTCAGAACCATTACAAGAGCTTGTTATTTGAAAAACATTTCATTTTTGTATTTTCTTGAGACAATCTCAAAGATTAATGTTTAAAATAAACTCAGCTCTTGAAAAAATGTTAAGATACAATCAGAAAAGTAATTCAACGTGTCTCTGATGCTTTTAGCTCCTGTGATGAAATTCTAATCAGCAACAAACTTGAAAAAGAGCAACAGAATACTCTTGGGCTTTTGGACCTCCTATGTATATCCTTCTGCTAAAAATTTTAGCTTCAATTTCATCTAAGACAAATTAAATTAAACTTCACTAGAAATTCAGTAGGCATCTTCTTTCTCACCCAATTATCCGAGGAATATGGTTGGTACAAATTAAAATATTAAAGTATCACGGATCTATCAGAACGATGTACTGTTATTTAAACAAAGAAGGCGGGAGTTCGGTGTGCCTAATTTAAGAGTCAGTTCTATTTCTGGCTCCGGTATTCATTTGGTATGTGATCTTTCTTAGTGTCAGCTTACTCAGCTATGAAATGAGGGACTTAACTACCCTTGAGTTCTAAAATAATTTGTTCATGTACATTTACCTTCTCTTGCAATTGTCTTTTAACTTATCTGTCTCATTATCAGACTGTTACATTTAACCCTATACCTAGCTTATAGCAGGGACTCAAATATTTGTTGACTGAATAATCACAAGTAAATAAAAATACATGTAATGCATTACCTAATATCTGCCTCTCTACTCAGATGATACATATATACTGAGGATGTGTTCACTGGATAAAGGTGATAACTTTTCTAATTGATGACCACAGATGTCCAAGATGCCTGTGACCTCAGGAAACAGCATGAAAACATAAGAAAAACATGTCTGAGTATCTCAGTATTAGGCCTTTTCTTCACATATGTGATAAATTTAAGGATAGATGGCAAAATCACATAAGAATTATATACCTCCTTATTTCTGGGACAAGAATGCTTCCTACTGAATACAAAACCAGAACACTTGGGCCGGTGAGACGGCTCAGCGGCATAAGTGCCTGCTTTGCAAGCGCGAGGGCCCGAGTTCGACTCCCGGATCCCACATACGAAAAAGGGGCCGGTGATATCGCTCAGCGGCATGGGTGCCTGTTGGCGTGCGAGGTCCTGAGGTCGACCCCCTGGTACCCCGCCCCCCCAAAAAAAAAAACCAGAACACTTCAAAATTTCCAGGACTAATTCACTTTGTTGAACTCATCAAATATTTAGAAATAATACAGTGCTTCTTAGAAAAGGACCATTTAGATGTTCTGTCTTGAATATTTAGTTAGGCATCTTGTTGCAACATCAGAATGTTGTGCTAAGCCACCATGTATTCATTTGGAAAAATAAATTGATAAAAGTTTTGAGGACCCTGGAGGAATTCCAAAATATTATGTCTGTGGAAAATGACAATGTAGTCCCACAGAAATATACATTCTAAGCTAAGGAGTACTGAATGTCAATGTGGTAAGTTAAAATATGTGATCATTTTGGGGAAACACTTGTATATTATACAGTTTTTGTCTTTGAACATGAACAAGAAAGCCTTGTAGAAGGTGTTAAAAGATGATTTAACAATACTATTAGAGCAATCCTACTTAAAACCAGGGCAGTGAAACCATTCTGCGACACCATAATGACAGATACATGGTATTTTTCACTTAGCAAAACCCACAGAATTGTAGAACACAAAGAGTGAACCCTAATACAAATAGACTATCATTAAAAATAATGTGTCACCATTGGCTCATCAATTCCAACAAATGTACTACACTAATACAAAATATTAATAATAAGGGAAACTGTGGGTAGAGAGAAGGACCTAATGGGAGCTGCGTACTGTATACTCAATTTTTTTTTTGTAAATCTAGAATTGCTCTAAAAATAGTCTATTAATTTAAAAAATACTCTTGGAACTATTCCATCTAAAGCCAACTTAGCAAATTAGTATATCAGCTATGGGCAAAATAGTTCAATTATACCCAAAGATGATGATGATTGAGGATATAGTATTTTTATGTGCAAAGTCCTCTATATTATGGTTTATATCTACAATGTCCCCCAAAGTCTCTTGTGCTCACAGGTGGGGCTTTGGAGGTGTGACTGGATCGTGGGTGTGTGGTACTCATCACTGCACTAGTCCACTGGTGGGTTTATAGCTGGCTGTGATGCTGGGAAGTGAAGCCTGGTGGGAAGAGTTGGTCACTGTGGGCGTGGTCTGTAAGTATATATCCTTCCTACTCCTTTGATCCCCCTCTACTTTCTGCCTGCCCTGCCATGGACTGTTTCTCCTCTGCACTGCCCCTCTGCCATGCCACTCTACCTTGGATCCAGCCGACTATGGACTGAAACCTCTACAAATTGTGAGCAAAACAAACCATTCCTTTTTTAAATTGTGAGTGTTGGGTATTGTGTCCCAGCAGTGAGAAAGTAACTAAGACACTCTGCTATCTCCAAATCCTGGATGTGAAATACCAGAAGTATTTACAAAGATCTACATTAATCTTTAAGAAGAGAATTTCTGTTTTGTATCTTGCACTTAGCTCTCCAATTTCTACAAAACTAAATTATGGGGTCAGAAGAATGTGCCCACAGTCCATGACTTGTGGGATATCTGGGAATTTATGTGATACACCATAATAAAGTAAAATGTCAGCTCATACAAGAGCTAGAGAAAGCCACAGAGATGATCTAAATTGGCCCCACCTTCTTAGGTAAGGAAAACGAATACTGAAACATACGTCTTCTGTGACATGAAAAGCTCTATGGGGGAAAAATAATCTCTGGTCAAACTACAGAGACACTTAAGTTTTGCTTGAGCACAGATTAATATTTAACTTGAGAACACTCTGAAGTTTATAGGCAATTGTTGTTTTCCTCTTTTATTGGCTGTGAGAAAGCTCAGCACTAGCCTTGTGGCCCATTTCCAGAAAGTTTATAGGTTAAACCTCACTCCTGACTAATCTTGTTTTCTTACCCATCTTTGCAACTTTTTTAACTTATTGTTATCTCGCTGTATTGAAAGTGAGACAGATGACTTTAAACAGTTTCTCTCCCAGCTCACCCTCTAACTCCCACCACTTCAGTCAAGCAGATATGTGTGGGTTCAGACAGAACATTGGCAAAATGGTGGCCAAGGAGATAGTACAGACTTTTAGAATGGTACTATGCATCCTGAGTGACCCAGAGTTCCCTGTAGTCCTTCATCAAATAATGGAAGAAGTAAGATCAGGATATTACCCAAAGAATATGTGTTCTCGAAATTAAACAAGTACACACATTCTTCCAGGTGGTATGCAAAATGGTCTATGGCCTATAGAAGGAAATTTCATTGAAGCTCTGGTAAAAATTTAATATGAAGATGACCATAGCAGCACTGTTTGTTTAATATATCGATATTCTGGTGTCATGTAAGGGTCTATGAGAAAGTCTGAGTGAAGAGTAGGAGTTCCTACTGCATCCCTCAGTCTTATAGTGTCATAAATATGCCCTGCTTATTCGCTAGCTCTCAGAAAAGGACAACACCAAGTTGGGCATGGTGGTACACACCTGTAATCCCAAGAACTCTGGGAGGCTGAGGCAGGACAATCATGAGTTCAAGCCCAGCTCAGGCAACTTAGGGACATAACAAGACCCTGTCTCAAAATATAAAAAGGGCTGGGAGAGTAGCTCAGTGTGAAAACACTGAATTCAATCTAAAGTAATAGAGAGAGAGAGAGAGGGAGAGAGAGAGAGAGAGAGAAACAGCATCCATAAAATACAGAGTCTCTCAACATTGACAAAGAAAGATCCAACAGCAAATGGGCCAAAGATATGAATAGGCAATTCATAGTATAGTAAAATCCAAAGGGAAAGAGAAGAAAAAGAGGCTGAAAATTACAAACAAAACTGAGAAATGCAAATTAAAGTAGAAATGAGAAAGCACACATTGGTTTAACAAAATATATGACAAGCCATTACCTTAGGCAAAAAAGAATACGTGTGCATTGCAAGTAGAAATGAGAACTGCTACAGGCAAAGTACTGGAAATTATGCCTAATATAAGCCACATTTATAAATCCACATCAAAAGCCTCCTTTGTCTGTGTGGCTATACTTAGTGCTTTTGTGTTTAGGTATATAGGAGCATGGAAAGACATATAGAAGGTTGTGTGTACTGGATTGCTTATACAGAGGTCTAATGTGGATAAAATAGAAGGGAAGAGAATAGGAATCCAAAAACCAGGAAATGGCTAGCACCACACTAAAAGTGTCATGCCATGATATGAACACATTTTGAATTTGTATGTATTTTTATGTAAGCAAAACTTAAGTATAAAATAAAACTTCATGAAACTTTCAACAAGTGCAATGTGCATTTGCTCTGGGAAACTACTGGCAAGGTGGTATTTGGGAGCAGTGCAATTTATTTCTTTGTTGACTAACCTCAAACAATAGACATCACCCAGAAAGATGAGTATTCACCACCCTTCAATTAAGGGTCATGGGATAAACTCTCAGTTACATTATATATGTATTATACACAAAACATTAAGTCCTTTTTGGGATCAAGTTGACAAATACAAATGAAGAAATAAATTAATAATCCAAGCCACCAGGATAACTTCTACACCCAACATCAATACTCAAATGGGTTCTAATGCTACTGAGTTATAGTTGTAAAGGGCTCTTGGGAGTTGTAGTCTAACTTCCCATGCAGGAGTAATTGTCCCTTCTACAGCTTTGCTGACAGTTGGCACCATCACCTTTTTGATATTCCAGCACTGAAAGAACGAGGAGCCTCCTAGGGCTGCCTTCTGATGATTCTAGTCCTATCCCAGGAAGCAAAGTAAGCCTTCCCCCACTTTTGTGCTGTAACTCTTCAAAGAGTTGAAAGCAGCAAAACCACGTCCCTTGTTCCTTCTTTCTCTGCACCAAAGAACACCAGATTCCTAAATGATGCTTCATTGGACATAGTTCCCAGCCTCTTGTGATCCCGAGCACCTCCTTTGGAAGCACTCTGGCTGGAAATGTGCTTCATAAATGGGGTCACCAGAAGAAATTTGGCTTTCTAGCTATGGTCTGGCCTATCCAGACAACAGCGGGGAAAGAATGACTCTGGTCCATGAATGTAGCGCAAGATTACACAGACACTGATTTCTCTCTTTTAAGAATTATAGAGAGCCTTTCCTGGACCTTATCGCAGTCTGGGAAGTTTATATTTGTAGTCCCATGGAAAAGTTACTGGAATTCTAGAGAGTTAATTCCAATCTACCACTTCCAGTGCAACCCACAGTGAGAATAAAGACACTACGGCATATTTGTAGTTCTGGGGAGCCAAGGGGGTCCTAAGTCCAGCTAGGGTGGTGGTTACTGGAACCAAGGCCTCCACCCAAGGCCGAACTCAGGTTTTATTAATTCTTGATGAGTGGAGTGGTTTGGGACGAGTGACTGTGAGAGTGGTGGGAAGTATGTGAGTGCCATGAGCTGGGCTGGGTGGGAAGCCTGAAATCACCTCTGCCATATGCAGAGAGAGAGAGAGAGATGCAGAAAGAATAATCTGTATAACACAATCCGAGGCAGTATCTAATGTTTTGGGGGTGGTGCTTCAGCTCTGATGTGTAATTTTTTATGCCCTGAGATGTCATGGCCTCTTTTCTCAAGGCTTGATCCCAGCTGACAGAGAGCATGGATCATGGCTCTCCCTCAAGCCTGCTCACACATGCTTCTTAGGAGCTATGAGGGCGGGGCAACACTGACCTATCGCCTTGCTTTAAATACTACTACACATCAGCACCTTGGCTGGACCGATTTGCATTGCTTAAAGCCAATTGAAGGGATAAGGAAAAGTCCTAGCCTGCTCTGTACATCAATACATGGAAATAAGGCCAGGTTTAGCCAAAATGGAGATAATTGCTCTTCTTTCAAAGAGAGTTGTCCAGGTGTCCTCCACAAAGAATCACATTGTGAGTTCCATTTGAAGTTGTGACCAATTTCACTTATTTAAAATTAACTGCTCCCATATTAGGAATTGAACATAGATGATTGATTTAAGTGTCTAGAAAAATAATTAATTCAACATTTTTCAATGATTTTGATCTAGGGTTCCAAAATTTTGTGATCATGCACATATTCATTCTGCTCTCTGTTCTGTGAGCTGGTATATTATTGCATAAGAAATTACCACAGCTCAACACGACAATTAACATTGGCCCCACACAGTTTCTGTGAGTGAGGAATCTGAGTGCATTATAGCCTGGTGATTCTGGTTCAGGATATTTCATGAAGCCATAGTTATGATGTCAGCTAAGGCTTTAGTCATCCAAGGTCCTTCCTGGGTCCTTCCAAAATGGCTTACTCACAAGGTAAGTTGGTGCTGGATGACCGAAGGAGTCCCTAGCCTGCGGACCTTTGCTAAGGTAGATGGACACTTCTTCCACCAGTGGCTGGCTTCCCTCACTGTGATGAACCGAGAAGAAGAGCCAGGAGGGAGCTGCAATGTGTTTGATGTATCTCAGAATCTACAGTCACATCTGCCAAGTTTTATGGAGAGAATTAGCTCCACTTTTTGAAGGAAAACATATCAAAGAATTGTAGGTATATTTTAAATATCAGTAGTCAACTTATCTGCAGACTGTAAATAGGAGGAGAAGAGTCAAAAGATGATTAAACAGGCATGAGTTTGAATCCCACCTCTGTCACGTACTAGCTATGTAAACTTGGAAAACTTACTAATCTTTAGTCCACCATGAAATGTACGTAAATACACTGCATACCTAATTGGGTTGTAGTGGCTGTTGAGTTGGATAAGATATGACAAATTACTACGACAGTATCTGGAATGCAATGGTGTTCACTAAACTCCAAATTTTCACCAACTCATCTCATATTGATATGAGATGCTGAAAAAGCTGAAGACTGGCTTGAACAAGAGACTATCTTACCATGTATCACAGATTGTCCTAGGTACTAGGACATGGGTCTCTTTGTAGCTAAGGTGTGAGGAACAGAGAAACAAACCAGAAACTTTGGAGTCAAGACCAAAATGTGGGATAAAAGGGATCAGAACCAGACAAAAAGATACATATTGCATTTACACACTGAGCAGATTTTGTGCAACCAAATAATTTAGGTTTAAATTTTGAATCCTTTAAATTTTTTACCAAAAAAAATATGAAAGAGAATATTGAAAAGCCACCCATGTTCTTTAAACACATCAAAGAGTGGCATAAATAAGGTGAATTTTAAAAAAGATGACAAGCATTTTGTTATCTTTAGCACTCATTAAGGTATGTAAGAGCAGCTCTAATGCTTGTTATCTGAAACATTTAAGGAAGCTTAGTTTTCTTGCTTTTTTTAATATGAAAACTACCAATGAAAGCATTGAATAAAATAAACTTATAATTGACATGTACAGAAAAAATATTTACATATTGTATAACTTTTTTCTTGACTTCTACCCAGTGATTTGCATTTTCAAAGTCCCTTTTAAAGCATGAGCTAATCCTTATAACTCCACAGGACACAGAAATTATTACTATCTCCATTTTACAGATGAAGAAGCTGAGAACCAAAGTGCAAGCACCTCTCATTTTCTTAAGAAATTAGAATTAGAAACCTGTCAGAAATAAGGCTTTTCTTCTGCCTGCCACATTGACTGGGAAGTTACATAATGTCAAGCACTATAAAATAATTTTGTGTATTCCCAGCCACTTGACAAATGAAAATGAAGGTAATAACTCTTGCATGCTTTGCAATAACCAAACTTACAAGCTATTACCTAATGGTTTGCAAAAAAGAGACTGCATCACGAGATTTATGAAGGCTTTCCTAAATCTATGAAAATATGCCTTGTGTTCCACTGAGGTGAAAGTGCATTTATTTCTATGCAAGACCAATTTTAAGAGAGTCGCGATCATCCTTGGGGTTCGACAGACATCCCAGTTTTCATATGCTGTCTCTTATTCATTTATGGCTCAGCATTTACTGTGGTAACAGGTCATCAGGTACTCATGACAACATTTGAGTTCACAGTTCAAAGCAGCTGTGTGCTCAGAGTGATGGGGTTTACGATTTCTACATGGTTATGATTATAAAATTGTGCATGTGCCAGGGAAAGAAAATAACCCAGCAGGTTATATTTCAATGCACCCATTAGAGGATCAGCATGAGACACCATCAGTAGCAGAGGAATTCATCAACTTCATAGGCACCCAAGCAGTGTTAAAAGCCTTAACTTTACTAGAAATACAACAAGTAATAAAAAGAGACGAGACCTGAAATGGCCTAATGGACCTAGCACAAATGCAGCAGAGGATTAACAGCACTAAATTCTTCAGCATGGAAACTTCCCCCAACATTCAGTAAGCCATTTCTTGAAATTCAGGGCCTTCAAGTACAAATATTTGTGTCAGCAAAATAGGTTTCTGGATAGACAAATTTTTATCTACATTGTCACACTGAGTTCATATTCTTAAAAACTGTGTTTCAGTTTTTACCTTAATGCCTTTTGCTTTAATACACTGTGCAAATCATTTTAAATCCATTTGTTGCCTTTTTATATAGTGTTGATGAAAACATTCTGATACTCATGCTTGTATTTAGCGGTGTCTACCTAGGCCTTCCACAACACTTATTCTTTAATTTTATTACTACATATTTGGGCATAGGGAACAGTACACACCTAACATAATAAATTCCATCTCTCACCAACAAACTAAAGAATTGAAATATTTCCAGTGCATTTGAAGCCCTACTCTTCCTCAAATATAATCTACCCTCTTCCACTAGCAATAATCTCTCTGTTGAGTTTGAGGTTTATCATTTCTTTTTCTTTTTTTTAGTTTAAAGAGAAAAAAATAAAACAAAATTTCAAAACATCAGGGTATGACGGTTAGAATGGTTAATACACTGCATATTGCTATCTCCAAACTAGTTACTAAGAGAACAAGATATCAGCATTTAATTGTCCAAACAATATTAGCACAAACCATTCTTTTCAATGAACTAAGACAAATTAGTAGTATATCTATCTTAACTGTATTTTATATATATGTATATATATATATATATATTTTTTTTTTTTTTTTTGCTTTTCTCTTCCTTCTTTCTCCATTCCCCAATCCCAGTTTCTCTTTCCTTTTGAAGTTTATTCCCATTTTACAATATCTATTGTTCATTTTGGATCTTATTTACTCTTTCAGCTTCTCACACTGGGAACACAATACAATGTTTGCACATGTGAATCTGGTTTATTTCACTTATGAGTATGGTCTCAAGTTGCATCCATTTACCTATAAAAATCTCAAGTTTATCCTTCTTTATAGCTGAGTAGTACTCCATTGTATAAAAATACCAAATCTTTTTACCCATTCCTCGGTTGATGGACATTGGGGTTATTTCCAAGATTTAGCTATTACAACCTGTGCTGCTATAAACACGGGTGCACATATATTGCTGTGGTATGATGTTTTTGATTTTTCTGGGAAAATACCCAGAAGGGGAATAGCTGGGTCTAATGGGACATCCAATCCTAGTTTTTTGAGGGATCTCCACACTGATTTTCACAGTGGTTGCACCAGTCTACACTCCCACCAATGGTAGAGAAATGTTCCTTTTTCCCCACAGCCTCTCCAGCATTTGTTATTGGTTGATTTCTTGATGACAGCCATTCTTTCTGGGGTGAGATAGAATCTCAGTGTTGTTTTAATTTGCATCTCTTGAATGACCAATGATGTTGAACATTTTTTGGTATATTTATTTGCTGTATTTCTTCATCTGAGAAGCGTGTATTCATCTCAGATGCCTATTTTTGGATTGGGTCTTTAGATTTGGAAGGTCTGATTTTTTTAAGTTCTATATATGTTCTCAATAGTAATCCTTTGAGGAACAGCTGGCAAACATTTTTTCCCATATTGTGGGTTGTCTCTTCACTCTGTTGGTGGTTACTCTTGCTGTGTAAAAGCTTTTTAAGAAGATGAGATCCCAGTTATTGATTCTTTGTGATAGTTCCTGTGTGATTGGGGTTTTATTCATAAAGTCTTTGCCTACACCAATGTCTTCAAGAGTTTTACCTCTTCTATCTTCCAGCAGATTTAAGGTTTCTGTTTTAATACTTAGATCTTTTATCCACTTCAAATTTAGTTTAGTGCATGGTGAAAGATATGGGTCCAATTTTAACCTTTGGCATGTGCAGAGCCAGTTTTTCCAGTACCATTTATTAAAGAGGCTATCTTTTTCCAGTGAATGTGTTTGGCACCTTTGTCAAAGATAAGGTGGCTTAGTATGTCTGGAGTTGTTTCTGCATCTTCTAATCTGTTCCATTGATCATCGGGTCTGTTTTTTGCCAGTACCATGCTGATTTTATCACAGTAGCTTTGTAGTATAATTTCAAGTCAGGGATTGTGATGCCCCCTGCCTTGTGTTTGTTGCCCAGAATTGCCTTTGCTATTCTAGATTTCTTCTGGTTCCAAATGAATTTTAGGATTGTTTTCTCTAATTCTGTGAGATATGCTATTGGAACTTTGATCAGAATTGCATGAAATCTGTATAACAGCTTTGGAAGGATGGCCTTTTTCACTATATTGGTTCTTTCTACCTGAGAGCAAGGGATATCTTTCCAATTTCTGATATCCTCTTCAATCTGCTTTTTCAGAGTACTGTAGTTTTCAATGTAGAGGTCCTTTACATCCTTCATTAGATTGATTCCTAGGTATTTCATTTTTTTGGATGCTATTGTGAAAGGTGTTCCCTTAATTTCTCTCTCAGTGAATTTGTTATTCATGTACAGGAATGTTATTGATTTTTGAGTGTTGACTTTGTACCCAGCTACACTACTGAATTTGCTTATGAAATCTAGCAGATCTTTAGTGGAGTTTTTGGGGTCTTCTATGTAGACTGTCATGCCATCTGCAAATAATGATAATTTAACTTCTTCCTTTCACATCATTATTCCTTTTATTTCTTTCTCTTGTCTTATTGCTCTGGCTAATGTTTCCAGGACTATGTTGAATAAGAGTGGAGACAGTGGACATCCTTGTCTTGTTCCTGATTATAGAGAGAAAGTTTTCAGTTTTTGTCCATTTAGTATGATGTTGGCTTTTGGTTTGTCATAGATGGCTTTTATTAGATTGAGATAAAGACCATCTATTCCAATTTTCTATTTTTTTTTTTTAATCATGAATCAGTGCTGGACTGTGTCATAAGCTTTTCCTGCATCTATTGAGATGATTGTATGATTTTTGTCCCTGGCTCTGTTAATATGGTGTATTACATTTATTGATTTATGTACATTGAACCATCCCTGCATCCCTGGGATGAATCCCACTTGGTCATAGTGTATAATCTTCTTGGTGATTTGCTGCATTCTGTTTGCTAGTTTCTTTTTTTTTTTTTTTCTTGTGGGTACTGGGGATCAACGTCAGGACCTCGTGCATCAGCAGGTGCCCGTGCCACTGAGCGATATCACTGGCCCTTTTTTTGTATGTGGGTTCCGGGAGTCGAACTCGGGCCCTCGCGCTTGCCAGGCAGGTGCTTACACTGCTGAGCCATCTCACCAGCCCTGTTTGCTAGTTTCTTATTGATGATTTTTGCATCTATGTTCATTAGGGAGATTGACTTGTAGTTCTCTTTTTTGGTGGCTCATTCCTAATTGCATAGATTTGAGTCTTTTCTTTCCTTGTTTTGATAAGGTTGGCTAAGGGTTTATCCATTTTATTTAATCTTTCAAAGAAACAACTCTTTGATTCATTGATTCTTTGTATTGTTTTTTCAGTCTCCAATGAGTTAATTTCTGCTCGGTCTTTATAATTTTCTCCCTTGTATGAGCTTTTGGCTTAGCCTGCTCTTCTTTTTCTAGAAGTTTGAGGTTCACCGTTAAGTTGTTTATTGTGCTTGCTCTGTTTTCCTGATATGGGTATTTAATGCTATAAATTTCTCTCTTAGGACTGCTTTTATTGTGTCCCATAAGTTCCGGTATGATGTACTGTTGCTATCATTGATTGTAGAAACTGTTTAATGTCTTCTTTAATTTCATCTGTGACCCATTGGTTGTTCAGGAGGGTGCTATTTAATTTCCATGTGTTTAAGAAGTTCTTGTGGTTTCTTTTGCTATTGATTTCCAATTTCATTGCACTATGGTCTGTTAATATGCATGGGATAATTTCAGTTCCTTTGCATTTACTTAAGCATGTTCTATGAGCTAGTAGGTGGTCTGTTTTGGAGAACGCTCCGTATGCAGCTGAGAAGAATGTGCACTCTGCTGTTGTGGGGTGGAACACTCTGTAGACATCTATTAAGTCCATTCGTTCAAAAGTTTGGTTCAGTTCTAATATTTCATTGTTGATTTTGTGTCTAGTTGATCTGTCTTTTTGGGACAGTGGGGTATTGAGATCCCCCAGTACAATTGTATTAGTGCTTATTTGATTTTTCATGTCTGTTAATATTTGTTTTATATAGTTGTGTGAACTGGTATTTGTTGCATGTATATTTATGATTGTTATCTCTTCCTCTTAGATTGTTCCCTTTACAATGATGTAGTGACCTTCTTTATCTCTTTTGAATATTCTTGGTTTGAAGTTCACATTGTCTGCAAACAGAATAGCTATGTCTTCTTTTTTCCAGGTTCCTGTAGCATAGAGTATTATTTTCCATACTTTGACTTTCAGTCTATGAATTTCTTTTTGAATTAAATGTGTTTCTTGTGTGCAGCATATTGTTGGATCTTGCTTCTTGATCCATTCTTCCAGTCTGTTTCTTTTCATTGGCGAATTGAGATGACTAACATTGATGGTTAAAACTGATATGTATTGATTTATCCTTGTCATGTTATTTTCTTGTTGGCTCCCCCCCCCTTTTTTTTCTCCTCCTGTGTTTGTTTGCCTTGCCTGGTGGATTCCTTCTTTTGGGGTTCATGGAGTTGTAGTCCTATTTTATTTCTCCGTCAGTTTTGAAAGATAGTTTTGTGGGGTACATCAACCTGGGTTGAAGGTTATTTTCCTTTAGAATTTGAAATACTTCACTCCAATCTCTTCTTGACGGTTTATGCTGAGAAGTCAACTGTGATTCTGATGGGCTTTCCTTATAGGTGATTTGTTTATTTTCCCTGACATCTTTTAAGAGTCTATTCTTGCGTTGAATTTCTGGAATCTTGACTATGATATGCCTGGCTGTAGATTTTTTTCATCATGGCTAATTGGAGTTATGTATGCCTCACTTATCTGTATGTCAAATTCTTTTTCTCTACCAGGGAAGTTTTCTGCCATGACATCTGTGAACAGCTTTTTATATCATTTGTGCTATCTCCTGCTTTTTCATTGACTCCAATCAATCCTAAGTTATTCTTCTTTGCCTCACCTAGCGGCTGCTGTATTGATTTCTCACGGTCCTTTGCTATTTTTAAGTAATCTTTCTTGTCGTGATCGCTAACCCCAAGCCTGTCTTCTATATCTGAGATCCTGTCCTCACATTGGGTTAATCTGCTGCAGATACTCTCAATGGAATTTTTATTTTCCTGCATATCTTCTTGACTCTGCCTTATGGATTCCATTTCTTTCCTATGCTGAGCATTCATGGTTTCCATCATTTTCTTAAGCTCATCTTTTTTTTTTTTTTTTTTGTCTGTATCTGCTCTAGAGTCCCTAAGCATGGTTTTCATTGTGGACATCATCTCTGCAGTTATCTGAGCAATTATTTCTGATTTGATTTTTTCTAGAGCCTCATTCAAATGCTTTGCTGTTACCACTTCAGAGAGGCCAGGTGGGTGGCTTTTGGATTGTCCCCCCTCCTTGCCCCTGGGTTTGCCTTTGGTGAACTGGATGTCTGAAGTTGCATCTTGTTTAAGTGTCTTCTCATTTTCTTTTCTTTTTTCAGTTTAATATCAGGGGTTGTGCTTGTAAATTGCCTATGGTAGGTTGCTTTATTGCTAGTATTTATAACCCTTAGTAAATGAAGACTTTTCCAAGGTGTCTTTCAGGTATAGGTGATTTTTGAGTTTTGAGTCTGTTGCAAGATCCTACCTCTTCAATTTGTTGGGGATGAGAAGTTGCTGCCTGTTTGGTGTAGCCCCTGGTTCTTTGGCACTTTGCCCCAGTATTTTCTGTGACCCTTAGTCAATCTCAGTCTTGGAATACCAGGAAGAACAGCTGATTAGATCAATTATGTCACTTTTGGCTATAGTGGTACCATCGGCAATGACAAAAACATCAAACAGCCTAGAAAATGACGAACTGTGTAACCATTAATTTACCACCATTAACCATATGAAATAGGTTTGTGGTTATATAACAAAATCTAAAACAAACCAGAAAATTATATGCAGTATACAAGTCCTTAATATGTCAATTTTGGCCCTGGGTTTAAAATTTAAAATGGTTTAGGGAGAAAATAGAAAAGTGGAAGAAGAGGAAGAGGTTAGAAGTAAGGCTGGAGAATAGAAGGGGATCACTCTAACTTTGGGAAACTGGTGCAGAAGATTGTAGGGAAAGAGAGAAGGAAGAGATAAGAAGAAGAACAGAACCAGAATCACAACCACAAAGGGCATGTTCACACTCATATAAAAACAACATGAAACAATGGAGAAAAAAACAAAACCATTACAACAAAAAACAAACGAGAGAGACAGAAAAAAAGAAAAAAAGTCCACTTCCAGGTTTATCTCTGCTGTCACTGGTAAACAACGTGTGGAAACAGAGTCCTGATCCGTGCCAATCTATCTCAGCAAGCCAGCAGTAGCTTTTTGGCGGGGTAGTGGATAATCTCAACAAGCCTGCACCTTCTGGCTGAGACCAGACTCATTCGACCTGCAGGCATCAGCGCACCTTCTGCGGCCTGAACCCAGCTGGGAGCGTAGATGGAGCGGCAGCTGCCCTGAGTTCCCAGTTCAGCTGCCCCCCCCACCAATGGCGCCCTGCCAATCACTCTCCGGCGCAGGGCGACTGAGCCTCAGCACTCACAGCCAGCCAGTGTAGGCCTGCACATCCTCTGCTCCCCTCCACTGCCGCATCTCTCCATGGAGGCCTTGGGGTCGCTGGCAGTCACCATGTGTCTGCTAGTTTGAACAGTTTCTGTGGCACAGTGAGTCCCATCTCGGGGAGAAGGCGCTGCCAGCTCCTCCTTCTTCTTCATTGAAATTTCTCTCTTCATTGTTTCTGTGAGCTTCAGTTCATGCTTCAGATCCTTCCCGGATCCAGGGGACCCACTTCCCTCCCTCTTGTCTTCCTCGCCTTGCTGTATTCCAGCGTCTGGATGGCGACACTCAGAGAGGCTCTTTCTCTACTGCTCACCTCTCCGCCATCTTGGTCTCCTCTGAGGTTTATAATTTCTAATGCCCAGCTAATTTATACACAGTGAGTACCTATCACACAAGTCTATGAACTAAATATGTTCTCTCTAAGCAATATTTACTATTATTTTATATGTTTTAAAATTATATATAAATGCGATAATTTAAGGGTACTGAAAATATACTTTTGATACTTGATTTTTGTTCAGTATTGTTTTTGTAACATTAGTCCATGTTGATATCTATAACCCTAGTTCTTTTATTTCCATCATTGTATAGCACTGTATGGGGTTAACATGATGTACCTATCCATTCTCTTAAAGATGTTTCCCTGTAGAACCACTGGTGATTAGCTATAAAGTACAAGTGAATTTTTGTGATTTTTTTCAGTGTGCATTAAAGTTACTGAAAAGAAAGAGCACATGAGTATCAGTAAGATGTGTTTCCTCATGGGTAACCCTGAAACAGATGCCTACTTTTGAATGTTTGTGCCTATGCTATTTATTCCACTAGACAAATGCAAGTATCAATTTTTAAGCATACGCAATGATCAAAACTTAAGAATATACAATGATCAGATTTACTATCATTATTCATACTATTATTTTCTGAAATAGGTATTCTATTTGTCTGTCAGGGCAAGTGGCATTACCTTATTCTTCTATACATTCCTATGACTAATTTAGTGCTTTATTGTATCCATGAACATTCGCATAGCGGTTTTCAGTTGAAAATAGGTGCTTTGTTGGACACATTTCTGTTGATCAAAATAACGATGGAGGGGGAAGCTTCCTCTCTATGGAACATAAACCCTGACAGGTACCACAACATGCAATATAATAGAGAAGTAGACCAAATACTGAGTAAAGAGACTGCTGGGGAGTCACATATGGAGTCCGAATCAAGTTTGTTTGTAATATGTCAATCATTGGCAATTATACTATTTTAATACTTTAGTATAAAAACTAACAATACTATTGCAGTCTGCCTTTGCTTAGGTGTTTCCAAGTTAAAACAGATTCTCTCCAAATGGCAAGGGAATAGCTATACAAAAGAAATGTTTAAGCAGAGACAGAGAATAATCATAATTCTAAATCACAATAAATAACTTAAACAATAGTGGTACAATTGATGCATAGCTACATCAAGTCAATGATTCTTGTCCAACAAGTTAGTCATTTGAAATAAAACATACTTTCAATCAATAGATCAAGTGTACATTATCTTACAATGCCTCTGGGAGAACAAAGAAAAAATTTAAAAGCAAGAATCAGCAAACCGTGGCATATTCTCTGATTGCATCTGCTATAATTCTTTCTCATACATTTTTCTTTTTAATGAAGATATGCCTTACTTAATTTTGTGAAAAATGACTTTATTACAAAAGTAAAACATGAGCATTTTGAAAAATTTGAGCAACACAAGAAATTACAAAGAAAATATAAAAGTTCAATACTAATTTTATTTTTTCATGTGTAGCCATTGTTAATAGTTTAGTATATATGGAATTTCTTATCAATACATGGATATTCATTAACAAAGCATGAACATATTGTAGAAACTTTTATGACCTTCTTTTCTATAGGCTATGCAATGTGCATATTTTACATAGCATAATTCTATATCCTTATTTGTAATGGCTCTATATCATTACATTATGTAGGTGGGCAATAATTCATTCAAGTTGACTTCATTTTTGTACAATTGCTTCCTAATTTTTTGTACCCTGTGAGCAAGGTCATAGCAAGAACCCTTCCAGATAAATCTATATGTCCATGATGATTCATTCATCTAGCATAAATTCTTAGAAATGTCATCACTGAGCCAAATGCTACACACATGTATAATGTTCATCTTATATGCTGTCTACCAGCTGCCCAAAGAAGTTTGTTGTACCAATTTTTACTCTCATCATCACAGTTGGAGAAATCTCATTTCCTCAAATAATACCTCTAATACATTTCACTTGTGATCTCAAGCCTTTACTAGTCCCTGTGTCCACACCTTTGCCACGTGACTCTGTAGTAGCCTTTTGCTATGGCTGCTCCTGACCTTGAGCCATGTGTGCCTCCTTTGGCCAATGAGATATTTACATTCACGATTCATGGAGAATATCCAAAAGTGCTTATGTGATTGGGCTTGTTCTCTGGAGCTTTGGTTATTACCTAGACTAGCCCAATGGTTCCAGAAAAAGAACGAGAGGTAAGCATAGAAAATTACCCTCTCATTGATCAAAAGTATGTGACTGAGTCCAGTAGACACCAGAAAAATCCACTCAATTCCACCCAGTCAACCAACACCCAGTTGACCCCAATGATTTATAGATAATAATAAAGTGTTGGTTTATCTGACTACTCAGTTGAGGGGATAATTTGTGACACAGTAATAGCTTAGTGATAAAATCTTCAATGCTGTTCTTCCAACATATTTTACAGCTAAGATTTTGATAAAAGTTTACAGATTACAAAGTACTTTCCCTGAATTTCCTAATTCACTGTTAAATGAATTTTGGAAATCCAGAAACCAGGGTTCAGAAAGATTGTGGTGTGTCCAAGTTTTCCCAGTTATTAAGTAGCAGAGCAAGGGTTCAGAGATTATATAGCTATATTTCTTTCTCTATTCCCAATTTTTTCTTTATAAAATCCATTAATAAGTATTTTAGCCTTTGTAAGCCATATGGTCTCCTGTGACTATTCAACTCTGTAATCGTAGCACAAATGCAGCCACAGATAATATGGATATGGGTGTCATTGTTTTCCAATAAAACTTTATTTACAAAAATCCATCTTGGTTATCCTACCACAGCTGTTATGTCCACCCCTCAAATCCATCAGCACTAATGAAGGTACTAAAAGTTTATATATATATATATATATATATATATATATATATATCTCCATATATATTTGTATATGTATATGTGTATGTGTATATGTATTTGTATATGTATGTGTATATGTATATGTATGTATGTGTGTGTGTATACTGAGATTCATAGATTTGGAAGCGACAAAGATTCATCTTGTTCAATTTCATTTGAAAACTGAAGCTATCAGGGAACCACACTAAAAGAAAAAAAAAAATAGCAACTGGCAATATACCTCCTTGAAAGCAATCACAGGTCAAAGGCCCACTGCTGCAAAGGAGATGATGGTTGGAAAAATGTATAAACGACCGCTGGTCAATCATGAAAATAGAAAATAACCGAGCAGAATCCATCAAAATAGGTGATGTGTGAAAATTAGAATTTCCCAACTTGGTTCACAAAGCAGCGATTTGAAATGAAAACCCATGAATGCATGAATGAATGAATGAGTGATTGAAGAGGTGCTCAGGGAGCTAATGTCAACCCAACTCAATCTCAGAAAAGGTTAATTGAGACACGGCAGCTGTCTCATCGGCTGGGGGGTGCCGTGCATGTTGAGAGGCTTGGCAGCAGAAATTCTGCACAATTTTAAAGTGATCCGAACCATTTTTAGTGATCTCTGGCTTTTTAAGGGTTCAGTTACTGGGTCGCATAGTATATAATGGAACAAAGGTCACACCAAATTTTAAGACTGAATTGCAGCTCTGTCACCTACTAGCTGTGCAATAATAGGTCCTATATCATAGGATTCCCTTTCAGATTAAAGGCGGTGATATGCTTAATATGCTTAGCACAGCACTCCTTACATAGAAGAAGTAGATAAACTATTAGCTATTTACTAAAATCAGTGCTGGGCGCTGGGGGTCCTTGACCTCGAGGAGCTCAGATTTGTTGAAAGGCACAGATAGATAAATAGACAAGTAGTGTAATAAAATGTGCAAAGTGCCATAACAAGGATATTCACAAGGAATCTTGAGGGAAAAGAGGCACTACTTCTATTGACAGCCAGAGGTACTGTACCTCCGTGTGCATGTGTTTTATTATTATGAATATTAGCATTGAGGCACTACAATAATAAGTTACGATCACCATACTATAATATCCTTTAGGGTAGAGATTAAAGACTAGCTCCTACCCAGCATACTATTAGGGCTCGATCAGGGTTTGATGAATATATTTCGAATTACAGATCTTAGTAAAGAAAAGGCTCACTTTAATTTTTAAAAGTTAAACATTATAGTTGAAAAGGGGAAGTAAACTAGTTTCTGTCAACCCTTTGTTCATGTTCTACATTTTGAGGCCGCATCGGGTTTATATGATATTATTGCTGGGAGTTTCGGAATGAGTCAAGTAAGAGTTTGCAAGTCCATTTCAGCCATGGTTACAGAGACCATAGGTAAGTGACTTCATCCCCTAGAGAAATTTGTGTGTAAAATGATGCTCGGTTTGGGGTTTAAGAGCACCCTAAATCCTGGCTTGCCACAGAGGCACAGTGATGGACAACTAAGTTTTGGGTTTGGGTACAGGCGGTGTATTTGGGAAATGATCTGAAGAAGTACAAATGTGTAAATATGACCGGCACCCAGGAGGGAGTAAACTCCCAGACAGATGTGCTGAAGGGCAGGTTACTGCTGGAGAGAAAGAGTTTAGCTCTGTCTTAAGTAGGGTGGTGGTCAGGCTGCAGGGTTGTTCCACCAAGGAAAGAGAAAGTTAGGGTATTTATGTACCAATGTGAACTTCCTTGATTTAGAACTGTCCCTGGGAATGTTGAAATCTCCACCTCTCCAGGCAGACCCTGTGGAAGCTGAGCAAGCTCCCGGGATTCTGGACAAAGCCCCGAGGCAGAGATGCTGATTAGTCACAGGCCATGAGGTAAGAAGCTATCTTCGAAGCAGGTGTCCAGGGAGCCTGCAGGTTAGCCACAGGGGCAGGGTGTCAACAGTGCCTGCTACACCTCTACACACTACCTCCCTTTTTGTTTATACATTAGGAGAAAAATAAAATTTATGGAGATTTTACTAATAACTAAATACAATGTCTGATCTTTGGTTACATACAAGAATTTTTAAAAGAAATAAAAGATCGGGGGAGGAAATTCGAGTATTGTCTGAATATTAGGAAATATCATTACATCAGTGCTACATTTCTTGGGTATGATAATGATCTTTTGGCCACATAGGAGAGAAGATCCTTATTATTAGAAAATTCATGCTGAAGTACTTATAACTAAAGTAGATTAATGTCTGCAACTTGCTTCCAAATGCTTAATATACACAGAGAAGTCAACTACAGCAAAATTTCAACAGTTGCTGGATTAATGTAAGGGTATGAAGGTATTCATTACACTTTTACAATTTTTATATAGGCTTGAAATTTGTCAAAAGAGAGTAGTAAGAAACAAAAAGTAGAATTTGTCTCCACAGGGTAAATCTTCTGTGAGGATTAACTGAGAGCTCCAGGAATAACAATATATCATGTGGCTAAGAACAAGGACTTGGTTCAGGCTGCTCAAGTCAAACTCTGCGGCTTCTAACAGCCATCTGTATGACCTTAGGCAAGGGACTTATTTCGGGTCACCATATTTTCTCAACTGCCAACTAGGAGTAATAAAATTCCTTTGTTATGGGATTATCAAGTGGGATGATACACATACAGCACTGAGAATAGTATCTGGCAAATATACATATGCTGTGTGTCATCATTATCATTCACCATTACCACCACAGGTGGCTGTCCACCCCAGTTTCTTATTTTCTTTCAAAAAGGTCCCAGTTTGGCCAATAAATGTTATGAGCATCCTATTATTACCTCATCAGAGTGTTAAGGGTAGCTGAACAGAACTGTATAAACACAGTTACAGCTTCAAAACTGGTATTGCTAGTTTTCTTTTCACCGTGCCCTAAGCCCTCATCTAATGTGAGTCAAGAGCAAGACGATATGGCACCAGGTAGCAGGCAGGGATCCATGAAGGAGATAAGGGAAAGACTGGTGGGTTCTAGCACCAGGCATGATAAGAGGTATGGTTGCCGACAAGTCAGAGTATAGAGGATCCAGCCATAGGACAGCAAGAAGCAAGAACGAATGTACGATTCCAGGTCCTGGAAGAACCAGCAAAATAGTGGACTACTTGGCAAAACCAAAGCATATGGTGGTGTGGGGGGAGAGTTGGAACTTATTTATTAGAAATGCGGACAGCTAAGGGCTTGGTCAAAGGACTGTAAGGCAGATAGTACAGCTAATGCAAAGCCAGAACAGACCAGGATCTCAGCTCTGCTAGTCACCAGATAAGGGATCTTCCATGACTGGCATTCACTCTCTAAGCCCTGATTTTTTAATTTATGAAAGTGGGTCATGGGCCGGTGAGATAGCTCAGCGGTATAAGCGCCTGCCTGGTAAGCGCGAGGTCCTGAGTTCAACTCCCGATACCCACATATGAAAAAAAGGGCCGGTGATATCACTCAGCGGCATGGGCGCCTGCTGGTAGGCATGCGAGGTCCTGAGTTCGAACCCCAGTAGCCACAAAAAAAAAATAAATAAGTGGGTCATCAAGTCCCAGTTTCCTTCCAACTTTTTAGGGAAAGAGTGGTCAAGAGCACAGACTCTAGAAGCAGACAGGGCTGATTTCATACAACAAGAAGTGATTGGAGGCAAATCATTTGCCTACATACATGGGAAATTATTTCATAGGGATATCATCCCTACCAAAAGAAACACAGCATTAGCTAAGTGCATATGACATAGAAACCCCTTACAATAGTTAGGAGTAGGTTTAACTGCAAGTTACTGAAACCTCTCAAATAGCACTGGCTTTGAAAGATGGAAGTTTATTTTACTCCAGTGTTTAAGAAGCTCACAGATGTCAAACCAGGGGTTGTGTGGGGATGGGGGTGCTTTTTATCTTGTTGCTCTGTACTGGATGGCTTCTTTTCCCATAGTTGCCATTGGCCAAGTGGAGGCTGGAGGTTGGAAATGTTATTTTTTGTGAGCAGTCATCAATTCAAAACCAGGAGACTTATTACTAGGGAAAGAAAAGAAGAATGGGTATTAAGAACAATTAGTAGTCTGTCACAATCCTCAATAAATGTTAACCTCTATTCATATTATTGTTATTGCAGTAGTATTTGTATTCTTGTTATTAATGCTCCAATAATTGTACAAGTGAGAATTAGATTGATCCAGCACCTGAAATTAAACCGAATGAAGATAATAACCAAGGAGATTGTTAGAAAAATTGATTTCCATTGAGGTTTTACTTTCACCTCAGACACTACGGAGTTTAAGAGTAGAAAAATATGTCACTCTGGCATCTGATTTCATATTCATAACAATGTGCAAAACTATGGATTATTCCTAAAATGATTGAGATGCTGTGGTTTGGTTGATGAACTAAAGATGATATAGAAGAGAAATCAAGCAACTATAAGGCTCTTAAATGTCTGGGAATAGTACATTTATTTTAATAGCACAAAATGGAAATCAATTCCAATTTCAAATGAAGAATATATGTGTGTGTGTGTGTGTGCGTGTGTGTGTGTGTTGGAATTAAATGCTCTTAAAATGTTTACACTCCATTTTGGTTCTAAAAAGATGGAAAACATCAAGGAGAGTATGTGACATGAGGACAGTTACATTATTAAAAAGCAGGTATCCACCCTGAAGTATGAATATTTTTAATTGGCACCACACAGCCCAACAAGACACAAGCATCATAAAAAACCTAGGGAACAGAGCACTGAGAACTAAATAATAACAAGGCATCCCTTGAAAGATAAATGTTTAAAAGATGACAAAATACGGAATGCATATATTCATCTTCCCTTCTTTCAGGCTACATTTGGTGTTATTTTATTTTATTTTATTTATTTATTTATTTATTTTTTGTGGGTACCGGGGGGTCGACCTCAGGACCTCGCGCACCAACAGGCACCCGTGCCGCTGAGCGATATCACCGGCCCCTTTTTTCGTATGTGGGATCCGGGAGTTGAACTCGGGCCCTCGCGCTTGCAAGGCAGGCGCTTACGCCGCTGAGCCATCTCACCGGCCCCTGGTGTTATTTTAAAACTTTTCATTTGCTAACATGTCCACAAAAACCCAAGCACAAGATTGAAATTCTGGTACAAAAATATCCAGAGATACAACAAATCCCTAAACTCTTCTAAAACCTTTTAAATTTCCTGATCGTTAATCAGGAAATGCTATGGTTTTTGGTGTGTTTAATCATTTCTCACCAATCTTTGCTTCTGCATGAGCAGGCTAAGTACAGTGGGAACCTTTGTAGAAAGCCACTCCCTTTGCATCACCTTGCTGCCCATTCACCTGGCAGTGTACTGACAGGCCATTCAGAGTACCAGGGCACACAAGGAAATATCAGCTAATTAAACAATGCCATCAGCCTCCGAAGAGTGCTCCCACTGTGCTGCGCCACATGAGAGAGCTTTTAAATATAGATCACCTGGGGTCTCATGTGCAAATCTCACTTTTCTCCCTTAAATTCCATCAGAAGAGCTAATGCGGGATGCAGCATTTGGAGGCAGAGACCCCGGCTCTTTCTTTCTATTTCAATAATTTCAAGCTCATTTTGTAAAAATATCCAGCTACTACTTATGTCTACATGATGTTAATATTTGTATGGAAAATGGAAAATTCAAATAAATTAGGCTAATAGTGAGTCTAATCACCTATTAAGGATCAAATATCTGGTTTCTGCCTGGAGTGAATAGAGTGTGTTTTATTGCTTGATTTGCTGCTATTACGACAGCCCAGTTCAACCAAGTCTTCCCTTTTCTGGCTTCCCTAATTTGTCAGATGAGCACAGTCTGCACCCAGGACTCAGGGAGACCTGCATCGCAAGTGCTTTCTGAATTTCCTACCTTTTTTAGTGGCTTGTCTTTTGATGTCAGTAGATGGCCGTGCTGCCTTCTCCACTTTTTTATTCCTCCTTTTAAGGACTTTTTCCTCTCTCTTTTCACGCTCTGGCTTTGTTGGTCTCATGCGTCATGTTTCTCTGTACCTCTTCACTCATCCCCTTCTCGTATGGTCCATTTCCCTAGTGTGACACACAGTAAGTGATACCTTGTCTTGCGTTGTCTTCTGATGCCCACGCAGACTGCAGAAGTGTGGACCTCGTCATCTGACTCCTGTGCTGCTGGGCAGAAGCTGCAGTCTGAGCTGTAGGAACAGGGGAGGGGCAACTCTACTGTATAAGACGGGTGATATGGCCAGGATCTTTCCAGAGAAAACGGGATTAGAGGCTTGCACGGGGAAGCAAAGCATCTTCCTGGCTTGTTTCATTTTTTTATCCTATACTAAACTGTAATTTTATTAGTCATGGTTCTGGCAAGAAACACATGGTAAACTTCACAGGGGTAAGCAAAAAGAGTTTAGTGAAGGAACTGTCTAAAATAGGCATGGTTCAACGAGCTCAGCAAGGAATAGCGAAGCACTCTGGAGCTAGAGAAGAGTAGGAAGCTGTTACCACCCTGTGCCTAAAGAGGCCAGAGAAGGAGTAGGACTGCAGGTTGGAAAGACCTGTACCTGTAGCTGAGAGTTTCCTCATAGGAGCTGTGGTCTTTGTTATAAAAAAAAAGCCCAATTAGAGAAACCCAAGAGAAAGAAGCTGAGAAAGTAACTGAGGAAATCAATACGATGACCTCCTTCTCTTCCCAGCCTCTAATTTCCTGCTGGGCATCCCTTTGGCCAAACCCAACAGGAAGCCAGAGAAGAAGGAAGTTGATGCTGTCCACGGAGCGCAGAATTTTGGAGTCTAAATCAGGAGGGCAAGTATGTAATATAATAACCTAGTTTCAGTCAATTTGATGATGAACATTATAGAATAATGATGAGAACAAATATGATAGTGGTAATAGTGTTGTTTGAAGGCATTTTAGTGATATCTTAATTTCACAGAATATATTTTTCAAATGGGTTACACACTTACCTGATGGGCCCCAGGAATAAATGGACAAACTACAAAGCATTTAGATTGTTTTGTGGATGACCACATCTTGTTTATAGTTATTGGCCTAGTATTTCACGGGTGGATGGAATGTTTCATTTGTTTATTTTAGTAACAGGTATCAAAAGCCTACTGCATGCCAGGCTTTATGGTAGCTGTGAGAGCACAGGTCTTTTTCCTCTTGAAGCCCATTCCCTATACATAACTTTGAATTTTAACCATTTCCCTGGTGAGAAGGTCACTTGATCTAGTTATCGCATGATTCAGAGCTATTGCTTAAGCTTGGGGTTCAGTATAGTTATTGTATTTTCATTTTAGTCCCTGGTAAAGAGCAGTAACAGGATTGTTTTGTTCTGCTTTGCTTTCTATTTGTTAGACTTATGATATCTCTCTGTTGAGCTTGTTGCATGGTGAATTAAAAAGAGCATGGGGCTCCTAGCCAGAAGATCAGAATTCTGAGATCTGGACCTGCCACAGCTAGTTTTTGGATGCTGGACAAGACATCTGATTCTTTGAGGTTTCACTTCTTCGTTTACAGAATTGATATAGTAATGCCAATAAGGCACGAATGTTATATGTATTAAATAAGGCAATGCATGTGAAAATTTTCGCTAAAACTACAAGGATCTACTCAGATCTTAGTTATTAATGTAAGAATTAATATAAGAATTCACTGAAACATAGAGGCAGGGAGAGGATTAAGAAATAAATGCTCCAACCTCTCCCGCCCTGCAACCTATCCTTCCACTGGCTGAGTCCAAGCAAGTCACACAGATGCTATCAGTAAAGGTTACACTTCCATAACTTAGAACAAGGTATATGGGCTTTGTTGAGAGTTTAGAGCCACAGGAAATATCCAACACTATCCTCCACTTTACAGATGAAGAAATCATGGCTTAAAGAGGCGAAGTATTTCCTCACAGTCACACAACTAGAAAATGATGGGGCCAGGGTTCCAAGACCAGCCCTGGTGGTGGCTCTTCCTCCATGGTGCCAGTAGTCATTAGGTTCTGGAAGAACTGTTCCTCCCCTTGCCCCTTTGGTCCTAAGGCAGCCCACACTTTTGTTAGTCCTTCATTTCTCCATATCCCTGTGGTTTTCCGGAACCCTGCCCATACACTGGCCAATAGTTCTTCAGTAAATTGTCTTCGTGACTATACCTGCATATGCTTTCAGTATTCTACTGGGACACTGACTGGTACAGGAGGCTAATGATAACAGGTAGGTACTTCTGAGGAGTGACAATAGAGGATACGTGAATAATATGACTAGAACGCTTAGAACAAGGAGACATAAGAGCTCAATAAACACGCTATTGTCATCTTGCTCTTCTCCCAACTTTAAAATGCTAGTTTTCTGACTTGTTTTCCACTCCATCCTAGAAATCAGTCATCAGCTCCCTTTCATTCATGTCTGCCCCCACACCCCCTACCACCCAAGCTCAGCTTCTGAGATCCTAGTTTTCTGGGTATTACTACTAGGGAGTTTGAACAAAATCAAACATTCCTAAAAATAGCTCATTCACACTCTTAAAACCAATCTAAAAATTACCCACATGATAGAACATACATTAAGCAACCATATCATTAACTCATTCATGGATTATCACTTTAGCACATGTATTGACTGAGGTAATTTGCA
The DNA here is from genome assembly GCA_028451465.1 of Erethizon dorsatum. Lineage (NCBI taxonomy): Eukaryota > Metazoa > Chordata > Mammalia > Rodentia > Erethizontidae > Erethizon > Erethizon dorsatum. The sequence goes on along the minus strand of CM051835.1, from coordinate 31,270,318 downwards.
GAGAAATGGATGAAAAGCTAATTGTTAACCTCTTAGCAGGAGAGGCATCCTCAGTAAATCATAAAGAGTGATGTGGTTTTGGGTAATGTATATATACTAGCGATGGCAATGGTGGTAGATTTCAGTTCAGCAGATTAATGGGAGAGGCTCTAAAATATCAATGAAGTTCAGTTTTTAAAATAGTTACCACATATTTGTGGTTTTCAGAAGTGGATAAACAAACATAAAGTCTGATTTTCACAGAGTATAAAATCTGCCTTTAAATGCTAGCGAAGTTTGGAATGGTGTAGAGAAACAGAGCCAAAATAACTTTTTAGAGCAAAGAGTGGATCTTTCCATGAGATTAATTCCAAACCTAGAGTTGCATAATTATAATGATGACTTTCCTGGAGACATATTGGTATGGTAGCAACCTAAGATTGGTTAGTAAAATGGCTGCTTCAAGCTGGAGGAATGAGGAGCTCAAACCCTGCCAACTGTAGAACTGGCGTGTATCAATTTGGTTCTCCAGAAAAAAAGAACCAACAGGATGCATATTGAAATGTAAAAGGACATTTATTATGGGAATTGGTTAGTGGAGTTATGGAAATCAAGAAGTCACACAGGCTTCTATCTGGAAACTGGAGAACCAAGAAAGCTGGTGGTGTATTCATTTGCAGTCTGAAGGCCTAAGTAAGAACCAGGGAAGCTCATATAGATAATCTGCAATCTGAGGCCCAGCCAAATCCTAGAGATTTATGGCCTCAGAACTGGGGTAAGTTGGATGTTACCATTTAAGAAGAAGGAAAGAATTTGCTTTTCTTACACTTTTTGCTCTGTCGGAGCTCTTCATACATCAGATGATGACCACCAACATTGGTGAGGACAGATGTTCTTTACCCAGTCTGCTGATGCAAATGGTAATCTTTTCCAGAAACACCTTATAGACACAACCCAAAATGATGTTTTACCAACTATCTGGAAATCCTTTAACGCAGGCAGGTGGACCCATCGAACTAACCATGACATTGAGAAATAATCTCGAACTACTTCCCTGAAGCACTAGTATGGGTAGCATAATGATAACTCATAGGAGAACTAGAAACCATAAGCATCTAGCCAGCAAAGTGAAAGCAGGAACCAGGACTACAACCCACCATGAAGGATCCTCAAAAGGCCACAAGGAGAGCGCTGCCATGTCTGATCCTCACTGATAAACTCTGTACTGCGAAGAGAACTCTAGGACATGTAGTTCCCAGCCTTAAGAAAGTAAGTGATGGTGGAGATTGTTTGACAACAGACAATAAAGCAAAAATACCATTAGGCACCATCATTGGTACTTTATAATACCAAAAACAAATTATATTGTTTTATATAATCTGAGTAAGAATTATAGGTATTAGGTATATTTATTCCTGTTTCCAAATAACTACCCATCGTGGTCTCATACCTGGTAGTGACTCAAAGTGCAAAATAAATCTTACTACCAAAGTTGACTTAGTACTGAATCCCAGTGAAATAATACCCTGCCTTTCAGCTGCTGAAAGGTGATTTGGTTCTCCTGGTGGAGAATAGTTAATAAGTAAACTTTTGGGAATAAAAGTGAGCCTTCCTGAAAGCTAAGGCTTGGAATGAATGGGGTAGGCTTTAAATCAGAAACGGGATTTTAATTCCACCTTCTGACACCAAGGCCCACCCAAGCTGGGCCCACTCAGAAACAGACTCTACTCTGGAATCTCTTCAGAATTTAATATTTCTTCCAGGACCAGAATTGTTTCAAATAGTAAGAATCTCGCAAAGTAGCTGTAAGCCTGAGATTAACTGTCAAATTTTATGCTTCGTGATGACGAGATGTGGGGATGAAAAGGGGGTCCAGTTTCTTCTTGCTACGCACATAAACAGGACAGTGGAAGCATGTGAAATCTACAGCTGGCCAGGAAGGTAAATTAAGTCAAAAAGAAAGAGTGGTGTGAGGGAGTAGGGCTTGAGGGAAAGAAGTTTAAGGTGAAAGCAAAGAGCAAACTGATGAAAAGAAGGAGTAGGAGTGGTGAGGATTGTATTGGTCATGATTAGAGGGGACTTTTGGAAACAAAGAGCTTTGAGAGGGAGTATTTTCAAATAATAAGGAAGTCAAGTGTATGTATGAGTGAAGGGGTGTCCAAGGTCAATCTAAATTAAAGGCTCCTGGGAATTTAGAAATTCAGGAATGTACAGGCAGGCTAACAAATGCTGATAGTGAAGTTTATTGTGTCAACTATTCTTTGGTCCTCCAATTCTCCCATTTACCATGATAATCCTTAGATGGCTGTCAAAGAAAACTATACACCATGTTGATGGACTATCTTGAAAATTTATGGCTCTAAACTCCACTAAGTCCCTACTCAATTTAGCAATCTTCAGATGATCCTAGTCGGCTCACCTTTTTATTTACAAAAACGGCTCTTTTAAACTCAGTACCATCCACCCAGCATGCCCCACCCTCCATTTTCAATAGACAATCTCACAAAAAAGCAAAAGCAATTGGTCAGGAACTTCCTTAACAACCTTCCTTTTCATATTTGTACTTACCCATCATTTTACCTGTCATTAGCTCTTCAGTTGTTTACTTAATCTAACTTCCTCCCTACTCTACTGAATTTGCTCCATGTCTGCTTTTCAGCTGGCTCCTTCCCCAGGGCTGATAGATGTAAGTCCACTTCACCCTGACATGAATAGTCCCTTGCCAATGGTCATTTACGTTATCACCACATCATTTCTTTTCTCAACAGCCACAGATTATGAAGCCTTGGTTTCTTCATTTCTCAGCAACCCTTTACTCCTGCAACCCACTGAAACATGCAAAAAATATAATAATTAAAATCCAGTTCATACATCCACCACACAATGGAAACTCTACCAGGAGACCACTGCTAACTTAGCTGCCACATTCAGGCTTTATCTTTCTCATTCCTGTTAGACTTTTCCCATCATGTCCCTCCTCATTGGAATCCACTTCCAGAATAGGATCAGAATCACCTTTCTCTTCTTGATTTTCTTCTCTCTACTTGTTCACAGTCTCCTTGCAGACTTTGCTTCTTTCTCCTTCACTTTCAATGTTGATGCATCCCCGTGTCCATTGTTACAGGGTTCTGGGGTTCAGCAGACTCTTTCCAGAGATTCTTTCCAGGTTCTTGGTGTCTTGAACAAAGACCTGGACAAGTGCAAAAGGTAGTGAGGTTCTATATTTATTAAAGATAGGAAAGGAAGTATGCTCTGCGGAGTGAGAGTGGGCCACTGAGAAAGCTCATGGTGGCCATGAGGTTATTGGCAGACATCTTTTGTATCCCTCATTTTTCAGGCTGATGTCAGATCCAGGCCATCCTATCAGAAACCTGCCTGATTTTGCACCAGAAGAATTGAAGATAGCACTTTCTGATTGGTTCCAGGTGCAGAGCTGGAAAGTGTTCCTCACAAGTGTCTTGGATCTTCGTGATTGACAGGTCATGCCCACTTGCTCAGCTGGTTGGCCATGTCCTGGTTTCCTGCCTCACCATCTCCAATCTTTCTCTCCTGTTTTATATATTCATCAGTTACATCAAGTCTTGTGAATTCAGGAGGAGTACGCATGATTCCAAGCATTCAAATTCAACACATTTGAAACAGAACTCATTAATCCCCCCTACACCATATCTTTCACTGTTTGTTTTCACTCCTCTCCCAAGAAAGAGAGAGGGAAGGAGGTCGAGTGAAATGAACAAGTTAAGAGAATCTTCAACGTGGGATATAGGAAGGAAGTGAGAATACTTTAGTAAAAATTATAGCAAGTATTTACTATTTATAGGCAGTATTTGCTGCCTGCTTCTATGTAGAGGACTAAATTAGATAGCTTTCAAAAAGAGTTATTCATCTTTTATGATTTTGCAACAGTCTTATGAGGTAGGGAAGTAAGCAAAAGAATGGTCTCTTAAAGATGTCCATGTCCTTATCTCTAGAAACTATGAGTGTGTTCTGTAGCTGACTGGCCTTTGCATATGTGATTAAATGAAGAATCTTGGTATAGGGAGATTATCCTGGATTATGGGGAATCCTAGTGTAATCAGGACTGATTTATGTGCACTCATTGCCTGTAGGTCTAGGAAGGGCTGGCTTTGTTTACAGGACAGGGCGAGGGTGGATTTGGTTTCAGTTTACAGCTTTCCACCAGCCAGTATGCAGTCCAGAAATTTTGTTCTCCTGTTCAACAACCTTAGTGAGCACTTTCTTTGTGTGAGATAATGTGCTAGATCTTACTGATACAAAAGAAAAACATACTGTATGTGCCTTGGCCTGGTACTCACCTTGTTCTCTTGCTTCCTCGGGGCTCTGGCTTCTTGCTTGCAAACCTCTGAGCACTGTGCTCTGTTGTTGCTTCCTCCACTGTGCCCAATCCCGCAAACTGTTCTTACATTAAACTCTTTTCAGTTAATCTTTCGAGTGCAACATGTGTCCCCTAGCTGGCCCCTGACTGGTATGATGTTTATGGAGGATCTACAACAGCTGCAGGAATGTAGAGAGGGTGGCAGAAGCAGATGGCTGTTGTGCAGAGTAGACAGCCAAGCCTGGTATAGAGTGATTTGGTTGGATACACTTTTCCAGGGTAAGTGATGATGTTACCCATAAATTGAGGTTCAGGTGATACAGACTGAGTATTACGGAAGAAGCTGAGTTTACTACATGCATCCCAAATACAAACTTTGTAGTTTTGCAACTATTCATGGCAAATTTGAAGAGTGTAAGCTGACAATTCAGAGTCATGTGAAAGGCTTAAAAGCTCATGGATGTGAAGATGTGTTCACTGGTGTAACACCATTATCCTTCTTAGGGTTGCTGAAGGAATTTTTAATCAAAGCACAACATCGCAGGGCATCTAGCCATCTCTCTCATGTTGGGTGACTTTGCTTCTGCTTCTTGCTCCTGTCCAAATGGGATGCCCCCTGCTGTATCTGTATTTACTAGATACCTAACCCTCACTCCTAGCCAGTATTGGGCCAGATGACAGACACACCTTTGCAAATGGACTTCCTTAAAGGCTAAACCTTGGCTGTAGAATGCAAGCTCTTGGTTAGAGTAATTTGAGCAATAAAAGCTCACATGGTCAGAGTGCACATTTTTCAAGGACTTTCAGTTCTACCACATTTGAATTAGAGTTTTTCCTACCAGGCCGAAAGGCAGGGGAAAAAGGCAAGTAAAAAGGCTGGGAAAATGTTCCACAGCCAGATTCAGTTCCCTTAGTGCCCCAAACTGATGGTTTTCCTTAGCCATAAAGTTAAAGAAATTTGCCTTAGGTAAGCAACACCCATCCCACCCCCTCTCCTTCCTCACACGCAACAGAAAGGCAGTGTTGTGCAGAGGTACTTTCCAGAGATTCAGTCAGGCATTCCCAGAGGGCGGTTCAGAACCTGTGTGTTTGCATAGAAAGCTCCTTCCAGTGTCTCCAGTTGAGGAAATCTTCAAGAGCTGATTCTAACCAACTAAATTCATTCATACCAAAAATAAAATCTAAGTATAAATCAGATGTCAGTTCTCAGAACAGGCCTGAAAGGGGCATAGGCTCTTTATTAATTCCCATGAAGTTTGGATAACTGAGGCACAGAAAGGGTGAGTACTCGCCCAGATCCCACAGGTAGTAAGTGGCAGAGCCCCACTAGCTGCCCAGACATCCCGCTCAGTGGCCTTCATTCTTCCCCATACATCAGGCTTCAAGGCAGCATTTAGACAAGACTTTGATGAAGTGGTGTTTGAGTGCACGTATTCTCCCTGAGGCAAACAGATGGAAATGCAACCTACAGTCAAGATTACTTGGTGAATATTAAGTACAAACAAAAAGGAATTAGTCTCTCTTAATGAAGGGTTCTTCAGCTAAGAGTCCTTGAGAGATCTTCTTCCCCCACAGAGGAAAGCACCAGCCAGAGATGACATGAATCTTGCGGTGAGGGCACCTCTTCCTTCCTCAGCACGTGCTGGGGACTCACGGGCCAAGGTTTGGTCTTCTCTTTTCCCTTCACTTTGCCACTAGAAGTTTCCTGTTAACCCCTTTTTGTCTTTGCTGTGTTAATACCATCGTCTACACCACCTTTTCAAACATGCTAATTGCCAGGCTTTGACCGCCACTACATTTTAATCTCTTGATTAAAACTTTATCCGGAAGCTCACTAGCAGCCCTTCCAGAGTCACGCTTCCGGCTTCACTCTACCCCACTGGTCTCATTTTTGGGGTTGTTTGGTTTGACTGTGTTCTGGGGTGCTTTGCTGTAAATCTTGTGTCTCTTCGAACTTACTCCTAGTCTAAGTCTGATGTTTTTTATATTCTTTTACAATACTGGGAGAAATTTCTGAGTCGACCATTGTCAAGGGTGTCCCCTGACATTTAGATCATTGGTGTGTTATTTTATTATGATTGTTTTGTTCAAAGCTTCCTGAAATCTACTGTACAGAGATGAAAGAAGGTTTCCTGGGGCTTCGAGGGAGAGGATGTGATGATATTAAAAATCTGGCCCTCTGCACTGGAGAAAATATAGGCATTAGCAGCACAGCTTCTCTGTGTGAGTAGTCCCGAAGAGTGGCACTTTTAAAAACAGGTTGATGTGACTGTTGTTAAGAATATTGGAAAAAAATCTCAGGAAAAGAAATATGAAAGCAAGACCTGATTTTTTTACATCTTTTCTTTGGTGTTTCCCACCACCAGCGTAGACCAGAGAACACAGTTGTTTATACGTCTTAGACTATTTACATATTCTATTCTGTAACATGAGTCCACCCCATGACCTTAGTGTAATATTTTCAATATATAGTACCTAACATAACAATAAAAATTGTAGCAATGCTTAGGAAAAAATGGAAATGCCCAATGGAGTATACAAATATCACTCTGCACCTCACCTTGCAAGCTCCGAAGTACTGTATCTCTGTTGTAGGAGTGTGTCCAGCAGCCCACACCTGTAAGTGGTCCCTTTATTAGCCTTATCACTTAACTCTCTTCAAGTGGGCCATCTGATTCTCTTTATAAAACCTAAGGGAGCCAACACAACTAAAAACCAGTGGTTTTAGGTGAAACCATTTCTTATAAAATAGGAAGTAATTTTGAAAAATTAGACTACTATGCAGATGCACATTGATTTAGGTAGGAAAAGGTAAAAGATGAACTTCCTCAAATTAAATTTTCATTTTACCTCATAGAGAAGAAAAGAGAAAAATATACCAGGATGAAAGATGAAATCTTAGAATAAAAGAAAGAATAATTTGGATAGATGAGCAGATTTTTTGAGTTCTTACAATTAGTACCCTTATGATAAAATGGTAGGTGCTTTCATTGCATATGGCAAAATGGCTCCAACAAAACAAAGTTCGAAAGTTGAATAAAAGAGAATTTATTCTACAGATCATCAGTTGGTATAAATTACAGACTTGGAAATAAAATAAGTAATACTGTCATACCCATCTTTCATCATTTAAAATGTCCTTTGAGTTATTTTCTAAGGCACACATGAAAGTGAGAGGATCAAAAACTCTTTATTAGTCACCACATATCAGAAATGACATAACTGTACAGGAGAGAGACTTACTGAAATTTTCACCAACACTAGTGGGAAATTTTGTACTGAATACATACCCTCTAGGCCACATTTTGGAAATCTTGGTTCTGGATGTAACCTTCAAGAGAACAGAGTCATTGTTTCTTTTGTTTACCACTGTGTACACTAAAGCAAAATCTGACATATGGTAGTCACTTGATAAATATTTGCTGTTAACAACTGAGTGGGTATTCCTTAGTGATTACTCTGATTTAGTTCATAAAGCTGTAGTGAAACTACTGTCATTTGTATACACACCTTTAGGTGATTGACTTCTCAAAACACTGTAACCCAAGGCAGTAGAGAGAGTACCTAGATGAAGTTGAAAGACTAACTACATTAGTATCTCACCCTTTAGCCAAAGGGATAGTGAAGAACCTTTTCTTCCAGATGAAAAGGGATGGGTGGAGGGCAGAGGGAGAGAAAGGAAAGGGGGTGAAAAGAGGGAATTAAGATGTGCTATGTACATGTGCCACCTTCCCACCAGGAATGTAAACATTATGTACTACACACAAGTACTAATAAACTAAAATTTAAAAAAAGTAATGAGGGGAAGGGGAAGAAGGATCAAGATGCATATGTATATGTATCAATTCCCCATGATGTGATGATGTATTTGTATGTATTGCAAACATACTAATAAAAATTTTTAAAAATAAAACATTGTTGCTAAAACAATATGCACACACTATGGAATAGAATGTAAAATTCAAATGATTCCTTTTAGATAGAATGAGACATTAGGAATATCTTTCTTACAGTGGCTTCCTCCCAAGATGCTGGAAGTTTAGGGTGACTCTTCCATGCCTTTAGGATACCTTCTCATTGGCACATAAATCATAGAAGTTAGATCTGGGCCTGTATGAGCCACCATTACTGAGTTATCAACTCAGTTTCTTTGGCTCTATTTTCTGCTACTCTGTCCTTTTGGATATTTTTAAAGAATAAATGGACTAAGTTATACTATATTCTTTAATCTTTTCATCCATTTATTTTTAATCTTTAACTTGATCAGCTATTACCTGAGCCCTCGCTTCCATGCAAAGCTTGTGTCTGAATTTTTACCAGGGTCCTTTTGTTATCTTATGTTTTAGGTAGGTTATTTGGTGAAAAGACTATGAGATGGAAGTCAATATGCATACATTTATTTGAGAATGTGCTCAAATCAATTCTTGGGTGGAATGAAGGGAGCAGGATTGTACAGAGAAAGGATTTGCCCAACAACACACTTGCGACAAAGGTGTTCATAACAGAATACAGAGTCGATCAGCCTGAAGCAAGGGATCTGGACCGCCCCCCCAAACCATAAAGCCCCTTCATCAGATGTGGGGGCATGGGCTGCCCTGTGGATGACGTGTGTGATCCTGGGCAGGGAGGCTCTAAGGCATTGGGGGTAATTCTTGGGCAGCAGCACCACTAAGAGCCTCAGTTGCTGACCCTTTAGCACCAGATGTTATCACCACAGCGTAAATCACTGTACTATTGTAGCATTCAAATATGCCTCCAGGGAGTCCCTCCTACCATGCTGCCTCTCAGGAAAGCAGTTTCATTACTGCTGAGTGTGTTGGCCATATCTGGAGCCATCAAATGCAATCATTTGGGAAGGAAAAACCTATCCATCTCTGCTGGGGCACAGAAAAGTCACAGGCCTTGACTTTATTACACTCCTGACAATCCTTACTAACTCCTGGGAACCAGTGTTCAACTTCTTTTCCTCAAGAAAAAATTTTCAAGTGTCCAGATTGCTGTAATTATAATAATTATAGTCCATTTTATTGCCAGTAGGGCCTGGGTTCATATTGGCAAAAACATATTTAAAAGACTGTGGGTCTATGAATTATTGTTCATGAATGTATCTCTTCTTGATTTATATTTTTATTTTTTGCCAGAGTTAGTTACTTTTGGTTTTAAGAATAGGGCTCCTAGAGTACTGTTACGAAAGATAATTGAGTGGGGGTAGTTGTTCTCATGACAATGCTTATAGATTGGTACTGGAAGGTCAAGGAATAGCTGAGGCAGCTCAAAAAGTGTCGGGTTTTTCCTCATAAGCTACTAAGGTCTCAAGGTTTTGGCTTTTCAATGCCAGACAGCCAGATAGCCAATCCTCTCTGTTCAGCTGAGATACTAAAAGAAGCCAGCTTGATCATCTTAGCTGATCATCAATGACTCTACCAGCTTTTAATACCAGGTTATGCCATACTCATCCTTAGTCTGTGTCAGAGTATCCTTGAACCAGGGGCCATCCTTGGTTCAATCAGTAGCTATCCTAGTTTTTTTAAATGGTCAGGCACTGCTTCTTTGAGTAAAAGTCTTGCAGCAGGATGAAACTCCTTGGATTTGGTAGAGATCATGACTAATATATGGTACTATTCATCTATACCATCATTTTGTGAGTATTGAGTGCCAAAAGTTGATTGTATACTTTGTAAATTGGTAGCTTTCTTTGTTGTGAAGTTACTCCTTTCAAATTTCATGAGATATGTTGAAGTCTATATAGTGTTTCTAATATTAATATTTTGTTTATATAAAAAGAAGTTTGAATATTGTGAAAAGTTGTAACAAATACATAATTATAGGAGTATTTCTGAAGAAAAACTACTTATTAAATCAAGGTTTTCCATGAGTATTGAGATAAAATTTAACATTTATTATTCATGTACACATGTGGTAAAGTATTACTGGCTTTCTTACAATAACTTCATATAAAGGAAATCACTTTAAACTCAGATAATCTTTTGAAGATTCCATCATGGATCCATGGATTACTGTTTAAAATTATAGCATATACAATAAATGATATATCAGATAGGATTGCAGACAACTTTAGCATTCAATATTAATAGGATTTTGGGATTTGCTGCTTATATTACTGTGCAGTCATAGCTAAACAAAACTATTAATGTGAACTTGACAATTGAGCAAGAGTAAGAATTTTTTATTTGTTAAATGGTAATGAAAATGAAAAGTTGCTTTGACAAGCAGTGAAAAGTTTATGAATGTAGAAGTACTTTCCCTTTAGAAGAGCAGGAATTTGGCCTAGACTTGGTAAAAAAAAAAATTATAGATGTATCACATTGAATTGGAGCATTGTGCATACTTTTTTGTAAATTCAAAACATTAATGATACTTAAAATCTCGATGAATTATTATAGAAGAGCACTATGCAAGCCATTCGGGGCTAGTTATTGTGTTTATTCCTAAATAGTTCCCTGCCCCTCCCTACTGATTGACATCCAGCCAGTTCGGCCAGCCTGAGACACTGGTGGAAGGATGAAAGGTAGGGGCAAAAGGCAAGTTCTCCCTCTTCCCCATCTCCTCAACTCCCCCATTCTCTCCTCCGGGTCTTCTCTGGACAGCCCCTTTCACCCAGTCCCCAACTTCTGACAGGCAGAGCCTCCTACTGTTTCAGCTTCTGCCAGGCAGCCCAGGTTCTGGGTTCTACTGACTTCCTCCAGCTTGCATCCAGCTGGCCCTACAGAAGCAGCAGCTCCCCCAACCCCAGTGGAAAATCTCTAGTTGCTTTCCTACACTCTGCTTGACCTCTCAGATCTTTCATCAACAGCATAATTAATTTCTCATGTTCAATTCCTTCTGTTTGAGATAGGATATGTTAGATTGCCTAACTGGACCCTTAATTATACTGACACTTCTCCATTTCCCATTCATGAAATAGCAGAACAGTAAGAGTGGACATGAAGACTTTATGTAGTCCACTACTTTGGAAAAACATATGTAAAGGTAGGGGTATTTTACAAGTATATTTTTAAATATACCTGCTACATATGTAATTTAGTCTTATGTGACTTTCTCCAACTTCCATCTTTTGGATTTTTCCCAATTTTTACTTACTTTTTTTTTCAAAGTCTTTGTACATGGAGTCAGACTTTATGAAGGAGTCAGATTTTATGCATATTTTTCCTTGGCTCAAGCATCTAAAGGATATCTCTTTGGCATATCAGATCCAGACTCCTTAATCTAGTTCTCACTGCTCTTCCTTAATCTTTTTCCTCTTCTCAGTAGCTTTCTAACCTTTTATCTTACTTTATGCTCCAGTGTAGCCTCTCTGCTCCAGTCAAGTTGTCTTGCTTTCTATTCTTAACATTCTGTTTCCTTTCTCTGCTATTGTGTCTACACCATCCTTTCTTATAACATTTGCGACACTGATAATACCTTATACAGTATATCAGCTAGTGATTAGTGGTTCCTCATCGTACCCATATGTAACATCTCCAGATCTTCTTCTTCTTAATTACTGGCTTTCTCTAGAGTTCTATTGCCTCATCATTCTAAACTCCTCCAAATACTCTCCTCTCTCCTAATAAGTTCAACTCCAAATCCATGATCTCAATCTAAATATACAGTCCTCAGACTTACTCTTAGGTGCCAGACTTTGTATTTCCATTTGACTGAACACCTGGTTGCCTTGCAGATACAGTGCATCGAGACTGGAAACGTCCCACTTAAACTCACTCTTATTTTCCCTACCATCGGCAGGCCTCTTGCCTAAGATTCCTTCCATTTAATTTAACATTTCCTCTCTAAACTAGTTGTCTAAACTAGAAACAGAGTATTCACTGGCTCTTCCCCAAAGTTTACCCTTTCTGTTCTAGCGTAATTCTGGAAGATCTGCCCCTCCTGCTCATTTGCTTTAGTCTTTTAGGACTGTTGTAGATAATCTCTTCAATCTCATTTCTTGCTTCTCTCTTCTGGCTGGTTAATGTTCCAGGAATCAAACTGGCTTTAACCTAATTCCTAAAATATATCAGTCTTGGTCTCGTCTCAGGAATATTTGCCTTTGCTTTTCTCTGGGTTCTTCCCCAAGTTATTTTTCCCCTCTCATTCATCTGATCTAAACAGGTTCTCTCTTATTCCACGATTGTCTATTACACAGCCTGCTATTTATACCTTTCATTACACTTTACCACAACCTGCAAATATTTTGTTCATTTGGTTAGTCATTTATTATCTGCCTCCATACTTAGAGTCTCAGCTTCATAATCACTTTGAGTTCAGTACATTATAGATGCTGAATAAAAACAGTTGAATAAAGGAATGAATGGCAGATTGAATTGAATGAACTAAGCAGGGGCTTTTGTCTGTCTCCTAGGTTCTCTGCATTCCTCCAAGCACAAATCTAATCACGTTATTGTCCTGCTTCAAATCCATTCATAATTTCCCATTTTCTGTAATAGTATTTTAACACTTAGCAAACCATTTTGAGATTTACAATTGTAGTGAGAATAACTGTTCAGAACCTTAACTTTAGTTTAAAACTACAGGAACAGAAGAATGAGTTCCTCACTCCTAGCCCAATGAAAGCCTTAAGCCAATGTTGGTCAACTGTCTGTTGTTTTGAACTCTATTTCCAGGCAGACAGGCAAGAGAAGAAAGCACTCAACTATGAACAAGGATGATCTGTGTCTCTTGACTTCTCTATTCCTTGTCTATAAAATGAGATTGTACAAAAAAACTCAAGGGTCCTTTCTGCATTGTAATTTTATAATTCTTGGGTACTAGAGAATTCTTCCAGGATAAGTTTTTGAGCATCAAATGAAATAATAAGTACATTGTGAAGTATAGTGCAAGTCTTATGAGTTTTGCTATGAGCCTGGTACCCTCCTTTAGAGCTTTTTATACTTGGGTTTTAGAAATGTTGATATAGTGATGCTGTATAGTTTCTGAACATCATTTGGATTGTTTCTTTTTGGAACTTGTTTTAGAACCGATGAAAGCAAGTGGTATTTAGAAGTGCTAGTGCCATAAATAGAATAAAAGGTGGAGCAGGGCAATATATCTTGCCTGCTATGTGCTGGTGCTTTATGTATGCTACATCTTAAAATAGTTTACCACTCCATTTTATACAGACACTTGCATCAGGTCGCGTAGCTAGCAAGTGGTAGAGTACTTTGGAACACAGTCTGCTCAGCTGCAATCCACTTATACACAGAAGCACTCGAAGCCAGATTCAGCTCTTTCTCTAACTCCTGTCAATGACATGAACACCTGTGCACTTCCTCTCCACATGTGGGGATGTAAGTGAACAGCAGAGGCGGCCTCAGAGAAGAGTGAGCAGAATGGGAAAGAGAACTCTCGCCGCACCCTCACCTAAGTTTAGGACCTATCCTTGGACAGGACTAGCTTTCTGGAGAACATCCCTGTCCACCGTCCATGATCCTCTTCTTAACAGTCTGTTGTGCAGTGCTGCGAGGACTGGGTACTGCCCTATGGAAAGCCTGTCCCTAGGAGTCAGCACTCATGCTTCCTAACGCACTCCACTGAAAGAGGTCACACACCGCGGGAAACACGTAACTAATGATCAACTTGCAATACAGCATCATCAGAACAACTTCTTTTCTTTTGGTTGGTTTATTTTAATGTTTTTTTCAGGTCCATAGATCTAGCAATCCCACTACTGGGGTATAGATATCCAAAGAAAATAAAGTTAGTATGCTGAAGAGACATCTACACTGCCATGTTTATTGTACCATTTATAATAGCCAAGACATGGAACCATTCACAATATTCGCAATAGCCGAGACACAGACTCAAGCTAAGTGTCCATCTATTGATGGATGGCTAACTAAAATGTGATATATATATATACACGGTGGAATACTACTCAGCCATAAAAAGCATGAAATTCCACCATTTGTTACAACATGGATACAATTTAAGTGAAAAAAGCCAGATGCAGAAAGAGTCATATGATCTCACTCATATGTTAAATCTAAAAAAGCTTGATCTCCTGGGTGTTGAGAATAGAATAGTGGTTATCAGATGCTGGGAGAATAGAGGGGAGGGAGGAATGGGGAAAGGCAGCAGAAATAACTTCTGGCCTTCTACTGCACAGTAGGGTGATGACATGTATCAATAATGTGCTATATATTTCAAAAAGCTAGAAGAAAAGCTATTGAAAGGTTTCATCACAAAGATAAATGTTTGAAGAGATAGATATGTCTATTCTGATTTGACCATTATATAATGTATTCTTGAAACATCACATGATCCTTTATAAATATGCATAAATTTTAGGTGTCAACATAAAAAATAAATTATGAATGTAATAATGAAAAAAGACATAGACAATAAATGAATACAATCAAGTATTTATAGATAAACTCTTCTTAAGGATTACTCTTTCTTCAAGTTCACAATAACCCACACACTTTGCTCTTTTTCTGGGGTGGGGTGTACTAGGGATCTGAGCTGCATCCCAGACCCTCTCCACCTTTTTTAAAATTTTGAGACAGGCTCTCACTAAATTGCTAAATTACCTAGGCTGGGCTTGAACTTGGCGATCCTCCTGCCTTAATTTCCCAGAGTACTGGGATTACAGGAGTGTACCACCACACCCCAATAAATAACTTAGCTTTAAAATATGGAAGGAAGAAATGAAAAACCATACCCATTTTTACTTTCTTTTAAAGATTACATTGTGCACATTAAAGCAACACCGAGATTCCATCTTATGACAAAAAGAATGGCTATCATCAAGAAATCAAATAATAACAAATGCTGGCAAGGCTGGGTTAGGGGAAATCTACATTGTTGGTAGGAATGTAAACTGGTACAACCAGTACAGAGATTCCTAAAACTAGAAAATCCAGCTGACCTAGTATTCTACTTCTAGGTATCGTCCCCCAAAAGTCATATCATACAACAGTGATCCATGCATGCCCATGTTTAAAGCAGCTCAGCTCACAACAGCTAAGTCTTGGAAGCAGCCTACATGCCTGTGAACAGACAGATGATAAAGAAAATGTGGTACGTATGCACCATGCAGTACTACTCTGCCATAAAGAAGGGTAAATTTGCGTCATCTGTAGGAAAATAGACGCACCTGGAGACCATACGTGAAATAAATCAGACATGCAAGTTCAAGTATCACATGGTTTCTCTTATATGAGAAAACCAAAATATAAATAAAGGACAAAGTAAAAGATAGATAATAGGAAGAAGATAGGTCTTTCTCAAATGGGGAGGGTGTTAAGAGAAAATGGGAGAGGGGAGAAAGAGGTCAAAGAGAGGAAAACAATGTGTTAAGTACATGTACCAACTCTTCAGGAGGAATGTAATCATTGTGTACTGCAAACATGTACTAATAAAAAAAAAATAAAGATTACTCTGATACCTACTTTAAGAAAAAAAGTTGAGGACATCATTATACTAATTATTTATCTGTATTATACTTTACTAATTTTAATCTATTATGTCAATTGTTCCAAGGGTTTTAGAAATAACATCTCCAATTCAACTAATTTTTAGTGAAAAATAGTGCATGTTACAAACACTTTTTTTTTTTCTTTTGTGGGTACCGGGGGTCGACCTCAGGACCTCATGCGCCAGTAGGCGCCCGTGCCGCTGAGCGTTATCACCGGCCCTTTTTTCCTATGTGGGTTTCTGGAGTTGAACTCGGGCCCTCGTGCTTGCCAGGCAGGCGCTTACGCCGCTGAGCCATCTCACTGGCCCACAAACACTTTCTTGAATGCTAAGATTAGTTTCTGTTTTAATAGTGCAAACCATTAGAAGGGATTACTGGTGAACTATAGATTAAAAATTACCATTCTTTATGTTACAGTTGAATGGGCCAAAAATAGTCCAGCTTCTTTTGCAGGACAAGGAAAAAATTGCCAAGTGTACACCTCCTAGTAAGTAGCTATGTTTACTGAAGATCAGGGGACGGCAGTAGCAGGAACAGGCAGAAGGACAAAGAGAAAAAGGAGGAAAAGGAACGCTCAATAACTCAGGCTTCAGTAATTAAAGGGTCACTTGCCATTCCATCTCTCGCTGGTGTCTGATCCACCGCCCCTGGCATCGCGCCCTCCCAAGCCCAAGCACCAGCAATCAAGAGGACAGAGCTGCCCACAGGTGAATGGGGGACCCTCCTGCCTCCGACTGTACTCAACCTACACGTCAGTGTGACACCCAGGAGCCAAGGCCAGGTGAAGGCGGGACCTCACAATTTATTCATTTGTTTAAACACTTAGTACTTCCCAGGGAGCCCTGCAGAGCGGTTACTGCGCAGGCCAGCGCTGGAGTCAGACTGCTTGGGTTATAGACACGCTCTGCCATTTTCGAAGAATGGGATCTTAAGCAAGTTGGTCATTCACACTTGACCTCAGACAACCAATACATATTTATTAAATGTATAAATAAGCTGAAAATGATTTAAAAAAACCTCTCAAAATGAATTTGATCTCCCGTGCGTCATGCCTTCCAGGCCGCTCAAATTCAGTGTAGGCGTGTCTTGACCTGGCGCAAATCCTGAGTATCCTGGACGAACTCCGTTGCTAAGAAAACTGTTAGGAGATCAAAGATTAAGTTGGGAAGATTCGAGTTCTCTTCAACACACCGACTATGGTCTTTTTGGTCCTTCAACTTCTTGGAGCACTATTCTTTGTGCATAAAGTGGGAAAAATAATAACTTACCTTACAGTTCAAAGGAGGTCATTTATGCGGCAACCAAGAAAGACACAAATGCTAAGACGGGCACAAATGTTCGTCCACGTTTTGCCCAGTGCCCCGGGATCAGCGGGCGATGGATATGCACCTCGACTCCTGAGCCTTCAGGTGTTAATATTTTTTCTAGGCACATTTCAAAGTGCTGCGCAAACACATGCAGCCCTGCGGGGCTGTGGGCGTGCTTTTGGGTGGGGACCCTGTGTCCTGCCCCACGGGCACGGTTCCACTGGCAGGTCACCCCCAGCCTCCCCTTGGCTCTGCTCGCTCAGGGTCCCCACTGGAAGCTGCGCGGTCCCTGCCTCTTGGCACCCGCAGGTCTGCGCCTGGGGTCCCTGGGGCGCGTGGCGCAACGCACCTGCGCTCGGGCTCTCCCCGAATCTCGCTCCAGCGCCCGGGGTCGAGAGTAGCTGTGCAGTCTCCAAACGGGCTCCCCACGTCTGCCTTAGGCGATCCGGTTTCAGTCCCCGGTGGTGGCCGCTCTCAAGCCTGGTTACACTGGACGTGTGCAGCCGGGAGAGCGCCAGGCTGTGGCTACCCGGGCCGCGGGGCACAGATGGCCCCGCGCGTCGCCCCGGCCGCGGCCCCTTTAAGAGCGGCCGGGCGGAGTTGGCGCCGCCAAGTTTCCTCGGCCGGGCCGCGCGCCCCCTGCCGCCGGGCCCGGTCCGCCCCGCGCCGCGCCCCCTGCCGCCGGGCCCGGTCCGCCCCGCGCCGTCTCCGAGCCGGCCCGGGCCGGGCCGCGCGCCTCGCCGGCGGTTCCCCTCGGCGGCCGGGATGAAGGTGACCGTGTGCTTCGGCGGGACCGGCATCGTGGTGCCCTGCCAGCAGGGCCAGCTGCGCGTGCGGGAGCTGACCCAGCAGGCGCTGGCGCGGTACCTGAAGGCCCGGGAGAAGGTGGGCCGGGGCCGGGCCGGGCCGGGCCGGGCGGCCGAGGCCGGGCGCGCACCTGCCCGGCGCTTGCTCCGCGGGGCGCAGCTGGGCGTCGCGGGGGCCGGGCGGGCGGCGCGCGGGGCGGCGGGCGGCGGGGCGGCGCGGCGCGGCGCAGCTCTCCCTCGGGCTGCCGAGCCGTCCGCGTCCTGCGCAGCCCGCGCCTCAGAACTTGGCGGCGGAACTTCTCCAGCGTGCGCACCTGGGCGGGAGCCGCGGCCCCGCCGGCCCGGCCGGCTCCGCGGCGGGAGGACGTGGAGGGCGCAGCGGCGCCGCCCTCACCTGCGCGCCGCGCCGTGCCGGGGAAGCTGTCCTGCGGCGCTGCCCGGGGCGGGCGGCGAGGAGCGTGTGGGCGCGGGCCGCTGTCCCGTCCCGAGCCCCTACCGACGAGAGAGAGGCGGCCCTGCTCTGTCCTCGGGGGCAGGAACAAGTAAAAAGGGACAACTCCAGTAGGAAGTACAGCGGTGTCGGAAACTAGCGGGACGCCGGCATCGCGTCAGGGTGGAGTAGCTTGCGGGTCCTCTGTGCGTTTCCTTCCCGGCGAGACCTGCAGGTGAAGG
Organism: Erethizon dorsatum; assembly: GCA_028451465.1. NCBI lineage: Eukaryota > Metazoa > Chordata > Mammalia > Rodentia > Erethizontidae > Erethizon > Erethizon dorsatum. The sequence continues at coordinate 31,251,805 of CM051835.1, read as the reverse complement.
CTGGGGAGGCACCGCTCAGTGTTCTGAATTCCCGCACGCGGCATTTTGTGTGGCCCGGGTCCTCCTGAAACAGAGCGAGGCACACCCTCTGGTTTTAGGGGCCAGTGGTTCTCCCCGAACTTGTTCTCATGGGGACTATAGAAACAACGAATTGGCCAATCCAGTGAGGGAAAAAAATAATTTCAGTTTTCACTAATGTCATGTAGGGTATACAAGAAATAAAAGAAAAATTTGCTCAAAGTGTATAGTTTAGGAATTTAAGAACTTCTATGCCTCCTTTAAGAATTATGTAGAGAAAAAAATGGATTCTGGGTATATAGATACGTATATTGCTTTGAATAATCAAGAATTGGAGAACAGTATAGTGAAAGGCCTATGAATCTGTTGAATAGAATCACCAAAGCTGAATACTTTACTGGTAGAATTGAGATAGTGGAGGGAGAAGAGTTCAAGTGTCCTATAAAGCAGTATGAGAGTCTACCCCAAAGTGGTTTTTTTTTTTTTTTTGCCGTTGTTACATTAGAATGTTATGCGTTGTCTGTCACACATAATTCAGTTAAAAACTGAGATTTCAACAAGTAGCAGTGGTCTTTGAAATCGTATTTCACTAACTTTTGGAAGTGGGCTAAAGTTAATGGTAACATTATCCCAGTTAATAATAACATTATTAAAGTTGCTCTCATTAAAGGATTGTGTTACTGAGATCATAAGTTTAATTTTATCTCATTATTAAAAATAATTCTCTCAAATCTTCAACATTCAGGAGTATAGGACAGGTCTGTGCTGTGCAAGCATGGAAGTAAACTATAAGCTCATAAATAATATGGAATTAACCAGGTGATTTTTTTAATGCCTTGTAATTTGATCTTAAAGCGTAGTTAAAAAGCAATTGATATTCTGGACTGGGAGCATAATTTATGTCACAGAACTTATAATGTAATTGCATGATTACTGTTATGACCAGCATTACATTTTTCTGTGTTTACAATTATATATTAGTGAATGTGACATTTAAAGGTCATCTACAGCTTATAAAAAAACTCCCTCTCATTTTTGGCTTTTAAAATTTCAATTTAAGCATCAAGTGATTTTTCCCCTCCCAGTATTCCTCTCTCCTAATTTCATTTTAGATAATATTATAATCGTAACAAGGCTTAACTAATAAATGGTATTCATAACGGAACTAAAATGTCACGAAGTACTCTGACAAACTCTTTTTATTCACTGAATTTTAAATATAATGGAAAAAGACCAGAAATGTAAAAATTCAATTTGAAAAACAATTTGCAATAAATTCACTTTCTGTAAATCAGTGAGATTTAAAAGGCTTATTTCCTTGGACAGTTTAAGCCTTGTGCTCAATAATAAGGTAAGAGCAACAGCTAACCTGCATTATGCTTACTCTAACTCCATAAAGGTACGCTGGCAAGAGCTGTACACTTCATACATGATTTAACCCTCACATCAACCTCAGAAGATAGAGTTCCCATTTTACAGATTGGGGAAAAACAGGCAGAAACACATGGCTAGTAAATTGCGGAATTGGCTTTGAACCCAGCAACTGTCTTTAGGCCCTTGCTGGAAGCCATTAACTACATAGCCTCATATGTTACTAGGTGTTTACCCACCTTACATTGTAGAGTTTGTTTTGAAGAGACAGTTTCCTTAATAACTGCTATAGTAACACATTAACCTCAAGATAGCATTTTTTTTTCTTTTGTGGTACATGGGCAGGACCTCATGTGTGCTAGGCAAGTGCTTACTAGGACCTACATCCCCAGACTGCAGTATAGCCATGGGGCATCTACAAGTGCTTATTGATTGAGTCCTTTATAATGCAGGTGTACACGTTGTGGGGAGAAGTCTAATTCTGAGGAGAATATTGCAAGGTTTACAAAGCAGCTATGAAATACAGTACTCGGCCAAATTACAAATGGGAAAATGGACAAGATCTTGTAGACATCCAGGAGGAGAGTGCTGTACTGAAACCAAAAATGGGCAAGGCCATCGGTGTAAGTTATTTCTTCTGTGGTCTTGACTAATTTAGATAGGAAAAAGGCAGGTCTCAAGTTTCTAAGGTTGAGGGAGAGTGAGGCCCAAGGTGGGCATTCTGGATTTTGTATTCCGCATCCCAGAAATAACTACCATCTGCTGAGGGTAAGCAGAGAGAACTGGTATTTGTGGAATGTTGGGAACCAGCTGAATAAACATCAGATAAGGCCAGAAGTAGGTGAGATGCTGAAGAAGCAGAGGGAGCATTTGGGACAGCTTTACTTATGTTCCGAAATCAGGGACTTTAAGGTTGCTGCTGGCATTTGATAAACTCCATGGAGGAGCAGAGAGAACTCTGGGATCCCTTATCTTTGGGTCCTGGTACTTTATCAGTGTCCCTGACTCTAAATCCAATTTAACGAAGTAGTTAGCGGGAAGGTAATTGTCTTCGTACATAACTTGTTAGGTGGGGACCACTGAGAAATTAGTTAAATTTATCATCAGAATTACATGTCACAGGTGAATGGATAATTGCACTGTAACCTGCTGAGCCTTTCATCTCTGCCTGAGTATCACCTGTAATTTTAACATTTTAAACAATGCAATGCCTGGGTTTCTTTTTCCAAGATTATCTTTACGTGGGTGTGGAGTGGGTCTGCAAACATAGGTATTTTAAAGAGCACTCTAGGTGATTTGAACACCTGGCCAGGGTTGAGAACAGCTAATCTACCATTAGGCTTTTAGAGTTGCTGAATTTAGATTTTTAAACTCTTACGGCAGATACTGCCATAGACATCTATAGATCAATGTTTCATTAAGTGATCGTCTCCCTGCTCTTATCCTAAGTGCATTCTCTACAAGGTATTCAAGTAAGTTATTAAATAGAACACATGTAAATGTGTAAATAGAACACACTAAATGAGTTAAAGTGAATAACAGGGGCCAGTGAGATGGCTCAGCGGCGTAAGCGCCTGCCTTGCAAGTGCGAGGGCCCGAGTTCGACTCCCGGATCCCACATACGAAAAAGGGGCCGGTGATATCGCTCAGCGGCACAGGTGCCTGTTGGCGCGCGAGGTCCTGAGGTCGACCCCCGGTACCCACAAAAAAAAAGTGAATAACAGAAAGACTTTCTAGTAATAAGGGTGTAAAGCGTAATCAGGAGTTGAATGAGATAATAAGTTCATAGGATAGTGGGCATGCTGGAATTTTAAAGAGCACATTTTTTTTTTTTTTTTTTGTGGGTACCGGGGGTCGACCTCAGGACCTCGCGTGCCAGCAGGCGCCCGTGCCGCTGAGCGATATCACCGCCCCCTTTTTCGTATGTGGGTTCTGGGAGTCGAACTCGGGCCCTCGCGCTTGCCAGGCAGGCCACTTATGCCACTGAGCCATCTCACCGGCCCCCATAAAGAGCACATTTTTAAAGAGCATCTGGCTGTATATGTGAGTGAGTGAGTATGTATGAATTGGGATTGAGATTGAACCCAGGGCTTTCCCATTCAGCTGTATCCCCATCCCTTATTAATGTTTTACTTTTGAGACAGGATATTGCTAAGTTGCTAAATTGCCCAAGCAGGTCTTTGAATTTGTGATCCTCCTGCCTCAGCCTCCCAGAATGCTGGAATTACAGGTGTGTGCCATCAGCATCCCTTTTGTTTTATTTATTATTTTTTGCCAGGGTTGGGGATTGAATCTAGGTGGGCATGTGCTTTACATCCCAAAGCGATTCCTTTTCATCCCCTTTCATTTTAAACAAAGAAAAGTTTGGTAGGCTTTTCAAAATTTATCTTTTCTATTTAGATGTTTTGAATAATTTGTTTGCTTTACAAGTTGGGACCAGCTTCCCAGAACCGGGAATAGTCTGAAGTGCTAACAACTCCATCCCCTGACTAATTATGGGATTAGAATCTCAGATTTGTGCAATAACAAGAATCTGGCATGATATTTTGTGGGACTAGCCTGGAAAAATAGACTAGAACTCTTGAATTTCTCAACTTCTCAGCTTCTAAGCTGCCTAAGTAGACTTAAGATTCTCGTATACATAAATTAAGCTTACACTGAATTCCTCAAATGCTTTTCAGTTTGTTGGGCACTGACTGACTGCAGTGATTTACCTTCTAATCAGCCCTCTCCTCTCCCGTCCTGTGGACTGCATGTCTGCAGGCCTGTGGAGAGCGGACTCCCGACAGCGAGGTGCATGCTTTCATTTGGTGTTGGTTCTACCCCTAGGCTGGCGTGGAGCAGCCTCTGAGTTTGCAAATATAGGGCCTCTGGGGCCTGCTGTACCCACAGACATTTTTTTAGGTCTGCTCATTATTACATTTTCACTTAATCATTGCCAGTGTTTTAGCACTTTGAAATTTAATGTAAAAAACCCTAATTTCTGTCTTCTTTTGGGGAAAAACAGAAGCTCTGACAATACTGAGTTTTACTTTCCCACCTGGCGACTGTCAGTAGGAGTTCAGACACTTCTGTTTTCTTTAAAAGGAATTATTAATGCACCAGTCTCTTTTATTGCCCAACCAACCATGAGGGAAAGTTGCTATTGTCATGCTTAACTTTGTAGTCTGTTCTTACCACTGATGGCCCATTTCATGCATTGTTGCTATCTGCCTGGCTTGCTGGCAGGTTTTTAAGTTTGTGCCCTTGGATCATTCCTCTCCCTAACACACACACACACACACACACACACACACACACACACACACACACACATACATATACATCCTCTCTGTATAATTCGCTGACTTGTACATAGGTTTACTGACCAAGGTTTGGCCATAGATGAATTCATTTGAGCTAAGTTAACTGCTGTGTGTGATGCGGGGAGCCACAGCCCTGGTTTGGTGCTCAAAGCCTTGGCTCAAATGGCTGACTTAACTTAAAGTCTTCATTTCCAGGCATTCTGTGCATAGATTCCCTTTGAGGAATTTGGGCAAATGGCAGTGTTATTGGGCTTGGATGACACTTTTCTGAGGGGATTGATGGTTTAAAGTGGTCTGAGGAGTCCGTTAAAAATTTGGAGCTTTGGACCTTTCTTGGAGAGTTGAAAGCAGTGTAGCCCAGTTGAACTTTCAGGGAAGATGGAAATGTTCTAGGCGCTAGCAAAATATGGCTGTTAAACATTGGGATGTGGCTAGTGTAACTAGAAAGATGAATTTTAAATTCTCACTGACTTTAAACAGCCACAGAAGGCTTACCTCAGTGGACAGCCTGGTGCCCCCTGATGGTTTGTCTGGCTGCGTTTGAAAACCACCGGTTTAAAGCTCAGATGCCAGGTAATGTGATGTTCTCGTACATATTGTTACTCTGTTCTCATGAGAAATTTGCCAACAGAAAAAGATCTTCATTTATTTCGTATTCACAGGTGGTAGAGAGACTTTAAATCTGAAATCCTCCACCTAGACACTACAATGAAAAGCAGCCGGGCTGTAGGGCAAGTTGCTGTCTGCCTCAGTTTATGCCTTCAGTGAAACAGCCTGAGGAAGTGTGTCCTCTGTTTCAGGTGCTAGATGGACAGTGGGCCTCAAAGAGCAGCAAATACAGTATCTGCAGTAAAATGTGGATGTTCCCACACTGTTAAAAACACTGTACATGCTTCCTATATATCCCACACTCTCATGGTTTTCTTCCTGCTTTGCTGGCTGTTCTCAGCCTCTTTGGCTGGTGCCTCCTTCCCCCACTACCTCTTAGCATCGCTGTGCCCAGGTCTCAGTTCTGACCCTCCTCTTGTCATCCCTCCCTGCTTAGTCCGTTGTGAGCTTTTCCTGTAACATGACTCCAAACACCATCTGTGTGGCTCCTGCCTGGATCTTCCTCTGAACTCTAAATTCCATGTACACCCTGCTCCTTGATGCTTTCACTGGGATAGCAGGTAGGCATTTTACACATGAGTTCTTAATCCCCCACTTCAAATCCATTCCTTCTACAACCTGAACATGGTGTTAACGAGTGATGCCATCTTTCCTTGTTTTTCCACACAGAAATTAGATTTGTGGAGGGGTCCCTCCATTCCCTAATAAGAATAGCTCACTGTGCCAAAACTGTTTCTGCAAACCCTAGGGCTTATGCTGAACACCTGCTCCTTTTCAGGGGCAAGAGATGCTTGACCTTTCATACATGTTACCATGTAAGGCAGGGGGTGCCTTCCTGACCAGTCCCAGGGAAATCCCTGAGTATGAGGCTCTAATGGGCTTCCCTGGCAGGCACCATTTCACGTGTGTTACCACAGCTCGTTGTTGGGGGAGTTGAGTGTGTCCTCTCCAGGGAGATGACCCTGGGAAGTTGGTACCTGGTTTCCTCCAGACCTGGCACCAGTTGCCTTTTCCTCTGGTGATTATGTTTTGTGTACTTTCTCTGAGAAATCATAGTGGTGCTATGACTGTATCTTGAGTTCCAAGAATTCTCTTAGTGAAATTGTTGAACCCAGAAGGTCTTGAGGACCTGATATGTCATCATCTAGCTCTCTGAGCTCAGCTCCTGCCACCCCGTCTCATGGTGCCCCAGCCACACCAGTCTCTTCCTTGTCGTCAGACATTCTGTACAGGTGGCCACCTCACGTGCTGCTCTCTTGTCCTTAAGAATTTTCTCCCAGTTCTTCACTTGTCTACTTCCTCCGTCCTTTCCATTTTAAATGATTGTTTCCTTTTCCTGGAAGCCTTCCTGATGCACTTATTATTATAATCCCTCTGATTGCCTTCTCTGTTGCTCTTCCTTGCTTTGAATCTATTCACAGAACTTACCACTCCCTAGTGTGCTACTTCTTTTAATCTTATTTATTGCTCCTCCCACTGGAGTATTAAGTTCAGTAAAGGTAGAGGCCTTTGTCCATTTTATTTATTGCTGAGCCTCTGGCTCCTAAAAGAATGCCAGGTACATAGTAGGCTGTCAGTAAATTCCTTTTCAAAGAGATAGCTCCTTTACCATGTGTCCATCAGTATGTGTTGCAGTTATCTCCTGCTGCATTTCCAACAGCCCCAAAATGTAGTAGCTTAAAATAACACCCACCAGCATAGTTGTGTAGGTCAGGAATTTGGAGGGGGTGGTGGTGAAGGCTTAGTGTCACGCTCTCCAGTTCTGGGATGTTTCAGATCATGTCTTTATGCCATTGCTGGTGAGGTGGAGCCCTCATTCACCTGGTTGTCTAATCCAGAAACAGGAATATTCTTCACTCTGTGATAACCTCTTCTCCACCCCCTACCATGTGCTCAGTTGGTCAAAAAGCTCCCGTGATGCTTTGAAGTGCTTCCTCTTTTCCACTCAAGGTCATTCCATTTTGTGTTTCTTTCATGGGAATTTGCACTAGACCCTTAAGTGGCCTTCCTGTTTCTGCTGGCTCCCAAACCATTTTTCACTAAGGACTTTCCCATGCAAATCTAATGATGTTAACAGAACTGCTAGCAATATTTAAATGGTGCCCATTGCTTTTAGTTGAAAACCCCATTTGCTTACTTTTCCAGTCTCTTTAGCCTTTTGTCCCCTTGGAATCTCTAGATGCAGTTTAAGGTTTGTTCAGATTTCCTGCTGTCCTGATCAGTCCTCCCCTTCCCTCCAGCTTCCTTCTCTCTTCTCTTTAGGGCTCCTCCTTCCACTTCCCCCTCACTGTGGCTCGGGGGCCTCAAGTTTCTGTTCCCAGAACTCTGCCATGTTCGTGATCTGATTTTTGTGAAACACATCTTACATTATGGTCTTTGTTAGAGGCTGCTACGTAAATGGGAACCCTAAATCTCAGTGACTTGTCACAGCAAGAGGTTCTTTTCTGGGTGGTCGGGTGTGAGCAATGCCTACCGTTGCCATTGCCCTCAGATTTTTCAGCAGATCTTCTGCCTGTGCGGACTGATGTATACAGCGTGTATAAGTGGAAGACACTCTGCAGGTTCAGTGTCTGGCCTGGATGTGACGGATTGACTTGTGCCGGAATTTTCCTGGTGAGACTAGCCATGTGCTAAGCCTTCCTGGGTAGAGTTGAATAAGTGGGCAGGCTCTGCCCCAGCTGCAATATCCTGTGAACTAGTCAAGAACAGTGAATGCATCTTGTTTATTTTCCTGTCCCTGCTTTTAGCACAGTAGCTGGTACGTAGTCTGGGTACCAAAATTGTCTGTTAAATGACATGAAATTTTGCATTTCTTTCTTTTATAAAAATGAGAATGACCCTATAGTTAGAATAGTGTTTGTAAGTTTGAATTTGTTCTATGTGGTAGAGTGTTTTTTTAAAAGTCTAAAGGCAACTTTTCTCTTGATTGTCTTCAAATGCTTCATCATATCCCCATTTGCTCTAGGCAGTAATTGTAGTGGTCCATTATATCTGCTACACTGATTGTCTTAAATAACAGCTTCAGATTTTGACAGGTTGACTCACTTCTCAGAGTTTTGAGACTGAGTGCTCCACAGTTCTGATTTTTAAGGAAGCAGCATCATAATGATTTTGCTTCATGAAGATTTGTGCAATGCAATCTCTCATATTTGAGAAATGTTTGATTTTTCAGTATCATACTTATTAATTTCATGTTGATTTTTAAAAGTGATGCTGGATTATCTCAATTTTGATGGATTCTTTACTTTTGACAGGCATGATATCTGTGCCTGGAGGCTGCTAAAATTAGGTTTGCCTCCTGTTGCTAGGCTTTCCTGTTCTTTTGATTGCAGGACTATCATTTTGGATTGTGCAGAGGATTTCAAGAGACAAGCTATTTAAAAAAAGGTTTTACTCCTGATTTAGTCTCTGTCAGATGAAAGTGTGGGCTATGTTGCTCCTGTCCTCTGGCTCAAGGTGAACTTATTAAACTCTCTGGGTGGTTCTGGGCTCTGGAGGAATAGGGAATAGGCCCAGCTTGGTGACGGAAGCAGATGACAGAAGGGATGTCCTTACTTAAGTAATGTCCTATTGGTAAGACGGAGCCACACCAAGAGGCAAAACAATCAGACCCATTTTATTGCTTCACTTGGCACAGAAATTAAGGGTTTATTGGGAGTTCCAGGCTCCTGATCCCTTTATAGACAGATTTGGGATAAGTTTTGCCACTAGTGTTTTACAGAGGTATGAACTTTATAGAATTGGCCTGTAGGCAAAGATGGGCTTTTTTTTTTTTTTTTTTTGTGGGTACCGGGGGGTCGACCTCAGGACCTCGCGCGCCAGCAGGCGCCCGTGCCGCTGAGCGATATCACCGGCCCCTTTTTTGTATGTGGGTTCCGGGAGTCGAACTCGGGCCCTCACGCTTGCAAGGCAGGCGCTTAAACCGCTGAGCCATCTCACCGGCCCAAAGATGGGCTTTTGACAAAGATTATGTAGATAAAATTTGTGCTTCTCCCTGTCTGGAAGAAGATGGCCTCTTTCTGCAGAAAGGAGCAGAGGTATCTGTCTTAAGGGTAATGGGAATCAACTGCAGTCTCTTAATCCCATGTGCCTTATATAAAAATGTGTTGTGCATTCAGTGAGGCCTCAATCAGACCTGCAAGTAGGTTATGCTTTGCTGCTGTTCTCTATACCATCTGAAATGCATTTTAGTCACTTAGGAGAAGGTTAGAGAGTGACTTTGGATCAGGCATTGTAGTTTTTGCTCGGGACATAGAGGAACATAAGGCACAGACCCTGCCCTCAGCGGACACAAAGGGCAGAGTGGCAGTGTAAGTAAACAGCACACGTGTGGTAGTGGGACTGCAACGGGAGTGGACGGGGAGCTTGGCTTTGGGCACAGAAGGTGGGGAGTTGTGCAGGTTTCACTTTGAGCCGTGCCTGGGCAGCGTTTTGATGGATGACTGGAGACTTTGACACTTGCCAGGGAGTCTGGAGGTGGAAGAAGTGGCCCAGGTCCTGCTCTGCCAGTGGAGCAGGAGGAGGAAATGAGCTCCGAGGCTTGGGGTTCTCTGCATGTGGTCATGGAAGTGAAGGTGGGTTTAGGGGACAGGGCGCAGGCTAAGGCTCTCTCTAAAGTGCAGATTTTGTGAAGCACCTGTGTTCCAGCACTGAGGCCCTGGGGGCACGGAGATAAGTGAGACATCGTTGTGCTTCTACAGAGCCTCCAGTAGGGACAAGAGTGGTGGAGGATTAAGGACAGATAACAGGCTGGATGAGGACTGTGAGGGCCTTGGAGGTCACCGCCATGAGTTCACAGAGATGCGTTTCCTGCGTTGTTGTCAAGGATGGGATTCGAGTGCAGCTGTGGAAAATAGTGTGGTGTCCAGAAATAAGTTATTAGACTAAGTTATCGTGTATGAACTGTGTTGATGGCTTGTAGACTTCTTTTTGATAGAGTCCTGTATTTGTCCCTCCAGCTCATTACTTTCTTCTGGTCCCTTGTGCCCAGGAGGCCGAGCATTGTCTACTTCCTTGCTCTCCGGCTTTAGATTGGGTCAGCCGTTAAGGAGGCCCCAGCAAGAGGCCCCTTGGCTGCTTCTCTTGCTTTAATGCCACTCCCATCAGCTGCCTCCCCTGTACCAACGTCACTCTTTCCTTGATACCCTTGGATCCTAGACTGTGGCAAGGGCTTGTCCCTGTTAATGATTCCTATCCTTTGATTTCCCATAACCCTGGCAAACCTTCATAAATAATTTCTCGTTAAACACTAAGTGTCTAGTTTGCATGAAGTGTCTGTTTCCTGCCAGGATTTAGAATGAAAAACACAGTAGGAAATAAAGTTTTCCTTCATGACCCACAACATACACATACAGATAAGTCAGAAGATTCATGAAAGAATACTTACTGTGAATGACGCCTGTTGAGTTTTTTGCTCAGTTTTGCTTTATCCTTTAAAAAACTAATAGTTGGGACATGCTAAATCAATTTCGATGGCCATTAACAAGTTAGGACCCATACTTAGAAAACCAGTGGGGCCGCTTGATATTTCGAGATGTTGGAGTGCCATCAGGACAGGTGACTGTGGATTCCCCATGGTTCTGAGATGTGATTGTTATGGATTAAAATAAAGTGTGAGGCCAGAGTTCAGTTCCTAAAATGAATTTCTTTCTGGATTATAATGCCAAGTACCTTATATGTATAATAGAGATGAGATTTGGATTTCGAGCCCTGCAGATGGGAAGCGTGTGACAGAGAGTCATTAGCCCGGAAGTCCCTGCAGTTTGATAGAATCTGGGAAAGATCGAGTTCCACTTGTCATCTCGACTTCCTTCTGTGACAGAGTGATAGTATTGGTAACATTAAATACTAGGTCTGGATTACTTACTTTTGTAGGGAAGAGTTGAGGAAATGTGAGATGGATAAATAATCCTTGCCTCTGTATTTTAAGGCACATTTGTAGAGATTCAGTGGGCTTGAGTTTTGACAGCAGTGTTTGATCAGACACATTTTCCCAGAGTCTTAAGAAAAGCCTTAACTGTAGTTCGGAAATTTCTAGTAAAACATTTTTTTTTTTTTTTTTTTTGTTACTGTGACTAGATTTGCATTTCAGATTTTTCTCCTCTTTGTTCCACTTTTTTCAGTGGGTGAGGAAGGACTGCCTGGAAATTCGACTATAGATAGCGAGGGGACCCACATTCTATCAGATTCTTAGGGGCACCATGACTAAGTACAATGAACTGGGTGCCTTAAAACAAGAGAAATTTATTTTCTCACAGTTGTGGAGTTTTGAGGTCCCAAGTCCAAGTCCTAGCAGGGACGTGCTCCTTTCAAACCCTCTAGGTCAGGACCCTTTTTAGCTGGTTTTAGGCATTCCTTAGGTTGTGGTAGTGTCGCTGCAGTCTTTGCCTCCCTCTTTATGAGCCATCTTCCCTCTATTCATCTCTGTTCATTCTCCTCTTATGAGGACACCAGCCCTGTTGGGACAGGGCATACTCTAATGAGCTTTTAACTTGATTGCACCTGCAAAGCCCTCATTTCTAAAGAAGTGTCACATTCACAGGTTGGAACCTCAACACATTCCTTTTTGGGGAAGGATATAATTCAACCTGTAACAATTGCTATTCTATTTAGTGCATTGTTTTCTCTTTTCAGTAAGAGACATTGGGAGAAAGCTGTTGATTCTTTGTTACCTCCTCACGATGTTAGCATTCCTGAAATTGTTTGCTCCAAAATGGTACACAGATAACCTGCTCTCTGTTTTATTGAGAATAGAAGGTCTTATGATATAATATTGCTTATCTACTACCCTTATGCATAAATATTTTGGCATCTGTGTGCCTGTTCTTATCTGCCTCGTTAGGTGACACTTTTGAGTGTTATGTGTGAACTATATTCCATCACATCCCTTTGTGATTTTCTTTAAGAGCCTTGACTGAGGCTCAGGGACTACTATGAGCTGAATTTCTATTTAGTATAGAATGAAGCTGTCCCACGGTGGGGCATGTGTGAGCACCTGTCATGTGTTACAGCGTTTCTTTCCATCAGTGCCTTATCATTTAGTTAGAGATACCTGTGTACATGTCGGAAATTAAGAAAGCAACAACCGGTGCCAGACGAGCTCCTTTGGCATTCGGAATGGAGAGAGCACATAGTAGGCTGGAATGGCCAAACAGGAGAAATGGCTAGATGGGATAATTTTTTTTTTTTTTTTCTTTTCTTTCCTTCTTTGTTTGCAGTCTCACCATGTAGTTCAGACTGGCCCTGAACTCATTATGTAGCCAAGGCTGGCCTCAAACTTGTGGTAATCGCCTACTTCAGCCTTTAGTGTGCTGGGATTACAGGTGTGCACCACCACGCCTGGCTAGATGGGATAAATTTCTAAGGAATAGAAAAAGGAAATAGAAGCATTACAGTAGTTCTCAATCTGTTGATCCCAACATCCCTTTACAGTGGTACTTTAGAGGACCTGAAAGTTTTTTTGTGTATTATGTTAATCTATATTTATCATATTAGAAATTAAAATTGAGAAACTTAAAATACACATAGTTGATTTAAAGTAGCAGCAGGCTCATTCAAGTTAAAATCAGTTATTTTGTGAGAATAACTATATTTTCAGAAATAAGAAAATCTAATGAGCATAACACTAACATTTTTTGCAAGTGTCTCTAACATTTGGCTTATTAGAGCTGTATTTTCAAATCTGCTTTCTCATTCAGTCAGTTGAGTATGTTGTTTTGGTTGAAATATATGAAGAAAATTCTTCCTCACAGCAGATACATAGTTGGAGCAAGGAGGAGCATTTCAGTAGCTTTGTAAGATAATTATAGTTAGGATTTTTATAGGTATATAACAAAAAACCAGTAAGTGATAGTTTTATTCTTTTTTTTAACAAACTGTGACATAATATATGTATTTTGTTTTAAGAAAAAATTCTTCAATCAATATTAGTACCAATTAATCATCTCATAAGACACAAATGTAATTCTGCAGGTGGGATATTAACTTAGTTTTCGTGTTTATAGCCAGGTCTTTCACTTGAGGAGTCACTGTGTCATCCATGCAGTGCTGGTTTTATAGGCATACAGAGTGCAAGAGTTATGGGGTCAGGGAGGCTTCCACCCAGGAGGCTAGGCAGTGAGCCGTGAGAGGGCCACATGTGAAGCCATGGGAGTGAAGCTGAGCATGCCATGGGAACCTCAGGAGGTTAGAGATGCCAGAAACAGGGAACATGTGCTGAGGAAAGCGCAGGCAGTGAGGTGAGCTATCCAAGAGAGGCCATGAGAGCTGCAACCAGCAGTTCCATAGGGGTGGGGTGACCCAAGCCCTTTGGAGCTCATACCTGACTACCACCTATCTTTGGTGCTGCACACAGAACTTTAGGATTTAATGTTTGCTGTGCTGGGTTTCAGTCTCGCTTTGATCTGCATCTACTTCCTTTTTACCACCGCTCTCTTCCAACGCTTATTTTTTTCCCTTTTGGAATGCAAATGTTCACCCTGTGCCATTGAATGTAGAAGGCATTTAACTTTCCTTCTGTTTTTTTTTTACAGGGGCTCGTAACTAAGAATTTGCCTGGAGTCTCAGGGGAGACTTTGAACTTAGACTTCCCAGCAATGCTGGAACTGTTAAGACTTTGGTGACTCTTAGAGATGGACTAAAATGCATTTCGCAGAATGAGATGGACATGAGTCTTTTAGGGGCCAGGAGCTGAATGATATGGTTTAGATCTACAGTGTCTCTCGAAGTCTCATGTGTCTATTGGATATGGGGGTTTGGGAAGGGATTGGATCATGGAGGTGTGATACTCAACAGTGGATTAATCCACTGATGAATCCATAGCTGAGCTTGCTGTTAGGAGGAGGGGCCTGGGTGGGAAGAGGCAGACCACTGGGGTGTGACCTGGAAGAGTTCATCATCCTCCCTGGCTCTTCCTTTTGCTCTCTGCTTCCTGGCTGCCATAGGTTGAACACCTTTGCCTCTGCCAGGTCTCTCTGCCATCTTGTTTCTGGGTTGGAGCCAGCTGACCATAGACTGAAACTGTGAGCCAAAATAAATCTCTCCTTTAAATTGTGGGTTTGGGGTGTTGCATCTCAGCAATGGAAAAGGAATTAAGATAGGAATCATGCACTATTTGTCCTTTTGTGAGTCGCTTATTTAATGTGATGTGGAATTGCCGGATCACACAGTAATTCTATGGTCAAGTTTCTGAGGAGCCGCCATATTACGTTTCACAGTGGCTGTACCATTTTGCATTTATACCAGCAATGAATGTAGGGTCCAACTTCTCTGACTCCTTGCTGATGTTTATTTTCTGCTTCTTTTTTTTAATAACAGTTATTCTAATGGCTATAAAATGTCTATTCTCTTTTAAACCATTAATCTACTTTTAAATATAAAAAGTTACGAATTTATTTTATTTTATTTTTAATTTAATTTAATTTAATTTAATTTTTTTGGTACCAGGAATTGAACTCAGGACCTTGTGCTTGCCAGGCAGGCACTGTGCCACTGAGCTATATCCCCGGCCCCACAAATTTATTTTAGAATAAAGTAGTAAAATTTAAATTATAGTTTTCATAAAATTAGAACTTTGAGAATAATTTTTGAAAAGATTTAAAGTATTAGATTTGTGAAAGGGTAAATATAAAGAGCAGATAACATTTTAGAATTAGGGAAAATGTCTGGCCCTGCAGATGTCCTGAGAAGGTCTTGGGACTCCCAGCGGTCACAGACTGCACCTGCAGAACTGCATGTAGAATTAGAACTATGTTCACAGCTAGTTAGGGCATCAGTTTTTTAGGTCTATAAATAGCTATTTATCTTGGCCTACAAATTTATTTACTGATAACTTCAAACAGAGTTTTCACAACCTACATCGAAGTTTTTATTTAAAAGCCACAGCAAAAGGAATAACAAATGAATCAGTTGCCATAGAATTAAGTAGGAAGAGGAGGAAGGTTCTGTCACTGCCTGGAGATCTGTGCAAGCCTGGCCACAGAAGGTGAGAACAAAGCAGAAATATTTGAAGTCTATACTTAATCTTTAGTATTTTTAAGATCATCTTAAGGAAAATGTACATATCAGACTTCAAGTTTCTCTGAAGCAGCAGATACAAGTATTTAAAATAATTAAAATGTATTGTTAGAATACCAGTTGGCATTTGGGGAATCCTATGGGTATGCTTAGAATAGTAGAACGGGAAGTGAACAAAGCAGTCTCGCAATGATTGACATTTTATTAATGAAAAAATTATAAGTGTCAGGCATATAATTTTGTATTTTATGACCCAAATACACTGTCACTTACCACAATATACCAAAAATATCAACATTCAGTGAGAGAGCAATTTATTTTTGAACACTGAGAGAGGCAGAGCTGAATTGCAGACTGTCCTGAGGTCAGGTCTGCCTCACCTTTTTGCTTTCACTGCAGTTTACATATTTAGGCATTCTTGCAAACAACAGCTCTAAATATGGTCTCTACGTGTATAGCTCATGTCTTCTTAGGTCACAACAAAAGTTGTGATCAGTCATCTTTAGAGTATGGCATCTTTTTACATTGATTTATAGATCAGTGGTGGCGAACCTCTGGCGTAAGTGCCGCAGCAGGCTGTTTGTGTCAGTGAAAGCTCTGAAAGGTCCACAACACTGATCTAGATAGTGTTTAAAAATCATAATGCTTTTCTTTATATTCTACTTCACAGAATAGATTTCAAAGTTTAAATAATATACGAGTATCAACAGATAGGTTGAAACTACAAGATATGTAACAGAGAAGTAACCACCAATTAGATAATAGACATCATATGTGGACTGTTTATCATTGTATTAACTGAACATCCTACATCCATGCAGCACACAGATCGGGTTCTGCTGTTTTGTTTGGGTAGCTAGTTGCATAATAATAACACAAATATCTTTGTGTAAAAGTTGTTCAAGAGAAATTTTAGTTTCTTTCTCTTTGGCTTTAACATCATGAGGTATACAATTGTGAGTCCCATGTTAAATTGTTCCATGCAGTAATAGTGAAAATCTATGGAAAGGGAGGATAAGGAAAGAAAGTAAGAAAACTACATGTGTGTGCACAGAGTGGAGGAGGTGGTCCTTGATGTGGAGTGTGCAGTGCACACAGTCATTTGCTCCTGGAGCCACAAATGTCACCATGTTTAACATCAAGATGGCACCCAACAAAGTGCTTTTCTGCACACTTCCCATGCTGTCTGCTGTTAGGATCTAGACTGTTGGGCTAAGTTTTGTTTTAAGTATGTGTGAGTGTGTAATAGTACCATAGGAGACAGTGGGTTCTGTGACCTTGTCTGCTGAGCAGTGCTCATGGAGCTGGAATCCTGGGGGAAAGCTTGTTGTACTTCGAATGAGCTATGCCTGTACCCAAAGAGTGTCTGGTTCATTACTCCCAGTGGGCAGGGTAGGGGGAAGTGTACAGAATCTGTCCACGTTTGTGAAGGAGAGAGCTCTTGGTTCTTGATGGGGCTGGATCATACCTTACTTTTACTGTTGATGTTAACCTTTGCATGGATAAACTTGCTGCTTTGTATATCCTCCTACAAGTATCTTAACCTGTCAAAGAATAGCGGATAGAGTGAAATTTGCCAACTTCGTTGTCCTTCTGGTCATGATTATATCTATCCAACTGGAATAAGGGACGCAGTCTTGGAGGATCAGTGATTGAGAATTTTCTTAGGAATAGAGAGTCTTCATTGGCTGGATTGGAGCTCTATTCCAGAGGCAAGGGAAGGAAGTGATGATGAAGTGATACTGATGATGCTCAAGGCAGTGTTTCAGGTAGATTGCTGGGGCCAGTGTACATGATGTCTTGGAGGTAGGAGAGAGCAAAGATCAAGTAGACAAATTGGTATAACTGAGATGTGTAAATCCTATTGGTATTAGTTAGATTTCTGCATATATTATTTCTAACTTGTGGCAGTACTTAGAGTAGAAAACCCGTTAATTTAGACTGGCTGACAAAGAAGGTCAAATAGATCCTTGTATGGTTTTGGGAAAAGTATTGGACTTGGAGTCTGGGACCTGGGGTATAGTTCAGTTCTTCTGTGAATGTGATTGAGCTCTGAAACTTCTCAAGGCCCTTAAACTTCTCAAGACCTAGGCGTAGACTAGCATATCTCTAAGGATCCTCCCCAGCCGTAAAACTGTTTTTACACTGTCTGATTTATTACTTTCAAGTATAATTTCTAAGTACTATCCTCAACATGCTGCCAAGGAGTGGTCTTTTAGGGGCCTATTATGATGAAATATGATGAATAGATGACTCATTTGTAATTAGCAGTGTGTATTTTCATGCAAACAGTTTCTGAGCTCTAAGTTTCTCCTAAGATTTTTTTCTCCTTTAGAGTTAATCCGTTGAAATTTTGTTCGCATATTTAATTTATTTGGAAAATGAATTTTCTGAAATATACATATTTCATTTCCATGTTAGATTGTAACCACCTTGAAAGCAAGATGCCTTGTTTTGTTTGCTTCTTGTTTATTCATCAGAAGGAAAGTATACAGAGTAAGCATAAGAGTAAGTAGCCAGAGAAGAAACTTTGGATCAAATTATTATGAACTTTGAAATATTATAACATAAATAAATAAAGGCTTACATCTGTGATATTGCTTGCTGTCCAGAATTACATAATGTGTTTATACTTGTCATTGTTGTGACTATATGTAGGTGTGACTGAGGATATTAGTCAAAATGAACTGCTACAAAAGAAATGGAAGTGTTGATTTACAGTCATGTAGCGTTTATTCTTTACACCGAAAGGAAACATCATTTTCCTGAGATCAACCTTTGAGTAACTTCATGGTCCGGCCCACTGGCTTAAGATTAGGGTAGGGCGAAGCAAAAGTCAAGTCAAGAGTTCAGAAGTGATAGCAGCCAAATTACGCAGAGAACAAAGCACGTAGTCAGCTTTCTCAGAAGGAACAGAGTGCTTTTCGTGAGGAGGGATGAGTTTTGAGGTGAAAGCTTTCTGAGAAATGGGGTGCCTGGCTTCTACTTGTTCTACAAGAAGGGATGAAAAGAGGCTTGGGGAAGGGTGAAGAGGAGGGCGCCTGCAGTGCGGACGAGGGGAGAGTGACACACATTGTTAGGGAAGAAGAGGGGAGGGGAAGACCACTCTGGAGGGGCCCCTCATCCTGCAGGATGTAGCCCTCTAGCTCCACCAGTAACTCCCTAGTCTGTCCTTGAATTTTAAGCCAGGACATGAGTTAATGTTCATAATTATAAAGTCTAACATCTGGGCTGCCTGGCATGTTTAAGACATTGCATCAAAAACCCTTTAAAAGAGATGTTTATTTATATATTTAATTTACTGTCAGAAATACTTGTGTAAATGCAGTAAATACATACTTTTGCCTGTCATTATCATAGTTGTTTGGCCTTCTGGTTCAACAGGTGGATGCTCCAGACAGCAGTTTAAATTTTGTAAATGAAAGTTATGAAGCCAACTCTTCATTCACGTGACTAATATTCACTGGTTGGCACACGTGTCAGAAACTTTGCCTGCCATTGGAGCTAAAATAAGGATGATATATGGTTCCTGGTGTGTTGTAAGAAATTATAATTCTGTCTGAATTATAATCACATCAACTGTAATGCACCATGTCTCAAGAAGTGCCTTGCAAAATGACTACTCTGAGAATTTGGGGGCATAGAAGGTCTCCCAGAGGAGATAAACCTTGAGACTGCTCTGCTGCCTTAAATTGCTGACTTAAAAATGACCTGTGGATGAAGCCATACAGACAGTATGTCATCAGAGGTGACAGGACAGCCTAACCTGGCTGCTGGCTACATCACTGTATCCTGTCTGCTCCTCGACTCCTGGGGCAGCTCGTGCTTTCCTTCAGGTGCGATGCTGGAATGAGGTGGAAGGGACCAGAAGTTGGTGTGAGTCTCATGTTCTGCAGTCTCCATGCTTCACCTGTCTATGCTAACGTCTCACTCTTGCTGTCTTTCCCACTGGAACGTAAGCTTCTCTGTGGCAAGATAACCACAGAGATATTGATGGTGGTGCCATGGGTTGATAACACCCGCACTGCACACTAGACAGTGTGCATGATCTCATCGGGTGCCTGCTAGGGGCGAGGGCAGCTATCATTCTTTCCTGCTCTACCAATGATGTCACCGAGACTTGGAGAGCTTAGATGACTTTCTCATCTCGCTCTGCAGCACAGTGGAAGAGATGGTCACTTGTCTGTTTTTTGTGTGTGTGAGTGAGTGTTTGTGTCTATACAACTTACAACCTCCCTCCCTGCCACAAGCTCTACTTGTTCAACTAGGACAGGTTTTAGTCTATGGCAGTTACTTAATAATGAGCTGATGTGCCTTGTAGGGTGATTATGCAACCTGGCTTCTCCTGATTCTGTTGGGGTGCTGTTTGATTGCCCACCCCTCAGGTGCTGAGGCATTGAGACCCAGGTCACTGTTTGTCCTTTAGGCATCACTGACTCTTTTCTTTTGGCAGGGAATGCGCAGATCAGTACTCCTGCTTGGCTGCTGCTCTTGGGCACCACTCCCTTGTGCCCACTCTGCCATGGTCTCTAACCCCTGGGCCCTTCCTGCCACTGCTGACTCCTGCTTAGCCTAACACTGACTGGGCTCTCTATATACCTCTTTCTGCTTTCTTCTGAAGTCACCATGTGTCTCAGTGTGCATCCACGAGGTTGGCCAGCTGGGCATTCATTTTGCTTGAACTGACTGGTCACTCAGCAGACCACTTTCCGTGCTTAGCCTTTCTTCTGGGTTTTATTCCTTGGTGGGTGTGTGGCTCAGGGCCGTTGCTCTGTCCTTGAGGCTGTTTGTTGGGCTGTTTTGTAAGGCTCCAAGTTGGAGCCCTTTAAGAAACATGGTACCAGAAATATACTTTATTGCTTTAGTAACTGTTGATTAGAAACAAAATAATCTATTAATCTCCTAAAGCTTTATTTCCATTTCTGTGCTGTCTTCTCTTAAAAGCAATTATGACAAAGTTCTTTATGAAATCTAGCTAGCAGCTATCGCATACTTTATTCATAATAAATTTTTCTTTTATAAATGTAGTTTGTAACTCTGGATCTAACAGTATTATTCTTCCCTCCAGATTCTTAGTCTGAGTTCCACCCCTAGTATAAGGACACTTCCATATGGAGGAGCAGCATGATGTGGTTGCCATTTGTGTGGGGTCTGAAGCAAAATTGCTCAGGTTCAAATACAAGCTTTACTGTACACTACTTGTATGATCTGTTCCTCTGTTTCCTCATCTTTGAAGTGGATTTATAGGGTTGATACAGAAGACCAAGTAAGGTCACATTCCTTAAGTAGTTTGACATATTGGATTTACATGAATAGCCTAAATGTGTCTTCACTGTAACGTCCGTGTTTCTCCTGTACACTTGGAGCTGGTCTAGCTGTGGAATTATTCCCACCATTAAGGTAGGGCTGAACACATTTTCCACTAAAGGTTTATTGACTAGTATATAAATGTATCAATAAAGAGCAAACCCTTTACTCTCATTAATTCTTTAACTTTTTTAATTGAATATGTTTTTCTTCCATTCCCCAGCTCTCTACACTTCATATGACTCTGCTTTAGTTACTGGATTTCATTGATTGATTTTGGTTAGTTTGTGGGTGTCTTTTTTGGCTGTCATACTAGCAGGCATTAGGCCATAAAAACACTCAGCAGTTTCATAAGAACTGGCTTTAATTGTGAGTTGTGCTCAAAACATAACTTAACCTAAGATGGTAGTGTACATGGTTTCATTACAATCTGTATTGTTAAATACATGTAGATTCTGAAATTATGAAAATAGCCATTCTGTACAACATGGCTCCTAATATTCTTGCTTTTAAAAGGCATATAGTTAAGAGTTTTGGCAAACCTTTAAAATATTAATTGCATCTTGCCTTTTAAATTCTAGTCATAAAAACACTTCCATGAAAACCTTAAATTATATCATAGAGAACCTAAAAGCATTTATGTAGTTAGAAAATGTGATCTTAGGCTGCCTTTTTAGTTCAAGGGAAAAACATAACGCATTGATCCCCTGAACCCCGCTGATGCTAAGAAAGCAGTTCAGATATTCATCTTCCACTTGGTGTTTGTTGATGGAGGGTGGATTTAAGCTGGAGATGTCTAGAAGGACATGGTACCGGATCTGGTATGATCCCTGTTGGGGACCTAGGGCTTTCCCTGCCTGCTCTTCCTGGTTCTGTCTGACTATCACCAGGGCTTCCCACGGCCAGGCCTGGCTTCAGTGCAGTGTCTAAGACTGAAGATACTGGTTGTTTTATCACCTTTTGCCTTCAGTTGTTTGCCTTCAGTTCAGTTGCTGTTCTAGAATGATTCCTGTTGTTTCTGCAGTAGAATCATTTTTTTGTGGTCCCCTTAGTAACAAGGCCCCGTTGCAGATCCAAGCCTGTTATTTTTATCCTGTGACTTGATTCCTCAAGTGGTTCTGGTTCTTGTTGTGGAAGCCTTGATATGCAGTTTATACCTCTGCCTGACACTGTCTAGCCTTTGGTCTGATAGTTCTATTTTTTCCCCATTATGTTGAAGGCAGGCCTGCCTTAATTGGTGCTACCCCAGAAGTTTCCACACAGGTCCCTTGGGACAGCAGGGATATGTTTCTGTGTGATCTAAAACAAAAGAGGGGGAGATGAGAGGAATGAGAGTATCTAAATTTATTTTTCATACAGCAGTATGTTTTGTAAATCAATGGATACCTGAACACTGTTGCAGCAATCTTTATTTTAAATTCAAAAATAAAAAGCTAACTCTTTATACCTGAAGCTGATGCTATAGGCTAGTGGTTGTGTGTGTTTGTGTATGCACACATGGATGAGCATGTATGAGGGTGCATTTGTTGTAATGAAGTCACTGTGATGCTTTCCCACAATGTGTACATCTTGTATTTCCCCCTTCTGTCCATCTGGTTTCCTGGGGTGGCAGCAGGTATTCCTGAGTCATCTGCAAGCTCTTCTCTGCTCTCTTAGGGTGTATGTGGTCATGGATCATGACAACAAATATAATACATACTGAACGGTTAATTATTTTGTGCCAGCAACTGAGCAGTGTTCTTCTTTTTTTTTTTTTTTGTGGGTACTGGGGGTCGACCTCAGGACCTCACGCGCCAACAGGCACCCTTGCCACTGAGCGATATCACCGGCCCCTTTTTTCGTATGTGGGATCCGGGAGTCGAACTCGGGCCCTCGCGCTTGCAAGGCAGGTGCTTACGCCGCAGAGCCATCTCACCGGCCCGTGAGCAGTGTTCTTAAATGGATATTTTTCTATCCTGCTGAGTTAAGGCATTGAGTTCATATTTTGAATTCAAAGGTGTTAGGATTTGAAATATATAAACAGATTAATAAATCATCCTTTTTCTTGGGTTGGGGTGGTCTAAGTGGACTTCATAAATTGATGAGTGTATTATTTTTAGAAATCAAAACTGCTTTTTAAAAAAATTTTTGGTGGTACAAGGCCTTTGCACTGAGAGACATCCCAAGCTGTCTTGGGATGTCTTATCTTTTTTCTTTTGAAACAGAGTCTTGCTAAGTCACTAAGTTACCCAGGTGGACTCAGACTTGCCATCTTCCTGCCTCAGCCTCCCAGAGTGCTGGGATTACAGTTGTGTGCCACCACAC
Organism: Erethizon dorsatum; assembly: GCA_028451465.1. Classification (NCBI taxonomy): domain Eukaryota; kingdom Metazoa; phylum Chordata; class Mammalia; order Rodentia; family Erethizontidae; genus Erethizon; species Erethizon dorsatum. The sequence continues at coordinate 31,228,877 of CM051835.1, read as the reverse complement.
CTGGCTGAAATTGCTTTGTATCTATCCTTAAATGCAGGCTAAAACCAACAAGTACTTATTAATACTCTTTGCCACTGTTAATGCTACTGTTGATACTTATATGTGGCAGATGAGGAAACCAAGTCATAGAGAACAGGTGAGAGGATGATACTGTTACCTAGCACTTGAGGAGGGCTTATTCTGGGCCAGACACTTTCTAAGCCATTTCCATCTGTTAACCTGCTTAATCCTCATAACAGTTTCATGAAACACTGTTTTACTGTGATCACTATTTTATAGTAAGGAAACCGAGGCTTAGAGTTTAAGTGCCCGGTCCATGGTCACCCAGTTCACTGCCATAATGCAGAACCAGCTTCCACACCCAGGGTCTCTGGCTCATGTTGCCATCTGGAATAGAATGGGGATTTGAGCCTGGCTCATCTTTCTCAATATTTTCTTTTCTCAGAGCCACATTGTTTCCAGATCTTAAAGGGTTTTCTAATTTTTAAATACTGGTTAGCAAAGAGTGGCAGTTTGTTTATTTAGATCAGTGGCCCTCAGTTGGGGTTGTGCCCTCAGACATTGTGCAATATCAGGAGCCGTTTCTGCTTGTCACTGCTAGGGAGGGGAAGTGTTGGCATCTAGAGGCCAGGGATGCCCCTAAGCACCTTACCATGAAGAGGACTGCACGCCCACAACAAAGAATGTTGGCCTAACGTATCAGCAGTGCTGACACTGAGAAATTCTAGCGCAGAATGTTTTCAACTGTGCCCTTTCTCTCAAAGGAATCCATGCCTTTAGTTTACAGTTATGCAAGAAAGAAAAAGAATTAAGCTGAAGAGTAAGAGGGAACAACGGGATAGAGCTAATGCTACAGAGGTCTTAGCTCTGAGTTTTGATCTGTGAGCTAGATTAGTTCTCATTTTAAGAAGTGTGCTTCAGTGGACTCCTAGGATCGCTTAATTTCCAGTTTTAAAGACCTGGCACATTCTGGAATGTAAGAGGACAGTATTTTATATTGCTGGGTTTGAGGTACTATGTGAATGTTGTGTCTCTTGCCGACTGCATGGTGAATTCTTCTTTGTGTATATTTGTGTGTGCACTGTATAAAAGTGACTTCATAAAAGATGACTTCTGCCAGAATTCAGAACACAGCAGGTAATGTACTTACTGAAGACGTAAGAACATGAGTAATTCTTGTCTCATGAGAAAGACGTAAACTGGTTTATTATAATGATGTAATATTTGGGTGCTTAATTTATCATCCCCATCTCTAATGATGCAAAACCTTAAGAACAAACAGGTTATAAAAATGCAGACGGTAACTTTGAAGTCTGGCCTTTTCCCCTAAGCAGTTAAAAGTGTAGCTTATGTACTGATGGTTTGCTGTTTGTAAATATTTCCACAGGTTATTGCTAAGAACGTGACCTATGCACCACATAGTGGGGAGTTTTTAGGTGCTCGTTCCACGGGAGATCACAATCTGGGAAAATGTGATTCATTCAGATAATGGGGCAGGGAAATATCAGTAAAGCTGTAGGCTAGGGAAGTTCTGTGCTGAGGGGCAGATCCAGGACAGGATGAGGTGTCAGAGAGGAAGTGGTCATTGAACTGCATCTTTTTTTTTAAGAGAACCTTGATGGTGGTCCAGGTTAAGTACCAGTTTAGGCAAAAGAGTGGCCTTTTAGTGGCAGACTGGGGGAAAGGAGGTAAAAGGAAATCACCGTCACATCATCATCATCATTATCACCACCAGCATCACAGCAACAGTGATGATCCAAGCTACTCTGTAATAACACTACTGTAGAGGCTTTAGGATGAACTCATCATCCTCATGGTGATTTCATGGGGTTGTAACCCTCACAGACAGGAAAGCTGGGATCTAGCAAGGCCAGTGTTCTGTCCATTGCCCCAGGGCTGTTGTGGGCCCCAGGCAGACACTCGGGCAGCCACCCATCCTGCTCAGCTCGGTGGTTCCCTGTGTGGTCAGGGAGTGAGATGAACGAGGCTATGCTGTGGCAAGACAAGCATGACTCTGGCACAAATGCCGTTGTAGAGCTTTTTTTTTTTTTTTTGTTATGTGGGTACTGGGAGTCCAACTCAGAACCTCGCGCTTGCCAGGCAGGCACTTATGCCGCTGAGCTATCTCACCGGCCCTAGAGCTTTTTAAAGAGGAGTGAGTTTGGGGTTTGTTTAAAGAAACTGGCTGTGTTATACGTGGTGTCATAGGAGTGCTTGGAAATGTGGTGACCTGGAAAATTGTAGAAGTATGATGGGAGTTGAACTGGCCCAAGTGATTAATTTAGGCATCGAAGTATGACAGTGTAACCACAGACCAAACAAATAGTAATCACTACCACAAAGCTTTCTTCCAACAGAGTTGCGGCCAAGCCATTCTGGCTCTTTGATTAGCTTTGAGAATGTGACAGCAGCTCAGGCATCCCCGTCAGCCACAGTAGACACAGTGTGGGCGATGAGTGAGTTGTGGGGCAGAGGAAGTTTTACATGGATGTGTGAACATGATAGCCTAGAAAACTGTGTACTTATCTCTTAGATTTTTGTGCCCTCCCCCATCCCACCCTCATAACAATGAACTGAAGGCTATTGTTTGATCAGAAAAGTAACGAGTAAATAGCTTCTCAAAAAGTTGTTGATATTTATTTGTGTTTCCTTGAGTGACTCTTCTTTGAAGCTGCTGCATTACAAATGATGTATCTAATTTGACCTACTGCTCAAAGAGGATTCAGTTCCTTCGTTGTTATTAATTCATCAAACATTTCTAAGAAGCCAGTCCTTGACCTGGGGAGGCTCAGAGTCTAGACTTGAGGAGAAAACAGACAGGGGAACCAAAAAATACAGTGGCGGGCATGGAAAACGAAAGATAGACGGCAAAGCAAAATGTTCGTGAGCTCGTGGAAGGACAGGGGCAAAGGGGAGGGGAAGAGTAGAAGGAGGCAGGCCTTAGTTATGGATGTGTTTTCTCCAGTTTGTTCTTCCTGTGTCCTGGGCTGATACCCTGCCTTTCAAGTCCATGTTTTTTCCTCACTTATCTGGAATGAGTCTCCTGAGAAACCCAGCAAGATGGCGCTCACCTTTTCCTCCTCATTACTCATGCCCAGAGCCATACCCATGGGCCCGGTGCCTTCTGGTGCTGAGGTTCTTCAGGTTTGCATTCTTACCTCTTTTTTTTTTTTTTTCTTCTGTTATCTTTCTCTAACCAATTCTGCCTCTTTTTGTATTGGTGACCAGAAACATATAGGATATTGAAAATATTGCACGGAAAATACATAGCAAATATATGCAGATAACTGCACTTAGTTGAAGGAACATTTTATCTTGCTGGGTATCACCTCAGTTTCAAAGTATACCTTCTTTCTAATGTCATTTTGGACTATCCGCTCTCTTAAAAATATAGTATGTAAGTATTGTTCACACCTGACTCCATTAATTTATAGAGTATGGCAAGGTTGTCACCTCTAAAGCTATAAAAGGGTTCTATAAGAGAGGCTGTATTCTTGTCAGACCCTATAATAACAATCATTGTGACATAGAATGAATCCCTACCTTTGAAAGGAGTTGAGGAAATAGAATCATAAATATGGAAGCAAGAATAATTTTCGTTAAAATATATTTTTTAAGTTATAGTATTCCTGTGGAAAACAGGTGATGTTTCTAGTAGAGTTTCATATTTATGCGGATTAGTTTATTCTGCTTTGAAAAGCCTTCTTTCCTTTGCTAATGCTTAGACTGCATATTGTAGTTCTGAATCTCCAAGTCTGACAAAAGGAAGCCAATAGATGTATTGTACTATATTTTGTCAAACCATTGACTATTTTGGGCTCCATACACAAGAAGACTAACTTGTTTAAACCAGCTAGTTTAATTAGACAGATCTGAAGGAACAGAAAGCTGCTTCCTGCTAGTGCCCTGTACCCAGACCTGCTCTAGGGTCATCTAGTCCTCCTAAGAGGGGTTTTAGGTTTTGGGTTGCATTCACAAGTAAGTCATGTTTTCTTTTTCTGCCTCCTTTACTTTTTATTCCATAGTCATTAAAGCCTTGCTGTGTCCTTGTTATGTGTTGATAAATGCTTTGCAATTACTCTGCAACTAAAATGTTGAACTTACATGGTTATATGAACTTGTTTATTTTTTAAAAACCTCCCTGGAGAAAGGCGAAATGGTGAGGAAAATGAACTCTGAAAGAGAATCGTTGACATCAGGAACTAGGTGTGGTAGGGGAGGAATGGCCGGCCTTGCTGGCCTGAGCAGTCCACGGATAGAGTGTTCACTTATTTCTCAGGTTCCCTTATGTGGATTTGCTGTATATATCAGGGCTTCATATGGCTTTACCTACTTGATCCCCATACTGTCTTTATGAGATTGATACTATTACTGTTTTCATTTTAAAGATGCAAAACCTGAAGCATTAACATGTTAATTATCTTGCAGAAGGATACACAGGATCTATTTGGAGACTAGATTTTGAGCCCAGGCAATCTGGATGCAGCCTTTAAAGGTCTTGTCCAGAGAACTAATTTAGGAGTGGATGCACCCACGTTCCAATCCTACCCTGCCACTTTCTATGTGTGATCTTTGCTATTAAAACCCTTTATAATATAGGGTTTTTCAGAGTTTTAAATAAGGTGACACATGGAAATGGTTTGTCATGTAGAAGAAGCTGGGTGACCATTGCCTTTGAGACATTCCATTTTCTGTCCTGGGAGGTGGCAGTGTAGCTTGGGCTCTTCCCAGGTGTCAGCAATGCCAGAAGCACCTCTGAGAGTTCTGAGAGCTCTGCTTAGCTGGCTGATCTTAGGATGGATGGAGATGGAGGGAGAAGAGGGAAAGGGGAAGTAAAAAGGATCAAGAGGTGATATGTGTATATATAGCAATTCTTCATGATAAAGGTATTTATTATATGTCATAGCATACACTAATAAAAGAAAAACATATAGCCCACTCAACTGGATAATTTCTACAGTTTCTTCTTGCTCTAATCTCTGGTGATTCCAGATGGAAATTTTATTTTTATACATTCATATCCACTAGCCACATCTTTCAAAATATGGGAATGCCTTTGTGGTTGGTCTGCTTGTGTGTGTACATAGCTGGGCAAATATGCTGTTATGGCTTGGATACAAAATGTCCCCACAGGGTCATGTGTTAAAGACTGGGTGCCCAATACAACAATATTCAAGGTGGGGCTTTTGGGAGTTGATTGGATCATGAGTACTCTAACTTTATCTGTAGATTAATCCACTGATGGTTCCATAATTTAATGGCATTATTGGAAAGCATTTGAAACTTAGGCGGTGGCTCTAGTTGAAAGGCGTGGGTATGGGGGCATAACCTTGGGTCTGTATCTTATTGTTGGTGCCTTCCTGTCTGGCTGTCTTTCTCTCTCTCTACTTTCTGGCTGCCATGAAGTGAGCAGCTTTCTTCCTGTATGCCTTCTGCCATGGTACTTCTCACCACAGGCCTAAAAGTAGTGGAGCCAGCTGACCATGGACAGAAACCTCCAAGACTGTGGGCTAAAGTAAACCTGTCCTCCTTTGAGTTATGTCAGGTATTTTGTCACAGTGATGGAAAACTGACCGACACAAAAGCCTTGTATGCAATGTGATGGAATATTGCCTAGTACCCTTGACTTCTTTTTCTTAAAGAAAGTAAAAGTTTATCTTTTTTGTCTGACTTCTTTCTTTGGATTACTTTTTCTTGAGTATTAAGAGAGAGGAGAACATTTTGAATGAAAATAGACTGTAGTTTAATTATTTTTCATTTCATTTTTTGATCCCCCGAAGGTCACAAGTGTAAGAGATCACACACAGACTCTTAGGTTTCTCCTCCATGGCAGGAGTGGGGTATGTGGATTCGTATATGTACTTGAGGACTTGAGCCAGGGTTGGTTCATGGAGCAGTTTCTCTCCTTCATTTCACCTTTCCAACTACCCACATTCCTGCTGGCAGTTGGCTGGAGGGAGGAAGATATTTATACAACTGGAGAGAAACATTTATGAGGTTTGATAGCTGTAGTTTGCTTCATTAAATGGAAGAGTGTACCAGTGACATTTACTAAGGCATGGTCTGCAGACCACCTCCATGAGAATCCCCCAGGATATTTATTAGATAAAGAAGCTCGTGGCCCATCCCAGATCCAATGAATCAGAATTATACTCTCATTATTTTGTTTTTTTTTAACATATTCTTTTCATGCATTGATCAAGCTTCAGTTTGATAAAAGCAACAGTGCAGATTTATCACATCCTTTAACCTTGTTTAGATTATGGCACACATGTTTCCAGGGCTGTTTTCTCCGACCAGGGCATGTTGCTGCCAGTGAGGGCTTGCTTACCAGATTGCCAGGTGATCTCACTGGTGAGTTGTGCTGGGAGTGGCTGAGAATGGAGCCAGAGAGATGGGAACTGAGGAGAGGAAAGGCTGTAGAATGAGGCAAGGATGCACCCTGGATAACATGGGGTGGTCTGTGCTCAGGCAATTGAATTCAGCATTCCTAAGAAGCAGAGGAGGGAAGTCAGATTCAGATGAGTGGGTGGAAGGCAGAGGCAGCAGGAGGCTCAGTGAGGGAAGGGTGGAATTGTGGCCATAGGACCAGACCTTGGATGAGGAATCTTTGAAACTAATTAATTTCAGTCCTTTATCACAAGGTGTTTGTGATATGACTCGCCAGTCTAGCTACTTGGAATTTGATAATTGAATAGACATTGAGTATAATGTATTACATGGTTTGAATGCATATATTTCTTTCAAGTAAATAGTAAAATTGAAGATAGCTAGTAGAACACAGAACTACTAAAAAAAAGCTGAGTTAATTTCTGAAAATGTACCCATCCCTACTTTAAACATACTGTCTTAGAAGATTCTAGAAAACACAAATACACGGAAATGCGTATGTAGCATTCTAGTTCGGTGGTCCTCAAATCACACATAGGAAACACCTGGGGAATTAAAAAAGAAAGATGTCTGACTTGCACTCCCAGATGTTCTGATTTAATTGCTGTGGAATATGATGTGGACAGTGGCATTTTTTTTTTTTTGTGGGTACCGGGGGGTCGACCTCAGGACCTCGCGCGCCAGCAGGCGCCCGTGCCACTGAGCGATATCACCGGCCCCTTTTTCGTATGTGGGTTCCGGGAGTCGAACTCGGGCCCTCGCGCTTGCCGGGCAGGCGCTTAAGCCGCTGAGCCATCTCACCGGCCCGACAGTGGCATTTTAAAGCTCTTCAGTCCGTCCTTTTACAGATGAGAAAACTCAGGTCTAGAGCCATTGTAACTTTTCCCAAGGTCAGATGGTTTAATTGCAGAGACAGGATTAAATAAACAAAGGTCTTCTGACTCCCAGTTCAAGGTCCAGACACCACTCCAGGCCTTACAGAGGGGATTTAAACAGGGCATGTGGACACAAGTGATGCAAGAGCTGAGAAGGCAAACTCCAGATGGTGAGGCGACCCGAGACCAGCAGCAGCAGGAAGCAGCTGCATCACCTGCAGGCTGGAGGGATGATGGCAGCACCTGTTCTCTCTGCATCCTAGAAGCTGGTGCATTTGTGGACTGTCAGGACCAAGGTGGTGGTGGTTGTGCCTGGTGGGAGCTGAAACTCTATGGGAGCTGGAGATGCCACCTAGAGTGGGGTGGGAGAGGGACAGACACCCATGGGTCTCTCCTCTTCCCTCATGCTCTCTGGTCTTCCACCAGTACTTCTTGCCTGCCAGACCAGAAGTATAGTTTGCTTCAGAGCAGAAGAGGGAGTGGACCTGAGACCTAGCCAGAGGGTGACTGGCACTGTGGTGTTCAGATTGATTGAGGTTTGCATTTGGAGCAGAACTCTGTACATGCTCTGACAAAGGAGGGTCCTGTGGGACCTGCTCAGTAAATTCTATATGGGAGAGTGTCTAACCCGTTTGTGCTGCTATAGCAAAATACCACACTCTGGCTAATGAATAAAGAACTAAATTTCTTTCTCACAGTTCTGGAGGCTGGGCAGCCCTGCATCCAAGGTGTCAGCAGGTTCCATTGACTGGTGAGGGCTGCATCCTTCAAAGTGGGGGCGGGGAGGGAAACACCATTTGCACATGGTAGAATGCAGAAGGGAAAGCCAGCAGAAGGCTACAGGAAGCCTCTTACAGGGACCTGAATCCCATTTCTGAGGAGTCCTCATGATCCGATCTCACAAAGGCTCTACCTCTTAACACCACGTGTTGGCCATTAAGTTTCAACACCTGTTCAGTAGTTTAGAGGGTCACATTTACACTGTAGCAGAAACGGAGATGTTCCTTTTTTGAAGAATAGCCATATACAAGCAGATAATTTCTCACATCCAGTTGGATAAGTGGCGTGATCGAAAGGCTTACAGATGACTTTAATGTAGGTGTGCACATCTTCACTAATATCTTTCTTCAGATCCATCTCTCTTTTCCATTCAGTATGTTTACATTTTTGCAGCTATTATATTTAAAACATGTATAGGTTTGAAAAGACTCATTGGTATTTTTATCTGCATTGAATCTTAACCGTTTGTTCCTGTGAGGATTAGTTGCTTTCTAGATATATTACTGAAAGCCAGATGATCCCATGTATGCATATGAGTTGACAGACCTTGCTTTACTGTATCATTAAAGGCATTTTTAAAGAAAAATGGAATTACAGTGTGCTGCATTTTATTTGTTCTGCCTGATGGGCCAAGTGCTTGGCACCAGTGGCGCTGAGGCTCGCCGTCCTGCTGTTCTAACAGTGGCTCCCCCGGAGAGCACAGCATTCTTTAGACTTGGATAATGAGGCTGATGTCATAAAAGGGAGCTTTATTAAAATAAATACAGTACCATATTTCCTTTCTAATGCCATTCTGATTAATTCCATCCTAAATGCATACCTGACACTCTTTTAATCAGTAGAAGTAGCAGAGGGACTTCAGCTAGTGATACCAGAGGTGGCAGGGGTGCTCTTAGCAGCAGCGTGTTGTGCCCTGACACCTGCTTCAGTATCCAATGTCAGGCAGGGCCTGGCCCAGAGACCTGTGTCTATGGTAACCCATCCCACTGAACTGCTTGGCGAGTGATTAAATACTAATGCTTACCCTCGTTTTGATGATATTGCTACTTAAACACTGAGAGATTGAACGTTGCCCTAAGGCTACCAGTAGAGGAACTGCAGAAGCGGGGTTGTAATTGTCTCCTAATATCTAGGCTTGTGTTAAATTCTCCAGCCACAGATCCCAGTAATGTGTTCTGACTTTATTTTTCTTCAGAATTAATCTACTGCTGATGATAGCATTCACAACCAAAAAGAACATGAGGTCTGGAATTTATGACTTCCATAAATCTGCTGCTTTCCAACATACCCAAAGAATGGCTTGCCAGGGATACAGCGTGTGGAGCATCTATTCTCTTTTAGTTAATTGGGCTGTTTATAGTGTTTTGGAGATGTTATATTTTACCACAGCACATCAATTATTAATAGTAAATAGGAAATAAAATAAATCTCAACATTTAAACATTTTGTGCCATTAACTAATTTTAAAATATATGTGACTAAAGCTGATGAGTATGGCATATTCTTCTTTTCTATTTATTTTGTGGCATGTTCTAATGATTTTTACTTCTGTTTTCTACTCCTGAAAGAGACATTGTGGTCTAGAGAATGCAATAATTTCTTCTTGAAATATATGGGGGTGTTGGATAATGGCACAAAACCAGATCCTCCAGACTTGTCTAAATGCAATATAAAAATGGAAAGGAAACATTCAGTTTTAAACTGGTTCTTCATGTCTTATAATAGTCTGTGTGTGCAGTTTTTTTTTTTTTTTTTTGTAATTTTTTTTTAGACAAGGTTTCACTATGCAGGTCAGGCCAGCTTTGTAGCCCAGGCTGGCCTTGAACTCACCTTCTGCCTCAGCCTCCCGAGTGGTGGGATTATAGGCGTGTGCCACCATGCCTGGCTTGCATAATTGTTTTAAATGCTGGAGGTACACCAATGGGACTGTAAAGTAAGAGAGAATATGATAGATGTTCATAGGATAAATCTTATCTTTTACAGGACATAAGGCAGACAAAAAGCTATTTTGTGATTTATTCTACTCAAGGTACTGCATTATTTAAAAATGAAGGAATCTTTAAAAAATTTAATTTTCTATTTCCCATCTACCTTTATCACTTCTAGGAGGCTTTTAAATTCATTGTGGGCAATGAATTGTCCATAGGTAAATGTATTGTTGATAGACACTTTCACTTTGGACCTCTTCTATAATGGAAATATAAAGGTATTTGGCTTGCTTTATGGGGACATTTAAATACAAGAAATAGTTTTTTATGTTTTGGATTGAAAGCAAAGAAAGCCACTTTATTGATTCTGAATTCCTTTTCTAAAGCTTCAGTTTACTAAAATTAGGTTCATTTAGCTCAAATACATTCAATTGTTTTCTGTTTTGCTCCCAGAGAGAAGAGCAGGCAGTGGGCCATCTCCATTAGTCTTTTTTTTTTTTTTTTTTTTTTTCTTTCTGCTCAACCTCCTTTTATAATACTCTACAGAAATATGTACATTAGGATTATCATGCTATGGAACAAACACACTGTCATGGTATCTGATATAACCACCCAAGCCAATTGCTTCTCTTAGCCTGTGATAGTACAATGCTTCTTTAAAATTATTGAGGATGCTTACCTTCTGCAGTTAGATAACCTGTGTATTTCTTTCAAGGTGTGAAGTAGAACAGTTCATCTTGGGGAAGGTTCTCACCATCAGTTAGTGCAGGAGTTTTACTTGGCTTCAAGCAGAAACTTTCTTTCTCACTACTTGAAATGCAAATACTTCCATTGAACTTTGGGTTTTCAAAGAAACTATGTCATTATATTGCTAATTTCATTTGTTTTATTTAATATACTGATGTTCCTCATCTTTAAATTATCCTAGAATACTTCAGTGAAAAGTACTTTTTCTTTTAATGTTTAAGATACTTCACTTAAAATGGATTCTCATATTTACTTCAAAAAATAAATTAAAAAAAAACTCTATCCACCCACCCCCTTCTGCACACACAAATGAACAGTCTCTGGAAAATTGTCTTGTTTAAATTATAGTATACAGTTGAAATGATCTACATGAGTTTATAGTTGATGCAGAAGTCTTTGAGCTTTATTTTCTAGTGTGTAGAAAAACGTGTACTTCAATCTAAAAATCCCATTCCTTAGACATCTTTCCTAAGATATGGTTCCCAGATGCTTATGGCATTGATTTTTTTTCTCTCCTTCTCAACCTTTTTAGGATCCCACACTTACAAAGTACTTAGCAGATGTGATTAAAGTTTAAGACCAGATATGTGTTTATATAGAGATCTTACTAGTGTGCTTAAGGGAGACTTATGCAAATGGGACCATTGAATCTTAGGAGAAGACTCTGCCAGGGAGTTTCATGTATTTGGATTGACAGCACATGTTGATGTGGTATAAGAATAAAGAGGCTTGTGATTAGGTAGCAAAGTGTACGTTATAAAAATAAGTGCTAGAAGCAGAGTGGTTGAGAAATGGTCCTGGGAAGGGAGGGAACAGAGCTGATCCTCCATAGATTTGGTAGATGACATGAGGAAGCATATATGCGGGTGCGGGTGTTGGAGCAGGTGATTTGTAGGAGACTGATCTGATTGAACTGTATTCATGTGGAAGGGTAGAGGTAATAAGATAGGATAAATCCAATAGGACCTAGTAACTAAGAGGCCTAGATGTCACTGTGCTGACCTTGAGTTTGAGTTGAAGTTACCGGGGAGCCAGTATAGGTTTTCTAGCCTTGGTGTTATCAAATGAAGGCAGTACTTATCATTACCATTCCTTTTGAAATGTTTAGAATGCCCTGCAATAGGAAGAGAACCTAGAAGAACAAATATAGCTATTATTGCATGAGGTTTTTGGCCTGAAAGGCATGTTTGACCCAAAGAGGTCCAGTTTAGGATAGATTGTGCAAAAAGGCAAGAACCAAGATAAGAACCAAAAGGATTATTGGAAGTTGTCAATGCAAGGAATGCATCAAGAAATGTGTTGGTGTCACTGGCACATTAGAGAAATTATTTGGTTTCATATTTCACAGCTAAAATGTGGAAATTTACTTACCCATGTGTTCTTGAGGAAATCAACTTTGTCTATATTGGATTTTTCACTAAGGATTATATATTGGATCTGCCTACACTTAAGATCATGGTAAATGAAGTGAGCAGTAGGAATATGGCAGTCAAAAGGAAAATAAACCCAAAACAAAATAAAAACAAACAAACTTCCAAGTTTTTTATAAATGCAAGATGTTGATACTTTTAAAGGAATTGTTGGTAGCTAATAGAGAAATATATCTGATGCTGATCTGGATGCAAAGACTAGAGGAAGCCCTCCAGATCATCTGCTCTTTACCCCAACTACCTTGAAAACAACTGTCATCATTTCCTGTTCAAAGCCATCCTTTTTTTCTTCTTGTCCATAGCATGAAACTCTATTCCCTAAGCATAGCTTTAAGATCCTTCATATTCTAGGCCCAGATACAGTTAAAAATTGTATTATGAGAAAAAATCACATTACGAGTGTTGTTAAGTGCCCACTACATGCCAAGCATTGCACTGTGTTATCCTGATATGGAGGTAAGAGGGGCGGTCTCTACTCTTAAGGAGCTTACAGTCTAGTGAGAGGTTCAGGTTAGCAAGTGTATGATAACACAGACTGATAGGGTGCTGTGGAAAGAGAAGCGTCTAATACCGACATCTTCTCTGGAGATAGAGAGGTGGCAGAGTGTCAGGGAGAATTCCTAGAGGAGGTGCCCTCTGAGCTGGATTTTGGAGTAGGAGACAGCAGGGGAAGAAGTAGAGGGTGAGTGTTCTAAGGGGTGCTGCAGGGGGTGTGTTTTATTCTTTTTGGATCCTGTCATACAATTGTTTTTTCATGTAGAACTTCAACCATGTTTAATCATCTTTGGCCATTCTCAAACCTGGAAAAGGGTTGATCTTGGACCCTAGGAGAAAGGGGGAAAACTAAAACCAGGACTTCTCCAGACAAGTATACCTAGGACAACCAGGTAGCTTACTGTTCAGACTGGGTCCTTTGGGGAGTAAAAGGAATGGTGTTAGTAATTATGCCTGGACCACAGGTGTAAGTTGGGATGTCTTGGAGCAGGCAGCTCCTTTGGGTGGCTTAGGCAGAGACAGCTGCCTCCTTCGTGGTCACATCCTGACAAGGCTGTTCCTGGCTCTTAAGTTGGCCTGTGCGCCGCCTCTGCACATGCTTGCTACAGAACTGTTCCAGGGGACAGACCCCGGACCTGACTGCAGAACAGCCTCCTTAGCGAGAAAACTCACAAGGCTGTGGACTGAGTGTTCAGTCCCACCTCCCACCCTGCAGGATGGACGGCAGCACTGGCACGGGAGCCCCAGTGAACAGCAAAACGAACGTGGTCTCTGCTTCAGCGTTTAAGACTGGGCCTGATGGGCTGATGGGGTGTGAATGGGAACTTGCATCTAGAGATCCTCCGCTCTGATTTCTGGTCTGCCACTGATTAATTGCTTCGCTTCACTTCTTTCATTTCTCACAGTGAAATGGGAGGACAGTGGGCCTCTGTTTAGAAAGGAACTCACCTTAGTGAGGCGACGCTAACGAGTGTGCCATAGGCTGGTGCTTAGACAGCATGTGTTCATTTCTCACTCTACCGGTGGCTGGGAAGCCCAGCCTACGGGTCCCTGCAGATCTAGTGGGGGCCTGCTTCGGGTTTCCAGAGGGCCACATCCTCCATGTCCTCACAGGGAAGAGAGTAGAGAAGGGGAGCAAACTTCCTTGTCTCTTCCAGTGAGGACACTGAGCCCGTGCCAGGGGCCCAGTCCTCATGACATGATTGCCTCCTACTAACCATGACATTTGGGGTTGGGTTGTCAACATATGAATTCGGAGGGCACACAGACATGTAGTTTTTTAATTTTTTTTTTTTTTTAAAGAGAAAGAATGATACAAAGTTTCAAAACAAGATAGAGTAACAATGGTTAGTACATTTGCTTATTGTTATCTTCAAAGTAGTAGCTCAGATTACAAGATATAGGCATGAAAAATTGATCAAACAATATAAGCACAAACCTTTCTTTTCAATGAACTAATAAAAATTAGTAGTATAGCTATCTTAACTATCTTGTGTATGTATGTATTGTATGTGTGTGTATCTATTTTTATATATATTTAATTTTCCTTTTCCCTCCCTTCTTTTTTCCTTTCCCCCATTCCAGTTTCTCTTTCCTTTTGAACAGTTTCTTCCCATTTCACAATATCTGTTGTTCATTTTGGATCTTATTTACTATTTCAGCTTCTTACACTAGGGAGACAATACGATGTTTATACACGTGAGACTGATTTACTTCACTTATGAGTATAGTCTCAAGTTGCATCCATTTACCTATAAAAGTCTGAAGTTTATCCTTCTTTATAGCTGAGTAGTTAGTACTCCATTGTATAAAAATACCACATCATTTTTATCCATTCCTCGGTTGATGGGCATTTGGGTTGTTTCCAAGATCTAGCTATTACAAGTTGTGCTGCTATAAACATGGGTGCACATATATTGCTGTGATATGATGTTTTTAATTCTTCTGGGAAAATACCCAGCACGGGAATAGCTGGGTTGAATGGGACCTCTAATTCTAGTTTTTTGAGGAATCTCCACAGTGATTTCCACAGTGATTGCACTAGTCTACACTCCCACCAACAGAGGAGAAGGGTTCCTTTTTCCCCACAGCCTCTCCAGGATTTGTTATTAGTTGATTTCTTGATGACAGCCATTCTTTCTGGGGCGGAATGAAATCTCAGTGTTGTTTTAATTTGCATCTCTTGAATGACCAATGATGTTGAACATTTTTTCATATATTTATTTGCTATTTGTATTTCTTCATCTGAGAAGTGTGTATTCGTCTCAGATGCTCAGTTTTGGATTGGGTCTATAAATTTGGGGATCTTATTTTTTTCAGTTCTTTATATGTTCAAGATATAAGTCCTTTGTCTTAGGGACTGTTGGCTAAAATCTTTTCCCGCTCTGGGTTTTCTTTTCACTCTGTTGGTGATTTCTACTGATGTGCAAAAGCTTTTTAATAAGATGAGATCCCAGTTGATTCTTTGGAGTATTTCCCATGCAGTTTGGGTTTTGTTCATTAAGTCTCTGCCTACACCTATGTCTTCAAGATTTCTACCTATTTCTCTTACAGAAGATTCAGTGTTTCTGTTTTAACATTTAGATCTTTGATCCATTTTGACTTTAGTTTAGTGCATGGTGATAGACATGGGTCTAGATTTAGTCTTCAGCACGTGGACAGCCAGTTTTTCTAGCGCCATTTATTAAAGAGGCTATCTTTCTTCCAGTGAACATGTTTGGCGCCTTTGTCAAAAATAAGGTGGCTGAGTGTGTTTGGAGTTGTGTCTGCATCTTGTAATCTGTTCCACTGATCCTCAGGTCTGTTGTTTTGCCAGTACTGTGCTTATTTTATCACAGTAGCTTTGTAATATAATTTCAAGTCAGGGAATGTGATGTCTCCTGCCTTGCCTTTGTTGCCCAGGATTGCCTTTGCTGTTCTAGGTCTCTTCTGTTTCCAAATGAATTTCAGGAATGTTTTCTCTAGACCTGTGAGGTATGCTAATGATATTTTGATCAGGATTGTATTAAATCTGTATAAAAGATTTGGGAGTATGGCCATTTTCAATACAAGGGTTCTTTCTATCCATGAGCAAGGGATATCTTTCCATTTTCTGATGTCCTCTTCACTCTCCTTTGTCAGAGTACTGTAATTTTCAACGTATAGATCTCTTACTTCCTTTGTTAAGTTGATTCCTAAGTATTTTATTTTATTTTTTTGATGCTATTGTGAACGGTGTTGTTTCCCCAGTTTCTCTCCCAGTGAGTTTGTTCTTTGTGTACAGGAGTGCTATTGCTTTTTTTTTTTTTTTTTTTTTTTTTGTGGGTACCGGGGGTCGACCTGAGGACCTAGCGCGCCAGCAGGCGCCCGTGCCGCTGAGCGATATCACCGGCCCTTTTTTTCATATGTGGGTTCCGGGAGTCGAACTCGGGCCCTCACGCTTGCCAGGCAGGCGCTTATGCTGCTGAGCCATCTCACCGGCCCTGCTATTGCTTTTTGAATGTTCACTTTGTATCCAGCTATGCTACTGAATTTGGTTATTAAATCTAGAAGTCTTTTGGTGGAGATTTTGGGGTCTTCTATGTAGAGTATCATGTCGTCTGTGAAAAATGATAATTTATTATTTATAACTTCTTCCTTTCCTATCCTTATTCCTTTTATTTCTCTCTCTTGTCTAATTGTTCTGGCTAATGTTTCCAGAACTATATTGAGTAGGAGTGGTGATAGTGGACATCCTTGTCTTGTTCCTGAATTTGGAGTGAAAGCTTTTAGTTTTTGTCCATTTAGTATGATGTTGGCTGTTGGTTTGTCATGGATGGGTTTGGTTGAGGTAAAGACCATCCATTTCAATTTTCTGTAGGGTTTTTATCATGAATGAGTGTTGGACTTCGTCAGAAGTTTTTTCTGCACCTATTGAGATGATCATGTGATTTTTGTCTTTGGCTCTGTTGATATGGTGTATTACATTTATTGATTTAGGTATGTTGAACCATCCCTGCATCCCTGGGATGAATCCCACTTGGTCATGGTGTATAATCTTGATGATTTGCTGCATTCTGTTTGCTAGTATCTTATTGAGGATTTTTGCATATATTTTCATTAGGGAGACTGGCCTGTAGTTCTCTTTTTTGGCTTGATATTTCTCTGGTTTTGATATCAGGGTAATGCTTGCCTCCAGGAATGAGGGAGTATTGCTTCCCTTTCAATTTCATTAAGAGTTTGAGGAGTATTGGCATTAAATCTTCTCTAAATTTCTTGTAGAATTCAGCAGTGAATCCATCAGGACCTGGGCTTTTCTTTGTTGGTAAGGTTTTAATTACATTTTCAATCTCTTTAACTGATATTGGGTTATTCAGAATTTTTATATCTTCCTGATTCAGCTTTGATAATTCATACATATCCAGAAATCTGTCCATTTCTTCTGTGTTTTCCATCGTATGAGAGTAAAGATTTTTGAAGTAGGTATTGATGATCTTCTGAAGTTCCACAGGATCTATAGTAAATCACCCTTTTCATTCCTCAATGCATGAATTTGAGTGTTTTCTTTCCTTTTTTTTTTTTTTTTGATAAGGTGGCTAAGGGTGTATCAATTTTATTTATTCTTTCAGAGAACCAACTCTTTGATTCATTAATTCTTTGTATTGTTTTCTTAGTATCCATTATGTTAATTTCTGCTCTGATCTTTATAATTTCCTCCCTTTTATGGGCTTGTCTTGCTTTTCTTTTTCTAGAAGCTTGAGGTGCAACATTAGGTTGTTTATATGTGCTTGTTCAGTTTTCCTGATGTGAGAATTCACTGCTATAAATTTCCCTCTTAGGACTGTTTTCATTGTGTCCCATAAGTTCCGGTATGTTGTATCTACTTTCTCGTTTAGTGGTAAATATTGTTTAATTTCTTTTTTTTTTTTTGTGGGTACTGGGGGGTCGACCTCAGGACCTCGCATGCCAACAGGCACCCCGTGTCGCTGAGCGATATCACCGGCCCCTTTTTTGTATGTGGGATCCGGGAGTCGAACTCGGGCCCTCGCGCTTGCAAGGCAGGCGCTTACGCCGCTGAGCCATCTCACCGGCCCTAATTTCTTCTTTAATTTCATCTGTGACCCATTGGTTGTTTAGGAGGATGTTATTTAATTTCCATGTGTTCGTGGAGATTTTCAGTTTCTTTTGCCATTTCTAGTTTCATTGCACTATGGTCAGATAATATGCATGGGATAATTTCATTTCATTTGCGTTTACTTAAGCATGTTCTGTGGGCTAGTATATGGTCTGTTTTAGAGAACATTCCATGTGCAGATGAGAAGAATGTGTATTCTGATGATGTTGGGTGGAACATTCTGAAAACATCTACTAAGATCATTTGTTCACAGGTTTGGTTCAGTTCTGATATTTCTTTGATGATTTCTTGTCTAGTTGATCTGTCTCTTTGGGACCGTGTATTAAAGTCTCCCGTTACAATTGAGTTACTGCTTATTTGATTTTTCACGTCTATTAATAATTGTCTTATATAGTTGGGTGCTCCCGTATTTAGTGTATACATATTTAGAAGGAGAAAAGATGGTGGATTTGTAAGAAGCAGGCAGCGTAACTCTCTAAGAGTTGCTGTTGGGCTGTGGGAATATAGTGGCTGGGGGAGCATAGGAGGGAGGGAGGTGGCTCACCTGGATCCAGGAAAGTTCTGAGGCACAGTTTGGGACTCACAGAGTGAGTGAAGAGTGGTTTCGAGGAAGAGGAAGAAGGAGACTGCAGGCGACTTCGCCCTATGCCAGGAACCGTGGCGCGACAGAAGTTCAAATCTGCAGACACATGGGGGCCTCCGCAGAGGAATGCGAGACAGCGGCGGTGCAGGGGAGCAGTGAAGCACTGTGCTGGCTGCGGTGAGTGCCTCGGAGGCGCAGCTGTCCTGAGTGAGAGAGCGACTGGCTAGGCGCCAGTGTGGGGGGAGCAGCGAAACTCAGCGCGGCGCCAGAACACAGCGCTTGGGACTCAGCGCGGTGCTGCGGCTCTCAGGCCCACAGAAAGTGCGCTGACGTCGGCAGGCCAACAAGACTGGTCTCCGCCTGAGAGTACAGGCTACTGCTCACTGCCCCGCCAAAGGGCTGCTCCTGGCTAGCAGGGACGGACCTGCATGGAACAGGACTCTGTCATCACACGGTGCCTGCCTACAGCAGAGTCAAAACCTGGAACTGATTCCTTTTTTTTTCTTTTATCTCTTTTTCTCTCATTCGTTTTTTGTTCTGGTGAAGGTGTTTTTTTGTGGGTTTTTTTTTTTTTTTTTTTTGTCTGTTTGCTGGTTTTGTTGTTTTTGTCTTTGTCTTTGTTTTTGTTTGTCTGTTTGCTCTTTCCTTCATTATTCTATCTGGTTTTTATATGAGTGTAAACAGAACCTCTAACCTCCTTGTGATTGTGGTTCTTATCTGTTCTTCCTTTTATCCCTTCCTTCTCTTTTTCACACCAGTCCTCTACACCAGTTTCCCAATGTTAGCGGGATCCCTCTTGGTCCTCCAGCCTTACATCTAATTCCTTCCTCTTCTCCCAATTCTCTATTTCCTCCTTAACTCATTTTAAATTTAAACTCTTGAGG
This sequence comes from Erethizon dorsatum, assembly GCA_028451465.1. Classification (NCBI taxonomy): domain Eukaryota; kingdom Metazoa; phylum Chordata; class Mammalia; order Rodentia; family Erethizontidae; genus Erethizon; species Erethizon dorsatum. The sequence continues at coordinate 31,209,673 of CM051835.1, read as the reverse complement.
GCAAAATTGACATATTAAAGACTTATATACTGCATATAATTTTTCTGGTGTGTTTTAGATTTTGTTATATAACCACAACTCTACTTTATATGGTTAAAAGTGGCAAATAACTGGTTAGCTCAGACTGTCATTTTCTAGGCTGTGTTTGATGCTTTTAAGTACCATTATAGCCAAAAGTGACATAATTGTTCTCAACAGCTTTTCTTCCTGGTATTCCATGACTGAGCTTGACTAAGGGTCACAGAAAATAAAGTGGCACCGTACCAAAGAACCAAGGACTGGGCCAAACAGGCAGCAACTTCTCATACCCAACAAATTGAAGAGGTAGGATCTTGCAGAGGCTCAAGACCCAAAAATAAGCTACACCTGGAAGATACCACAGAGAAGTAGTCATCTCCTAAGGATTTTAAACACTAGCAATAAAGCAACCTACCCTAGGTAATTTACAAACATCACCCCAGGAATTAAACTAAAGAAAGAAAAGAAAATGAGAAGACACTTAAACAAGATGTAATCCCATGTATCCAGTTCACCAAAGGCAAATCCAGGGGGGCAGTGAGGTGGGACAATCCAAAAGCCACCCACCTGGCATCTCTGAAGTGGTAACAACAAAGCAACTGAATGAGGCTCTGGAAAAAATTAAATCAGAAATAATTTCACAGATAACTGCAGAGATAATGTCCACAATGAAAACCATGGTTAAGGACGCTAGAGCAGACACAGACAAAAAAATAGACGAGCTTAAGAAAATGATGGAAACCATGAATGCTCAGCATAGGAAAGAAATGGAATCCATAAGGCAGATTCAAGCAGATATCCAGGAGAACAAAAATACCTTTGAAAGTTTTTGTATCAGATTAAGCCAATGTGAGGACAGGATCTCAGATATAGAAGACAGGGTTTCGATTAGTGATCATGAAAAGAAAGAATTCTTAAAAATAGCAAGGGACCATGAAAAATCAATCCAGCAGCTGCTAGATGACACAAAGAAAAAGAACAAGATTAATTGGAATCAATGAGAAAACAGGAGATAGCATAAATGACATAAGAACCCTGTTCACACACATTATCACAGAGAATTTCCCTGGTAGAGAAAAAGAATTTCATCTTCATATAAACGAGGCTTATAGAACTCCAACTAGCCATGATCAAAAAAAATCTTCAGCCAGACATATAATAGTCAAGATCCCAGAAATTCAACAGAAGAGCAGAATCTTAAAAGCTGTTAGGGAAAAGAGACAAATCACCTATAAAGGAAAGCCCATCAGAATCACAGCTGACTTTTCAGCACAAACCCTCAAGTCAAGAAGAGCTTGGAATGACGTATTTCAAGCTCTAAAGGAAAATAACTTTCAACCCATATCGATGTACCCCACAAAACTATCTTTCAAAATTGATGGAGAAATAAAATACTTCCATGACAAAGAACATCTGAGAAAATTTATGACCACCAAACCAGCACTCTAAAATGTTCTGAAGGACATTCTAGAAAGAGATAACAAGGACTACAACTCCAGGAACTCCAACAGAAGGAATCCACCAGGCAGGGCAGATAATTAAACAGAGGGAGGAGGGAAAAAAGAGGGGGAACAAAGAACAGGAGAATAACATGACAAGTATAAGTCAATACATATCAGTTTTAACCATCAACGTTAATGGTCTCAATTCACCAATAAAAAGGCACAGACTGGCAAAATGGATCAGGAAGCAAGATCCAACAATATGCTGTATACAAGAAACACATTTAATTCAGAAAGAAATTCATAGACTGAAAGTCAAAGTATGGAAAACAATACTCCATGCAACAGGAACCCAGAAAAAAGCAGGGGTAGCTATTCTTTTTGCAGACAAAGTGAATTTCAAGCCAAGAATGTTTCACAGAGATAGTATATACATATTTAGAATTGTTATTTCTTCCTCTTGAAGTTTTCCCCTAACAAGTATGTAGTGACCTTCTTTATCTCTTTTGATCCTGTTTGGTTCGAAGTTCACATTGTCTGCAAACAGAATAGCTACCCCTGCATTTTTCTGGGTTCTTGTTGCATGGAAGATTGTTTTCCATCCTTTGATTTTTAGTCTATGAATTTCTTTTGAGTTAAATGTGTTTTTTGTATGCAGTATATTGTTGGATCTTGCTTCTTGCTCCATTCTGCCAGTCTGTTTCTTTTGATTGGTGAATTGAGGCCATTTACATTGACGGTTATAACTGATATATATATTGGCTTATCTTTGTCATGATATTTTCCTTCTATTGGTTCCCTGCTTTTCCCCTCTGTTTAATTGCTTGCCCTGCCTGTTGGTTTTTTTCTGTTGTATTTCTTGGAATTGTGGTCATTTTTGTCTCTGTCTAGAATATCTTTCAGTACTCATTGTAGTGTTGGTTTGGTGGTCTTGAATTTCTTTAGTTGTTCTTTGTCATGGAAGTATCTTATTTCTCCATTAGTTTTAAAAGATAGTTTTATAGTATACATCAATCTGGGTTGGAAGTTGTTTCCTTTCAGGACTTGAAATACTTCACTCCAATCTCTTCTTGACTTGAGGGTTTGTGTTGAGAAGTCTGCCATGATTCTGATGGGCTTTCCTTTATAGATGATCTGTTTCTTTTCTCTAACAGCTTTTATTTTTTTTATTCTTTATTTTTTTGTGGGTACCGGGGGTCGACCTCAGAACCTTGCACGCCAGCAGAGCGATATCACCGGCCCTTTTTTCATATGTGGGTTCCGGGAGTCGAACTCAGGCCCTCGTGCTTGCCAGGCAGATGCTTACGCCGCTGAGCCATCTCACCAGCCCCCTCTTTTAATATTCTGTTCTTATGCTGAATTTCTGGAATCCTGATTATTGTATGTCTTGATATAGTTTTATTTTGGTTATGGCTGTTTGGAGTTCTATATGCTTTATTTATTTGAATGTCAAATTGTTTATCCACGCTTGGGAGGTTTTCTGCCATTGTTTCTGTGAAGAGTTTTTTTTTTTTTTTTATGGCATTTGTGCTGTCTCCAGCTTTTTCATTGACCCCAATCAGTCTTATTCTTCTTTGCATCATTGTTTATCTGTTGGATTGATTTTTCATTGTCTTTTGCTATTTTTAAGATATCTTTCTTTTCATGGTCATTAACTGCAATTCTGTCTTCAATATCTGATATTCTGTACTCTCCTTTGTCAGTCTGTTGTATACTTTCAGTGGAGCTTTTAATCTCTTGTATATCTGTGTGGATCTCTTTCATGGATTCCATTTCTTTCCTGTTGGGTGTTTTTTGTTTCCATCATTTTTCTAAGCTCACCTATTCTTTTATCTCTGTCTTCTTTAATATCTTTGATTTTAAGCATCATTTCTTTTTGTACCTGAGAGATTATTTTCTCTATAGCTTTTTCCACTTGTTTTTTCACTTCTGTTGCTGTTATTTCAGAAAGTTCCAGTGTTTGACTTCCAATTTCACCTATCTCATTGTGTTCTGGGCTTGTCCTGGGTGGGCTGGGGGGTCTGGGGTTGCATTTTGCTGGTGTTGTCTTGTCATTTTCTATTTTCTCTTTGTTATTTTATTTTGTTTTCTATGTTGATGCTTGCTGATTTCTTATGATAGTTTTATTACTAGTATTGAAGGTTTCCTAGGAGATGTCTGTTGTTCAGGAATGTCCTCCAGGTGTAGGTGGTTCTTTATAGCTATCCCAACAATGTACCTTCCCAATTTGTAAAGGATGCAAAATTACTGTTTGGCTCAGCTCCCAGTCCTTTGGTACTGGGTTGTGGTGGTGATCATGACCCCATACAATCACAGCATTATAATACAGGGGAGAAAAACTGATTATAACATGTATGACATCCTGGCTAAAGTAGTAGAGTTAGTAATAACAATAGTTCGAAGTACAGCTTGACTACTGACAAACTATGGTAACCATTAACCTGCTACTTCCAACCACAGGAGCAGACTCTAAAGTTATATAACAAAATCAAACATACCTTGTACTTGTATGCAGTGATTTTTCTCTTCAGTGGAGTGATTTTTCCTTTTTCAGGGGGCTAGAGGGGGGTGTTAAGATGGGTAGGGTCCAGGATAAAGTGATGAGTTCGGTCAAATATAGTAGAGTCAAGGCCAGAGGTCAAAGGATGATCACCCGAGTTTTGGGAAACTGGAGGACACAGGAGGGAAAGAATGAAACAGAATGCACAGGAGTAATCAGAAAGGGAAGAGACAGTGTTTACTACTTGAAAGTTTAAATTCAAAAAGTAGTTGAGGAAAGAGAGAAAGAGGATCAATAGAAGAAATGAAAAAAGATAGCAAACCTAAACAGTGAAAAAAAGAAGGAAGAAATAGAATGAAAAGAAAGAAGGAAAAGAAGAAAAGAAAGAAAGGAAAAAAAGTAGACCCGAGAAAGAGGAGAGAGGAAAAAAATATCCAAAAACAAAAATAACCACAGACTATAAAACAAAACAAGAGGACTTCCAACCAGACAGGAAAGGGATAGCCAATCAGTCAAACAAGGGAGACTGAAAGTAAAATACCTATGGTGTTTACAGTTCTGCGATAGTGTCCGTGTCAGATCCCAGGAATGTGCTGTGTACCCCAGCCAAGTTTGCCATGGGAATTGTGCTGGGTATGGATGTGGGGCTGGGACTGGTCTTCTGTTGGTGGAGTTCTCCAGAGCCCAGCTTCTGGCTCTTTGCTGCTGGTTCGGACACTTCCACGTTGCTGGTCTCGCTCATTACCCCGCGCGTCCGCGACCTGCTGTCCTGGGTGTCGGGGGTTCCCTTCCCTCCGCCTGCCAAAGGCGTGTGTGCGCCTGTGCGCCCTGAGGCCGGCCTGTCCTAGACATGTAGTTCTCAACAGTGATTGTGAAGTATATGAGAGAGGAAACGCTGGCGAGAATGCCAGGCAACTAGACCCTTTCTTTTATGGATGCTTTTATTTGTTGTTGATGTAGGTGTTGATGCGCTGGTTGGTGCTGATGATCTCCATTAATAATCCTTGCTCAGCTCTGGCTCTGTCCTGCACATATGGCTGGTGAGATTCAGACTTTTATGGAGAAAGGGAAAGGGGAAATTGGGGCTGTGAACTTGTGTGAAGGATCTCTTTGTTGCATGGCTGTTGTGGCAGCAAAACAGTGTTGCTCCCAGCCCAAACAATAGGCACTGTCTCCAGGGATGTATAGTTGTAGTTACCAGAACTTCCTATTTTTTTTTTTTTTTTTGAAACAGGGTCTTGCTCTGTAGTTCCTTTTAAAAGGACTGGGATTCACTCTTTGAGTGAGTTGTTCCAGCTTATGGTCATCTGTTTGTGTGTTGCAGTTGGTCAAAGTATCTGACCTTCATTTCTTAGGAAGTATGGAATTGCCATTCTTTCCCAAAAAAACCTGAGATTTGAGTGAAACTAAAAATTAAAGGGTATTTCCACGTTGTATATATATGAGACAGAATAGAGTTTTACTTTAAAGACAGTGAGACTTTTTCTACATAGTAGTTTTCATCAGCTTTTGTAATATAATATCTCCAGTTGAGGTTCAACAACTTAAAAGGGAAAAATTGCTATTTCAATAATAAACACAGGTTGATTGCCTACTTTGTCTTTTGTATTAAAATGAATGTTGCAATTACTGTGTGTTAATATCAAGTAAGCTACATTCTTTTTTATCTGGAACTAAAAAAAGTATTACTTCTAAGCAGGCACACACAATTTATCTTGGCAAATAAAATAATTCTAAGTGTGCACATATATGTTTATTATGAAGCCATCATTCAGAATGCACCACATGGAAAGAGAGAGAAGATGATTGTCTGTTATTGTGGGGCTGACAGAATGTTTATTAATGGCCCTGGATTTGAAATGAGCATCTTACTAAATGGAAGTCTTTGGGCAACCTCTGACCCTTTTGTCTTAAAGGTTTGAGAACAGATAATATGAAAGAATACCAGCTTTTTTCCAGATGGCTGCATGCCTGATGTTCCTTTATGTTTAGCTGTCATTCAAATATGAATGCCCAGTGATTATAAGTGTCTCTTTCTCTTCTCTGGACTGAAATGAAACCTTTTATGCATTGTGTGTTAAAACAGATTAACTGTTTGGCTCATCAGTAGGGAAATTAGAACAATAGCTGCCAACTCAATGGTGTAGTAAAAGAATGTCCTCTGGGGCCCAGGGGCCAAGGTTCGTAAGCAAATGGTACATCCAAGTGTCAGGCTTGGGAAGGACACATGAGTTACAAAAATATTTCCCCTGAATATTAATTTTATAACTGCATCTGGATGAGGGTAGTAATGTCTTTTAGAAGCATTCAGGATTTGGACAAAAATTTCCCTACCTTATACATAATTTTTAGATGACCATTGTGTTTGTAATAGCATGTATATTATGTATAGTAAAGAATTACTATATAATGTTTTCCTACCTTTCATTGTGCTGCACTTTTCTTTCAAATCTATATATTTCATAATGGACCCATAATGGATAATTTGGATGGTATTCTAAAAATACTAATAAATCTTGTAATTTGGGAAGCAAGTGAAAGTGGGCAATTAACATTTAGGTATTGGTGACACACAGACTGGCCTGGAGTCAGCGACCCCTCAGTGACCTCGGTAGTACAGGCAGTATAGGAGGTGACTGACATAAGGGGACCAACCACATGCATTTTAGGAAGCTAGGTTCTTTATGAAATGCCATACTGACTCTGTTCTCAGCAGTGAGCTGTGTGATAACTCTCATTTTACCTGGAAATCCATGAAACGAATGAAGTAAGCATTCGCAGGACCTGGTGGGAGGAAAAGAGCATGCCTCATCTAGCTATGTAACTCTTACCTAGTATGATTATGCTGTATATTTATGCTGTATGAATATGCTTGGATATTTCAAGAAGGAAAGAAGAGATGATATTGAACATTGTCACCACAAAAAATGATAAATGTTTGAGGATGTACATATACTTACTCTGATTTGAACATTATACAGTATACACATGTATTGAAACATCACATGCTACCCTATAAATGTATACAATTTTTATGTGTCAAAAATTTTTAAAATGGGGCCGGTGAGATGGCTCAGCGGCTTAAGCGCCTGCCCAGCAAGCGCGAGGGCCCGAGTTCAACTCCCGGAACCCACATACGAAAAAGGGGCCGGTGATATCGCTCAGCGGCACGGGCGCGCAGGCGCCCGAGGTCCTGAGGTCGACCCCCCGGTACCCACAAAAAAAAAAAAAAAAAAAAAAATTTTAAAATGATTATTTTTGGAACAAAAGGTATATTTCGTTGTCGCTCATAAAAGAGCACACAGAAAAGCCTACCATGAAATTCTGTTTTAATAAGGGTTTTGGTTTCTAAAATACCCAAAGATGAAAATGAACTTAAATAAAACAATTAGGTATTCTGCCTTTAAAGTTTTGTTTCATATTTTTATAGTTAAAAGTTTTTGTATGTAACTCTTTCATGATTTTATGCCCACTTTTTTTTATAGTAGCCTTATTGAGATGTAATTCACACACCATATAATTCCATTTTAAAATGCACAATTCAGTGACTTACAGTGTATTCACAATTGTGTGTCCATTGCTATGGTCAATTTTAGAATATTTTCATTACACCCAAAAGAATCACTGCTCCTCTTATCTGTCATACTCTGATCTCCCCCAGTCTCAGGCAACCACTAGTTTATTTTGTGTACCTATAGATTTGCTCATTTTAGACATGTTAAATGTAACCATGCAATCAGTATGTGGCCCTTTGTGATTGGCTTCTTTCATTTGGCTTAATATTTTCAGAGTTCATGTCACAGTGTGTATCAGTACTTCTTCCCCTATTATAGCTGAATGGTATTCCATTGTATGGATATAGCATATTTTGTTTATCCATTCATGTATTGAGGAACAAAATTTATGCTTTAGGTAATTGGATTTTACAAGATTCTTTCCATAGACTATTTATCTTCTACATGAGGTATCTTCTAGGGTTTTTTTTTATTACTATATTTTTGTAGTACATGGTACGTGTACATAATACATCTTAAATTTTTTCTATCCCCTCTCCCTCCCCTCCCTCCATGCTCCTTCCTAACTTTGATATTTCTTGTAAGTTTATGGTGACTAATAAAAGAGAACTATGGAGCCATGGGCTGCTGTAGAAGGTCTTGCCTGAAATCCAGTAAGACATCATGGACTACTGGGATTTATGTGCTCGCATGATTGATTTAGGCTCCCAGTGTGGGAGAAATGCTTATGGTTGGTAGTAGAGTGTGTTTATGAGGGTGTGCACCGTGCGGAGCAACAGTAGGTGGAATATAGTGTCTTACATGTCCTCCACAGCACCATCCTGCGCGCTGCATACAGTTGGCACTCAATAAATATTTTTTGTCTGAGCTCATTACGTATAATTACCCACCAATTTACTATTTTCGAAAGGGCAAATTTTCTAATAGCTTGCGGGCTCCCAATTTTCCAAAGATAATGAATACCTTTCAACTTAAATAAGACTGTTATCTTGATAATAATTATGGCCCAAGAGTATTCAATGATTTATAAATATTTTTGTTTCACATATAATTTTTCTAGGTAAATACTCGATAGAGTGGGAAGTTTTCTCACTTGCCTGAAAATTTAGGAGTCAGAAAGCACTTAGGCAAGATTTTATTTCTACTAACCAGCAGGGCCAGACTTGACCTTAGATCTTCTAGCTGCAGAACTTGTGTTTTTTCTGAAATACCCTGCTGCTTACCCTCCTCTACCTTTGCTTTATCTCCCTTCTCTCCTTCTTCAGCGATGGTGTTGGAATGTAGTGTGGAAACCATTTTATGGAAACCTTTCACTTAAGCAGTTCCACAGTGGTGTGTTGACTCTTCTCTTAAATCTTAAACTTGTGGTTGGTCAATATTATTAAGGGTTATGCCACTCCAAGGTACTACATAGTGATTTCATCAACACTTGTTCGCTGAAGCAAAATGCAGAGCTGAATAAATGAAAATGAATCTGAGATGAGGGAATTTTATTCAAGCAGAAAATGGGTAAATAGAGTTCATGAGATTGTCTTCGTTGACAGTTGGGGATCAGTATGAGTGCCAGAGATTCAGGACTCGATTCAGATGTGCATACCTTTCTCAGTAAATCATTGTCTTTTTCTTTCACTCATTACCAAGCCATCTTGTGCATTTTCAACCCATAAAACATCTGTGTGTCATAGTATCTATTTAGTATGATGAGAGAAAGCAGTGCATAGTCCTGCCCTAGAGTCTACCGGCATGCGTTCTCGCAGTGATAACAAAGAATTAAGACGATATCGCCCTAAGTGGGATGTAAAAGTAATCTAAGGAAGGTGAGCAGTGACCTTGTGTGGAGAACTTCCTGTTTGCAGGAATGTGAGGTGGTTTACATAGATGCGATCCTTACAAATACTGTGTCTATGGAGGCCAGTACTCTTATCTCCATTTTACAGTTGAAGAAGCAAGGCATCAGTTATTTCGCTCCAGATCAAGCATGCAGGAAATGGTGGGACCTGAGGAACTCCAGCATCCATACTTGGGAGCCCAGTGCACTTGACTGTCATTCCTACTCTTTCTTTCTTTGTTTCCACTGAGTCTTGGGAACATGTTTTCAAAGTAACAGTGAAAGATTGCTGTTCTGGTGGTTACTTTTTTCTGAGGTATAAAAATGAAAAAAAAAAATTATAAAAAAGAAAAAGTACTTGAGTCCTACAATAAAAATAACACAGAATTAAGGAAACATGAAGGGCTTAGTATGATGATGTTTGTGAAGTGGATTGATCAGGTGTTTTCATTCATTTTCTTTCACTATTCCTAAATTTTAAGTGCAAAAATCTGAATGTTGCCACCTGGCTAGAGAAGTGTATATCCCTTTGGGTGATGAATGAGTTTACCTTATAACAAGGGCCTGTTCTAAGAATTTCCTCAGTTATTTGCAAGTTTGTCCTTTGTTTCATAGGATACTCAGATGCTACATCAATTCAGAAAATTTAGTTTGATGGTTTGTGTATCTGAGTTAGACCATGGAGGGTTCTTTATTTCTGTAGGAAAATTCACTCACAGTGCCTGCCTAAGATGTCAAAAAGTCTCAACTCTTTCTAGAGTCTCCAAAGGGCAGCAAAATCTGGTCTGTCCCCCTGTTCCATCCCCTGCCACTCTCTCATTGGCAGGGGCAGTGGAAGAACTTCTCTGTCTAAATAGTTGACAGTAGAGCTCATGATGAGGTCCAACACTGAAGAGAAGAGAGATTGGGGTAGAATGTGGTGAGGACCTTGAAAGGATAGGCACTGCAGAGAGAAGTATTCAAGACACGGTTCATGGCTTGACTCTCATCCACCCTGGTCCTTCCTCACTGTTCCCTACCTTCCTTCAGCTCTGGTGACATTACTTTTTGCGTTTGTAGAATATTGGTGTGGAGTAAGGAGGGCTTTGGAGGGAGAAGTTGGGTGGGAAGAAATAAGCAGATTTCAGCGGAATATCAAGCATTATTGGCTGCTTACTAGGAGGTAAGAATTTTCTATATTTTAGCCAATTAAAAAAGAGTCATTGTGTGAGGTCATTTTCATCATTTCCTTCTGAGAAAATGAAGACTGAGAGAGGTGAATATGTTTGTATAAAGCTACGAGGATAAAATGGGGTAAGTTTCAAACATTTCACTTATTCTTGTTTTGTCTTAACATTTTGTAGCTAGAAGAACTCTGGTCTAAGTGGAGACTTAGAATTTTATTTTCAAAGGAAATGAGAATGCTGTGCCCTTGGGCTCAGTTTGAGTTTTTCAGTGAAACAAAGAAATGGGCTTTTATTCATTCATTCAGCAAACTTCTTTTCTATTCTTTTTTTTCTTTTTTTGAGCAACTGATTAGTTGCAGGTGCTGTGCTAGACACTGCGAGCGAGGCCTGTGCCGTGCTGTCTTGCAGCTTCCCAGTGACTGCGTGTGAGGACAATGGCATGGAGACAATGCAGCACCGTGATAAGCCTCGTGATGGTTTTATAGGAATCTAATAAATAATTACATTTAGAATTATGAAATCATGAGGTAAACAAATATAATATCCTATGTTGTTATTCTCTAATAACTATGAGTGCTTCCTTTTTTCTTTCAAGAACTTTTTATTGTGAAAAATTTCAAACTTTTAGAAACATAGTCAGAATACATCATGAGCTCCCTCCCAGGCCCTCAAGTCATCAGCCACAAGTCAGTCTGCCATCATCTTTTTCCTTCTGTCCTTTTTCTATTTTAGTGTCTATTTGCTTTTCTTTTTTAGGATTCTGTGGGTCTTGGAGCAGGACTTTCTTCTGTGATAATGGACCCATATTGAACATTATTTTCCAAATAATTTCTTGTATCATTTCTATTTGATCAGTCAGGAAAAAAGAATCCATGATCACAAGGCTATTTTTTCAGTTATTTAGCAAAAAGACAATAAAATGCTCACTCAGCTTCAGAGTTCGAGGATAAATCTTGCCTACTGGAAAAGTATATGGAGTTTCAGTTACAAAAACAAAGAAAACAAGAAAGCAAATTTTTATTAGGTGCAAATATAGAACACTCTCCAAATAATCTTTCAAGTAAGTTAGGCTTAACAAGAAAAATAATTACAGGGAGCATTTGTATTTGTGGTCTGTATATGTGTGTAAAGGCAGCTGTTACAGGCTTTTAAGGAATCAAGCTGGCTGCAGAATTAGATATGGGAAATTAACTTGCCTAATTCATTGGCTCAGTCTTCTTGGTGTTCATGATCAGTGATGAGGCCATTGTATGCCATAGTATTGTGTAGATCACCCACAATTCATTTCTGAGAATAGAATAATTTTTCTCATTTAGTAGGAATGGAGGGAAGTTTTTTTTTTTCCCCCCCCTGGAGGAGATCTGAACCATTGGTGCCCATAAGATAAGTAAGGAGTTCCTGTAAATAAATTCTTACTAATACATGTCGCTCCGTAAAAGTCTCTAGGTGCAAGTGCTTTGTATTTACTGTTGAAAGTAAACCGTAAATGTTTTTAAAATTTATTTCTCTAGTGAGGTGATAGGAGCTATGGGAAACCAGTATAAATAGTGAAATACTGTTAACTTAGCCCTAGTATATTGAGGGAAGGCAGTTGTTTGTGAAGGATTATGTGGCTCACATGTGAATGTGCTTTGCAAACTCACTTTAGATCTTAAACATCTGTTAGAGGGTTGGGGAGCAGGCGATTTTTTTACTCCTGAGTAAACAGTCTTAGATGGGCCAGTCGGTGGGACTACAACTCAAGTCTTCCCTGTTGCTAGTATGTGCTGCTGTGGAGAGTAAAGACAGTGTGTTTTAAGCACTTTGTAATTGTTTGAATGAGTAAGCACATGAAGGAAAAGATTCCAAATCTATTTTTGCAGAATATGCCTTCTAGTCTCTTGGTCTGAGGAGGTCTTTGAAAAGGTGTTTCATTGATAAATTTAGGAGGTGTAGTCCATGGGAAGTCGCTGAAGTTTTGAATATGTCCTCTAGCAGAGAAAACACTCTACCTTTATTTACTCCAGTGTTTAAGACTAAACAATTGTCATGCCTTCATGTGATAGCACATTACATTATGCCTAAGAGCTGTTTGGAAACATAGCTGTAGATAAAAGCTTTCTGAAGTATTAGACATTTGGTTAAGACAACCACAGTAAAAGTTAAGCTCAAATTTTGACATTTTGCTTTTTATACATCCATTCCTATGGTTCCTATCTTGAAGCAGTAACTGTCCTTTCCATCTTGATGATTTAGACTTTATATTTCCTATCATATTTGTTTCCTGGGCAGTTCTTTTACTTGTGCACTAAAAAATAAAAACAAAAATTTTCTTTTTGTAATACATGTTCAAATTGGAAAATTAGAAAAATATAACCGGCAAAATTATAACTAGAGATAACTAGCATCTGGTTTCAAATCCCAGCTGTTCCTCTTACTGGCTGTGTGACTTTGGACAAGATACTTAGCCCGCAGTTTTGATGTCGTTTGTAATAGAGGGATAATGGTAGTGCCTTATAATAGGGCTGTTATGAGAATTCAGTGAAATACAGAGTCTACCTAAAAATGTACACACACTTCAGGAAAAGAAAATCTTGTATGAATATTTTAATACTAAATTTACTGAGACATCATGAGATTAATACAAGTTACCTTTGGCCTCTACAATTATAAGAGGTGCTCAAAGTGGTGGCCATGAGCTTCCAGACATTTATTAGTACAGCAAACTGCTGCTTGGGTAACCTTAATCATTGAGATTGCTGCAGATGCATTTTCAATTTCTTCTCTATGGGCTGGTAGTGTAGTGTGTTTTTTGCGTTACACAACATCCTCTAGGGTCCCTCATACGAGGATAACACCATCTGTTGAAAAAAACATCATACTGTTTTTCTAAAGTATGTATTCTTTTTTGGTGGGGGCAGAGTCTGTATTTATAAAATGCCTAGAACAACACTTGGAATATAAAATCGATAATGGAGCTAAATACAATCATGCGGTGTATAATGACATTTTGGTCAATAATGGACTATGTATATGATGCTGGTATTATAAAATTATAATGGTACTGAGAAACTCCCATCTCCTGGTATTTTTTCTATATGTTTTCTGTATTTACATATACAAACACTACGGTTGCCTACAGTATTCAGTACAGTAACGTGTAGTATAGTAGTAACATAGTACAGTAACGGTTTAGGTTTGTGTGAGTATGCTCTGTGAAATTCCCACAACAAAGGAATCATCTACTGACTGGTTTCACAGAGTGGATCTCTGTCATTAAGCAGTGCATGACTGTGTGTGTCTGCATGTGTCCTTGTATGTAGACAGTGTTACACTGCATGCGGTTTAAGCTGTGTCCCATTGTGGGATATCTAGGTTGCTACACATTTTGCACAGTGGTAAACAGCTCTGTAATGAATACCCATCCCTCAGTTTTTTGAGTAGCCATTATAATTTCCTTAGGTCAGTTTCTTGACTTGGATTTGCTATATCAATAGATGTGAATGTCTTTAAAACTTTGATATAGTCTGTGAAGAACATGGTAAAAGATCCAGTCCTGCTGACAGCCATGTTTGAGAATGCTGTTTTTTTATTTTGGTCGATATGAAGGATAAGACATTGTTCCCCTTTAACGAACAGTACTAATGAAGCAAATTGCTGCTATGTTGCTGGACTGAACTCTTGTATTTCCCCCTGGTTTTTGCTGTTTACAAAATAGTGTATTTTTTCTTTCTTCAGAGAGGAGGAAAACTCTTTCTGTATTAAGGATTTCAACTCCTCATCATTTGTTGCCAGTGTCTCCCTCCCATCTATATGTTTATCTTACTGCTTTCTCCTTTCTCTGCCATTTGCATCAGCCCAAATTTCTGAATCTAAATTTCTGTACCTCTTTTGTGTTTTGTTATTTAGCCTCATAACTTCTAAAACAAGAATGAGGTTTGACATGTATGTAGCTCAGTGGTAGCATGCCTAAGGCCCTGGGTGTGATGTTGAAAACCACCAAAAAGGAATATGTGGTTGTTGATGGCTAGGGGAAAAAGTTTAAATAGAGTTTATCTAGGGAAGAAATGTCTTTGAAGTTTGTTTTTTTGTCCTAGAGCACTGAAGCTTTAAAGGTTCAGTTTTTTTTTTTTTTTTTTTGTGGGTACGGGGGGGGTCGACCTCAGGACCTCGCGCGCCAACAGGCACCGGTGCCGCTGAGCGATATCAGCGGCCCCTTTTTCGTACGTGGGTTCTGGGAGTCGAACTCGGGCCGTCGTGCTTGCAAGGCAGGTGCTTTCGCCACTGAGCCATCTCACCGGCCCCAAAGGTTCAGTTTTTAAAAGTTGTATCATTCATATATCCTGCTTTTGTGATGTTGACCAATAGTCTGTACTTTCTCTACCATTGTAGCTTCTATTATTTGAAAACTGAGTTACATAGAATATAGGACTCATAATCTTAAATAATTATTGGATGTAGACTTATGAGCAAGACAGTTGACTCTTTCTGTTCAGTTATTTAGATTAAAATAAGACTCGTTTTTACTGAATAAACCTGTTCTTAATGAACTTGAGGTTTTTGTTTGTCTGTCCATTGGAGAAGAGTAGAGTAGAGAGATTTCTTTTTTTTTTTTTTTTTTTTTTTTTGTGGGTACCGGGGGTCGACCTCAGGACCTCGCGCGCCAACAGGCACCCGTGTCGCTGAGCGATATCACCGGCCCCTTTTCCGTATGTGGGATCCGGGAGTCGAACTCAGGCCCTCGCGCTTGCAAGGCAGGTGCTTACGCCGCTGAGCCATCTCACTGGCCCAGAGAGATTTCTTTTAAGGACTGATCTTTAAGCACATTTCCTGACTATAGACCTTAAGACCTGTATTTTATAATAATGGAAGTAAAATATTTGATGCATTGAATCTTCTCATGCATATAACCTTGTTTTCTACTCCATTTATTTGATAATTGTTTCATCATTTCAGATTCAATTTGTAATAGCAATGAAAACTCTTTAATACTTTTCTAATAAGGATTAGTTGGAGAGGTTAATATGGTCAGAAATTTAAAGAAGCCCAGAGTCATCTTAATGAGTGTCAGGTAATTAACCTACATGAATAGATTAAAGAAATCAAGCAGACTCATTGATGGGTTTTCTTTTCAAGTTCAAATTTAGAACATCATCTTTGCAGTGGTAAGATCTTACACATCAGATGGTGATTGCTATATTGTTTTTTAATATATAAAAAGTTTAATTGTGGAACCTTATTAGACTTCCTCATCAAATTTGATTAATTGAAGAATGATTATGATATGATATGAATTTTGAGTTCTTATATGTAAATGATATTTTTAAAATCAATAGACTCCCCAAAATGAATTTCTTTGTGAATGAGGAACTATTGCTTCTTCTAACAAGAAAAAAAATCACAATAAAGAACTTAAGCATTTCGTGAACTGCTTAATTTAGGCCTGAGAAAATTAGTGGCAGTGATTGTTACTGTTATCCTAGGAATACTGTTGTTCAGAGCTGGATGAAAATTTATCTTTGCCAGTGGTCATAAGATTAAAAGGCAAGTTCTGGAAGTAACCCTGAGAGGTTCGAAAGCAAGACTTCATCTAAATTATTCAAATGGCTTATGTTTGTCTACTTAACAAATTCAATGAAGTTTAATTACAATGAAGTTGATGTAAGCCATTTATTTTTCTGCTCCTCCTGGAGGTAGTGTGCAGTTAGTTGGTAGCCCTTTCTTTTTTTTTTTTTTTTTTGTGGGTACCAGGGGTCGACCTCAGGACCTCGCGCGCCAGCAGGCGCCCGTGCCGCTGAACGATATCACCAGCCCTTTTGTCGTATGTGGGTTCCGGGAGTCGAACTCGGGCCCTCGCGCTTGCCGGGCGGGTGCTTACACCGCTGAGCCATCTCACCGGCCCTGGTAACCATTTCTTTAACAACTAGGAAAATTTTGTAGCTGGTCAAGGTCAAGAGAGCACTGGTTTTCATCCCTTCGTTGAAGGGCATTATTTCTGGTCTAGGGTAGAGAGTAACATATTGTAGAATCAGCCAGAGTGTGGATTTGTACCTCAACTCTACCACTTACCATTCATTCCTTGAGCCTATGTATTTTATTTTGTACAACAGGGCCACAAGAGGACCTCATCACATGGGCAGAATAAATGAGATATTGCTTGTGAAAACACTTTGTAAATCTGCCAAATAATACAAATGTCACATGTTTGCTATTGTTTCCTGGGTGAAACTTCTTTCACTCCTAGACAGGTATCCTCCAAGCTAAATATTCTTACTTTATTTGGCTTTTAGTTGTGCCATCTTTCCACACATGTGCCCAAGGATTTTCTTAAATAACAGCATAATGAAACAGACAGTGAAACTCTGATTGGTATTGAGTTCCAGGGGAGGCAGAGTATTATTTTTATGAATTCTGCATATACTTCCTTGTTATCTTAGGTCAGAGTGTTGGCCTGTCATGTGTACTATGGCCTTTTCCTTTGTTCCATATTCACGCACTGCATTGCCAACTCTCATTAGTAGAAGCTCGTATTTTAAGAGAGAGCAAATCAAATGAACATGTTTTGGATTCTTCTTGTATGAATGACTCTGTTGATTGGTGGGTGGGAGAGAGATAAAGGTAACAACACACAGATGGCCCTTTTTACTTCTTACTATGGTCAGAGGATGGAATATTACAGAGGCACTTGATGTTCTAAGTGTCTCTCAACCACTCATTTGATGACTTGGATTTTATAAGATACAGTATATTCTATTTCTCTGGCTGTATTGGGAATGGATAAGGAGCTATTTTAATACCATTTTCTTTTGTCATATTGACAGATACAGTTGTATCCTTAGCAGATAAATATTTTCAATCAAGCTCCAACATTAGCATAATTGAAATAAATCCTTCCTTATTTTTAGAGAAACAGCTCATAGGACAGGTATTGTTGTGTGCATAGCACAGGTAACAGTGTCCTCTGAAACTCCAAAAAGAGCACATTTACTTCTCTAAATTATATAGCTTTGTGTTCCCTTATTTACTTTTAAACTGGTTTATAAAATATCCTTGCTCAGCATAGGAAGAAGAAAGTACAGATCAAATAGTCGTTATGTCAGAAAAGTTAGAAATACTATATCCTTATCACATATCCTACGGCATCTAATTTAATTTTCTTTTATGCCTTTCTGACTCCTGTTTTATTAAATTTGCAGTCTGCCATCCTCTTTGAAAACTTTCTTAATTTTTCTGTATCTGACTTTCTAATTGCATGCTTTGTATTTTAACTGTGGTTGAAATAATTTCTAGGTTGTGACTAATTCACCAATATTGTATGAGAAATCCTCATAAAAAGTGTCTCAGTGGTTATTGTTTATTATTATTAACTGGGGCAGGTTAAGTGCTGAGAAGTGAAGTAAGTAATCCACAAGGTCAGTGGAAATTGGATCTCTGAGGACTATCAGAGATGGGTAAGGAAAACACTGAAAATTTATCAACTTCAATGTTGTATTTCTTTAGGATATTTTTCATTGTTCTCATAATAATCTGTTAGAACAATGCTGTACCATCATGACAGTTAACTATATCCTGATTTTAAACTCCTCTGGCAGACTACACTTGCTTTACGCCAGCCACAAATACACTGGGCAAAGGGGAAACAAAAAGAACACAAGCCATCCATGTAAACCCAGTGGGACTGCTAGAGACCCATTTCCGAATGCCAGTGACACTCCATGTCAGGGTGAAAGAGCTTTGTTATTTTCTGGCTAAATTTCCATTTTAGGAAACAACTTCTTTCCCAGAGAATCCCACCTGTGTACAAGCTGAAGTGATGCCATCTGGTTCCTTCACCTTTCTCTTTGGCGAATCCTTGGGGATTTCCATTCACTGGGCCCACTACTGCCTGACACCTAATAGGTAGTATTTGCTGGAGTAGTAAATATTGATTGAAGACTTTTCGGTCTTTTCTATTCAGACTTGAATAGCAGTTGACAAAACAAGTTGAAAAGACAATGGGTGAGACAATTAACAGCGTTCAGAGAGAATATTTGTCTTGTAGGAAATAAAGTCGCCTGTTCCCCTTTGCCGTTATCATACATGTCCCTCACCCCAGAATTGGGCAGTGGCAATACCTTGTTTCAGTAGGGTGGGAGATTATTAATATTCTTTAGTTCTGTTCTGGAATTTTTCATATTAGAAAAAAAGTTTCAATGGTAGCTCAGTAAAACAGTGTAATCTCTGTATTGATGAATGTTCTAGCATACAAGTTAAACTTTTTAGTAGTTGCCTTTTTTCTTTAAAGGCTGGTTAACACACAGTCTTTCCAATACACATTTTTAAAGCAGAAATATAAATCTGCTCCTGAAAGCTATGTTCTTTGAAGTGTTCCCTAAAACACTCTGAGATTTTAAAAATTTATCTTATATATATAAAATAATGTTGGACCAAATTGACATATGTATGCAAGTAATTTCAGATATTTTTGCAGTGTTTTTCAGAAATTCTATTTCAGATCTATTTTATTCAAGTGGTGCCTAGAGATCATCCTTGCAGTTTAGGGGAAATCAGACCAAAACATTTTTTTCTCTCTTCTGAGTTCATCTTTTCTAGGAAGGCTTTATTAATACTGTTTTTGCTCATAAGGCAATAAAATGTTAATGGTTAACTGTTCACCAGTGGCTCAAGCTGGGATGCACAATATAGTCACCTGGGTGCTCCTCTCAGGGACTGGTTTGGAGTGGGTCTCAGAAGTTGGACAACTTTTGAAAGGTCCCCAGTTGGTATTGATGGCAGCCAGCATGAAAAGTGACAGTGGAGAGAGCAGGAGACAAGTGACAGTGCAAGTTTCCTGTGTAACACTTATCTGTGGTCAGCCAGCCCTTTGCTTCTATTTTTAATGTGTAGATGATTTTGACTTTTAAAATGACTTCATATTTCTCAGACTTTCTTTTGAGGTAGAAGCAATTGGGGTGGTGGAACTTGCTAAAACTGCTGGTCCTTAGGCCTCTATGTATAGATTCTGCAGTAGTTCATTTAGGGTAAAGCGAGGGGCTTACTATACTGAGTGACTTTGACACAGTTGGTTGATCGTTACAGTTCCTTTGATAAACACAGTGTTCCAGTTATCTATTCCAGCAGAGCAAACTATCTTAAAATTTATTGGTTTATTACATCTCCTTTATTACATCTCTTGGCCTTGTGGGTGAGGGATTTGGATAAGTTTCCTGGACATAGTCATTATCTTAATATAAGGGCTCATTTCTTTACTTGTTTAGTTTCAGTGCTTTCTAAAGGATGTGTCGACCTATATACTGCACCAGTCTCTTTTTCTTTGACCTTTTTTGTACCTGGCACAACTAATCATCTTGAAGCATGATGCGGGCTGTAGAATTCTCTTTAAACTATAAATGGGGCTGTTCATTGCCTCTTACAGGAGAGCAGGTAGTCTGAAGTCCTGCAGGGAGAAGTACAGTGCAGTGGGGAACACCGCAGGCTTGGATTGAGCTGCGGCTTCAAGTCTCAGTTTGGCTGCTTACTCATGTTGTGGCCTTGTGCAGTGCCCTGCTGTCTGCACCTTCTTTCATTGTTCCGCATGGTCATGTTTTGTCCCTTTGACTGTCTGTTTTTATCTTTGAGTTTCCTGCACATACAGTACAGCATGGTGCTTTTTACATATTAGTGATTAAAATGAGTAGTGGCTAGGTCAGGAAAGGCTAGGATGTGCTGCTGTAACAAACAATCAGAAAAGCTCCATGGTGTGAAGTAACAGTTTATTTCTCAGTCATGCTGTGAGTACATGGTGAATCATTAGGACGATCTGCTCTGCTCATTGTATCAGGGCCCTGGGCTGATGATGGCTGTCTCTAAAAACATGCTTCTAGGACTATACAGGTGGAGAAAAGAGAAGCAGAAATCCACACAAGGGTTCTTAAAGCCTCTGCACAGGGAGGCCTGCGTTACTTCCTCTCATAATTCTTTTTTTTTTTTTTTTTTTTTGTGGGTACCGGGGGGGTCGACCTCAGGACCTCGCGCGCCAGGAGGCGCCTGTGCCACTGAGCTATATCACTGGCCCCTTTTTCGTATGTGGGTTCTGGGAGTCGAACTCGGGCCCTCGCGCTTGCCGGGCAGGCACTTAAGCCGCTGAGCCATCTCACCAGCCCCTCTCATAATTCTTTGGGCAGGTGGTTACATGGTCACACCAAAGGTGAAATGTGTAGGAAAGTATTATTCTACCATGTGTTCAGAACAAGAGAATCAACCATTTATGACCTCACTCCAAAGGCTACCACGGATGACACACACATCTCATTACCTGTTCCCATAAGATGCTTGTAGGTTAGTGCATCCAAAGTGTGATAAAAATTTCACCTGTGTGTATCTTATTAAGTGGTAATAGTTCAGTGGAGACTGTAGATATTCCTTTTTATCTCATTTTGAGGTTCTATTCAAGGAAAGCAAAACTCATGCAGCAGCAGTTACATTTGTGTCTATTTTTTTCTCAGACATATTAAAGCCTTGAACATTCTATCATCTTTTATTATATATTTGAATTATGAAAAAAGAAGATACTGCTTTTGTCCTCCTACCTGTTAATTTAATTCTTGCTTAAAAGTAAAATCTGGTTAGCAGGACATGTGATTTAATATTATAGCATATAAGAACTACCTTTGGGTGACTGCAAAATCCAATGCTTGGCGTAGTCACTAGGTTTCTGGTTTTTACCAAATTGAGCACATTTGATAATTTAAATTGATACTGATCTTGGCAAATTCAAAGTATATTCCATATATATGATAATGTTAAATGGTTCAAAGTTTAAAATAGAAACAGAGGAAATTATAGGGACACACTCCAGAGTATATTACATTGGGATGATTTTCATCTTATATTGGAACTGTGCATTAAGGAGTTCTAAGACATCTAGGGACATGCTGCATAGGCTAGTATGGGAAGAGCATGTTAGAAATAAGGGTGGCAAATAGAGGACCAAGGGTCATCATCGACCGACTGTGTGAGCAATGTGGGGCTTCGTTGAACTTGTGAAATTGAAAACATTATGAGTTTAACTAGTTCATGTAAGAATGGAAAAGCAGTGCTTTTGTATCAACTTGTCACTTTGTGAATAGTGTGAAAAAAATCTGAGGTTAAGAAAGGTCAGGAGGGCTGTTGAGATGGCTCAGCAGTGTACGCGCCTGCCTGGCAAGCGCAAGGGCCCGAGTTCGACTCCTGGAATCCACATATGAAAAAAGGGCCGGTGATATCGCTTAGCAGCACAGGTGCCTGCTGGCGTGCGAGGTCCTGAGGTCGACCTCCGGTACCCACAAAAAAAAAAAAGAAAGAAAGGTCAGGAAATTAGAAAAATAGATTATACAGTGGGAGCAAAGAATTTGGGAACCAAGGGGTCAATGAAAAATGTGGGGGTGGCTGTCCTGTGCAGGTGTCCAGCTGTCCTGAGTCCCCCGAGAACTGGGGTTAAGGGTGGAGCTGTGCATTCCTGCAAAAGGCCTTGTTGAGCAAAGGATTAAATCTTCCTTAGGCGTTCTTGGGTGGTGAATCTGGAGGACAAGAAGAAGCTTCCTGTTAATATAAATTTTAATCCTGTTACAGCTATGCCATGAAAAAGAATTTGGACCCCTTTAACAATTTCACCATGTATGAACCCTGTCTGCAAGGATGCACATGTGTACACCCTGTAGTCTTTAATGTCCTGTATTCTACAGAACCCTTAGTTTAGAATCCTGGCAGAACAGGCAAGCACAAGTGTGCATAATCGCTTGTATCCCCAGTAGTTAGCCACCATGAGAGACGTTGATGCATTGGTGTTTATGGACAGGCAAAATTTTAGACATTTTAAATAACACATGCTTTTGTATTTTAAAATATTTGCCTTAACTCAATACTAAATATCCTAATGGGCAAGGAAAATCTACAGCCAAGCACAATTGCTTGGGAAGAAGGTTTCCATGGCTCTCTACTATCTGTTATATGTTTATATCCTTCCAAACTTTCACCCTGGCTTCTTTCCCAGGAAAGAAGTATCGCTTTTTCCCATTTTTCTGCCCTTTGTGTGTGTGTGGGTGGCTGTGCATCTCCATGGGGAAGATGCTGGAGTAGAGCTGCGGAGCATGCTCCTTGGCTTCCCGAGTCTAAAGCCAAGTAGAATTGCTCTGAGTTGGCTGGTTCTTACTTTCTGAGGGCTATGGCTGGAGGGAGCCGGGATCAGGTTGTGATAAGTGCTGAAAGCCTGCACTTGTTGTTAGCACACACTCACAACACAGTTGGTTGTCTCAGTGGATTTTTGGGAGTTCTGGGAATAGGCATTGCATAGAGATCTCAGTTACCCAGGAAGTATAGACTTCCCTTGGTATGTGTAGCAGATTGGGTTACCAAAATCTGAGGGTGTTCAAGTCCTTATATAAATAAGTGTAGTGTTTGTATATAGACTAAGCCCAGCCTCCTGTATATGGAAAACCATCTCTAGATTACTTAGAATACCTAATACAGTGTGACCGCTGTGTAAGTTAGTTGTCATATTGTTCAGAGAATAACGACAGAGAGAAGCCTGAGTGTGTGCAGTACAGGTGCATTTTTCTCTGTGCATTTTTCACCCATGCGTGGTTGAAGCCATGGATGTAGAACTCATAGAATGTTCAGGGCTGACTGTTCTCAGAGAGAGTAGATTATGATGCTTGACTTTGGCGGTACTGCTCTCTCTCTACCTCTTAATCCTTCCTACATGTGCAAATAATACATGTATGTTTGTGTGGTGCTGAGGATTTGGGGATAAGTAGAAATCTTCTATTTTTTAAATTTCTCAGATTATTAGGTTACAATGAGCTGTGTTGCAGGTGAGAGACAAGCTTGAAAGTCTCATTCAAAATGAAAGTATGGGACTACGTCCTCTATTATCTGATTTTATCTTCTTGTATCATCAGTAATTCCAATTATGATGTTACATGGTTGTTCACGTAATACTTCATCATATTGCTCTGGAGTGATTTTTTAAAAATATGCTAGTTAAAATTTATAACTTTGTTCACTTTTCTAAAGTTAGATTTGAATGTTTTTAAGATTTAGATTTTAATGTTTTAATGTTATTTTCTTTCCCAATAGGCTTTGTTTCAATTAGCAATAATCACACCTCAGATAAACCTCGTTGGCTACAATACTGCCACTGCTCAAAGCTCCCAATAGGCTTTAGTTTTTTTGGAAAGTTGTAACTTTTAAAATTTAAAGTCTTTGAGAATATCAAAGTAAAATGTATTGTATTCTAATATTTTTTAAATCCCCAAATAGTTTGCTGCATGTTTTGCAATTGGAAAGTGGCATTTAAGAAGGATTGAAGTTTCACGTACTAAAGGATTATCAAATTCAGACTTTAATGTGACAAACATTAAATTGTTAAAGTAGTTTTCTAGACAAGTTCTGCCTTCTTCTTTTGACCTTATAGAATCACTTTAATACATTAGTCTATTTCATCATAAGCCTTTTCTCTCTTGATGGAGAAACATCGTGTAGTCTACCTCTGTGCATTCAGAAAGCAATACTGTGATCTGTTGGTCATATTCATGTTACCGCTGTCTTCCAATTTTAACTTGTATTTATGGAGTTGTATGTCATATAAAATTCAATTGATAGATACTTGAAGAAATCTTTAAAAATTTTGAACATCTCAAAGATATTTTATAATTTACACTGAAATGGTTGTTCAAAAAGTGTATTTTCTGCTTTCCTGACTGCTTTTCTGATGCCATTTTTCCCCGCAGTAGTCGAAGGATAGAACAGCACCTTCCTGGCAGAGCTGTTCTGTAACCCGGCAGGGAGACCTTCAGGAAGAGCTTTCTTGCTCATACTTTGATGTTTTGTAAACACAATATAAAATCCTTATTTTGGTTCCAGTCTTGCTAGGGGAGTGGTTAGCTCAGCATGAGCCCAAATGCATCAGAGATGAAAGGAAATGGATTGGGGAGATTTTATTTCTGGGGTCAGGTGAGAAGTAGCTAGTGGCATTCTGAATGTGCTATAGAAAAAGAAATACTTGTAGCTATCTTATGGTACCCATTTAGAAACATCCTATTAAAATTTGCTACCGACTTAAAATTGACATTTTGAACCCTATCTGAGAAAATGGGAACTCTTTGTCATGAATAATGCTATCTAGAGCAGTAGATTAGGACTCATACCTTTATCTTGCTTTCATTTCTAATGTAGCATTCCATTCTCTGTCACTTTAGTTAAAATGTTACTTTGAAAGGCTAAGGTCATTTGGAGAATTGTCTTGTGGCATGTCAATAAAAATAATACAAAGTCTTTGTTTTAAAGCTGCACTGCCTCTTCTTTTTTTTCCAATTACTATTTTTTAGTAGTCCATGTTTGCAGTACAACTGATTACATTTTTTATGGGGAGTTCATACATGTACGTAACATACGTTAATTTTTTCATCCCCTCCCTCTCCCCCCTCCTTCATCTGTTGATTCCTTTCTCTGTTTCCTGTCACCTATCTTCTATTTTGTTCTTTATTTATATTTTGGGTCTTTCATATAAGAGAAACCATGTGATATTTATACACAATGGATGTGTATAAATATCTCCTTTTTCTTCATCTCCTTTCTAAGGTTTCTGCCATCCAGATTTTTAGCATGAATTATATCATGTATAGCAACAATAAAATGAAGAAAATACTGAAGCAGTCCCATATTCTTAATGTGTACAGTTGAAGATTGAATATGGCAAAGGCTGCAATTATTTTAAAATATGCTGATCTACTTAATTTTATCTCCATATATGATACAATGTCTAGAAAGAAATGCTGCTCATAAAATATGTAAAGGCAAACTTGTAATGTGTAACAAATATGAATTAAATGGGTCTTTGGAGATTATGAGTCAGTTCAAGCCAATCAACTGTTAAACCAAAGGGCTCAGATGAAAATCATTTCAGGGGGGAAGAGAAGTAACTGGTGAAATAAACATTTGTTACATTTTAGACAGTAAGGTTTGTTTTCATTTTTACCAATATATCTGATAATTCTAATTTTTCTTGAAACGTGCGATCTTCTGTCTCTTGTTTTTGTATTTGTAGGGGTGTGTGCAGAGAAATATACACTATTGGATGCTAAATGTTGGGAGGGAGGCCAGCATGCTTTTGTTCAGGGAAATGCAGGTTGTTGGTGGCCAGACTTTTGCTTTTATAAGAGAAGATGAGTATCTGAGTCTTTTGCAGCTGGTTCCAGTTTTTAAACAATAAACTGTATGGCCAACAGTATATATGTCTACAGGCTGAATCACCACGGGTCCACAGTGTGAATCATTTGACAGATATGTCTTTTCTTCTCTGTCATAACTAGTATAAAGCAAAAATTGGACAGAAAATTTATTCACAGCATTAGAAATATATTTATTGGACCTTAGCTTTTCATAGTTTGGTTTGCTTTATCAACAGAAATTCATAAATTCCAAATTCCTTTGCTCATGTTTACCTTTGATAAATGTATTTTATTTATAAAGTTGAACATATAATCTTTTTTATTTAGTATCACTTTAAATATTTTGTTTCATTTTAAAATAATTGAAATAAAGCACTAAAAACTGTATATGGGGCGGGTGAGATGGCTCAGCGGTGTACACGCCTGCCTGGCAAGCGCGAGGGCCCGAGTTCGACTCCTGGAACCCACATACGAAAAAAGGACCGGTGATATGGCTCAGCGGCATGGGCGCCTGCTGGCGCATGAGGTGCTGAGGTTGACCCCCGGTACCCACAAAAAAACAACAACAATAACAACTGTATATGTATTACCTCCCCCATCCTCCCTTCCCATTTTCCTTGCTTGATTAATTAAAATTTTTGGAAGATCAGTGTTCAGTTTTCACATTGATATGCTGCTACAGTATTGTTCAAAGCTGAGTAACACAGTATACTTGTACAAGTTATTTTTCTGTTTTTAATAATGGTTTCATTTTGTCTATGGCGATATTTCTTTAAGTGATATTTCTATTTCAGACAGATCTGGTTGCTTTCTGGGAAGGGGTTCCTGGGGCAAACATATTTTTGAGCTGTATGTCTGCAAATGGCCATTCTTTACTCATGCTTGATTGCTAATATCTAAAATTCTAGGCGAAGTCATTCTTTTGAAATTTCAAAAGCAGTACGTTACTATTTTCGATTTTAAATGTTATTTTTTGAGAAGGCCCATTTTTTTTTTTTTTTGTGGGTACTGGGGGGTTGACCTCAGGACCTCGCGCGCCAGCAGGCGCCTGTGCCGCTGAGTGATATCACCGGCCCTTTTTTTGTATGTGGGTTCTGGGAGTCGAACTCGGGCCCTCGCGCTTGCTGGGCAGGCACTTAAGCTGCTGAGCCATCTCACCGGCCCAAGACCCATTTTTTTTTAACCTGCATTTTTTCCCAAACTCTTTCCATTTTTTCCTCCAGTTCTGTGGAACTTTATGATGTATATGGGTCTTTATGTCATTTATCGTGCTGTGCAGTTTGAACATTATTGGAGCCAATCCTTTAGCCTTTTTTTATCCTTCCTTCCTCCTCAGGACTCTCTTTCTCTGTCTCTCGCTCTCACTCTGTGTTTCTCTCTTTCGGTTGGTCTTTTTCTGATTCTTCTGTTTTGCATTTTGAACCTTATGGAATGCTTTTCTAATATTTTAAGTCTTTTCCCTACCTATTTTTCATTTTGTTCTATTTACTGTGAGGTTTTCTAAATTTTATCTTAACTTTCTATTGACTAATTTCTGCCATTACAAATTTTAATTTCTAAGAACTCTTTATTTTTGAATGATTTTTATTCCCTTTAAGCATAGCTGTTGTTGATAGATGGAATATTTTATCTTCTGAGGCTATTTATTAAAGTCTTATTGAAGTTTTCTTCTGCTATTTGCACTATCAGTCTTTCCACAGTTATTTATTTTTCATTGTTATTTATGTGGGTCTATCACTTTCATGTTAGAGGATTTCTACAAATTCCTGGTGAACTTTACTACCTGTCTGTATTTGAATGAATCTTTGGCCTTATTGATTGGCGGTGGTATTTGCTGTAGGACCATTCTGTGTCCTGTTGGGCCCTCTATATGTTAGTATTTATAGCTTTCCTCTCCCCTTCCACTGGTCTACTTCTCCACTGAGCAACAGTCTTAATCATTTAGTGTCATGATCCCTGTAAACAATTCAAAATTATTGAGGACCTTTAGAAAATGTTGTCAAACAGAAATATAATCTAAATAAAAAGCACAAATTACATGTGTAATTTAAAAATTCGAGTTGTCATTTTGAGTACTAAAGATAAAATCAATACATTGTATTTGACCCAATAAACCCCCAATTTTGTTTCCACATGTAATTATTATAAAAATTGGATATTTCACATTCTTTTTATGCTAACTCTTTGAAAGGCATTATTTACATACAGAGCATATCTCAGTTCAAGAGTCTGTGGCCTCACCCGTCTAGTCACTCCATGTGGGCAGCAGGACTGTAGAGCGTTTATTAATGTGGGTTGTATCTACCAATATTTACTGTATTGGAAACCAAAACTGAGAAATTATAAAAATAGTTCATTAAAAATAATGTAAAAACCCATTACATGTTAACACCGATAAATTATTTTTATGTGAAATAGTTCTTCCAGACAAAATTTAGCAAGAAGAGTCCCATTGTTTTATCTTTGCAAATCTGCGTCATGTATGCTTTCATAGATGATAGCTGGATCTGCTTATCTGCCGTGCATTCGGTTTGTTGCAGATATTCTGTTTTGCTTTAAGTATAGGCAGATGATCTTTCCCACATAAAAGTATAGTAGTATTGGAAAAGACAGTAATATTTTGATAGATTTTTCCAGGTAAACAGGGATATTTTCCTTTGATATTATGTCAAAACTTAACAAGCAGTGCTTTTTGAAAAAAGGTTAGCTGCAAGGTGGAGTCTAAATTCATACAAAGGAACTTCTTATATTCTATCGCAGTAAAACCCATTTGTCCACCCTGCCCTTTGAATGGATCTTTTACCCATGTATGTGCTTGTAACATTTTGTAATACGCAGTGGTTGTTTAGAAGATACAGTACTGATGGAAGCGTGCCAGTTTTCTAATTGTTGACACATCTTATTATGCAGTATCAAAAGATCACATTTGCTTATATCACCATCAATCTCATCAGAGAAATGTATATGGATGGGAAATTGACAAGCTCATGATAATGGGTATAATTTATTCAAACCCTAACTTTTGCTTGCAAGTCCAAATTTTATCATTGACAATAGCGCTGTGAGTTGTTATTTTTGAAGAGACAGGTTCACTGTCTTCATTTTTTAGAAAGTGTCTGTCAAAAACACTTCAGACTGAATAACCATGGTTTCTCTGTCAGTCAATATTTGAAGTAAAAATGGTGTTCCATGAAAGACCACTGGTTCAGTTTGCCAGTGAAACAATACTGTGCATCTCTTTCCTAAACATAACTCTCATACTTTGATATGCAGGAGAAATGCTTTACATGTAAATCTAATTTTGTCACATAGAGTATTGAAAGAGACATGTTTGCAGTCAAAGGTTGAGATTTAATAAACTTAACAATTTTTCATGCTTTCTTAAGATCTTGAAGTGAATTTAGCTTTTTTAAATACTGTGAGCATTCACAAAAGTTTACCCAAAATGGATCATTGATTTGGATTATAGGGTGGATCATGTAAATGCAAAACTATAAATTCTTAGAAGATAAAACGTTTGGCAAATAACCTAGATGACTGTAGGTATGCTGAAAATTTTTTAGATACAGCGCCAAAAGCACGATTCGTGAAAGAAAGAATTGATAACCTAGACTTCATTACAATTAAAAACTTCTGTTTTGCAATCAACAATGCCAAGAGAATGTGAAAGCAAGCCAAAGACTGGAAAAATATTTTCAAAAGACACATCTAATAAAGTACTGTTATCCAAAATATACAAAGAACTCTTAAAACTCACAAGACAATGAACAACTTGATTATAAAGTGGGCCAAAGTTCTGAACAGGCACCTCATCAGAGAAGACATACTGATGGCAAATAAGTGTATGCAAAATGCCTCAGATCCTAAGTCATCGGGGAAATGCAGATTAAAACAACGGTAAGATACTGCTACATAACAGTGGCCAAAATCCAGCATTCAGTGATGGTGAGGATATGCAGCAGCAGCAACTCTTGTTCACTGCTGGTATGAATGCAAAATTTAACAGCTACTTTGTAAGACAATCTGGTGGTTTTAAAAATTAAACCTATCTTTATCATATGCTTCAGTAACCATATTCCTTAGTATTTACTTGTATTAGTCACTTTTCTGTTGCTGGGATGAACTACCTGCCACACAAACTTAAAGGAAGAGAGGTTTATTTTAGCTCATCATTTCAGAGGTTTTGGTCCCTGGATCAAAGGCAGAGACAACATAGCAGAAGGGTGTGCAGAAGAAAACTGCTCAGCTCTTGGCATTCAGGATGGAAAAGTCAGGAGGAGAGCTTAAGAGGAACAGGCCAAGGAGAAGCCTGGTCCTCAAGGTCGTGCCCCTCTGACCCAACTAGAAGTGTCCTTTACTCGTATCCTAGGTGTCTCTCAAGTAAGTCAAGTTGACAGCCACGACTGTCACATTACTCCAAGGAATTTAAAGCTTGTGTCCACATAAAAAATCTGCATATGGGGCTGGGAATGTAGCTCAGTGGTAACGTACTTGGCTGGCACACCTGAGTTCTTGGATTTGATCCCCACCACCAAACAAACAAAAAAACAAAACCAAAAGGCACATGGATATTCACAGTAGTTATATTTGTAATTGCCAAAACTTGGAAGCAACCAAGATGACCTTCTGTAGGTGAATGGACAGTGGAACGTTGTCCAGATCTAAAAGAAATGAGCTCTCCAGACATGAGAAGACATAGAAGAAAGTTAAACACACTGCTCTAAAGATGAAGTCTCAAAAATTGATTCAAAATGAAAAAGAAATACAGTACCTCAACATATGTTAGGGTGAAGAGTAGAATGACTTCCAGTGTGGTCTTCTGACATGCCTTCATTCTTGCCACAGAGCTAGCAGTTTTTCCTTACCATTGCTTGTTTGTTAACGAAAACGTTAACAGTAAGAAAACCAAGGAATGTTGAAGTGCTGCTACAAAAATGGTTTTGGTTTTGTACACTGCTTTTTATCCTGCCGCTGCAGCCCAGTCTGTGGACCACATGTTAAGAGCCACTATCTTAGAGGATTCTTCAACCTTTTGTCCCTGGGGTATGACCAGTGTTCAGGTTGGTTGACATAAGAAAGGGGC
This sequence comes from Erethizon dorsatum, assembly GCA_028451465.1. NCBI lineage: Eukaryota > Metazoa > Chordata > Mammalia > Rodentia > Erethizontidae > Erethizon > Erethizon dorsatum. Next base: position 31,178,954 of record CM051835.1, on the reverse strand, counting down.
CGAGGGAACCTTATCATTCATTTAACTCTTGACTCTCACTCCCTTTTTCAATATTTATTGTTGCTCAGTTGTGCTCAGTGTTCACAAAGTTCATTTCTCAGATTCTGAGTCTCTTTTGCTTTATTGCTCCGCAGAACAGTCCTCAGGTCTTTGGACTGGGGAAATGACGGCGTGTACCTCAGCCAGTTCTCTGTATTCAGCCCTGGCCGCCACCTTCAGGATACCTGGCGTGTCCAGGTCTTAAGTCTTTGGCTTGTATCTTTTTTTTTTTTTTAATTTTTAATTTTAAAGAGAAAAAAATAGAACAAAATTTCAAAACAACATAATAGGAGAGTAACAATGGTTAATACATTGCGTATTGTTGTCTTTAAATTAGTGACTTAGAGTACAAGATATTGGCATTCAATTGTCCATGCAATATTAGCAGAAAACTTTCTTTTCAATGAACTAAGAGAAATTAGTAGTGTATCTATCTTAACTATCTTATATATATATATATATATATATATATATATATATATTTTTTTTTTTTTTTTTTTTTTTTTTTGCTTTTTCCCTTCTGTTTTTTCTCCATTCCCCCATCCCAAATTCTCTTTCCTTTTCAACAGTTTCTTCCCGTTTTACAATATCTATTGTACATTTTGGATCTTACTTACTCTTTCAGCTTCTCACATTAGGGAGACAATACCATGTTTACACATGTGCATCTAGTTTATTTCACTTCCAAGTATGGTCTTGAGTTGCATCCATTTACCTATAAAAGTCTCCAGTTTATCCTTCTTTGTGGCTGAGTAGTACTCCATTGTGTAAAAATACCACATCTTTTTTATTTTGGCTTGTATGTTGTCGGCTTTCTTCTGTACTGGTGGTGGTGCTGCTCTAAACCCGGTCTCACCCATCCACTTGCCCTCAGCCTTCCAGACTGGGTTGCCTTCTCTCAACTGTGATCATTGCCACTTCTGTTCTTTCTTTGTGTGTTTTAATTAATTCCTTTATTTTTCATGGAGTAGATGTTAGGAATGGTATGGGCAAGTTGCCAAGAGAAATGTCTGTGTTCAACCTACTAGAATTAGCTGGACGTTATCTCCTTTTGGAGTTCAGTGAGGAAACATTTGTTGACTCGCCTTTGACTTTATGTAATTCCAAATCCATGTTCTTTTTTCATCCTCTCTCCCCACTGTGTTTATCCCCACTCTGATCTGTAGTTCCCTACTTTGTTTTTGACATTTCCTTATTATTTTTATGCAGATCTACAGTATCTTTATCATGTTCGTTGTTTCTTAAACATAAAGATGTCTCATTAGTACAGTTGGACAGCAAGGCAGGGTTTGTCTTGGTTAGTGCTCAGCATGGAGAATGTAAGTGGAAGAGGCCGAGATTGGAAACCCAGACCTGCCCTTATTGTTGGAAGGACTCTCATAAGTAGTTGGTTTGAGTCTTGGCTTCTATTTTTATAAAATGATGCTTCACTGGATGATAGCAATGATTGAAGCAAATGAACTAATGTGGATAAAGTGCTGTGTATACTTAGTGCTGTTTTGAGGATACGCCCACAACTATGATCATGACAACAGTGAAGAGCCCTGGAAATTTGGAACAGGGAATCTATCTCCCAGGAAAATTTCTTTGGATTAAAAAGTACTTTTAGATCAACTTCTTTTAAAATGATAATGTTTAGGAGTAAGTTATCAAACTCTTAATTTACTGGTGTGTGACTTAGTTGAGTATTATTTTTATATTTATGTCACTGGGGGATACTAGACCTTTGACAGGAAGGGAGACTTAACAGAATGGAAGGGATAGGTGGGGCTGAATTCCGTCCATTTTGTTTGAGTATCATGTGTTGCAGTCTTCAGATTTGTATGTGTCTAACTTTCCACTTATGATTTAATGCACTTGGGGAAGCTATTTTTCTTTTCCGCTTTATTGTGCCTTTGAATTTTTCTTCTTTGTTCTTTAGTAGTTTTGCACAAAAAAGGTACTTTTCATGAATAAATGATTCTGTTTTATCTTTTGCTACTACAGTAGTTCCGGATTTCTTTTTCTCAGTAAATTCTTACTAAGATAGTCCTTGCCATGTGTATTTCACATCTGACTGTGCCCCCTTTGGCTTTGCAAGAAGGGTTTGTCCTCACCTCTTTCTGCGTCTTTGTTTTAGGCCTGCATGTGGGGTTTGTTGCTATTTAGCTGGGCGGCGATGCTGAGAGTGGAGGTCAGCTTGTGGATGTCGCTTTGCATTCTGAGCGTCCGGTGGCCACACTGCATGACTGCGGCTGAGCTCATGTCTTGAAGTTCTTGGTGTAAGCTGAGGGCTGGTCGCAGAAGAATTAATTGGCGGGCATTTCATCATTAGGTCTTGGTGGCAGAATACAGAGCTGTTCTTTTTCTGATTCACTCATTTCTTCTTTTGCAAAAGCACATAATGTCTTGAGCATATCTCAAATATGTCACTAGTTGTCACAAGTACCAAACAGTTACATTTATAGCATCCTTCTCCACAAAGTGAGTGACATGACAAAAATAAGAGCAAATAGCATTTTACGGGTAGGGAGGAATAAGCCAAGTTCTTGAATGCTTAAGTATTGTATTATTTCCATGTTAAACATATACTACCATTGGAATATGACTTGTGGACATTCATTTTTAAGGCCAAGTTAGCTGATCTTACTACCACATCATTCCTGTCCTATAAAAAAAAGGGGGGGATTGAGAAATGGGGGAAGGGGAGGGAAGAAGGGAGAGAAAGGGATGAAAAGAGTTGAGATGTGTAATGTACATGTGCCAACTCCACACAAGGGATGAAAACATGTACTGCACACATGGATTAATAAACTAAAATAATAAAAAACAAGAGCAATATCTTTACCACTTAAAATTTATATACCTTTTAAATCCTTGTATTGCTGATAAAAGCAGTGAAAACTAGTCACATTCGGTATACTTCCTTACAGAAATAGTCCAATTTAGAGGCTTTCAAGATGAGATAACCTACTTGCAGGTCACTTAGCCTAACACATAACTGCTACCTAGCAAGCTTAAAGCATCATGAAGGAGCCACTTTACAAGTATCTTCCTCATTATGTACAGGGTTTAACTTTTTAGGAAACCTCTGTACTCAGGTATGTTAATATTCTGCATATTTTATTTGTATAACTAGATCTGTTTGGAGATAAGTATAGACCCTTGAAACCATCAATATAATTAATTCCATAAAATATATCCATCAACTATAAAAGTTTACTTTTGCCCTCTTTATTATTATTATTGTTATAAATTTGTGATAAGAACACCTAAGATTCACCTTAGCAAATTTTGAAGACTATAATATAGTAGTGTTTACCGTGGGCACTATAGTATGTAGTTGATCATTTTTATTGTGTTATTCATCTTATATAAGTGAGATCTTGTATTCTGGACAGTGCCTCTCCATTCCCTTCCCCACAGACCACAGCCAGTCTCCTCTGTGTTTTATGATAGCACTCCTACACATTTCCTCCATCTGTAGGCTGCATGCCATTGCTGATTCCTGGCGTAGCTGGAGATAGGGCCTAAGCAGTCTTGCCCTGTGGAGGTAACCGAAAGGTCAATTGGCTTTTGGATATTCAGTTAAATGTGCTTTTAAAATTAGTATGCAAAGATTATGTGCTTTGATTTTCCATTAAGTTAATTTAATGCAGGAATTTTATGTGATAGTGTACTATTATATTTAAACATTGATTATTTTCTTCAGATACATCAGGGTTATTAAAGGTGAATTTACATTTTAGGTCCACTTTTATTTTTAACATAAGGATAATATTTCTAGGCTTGTGCCCATGGAGAAAGTAAATTTTGATAAACTAAACTTTACCTCACTGAAGCCACCAATGAAACATCCTATCATATTTTATTAGTAATTTATTTGGGGGAGATGGGAGGGAAGGGAGGAGAAGAGGAAGTAAAAATAATTAAGATGTGATTAATATATATATGTAGCAGTTCCCCATGATTAATGTAATTATTATGTATTGCAAACATATACTAATAAAAAAAGAAACAAAAGAGTGCAGAAGTGGCTATTCCTGGGTTGGACAAAAAGACTTAAAGACAATAAGAGTCTATATATGTCTAAGTGCCATGGGTTACATTAGGTTATAGTATTTCTGAAGTCCCTTAACTGCTGCTTTAAGCATTTATTAAGAATCTGTTGTTTCATACACTGGGACACTGGAAAAGGGCACAGAATGGAATATAATAGTTTTTAGGACTGAGGTCTCAAAGGGTTGTTTGCCTCAATTTTTTACATTTTAGTTATCTGTTTTACTTAAAATTTTGTGTACTCATTCCTCCTTTATTGCCAGGAGGTGATTGTTTTTGAAACTTTAATTATAATTATGTTACAGATTTCATTTGGCACATAGCCAAACACTTTCTAGATTTTTAGTTCCCACTCTTAGTAAAACTTTTTTGGCTTGGTCCTTTGTTCAACTCCAGATTCTGCATGGAATTTCTACATTTTTAAAACTTGAATAGCCGGTAAGCCCTGCCCTTCTCGTCAGCATTCTTTCTCTTTCCGCTCAGTCTTCGTTTTGTGTTTGTTTCTCATTTCCCATTCCTCATATGTTCTCATTAGCTGACGGATTGTGAGCATTGCTGGAGGCAGGTACACTTGGCAGTTTTTTACAAACAGCCTCCTGGGAGTGAAAAGAGAACCCGAGGAGGAAAGCGGGGAGTTCTGGTTTCATTTGGGCCCAGTTCCTGATCTGCTCTGTGCCCCTGGGCAGACCTGCAAAAGTCTTATCTGCATGGTTGGTTGAATTTTATTTTCATTTTTAGAGGCCTCTACTATTACTTCCTTGTGGAATGATGCTTACTAGTATACAGAAGCCCTCTAGAACCCTTTTTGATTGTATGAACCCTTTAAACATTTAAATATGTGTATTTCTTTGTCCAGTCCTCTCACCTGCCCTCCCTTATTATACTCATTTATTCTCTCTCTTCCTCCTTTCCTCAGACTCTATTAGACATACTTATAAGCAGTGAGCTCTAAACTTTTGGTGTAGTCACAAAAAGGTACAAGTTATATCTGTTGACTCTGACATGTCAGGAACTTACAGAAGAAAAAGAGTCCTTTAGCATGTTAGCCATTCCAATAAAGAGCAAACTTTTTATATAAAAGCTGAGGAGAGGCAGGAGACTTCTCCAAACACCAAGGCAGGAAAAGCACTGTGAAATAATGTACCTTCTCTTAAAGGCACGGCCCAGAGTTGGCACACATCACCTCTGCTCATGACTCATTGGCCACAGCAAGCCACAGCCCTGGATCTTAGCTCCTGAGGGGACGGGGGAGTATGATGCTGTTGTGTGCTAGGAAGGAGGAAAACTAGAATATCCATGAGTGGTGTCAATATCTACAGTAGGTGGTGTGTGGAAGTAATGCCTAATTGTGCTGAAGACAGGAAGGTGTTCAAGCCAGGTCTGAACTCAGGCATCCATGTATAGGTTAACAATGAAAATTGTGTGTGGGGGGGGGGCACAAACCGTATACTCAGCCCTGGGTTGTACCCTACCTATGCAGGGTATTCGAGCCTAGAGTACTCGCAGGAAAAGACATATTTCTGGCATTAACTGTGGCTCGCTCTGGCAAGAAATTCCCATTTTGGTGTATCTGAAACTGCTAGGGGACTAGAGAAAGGAAGAGCAGATTAAAGAGGAATTTGAAGAAATTCTGTAGGTTTTTCTGAATGCCCTTTCTGTAACTTGAGAGACTTCGATCTGCATTTATAGCCAATTATATACACAGTATAGTTTTAATTATTCAGAAATGTTACTACTTGTATTCTGCTGTTACTTTAAGAGGAATGCCTAGTTCACATGTACCTCAGTGGTTGAGTTTTTAATTTTTTTTTTTAATTTTTTGAGGGTTTGAAAAGATTTCAAAATCCAGTAGCACACAGTAAATATTCAGTACATATTTTAGTGAATAGATTGCAAAAGTCTCAATGCTCTGATGTCAAAGAACATAGCATCTCATAGGTAATTAAAACAACAGCTGAATAAATATTTGTAGCTGTATAAGATGGGTATTAATCCTTAAAGTAATGACTTAAGGGAATGGAACTTTTAAACCAGTGCAGGTCTGTATATATATATATATTTTTTTTCCCCTTTATGAATTCAGACCATCCAACTCTAATCTTTTTTTTTTTGGTACTGGGAATTGAACGGAGGGCCTTGCACTTGCCAGGCAGGCACTGTGCCACTGAGCTACATCCCTGGCCCCCAACTCTAATCTTAAGCACTATTCTAAGCTTTATCCTTAGGTTCCACAAAGCATATAATAGATTATCGACGTATTTTTGAATTAATGCTAAACCTTCTCTCACGTATAATGAGTTAGTAGATAGAATGTCTGTAAGTTAATACTGGAATATGCTCAATTCTGTGAAAATTAGTATAGTTAGTCTTATATTTTTCTCTTATGGAACATGCCTCTTATTTGCTTAGGAAACAGGCATCTGTATAAAGTGTGAGTATTGCTCTGTGTCATTTGATCACATGTGTAGGGTTGTATAGCACCATTACAGGGAAAATGGCTATTCTTTGCCAAAAGTCTCCTTCTTGCTACCCCTTTATAGTCATGCATTTACCCACCACCGCCTCACCCTTTCTCCCCCATAATCTTTCATGTATGTTTACAATTTTTGTATTCAAGTCTATTATGTAAATGGGGTTATACAGTACATGACCTTTTGAGATTGGCTTTTTTCATTGATAATGCTATTGAGATATATGCAAGTTGTTGCATGTATCAATAATCCATTTGCTTTTTCCTTTTTTCTCTATACTGTAGTAAGAATACTTAATATGAGATCTCCCCTCTTAACACATTTTTAAATCCTTAGTACAGAAGTGTTGACTATAGACACAGTGCTGTATATCTCTAGAATTTAATCACCTTACAGAACTGAAACCATACCTGTTGCATAGCAACTTCTCATTCACCTTTCCCCAGTTCCTGACAGACGTCATTCTGCTCTCCGCGTCTATGTGTTTGACTGCTTTTGATGACAGATAAGATGTGGAATCTTGCGGTATTTGTTCTCCTATGATTACTTATTTCACTTCGCATAATATGGACAGGGTCTATCCATGTTGCATATAGCAAGTTTTTCTTAAGACTATGTAATATTACGTTGTGTGTATATACCACATTTTCTCCATCCATCTTTCAGTGGACAATAAAGGTAAGATGGCAATGTGGGGAATAGGAGAAAATATCTACAAACCCTGTATCTGATAAGGGCTAATACAAAAAATCCATAATGAACTCCTTCTATTTAATAACAAAATAATAATAATAACTGGAATAAAAAAGGTCAAATGCCTTGAATTTTTCCAAAGAAGATAACAGATGGCCAACAGGTGTATGAAATGGTGCTCAACATCAAAACCAGAGTGAAATACCTCACACCTGTTAGAATGGCTGTTATGAAAAATGGAGCAATTTGAACCCATAGCCACTGTTGGTGGGAGCAAAGAATGATACAGCCATCATGGACAACACTATCAAAGCTCCTAAAACGTTAAAAATACAAATGCTACACAGTGCAGCAGTCTCACTTCTGAGTTTCCAGGCAGAAGAATTTAAATGGAGACATCGAAGAGGTAATCATACTCCCACATTCATTCCAGCGATACTCATAGTGGTCAAAATGTGGCTATGGCCTCCGTTTTTCCTTTTTATCGCACTGGAATGTACTGTAGCTCCGTTACCCATTTGTCTGTTACAGGATATTTTGGTCACTCCTAGCTTTTAGTTATCACAAAGCAATTGTGGAAAATCATACACAGGTTTTGTGTGGGAAGATGTCGAAGTTTTCATTTCTCTGGGGTACGTGCTCAGGGCTGTGGTCTCTAGACTATCGATGAAGCAATCTTTAGTGTTAAAACATGGCCAAACTGCTTTCTAGAGTAGCTGTGCCACTTTGCCATTCCAGGGACAAAGGGTGGGAGGTCTGCTGTCTCTGTGCCCACCAGCGTTGGCGTTGCTGGCCACTTTCAGTTGTTCCCATTGGCGTGTAGCAATATCTGATTGCAGCCTTATGGCTAGTGATTTTGAACATTTTTCCATTGCTTATTCGCCTTCAGTGAAGTATGTCCTAATGCCTTCCACCTGTTTTTAAATTGGATTTTGTTTTCACTATTGAGTTTTGTGAAGTTTTTCTTCATATAATCTAGATATGAGTCTTTTGTCAAATGCACGGTTTGCAAATATTTTCTTCCACTCTGTAGTTTGTGTTTTATCTTCATTTTTGTTTGTTTAAGATATAAGTGAATTATTTTACCAGGGCAGTGGTTTGGGGATTCAAAATATAAGTCAAAATAAATATAAAAACATCAAATGCTGCCAGGTCCGGATGCCCTCCTAGAAATTCGTGGCAGCTGTGTGGAGGAAAGACTGCCATCTGCTGAAGCTTGGCTGTTGCTTTGCCAGCACAGCAGCTCCAGCCAGAGAGGGGCGAGGAGCAGGCTCCTTCAGGTGTGGCCAGGGAGGGCCGTCCACCATTGTCACAGAGACCAGTGCCACTGCTGTTCCGTACAAAACCAGAACTGATCTCTTCTAGGACAGGGGCTTGTTGCTGAATTAGTACACCAAGTCACTCGATAAAATATCAGCAACGAAGGCAATAAATAAAAGGCATAACATTGGTACTAGCTGATTTCAGACATCTCTTGCCTGCTTTGTTTGTCCCAAGTAATTAAATCCTCTAATTAAAGCAATGCATTGCCATTAGCTTCAGGTATATTTATAACATATGTCTTGAAATGACATTTTCACTGAAGACTGATCTCACCTTTGTTTTTGAGCAGGTTATTTCATAGGTTTTAACTGTCTGTGTAACACTCATTTCATAGAGATATTTTCCTACATAATGTAAGTAAATGTTTTCTATAACATAAAATTTATTCCTTTTGGAAGAAGTGCATGAGGATTTAAGGATGTATCATTTGTAGCTGTATTACTTTTGTATACTTTTAATTTAATTTGTAGAGACTATAGATGTACTTAAAAATATAAAATTTAAGTTGAAATGGTTTGGCTAGATATTCATAATATGCTGCTTTGGATTACCATGTAGTGTAAAATCCTAGTTTTCTAAATGTGAGATAAATGGCAGCTTTAATATTCCTGTCATTAAGACTAGATAGTCATTTTCTAGAATAATTAAAGTATTAGTTTGTTTGACTTTAGTGTTATAGAACTACTTATAATTTAGTAAGTGGATAATTAGGAGCCGTAATCCCCATGGATGGACAAATTGGGAGACTTTGGATACATGTCTGGGTAGCAGGTTTTTATTTGACATATCCTTATATACCTAGCGAGGAACTCAACACCATATTGTACATTTTGTAAATAAGTTTTCTGCTGGGTACACTTGCCCCTCTGAAAGTATTGTAGGGAATATGATTTTTAAAAATAAGTAGTTTTCTCCAGTCTTTGTGGGAGCCACATTCCTGGAGCTCATCAAAGATGCCAAAATCCCTCATGGAAAAATGGTGTAATTTTCACATAACTTGCACATGTCCTTCCATAGACTTTAAATCATCTCTAGGTTACTTATAAGACCTAGTAGAATGTTAATGCTAAGTAAGTAATTGTACTGTGCTGCTGTTCAGAGAATAATAACAAGGAAAATGTACATAGTCAAGACAGACACAAATTTTTTTTCTGAATATTTCTGATTCACATTTGGTTGAATCCCTAGAAATGAGGAATATATAGCTATGGAGGGCCACGTGTGCATTTTAAAGATTTTTGTTTCTTAGATACATGTGTGTAGTATATGTTTACATTCCTTGTGGGAAGTTGGTACACGTACATAATACATCTTCAGTATCAATTCTTTGCCTTTCTCTTTGTCCTTCATCTTTTCATTATTTACTGAGAGACAGTATAACTTTCTTTCACATTCAATTCCTATTGTGGCAAATGTTTCTGGCAATAATTTTTTTGATGTTGTTAATTATTTAAAGTATCTATGAATCTAATGGATATAGCTATAATTATGTTTTATTTAGATACAGGTGTAAGATAAATGTGAGTTATATGGTTTCTTACATATTAGAAAAACAAACCTGGTGAAAACAAACCTCTTAAAAATAAGAAACTCTGAAAGAAAATTTAAAAATTTTCTAGTAAATGTAATAATTTCTTTCTCTATATTTGTGGATTTTTAAATCTTCATCTTTCAGCCTTTTTTCTTGTGGTTCTGGGAATTGAACCCAAGGCCTTATACATGCTAGGCAGGTACTCTACCACTGAGCTACATCCTCTACTCTTATCTTTCAAGTGTCTGGTAAGTCCAGTTGAACTTTTTATGATGTGTCCGTGTTTTATCACCCCCCCCATTAATATTGCCCCACTCCTGCTTTAGAAAGATCAGATTTTTCTGGCCAACATTTTCTATGAAATTTTTCAAAAGAAAAGCAAAGTTAAAATTTTAGAGGAATATCCACATGCTCAACACCTACATTCTATTAATGAATTTATATTTTGATGCATTTCAAAGTAATTTGCAAATGTTTTTCATGCAAATCATTACCTAGACTTCAGTGTTATTTACATGTTCATTTTGAATTTATATAGCAATAGAGTGTACAAGTCTTATGTTACATTAGCTAAGATTTGAGGAATTTGTACACCTTTGTATCCACGCTGCTGGAAGATACAGAATATTACTGTTGCCCCAGAGAGCTCCTTCTGCCCCTTCACAGTCTGTATGTTCCTCACAGATACAAGTTTGTCTACTGCTGATTTCGTATACAATATATACTGTTTATATGCCTGACTTCTTCGACCCAGCCTAATGTTTTGAGACCCTCCTATGTTGTCAGAGGTCATCAATAGTATTTTCCTTTTTATTGATAGGTAGTGTTTCTTGGTATGATTATACTATAGTTTGTTTATACATTCCTCTGTTGAGGAGCATCTGGGATTCCAGGCTTTTAAACCCATGAGGTGACTTTTTAAGATTTCATTTAATATGTTATATATCTATATGTCTCTCTCTCTCTATATATCTCCATATATATCTATATGTCTATATAGAGAGAAATAATATATACATATATGTGTATATATATATATGTTTATCTCTATATCTCTATAGAGAGAAATAATATATAATATATATATTTATATATGTATATATATCTATAAATAATATATATATATATGTATGTATATATATGTGTATATATATGTATATATAGATATATATACACTAAAGACCATGCTGCTCTTTTTAAATACAGTTATCTTATAACTGTGATTTTGAAAACTTTTATATTTGTATATAAATTTTATAATCTAAGTTTTTGCTCTGTGCCTAACTTGGGTGCCTTGAGCAGATTGTTGGGGCTTTAGTAACTATCCTTGTGAAGACCAGAGAAAGATTCTACCTTGCTTCCTGCTCTTTTCCCCTACTCCATCCCAGAAAAATTAGGAAATCCCACTGCAGCGTCTGTTTGCAGTGTTTATAGATCTGGGCCTAAATTTAGTTTTATTCTGTGGACAGGTTCTGTTCAGGGTAGTTGGTGGTAATGTTGGTGGGCTAATGTAATTTTGCTAAAAATTTCTTACATGCCAGAAGGGTGGTCTATAAATGCCTAACCTTAGAGAGAGAAAAGAAATAGAAAAACAAGAAAATCTTCTTGATGGTTTTGAAATCATAGTTATTTAATCAGCATTCTTAAGTGAACAGGTAACAACTACAATAAGCACGTGAGAAAATATATTCAAAACTTATCAGTGACTTCAACTTATGTCCATCTGATGCTTGAGGTTAGGGAGAGTTGATCTCATAAAAATGTATTGAAAATATGATGGCATTATAAGTAACAAAATCTTTTTTGCTAGAATGCATTTTTAGGTCACTAAGATCATCGATGTGTCAAAGTTTGTACATTGGTAATGTTATCTGTGAATGAGAAATGAGTGAAGCACAATATTTTGACATTCTGAACAAACTTGTGTGGAGAAGGAAGACGTTTCTTTAGTATAAAGGGATTGGGGAGCAGCTATTCTCTAGAGTACAGCAGTTGTGGGAAATACGTGATAAGGGTAGTTAGGTCTTTACTTCACTAACACAGCATGTTATTTGGAAGACCACGGAAGAGATAACAACCAATAAATATTTATATACAGACCCAACAAGGTGGCAGTCCTGTAGTCTAGATTTGCTTCAAAAAGACCTCACAAAGTGATACCCTCCAAAGCCTTTACAGAACAGAAGTGGTGATCAAATTTATAGCTCCTCAAAGAGAAGCAAGAAGTAAATAAAACGACAGAGACAGTTCACAGAAAATGTCCTATGGAAAACTTTGAGTGGAGAGAGGTTGTTGTTTGAAAGTCTGTGAAGAAGAGTAACAGCAAAATGAATTTTCCAAGAATTAGACAAGTGCTATGTTCTACTAATTTTGCATTTTTCGCAAGCAGGAGCTTGCGAAGTGCCTTGCTTTTTTCCACGTGTGTGAGCCATTCTATCTTTTCTGCCCTTGGCTTGTGTTCTTGCCTTTGATTGGATGCACCCTCATGTTTCAAAACCCAAGTTCAGGCGTCACTTCCACAAGCTAGCCTCGAGCTTCAGTTCTTTCTGCATTACCTATCAGTGGATGGACTCGTTTCCGTGTTATTATCCAGAAGGATTCTGGACCTTCTGGGTAACACTCTCGTTCTTGCTGATCGCTGGTTTCCCCAGTACCGCGGTTGCAGCTGTAGTAAGTAAGCATAGTAGTGCTTGTGGGAGTAGCGGCAGCTGCAGCAGAAGCGGCAGCAGCAGTGACAGTAACACCTGTGCAGTGCCCGCTGGGGCCAGGTGTGGTTTTTAGCTTTTCACATAAAGTGTCTCCTTAAATCTCACAATACCTCTATAATCTCAATTATTTTATCTGATAATGTGTTTCATTGCCTATACTTTAGTGATGTTGAATTAAATTCTATTTTTAGGTTAAGCTAATGTCTTTCTGAAATGTCCCTCTAAAAAGAACACACTAATTTATCTAATATTTCTTATAAAATTATATACCAAACACTGTAGATCTTTTTCTGTAGGTCAAGAAATATTTAGCAAATATACTAAAATGTTCTTTATGTAAATATGTATAAGGAGGTGTTGAAGGCAGATCCCAGGATATGGAATTAAGGTCTGGCTTTGCCAACTAACCTATCATTTGATTTTCTTGTCGTGTAAAATGGTGGTAAAAATAATCTATCTCCCAAGCTTTTTCTGGGATATAATATATGTGAATGATTTGTAAATTATTAATATGTTATAATAGAAATCATTTCCCTATCTTATTAAAACATAACGAGGTAGTCTTTGAACCACTGGACTTTTGATTAGCTTCTTTTCTTAAGATTTGTTTATTCTTGTAAGGCACATTTTTCTTCTTTGTTAAGTTGCTAAAATAGGCTTCCTCATTATCTTCTTTAGTGGATCTTTTCCACAGTGAAATGTATATGTTTGTAAGTGTCTCTTGAGGCACATACTCTTTGGCTTAAATATTTGCTTGGCTTAAAGATTAAATATTCTTATATTAATTATAATGTTACAAAATACATGTAGAAAGGATGATCAAAGTAGACAGGATTTTTTTTCATTGAAGTCCATTTCTTGCTTTTGATAATACATGTTCCCTTTATGCAACATCATGGAGTACTGTCCACCACAGAGTTGTACCCCTGGGCACATGCGAGCGCCTGTGTGTGTGTGTGTGTGTGTGTGTGTGTGTGTGTGTGTGTGTGTAAAACTAATGCTTCCTTTGACAGGCCTTAACTTCAAAGTGCTGACTTTATGTATGGAAACAAATGGCAAGTACAGGTCAAATTAGACACACAGTGTTAAGTGTTTGTTCGGTGTTGCGAGGGTCGTTACCATCCTTATTGGGCAGATAGAACTTTCTCAGGACCAGACAGGTTCTTCCCCACCAGGTATTCTTTTTAAATTCTAGAGAAGCAGGGACCTTTTCTCTCTTGGTGCCATGTTTACCCAGTGCAGCTCTGGTAGCAAAGTGACCGCTTCTCCTGCCTCCCTCTCCGGCTGCTTCCCTTGCCTGACTGCAGGACCCCATTTCCATGACTGGATTGCTGCCTAGTGCTCCTAGGTGAATGCCCTGAAGTTAGTCTTCTCTCGGGTTTCATGGTCTTACATTGTGTCAACCTATTTAGGTTTCTTGTGCTTAGGTTTCTTTCTAACTTTTCTGCCCATTAATGATCATATTCTAAAACTCATTCTTCAGTGTGTTACAGCTGCATTCGATGCCTTCCTGCAGTTTTAGCCAATCTTTGCAGTTGGCATTGGTCTTTTCTATGCAGCCTGAGTTGGATTACAGTATCTCCACGTATAGATTCATCGTGCTCATTTGTGTCTTACCAGAAATCATGTCCTTATAAGGGCAGTGATGGCGAACCTTTTAGAGACGAGTGCTCAAACTACAACCCAAAATTCTCTTACTTATCGCTAAGTGCCAACATCACAATTAAACATGAATACTGAGGTTTTAGTTTAGAAAAAGCAACTCACACATTGACATCTTTTGTCTTAAAAACAAATAATATATGTGCTGTAGGTTCACCACTGCTATTATACAGAGTTGAAAATTATTGTCGTTCTTTGGTATTTCTAGTTTGAAATATAAAAGCCACATTATGAAACTTTGGAAAATAAAGGAAATACATAATCTTATTACTCTTTCATAACCCCTGTTTTGGTTTTCTCCCTTTTGTGTTATCCCATTAATTTCTGAATAGTTGTCTTGGAATATATTTATTGTTTTTTTGCCCTCATATCTCAAAATACTCAAGAGGATACCAGGATAATTTTGTACATTTGCTCATAGCTTTTATGATTAACACTGAAAGTGAAATTTTAGTAGTTTATTGTCTGTTGTCATGGTAAAATAGCTATTAGGTTTAAAGATACATTATTCAAAGTTACATTAAGTTTCCAATTATTACATTTCTGTATTGTTAATAGTTCATTGTATTTCCTTCCAGATTTAATACACCTCCAGATTTAGTATACCTCTGGATTTAATATAACCATCAGCATAAAGGCTGTATCATTTCTGAGATATAGGTATAACATATTTAACTGTTCCTTATTATTAGGCATTTACTAAATTCTAATACTTTTACTATTGTAAATACCTATATGAGCATTTTTGTGAACATAGATTTTATTTTTGAATATAGATTTTTAAAAAAAATATTTTAGGTTATTCTATTCAGTTAGAA
This sequence comes from Erethizon dorsatum, assembly GCA_028451465.1. NCBI lineage: Eukaryota > Metazoa > Chordata > Mammalia > Rodentia > Erethizontidae > Erethizon > Erethizon dorsatum. The sequence goes on along the minus strand of CM051835.1, from coordinate 31,163,671 downwards.
TCCCAGAAGTAAAATAGCTAGGTTAAAGTAATAACTTTTATTATTTGCAATCTATATTTCTGGATAAAAGAACATTTTTTATTATTCCTGCTTTATGTTTCTGTAACAGTTTATGATACCTTGAGCAGATTGGTTGCCCTTTTCTCTTCTGTATGATGTCCCCACTCACCTCCGTGTACAGCCGTCCCTTTCTTTGTTAGGGCTTTAATACGTCCTCTAAGCTGCACGCCAGGAACAGGTGTCCTCCGGCACACTCCTTGTGGTTTTGGAAAGGAGAGTGCACACTGTGCTGCCTGAGGACTGGGAGAGATGGAGAATAGGCATGGGGTGGTAGATGACACTGGTGGGAGTAGTGTGGCCGTGAGGCTGGCAAACTAGGACTGAAAGCGACTTCCCAGGTTTTTCTGGGATTACCCCGCAGAGAAGCTGTCCTTAAGTTGCAGAAGTGTCAGTGTCCCATGCTGCAGAATAGACTTGTGACTAGATTTTAAAAACAATGAAGTTAGATCTGCAGCAGTCAGGCTGTGCATTTTCTTACAGAAAAATTGAAAAGTGGTTTGCAAGGGACAGATCGTGGCTTGAATGCCTTACTGAAGAGGTTGTAAACTGAGTTTCGTAGTTAGGAATCTCCTGCATGGTAAATGGGTAAGGAAGTATAAGTTACAGTTCTGCAGAAAGCACCTGCATTGCTCAGCAACTCCACAGTTTGTCAGTGTGACTTCAGAGATGTCACCTGCTCCTTTATGTGGCAGTCATGAGGTTCTTCAGAGTGTGAATGTGCTCATGTGCAGATAAAGAACCAGGGAATTGTGGCCTAGTACTGCAACATAGTGGACTGGGTTTACACACAGGAATTACAACTCACTGTATATTTAAACTAGCTTTAACAAATTGTGATTTTTGTCATCTAGAATAAATTGGATGTTAGCATGGTATTGCCTTTAGCTATTCAAGACTATAGTGACAACATTTTAGAGATTACTAATGAAAATAGACATCTTGAATCTTACATTAAACTTATTCATTATCTATTTGGCTATGCCATTGGCACTTCTGCTAATTTTTTACCTTCAAATGACAGTATAGTAATTGTACCTTGTGGTTAGAGTATTTTTTAAAGCACTTTATCGTATAATACTCAGACTATAACCTGATGGAAATTGTGGTTTATAACAGGCCATTTTGTGGAATATTAGACCCCTTTGATGCTCACAGTATTAGCCTTTAGTTCTAGGCCCTATTCTGCCCTCCTTAGACTTTTAGGATCCTGTACAGCCAGGCAGCCATCCCTGACTCGTGTGCTTCGTAGCCATTTGTCCTTGGGCCAGTGTCCTCTCACTCCTCTGAGGCTTGCGTTATGATCAGTAAGTTGTAAATCTCAGTAAATCCCAGCGAATCCCAGCCCACTGTACGTGACAGTCTGGTGCCCAGTCAGAGGGGCAGGAGTGCTTTGAGAGCAGCCTCAGGGCTGGAGGTCGGGGAGTCCAAGCAGCAAAACCTTTTCTCCTTGTGGGAGAGATCGGAGGACACTACAAATAGTCTTATAACTCAAGTGTGACTCAGGTTGGTAGTGGAAGGGAATAGAACATAAAATTCAGATATTCTAGGTATTGTTATTAGTTAAAAGACTGGGATTTTCAGAACAGAATTTCTAGGAAAGTATGATTTTAATGAGGATGAAAAGACAACTATTACTAATAACTGTTGCTCAAATACTTAATCTGTACCAGTGTAGTAAATATTTTTACACATATAATCAATTATGTCAGTAATTTTTAAAGAGATAGTTGCTCTTACTATCTTTATTTCGCAGATGAGGTAACTGATACTAGGGAGGTTTAATATCTTACTGCCCAAGCAGTGAATATGAATGGAAGCACAAACTGTCTGAATCAGGACCTGTAGCTTAGATGCTGTTCTTACACTGAGCTGTGTGTCTTTTGCTCATCCTTTCAAATACGCTTCTTTCCATCCGTGTCCACAAAGGTGGACCTTCAGACGGCACCCAGAGGTTGCCTTGCCCTGGCTGCCTGTCCTGCCCGTGCCGAGGCAGGTGCCCTGGTGAGAGCCAAGGCACAGGCAGAGAGCAGCGAGAAGGGTCACTGCGCTGCTTTCCCTGCGCAGGAGGTGGTCGCTTGTCTGCCCAGGGCTACATCTCCTGTCAGGGGCCCTCTCCTTGCCCCTTCAAGCAGGGCAGAAAGAAGGCTAACTTTGTGTGGTGATAAGACCTGGAATTGCTGTCCCACACTCTTTGCAGATAGGCCGTTTATTAAATTGTCTTTAATACTCCAGTTGTACTCTGCCAGCTCTTCTTGCTAGGCCCTGTCAGATATACTACCTTTTCTATTTTCAGAAAATGAGCCACACTAGGAAGAATGCTTGAAGTTTTGGCAGTCAGCAAATATTCATTAAGTATCTACAATGTGTGGGGCACCGATGTGGGGAAACGACCAATTAACAGCCAGGGCCCCCACCTGTAAAAGTAAATAAATAATAATGACTACATATCTATCTTAAAGACAGTGCATTTAAAATGACAGGACAAAACAGCTTGGGCTAAGTGTAGCATGAATGTAGGCCAGAGGGCTCTCTGTAGAAGGGATGATGAGGCATTTATTTATCACTTTTTTTTTTTTTTTGTGGGTACCGGGGGGTCGACCTCAGGACCTCGCGCGCCAACAGGCACTTGTGCCGCTGAGCGATATCACCGGCCCCTTTTTCATATGTGGGATCCGGGAGTCGAACTCAGGCCCTCGCGCTTGCAAGGCAGGCGCTTACGCCGCTGAGCCATCTCACCGGCCCCTTATTTATCGCTTTTAAAAACTCATAATATTCAGTAAAAATGGAGGAAGGAATTTGCAAAATGTATTTTAGGGGTAGTGATTAGAAAATTCTAAATGGGTTTGCAGGCCCCTTGAGGAAATAGTGAAGGTAGACAGGATGTGTCCTTAGGCTGAAAAGTATGGTCTTTTCTTTAAATCTTGCTTGTCTCAAAATTATTTTGTACCCAGAATAGTGTTATATTGATAGTTGTCCGTGCTTATTTTAAATAAAAACTTGATCGAAGTAGTAACAATGTCTATACTACTGTTTTGGAGAGAAAGTCAGTTTTTTTTGAGTATCCGTTTACTCTATGTCAGGCCTGCAGTTTTGTTTGGACACACCACAGTTGTAATGCATACTCTTGGTTCTAATAACACTTTCATAATAATTACCATTACTTAGTAATTGCAGCAATAAAATCCATTCTTTGGGAACTATTTTGGGAACTAAGTATGTGTGCTTAGTACCAGTTGTCACAATGATTTTTCCAATGCTTGCATTTCTAAGAAATCAGCTTCTATTTTACTTCAAAACGAAACTGATGCCCGGTAAAATTCTCCCTTTTGAGATGGCAGCTCTTTGTAGAACCTGAAAAAATTTTAAATCAAACAGAATATTCACAAAAAGACTTATGTTCTATTTAGAGATATTGAAAGGGAAGAGGGAATCATAAAACTATCTCAGAAAAACAATAGCTTGGAGACTTAAGAATATTCTTATTTAGAAGGTAAGTCGGTTCAAACCTAAGTGTTGGGTTTTGGGAGATAACTTGCGTATGTGGGATGCATGTCACCCTTTTTGATTCTCTGACTCCTCCTGTTTTATGGTATTCCTTGGAAAGCTACATGGCATTCTACTGACTGCTCTCTGGGCTTATTTCTGTTTGTGTATCTAGTGATGCTCTAGTCTCTGATGCAGAATCCATTTAGGCGCTGGCCAGTGCTGCAGAATGGACCAACCTAGAAGAGGAGCAGCGACACCAGAGGATCAGCAGAGCTCGGCATGGTGCTGGGTGCCTTTTACCAGCCTGTTGCATCATTCAGAAATTTGTCAGAGTGATTTTTATTAGCTACACATAGCAATTTAATGATGTGTGCTTTTCCTAATAATTTAAATCACATAATCATGGGGAAGGTTGCCAGTTCAGCACCAGGATTATATGACAAGCTTTCAAGTTGGGTTCAGGATGCTAGGGACATTTCTGACTCCTGCCCATAGTATAGTGGCACGAGGACATTTACATGAGGCTGCAGTTAATAAAATCTGAATCTTCTTGTATGGAGGTGTGAGAAATCTATTCTTCCTGGTGTGACAAGAGGCTGTCCCTTGTTCTAGAGAAGGGTGCAGTTTCTTCCCCCCCTTCCAGAAGCTCCCTCTAATGACAGCCGTGGGCACATGGGAATTCACCCCACATCTCAACACCTGCTGCTCCTTACAGGTTGAATATCTCACTGTCACCTCAAGTATGGTGTATCTAAAAGAGAGTGATCTTGCCGTGAATTTGGATCCTTGCATAACTTGAGAATTTGTAAAAGATACTTCCAATTGCTTAACTTATTCAGATCATGCACATTCTTCTGGATATATTCCCATTGGAAGTTCATATACATACTCTTTGCATATAATTCAAGGTTGATTTTAGTTATTCTTGAAGCGAATGCGTGGATACACCATTAAACAAACAAACAAAAACAATGGACAGAACTGAGAGGGTCAAGTCGGAGGCCACTGTCCAGGATATCACTTCTGGATGCTGGTCGACCTCTCCTCTTTGTAGTCTTCCCATCTCATTGTCCTGGAGAAAACTCTCCTTTAGTAACTGTGATGGGCTTCTTTGTTCTCAGACGGGGCTTGTTCTTTTCTCTACCCCTTTGGGTGCACATCCTGTCCCATCTATAATGCCTTGCTACTTCTCTGCCTGGTAGCTTTTGGCTGCCCTTCAAAATCCGGTAACATTGCACCTCTTCTGAAGTTGAGATTATATCTATAGGATGGTTTTAAAATGTTTCTTCATATTATGTTTGCAAGGGGACACATTTCTCCGTGGAGAGATTGAAAGTTTCTCTAGGACAGGGACAGTATTTTATTTGACTACCCAGATTGCATGATACACATATTCAACAGATACTTTTGGTTATTATTAGTATTTCTTGTGCATCTCGGCCCTGCTAGTCACTTTACCTGTATGTATAGTCTTAAAAATCTTTTTTATATACCAAGATAGATATTTTAATTAGCACATTACTGCTATGCTATCTCAGTGTAGAAAATAATTCCACTATTTTAACACTAACTGAAAAGTATTTTATCTTTTTCAAATTAGATGTTTCCTTAGTTAAGCTGTCAGAACAATTTTAAATTTAAAAATTTTAAACACTAATCTGTCCTCTTATTATTAATAAAAGAAAGTGTGTGTGACCATTCCACAGAATTATTTCTAGAATACAGTTTTTCCATTAAGAATATATAATTTTAAAAATAATTAGAATACATGGAATCCTAAGGTTTATTGTATATGATATTGCAATTCACAGGAAGAGTTGAGTCTGGATGTCTTTGCTTATATATGCATATGACACTGTCATAAAACTAGATACTCCTCCTCAAATAACGAGGGAGCAAAAATGAATAGCAAATATGAATGCTCTTTGAAATCTTGGGGGTCAGTAACTTCATGTTTTTTGTCTTTGTTGCTATTTTCCTGTGATATAAATGCTTAGTCAAAGTTGTTGACCAACCATATTTTAAAATCTTGGGTGATTTAGGCAAGATTTATGTAGATGTGGTGGTGCCTATAACTTCTTAAGAGGGCTCTGGAGAATTTTTATTTGATATTAAGGTCATGAGAATATAAATAGAGAAGGGTCATTCTGGGTGTATTTGAAACTCACCCATACTCTCTCACTGAGGGTGAGATGGAAGCAAACCGAGTGTTACCCATTTGGCTTTACAGTATTGGCTTTTCTATATTAAATTAACTTTGAGAGGAACCTGAGGCTCTCTGACATAAAATATTCAGTTCCTCAAGCATAATATATTATTAGAAAAAGGAAAGTATGCCCAGTGAGAGATCTCTGCAGAATTTAGTCCATGACTTACGTATTTTTTTGTGGGCTCTTTTAGTAACAAAAGATATTCAAGTGAAGTATTCATACCTTTCTATTTTCTTTCTCAGTTAGTTCATTAATTCTGTGAAGGGAAAAACATTCTGCTTCCTGAGTTTTTTGTAGTAGTAGTCTGTGCTTTTGCTTAATGTGTTGTGCTAGTTAAAGTGTTTTCCTATGTATGGCAACTCTGGGCCTTTTGGTCCTTTGTTCATAGACACCACTTTTCATTAACCTGTAAGTTAGCAGTCAATCTTGGTGATAGCTCCTTTAAGTTAGTAGTTCATTCTTGTGAAAGTATGCAAAGATACAGAGTGGTCATGTAGCTTCTTTTGGTTAATTAAAGTCAAAACATCAAAAGTGGCCAGTTTCAATTCTGAAAGCATCTGAAGAAAATGCTTCTACTGTGATTTTTACATTCTCTCTTGACATGGAAGCATATTTTTGAGATTTGGCTTCTGTAGAACAAATGTTTTTCAATGAGTTTTATTATAGATATAATAGCAGTTCTCTTCTTTCTTCTTTAAGGATGCTTTGTGGTTCTAATGTAAGCACTAATTTTTTAAGCAGCCAACTTAACATTTTGGATTTACTGGTATATTTGGTTTTCTTATGAATTCCCTCATTTAAACACATTTAAAACAGGAGACATACAGATAGGCATAAATCATGCATAAAGAAAAGCAGTTATCCATTGTGCAATTCTACTTCTATATAACCACTGTCCTGGTCACAAAATGGAATGTTACCTACACCTCAGAAGTCTTCAAATGCTGGTTTTGAAATCTTTCCCATTAGATTCTAGAAGAAAGCACTGCTCTGAATTTGTGATTATTATTCTTGTTTTGCTTTCCTAACTAAAGAACTCTAACTATTTTTGTTTTACTTATTTTTGAATTATATATGCATACATTGATAGGGTTGTTTCCAAAAGCTTTCACTCAACATTATGTTTGAGATTCATCTGCCTGAGGTTACAGTTTGTCAATCTGTACAGTTGTGTGAAATTATATCACATTAATATACCAAACTTTAATTGTCTGTTCTTGTGATGGCTATTTGTATTGTTTCCAGTCTGGGGATATTATGAACAAAGGTAAAGAGAGCATTCTTGTATCCCAGTGTATATGTGTACTATCTCCCTTGATACATAATGGGTGGGTCATATGAGTTATGATTGAAACAGAAAGTGAACACTTAAATTAAAAAAATTTATTACAGTAGAAAAGCATATTGTTAGTGGTCACCCTTAAAATATACTCCCTTTCCTTCAAGCACGCTTACATCATTGTTCATGCCACTTTCTGAATAACTGCTGAGTGCCATCCAATGGAAAGGCAGAGTTGTAAAAACATTACCGTATGTCTTCTCCAGCTTATTCACCAGATCTGGGACTGGAACTTCTGCATCTTCTTGAAAGTCAAAATGACCATGAAAAGTGTTTCGAATTGACTCAGGACCTCGAGACAGTTACCACTGTGCAACTAAAACATTCTTTTTCTTTTTGTTTTTTTATATGTGGGTACCGGGAATCAAACTCAGGACTTCGCGCTTGCCAGGCAGGCACTTACGCTGCTGAGCTATATTACCAGCCCCAAAACATTCTTATATTCATTTTCCACTTCACCAGATAATGAAAGTGGTTTTGTAGATTATTTGTGACAATTCACATTTTCATCATCAAATTTCTGGTTCCCTCACTCTCTGTGCTATACTTATTATTACTAATTATTGCTTTTGCTATTTGGATGAATGCAAAGTGATACCTAATTGTAGTTTTGTTTTTCCTTGATAACAAATAGGGTTATATACATTTTCATGTTTATTGACCATTTGTTCTTTGCTGAGAAGTTTTTTGTTCATGTTTTTCTATTGGGTTGTCTTTTTCCCTGTGCCTCTTATTTTTGAGGGATTGATTGTAGTTCTAAATATCTGTCCTTTGTTAAATGCTATTTGGTTATAGTTTATTCTCCTATTTTGTGGTATGTTTATATTTTGTGGTTAGAAGGTTAGTTTAAACTTATCAACTTTTTCTAGGTTCATACCTTTTATTTGGAGATTATCTTTTCATTCCTTGTTATTTCTAATTCAGTAAAAATAAAACTAGAATTCACATAAAGTTGTATGAACTAGGGCTGGGAGAAAAATTGTCATATTGCATTGTACATTAGTTAGCTTTCCATCTCTGTAACAAAGTACCTGACATAAGCAGCTTAAGGAAAGCTTGATTTGGGCACATGGCTTAAGCCCATGGTCTGCAGGGTCCATTGTCTCTGAGGTGAGCCAGAACATCAGGGCGGGCAGTGCAAAGCTGGTTACCATGGAGACAGGAAGCTGGAAGAGGGCCAGAAAGGAGGGGCCCAGGACGAGACATAGTGCTCCCTTCAATTAGGCCCCACTTCCTAAGTTCCCATCCTACCCCTAAAATGCCATCCCATTATGAACCCATCAGTGGATCAAACCTCTGATGAAGTAGATCCCCTGTGATCCAGTCACCTTCCAAAAGCCCCACCTCTGAACAAATGAGATTTTGAAGGAAATTTTAGATCCAACTGTAGCACATTTCTTTCTAAATTAACACAGAGTATTGCATGGATCATATGATATCCAGTTTAATTTTAAGATACATTTTAGAAGTATGTGTAAATGTCTTGAGGGCTGTAGTTCTTAGAAATTTGTTTAACAGAAACAGGGCCATGATGTGCCATCTGTAAATACAATACACAGATAGTTCTAAATTATGTTTTCTGGAAGGGATAGGGTGCCAAGATATGATTTAAAAGCCATGAAACATTAAAAGGTATGAATAATATAACTGGTAAGAAGGCAAAAGATACATTATTTAAGGCAGAGGTTAAACTTTGGGTGCTAATGTACAGCACCATGGCAATTTGAGTCTTTGCATTAATTTGTCTTATTATTTTGAATATTATATTATGAGTATTGCTGTGAGCACTATGTACATAATTATGCTTTCTATAATGTTTGCATGTATTTGGATAAGGTGACTGCACACTAGTAAGACTGATTTTATTATTAAATATGCTGAAAAATGCAAATCTTTGAGCTGCAGATAAGTGACTTCTGATGCTATGCATGGATTTAGAAAATGCTACTTTGGGGGCTGAGGGTGTTCCTGCCTAGAAACTGCTGTTTCTTCTCAAATTTTGAATGATTTTTTTTTTATTTTGTGGGTACCGGGGGGTCGACCTCAGGACCTCGTGCGCCAACAGGCACCCGTGCCGCTGAGCGATATCACCGGCCCCTTTTCCGTATGTGGGATCCGGGAGTCGAACTCGGGCCCTCGCGCTTGCAAGGCAGGCGCTTAAGCCGCTGAGCCATCTCACCGGCCCAAATTTTGAATGATTTTTGAGATGACATTCAGGACCATATAAATTATCATTGCTTAATATGTTCATTTAGTTATAAGAATTAAATTTTATTTATTTATAACCACAATATTGATTTTTTTTTTTTTTTTGTGGGTATTGAGGGTCGACCTCAGGACCTCATGCACCAGCAGGTGCCCGTGCCGCTGAGCGATATCACCGGCCCTTTTTTCGTATGTGGGTTCCGGGAGTCAAACTCAGGCCCTCACACTTGCCAGGCAGGCGCTTATGCCGCTGAGCCATCTCACTAGTCCTCACAATATTGATTTTTAAAAATAAAATTGATTTAAGTATAATATACATGCAAAAACATATAACCATTTTAAGTGTACCTTTGAGTATACACCAATACATCTACCACTGGGATAGTCCAGGGGTATTCCATTGTTGGCGTTAGCATGTTTTAGTTGTTTCTGGCTTTTTGCTATTTTCTACAAAGTTGTTTTTTTTTTTTTTTTTATATGCGGCTACCGGGAGTCGAACTCAGGACCTCATGCTTGCCAGGCAGGCATTCATGCTGCTGAGCTATATCACTGGCCCTACAAAGGTGTTTTGAACATTCATGTGCAAGTTTATTTGTAAGCATGTGTTTCTCTTCAAGTAATATTTAGTATTGAAAATTATAGCAAACTTGTATTTAACATTATAAGACACTTCTACATCATTTTCCAATGTAGTATCATTTTACATTCCCCCCTGCAGTATATGGGTATTATGATATTGCATATTCTTGCTAAAACTTGTGATGTTAAGTGATGTAGAACATGCTAAAGTGTAACTATGGAAGACATAGGCATAGGCAAGGACTTTCTGAACAGAACTTCTGTTGCATAAGAAATAAAATTAAGAATCAATACATAGGATTATATCAAGTTAAAAAAGCTTCTGCATGGGAAGCAACCAACAGAATGAAGGGACAACCTACAGAATAGAAAAAAGTTTTTGTTAGCTAATCCTTGGACAGAAAACTAATATCCAGAATATATAAAGAACTAAAAAAATTAGACCAAATAAAAGACCCAATCAAAACATGGACAACCAAAATGAGACACTTCTCAGAAGTACAAATGGCTAATAAACACATGACAAAAGGTTCAACATCACTGGCCATTAAAGAAATGCAAATTAAAACAATATAGATCCCATCTTATTCCAGTAAGAATGTGCATAATGAAGAAATCAAATACTAATAAATGCTGGGGAAAAGGGACCCTTCTACATTCTTGGTGGGAATGTAAATTAGCGTAACCTTTGTGGGAATCAGTTTTGGAGATTCCTCAAAAAACTAAGAAAAGAAATTCCATTTGACCCAGCTATTCCTCTTCTAGGTATCTTCCCAAAAGAATTAAAATCACCAGATTACAGTGATATATGCATACCCATGTTTATAGCAGCACAATTTATTATCAGTTTTTATTTATTTTTGACTTGAGACAGGGTCGCTAAGAAAGCACTACAAAACTTAGTAGCTTAAAATAATAAGCATTTATTGTTTGTTGCCTGCTAGTATATGGGTCTGCTGAGCTATTCTTGTTTTGTCACGTTTACAAACTTGTGAGCCACAGGTTGAGAACTTCTCTCTGCCCATCTTGTCTGGGCTTTTTTCAGTATTTGGGGGTGGCCAGGTTGTCTATAATGGACTCAGCTGGGAGGATTTATTTCTGGTGGTTTCTCTTCTTCAGCAGCCTTCACTTTTCCTTTAGAAGTGCTGCAAAGTACTATGGCAAAGGCCATGGATATAGGGAGGGGAATAACTTGAACCATTTTTGCAGTCAGTCTGCCATTGTGTCCCAAAGGACAGCCTAGTTAGCCAGACTTTGCGTAAGTGGAAATGTGTAGATGACGTTGAATATAAATACACTGAAGGGTCACATGACAGAAAATGTATGTATGTTGCAAACAATTTAATTTTAAAGTTGTTTCTAGTATAATAAGTTAGAGCTATTTTCAGAGTTAACTGTTTGTAGTCTGAATGTTTTAGGGAGGAGAACCACTTCAGAGTTGTTAGAGGAACCATCGTACTGCTGACAGAGTGAGATTATTGACTCAGGTGCCCTCTTTCCACGGTGTTCTCCATAAGCGTTGTCTGTTTCCAGTTTTACAGTTTGAAGAGGAGGTATATGTGGTTATTGTTTCTCGATGTGGTTGGCCTTCTGCAATCCAAATATTATTTCATAACATTTCACAGAGAGACTTACGCAAACAGTGAAGGCAAAACCTGTCCACCACGCACCATCTTCTCTTCAGGGAGAGGCGCTAATAAGCACTGAATGATTTAGATGGCAGCAGCTCCTGTGCTGTCTTACTCTAGCATCTGTGACTTTGGTTTTTGGGCACAATTACAAAGTCTTGAGGTGACAGCCTGAGCTACTGAGGATAAGACAAGAATGTCTCTGGATACCCTCAGTGAGTGCTTCAGTCTCATTAGTAATCTGGGAACTGTGGCTTCTTGGGGCCAAGGTCAAGTGACTGTAGCAGACTTTGAGTGAGTTCTAGGCCGTACTATTTGACCCCCAAACTCCATTCCACTGCCTGGTCACTCATTTCTCTTATAAGGAATAGAGTAAGATCTGGAGGAAAAAGGAAGGAATGACTTCTAGTGTCCCTTATCATTGCTCACATGTTCATACTTGACTGTGTGTCAAGAATTGTGATCTATAAATTAACTCCTGCTGGGGAAACAGGCAAGATGAAGAGAATTAGACATACATTGATACTGCTAGGCTGTGTGTTTAATTTATAAAGTCTGGATTTTGTGGACCTATTCAGTTTCAGGTAACCATTTAAAATACACAAATGGAAATGTCATTAGTTAGCCATTCATGAATATTTATCTGAAGATTTTACTTAAAACAAATAGGAAAATGATTGAAACACTTCCTTAGTTTTTTGCTGGGGATTGAACCCAGGGCCTTGGACATGCTAAGTAAATGCTCTACTGCTCAGCTATACCCTCCTTCTCTCTATATACAGGTAGCATTTATGGTCATAATTTTTCTCTTTTACATTATTTTGATGTATATTGGTAAGTCATGGTTGCACGCAACTAAAATTAAAGGTGTTTTAAAAATACTTGATTTTAAAAATTAAATAAGAACTTTTTGGTAATATGTATACATGTTTGATTTTCATAGTTTCTATTATTTATGGGTATTCAAGAATTTAAATGCAAATCTCTATGCTAGAAGCTATGAAAGATACAGTAACGCCTTAGACATAATCTAAACTTATCAGGTCCAGAAAGACAAATGTGCAGCTATTATAAAGTACTCTGCTATGGCAGATCATTATTCTGATTGCTAGTTGACATTAATTTTCCATTTTCCATTTAGAACATGCTAGAATTTTATATTTTGACCTTTATTCAAAGACACTTTGAATACAAAAAGTTAAAAAAACCCTCACCTTATTAGTTCCTTGAAGTCAAACTATTGCAGAAGAGAATGGGCAAACTGACTTGCTATACATAAATGAGGATTGAGTAGTAGGTGTGGAGTTGGTTTGTTCAATTTTCCATGTTCTTATAGATAAGACCTCATTTTATTGGATTGTGCAGCTTTAAGAACAAAATAAGTATTATTATTGCCCCTAAGTTCTGAAAACGTCTTTAGGTCTTAGTAGATAAGCATCTAGATTAAAAAATTCTACAGAGATTGTCTTCACTCTTTGCAGCTGCCCTGCAAATCCTGTATGAAAGTTGATGACATTCTTTTTTTGTGCATGTTAGTAATATAGAATAGTAACATTTGTTTTGGGGAATTGGTACATGCATATGATGTATCTTGGTCATTTTTAATCCCCCCTTCTTCGTCTCTCCCCCTAGTCCAGTTGCTCATTTCCAAGAGTCTACCTTCTAGTTACCTGTATCTCTCCTTTATTTTATTCATTTATTCATTTATATTTTAGGTTTGTTATATAAGAGAAAACACGAAGTGTTTAACTTTCTTAGGCAGGCTTTTGCTTCATGTAATGTTCTCCAGTTCTATCCATTTTCCTTCAAATGATCTGATTTCATTCTTCTTTATGGCTGAATAATATGCCATTTTCCTTATAGATCACAAGTTCTTTATATGTTTATCTGTTCACAGGCATCTAGGCTGTTTTCACATCTTAGTTATTATGCTCCTATAAACACTATAAAAATGGGCATTCATGAATTGATGTAATATGTTGTCTTTAATTCTTCAGAAGTGGGTCCCCAGAGGTGTGACTTGGAAGGGCATATTCTCATCCTTGCCTCCTCCCTTCTCTCTTTGCTTTCTGGTAGCCATGACTTGAGCAGCTTTCCTCCATCATGCCCTTCTACCATGTGTTTTCTGCCTTGGAGCCATCCAGCCATGGACTGACTCCACTGAAACTGTGAGCCAAAATAAACCTCTCCTCCTTTCAGTTGCATGTGTTGGATATTTGTTCCCAGTGACAGGAAAGCAGACTAATATAGATACATTAGTCCATTTTTGATTGGTTTATTTATTTCTTGGGGATTAATTTTCTTGAATTCTTTATATACTCTATATAATAATTCTGTCAGAATTGTAGCTAACAAAGATGTTTTCACATTCTACAGGTTGTAAAGAAAGCAACAAAGTGAAGTCACCATTCTTTTTGATAGTTATCTCAAAGCTGAGGAATTGTAAAAGATAAAAAATTGTATAATCTCCAGAATACACATTAAATGAATTTTTTTCTTTCCTTTTGAAACCTTGGAGAACAGTACTGAACAAATAGATACTGTTTTCATCATTAAATAGATTTCTAAAAATTATCAGTATTTGAAACATGAGTTTCAAATAATTTTTATTCATTTCTGCGTGTCATCCTCTAGTAATAAATTTTGTTCCACTATCCAACTGCAGTCATTTTATTTATTTATTTATTTATTTATTTATTTATTCTGGTACTGGGAATTGAACTCAGGACCTTGTGCTTGCCGAGGTAGGCACTGTGCTGCTGAGCTATATCCCCGGCCCCAGTTATTATATTTAAATATCTCAACTTTTATTTCCAGGGTGCAATCTGCTATTATTAATGTATCTCTGAGTATTTTATTTTTTCTTACTAACCTGCGCAAACCAGGTCCTATGATCTTTGCAGACGCTGAAAAGCTTACAGGCACTCGAATGCACTACCTGGGTTCTGTTGTGTGTGTGAGTGTCTTCATCCTTGAAAGTCCAAGTATCCATGGTGACTCCCACATTGTTGCAGGTGTTTTAGCATTCCCTAGCTGTGATAGCAGTCTAGCTATGCTGATTCAGAAAATGCTAACTCCTCAATTTGCATTTCAGATATATTACTGCTTTATAGAATGTTACCAGATGCACTTGACCTGAAGAGTAATCAGTCGCAGAGATTTTAGCTTTCAGTAACTTTGTTGAAAGAATCTTGCATTATTTTGATACAACTGGGCAATTGTATCGTTTTATAATCAGGTTTGTCTCCCAAAGGTAGCCCCAAAGAAGGGATTTCTCTCTCTATTCTCAGTCTGCATTTTAGGTAGCTGGCATCAGTGAGAGGGATCCGTTGAGATATTCATATTTGAACCAGCTGGCCAGGGGTTTCCAACTCAGTCACCTGTGCTGCTGAATAGGGAAATCAAAATCACTGAATGAAACTGGCCGCAAGAAAGCAGTAAGGACTAGTGGGGACTAGCCAAGTGGAGGGTGCACTAGTGTTTATGTTTGTGTGTGTGTACGTGTGCATGTGTGCAGCATCATGGGTCAGATCTAGTTGATTCCTGTCATTTTGGAATGTAGGCCCATGTTTTTTTGTTTTGCTACCTGGGATTAAATCTAGGGCCTTTGTACTGAGCTACATCCCCAGCCCTTTTCTATTTTGAGACAAGTTGCATAGTTGAATTTTCAATTCTCTGGGCAACTCAGCTGGACACTGTCTTTTATTATTATAAAAAAAATAATAAAAATAATAAAAAGGACTGGATATGTAGCTCAGTGGTAGAGTGACCCTGGGTTTAATCCCCAGTACAAAGCAAAAAACAAAAAACAAAGCAAAACAACTGTGCAAGTTGAATAAAAACACTTCCATGGGCTAGGCTGTGGTTTGTATAATGTCTAGGCTTCTCTTCATGTGGATGGTGGTATTTGAGACCATTTTGTCACCTTAAGTACTTTCATACATTACTTAACAGCAACTTTAAAATAATATTAATTGGCCTTTGTAAACAAGGGGTACTATTTACTAAAAAGATTGCAATATGACAACATAGGCCCAAGCCAGAGTTCCTTTTCATACCAAACATAAATTGACAACTGTTACTGTTTAATACAATCCTGGCGTTAATGCTGTTCCCTTTCTAAGATTGAAGACTTAGAGTTAACCTCTTTTCAGTGTACATGGGAGACTCAGAGCAACATGGCTCCACTTGAAAAAGCCTGTAGAGATAACTCACCTTAACCTTAAAGGTTCATGCATAAGAATGAAGTGTTTGCTGATTGCTTTCAGTGAGGTCTCCAGACAGTGTACTTCTTGCCATCTTTTTCTCTTAGGGAAGAAACCATTCAACAAATGTTTGTTGAACAGAGTCCTTCCCACGTGTTATGTTCCTGGGTCTGAAGGTTTTCTCCTTCAATCTGTCATTTCTGTTTCAACTGTGTTATTGCAATTAACCATCTTCTACTAGCCTGTCTTCGTAATTTTATATAAAAGCAACTATCAGATACTTAGAAAGTTTCCTAAAGAAAAATGTCCTCCCTGCTCCAGCCCCAGCTATTAAATATTTAAAACAAATACAGTTATTTATTGGGCATCTATAGTTTGCCAGGGAATATGCTAAGTTGCGGGGATGCCCTATGAAAATACGTAAGACATGGCAATGTATGATCTTTAAAAAAGATGCTAATTTACCATTATGTCAATACTCTGTCCGAGAGAAGTCCAGCTGATGTATAATAAATCATATGTTGACCAAGCCAGTGTCCTGTTAAGCACTGATCTGGGCTGCACAAGGTCACAGAAGTGTATTTTTGAAGTGATTTTGGTACTAAATTTTGATCCTTTAAGCACGTTGCTACATTTCCCGTCTGTGACTTTTTAAGGATCATAATCTATTGTCACTAAGAATAAGAAGTGCATGATGTTTTATAATTTCTAAAGAAACGTATTACAAACATCGAGTACATCTTATCTCCATAGAACTTTAATTCTTTTTTAATGAGTGAATTTATAGAACATGCATGATGCTTAGGCCAAAAATGAAGCCATACATTGCCAACTTGAGGTGAAACCTTAGTTTTCACCTTTTTCACAGCCTGGATACTTCCATAGTTGTGTGCAGTTGCATATTGATGCATTTTCCAGGGAGCATTGCCAGCTAGTTGCTCCACCATTCCTACAGGTCAGGGCTCCTTTTAAATCAGATGAGTAATTAGCAGTTATTCTTCCTCAGAAGAACTGGTATTTCTGGGGCCATTGAAACATTCACTTCCTTTTCAGTTGTACCTGTTTGTTAAGATGTCTCTCCCACCTCACCCTGAACAGTTTACCCAGCACCCCGATGCCCTTAGTGGGAGTGCTTAGCTTTTCCACCAGCCTTACCCTGAGTTTTGTGTTCCTCCTTGCTTACATTTTCAACCTGCTGAACACGAACACTTCCGATGAGCATCAGGAAGATATAGCTGTTGAAGGCTGTGGGGTCTTCCTCACCCAGAGGATTGGACCCCAGCTGCAGCTTACTTTCTACTTGAAAATTCCTAAACAAGATATTTAATATTCAAACAGGCAATCTTGATTGGAGGAAGGAGCCATGATAACCAGGTACCACTTTCTATTCTTTGTTTGGGATATAGAACTCTGCTCCAGGATGGCCGATTTCTCTTCTTAGGAACTTTTTGCTGGCTTACATCCCTGAGAACCCCAGGGAGCTTCGACTTATTTTCTTTATATTTATCAGTATTTTGGATTAGACATTAGAACTAAGACATTTAAAATATCTGAAAATGTATTTAAAAAATAAGCTCATTGTAGGCTGGGCTTTTTTTGAGAAATATATTGCATTTTATATTTTTATAGTTCTTTAACATCTGATTTAATGGAAGGCAACTGTAGTGTCGTATCTCTGGTCCAGTCTGTTATATGCTGTTTTGGTTGATGTGTATGCAGAAAATTGGGCCTCACACAGACATGTAGTTGGAAAAGGCAGAATCATTTTAATCACCTTTTCAGGTAATTGTGGAAATTCTTTTTTTTTTTTTTTTTTTTTTTTTGTGAGTACCGGGGGGTCGACCTCAGGACCTCGTGCACCAACAGGCACCCGTGCCGCTGAGCGATATCACCGGCCCCTTTTTCGTATGTGGGATCCGGGAGTCGAACTCGGGCCCTCGCACTTGCAAGGCAGGCGCTTACGCCGCTGAGCCATCTCACCGGCCCTGGAAATTCTTTTTTAATACTGTATCAAAACTTGACAAGTGGTAGTTTCTTAAGGGTTTCTTGCAGGGAGAAAACTGAAAACATTATCAATCCTGCTAAGTTTTGTACCCTGCTAGGTTAAAATACATTGGCCTTTCATTCTGAGTGGAGCTTTTTACAGATACATGATTTTATGACATCATGCATCTTTTCCTGGACAGTACTGATAAGTTGAGTTACACAGTTCTTTCCAGTGTTGACACATTTCATTGTATGATGCTCGAATCACCGTATTCATTAACAGGACCACCAAACTGATCAGAAAGGTCTTTAAGTACTAGAAAGCTATCATACTATGGTGAATACAAATTCCTCCAAATTCTAATTTTCATCTGAATTTTATTATTGATAGTAAATACAATAAATTGTTTTCCTTGACGTGACAGTCTTATTTTTTTTTTTTTAATTTTATTTGTCTGCCAAATACCAAAGTCTAAAAAATCAGTTTGTTCCAGTAAAGATAGCATCCCATGAAAACTGTAGTTACTTTGGTTTTTAACTTCATTGTTCAAATTCTTTTCCTTTGCAGAATGGTTGTTGGGTAGTTCCTTTAAAAATGGCTCGCCAATCACAAGTGTCCAAGGTCCTTCTTGCCTCAAACAAAGATGTGGATGAGATAAGCCCAAAACAGTGCCAAAGTTTATTTGAAAAATGAGGGGTGAAGGGTAAGGGAAGAACAAAAGAAAGAATAAAAAGAAAAATAGAGGGGCCGGTGAGATGGCTCAGCGGCGTAAGCGCCTGCCTTGCAAGCGTGAGGGCCCGAGTTCGACTCCCGGAACCCACATACGAAAAAGGGGCCGGTGATATCGCTCAGCGGCACGGGTGCCTGTTGGCGCGCGAGGTCCTGAGGTCGACCCCCGGTACCCACAAAAGAAAAAAAAAAAAAAAACAACAAAAAAAAACAAAAATATAAGTGCCCTCTGTGTCCAGGAGATGCAGTGGGCTACTGTGCAGAGTCCCGGTAGCGGGCTCCTTGTGCTCTGGTCTCCTTTCCATTGTTCACACCTGGTGGGAGCCTCGAGAAGTTGTACACACCGGGTCCTGAGAATCGTCTGTGGCTGCCTGATGCCCTGGGATCTTGGCAGCTGACAAGTCCCGCCCATTTCACCAGCCAGCTTTGCCATGCCCATCTTCTACATCAGAATCACACATAGTGCTTTATTTTTATTTCCTGTTTTGTCACACAGAGTATTAAAAAGATGTAAATTCAATGGCTGAAGTTTAATAAAATTTACAGTCTTTATTGCTTCTCAGAAAATCTTAAGTGAAAATGCTTATCTTTTTGCTTTTGTTTAGAATGATAATGGGTGTAACGTCCGCGGAAGAGGGGTCCGAGAAGGGAGACGCTCCAAGAACCACACAGGCTCTTATGTAAAAGGCACGGGGTTTATTGAAAGGCTACACTAGCGTAGGGTCACCCAGCGAATGTGCTAAGGCGACCAGGAAGGGCAGGAGCAAGGGGTTTATATAGGGTTGGGTATGGTAATGAGGGATAGGCAAGCGAAGTTTTACAGAAGCCAATCGCAAGGAGTTAAAGGGTAATTAATACATTCATTGGTTACTTAGGGGAACCTATAGATAGGGGAGCTTAGCAAACGGGCAACCAATCAGTTTGGAGGAAAGGCTAACAAAGGAGACAAAGGAGCCCGGGCGCGGGAATGTAGCCCGCAGGCGGGCTTGGCAACCAGCCAAGTCACATGATTTCCAGGAATTTGCCCTGAGACAGAGTAACAGAAACTTAGTCTAATAGGTTAGAGCCCAATAAGTTAGAGCCCTAATGGCCATGGCATAGTTCGGCCTAACACATCAGAATTACAACTTGTATAACTTTTATATGAATCTTTCAACAAACATAACTTTATGTCACATCAAACTTCACAATGGGTAGTGTTAAAAAATAAAATGACTACATTTTGGTGTCTCTCATTATTTACGCTAAGGCTCCATCATTCTTTGCCACCAGCGGTCAAACAGCAACATAGTGAATAAGGGAACTATCCCAGGATTATTACTAAAACAGCTTTGACCTTTTGTACCCTGAAAAGGCCTTTGGTATCCCCAAGAATCAGAGGACCAATTTTAAGAACTGCTGCTCTATTTTATGTGTTCTAAACCCCTAGGTTGCATGGTCAGATTTATTCTCATACCATGACCCTGTTGTATACCATGAAGTCAGACTGTGCTACATTTCCTCCCTTTATCCAAACACCAAAACTGAGCAAATAAACATTGTGACATTTGCCACATCTTAGTGATTCTTTGTCCCAATTTACCATTATACGGTGTGAGTTTAATCTAGGCTTTAACCCTGATTACCATTTTTCCCTGGGTTGATTCCACTCTTGGGTCACACATTTCATCTTATCTCCATCTGTCCTGACATTCAGCATTAACACATCCTTCCACTGAGTTTTAATATGTGGTTGTTGAGAATATCACCCTTGTCCCTTGGTTGCACTGTCAGTACCTCGAAGTATTCACCAAGCTTGCATCTATACCATGAAATATGAGTGTTAAGGTCAGTCACACTTCTGGAAGCTTAACTCACACCTATTTTACCATTTGAAGGAAATTATTTCACTTACTTAGTTGGTTTTGATTTTGAAGGCCGGCGGGAGGGTATGGTCCTTAGGTGTGATTCCTACGTTTACCAGCCCCTTTGACCTTGTATGAGGTATACTTATATCCCTCATCTGTATGAAAGTGTTCATAATGCTTACCAGTAAGCAGTGTGAAGATTAAGTTCCTTATGTAGAAAGCAATGTGTTGTACAGGGTAGACACAACTGTTTTTAAAATCATCATAATTTATAAATTTGATGATTACAAATTTATTGGCTCTATCATACACAGTTGCATTATTTTAGTGTGAAATTGTGCCCTTGTGATTTAGAAAAGAGGCTTTTTGGCATATATGTGCATTGCTGAAATTGTGAAACACATTTTTTAAAGTATACAGGTAATGGATAGCAGATGAGAAACAAAACATAAGAAATCTTTTTTCAATAAACTTGTTCAAAGAATAGGACCCTTAATTGGGTGAGGTTTTTATTTGATTTAAGATCTGAGGCTAATATTGTGGCTTGGACATATACTCTTAACCCATTATTATCTAATAGTGATATAGGGGAAAGAAACTCCCAACCTGCTAAATGTCTGAAATACTGAGTTGGTGTTCTTTAAAATGAAGGAATGAATTCTAGGAACAGTGGCGGTTAAGAGAAGGAAGAATTTATTGAGAGAAAGCTTCTGTCTAAGAGGGACAGAAAGGCTCCCAGAAAGTGGGTTGCCCGCAGACCCTGCTTTTCAAGGGTGTTTTATGGAGCAAAGCCATGAGGTGAGGCAGATTCAAGGTGGGACAGAACTATGATCAATCAGTAAGATTACAAGTATAGTTGCTTAGGTAATATTGATCTAATGGAAAAATCACAGGATGGGTGTGAGATGGGATAAAACTATGGTCAACCAGGAAGATTAGAACAAGTACAGTTGCTTGAGTAATATTGATTAAATGGGGATCCAGTGGGGAAGCAAGTCATGTAGCAAGTACACAGGGAAGGACAAGGACTTTCCTGGAAGGGGTGGGTTAAGGATGTTTGGTCTCCCACCTAAGGTGATGCCTCTTTAGAATATCAATCACTACTGTTCATCCCTAAGGGAAGTATATGGGTGAGTAGTTCCTCTTTTCTTGAAGCCTGGCCTTCAGTGAATTGCCTCCAGGCAAGCTGTCTTCTGCATTGACCTTTCGAGGGCCCAGCCCTATCTGCCTACAATATTTCTACCTAATTTAGCTGTCTATAGTAATAGCTCACATACATTGGTTATTCCTGCAAGGGATAGGTTGATTGTTTTTTTCTGAGAATCTCTTTCTTAATTCAAATCTCAAAAATAGTTGACAAGGCAGAAAATGTCTAGGGTGATATAAGTGAATATGGAATAAAGCATCAATGCTTTATTTTAGGCCTGGAGTTCTTTTCATGTAATGGAGAAATACCTGTATTCTCTTCATCTGGGAGCATCTATTTGCAAGTAGCAGATGAACTATAGACGTTGTGGTCTCCAAGTAACATAAACCAAATAAAATTCTGGGCAGCTGGGGGATAACTAAAGGTTTGCTATTCTCTCTGAAAGTTAGTCATTTATTATCATTGGCTTAATGTATTAAAAGTTGATTTTCATGTTTGGCATGGTATTTGTGAATGATATGCAATGTACAAAAGCACTTATTATGAAAGGATAGTTTTATTTCTACATTTAAAAATTGACTCTGGGTTTTAAGAAACTTGCTGGGGATATAGCTCACCAGCATAATTGCCTGCCTGGCAAGAACAAGGTCCTGAGTTTGATTCCTGGTACCAAAAGCAAACGAACAGGACCGGTGAGATGGCTCAGCGGCATAAGCACCTGCCTGGCAAGCGCGAGGTCCTGAGTTCGACTCCTGGTACCCACATATGAAAAAAAGGGCCGGTGATATCGCTCAGCGGCATGGGCGCCTGCTGGCGCACGAGGTCCTGAGGTCGACCCCCGGTACCCACAAAAAAAACAAAAAACAAAAAAACAAACCAACAAAACCCAAACTTTTCCTTACAAACACATTTTGGCTCTAGTAGAATTCATCTTGAAGAATTTATAGGCAAATAGCTTTTGAGAATCTGGACTCATTAGCAGGGCTTATTCTATTCCTCTGGCTATATTTCCTGATAATAGTTTTCTGTTAGATACATGAATGTCAGGGAGCAGAAGTGCTAAGAATTTGTCTCCTGTGCTCATTAGTGAATGCATACGGGATGAGCTAATATGAGGCAGTCAGAGGAATAATCATTGTTGTCTTCTCTCCCTTTATTTCATCTCATTCTTCACTGTGTTTATTGAGCATTTGCTTAAAAGCCTAGCATTTAATAGGAACTTTGGCAAGTGTAAATATTTTATGTGAGTATTGTCTGGGTTCAGTTTTAGCAGATCCATCGCTCTCAGAAAGAAAACTGCAGAGAAAATGTTTGTTCTGGTTTAGGAATGTTAAGAATTTAGGGAGTGGCTGCTCAGAATTCTGCAGTATGTTAATCATGTTTGTGGCTGTAATGTTCTTGACTTTTTTTACTTTGTTCTTTAATCCAGGGCTTTTAAAATTCTTTAGAAACTACAGAATGTCTCCATTTTAGAACTTTAAAGAATGGCTCAAATATGTTTACGTATCGTTACCAGAGGTGTTGAGATGGCCTTGATCAGTGGGGTCCTGGCAATGTCCGTGTTCTTGCTGTTGGGCTCCTGTTAAAAGGATTCAGGGGTCCTGCCAGAGAAGCAAGGGTGTTCTTTCTGGCGTACCTCTTCAGTGCCATCTGGTTCAGGGCTGTGGCCTCACACACGCGAGTAGATTCCCTTATGTTAGAGTGAGCCATGTGCCTCACCCAGTGGGTGAAGAGTTCCAGTCATTCTTACTCATGCACAGATTGGACCAAAACTTGGGAAATTATGCTGCTATCCCGACTCCGTGACTAATATTGTGACCACCGGGAGTATGTTTAATCCGGGCCTCAGTTTATTCATCTATAAAACAAACTAGTTAGATGGAAGACCCTTTTTTCATGAAACAGCCCATAATCTCTAGCTGGCAATTTTCACATATATTCTCACAAGAAGGCTGAGCTAGAGATTACTAGGATAAGTGTGGTTTGGCACTGGAATTGATCGGAGTACTGTTTACCACATTTTAGAGGTCTCCTGGGGTGTTGTGGGAATATCTTGGGCATTATGTGTGAGGTTGCAAACTTTTAAGGAGTTTTTGATATCAGACCTCCAAATGATGAAAGGGAAATAAATGTAACTCCCAACCTGCTAGATGTCAGATACTCTTGAGTTCATGTTCCCCGAAATCGAAGAATGAATTCTAAGGAACAACAGAGGTTAAGAGTAGGAAAAATTTATTGAGGGAAAGACAGCTCCTGAGAGAAACAGGTGGGGACCTGGAAAATGGGCTGCCACTGACTCCACTTTACAGAGAAAGTGTTATAGAGCAAAATCACTAGGTGGGTACAATGTGAGACAAAACTATGATCAACCAGTAAGAGTATAAGTATAGTTGCTTAGGTAATGTTGATCCATGGGGAAGCAGGTCACGTAGCAAGTGTACATGGGAAGAACAAGGACCTTTTTTGGAAGAGATGAGTCAGGAGGTTCTGGTCACTCACCCAGGTGACTGATGCCTATGTAGATTTTCTGGACCAGGTAATATCTTATAAAAGATAATATAGTATGTTGTTTATCCCTCGGGGAGGTATGTAGGTCTAGTCATTCCATCTTTATCTCTAGGCCTGGTCTTCAACGAATGTGCCTCCAGCCATGGTTGTAATGTGTTCTTATCTTTTGCACTGACTCCTTTAAGGGCCCAGCCCTGTCTCATGGCCTATAATATTTCTACCTAACTTAGCTGTTTATAATATCTTGACCATGACTTTGTCCTTGAAGAGAGCATAAAGCTGTTTGGTAACTATTTATGGAATGATAAATGAGTGTCTCCTGGTGTCTACTGCTGCAGTTTTCCTTTCTTGCACTTACTCTAGTCCTAACTATTCTTTTTATTTATAAATATGATCTGCTTTTTCTACTTATCAGTGCCCAGCAGTTGATTTTACTCCTTGCTGAGCTCAAGCTGTATTTGTTATGCTGACTTGGGCTCTCTGGTAGGGGAGTAAAGGGAGTATGTTAAAAATGTTTCCCATAATCTGAGAAAGAAACATATCAACAGCCTGTAATCACAGAGCCACAATGAAGAATCAGGTATCATCCAAGTGTGAATAATGTAATGTGGGTGTTGTAGTAAAAGAAGAAATAAATTCTGATTAGAGAAGTAGGGAAGGAATCACATGTAAGATGAATAGGTGTCTGAGTTGGCCTTCAGAGATAATAACTAATATTAAGGTAGGAAGAGAAGGATGAAAAGTCACTGCAAGCAAGGGAGAAACGCACTTTGGATTGAAGCAGTCATAGGACGCCAAGCCCTTGTCTGTGGGAAGGGTCTGGAGCGTTTGGAGAAAACTGCACAGATGCAGAAGAGGAATGGGCTGCTTTTGCTGCAGTATAGGCAGAGTATGAGAGCTAACACGTGGACAGATTTCACATGGGGGGAAGAAAGAAAGTTTATGGATGAATCCTAGATTTTTGGTTCCCAGGACTGGAAAAATGCTGCCACTTGCAGAGCAAAGAAATACATAGAGTCTTAGGGAAGAATGTCATGTGCTCAGTTTTGGGCAGCTATGTTGAGATGTCAGATTGGAGCTCAGTAAGTCTTGGGAGATTACATGTCTGGCATCCACCACTTTTATACAGAGGCTGAAGTTATGGGCATGGATGCGCTCTCTAGGGAGAGAACACACGTATGAATACGCAGAGTGTCCAGGAGTCAGCGAACATTGAGGAATGTGGATGCAAAGGCTGATTGACAAAGGATGCTGAGGACTGAACATGTACATATGATGGTGTGACTATGAAGAAAGCCGATACAGATCCATGTGGGGGAGGGGTGATAAAATACTGACCACAGTGTGCTGAGGCAAGAAAGTACTAGAGGACTCCATCATGGCTGTTGTACAAGGTAAATGGGAGTGATCTTAAAAATATTGAAGATAATTCTCTCTCCTTAGGGCCCACTAGACTATAATCTTTATAAAAGCCAGGACCATGCTTATTACTGTGCTCATTACTGTAACCTCAGGATCTAGGCATATAAGGCAATCAATAACTGTGGACAAATGCTCATATATTTGTTCTTTTTTACCACTAATTTTTCAGATATTTTATATATTCCTTGACTCCAAGTATTATCTCTATACTTTTTTTTTTTTTTTTTTTTTACAGATGAATATGCTCCCTTCTAAGTATCATTCCCTCATATTTAGTTGCCTGCTACACATCTTTATCTGGATCATCTAAAGATTTCTCAAATACAGTACTTTTTTCACCTTTCTATTCCTTCACCATACGTTTTTCTTTGTTAAATATTTTAAAATGAACTCTCTTATACAGTGTGGGTAGCACTGTATAAATCAAAATTGTGAAAAACACAATGTTTCCACAGAATCTACAGTATTCTGACTGTGTCTTATGCTGTGCTTTTCATGTGATCACACTAAGAAAGGGTTTGGTTTAAATTGGAGTATTAACAGTTTTATAAATATTTGAACTCTGCCTTTTAGCATGTGAAAGGGCAGTAAAAATTTCAGAAGCAAATAAATAACATGCTTAGTGAAGAACATATAGTGAGAGTTGAAACTTTGGTTATTCCTATATGGAAAAAAAAAGAAAGCAGGTGATCATTTGGTGACCTGCATGTTCATTGAAGAAGATGGCATAAATCTATAAAAAGTCTTCTTTCAGCTCTGTGACATTTTATACTACAGAGGGAAGCTAATCATTTACCCAGTCTGAGAGAACTAAATAGGCCGTGGCTTTTGCTTTGTCAAGGGACACTGTTGCAATAAACGTTAGCGCTATGTAATGGTTTTCAACTTTTAGAATCAAATTTTGGTGAAAATACACTTAGTGAAAAGAATGTAAATATTTTCAACTTTGACAAAGCTAATAGATGTGAAAGGGCAGAAGGAAAGAAGAGAGGGCTATGATGCACTCTTGTATTCTGAGAGAATAAAAAAAGTGAAGTTTAGGGTACTCATTACAGATAAAGGTAACCACTAAAGGAAATAAAAATATTTGAGTAAGTATATTAGGAGAAAGAAGGAAAAGTTGAAAGACCTTAAACACACTAAGTTTCTCATCAGTGATTTGAGTCAAAAGATGATTTCTGAAGTTAATAATTTGAGAAAATTAGAAATGCTTATTATTTAGAGAGAATGTGTTAACATTCAAAAAGATGAAAACAAATGTCTAGAAGAATTGTGTCTAAAATGTACAGCTGGACCATTTAATTTTTTATAAGTGAAAGTAATGCTTATGCATGGTTTAAAGCAGGATTGGCATTTTTTTCTTTGTGCAGGGCCAGGTAGTAAATATTTTAGCCTTTGCACCTCATATAATTTCTGTCACAACTATTTTGCTGTTGTACAAAAGCAGCTATACACAGTCCGCAAGCAGATGAGCTTGGCTGTGTTTCATTAACAGCCGTCCCTTGGCAACATCCCACCTATGCTATGTCCAAGAAGCAGTTACTCTAAACCCTTTAGTTGTCTTTAAAATTTTTTCTTTTGTAATTCTAAAAAATGCATGAATCAAAGGATAGTAGTGTGCTTTTATTTGTGAATGTGAATTTGCTACTGTCTCTTGATCATCAGTTGTAGACATTATCTGTTTGCATCCTATTAAAGTGCTAAAAACACTAGCTTTCTTTCAGCTTCTCCTCTTTCCCCTCTTTGCCTTCCAAAATGATTGTTGGGCTTTTTAGTTAAATCTGCAATCAATATTTTCACTATTTTGGCCATAGAGACATTGTTCACTCCTGAGGTAGTAATGATGGTTGCTTTTTGTCTTGTGCAAATTTTTGGTTTTCCTAGAGTCATTATAATTTATTTGCTTAGTTTTCTTTGACTCTCATCCTTTCTTTCCATTCCTCATAGTTGTATAAAATCAAACACACTGCAGTTTCCCACTGCAAAACCTTCATAAAATCTAATGATTTTTTTTTCTGATAACAGTGCTACTGGACCCCTTCATTGTCCTGTTCCCATGATGGGTGGCTGTTCTCTGCTATCTCTTGTTGGCATCTTAACTGCTGTCACTATTTACTTGGGAATGTTTTTCTGTCTCCTGTGGTTGGATACTCTTTCCTGGGTCCTTAGTTTTGTTGGTGCACATTCCTCTAATCACTGTGAGGAGCAGTTGGGGAAGAGGGCTGACTCTCAGCTGGATTTTAGCCGTCTGGGGTGGATGGAGTGGTAAGGTTGGTGTGTGTATAGCTTTCCTTATGTAGGCTCTGGCTTCAGTCTGTCACCCTCTTTACTTAGCTCTTCTCTGTGTCTGTTATCTTTAAGTTTAGACTGTGCTCTGGCTCACTTTCTCCAGAGATTGTATCTCTTGCCTCTTCACAGGTGAGATTGGTGGGGGACATACAACAAGTAGTTTTACCCTTCCTTGAAAGAATTTTCAGGCAACTTCTATTCACCGTTTTACCCCCACCTTCCTCACTTTTCCTGGAACCTGGTGTCTGCATTCTTTGCTGCTGTTGCCACCTGCAGTGCTTGACTTGATCTTCCTCCTCTTGGAGAATTCACTACTCATGCACCCATCCTTTTTCTGTCTTTCACATTGTGCTTTGAGTTGTAGATAGCTCCTACTTTCATGAAGGTACAGGGGTTATAGCTCTTTTTTGTTTTCCCCTCAATTTCCTTGTTTGAGGACAGTTTCCAGAGAAACAAGGGCAGGGTAATCTTAAAGACTATAACCATGGGTGTGGGTTAGCTGGTATTTATTTTAATTAAAATATTTCAACATTGACAATTTTCAAAACAATAAGCTTTAAGTTAACTTTGTACAAAGTAAAAGACAAACCCACAGTCACATCAGCTTTTTATTTTCAATTAGTATATATGCATGAAGGAATATATACATGTATGCAAACATATGCAAAAACTATTGTATTGTAACTCCCAGGAAACCTTTTTCTCAACATTCTCTTTTTCTATAATTGTTGCCACCCTTTTTCATATGATTAGCTTTGATTCCTCCTTGTTTGTTGTTATTGACTCCTACAAAATTTTGTACTTCTGTTTGGGGCTTTTTCCTTTTCTATAACTTAATAGTACAATGATAGCATAATGTGGTAGCGATGTATACAATAACTTTAGACAATACTACTTAAGTTTTTCTTGTCTTTGTCTATATGCTGTTGTGCTAAGACACTGAATGTGATGGGCAGATGGCTGGTTCACCCAGGGCTTCCTGAACCATTTGTGGTAGAGGACCAGATTGTTTTGTTTGCTGAAGTCCTCTATAGCAAACAGATATTTTTATAAAATTCAAATCGTGTGCATGGACAGTGCAGTAATGAAAATTGCTATAAAGTTTTTAAAGGCTCACTTTCCTCCCAGTTTCTGTGTTTATTTTGTTGCACACAAAAAACCAAACAGTTCATGGATCACATTGGTATGCAAGACTACATTTTGAACACAGATGCAGAGAAAGACTGGAGAAAAGTGTTCCTTCCTGGCCAAAGTTTTGACATGTGAAAAACTTGTCTTACGTTTGGGACTTTGTTCTTTGTGGACCTTTGGCTCACATTCTGTTGCCTTACTTTCCCAAGCCTTGCCTTGAGGCTCTCTTTGCCCTCTGAAACTTTGCCTTTGTAGGGCTGAAGAGTGTGGTGCAGAGAAAGACAGTATCTATCTCTATGTAAATGTTGTTTGGACATGCAAAATCCAAACTTGTGTGCAGGACATCACCTGAAATGCAAGTGACATATGGGAGTGTTCTACCTTTCTGGACATATTTTCACTTAAAAAGTACTTTTAAAAATGCTTAGCAATGATGTTAAACTTGGAGGATCTTAGTTGATTTTGTAGAGTGGAGTAAACATTTTACTTGGTTGGGAGCAAGGTACTTTGGAGAGCATGGAGAGGCCAGTTGCTGTCTGTGGTGTCTTTGCCTCTCTGCCATGCTGCTTTAACTTGACACAGGAGGTAGCTATTCCATCCCCATCCAAGGTTCCTTTCTGAGTTTGACCTCTCTTACAAATGACTGTAGAAGGTTTTGCTCAAGGGTGCAGCTGTCTATTAGTATACTTCACTTCTTTTCCCAGTCTGACTCTGACTCACCTCAGATCTGTGCCTAGATTTCATTTGTTCAGTGTGGTCTAGCCTGATCCCCTATTCAAAAATACAAGATCCCATACTCCCTATTATTCTGTGCTATTTCCTGTCTCAAATTGCTTATCTCCTAACTTACTCCTCGTTTAATTTACTTACTACATTTAGTTGTTTTCTATCTTATACCCTCACTCGACTTTAAGCCTTATATCTTCATGGGTGTACGTGCCTGTGCAAATGGCAGCCATTGCCGTACGATCCAGAGTGTTTCTACTCCCGTGCTGCTGCCTGTGCCATCAAAACATCTCGGGTGAGTGCAGCTCGTACTAAATACCCATGAGACGGCTTCCTCTGTGCTAGCGTGAGTTACCCCCTTCTTTGTTACTCCCTTTCTTTTTGTCCTTGTCCTCAATGAATCTCAAAAGTAGTTTTAGATGCCGAAGATATGAAATGAAGAAGATAAAGGAGGTTTTTTTGCATTACAGATCTTAGGCTCTAATTGGGGGAGAACAAGAAATAAAAATCAGCAAATAATTGAATAAGACTATCTTATCATTGTGATACTGGCAGAGAATCATCTTTAGATTGAGAGGTCAGTGTGGCTGTTGCTGAGAAGGGGCTATTTGAATTTAGCTCTTCCTATTCCCTTTCCTGTGTTGGCTGTGTTCCCTTTAACTACACCTGTGATCCATCTGTAGCATTCTGGAGAAATGACCTTGCTGAAGAAACAAAGCTCATGGTAGCAAGCAGTATTCTCCCCAGTACTTCTGAAGATCAAAGATAGATGACCCCTCACTATCCCCATTGCTGCCATTTTAAAAAGAAGTTTTATAAATAGTAGACTAGGGGATAAAGTTGAGGAGGTATTTGTTTATCTGAGACTTAACGTACTTTTATAAACACTGCCACCAGTATAGTACCTCTTCTGCTGTAAAATAAAACTCTCCATTCTGTGTCTTTATCTCTTTGGTGACAGAGCCATAAAACTGTCCCAAATAAAGAGCTAGAGACTGTGGCTCTTGCCTGTAGAATGCTTTAAACCGTACTGGCGGTTCATATTCATGAAGGTACACGTAACTGGGAGACAATGTCTGTCAAAGGTATTCTTTGGAGTTAGTATACAAAGATTTTTAGCATTATAGCAACAAAAAAAATGTGAATTTAATCTGTTGCATTAGGTAAACCGAGAGTTGTATGAGTTTGCATTCTCAAATTTATTATTAAAATTCACTTTGCAGAATAATTTTTAGGGTTTTACAATGGTTAAATATTTTAAAAAGTAAGAGGTTTTCCTTCTCTTTGGAGAGATGGCTGCTTTTGTTCTTTGGCTGTAGGCTTTGCATTCCTTTGGACCACACAAGCTTCTAAAACCTTGGCATGGAGGGGTTTGGACTATAAAATTTCATTGGAAACAAATAATGAAAATACTGCATCATTATAAAAAAAGCTGTTTTCTTTAAAATTATTCTGAATCATTGTATTTTAATATTATTACATTAGTAATATGTCTCCCATACTGGGAATTTTTAAAAATAGTACATCAATTACTCTTGAAAATGTTAATATTTGGTTTTTCTGATACAACTTCAGTTTTAAGACTGTATTTTATTTAATCCAGAAGATTTATATGAGGCTTATACTTTCATGCATTTAATAGTGAGCATTTAACTTACTCATACATCTATAGAAAAAAGAAATTTTCATATTCTTATAAAGAGTGTGTGCTGTGATGATACAGGCAATATATTTGAAAATAATTAAAATTTGTTCTTTATTGAAAACAAAGAAGCTCTATCTAGCTTTCCGGCCCTCTTTTTCCTTAGATAAGTTTAGGTTAATTCCAGGATTAAAAAATGAACCTTTAGAGCCTTTTATATAAAGAAAACTACTGAGGTTATGATTACTTTACAAGGTAGTGTGAAAAATGACATGAAGTGATTAACAACCTTTTAATATTTAGATATATGAACTAGGAAGTGAAAAATATACCTTGATGCTTAATACATTTTTCTTTCTACTTGAAAAACAGAGTAAGTAATATTATTAAAATGTAGACTGTGAGATGAAATAGAAAGTGTTCCCTGAAATTGTTGGTGATTTTATATTGAAATAATTTTGTTTGGTATTATGGATCACAAGGAAACAACTGCCTTTACTATGGCTTAACCTTCCTATAATATCACCTCTTTTTAGATGAGAAGGGGCTCCAGTGGTCTGTGAACTAATGAATTCCTACAGTTTTTGGACATATGAATGTTTAGTTAAGACTAAAAAGTCCAATTTTTATTTTATTGTGGGGGGCTTAGAGTGAAGAACCACCCTATTCACAAAGAATGTTCTAATCAACTAAATTCTCAGTATTTTTTCTCTACTAAAGTAATTCTTTTAGTTTGGAGAGAGAAGAGATTTTCTTAGCTTTTTAAATAAACTAATGAAGTTTTAGGTTATGCATCAAGATACCTGAATAACTGAAAGACTGGGAAATTTAAACTATCGTGTTGTGCCTCTGGACTCTCTGTTTGGATATGCAGTGTGATTGTGGAATCCTCTGTTCTTCTTGAAGAGGTTCCTCTGGCTGTGGAGGCAAAGCCCTGAGGACCTTTGAGGTTTTTGGTACTGCATGTTGGAGAACTGGAAGCGATCTTCAGGATCGCACTTCTGTGCTCGTCCTGTAGCACCCTTGAGCTGTGGCTGTCTCCCCTTTGCTTGCCTCCTTGCAGGAATGGAGAGCATACGTCCTGCCACACAGCCCATCGTGTTCACTGAAGGCTCTTCTTAAAAGAGCTTTCTATGCTGAGCTGCAGTTTGTCCCTTTATTGTCTATGCTCGTTTTTTGGAGCAGTACAGAATAAGCCAAATCGTTTTGGGATGTGGAAGCCTTCTAATTTGATAGGAGATTTCGCAGTCAGGTAGCTTTTATGTATGAATTCACCTATAGAAGATAAGCTTAAGAAAAAAGAAGGGATAGAATTTGAATAGTGTAGCTAGTTTCGCTTGTATGGGCAGTGAGTGTATATCCCAGAGTAAGCCCAAATGAGATTCTCTGCTTGGCCTCACTTGTTTCAGTTCCCATGTACATACGTGTGGTAGTCTGTCTATCTCTGGCCTAGTGTAAGTGTTAAAATAATAATTTTTCACAGAACATGGTTTCTACCATAATTCAGATACTTCTTTTGCTCAGTTCCTGAAAAGGTAATGAATAATGTACTCCTATGTGAACAAATAAAAGTAGTGTTGAGCTTACTGAAAGCAAGTATATTCATTTTCAATATGGTTTCTCCCTCAGGGATGTTTGGGATAATTTCTTACCTGATAACTATAAGAGCTCAGGGCCTTGTAAACTGTAGTCCTATGTTTAAAATAACGAGATTTCCCTTTATGTCCTCCAGTTTAAACAAACCTAAATTAGTTCAGCACAGTCATCATAAAATAGTTCCAGTCCTTTAGGTTTTATGGTTAATATCATATAAGTCTTATTCATTAGGTCAGTGACCGTCTCTTAATATTTGTCAGAGTAGTCTAAATGTGGTGTGGCCACGTCAGCGCAGAGCGAGGTTTTACCCGCTCTGTTCCGGACGGACACAGTACTTCCATGGCCATCGCCTAAGATGGCAACAGTAAGAATTGTAGCCAGCTTGCCTTGCTGCTGACTCCTTTCACCTGTGCGCCATCCCTCACAAGCAGTAGCCAGTCTCCTGGTTTCTCCTTTGTGAACTAATCATGCTGGTTCTGAACTTCCTGTACGCAGCATCATACAGCAAGTACTTTGTTGCGTTTGGGGGTTTTGTGTAGTGTTATGCTGTGAGATTTACCCGTGCCATTGAAAGAACTCGTGGTTTGTTCATTCTTGTTGATTTATGGAATGTTTTTGTATGGTACTACCATTTATCCAGTCCACTGCTTATGAACATTTGAATTATTTCCAGATTCTTGGGTATTAGAAATAATTCTGCTGTGAATATTGTAGTTCATTTCTTTTGGTAACTCTGTGTGCACATTGTTTTGGCTGCATAGGATTAGAATTGCTGAGTTGTGTTAGATATCTGTGTGCAGATATTTATGGAATGTTTGTGTTCAGATGCTTCCAGTTTTCCAAAGTATGCACGATTACATTTCCGCCAGCAAATTATAATTCTGGTTGCTATGTATCCTTATACCTGCCCTTGACCCTAACCTTGTCTAATTTGGCAAGATTAACATCGTTACAATGTTGTTTTTAAATCCATGTCAGTCTTCTTTAATTTTTCAGTACATTTTATAATTTTTAGTTTATAAGTTTTAAACATTTCTGCTTAAACATTTTTTGAATATTTACTTTTTAATGTTATTGTAAATGTAATCATTTACAATTTTTTCTTTTACTGATTTTGTCTGTGTTGTTATTGTCCTGTTTATTAAGATATTTTTTACTGAATTGGTGCTGAGTTTTGCAAATGCTTTTTCAACATCCATGTATTGATCATCTAGTTTTCATCCTTTTTTTTTTTTCCTGTTAATATGGTGAATAACTATGGTTGTTATTTTTAACATTTTAATCCACTCTTGCATTACCAGACTGAATCCTACTTGGTTATGATGTCATGTGCTTTATATATAGGTATATCAACTGACCTTGATTTACAGATATTTGACTTTTATGTCTGTATCCACAGAGAAAGCATCTATATTTTTCTTGTCATAACCTTGTAAGGTGCTGGAATCAAAGTTATGCTTTCCTCATAAAAACAACTGGGAGAAATTTTCTGTTTTCCTAGTCTCCAGAAATATTTGTATAAAGATTGGCATTATTTGTTTTTCAAATATTAGGGAGATTTTACCTGTAAAGTCATTTGAGCCTAGAATTTTCTTTGTGGGAAGGTTTTTTAGTAATAGATTCAATTTCTTGAATTGTAGTTTTATGTTAGTCGTGCTTTATATTTTTTTGTCTGACTTGGTAAGTTATTGTTTTTCAAAGAATTTGTTCATTTTATAAAAATTATAAAAACTTTAGACCTATCCTCTTTTTACTTTTTTGATTTAATCTTTTTTACTTTCTAGTATATAAGTTAGAGGCCATTACTGACCTGTTAAGCACTGCTTGAGCTGCATCCCACAAGGCTTTCTGTTATTTTAGTTATTGAGTTAAAAATAGTTTTTCATTTTCAGTTTTTCATCTGTGGATTATTTAGAACTTTATTTCCTAAATTTTCAAATAGTTGGGCATTTTCTAGATAACTTTCCAGATATCGTATTTTGAGTGATGCTGGACCTTCAGAATTGGGTACATGTTTCATATATGCTTAGAAAGAATGTGTTTCTAACCATTTTTTTGTTACTGTATATGTGTGTATGTATTAGCATGTGTATGGTGCTTATGTAAATACAATAGAAACAGGTTAAATTTATTGTGTTGTAGTTGACTTTTTCCTGATTTTTTGGTTCCCTGTCAAGTCTCCCAGTGTGTGTGTGTGTGTGTGTGTGTGTGTGTAGGATCTGTCTGTTCATTTTTGGCAATATATGTATTGAGGTTATGGTATTTGGTATGCACAGGTTTAAACTTGCTTTATTTCTGTTGGGCAGGCTCTTTTCTCACAATGAAATGCCCCTCTTTATCTTTAGTAATACTTCATTCCTTAAGTTACCCTTCATCTGATGTCAGTATATCTCTGCCACCTTGTTTTGATAAGCTCTTAGAGCTGGAAGTGATTTTTTAGATGGACTCATTCACTCTCATATATAATTTGATGTTTCTAATTCTGTTGTTGAATTCACCAGATGTTACTTTTTACTCTTGGTCCCACTGTAGCTCTCTTAAACTCTTTGGGAACACAGTTGATTAAAATGACCTCAGCCCATTTTTCTTGGCTACGCTTTCTCCTAAAGTCTGTATTTGGATGATCTGTTTTGGGGAAGGTGAAGGCATGCTTTGAAGCCAGTTAGTGCTGACTTATAACAAGCTTTATATTTATCATTGATTCTTTCCTTGCAGGTGTCAGTGCTACTCAGCTACTCTTTGCTTAAGCATTATTTTCTGAAACCTAGGTTTTCCCTACACTGCCGAAGGGCTGGTTACTGAGAGCCAGCCTGCTCCAGTCTCCAGACATGCTCTGCTGCATTCTCCTTCCTGAGTGCATTATGGGGCATCAGATTCCCTGTCAATCTTGGATAGAAGGGAGAATGACCCCAGAGAATTATGAAAAGGTAGCCAAGTTTTAGGTGAGTGTGCATTTTCATAATACTCTATCATATTTCCAGTATCTTACACTTCCTCTGAGATATTTTCCCAAGCCCTTAATTAAATTATGTGAGTAATTATGTTTTAAAGCTGCCCCTTGCTTCTCTTACTTGAGAAGCACTCGTCAGATAGACATATACAAAGACTTCGCCGTCTTCCATTATAACCCCGTGTGGCCTCTTTGATGTGGTGTCCATCACGCAAAAGGCCGTGGAGCTTCTGTGCTCACTACTGAAGAGGCATTTGGGGGCCAGAGTAATGGCAACTGTCCTAGGTCCATGTAGCATACAAATATACCCAATGCCCCATCTGATTCCTACATCACTATTCTTTATACAAGTATTTAATTTAAAAAATATTTTATATGTTTAAGGAACTGTATTATGGCTGTGCCATTTATAGTCTGAACTAGAGTAAGTCAGTTTTTCTACTCACGCTTTGCTGTCTTCATCTATAAAGTGAATTGATAACTCTTCTGAGGCTGTTGGAGAACAGATGGATTAATCATAGAAAACACAGAAGACCTACAGTGCCTCGCCTATCAGAAGCACTAAAACAAGTTACCTGATTCATGCCACTAACCTTTCAAAGTGAAGTTCTGCAAAGAAATTCTACTTTTCTGTTGACTTCCATTCTAAGTTGTTCTTGTGTTTCAGTAGAAGTCAGTGAGACTCAGCTGTATTGTTAAGCACTGTGACTGCTCACTAATTAAATGCATCCCTTCTCCAGCCACTGGCTTTTCCTTCGCAGTCTTTTCCTCCCTTTGTGACCTCACTGCCATTACACCTCTTCTTGCACTGTAGCCATGTTGCTTGGAAACTCCCAAGTTTCCCCTCTCTGTTGTTTACTGCATAACCCCACAGCGTTACAGTGTCTGGCGTGGCAGTCTCTTCCTTAGGTATCACAGATGGAAAATTATTGTTCTTCAACAGTTTGATCAACGCAGGTTTTCTAAAGCATAGGGTCGTATTTCATATTATTATCCACAATGAAGGATATTTGATGCTATTAATATCAATGCCTGTTTGGAACAATTGCTACATTTGATCATTAAAAACGCCCTGTAACTGTCTTCTTCCTGTTATGCATATGTTTTTTGTTTTAGTTTCCTACTCCAATTCATCCCCATAGACTAGTTTGTTTTAGTTTTAGAATTCCAGTAGGGTTTACATTAACTGTGTATTAAAAAAACAGATTAGATACTGTTACCAGTGCAGAAAACAAAATGTATCGTATGTTATTTTTTAATACTTTAATAATCCTAGGAGTATAGGTAATGAGACTTACTTCATAGCAAAGCGAGCACATGTCCAGAGATATTTTCAAAATAACTTAAAATTTATATATATTACTGGTATTTGTGTATTATAAATGTAAATGTCTTGATCAGGAAAATGTACAGTAAACTCTTCCAAGTGATTAAGTGTGTGAATCAAGACATGTATTTGAACATCTTTTCATATTTGATCGGTTTTATTCCTGATGGTAATAAAACCAAGTAAATGAAATGCAAAATGTTGACTGATATGTAATGGCTGAAATATTTACATGTGTGAAAGAGTCAAGGTGAATTTATAGCCTTATGATGGCTATGGGCTGCTAGTATTGGATGTATGTCCTTAAAGTTATTGGTGGCCAAATGCTATAGGGATAGAACCATAGTTGGTACATGCTCATTTACTGATTTTTATCTCTTGGATGTATAAAATACCCTGAAACTGCTGTCCTATAACTTGTCTGTTTTTGTTGAGGATCAGGTGTGTGATTGTCATGCACCTACTCTTTCCTTTTTTAGCGTGTGTAGAATAACAGGATCAATGTGGAATAGGGAGTTAAAACTGCGGAATCTTTCTATATTCCGGTAACATATACTTCCCTTAATGTTTTTGTCAAATATATGATTTCAGATTTTATCAAACTATTCTTTTTTACTTGATTTAGTTTTACAGTCTACTGAATCAAATTATTGCAAGGTGTGTTGATTTCAACTGCTGTGTCTTATTTTCCAGAATGGTTTAGACCCCATGGGCATGTGTGAGAGAGGAGGGCTCAGTGACTGAACAACCTCATCTTGCTGCCATTTATCAGCTATTCTTGTTACCATTGATCAGATCATATTTCCTGTTATTATTATTATTTTTACTTTTCCTCTTTTAAATCAGGACTCTGGGAGGCTAAGGCAGGAGGATCACAAGCCGGAACAACTGAGCAACTTAGGAAGACCTTGTCTCTAAAAAAACTATGTAAATATGTTTTGGGAATGTAGTTCAGTGCAAAAGCCTTGGGTTCATTTCTCAGTAGCCTGTGTATGTGTGTGCATGTGCGAATGTGTGCACACACAAAATCAGGACTCGGTTTTTCTTTTCTGTTTCTACCTCCAGGCAGGCAGCAAAGTGGACTTTAACTTATAATGGAGTTTAAAGGGGTAATTGTTTACCTTGGGTTTAGATGATAAAATCAGTTTTAACAAACTAAGCACAAGTGAAAAGCAGACAATTTAATTGATGTGTGCTTTTAAGTACAAATATTTAAAAAACCTGTTTAGAATGTTACTTTTTATAAACATGATTAAGATCAACAGATTTCATCTACAGAGCTATAAATATCAAAAACCAACTCAGTGGAAGTTTATAGAAATTAATTAAATTGAACTCCTTTATAAGCAGGTTATTTTTACAAGGAAAACCGGAAAACATAATGCTCTAGATTTTATTCAGAAGTCCAGAGTAGATTTGAGAAATATGTTGCTTGTGGTATGATCATAGCAAAAATGTTCAGTTCCCAAGGATTGCTGGGGAGTTCATTCAGTCCAGTAGCCATAAGGTAGTGTTTTGTGTACCCCAGTTTCCTCCCTGTTTGGAATCTCACCTGTTATACTTAGCTCGTCTTTCATAGCACAGCCACCTGGAGTGGGTGAAGATCTCAAGTGGCAGAGGCCGAGTGATGGTTGTCCCATGCTTGTCTTACTTGATGATATTTCCCTGCTCACATTTTTGGAATTTCCATCTAGGCAAGGAATTTAAAGTTTCTTAGTAAATTATGAACGTTTCTACTTTTAGGCCTAGTATTAGAAACAAATGAAACAACATTTTACTTGGAATTTCTCTTTCAATACTGATAGAAAACTTAATTTTGAAATGTCCAAAGCCTAGCTAAGGAGCATTCTTTCAGATTTTTTAAGCCTGTCACTTTATGGCGTTGGATTACCGGAAAGCTATGTCCTGGGGCCACAGTTTAGTAGTCTTCCAAATAGATGCCTTAAAAGAATTGCTATTTAATAGTATGGCCTTGACAGGGGTCAGTTAAAGAGAAGGTTGTATGACCACCATCTCTGTTAACTTTTGTAAAATTGCAATTGCATTCTATAGGTTATGTTAGTTCTTACTTATAATAAAGATTCCTGTGATAAAAGCTTAGAGCTTTATCCTAGAAGTTTTTCCATTTCTTCTCACATCTGGTATCTGTTCCTTTATTTGATGCTGAATGGTTTGGAGCTCAGTAGTTTCCTGCTTTGAGGGGTTTTCTAAGAATCACAAAACCAAATTGATTATAATTTGGTAAAATCCTTACTAATGTTTTTATTTATTGTTTTATGTTCCTGTCCCATTTCATATCTTTTCTGGAAATACGAAGTATGTAAATAAGGGAATGAGTTAGATCACTTCATTCCAAATTTGAATATGAGAATAAGCAGTACTTAAGCAGTTTTCAGTTGGGGATCTCTTAAATCATTACCCCAATTTAGAGAACCCATACTGTTCGACTTGAACACAGTTGGCAAGTGGGTGCCATGCTGGAAGAAATGGAATCCAAGGCTGGAGCTCTGTGCTCTGTGTGTCATTGGAGACCCAAAAGCTGGGTGTTCAGACTGAGCATGGAGATTTAAAGCAGGGAAGGAGATGGAGTGGCCCTGTTCCATTTATATGTTCTGAAGTGATAGCTATTGTAGTCACCGATGTCTGCTTTGTAGGTTTTGTTTTGCTTTTTTGGTTTTATTTTCCTGTAGCTTTGGGGCCTCAATTTGGATGTCTTTCTTCAATATCAGGAAGTACCCTCAGGATCTTCTCTAGAATATTTTTGGCATTACCACCATTGTATGTTATACAGAAATTCCTTGAATATGCTTTTCAAGTTGGTGAGGCAATTACTCTTTGCATTGCACTTTTATCTTCTGTGAACATTGATGACATACTTTGGTTCACTGACAAGCTATGGAGTATAAAAATGCTAAATATTTATCCAAATGAAAAGATGACTTCTTTGGTGTTTAAAAATTTGCTATTACTAGGAGAGCATATTTTAATGAATTAATTGATTTCTCTTAAAATTATAATGTATCTTAAAAATGATTGAGTCATAAAATGTGTTTGTTCTCTCACAGGATCCTGGTTACTGGGTGAAGATTCATCACTTAGAATACACAGATGGGGGAATCCTAGATCCAGATGATGTCTTGGCGGATGTCGTTGAGGACAAAGATAAGGTAGGTGACTAACAATGTTCTCTTGGTTTTGCAATCTTTAACAAACTCATGTGTCAATTATTATTAAAAGATACCATCTGTTCAGCGGTTACTTGGACAGCCCATAAATCCAAGTTCTTCATCAGATGTGTGGAAAAACTTTGTCAGGGTTTGAGAACCTGTTGTGGTGGCCTAATTAGCAGATAACTTCACTCCCAAGAGTTCCTGATACATCTCAATAAATTAGTGTCAGCCGCTGAGGCTGTTGGATTTACTTCTTCTTGCTGCTGGCTTGAGAATTTATTTCTGGCCCTTGCGAAATATTCCATTTAATACTTAAGACTTGAAAGTGTTTCACAGCACAAAGTACAACAGCGATATGGCACAACAGTGATATGTACAGTGTTCACCACACGATGTTAGTTTCATGGCAAACAACTATTTTGAGTGATAGTCTTTTTTTTTTCATTACTAAAGTAAAAAGCACTAAATAAGTTTAAACATGATCTGCCACCAACTTGGGATTAATCCCATTGCAAGTATATATATATATATATATATATATATATATATATATATATATATACACACACACTTTAGTGCAGTTTTTCTTCTGATACTAAACTGATAAAGGTG
The DNA here is from genome assembly GCA_028451465.1 of Erethizon dorsatum. Classification (NCBI taxonomy): domain Eukaryota; kingdom Metazoa; phylum Chordata; class Mammalia; order Rodentia; family Erethizontidae; genus Erethizon; species Erethizon dorsatum. The sequence goes on along the minus strand of CM051835.1, from coordinate 31,122,876 downwards.
TAAAAATAAATTATTCATTTGCAATATGGTGGATATTGCTGTAGAAGCACATCGTTTAACATTAATTCTGGGCCAGGCTCCTCTTATCAGTGGTGTATGTATTCTCCAAATTGAACCATTTCTGAAGTTTCTTTTGTACATTTTTACAGATGTTTTTCTGTATTGTTTCCTGAAGTCTCATGTTGGGTGCATGTGTGTGTTTGCATAGTTAGGTATTTCAGACTGGATAAGAACACAAATAATTGATTTTATTGAACTCAGATAACATTTACATTTTTTTCCATAAGATCTTTTCAGACTGTTTAAATTTATATTCTTCTCTGCAGAGATTCTACACATTTGCTTTTCATATTTTCTTTTGGAACTCAAACTTGGCTTGCTTTGCACGGTAATTAGCCATTTGATCAGAGATTTACCTCCCTAAGTAGATTGCCAGCTCCTAGAGGACAGGTATTTGGAGATTTTTATTTTTTTGAGTGTGTTCCTTATATTGACAGTATCTGGTACAATAACTTACATGAGCTGAATGCTTGATAAATGTTACCGAGTTAATGAGTAAAAAAGAAAACTTTACTCTCTACATGCGTCAGTGCTTGTATGATTTTGATACACATTTTTTGTTTATTTAGTTGGTCTCATGGTAAAGAAGAATATTTGGTTTACCCTTAGAACACGAAGGGAGGGATTTCACTTGTTTTTCTCTGATTTACTTTCTCCTACATCCCAAGGCCCTTTTCTTGCTTTCAAATATTCTAGGTATTTGGGTTGTTTATTAATGAAGAAGGCGGTTCCTGTCTCACATTTCATGATGTCAGTATATTAAAATGAAAAGCTGAAAAATGGCAAGTTTAAGAAGGGCCCCAGCCTTGTCCAAGACCTCATTACAGGAGGGTGATTCTGTGAACAGTGCCCAGGGAAATAATTTCTCTAACAAAACTCGTTCCTCTGTAGCCTTCACTTTAACTATCTCAGCAATGTTCTTTTTAACCATAAGCATTTAACAGGCACAGAAACAACTTTATTATATTTGCTCTTTTTTTTAACAGGACTCTACCACCATTACTAAATATGATGACGATGTGAGATGATCAGTTGAAATCCTAGCACAGAATTCGTATGGTTTGGGAATAGATTTAACCATTCTCTTAATGCAGATTAATGTTTCTCCATGAAGCCTAACTGGTTTAGTTCTGCAGAGTGGATGAAAATTTACACTTTCAATGTTGCCAGAGAAACACTGCATTCCAATTTTTTCACTTTCTAAGAAACGTGAGTGAAAAAGAGAGCATTACTTATTTTTTCTGACATTCCCTCTCTGCAATCATAAGATTTCCTTATGGTCTATATGTCTAGTGTGGAAAGAAGGCTCTGCCAGACTTCAATTTATCTTACTTTTTTGTTGGTTTGAATTAAGCAGTAATTATAAATGGTGCTCTTTGGGTGTTTAGTGTCATATCAAAGTCAAGACCCTTTGAGGCAGCATTCAGCTTAGATAAAATGACAGCTCACCAATTTGCAAATTGGCTACCTAATATTCTTTTGCATTTAGAATATGGATAGAAAGCAAGCACAAAGAGGCCTGTACAGAATTACTGTGCTAAAGCCAGAACACTTCAGTTCCTAGGCGTGTTAGTTACTTTCCTCTCATTGCAGAGACAAAATACCCAACACCCAAAGTTAAAGGGGGAAAGGTTTATTTAGCTCACAGTTTGTGGAGGTTTCAGACCATAATCAGCTGGCTCCAAGGCAGAGTGGCATGGCAGAGGGGCACCCATTCATGGCGACTGGGGGCTGCTGAAGACGGTAAAGGCAAGGAGAGCAAAAGGGAGGAGCAAGCTTCTTTTAGTCCCTTATATTGTGTGCAGGCCACCCACCTGAGGGTGGCTGTAGCACTCATACCCCCAATCCTAGCACTAAACAGTGAACCAATCACAAACTCTAGGTTCAGCCGCCTCTGAAAAGCCTGCCCCTCATGACTGCATGAGGCTTTGGGGGTGAGCAGGAGATCCAGACACAAACCGTAACACTAGGAAGGACTCAGTACAGGTGCAGATGGCAGTAAGGAACTGTTGATAGCTTAGCTGCAGAGGACAAGGCAGGGAAGACAGGCACTTAGAATATAGTGTAGGCTGAGGCAATTTAGTTTATGGAAAAGCCATTGACTACATTTCCATAAAGACTAAAACCAGAGGTTGATCTCCTTAAAATCAGAGAAGAGCCTGAGTTTAGTCAGTTTTCTGAAGAAATAACTGAAAACTTCTGTCCTAGAGGGTGTGACTTTGGTTTTACTCCTGCTGTTCCTTTGGCAGAGACAATGCTTAGTGCATAAATGCTTTCTTTCCAAAGGTTTTTTCACCAAAATTTTGTTTCATTTTTTTTCTAATCAGATTTTATTGGTACATTTTAGATATGCATAATGATCACATTCATCATAGGGAATTTGTACCTGTACATGATATAACTTGATTCTTTCTTTTCTCATTCCTCTTCTCTGCCTTCAACCCCTCCTCCCCTCTGCATTTATAAAAGCTTTGATTCCATTTTTTCCTTCTTTTCTCTTTTTTTTTTTAAACTTTTCCTTTCTTTCCTTTCCCCCTGCCCCCTTCCTTGTTCCCCTCTCCATTTGAGCATTTTTTTTCCTATTTCACAAGACCTATTATACATTTTAGTTCTTATTTACACTTTTGGTTTCTCACACAGAGAAACAATGTGGTATTTACACATGTGTGTCTGATTTATTTCACTTAAGAGTATATTCTCAAGGTGCATCCTTTTTCCTAGAAATGTCTCCCCTTCTTTACAGAAGAGTAGTACTCCATTGTATGAAAAAACCCACATCTTCTTTATCCATTCACCAGTTGATGGGCATTTGGGCTGTTTCCGAGATTTAGCTATTATAAACTGTGCTGCTGTAAACATGGGTGCGCATATATTGCTGTGGTATGATGCTTTTAATTCTTTCAGGAAGATACCAAAAAGGGGAATAGCTGGGTTTTTAACTTGCCTCACATTTACAGCCCTTTCCAGGAATCAATTTTTCTTTTTACCTTGTTATACTATTTTCATCCTATAGTTTATCAAAAATTGAAATAGTTTGGGAAACTCACATCTTCTGATAACTAGTATTTGTTTGTTTGTTTGTTTGTTTTGGTACTGGGAATTGAACTCACAACCTTGCGCTTACCAGACAGGCGCTGTGCTGCTGAGCTGTATCCCTGGCCCTCAAAACTAGTATTTGTATAAAATGTTGTACTAAAACTTTTGTTTATTTAGTTCTGATAATTATTGTCAAGATCCTTCAATTTAGGTATTAGTCTGATGGATAAAGTTCTTTGGCATATATACCTATGATTGACAGCTTTTACTAATGTCTCTTCTCTGGCTGCCAAAGGCAACCAAACTAATTCACCCAATAATGATGAAACATTTTACAGAGTGACCATAGTGTCTTTGGTACTTATATATTCTGTTTTATTTTAAAGCAGTCCTGCAGGCAAGAGCCATTATTATCTCTATTTAGGATCACACAGGCCATATAAGTAGCAGAACTAGAATCTGGAACCTAGAACTCAAATTTCCATACTTTATTTTTTTCTATGATGTGCCAAGCAATATATTAGGTGTTTGTATGAATAACTTGTATTGATGAATGTTCATCAATCATAAATAAACATGAAATTTTGTTTTATGCAGTCACCACTATTGCTGAGAGCATAGGTAGTAGACTCAACTATGGGATATAACAAAATTAATTAAAAGTATGTCATATGTATTTAATTCATTTCAATTCTCTGCCTAGAGCTTGCATCTATTTTTTTATAAAGTCCCGTTTTATCTGTTTTCTCTTGCCTACCTTTGTTCAGGACCCAGATTGCTGAGTTCAAAAGTAGTTTAATTCTACTTAAAGGCTGGGCGGGGTGGCACACTCCTGTAATCTCAGCACTCGGGAGGCTGAGGCAGGAGGATCAGTGAGAGTTGGAGGCCAGCCTGGGCTACATAATGAGTTCGAGGCTAGCCTGGGCTACACAATGAGACCCTGTCTCAAAAATAAAACAGAACAAAACGAAAAACAGACACTAATTCCACTTGGATTTTGTAGACTATATTTGGAGTTTAACTAACATATGCATTTTCAAGGAAGATAAATTCTGTATTCCAACAGCCACTTTTCAAATGGATTTAGCACGTGCATAAATTATAAACTGTGCTGTCTTCAGTAGGCAAAATAATATCCCCTCACCCCAGGATGATATGAGAGACACCATATGAGGATTACTCATCCAGCTTTGAAGATGGAGGGAAGGGCCGCAACGAAAAAATGAAGGTGGCCTTGGGAAGCTGTCAAATGCAAGGGAATGGCTTCTCCTCGCTAGCTTCCAGGAAGGACCTGGATTGTAGCCTGGAAGACCCATTTCATACTTCTTCCAGAGCTGTAAGGTAATAGCCACTAGCTTTGCAGAAAGTTGTTACAGCACCATTAGGATACTAGTACACTCCCTCTTATTCTATTTTAGACTTTTAAAGTGATATTGGTCTTCTCAAATTCCATGGCAACCGGGCTTAGAAACTCTCTGGGACAAGAGAAATTCCTTGTACTATACATCAGTTGGTTGCTCTATGCTTTACTTTCAGTGTCCATCATAAATTGCTATTCTTTGCCACTTGATTGTGGAACATCTCAGTAGTTATGCTCTTGTATTGTGTGGTGTATAAATCATTTCAAAGCTACAGGTAAACATGTGGGTAATATTCACTTACTAGTTTCTCATTGCAGTGTATAAAGTTCCTAAGAAGTCTGAAGACTTACGCTTAGTAAGACATTGCAAAGCTTAATGTTCACTCACTGGTATTTTTGACTGAGTATGAGAACTTCTGAGTAATTTTATTCCATGTTAATTGTGATTACTTTTTTTTTTTTTTTTGGCTTGATTGAAGAAAACATCTACAGTTCTCAAATATGGCAATATACAAAATATAAATTGAGTTACTGCTATGGTTTTATTAAATATACAAAAGTAAAATTATGTTATGTAATACACTGACATTGGAAGATGTCTGTATTTTTGGTTAAACTTTGCCTGTCACAGGGGCTCAATTTGGAGAAATGCCAGAAGTTCTTGTGCACTCTAATGGGTGAGTTGACTCCTGAATCGCACATGAGATCTGGTATTTAAATATAATAATTGAATATATTACAATTTCGGTTCCACTTTATCTCCTTTTATTTTTTTTAATTTTTTATTTATTTATTTTTTTTGTGGGTACCAGGTGTCAAACTCAGGACCTCGCACACCAGCAGGTGCCCGTGCTGCTGAGTGATATCACTGGCCCTTTTTCCGTATGTGGGTACCAGGGGTTGAACTCAGGACCTCGCGCTTGCCAGGCAGGCGCTTATGCCGCTGAACCATCTCACCGGCCCTATCTCCTTTTAGTTATCTTTCCTTAGGCAAGTTTCTTCATGTGTATTAGCCTCAGTTTCATTTGTAAAATGGATATGTTAGTTCTTATAGAATTAATGTAGAAAACTATATAGGCAAACTATATAAAGTTTTAAGTATGGTATTATATATAATAAATGTTAGCCGCTATCTTAATAGTATTAGTGTAGTGCTATTGTAGTTTTTACTATTGTGCTTTGACTTAAGCATTAATTTGTGTGTGTGTTTGTGTGTGTGTCACTAGAGATAGAACTCAGGGTATATTCACTGAGTCATATCCTCAGGCTTTTTTTAAAATTTTAAATTTTGAGATAGCATTTTGCTAAGTTGCAAAGTTGCCCAGGCTGGGGTCGAACTTACGATCTTCTTGTCTCCGCATACTGAGTGCAGGCATGCACCACAGTACCTGACTAATGCTTTTTTTAAAATTTAAGTGTTAAAACATCACATAAACTATACATTTTAAGTTTTAACAAGCCTTATTAAATTTGATTAAAAGTTACTAAATTGTTCAAAATAGTTTTATGAGAAGATGCATGATGAGTATGACAAAACATTTGTTTAATATATTATTGTTTGAGAATTGAAAATGCCAGTGTGACTAAATTTAAAATGAGAATCCTTGTATCAGAATGTATTATTTGGTAACATAAGTAGATGCCAGGGGCCTAATACTGTTTTAAAGCACAGACTGGTTTGCACAGTGAATTAACTAGTGACCTAAACCAGCCTTCATCCTGAAGCTTGAGTTGCTTTCGCCCTCTAGTGGACTCCACAGTTACCTAGAAACCAGCTGGTAAGAGATACGATGTGATGAAGCATTTGGTTGTACTTTATTTGAAAATAATTTTTATTATATATCTAATGTAATTCACAGGGTCTGACCTGGATAGTAAATTCAGAATTTACATGTATTTACCTATGCCATTGTATGTTTTCTAAAAAACATTGAAGGGAGTTCTTTGCATTCATAAAACATTTTTACAAAAGACTTTCCCATCTTTCTGTTCATGGGTTAAAAGGTTAAGGGCTAGTTGTGATCAAGTGTGTAAATTTTTCCATGTATAGTTGAGCAATTTTAAAATTTTTCTACCTCAAAGATGGGTTAATTTAGTTCAGAAATTTATATGAAACATCTTTATTCCTGCCAAGTGAATGTGAAACCTATAGCAGCAGTTCTTTTAAAAATATGATTGTTTTATAAACAAATTGAGCAATACAAAAATGCATAATGAAGTTTGTAAAAATCACCTGCCAACACTTTGGTAAACAACTTTCTTTTCCTGTGTAGACGTATAGAGATATGTATACTCTTCTGTATAATGAACTCAGTGACGTAAAATGATAATGTAAAATACTGACTTTTTGTGTCTGGCTTATTTGATCAGTCATAATGCTATCAGGGTTTACCTGTGCTGTAGCATGTACCAGAATTTTACTCTTCTTTAGGAATGTCCATATCAATTTGTCCCTAGCAATTTTTTCCGTTTCTGTGTTGATGGACACTTGGGTTGTTTCCACTTTTGATGTGTATTGTGTTTTTCTGGGCAAAGAAGATGCCAAATTAAACCACTTTAAGAGGAAGTCCTGAATTCATTACTCATTACTCAGTTCTCATTTTTCAGTAAGACTTCTATTTCAATGTAAAACAACTATTTGAAACCTATTTTTTAAATAAGTAAGAATTTTTTTTCTTTTGAAAGTTTTGCTTTGTGTCTGTTGATACTAGGAGATCACATAAACTTTAGACAGTGCTTCAGAAATAAATGCAGAAGCTCCTAAAGAATGAAAGGCCAAGAAATTCTATTTCAAACTTTTCAAATTACTGTCTGCCACAGAATTATGAAATTACAGAATCATAGACAGAAAGAGACTTCAGTTATCATTTAGCTCAACCACTTTGCCTTCCAAAAGAGGAAATATTCAGACCAGGAAGAGTTTGTAGGGTTCCTTGTCTGTTGTTGGTTTCTTCTCTGAGTCCACTCCTGCCTTTTCTTTCCAGGATCCTAATAACATCTCATGCAGATCAAAACTACTGTTTGAAGTTGGCTTTCTCCCTTGGACTTCCTGTTTTCTATTCATTGATTTAAGCATTTTCTCCTTTTCTTTCAGGCTTAAATTAAGAGTTAACCATTTTAAAAAATTATTTATTTAATAAGGATAGCTCTTTCTTTTCTTTTTTCTGAATAAAGACAGGGCCCCCATGTCTTTATTCCTTAGACAATGCAGTACAACAACTATTTACAAGATACTTACATTTACAAGATATTAATTAATGATATAAAGTGTGCAGATGTGCATAGGTTGCATGTAAATTCTTTTATGTAAGGGACTTGAGCATCCACAGATTTTGGTGTCTAAAGGGTTTTCTCTGGAGCAGTCCTTTGGAAATAGCAAGGGATTGCTGTATCAAATGAAGTCTAACCTTATACATTGTATTACACATTGTATTCAGAGGTCTTAGAGGCCCTCAAACATCTCCATCTTCTTAATGGTGAAACTACCTCACTGATTATTTTCTTAGATACCATGTACTTTTTAATTTTTGCCACCAGAGGTTTTTTCTTAAACTCCCACTTGTTGCATATGTCCTTGTCTTTGTGTCTGTTCTCTGCCTATCTAGGATTCAGTGTGTGTTATATTATAGAATTATAGAATTGTTATAGTATAGAATTATAGAATTATATTATAGAATTATAGCTCCATGAGAGGTTCTTGCTTTTGTTTACTGGTATATTTCTGGTGCCTGTAGCAGTTCAGATTATTGTAGGGTGAATGAATGAATGAATGTGTGTTTTGAGGTCTTAAGACGCTCTGAACTCCCGTTTTTCCACTGGCAAAATGAGAAAGATAAATGATGTCTTTTTTTTTTTTTTCCTTTACGTGGGTACCGGGAACTGAACTCAGGACCTCACGCTTGCCAGGCAGGCGCTTATGCCACTGAACTATCTCACCGGCCCTGGCTTGACTTTTTAAGCATTACTTTTTGTTTTCCTAAATTTCTCATATGCTCATTTAGGGAAGGGGTAATCATTTAAAGATTTTGTTTGCACCTAGAATTCATACCGGTGGCTTGGTGTTTTATAAACATCTTCAATTGTAGTCATTGATAGGGTTGGAATCAGAATTGAAGATTTTTAATTGCCCACATTTTTCTTCTGCTGAACTATGTTGTCGCTTAAATATTTCACTGGGGCAGTTTGTGGGCGTGTCTCCACCCCAGAGGAGCACTTTGAGATCAGTACCTTTGTGGCCTGACCACGGCAAAGACAAATGGTGTTGGAAGATAGTAACTTAAACTGAAGTAATCCTGATGATGGCCGTGCCAGATACACTCTCCCTGGTGCCTTCTGCAGTTTAGTTGTTTGACAGCTTCAGTGTGTGAGAGAGTATGTGCTGGTGTGAATGAGAGACAGGGAGACTGCACAGGTGTGTATGCGGGGTGTGTACACTTATTCTGAGTGTACTTGTTTGTGGTGCACATTTGTGATAGTTTCATCAGAGGTCAGAAGGAAATTACCAAGCTTGACATGCTATTAATTTAGCCAAGCATCTTAGTACACTAAAAGAGTAAATAATAAGAAAATGTTACATATATACATAAAATTTAAGTTTGGAGGAGAAAAATAAAATTTGAGAGTATGGTAGTGGTTTTGCTTAAAGCTAAAAACATAATTCAAAAAAGAATCATGAGCAGTTTCACCTTTATAGCATGCTTTTAAGCATGTTGTTTTACTGGACATCATTCTATAAACTTTTTTCTCTCACATTAGTTTCTTTTGAAGTTTTTTGTGTAGGCATATTTATGCTCAAGAGTGCAGGACAATTATTCTTTTTAAATGCATCTATCTTAAGTATTGTGTAACTTAGAAATTACTCACTGTAGTATGTGGAATTTTACCACATGGGAAACTGCTTAATTTCTAAAACATCCTCTTTTAAAAATACAAATGCTAGTGACTACTAAGTGGTGATCCCATCACCAATACTAGGTATTTATTGATTTTATTAGGTGACATTCCACTAATATCTAGCTGAAATTTGCTTCACCAAAGCAAGATTGTACAGTGTTACCTCACAGAGCACAGAGCTTTGGCAGTTTGAAGCCAGGTATTTCTTATTATTCTAGCATCTCCCAACTTTAGTTTTCTCTGTTATAAAATCAGCTATCCTTTCCCCATCTGCTGGGTTAAGAGGAAGACCAAATGAAATGATGTGATGACACTTGGAACTAAGAGATATGAAACAAATGTCTTAGTCACTTTCCATATCCTTGGGACAAAATACCCAACACCTGCAAGTTAAAGGAGGGGAGCTTTACTTTTGGCCCACATTTTAGAATGTTCAGTCCTTGCATAGTTGGTTGGCTTCAGGCAGAAGTGGTATGGTGGAAGGGTCTGGGTGGAAGAAAGCTGCTCACCTCATGGGAGACAGGAAGCAGGGAGAGGGAGGGAGAGGAAGGAAGAAGGAACAGAGGAAGGGAGAGGGAGGTAAAAGAAGGGAGAGGGAGGGAGAGGGAGAGAGAGAGAAGGAGAGCAGGAGGAGCCAAGAAGGGAGATTCGTACACCATTCCATGTCACACCTACAGTGATCTGCCTCTTCCTCTCAGAATCCACCTCTCGACATCACATTTAACTGCAAACTCATCAGTAGATTAATCCACCAATGAGTATAGTGTCCCCATGATCTAATCCCCTCCCAAAACCCCGCCTCTGCAAACCAGCCAGAGAGGTAAAAGGTTTGGAAGGAAGGTGGCTGCTTGTATTAAAAGGACACTCTCTCCTTTTCTTGAAGTCCAATGAGCTGTTGAGGGAAGAGCATCAGAAGAGGCAGATTACTGAATAGAGGAGAACTGAATGTACCGTAAGTATGGGGTGAGGGTGGGAAGAAATGATGCCTGAGCGTCCACATACAGATAAGCAAGGAAGGTGTAAAGTCAACACTAGGACTGCTGCCCAGAGCCCTCCAAGGTTATTCTGGACCTTGTTCATAAAACTTCATCACGTGCGTGTGTGTGCGTGTGTGTGTGCGTGCGCGCGTGTGCGTGTGTTCTCTCCGTACTTGTTAAGGGTTAGCAGATTTCCTGAAATGGTAAGGGATGCTTCTTTGATCAGGTGTGGAGGATGGGGCAGTGTGTCTCTTGTCCTTGGAGAGAAAGGATCTCAAGAAATAAGGTAAATTATGAAGAGAAGCAGCTGAATACCTGAGATCCTATGATTTAAGGAGAGTGGCAAAAAACAGGCCGATCATAAGGGTGCCACCCAATATGGACAAACAATTACAGAATCCTAAGTAAACTATTTTGTTCTTTGACAGTTTCAAGGAGAGACACGGGCTATTCAGCATTTTTATGGGAAACACTATGTACCAGACCCTTAACTGTTCCACTATTCTGGTTCTGTTTCTTGGAGCTCAAACTCACTTTATATTAATTAGCTGCACTGTGAATCTAAGAGATACTGTGGGCTGCTCTTGGAATTGCACAGGTGTCTATAACAGTTCTGTCAGGTACGTGTTCCAAATTCTACATAAATGTCTTACATTTATGGATGCATTTGTAGTAAATAATAATATCCAGCTTCTTTAAGAATGGGCTTTTAAATTGTAGCTTCTTAAATCCTATAAGTATGTAAGTATCTGTTCAAAAAGAACGTGTGCCTGTCCTATCACAGTGAATATAGAAATTTTGCTGATAGAATTGTGGCAGAATTAATTTCAATGAACTTAATATTCAGTGTTTTAACTTTTTAAGTCTCTTTCTAGTTTTCTTTCTTTTGATGTTACAAATCAGTTTTGAAAGATCACTTGACATTTCCTTAGCAATAATGAAGAAAGCCTCCTTGTGCAGACTTCAGTCAGAAGAGTAAAATAGCATAGAAGCATGTCCAGGTACAATCTCTTTATTAATCTCAACCCAAAATATGTTACTATCAAAACACACATATTTATACAATGCTTAAATATAAACAGACAGGAAAAATTGCAAAATAATATGATTCAAGATGATTCAAATAGTCTGACAATATGAAATATACACACTTAAAGTTGGAAAATCTCATGATTCCTAATTAGTAAGAGTTAGAACTTGATTTTCTCAACTGATACCTTACTTTAGCTACTCCATACTAGCTCAAAAATAAGCTACTATGCGGCATAATGAGATGTTCTAAATAGCCCACCTTTTAAGTGGAAATTTTACAAAGCTCTTAATTGGCGTATTTTAAAATGAATCCTTGTAATGTCGTTGAGACTGAAAAAAATCTGGGAGTGCACTTGAGAAGAGAGGGTTCAGAGGGAACCAGCTAATTGTCCTCAAATATTTGGATGATAAAACAAGGGATAAATTCATTCAGGACTGCTACGAGAAATTGGGCCAGTGAAGTTTCAAGGCAGTGCCATTCAGCTCAGTATAATGACTTGCTCCGTGGTGAAGCCAGAGGTGCTTTGCAGAGTAGGAGCGCCTTGTCATGAGACTCTGTGAACAAGCCTTGAGCAGGCATTTCCCAGGATTCCTCTCTTAGGTTCACAGTTACATCGGAGAGCTCTGCGGAGCCAACCGTTGGCCCAGGAGGCACGCGTTTTAAGAGAGAAGCACGAGGTTGGCCTCTACGACCCATGTAGTACAGTGCTGTTTGTGTAGTACAGTGTTACGTGCTTGTTCACTCCATTTTCTTCTTTCTCCTTCCTAGAAGTTCCTTAGTCATCTCTCCCTTCAGCATGCATCTTTCGTGTTTAGTCCAGATCCTGGATGGTGGTTACTGTGAGAAAGGTCTTGTGCTTCAGCTTTGCTGAAGAAGCTGCAGGACAGGTCTGCCAAGGCGCTCTTGGAAAGTACCTTTCTTGGTCTTGTGGGAGAGGTTTCCTTTGAACATTTTATTTTATTTTTTAGTTTTAAGCTTAGAACCACTGCTTCCATCTCTCCCAGTGTGAGTGGGGAGGCATGACGGGAGCAGCAAGACCCAAGGAATCTCAGGGACCTGGTGGAGTGGATTTAGTCAGCTCTTAAATCCATTCTGACTTGGAACCTCTAGTTATCTGAGCTGTGTGTTTGCTTACTTTTAAACCTACTTCAGTTGCATTTTTCTATGACTCACAAAGTAAAGTTTTGTCATCATTACTGACTGCGATAGGAGTTAGACTCCATTTTTTGGGCTTATTTATACTTGATCAGGACATACATGTCCTTTACCTCTTTCAGTGTTATGAACCATTAATTTGAAAAGTTTTCTGATTTTTTGTTTAGCTCTTGAATTGTCGGTGGAAGAATTAAGCCCCTTACAATATATAGGCATTAAATGTATATTTCAGTTATTTAGTTTATGTGATTTAGATTTAGTGGTAAGATTAATTTGGGATTTTTCCATCTGATGAGAATTGTTATTTTAAGTTAATATATTCATGATTGTTGTTTAACTTTTTCCTAGAAGAAATAATTAGTGGTATTTAACTAATAGATTTATTTTTGTATTTTAAATTATTTGCATTTTACTCTTTCATACTTTCTAAAATTATGTGTTGACAGCAAATATTCTAGGGACTGGAGGATAAGAAAGAGTTCTGTTTATAGCCTTTTGATAAACCTAAAACAAAAGTAATTAAGTCAATATGTGGTCTTACAGAGGGAGACAGGTTATTTCCATGGATTATTTTTTAAGTTTAGTCCTCCTAATTTTTATTTAACAACATAGAAGAAACACTGGGGCTCACCTCATAATATTGAGATTTCTCTTTAACTAGATATAATCTTATTTACATCAGAAACTAAAACTCTACTTAAAGCAAACAAATTAAAAAAAGAAAACCAAAAAAAGCCTCAGGCAGTTTAAGAACTTTGCTGGAACTCAGAATGAAGTATAATAATTTTTAAATCATTCTTTAATAGCATCAGATAGTAATGTGATTCATACTCTAGCTTCTTAGCAGTGGAGAAGTATTCTAATTATAAATTTTCCGAAGTCATCTTGAAAAGGATGGCACTCTTGACTGTCTTTTACTCAAGTTGTAAACAGGTGTCCCAATGTCTCTGGTGTAGCAAGGACACCCAGAGACTCCAGGGAGCACTGCATCCCTAGATGCAGCAGACTGGAGAATTTTCTTCTCCACAGAGGAGGTAGGAGAACTCACGGTTTGGATGTGGGGAACTTTTTCATTGATGTGGTCAACACATTTCGTACTCAAGTGAGTAAAGACAGTGTCCTTTATACTGTGACATCTTAGTCGTGATCAGTCTTCTGAAGTGAGAGGTCTTTGAACTGATTGCAGAACTACCCTTCCCCCTAACGAGAAAGGATGTTTGGGAAGATTGGAGGCAGAGCGAGTGAGACTCCAGAGGGGTCTGTGAAAACACTGCTGGGTAGAGTGTGTGTGGCGGGGTAGATGTGACTGGTTAGAAAAATAAGTAGATTGCAGATTCATTGTGCTGAAGACCTAAAAGAAAGTGCTGTGATGAATGTCAAAATACAAAAAGCAATAGAGAATAATATACACAAGAAAGTGAGAAAAATGATAATATTGAAATTTCCTTAGGGAGACCGCATGTCGAAGTCGTAAGCACTGAAAGTATTTTGATGTCTTTTTCCCAAATAGAGACTTGTGTTTAAAGAAGCTAAGTGTTTAACTATAATGATGGAACGTAATGGATAGAATATTTTGCACTTAACAGACACTTCAATCTGAGGAAAATTGATGCTGATATATACTGCATCAAAATATGGAATGCAACTTCTGGTTGGCCAATTTAATTTTAAACTTTACTATCTGTTGTGTATATATACAGAAACATAAAATAATTTAAGGTGGCCTTCTCAAAGAAAATCTAGATTGAAAATAGCACCAATTATTTCCTGCTACCTTAAAATTTGAAATGAATAATAAGAGAATAACCCTAAAGTACTGTACTTTAAATCTTTGTTGTTTGTTGGGAGTCAGAAGCTGAAAATGAATATTAGATTTATTGAAATGAATACTTACAGAAGTCTGTTTCTTGGTAACTTAGTTCAACATATTGCTTTGATTTTCCCAAAACTACATATTTTCCTTTTCAATGGAAAAATGTTTCTTGTATTCAACTATAGTATCTGATGGCTGAAATTCACCAAAGAAAACACAGTAATTTGGGATTTAGAAGTTTCTCTTTTTTAGTTATAACCTTACTGGAAATGTAAACTTTTCACAGTGAATGTAATTACGATAAAATACTCTGGACCCTATTTTGATAGTAGTACACTTTATATGAAATAAATACCAACATAGATTTTAAAAAATTTGTTAATGTCGCCATATAAAGAGAAGAATGCAGCTCTGGATTGAACTTTTGACATGCAGTCTTTTATTATGGCATCTAGTGGATTAATATTTCAGCCTAATCATTGTTTTAAAATACCTGTTCTCACCATCCATTTGATCTGGAGCTGCAAGCAGGCTGAAACCCTGGCATCTGGCTTGTACTGCTCATCATTTGTTTTGGGGCAGTGCCAGTGTCTTGATTATAGTGTTGATAGTTAAAAATGCTTAAAGATTCATCTAAGGCAATATAGGTTCTATACTTGACTTTATTGTTGTATTTGGATTACACACAGATAGTATTAAAACAAAAACTTTATTATGAATAAAAGGTGATTGTACAAGATTTTTGGATAAAAGATACCTGTATAGGATTTTTCTTTTGTCTTAAAAATATTTAAAATCATTGCATTACCAAAAAAAAAAAAAAAAAACTTGTTAAATGTCAGAAAGCCAAAATACAGTAAAATATAAACACAAATACCGAAATCATCTGTAATCATATCAAGCAGAAGTAATCATTATTAGAATTTGGGCATATAAAATTTTTATGTGCATATTAAAAATATTTACATATATACTTTTACATTAGCATTCCTTGACTTAAGATAATTTATCTTGCTACCTGTTTATTGTTTGTGATTTTCTATGTCTGCATTGTTTTTTAAGGATCCTACTTTTGCTTTCTGATAAAAAATGTTGCTATAATTCTGATGAATAATTATTCTAGTTATCATAATTAAAATTTAAAAGAAATATTTTCAGTACAAAAATCTTAGGGTATTTTAAGAAAAAGATATTCAACACTGTAAGTAGAATTCTTGTCTAGAAAACTAGTAAATGACACGTAGAGTGGAGCTTCTGGGGCCAGTCACTTACTTAGGTAGTGTAAAGGCTCTTATCTTTGTGCTGCTGTTTGGAAAAACATTTTCCATTTGTTTCACAAGAGATCGTTGGTACATTTTTAGCTATAGTTTGCTTTTAAAAGTTTTCTGCCTTGAAATACATATCTGAAGGCTTAAAGACAATTCTAACTTTTTTAAATTAAAAAAAAATCTGGTGTTTTTTTTTTTTTTTTTTTTTTTTTGTGGATTTAACTGTTCTCCAGCACTCTATTAATGACACAGAATATCATTTTCCCCCACCAACTAGAAAGAAATGTATTTGCAGGATACCTTCAATGGAGGAAGCATTTTTAAACATTAAAATTGTTCTTGTGGAACTATAAGATTGTATTTAGAATAGTGGTTGTTACCTTATCAACAGTTTATTGAATAGGAGGCACAATGATAAAAGCATTACTTTATTATGTCTGAATATTTTATATTGCTCTGTGAAATAAACCTATTACCCTCATTTTACAGATAAGGAAACTAAGGCTTAGGGAACAGAATTAAGTGATATTTACCACTGTCAAGGAGCTAATATATGGTTGAGCCAGGAATCAGACTCAAGTCTCTTCATTCCCCAAAGCCAGATTTCTTAACCACTGTGTTTAAATACAAATTCAGTTTCCCATCATCTTCATAGTATATTTGGGAAATTTCCTGAACTGTTCTGCACTAGCTCATATTTAAGGTGTTTGTGCTACAAACTGCATCATTATGTAGTTTGTATAAAAAGAGATAGATGCCTCTTGTAAAAGATGGGAGGGGAAAAGGTTGGGCTAGGAAGATGAAAGAAGTGATGACTAATGTATTTCTGTTGCCTTATGCTCTTGTAAAAATTTTTCAAAAGGTTGTGAATTTCTTTACTTTTATGAAATATTTTAATTTCTGTAGAGTTGGCATGCATTATTCAAGATTGTAAAATGATTTGAATTTCAGGAGCAGACAGATTTTCTGATGAGGATTTCAAGCTGTGCAATTATGAAATCCATATAGGTTAAAAGTTCAGAACTCGTTAGCTTAATCATTTAAAAAAATAACCAATTTATAAGCATGGCATTTCACTTAGAGGGGTACCATCATGATACCACTTACTACAGTACTCTTGGATTCTACCTTGTGTCCCCCACATACCCAGGATATTCATGGCCATGTACCACATTGCTTATCTTAAATTACTGCATAATTTATAAGGAAATTTATATTTTATGGTGGCAAATTAGATGTCATCATGTAAGGCACATTTCTAGTAATTTCTTTAACAGTTTTCTTGGCTTCTTAAAAATTCAAGGAAGTTAATGAATGAGTGCCAGATATGAAAAAAGTTGATTGGAACCTGTTACATGGTGTCAGAGCATACATTTAGGAAATGAATTGTAAAATTTCAGATAAAGCATAAGTGTCTCAGAATAAAATATAAGGAAATAAATGTTTAGGCATGAAGAGATTGCTAATAAAGGAGTACTTTTTTATTGTTGGTACCATTTACATAACACAACACTTGCATCTCGATAGTTTTTAAATATATATTTCTGGAGCACTAAGTGCATTCACATATTTAACAACCATAGTCACTATTCGTCTCCAGAACTTTTATCATATGAATATTGTTGTTATTAATAAATGAATATGGATGTCTTTGAAAATATGTTTGGATTCATAGAGATGGTTGGAACTTTTAAATGTTTTGAATTTCCAATATATGTAAAAATGAACTTTGAAATTATAGCTGTTGTTATTTCAGTAAAACGTAGGATATCCACTGATGGGACTGTAATGTTTGCCCAGCTTTTGAAATACTGTCAAAATCATGCATATTTTCTTTGGAATTATGGGTGATATTGACAGGGAAACTATTCAAGTAAAAATCATCTTCATAAAGAACCATTTGAGGTGATAAATGACACCTGATAATCAAACAGTTAAAGATTGAAAATAAACTGATATTTAGGAGTGTTTGACTGGCATGAAGATTTTAATGCACATTATCTTGCTTTGCTAATCAAGGCAATTCAGATCCACTTACCTATTAAATAGAACTTACTCTTGGCTTTTAGTTATCAGAGATCTCACATTTATCTTCTCTTCATTTGAATGCTATATAAATGCTCCCCTTTGAATCTGAGGAGGTCACTCTTTTTCTCTTAAGTACTCCTGTAACATGTTGAGAATAGTTTTTTTTTTCTAATGCTTGGAGAATGATAACAAAAAACAATTTTTTATTGGTTCATTTCATGCTTGGTAAGATTCCAACTGTCAAAACATTATAAAATTTTGAACCTAGAGGCACATTTCATCACCAGAGTACTAATTACTGCAGAGACTGGAGCGAGGCATTATGTAGTAGTATTTATTAGTGCTGCCCAATTTTAATGTTTTTTGGACCAGAGACACTTAAATAAAAGGTTAAGCTGTTTTGGCACAGAAGTGGGAGAAAAAACTATACAGTGCATATAACACTATCAAATATAGTACAGGAAAGGTAGAATTAATTGAAAAGTATGCCCCTAGTTTTACACCAACCCAGCTCCTTATTTTCAGGGGTGAACATGAAGGATGTAATTTTTTTTTCCATTATGTTTAGTCTGAGGCCACTGTGATGTGTTAGGCACAGGTGATATGATGGAGCTGTGAAGCACAGGCGTCTGCCTTCCTGGAGCCCACGTGCTTGTGGGCGGCAGAGACACTAAGCAAAACAGCAAGCATTTGGTAAGTGATTCATGCTGAGGGCTATCAGGCCACCAGTGGAGGCTTAGAAAAAATAGATGAAGGAGAGGGGCATTTTAAGGGCTTCTTTTTTGGTGTGTATGTGTGGTACATACTGGGAATTGAACCCAGGTCCTTTGCACTGAGCTGTATCCCACCCTTTTTATTTTGAGACAGGATTTCACTGAAGTGCTAAATTGCCCAGGCTGAGCTCAAACTTGTGACTCTCCTGCCTAGGCTTTCTAAAGTGCTGGAATTATGGGCATTTACCAGCGTGCCCGTCTTAAATAAGCTATTTAAAGGAGACTTCAGAGGATCACATTTGAGGATAGCAGTGAATGAAGGTCATTTGAAAGATCACATTTAAATTTAAGCATATATGTACCTCTCCCATTATTTAAATCTTATAAAATAACTGTTAAGTAAATAAAAATAAGCATTAAGTGAAGTAAAATAGGCTATTAAGTAAGCAAGCATAATAAGCTTTTTAAGGGATGTTTGTTAAATATCTGTCATATATAAGGTACTCACTAGGTAGAGCAGGGAGGAGAAAAGATAAAGGGTGTATCTTTCTTTACACTTGGGAAATTACAGTTCAATTTGAGTTATTGTGGTTTGCTAAGGATAGGTGAGCTGAACAACCCAAAGCAATGAATTTTGTAGGAGACAGCAGGTCCCTCCGTTTGGCCACCTCCTAGCCACCAGCAGTTTTGTCTCCGCCTTATCCCTGTCCCCTCTCCAGCCAACACATGAGGTCATTCAGTGATGATCATATTTTTATCCCAAGTACCCAGTGCATATGATGCTTAGAAAAGCCTCTTTGACTATACACATGGACGAGTGAATGAAGACAGAAGACAGCCCTTACAGGGTTTCCTTTTAAGTATGGTTTCAATTAAAAAAAAAAGTGGGGGGTAGCTTGCATGTTATTTGTGTGAGTGACATTTATTTGAGTAGGGAATAGTCTAGCAAGGTTTGAGAAAGAAACATGGGATAATGGAAGAGAAGTCAAAATGCCCATGAGGGGATAAGAATAGAGGAAGACTCCAGAGAGTTGGATGTGATATAGTCAGCAGCCCAGATACCTGTTGACCTTGAAAAATTTGGAGTGACATTTTTTCCTGCATATACCAGAGAAAAATAGTTGGGTTGTGTAGGTGAAGAAATGTTGTGATGACCTCAGTCACAACTTTACTGAAGGAAAAAGGGCAATCATATGAAATAAATATCAGGTAAATAAAGAGGGATTGAGCACTGAGAATGATGGGATCCAGAATCTGAAATTTTTCAGATTTTAGGACAGAAATAGACGAATGTCTCATACACTAGGTAATACCCCCTGCATGGTCTGGGGTAGTACTCCATAATCACAGACATGACTTGTTTTTCTAGCAAAGTATATTAATATACTTAATAGAATAAAGATGATAAATAGCCTATAGTCAGTATAGTTTGTGCCAAATTAACCAGAAACAGAAGCAGGAAAAAAATCTAGCTGGGTTTTTAGAGCTCATTAGATATAAAATAATGGACTAGGGATTGTGGATCTGTGCAGTTGTTTTGTCTGTCTTTGTTTGCAGGAATAGTTGAGATGGATCGAAGAGTGTAAGATTTGAAAAGTAGCAGGATTTTTTTTGAGCGTGGGAGCACTTAGAGTAGCTGCTGTTCTTGAACTTCCTCCGCCTGTCCCTGTGTGTTGCCAGGCACCCTCCCTACACATGCGCACACAGCATAGCCTCTGAGACCACCATCCTGGGTGGAGACTCAGAGCCCGGGAAGCTGGAGTGGGGCTGCAGGCTTGTTCTTTTGTTACTACTGACTACTGACCAAATGTGTTCCAGCATACTGAAGAGGCTTAAATTGTGAAGAGGGTGAAGGAATGTAGGAAGTTACTAAGATTTTTTAGAGACATTTTGGAGAAACCTGTTGCAAATTTTTGGTTTTATTGTAGTTCTTTATGTATTTTTTTTCTCCAAAAATTGACACATTCTTGAAGACTTTCTTGGTTTTTTAATTACTTTTATCCCAAATGCTACACAGTGTACCTAGATAAACTTAGTAGATGGTGTATGATGGAATAAGTTGTTATGGATTATAATTATTATGAAGTTCTATAATTGAGTTATAATTCATTATATATGACTTTTTATGATTAAATAACTGAATTACTACATGTTTGTGTATTTGTGTAGATATACAAACTTTAGGCTTATGTTTTCCAAACTGGATTATAATTACTTTTCAATAGCGATACAAGTTAACACATACAGAATTTTCATATGAATGGAGATTTTTTTCCTAAGTGACCTCACATAATCTTAAGTGCACACAATACAAATGCTAAATAATGAGTCCTTAATATTAAAACTTTTAGAAAATGAATTGGAAAAAGTAAACAGCTGTATGGGTTTATTCTTTTTTTTTTTTTTTTTTGTGGGTACCGGGAGTTGACCTCAGGACCTCGCACATCAGCAGGCGCCTGTGCCGCTGAGCCATCTCACCGGCCCTTCTTTTGAGTTTTTAACTTAGTCTTGAAAACATTCCATGGTGGACATTGTGAAGTTGCACCTAGAGAGAGCCCCTGACAGATCCTGTGGCGGGCTTGGGGACTGAGACACATTCGGGGAGTTGGTCTCCTGGTCAGCATCTCTGCAAAACTGCAGATCCACAGCAGGATGAGAATCTAACTGAAGGCTCACGTCCCCAAGCTTGAAGGAATAAGTCTCCTTTTGTAATGGACTAGTACATAGAAAATGTTCCAGTTATGGAGAGAGATTTTTAAGATGTTTATATATACTTATGATGTAGTTTGTAATTTTGACAGAATTAAAGGTCCTTCCTGTAGAAGAACTAACATAAATAGCCTGCTGCTTTGCTTTTGACATTACAAGCCATTCACTGAAACATTTGAATTATTAGGTTTCAGAAATGATTTTCTAATATTAGAGGGTAAACACACATAAAGATAATTTAGGCTTGTAAATTATTTGATAAAATTATTATAATACTGAAATAATCTAATTGTATCAACTTGGCTTGTAGAAATTCCCTACAAATTCTTAGTATTTCTAAGAACTTTTTATATTAGTCACATTAGATAGTTTAGTTACCTATTTTTCTTTCTAGGGATTTACATTCAAAGTCTAACATAAAATTCTCCTGTTAGAATTGTGCCAGAGCAAGTTTATACATTAAGGCATCTCCTCAAGGGCATAGTATATATCCTTTTATGTCTCCAGTGTTGTTTTATATCAGAAACTTCAAAGTCTTTTCATGGTGGTATTTCTTTTAAGAGGCTGTAATCAAATATCATGTACATTGATAGTCTTTACTGTGGAAATCTTCTTAAATGTTTTCTGAAGTGTTTTAATTTATCCACCTGGACTATGAATAATAAAGGCAGTGTTCACAACATTTTGGGTGGGCTGATAACTAATAAATTTTAAAAGATGTTATTCTGTTGGATGAGATTTTTCTAATTTAGCATTATATACCTTGAATATGGAAGGAAGCTGAAGCTCTGCTGGAATGGTGGCATGTTGTGATTAAGTTTTCTGCATTCCTTTTATCATATTTTCTTCTTCTTTTTTTTTTTTTTTTCTTGATGTGGGTACCGGGAACTGAACTCAGGACCTCGTGCTTACCAGGTAGGCGCTTATGCTGCTGAGCTATATCACGGGCCCCTCATATTTTATTCTTAAACACACTTACTTTTTTTTTTTTTTTTCAAAACAAATCCAGTTTCCAGAGATTTTATGATGTTCTGAAGTGTTTGGAAGGCAATGCTTATTTGATTCAGAGTCCTGATAGGAGAATTCAAGAACATTTAGGTTTGCCCTTGCAACATTTGAGTGCGTAGTAAAATATTTTCCATGTGGCACAAGTCATGCAACAATATTTTATATAAGTAAAAAACTTGAACAAAGGGAAAGCCAAATGAAGTTCTGCCTATTATGGGTTTTCTGTGAGTTCAAGGCCAACTTTTGTGGTTCTAGAATTAAATTTTCCCATGTGGAAAAAACCAGCCTTAAGATTTTCAGTGTTTGCACATGTATATTTCATTATTCTACTTTATTATTCTCTTCTGTCTCCTTTATCATCCGCAGTATGTGCTATTGTTGATTATCTGAGGTTGGGCTTCACTTGGACCACCCGCATGGGGGCTGGGGAGGCAGTTGGCATCTCTGTGGTAGGGTCGTGTAACTGAGACGTCCAGTTACTCAGTACATGTCTGTGTAGGCTAGGTCTCAATTACGTAAGATTCAACAACGAGGCATCTTAAGATAATTAAAATGAGGCAAAATACAGCCATTTCCAGATTGGAATATTAGAGAGTCACAGGCTAAAACTTTACACGAAGGACCATTATAGTTGTGCACGCTCAGAATTCTGTCTTTGCCTAGGATTAATCGCTTGTGAAAAACTAAAGGGCTATTACCTTTAGAGTATTTTGAATGCTTAAGTGATCAAGGAATGATGTTGAATACATTTAAAAAGGTTTTTATCTTTTATTTTCAACAGACCAAAGAAATCATAAATTGGTTATTGTTTAACTTCATAAAGAAAATAGACGTCTTCCAAAATAGAAGAAAGTAATATTTTATTATCTGTAGTTTCATTGAAGAGTGACCTGTTTAGTGCTTCTTTTTCTTATATTAAGATTTCAGAAAAAATTCTACTAGAAAAGTAGTCTCCCTCCTTAAGTTGGCCTTAAATGGTTGGCTGAATGTATTATGTATTTAAGCAGAGATTACCCCTCTGGAAAGATATTTGATTCAAATTCTTTCAGGGCAAGAATTTATGATCATAGAAATCTATCATCTAAGCTTCTGGTCTACTAACAAGTGCTGCCTAAGTAGTTATAGCAAAAGCTGTTTTCATTTATTCTGAAAGGGGGGGAATAATATGAAAAAGTTCTTATTGAATTTTACTGAACTTCACAGCTTGCAGTGACTCCTTGATGCCTATTATAGCAAGTTTAAAAATCTTAGCTGTATCAATAAATTACTAGAGTAATATCTATCTTGAGATATATTAGATACATTTGTAAAAGGCTGTACTTAGAATCATTTGAGAAAAAGTGGGACTTGCTCGTATGGTGGGATTTAGATGTGAGATCGAAGTCCTGGGCTCTCACCACTCTATCTGCCAGTAACTAACTGGGTGATTTTGATCAGCTCCTTCCGCTTCTGCAGGTCTCCCTGTCCCTCCTTCCTAACTTCTAAGTGGTTGCACCAGCCTGCGTGATTCCGAGTTATTGGTCTGAGCAGTGATTCCATTAGAGGAGCCTGAGGAGCCTGTAGATTCTTGTCTTATTCTCTAAGCTGTAGTCCTGGAATCTGAATGAGGTCCTGTACTTTTTAATTTTCACTCCTGGTGCCTAATTTGTCTCTTCTTCTCTCTAACTGCTGTCACTGACACAAAGAAAAACTCTAGAGACAAAAATGTAATAGTAGCTCTTCAAGTTATGATCTGTTGGTGTGACACTGCAGCCTGAAGGATATTGAAGCCTGACTTAATAGTGGTGTACGATGAAGAGGATGATGATACTAGGTTTGAGGAATTTCTCTTTGACCTATTGCAAGTCTCTTTTGTGCCTTTATGGAATCAAGTCAATTATCTCTCTACATTATTTAACTTAACATTGATTTTGTAGTCATTATGGTTGTGTAATAGAAAGTTTAGCCAGTTTAATTTATTCAATACAACTGGTTATCAATATTTCCTTTAGGACTAAAAAGAGCATATTTCATATAGTCTTTCTTTTTTTTTATGTGGGTACCGGGGGTTGACCTCAGGATCTCGCGTGCCAGCAGGCGCCCATGCCGCTGAGCAATATCACCAGCCCCTTTTTTCGTATGTGGGTTCTGGGAGTCGAACTCGGGCCCTCGTGCTTGCCAGGCAGGCGCTTACGCCACTGAGCCATCTCACCGGCCCTTCATATGGTCTTATAACTGGGCTTAAACAATTATTTTCTAATACAGTACCAATCACAATGCTTTTGATCTTCCTCTTCCCCTGGTGTTTGCAAAATATTAATAATGCTTGTTTTTTCTTCAAAGGATGTTATATGGAAAAATGAAATGATTGACAGCTGTAAAAGAGACCTCATACTTTATACTGATTTATCACTGGCTTTTTATTAGTTGATTGTATTTGTGTAAATTATGCCATGATACATGAAGGGATAGGAAAGTTTTTCTAACAAAAGCAATTATTAGTAATGTCTAATAGTTACTAAAATTATATGTATGTAATAGGTACATGTGAACTCTGTGTCATTTCATAGCTGCATATCAATCTACAGTTATCTTAAAAATGTCAAAAAATTGAAGGTAGGCATTATTCAAAATATATTGTGTGTATTATCTCATTTACTGATTATAAAACTCATTTAGGGGAGTACTCTTCTTATCTCCATTTTACAGTGGGAAAAAAAGTGCAGAGAGGTTAAGTAACTTCACGTAGTTAGAAAATGGCAGAATTGGAATTTAATCTGAGTTGATATGACTTCATAGTCCATACTCATCACACCTGTGATTTGAATAAATTTTTATTTTGATGACTTAGACCTGATCTGAAAGCCTATGGTTGGTGATGAAAAGAAACATTCCTTAATGTCTGTTTTATGATGAATTTAGACTGTACAGCAGATAGTCTGTATCGTATTACAGAAGACATTTATACTACATATTCTTCAATTATATTTATGAAAAGGAAGTGATTACTAACACAAGTCTTTAACGCTTCATGTATCCTAAAAGAAGATTTGAAACTTTTGGTTTAAAAATTGTCTCTAAGAATATGACTATTCTGGGTACTGAAGTGGATACATTTTTTGCATCTGGATAAATTCACTGAGCAGAGTGAATTTAGGATTTATTCATGTGTTATGTGTATGAAAACTTCCTCTCTTTAAAGCCTGAGTAATATTTCCCTCTATGAACAGTACCACATTTTGTTTATCCATTCATCCATTGATTTTGTTTGAGAATTGTCTGGTGTTTTCTCTG
Organism: Erethizon dorsatum; assembly: GCA_028451465.1. Taxonomy (NCBI): domain Eukaryota; kingdom Metazoa; phylum Chordata; class Mammalia; order Rodentia; family Erethizontidae; genus Erethizon; species Erethizon dorsatum. The sequence goes on along the minus strand of CM051835.1, from coordinate 31,097,550 downwards.
CCCAGCACTGGAATCAACCATTACTTCAGGAAATTGTGGTTCCTTTTATTCAAGAATGGAATTTGGAAAGACCTAAGTACTAATTATGCTCATTACTGATGGTGTGATACTGTTTTTTTTTTTTTTTTTTTTTTTGTGGGTACCGGGGGGACGACCTCAGGACCTCGCGCGCCAACAGGCGCCCGTGCCGCTGAGCGATATCACCGGCCCCTTTTTCGTATGTGGGATCCGGGAGTCGAACTCGGGCCCTCGCGCTTGCAAGGCAGGCGCTTAAGCCGCTGAGCCATCTCACTGGCCCGTGATACTGTTTATAGGTCCTTTCTTTGTACAGAGATAAGAAATACATGTTAACACATATGTGTATGCACATTTTTATTTTAAACCTACCCATCTGTATATCCATTAATATCATTGAGCTTATACTGATACCTGTGATTCCTGTCCAGTATTAGAGAGTTAATTGTAGTTTTTCCCTCCCTTCTTAATAATAACTTGATTTTCTGAGAATGACAAGCTCAGCTGTCATTTTCCCCATATATACTATTTTTTCATTTGTAATATGTACACAACGTAGTTTCAAATTTGCTAACATATTCCCCCGTAAAAGACAAATATGCTAGCTAATATTTGCATACTTAAATGTACTCTTTTCAACTGTAATGATAACATCCTACTAGATAAAAAAGTATCCCAGAGCCTCTTGAACAAAATCCATGTTCCTGTTTTTGTATGTCTTATCATTTTAGAGTGCTTTTGTTTGTATCCAAATTTAAGTAAATCCCTGCCCTTTCTATTGAGTTATGAGAACAAATAAATTCTTTAATTTGTGTACATTAGTTTGAGTTTCTGTGAGTTGTAACCAAACTGTCCTGACAGAAGAAGTATATTGGCTTTAGTCATCTCTTCCATTCCACAAGAAATAGTACGAGGAACCTCTCCTGTCTTAAGGAAATTGTGTCAGAAAAGGGAAACTAGATACAGTGAGACTGTGCATATAAGTACTCCAAATTATTTGAGAACACCCCATTATAGTATCTAGCTATTGCTATCATATCAAATCATAGGAAATGAAAGCCCTGATAACTTCTTTCTCAGTGTAATTTACAAACACACACACAAAACCTCAGAATGAACTCACAGCACAGCAAGTCATCAGTGTCTACAAAGTAATCACCTTGCTTGTGGGTTCACCATTCACTCTCTAGTTTGACAATATGTTACAGTTATGTGCTATAATTTTCATTTTAAGCTATACAACAGAATTGATATTACATTTAATGGATGAATGACTTCCATGTTACAATTAGAGTTATCCTAAGCAGTGAGAGGTGACAAATTATCTTTTAAAAGCAAAATTACAGGACACTCACAAAGAGCCAGCATTTAAAAGGCTTACCAACAAGGCATCCTTGAAATGAATATAGAGTATGCTTTACTAATCTCTACTAAGCTGTTTGAATTGAGGTTGTAGTTGCTTTTGAGAGAAGCTTTCTTTAGAAATCCTAATGTTCAGAGATCAAGAATGAAGAACTATTTCTGAGATGATAAAATAATTAAGATAGATTAGTAGTTACCACCCACTAATTTTTTAAACTTCAATTTAATATGAGATACTTATTAAAACTGTGTCTTTAATCCTGGTAAAGTTTAATTCCTTCTGACACTGACAAATTTTAAGGACAAATTTCTTTTCAAACGTAGTTTTGAAAATCATTCATTTTTCCAGTGGGTGGATTATTTTTCCTATAGATTTTACCAGACAAGAATTTTTACTGTCATTTTTAAAAATCTGCTTTTTAAGCTATTTCAGTTCATTCAACTTTTTTCTAAAGCAGATGCTGTTTTTCTTTCCCTTTCTGCTGCTGCTGACTATAAAACTAAATATTTCTGGCACTTGATTAATTAAATTGTAAATTGTAACCCAGACTACTTTGTTTTGTAACCAGACTTTTGTGCAAAACAGATGGGAAGACCTTAGTCATAGTCCCAAGTTTGAAATTTGGAAGACATTTTAGAGAAGAAGTTGGTCTTCTACAACAGATGAAAATTTCTGGAATGTTGAGTTTGTTGCAGTCCACTTGAGGTACCTCAGCAATGCTTTTGTCTCTTTGGGTTTGCTCTCAAGACCTTTGGGTTGTAGGACTTTTTAACATTGCCTCAACCAGTGTTTCCAGTGTATTTTTCCTGTATATCTTCAGTATTCTCCCTTAAAGCACAGCTCGTACAGAATCTGGCTTTCATTCTGCTCTGGACTTGACAACCTCGATGCTGACCTTTTGTATTGACTCCTCTGTCCCTTGGCTGCTGGCACATTTCTGGATCATCCGTGACTCTTCCTCTGGTGGAGGTCCCATCCCCGGCTCCCACTTCATATTGTATAGTATTGACTTACATGTCACCTCTCATATCATTCGTAATCGTCTGCCTGTTCCACTAATGCATCGTTCCTCACTTTAGGCCATCAGACTAACTTGGGATGCACTTTCATGGACTTCAGCTCTGACATAGTCACACTCTGTTGAAGGGAATGAGACCATGGTTTTACATTTCTAATAAACACCGCGAAGATTTCTTATGCATAGGGATATTTTAATATTGCTCACCAAAGTGAGTACTTAAAGACAGGGAGCAGTTCTTAACTGTGTTTTACTTCCAGCTGCTTCATGGCCATGAGGTGATTGGTAAGTAGTTGTCAAGTATGTACTAAACAACACGCGGAGGCCAGAACCGTCCCTGAGAGGTAATCATTTCTCTAGCCTGGTTGCTGTTAGCCCGTTTGTGCTGAGCACTGAGTTGAAGGTGTATGGCCTTGCTGCTCAGAAGGTGGCCCACGAACCGGCAATGTGAATGTCACCCAGAAAGGTGGAACTCAAGCTCCACTCTAAACCCGCTAAATCTGAACCCTCATTGTGACAAGAACCCTCATGATCTTTATGCTCTTGAAAGTTTGAAAAGCACTGGTGCAGAGGCCAGGGCTCCACAGCTTTCTTGGCATGTGGTGGGTAAGACGTTAGTCTGTTAGGAAAGGAGTGACTCTTTGATGAAAACAGGACACTTCGGTCATTAAAGGATCTGCTTTGAGAGGTTGTGGCCTTTGAGGGGAAAGCAGTGTGTAACATTGCAGTGTGTTTGGAGGAAGCATGTATAGATAAGTGCACTGCTAACTTTATGTTGGTATAGGTTGATACGGGGTACTTGGGAGAAATTTCCTTCCTTCTGTTCCTCCAGGATTTGCCATAGTGGACTATACATCTCATTCTCTTAATTATTGCACAGCGAGCCCAATAGCAACTGCAGGCTAAATAAGGTGATCTGAAATTTGAAAGTATAAAGTCAGTACCTTTGTGTAAAACCCAAACATTATTTAACTCTGTTGGAAATAGATTCAGGGGAACCTGAGACTTGGATATACAGATCTGAGACATTTTGGTTTAATATTAAAATATTTCTAATTTTTAAGTCCAATCTATGCCGTCATGAGTAAGTAATTAAAAATTGTTAATGACTTCCATAGGGTTTTCCTTTTAATTAAATCTACTTGCAAATGCTAAGTAAAAAAAAAAAAATGCTATCCAAAGCTTTCCATTTTCCTTCCTTTGAAAACTTTCCTCCCATTTTTTCCCATTCTTCTCTCTGCCAGGTGGACACGTGAAAGTCTCCTCTCTTTTGATTTCACTTTTTGCAGGTTGGGAGACTGATGGAGTTGTGGGAGAATAGAGAGCAGGAATAATGGCTTCAGTGGTGAGGGAATGAGTGGTCTGATGAACAGTGTAAATTGGTGTACTAGTTCAGAATGAGCAGTGAGAGCTGCAGTAATTCCTGTCACCCGCAGGCCCCTGGGCGGGTAGCTGGGGAGCCACACTGCGAGCCAATCACAGAACTTCAGGGTACTGAAGGCGTTAGGAGAGATGGTCAGGTGGTGATGCAGAAGAGACAGCACGGGCCTCAGGTTCCTGGAGCAGCAGCAGCACAGATGTGGCTGTGTGTTCGCCTGTCAGTCTCTGGCAGTCAGGGAGGCACAGCCTCAGCTCAGGGGTTTAGTTCTTAGTATGTCTGCTCCACATCCATGGTGATTGGCATCTGTGATGACAGGTCTGCTGACTCATCTCAGACAGATTGAATTTGTATGGATTGCATGCCTTTTGATGTGAATGTGAATGTTCTAATTATGGCTCTTTTGGTTTCAAAAAACAGTCACACACACTAGTTTATGATAAGTTTTTGTAATGATATATGGACATTTCTTAGAACCTGAGAGTAGGAAGACAGACATCGAGAAATGAAAGTAGGAAGGAGAAGGTTATCAGGACCCAAAGGAGTTATTCTCTAAGGATTTTCTTATTCACTGCTCTCAGTCTTGGTATGGGGGTGGCTGGGAGTGGCATCTATAGGCCTTCTCTATCACCTTCTCTTTTTTCTTTTCTTTGATTAGTTTTCATTGCTTACTGACCTTTCACATGGACTTCATCCTCAACATTGTCATGACTTAATAGAATCAACATCCACTGTTGACTGGCAGTGGTCTCTTGTGTTATGGAACGAGAGTACCAGTTTTCCTAAATTTATCTTTATGAACCAAGCCGTATCTCCTTGCTGCCTTGGAGAGGAGTGCATCCCTGGACAGTTGGGTGTGTTGAGTTTTAGGTAAGCCGTATGACGGGTAGATCTGCCTCCTGCAGAGACTGCAAATGAATCAGGTAGTGAGATAGGTGCATATTGTCTGTATATTACTCACAAATACTCACTCCATGTTTACCTCACCAACATTTGTACAACCCTGACACTTTTCAAGACACATGTGTTTGGATGTACAACCATGAGTAAAATATACCTTGGGAGAACTTATAATCCAGTACAGAGACAATACTGTAGTTAATTAACCGAGACAGTTTATTTTCTGTTTTAAAAATAGAGTCTATTTATGGTTGTATTTTATAGTACTATTGGATTTCATAATACTGTGTCTGGCTTCATTTTGTAAAGCCATGGTCTTTATGAAACTTCTCAAGAGCATATCTTACAGATTACTTTAGTTGAAAGTATTTTGTTTATAGTAATTATAATGGAGCAGTTATTTCTCAGCAAGCAAAGCTGATGGAGAATATTCGTAGACTGAGGTATATATACAAAGCCTAGTGGATTAGAAAACAGTTGAAGAATTAGGGCCATGTGCCTTCAAATGCTTGTCTGTTCATTTTTGAAGTTAAAGCTGATATTCGAATAGGCAGAAAATATGAGTGATGAAATCTTTGATCATCTTATTAGTAGATATCTTTAAAGTGTAAATTAGCTGCTAATTTAATTCACTGTAATGCTAAGTGAAATAATGTTTTTACTTAAAAACTTGTAATTTTGATAAAAATATGCAGATGCTTAACCACATGTAATCCATTTATTTTTGCCTTTTCACATAGTTCTTACATGACACAAATATAAGCATCAAAACATTTTTTTTCATTATTTTCAATTACATTAAAATAGCTAAAGAAAAACCAGAAATAGTATTACTGATATAGTTGTCTTTATATAACTAGGAATTTCAGAATGATACATATATTTTAAATGTGCTCCTGGATGATATAAATGTCTTAGTTTTTCAAGTGTCAATTACAGGAAATAAGTAACCACATGAAACTTTATTAGGAGTACTATATGAAAACAATGGGTACCCAAAATATTTAGAAACTATACTGTAGTTTTTTTGTGTGTGTACATTAAGAAAGGATTTGTGCTTGTTTTAAATATTTGCCTCTTGAGGTTACTTTCTTTGAGATTTCTTTGTCAGTATCTGCAAGAGGTGTATGTCAATATTGTCTTTACAGGATTTTTATAAAGGTCAAATGAGAATACAGTCAACTGTAGATTAATAGAGGTTAGGATTAATTATGGTAATTTATAATAATACACATTTTCAGTCTTAAAATTGTAAATTGCTGTGAGCCAACAAAAAAGATCCATCAATGAGATGGTGTTTCTTATTTGGAGTCACATGGTGATTAAAAAGGCACATTAGGTCCATTGCACAGGGAAATTCCTAGTGTTCTTGCTGGCCTATGATGTAGTTCTCATAGTCGTGGCCATGAAAAGTTTTTTGAATGTGATCTGTACAAATTTGAGTTTTAGGATGGTACTGGATGTTTTAAAATTTAGGTGTGATAAAGTGATCCAAACTAAAATGGGGAATCAAAGTGAGGGTGGCATATTGCTTCATATTCAAACAGAAATTGAAGTTATCAGTCAGAAAAAAGGAGGAGGCTGGGCCTTGTGGTGAGATCCGAAGTCACTGGGAGTCTGCCTACAAAAGGGACTGTGAGATGCCAGTGTCCTTCTCTTCCTTGCTTTCCATTCTTGGCGCATAAGGTGAAGAGCGTTGGTCCACTGTGCATTCCTGCCGTAGTGTGCCTTCCTCGCTGGAGGCGCATATCAGTGTAGCCCTCCAAAATTGTGAGCCAAACTAGTAAACTTTTCCTCTGTAAATCACTATTGGCACTAGTGACGCTCGACTGTAATAGTGATTTAAGGTTAAATTGGTAGTGAAGATAGTGATGGAGTATGAAGCTTGTTAGAGAAATAAAATTGGAAATGCCTTCAGGAGGCACACACTGAAAGTCTGTAAGACTTCGAGCAGGCATTCCAGAGACTGGAAGGACTCTTTTAAATGGGGGGCGGGGCTCTCCCAATTGTTGCCTGATAGGAAAATAGAATAAATTTTTACAGATCTGTCTAAAAATCTACACCTTCATTAAAATGTGAGCCCAATTGAACATGAATTTCAGTTGAGTATGGATTAGAGTCACTGATTTACAAATTCTGACCTCAATGTTATGACAAAATATTTAGAAATTACCTGGTGTCAAATTAATTTTTTCTCAGAATTCATTCTAATATTTAAAAACAAACATAAAAAGAAATTCGTTAAAGTTGAAAATTAGGCATATTTTAACAACCCCAGACTTCTGGCCATTTGTAGTAAAATATGTGGTCATTCGATATTCCTGAACTATTGTATTTGTATTATCTAACATTATTTGTTAATGCTTATAGAACTCTAACTGTGGATGAACTGTTAATGAAGTAATCATATAGTTTCACCACATTTAATAGTGATTTTATGTTAGTTGTGCTCCCTTCACTTTTTATCCACTTTATCTCCAGCTCATTAAGAACTGCCTCTGTATGCAGAGGCACTTCGAGAACTATAATAAACCACACTAATAAGTCAGTATTTTGCACTGTGGCTAGCACAAAAATATTCAGTGAATAAATGCTGCATTAAATATACCTTTGTGAGATAATCATTGGTGTTTATATCCTGAAACAAGATGCCCATTGATTTTAGTTATGCTCATATCAGTGGAAATTGACAAATCAAAAATATTTCTAACATTTTTTCTCAATTTTTATAAATCAAATATGTTGAAGTAAGCTTTTTGTGTGTTGACAAATAGTGGCTCTTATAGACTGAGATAATTAGTGAAAAGTTACCTTTTCTGCTTAGCTGGTCAAGACATTGTTCTATAAAGTGAAATTTTTCATAAGTTTATAATGACATCAAAATAAACTTCTAAAAATGTCTAATTTGTATCTTGGAACTAATTTATCTGGTCATAACTGGTTGAATAACATTTTAGCAGTGACAGCTTCTTGGATGACAGCGCTTTTGGATTACTTTGGCCACATTTCTATAATTTCTATAATTTAACTGAAAGCCAGGACTCGGAGATGCTCCTCAGAATGATCATGTTGGTTACCATGCCTGCTGTTCAAGTTTTTCCTTTCATAGAAGGCAGTACCATCAGGGTCTCAACTACACTGCCTGACTAGAGAGAAGAAATCTGAGGCATGCAGGTTGGTATATTCTCTCATCACCTGGACAGGTATTATAATCATTTTCACTTACCATTCCAAGAGAGTATTGGTTTTGGTCTTTGTTAACCAGGATGGGGAAATACCAAGATTTTTAAAATCTACAGATCACCACATTTACAAGGCATTAATTGTGTGGAGCTCCTTGCATAGTTCTTCTGAATATGGACAGGACACTATCCTGCTGCTCCCTGGTTACTTGGAAAGGGACAGAGGCTGTGGTATCTACATCCACCCTCTACCTCCTGCTATTTTGTTTGTCTGGAAATGGTGGGTCAAGCAGAGCCATAGACAACTAGCATTGAAAGGGGGAATTGTTGCACTAAAATTTGTTAATTGAAATATGATTTCTATTAATATATTTATTTTCACATTTTACCTATCTCTGGAAGGTGATTAGTTGATGTTCTATATATAATCATTTGGCCATTTCATAACATAGAAGGTATTTCCTAAGTCAACTGTCTTAATTTTCATGAAAGAATTGAGTTGTTTTTTTTTTTTTTTTTTTTTTTTTTTTTTGTGGGTACCGGGGGCTCGACCTCAGGACCTCGCGCGCCAGCAGGCGCCTGTGCCGCTGAGTGATATCACCGGCCCCTTTTTCATATGTGGGTTCCGGGAGTCGAACTTGGGCCCTTGCGCTTGCTGGGCAGGCGCTTAAGCCGCTGAGCCATCTCACCGGCCCCAAGAATTGAGTTTTTATAGATTTCATCTTTTCACTACAGCACTAACTTTTAGATGCTGTTGAATGAGTGTATTTTTATAACAAAGTAGAAGAGACTGGATTCAAGAGCACTCAGACCCTGATAATGATTTGGTTGATTTTATGTTTATTTAAAAAAGTATTAAAAATTAGAATGATATATTTATATGTAATTCATAAATTGCTATGGATCATTGAACATTTCTTTCAGCCATAATGTGTATATGTTGTGCCTTTTTGTAATTTGTGGAAAACATTTAGTTCGGTAATGTTTCTAAGTAAAGACATTCATCTATATATTTTCATGTTTGCAAAGGAAGAAAAGGAAGATTTCATCATCTGGGTTATTCGGTTTTCCATTCTCTATAGCACCAATCAGTAGGCAATATGCAATTTCTTGTCACTTTATATTTTGAAGAGTTTCTGTGTTTCATTTTTAGCTTACAGTACGTCAGGGCTTAGAGCTACTTTTCTTCATTTGTGGGGAATCAAAAGTAGTCTTTTGATTTTTAAATCAAGAATGGCTTGGAAGTCAGGGATGTATGAGGATAGTGTGACAAGTCGCTCACCAGAAGGGGCGTTGAGAGGGCAGTGGTAATTTGGAGAAGAGAGCAGGCACAGTGACAGTAAACAGGAGACTAGCTGGAAGGCTGGCATATTATGATCAACATGTTGGTCTAACCTAATTATTAATATGACTTGAGAGTAAATTCCAAATTTCTTCAGGCAAGAAATAGTGATTTGTTTCCCTATGTAAGTAATAAATGTGCTGATATTGAGTTCTTACATGCCTTCTGGGCACAAAACAAGAACATGAAAAATGTTGTTCTTCAAATTACTAACCTTATGGTGAATGCCTTTCCTTTATACTGGTGATTATTTCCCATTCTTGGTCAGAAACTCCTTATGTGCTATTTGCGTTGGATACCTTGGCATTTCTCTGATATTCCAAAGCACTTTTCATTATATGTTGCCATTCTTCTTAAAAAAGCAATAGCTGTAGTTGCTTTCATCAAGGAAACTTTGATTGGCAATCATTCATATTTCTCAAGTATTGTTGCTAATCAGAATCCCAACATTTAGCTTCTCTTCATCTCTTCTGCATTTTAGCTTGACTTTTCCTTAGAAGACACTGCCACATAATTAATATGATGTTTTAAAAAGTTGTTTCCCAATCTTATGGCTGATTCAGACTGAAATCTTTTATGGATTCCACACCCCACATGAAGCAATATTCACTAATGTATTCACAGCAAGAATGCACTTTAGAATTAGTAATTTGTACCATTCATTCAAGGTATTCCCTTCCTATTAAATTACTGCTTTCTTAGTCACTATAAATTTGCTTTTCACTGTTTTGGGTGACCTCTGTCATTAATGAATAGTTAAAAATGTCCTTCAGGGATTCCCTTCTGATTATCTACAACATTTGGGGTTGAATAATAGGTGTGCTGCATAACTTGGAAAGGTATCTCTTTGATATTCAGTTTATTAATGAAGCGACTTATTTATGAAGCGACTGTGGGGAAGTGGAGTAATAGGAAATACAAATTAGTAGAAACTACAGTCCTTGCTTTCAAGGAGTTCATGATCTTATTGTGGAGACAAGGTGTACTTCAAAGCCTATCTGTGTGTCTAAGAAGTGCATTGGCCACAGATGTTGTACAAGGAGGAAAAGAACACAAAGAATGTGTGAATTTCAGCATAAGAGGCAAGGTAATTACAGAGCACTAAGGCTGAGCTAGTCTGTTTACAATTATTAGAATTTGGGCCACCAGGCAGGACAGGAAGGAATGGGAATTGACCAAGTGCTGTGGCATCATGAATGGCAGAGTGTATATATTTAAGAAAATGAATCTTAATATTTTCAATCTCTTAACAGTAAATATGGTTAATAGTAAGAACTAAATCAGACATGAAGATGTTACTTTATTCATGTGCTATAGTCTATAGTTTGTTAGTTTTTATTTCCATTCTAATCATTACATTCATACTTTGGAACACCTTAAAATTTAAAAAATTGTCTCGGAACTATGATCAAGTCAAAGAACTGTTTTTTCCTTAATAGTACCATTTGTCTTAACAACCACTCACCATCTCCGGGATCTTAGAGTCAGTGAAATGTGCTTTCCTTACTTTATATGCTCCAGCAGTCAGGTATTAAACATGAGTAATTTGAGCCCTAAGAATATATTCTCCCAACGTTAGTGAACTGTTGCTTTCCTTTATTAGCATTGCTCTGTGAGACTTTCAAAGAAAATCCTAGAAAGTCAAGGAAATGTCCCTGTGGACAACTCTGTAGACTTGGAGAAGGTGTCAGTGATTTAAGGACAGTTTTAATGAGATCCTCACTAATGTCACAAAGCCACTGGCATTGAGGGTGTGACCGTAGTTGACAGACCACATCAGCACAGCAGAGAGCAGAGACAGACTGGCACGGTTGGAAGAAAACTGTCCTGCTGGCCAGGAAGCTAAGCAGCAAAGCAAGCATTGGCAGTTTGTGCTAACAGTGGCTTTTTTTTTTTTTTTTTTTTTGTGGGTACCGGGGGGTCGACCTCAGGACCTCGCACGCCAACAGGCACCCGTGCCTCTGAGCGATATCACCGGCCCCTTTTTCGTATGTGGGTTCCGGGAGTCGAACTCGGGCCCTCGCGCTTGCAAGGCAGGCGCTTACGCCGCTGAGCCATCTCACCGGCCCGCTAACAGTGGCTTTAAACCTAACCGAAAGACAGACTGTGGACAGTGCAAGGACCACAGACCATCCATCAGTGGTCTGCCATACATGTGCACCTAGGATGCTTTTACTGTCAGCAGTAGCTTCTCTCTGTGAAAGGGAAGAGATGTCCATATTTATTGTCATCCCCATGTTGATGATGATAAGTAAGGAATGAGTAACGCAATTTTAATGAGAATTCTGAAGGTGAAGAATTGGATCACTAACTGAGGATTCACTTAAAATGTATTTCCAGTCCAGCTTCATGCTCATCCTCATTCATCCCTGATCCACACATTTTCAAGATGGCAGCCCAGGAGATATAGTATGTTTTTGGGCGAGGGAATCAAGACCAATTGACTGTAGGAATTAAATCCTGGAGTTAGCATCTGTTTTTGTTATTTCATCATCGCCATCATGGCTACTGAGCATCCCCGGAGGAAACTGTCAGCCGTTTTCATCTGTCTGCCTCTCTCTGCGTTCCCTTTTAGTGGTAGTGGTTAAAACTCCACTGCCCTCATTAAGTCCCAGCCTCATCCGTGCCCTGTTGACTCCTACTTGATGATATTCCTAACTACCTTACAAGAAAAACAAAGACCTTGAGGCTTTAAACTTCCTCTGTTCCTCATCTTACAGTCTACAGAAGTTAGTAATTACGTTACTGAAGATTTAGAATTACTTCTCTCACCCAGGGCTCATTTTTCCACTTGTTTTTCCATCTCATGTTCTCTCTTAGCCCGTGACTTTTTAACTTTACTGCCCCCTGCCTGCTGTCTCTAGGCTCTGTGCTGCACCGACTCTTCTCAGTCCATAAACATCAGTGATCTGCCCTCTTACAACCCAATGGGAGTTGGAGGCATCAGAACTTCTAGATTTTTTCTGTGCAATCATTTCTCTGCAATTTCCTGAATCATCATCTTACTGAACCTCACTCATTTTGTCTGCTGCTCAGTATGCTGATCACTGAAACAATGAGTTTTGCAAAAGACAAAAAATCTATTATTGAGGCATCAGTGGTAAGGAGACAGGGCAAGCCTCAAATCCACCTCCTTGAAGACAGGATTTAGGGTTGTTTATGGGATAAACGGGGTGTGAAGCATGGGAAAGGTGATCGGAGTTAAGGAAAAGTAAAAGTAATTGATTGTCTGTGCGAGTGTAGCTGACCTTTTTGGCTCTTCTTAGGATACCTGTTCACAAGATGGTGATACTGGCATAATCCAGGGTGGGGTTTTAGCCCTTGAGGTTAAAAGGTCACCACCCATCAGACACCTTCCCTGGGCCAAATCAGAGGGTTGGTAGTTTGAACCAGTTTGAGCTAGACAAGGCTACCTGCAAATTCACAAAACACAAGTTAAACAGTTGTTACCTTAGTGATCATAGATTACAGGTGTTTGCTCTGGTAAACTAGGAGGGTGGTCTATTTATTGTTCAGCTAATTTATTTCTAAAATCAGTGATAAAGCAAGTTACTAGAGGCAAGAGGTTTTCCCTTCATTTCTATTCTCATTTCACCTCTTCATTTTGTAGTTCAGTTTTCTGTCCTTAAAATTCACCAAAACCCCTTTCACAATTTGAGGAGTTCCCAGAGGAATAAGGTAAGAGACCTTCTGCTTTGAAGCCAGAAGGTCATTAGGCCGGAATGGGAGATAGTCAGAGCTGATGGTGTTGAGAATGGTAGGGCAGCCTGTTGGTTTCGGTGTGTGTGTGTGGGGTTTCCATACCATTTGAATGGCGGTACTTAAGGACTCATAAAGACCTGGACTTACTCTTTAATGGGCTTCCAGTTCCTCAGAAATACTTTAAGCTATGTAAAGTAAAAATATTATCCAGAATTACTGAGTCACTTTTGAGCCAGTTATATAGGAAAAGTGGTGTCTGGTTTCTGAACACAGATAGGTCAAGTTATTTAGACAGTCATGATTTTTTATAAAGCCACCATAGCAAATATGTGAATTATCCCTGGGAAGTATCTATCCATTTATTTATGGTTTGTACTTATCTACAGTTTGGGAGCTTCAGAAGCTTCTTGGATAAATAACTGCAGTACAGTTTTGCTACTGTAGTGAATAGTGATGGAAGAGAAGGAAATTCAGAAGAGATTAAGGAAGAGAAGGGGTTCGGGACACCAAACATAATCAGTGACGTGAGATGTGGGAAGAGAAAACCTATGCGTGTTCCCGGGAGTAGGTTGACTGGGTTGTTTGCTGTTCAGCAATAAGTAAAAACATGACAGCAGATGCAGAACATGTATACATTTTAATTAGTATGTTTAGCTATAAAATGTAAAAGAGAAATTGGATATTTGTACCAATGACCTTGGCCCTATAAAGGATTTGTTACATTTTAAATATGCTGTAGACTTACGTAGTATATCCACTTGCATTTTTTTCCTTTTGTCTTCCTGAAGATCCTAGTAAATTGAACAGTAAAGTATTACTGTCATCCCTGTCTTAAAAATGATAAACTCATTTCAATGTGAGTTACATAAACCATTCAAGTAGATAGTATCTGAACCTGGATACGAATGGATGTTACCTTAATCCACCCCAGAGATCATTCTGCCTTATCAGCTGGCTTCCCTTTAAATTTGAGGCTACTTGATAACAAGTAGTCAAAAGAGAGGAACTTCTGAAGATCCTGAGAGAGGTGATGTTGGGGCAGGAAAGGCTGATAATGAAGAGAAGGTCCCTCAGTACACAGTCAGGAACAGGTTCTAGAATGTGGTGGTTGAGGGAGGGTATCATCTTTAAAGAGGAAGACAGTGTTGATTCTCTATTATTTCAGGACAGGTTGAATATAGGATCTAGGATTTGGAATGTGTTACCCAGAGTCTTGGTGGGAATGTGTGAGGTGGGGGCCTCATTCTGTTTAGTCCCTAGGTGAACAAAGCCTGACAAAAGCCTTTGGAGTATTCTCCTATGATAATGTGAAAGCGGACATTGGCCAGGAAGTTTTAGTTGGTCTTACATGGTCATAAATACCTTTTGTCATATTCAGATATGGTCCTTTTGTACCTGCTTTCTTCAGGGTTTTTATCATGAAGTGGTGTTGAATTTTGTCAAAAGCTTTTTATGATCATATGGCTTTTTACTTTGTTTCTCTTAATGTGATGTATTGCATTTATGGATTTACATATGTCAAACTATCCTTGCATCTCTGGCATGAAACCTACTTGATAATGATGTATGATCTTTTGATAATGTGCTGCAATTTTATTTGCTAATATCTTGTTGAGGATTTTTGCATCTATATTCATTAAGGAAATTGACTTACAGTTTTCTTTTTAAATTTTTTTTTTTTTGTATGTGGGTACCAGGAGTCAAAGTCAGGACCTTGCGCTTGCCTGGCAGGCGCTTATGCTGCTGAGCTATGTCACCAGCCCTAGTTTTCTTTTTCAGTTGGGTCTTCATCTGGTTTCGGGATCAGGGTGATACTGGCTTCTATAAATGAATTTGGGAGCACTCTATCCTTTTCAATTTCTTTGAAGAGCTTGAGCAGTATTGGTGATATAACATTCTTAAAGGTTTTGTGAAATTCAGCAGTGAATCCATCAGATCCTGGGCTCTTTTCATTTGGTAGATTCTTTATTTCTGTGAGAATTTCATCACTTGTTATTGGGTTGTTAAGCATATTTATGTCTTCTTGGGTTAGTTTGGTAGTTTGTATGTGTCAAGGAATCTGTCAGTTTCTTCAGAATTTGCTGATTTGTTGGCATATAATTCTTTGAAGTAGTTGCTATCTTCTGGATTTTGACAGTGTCTGTTATGATTTCACCTTTTTCATTTCTATTTGCATTGATGTGAGTCTTCTTTGTCTTTCTCTTTGTGAGTCTGGCTAGGCTTATTTATTTTATTTATTCTTTCAAAGAACTAGCTCTTTGATTCATTGATTTTTCTTAACTTTTTTTTTTCTTGTCTCCATTTCTTTGATTTCTATTCTCATCTTGTAATTTCCCTCCTTAATTCTGGTTTGGGGCTGGTTTGTTGTTATTTCTCAAGTATCTTAAGATTTTTCATAAGGTTATTTATTTGAACTTGCTCTGTTTTCCTAATGGGAGCATTGATCATGACGAGTTTTCCTCTTAGAACTGCTTTCATAGTGTCCCTGAGGTTTTCGTAAGTTGTATAGTCATTGTCATTAACTTCCAGAAATTTTTAAATTCCTTCTTTTATTTCTTCTGTGACCCATTGGTTGTTTGGAGTATGTTGTTGATTTTCCAGGAGCTTTTGCCTTTTCCATAATTTTTTCTGTTGTTGATTTTCTATTTTCATTGCACAGTGGTCTGATAGTGTGCATGGGGTAGTTTCAGTTCTTTCATATTACTTAAGAAGGCTTTGTGGACTAGTACCTGACCTATTTTGGAAAAAGTACCTTGTGCTGCTGAATAGAATGTATACTCTGTTATAGTAGGGTGGAATACTTTGAATGTATCTATGAAGTCCATATGTTCAAAGATGTGGTTCGGCTCTAATATTTCTTATTGGATTTTTGTTCAGTTGATTGATCTCTTAGTGAAAGTGGAGCCTTAAAAATCCCCTACTAAGATTGTGTTAGTGTTTATTTGATCTTTTAATTTCAACAGTTTTTGTTTTATGAAGATAGGTGCTCTAGTATTTGGTGCATATATGTTTATCAGTGTTACATCTTCTTGTTGGATTGTTCCCTTACCTAGTATGTAGTGACCTTCCTTGTCTCTTCTAATCAGTTTTAGCTTGAAGTTGACCATGACTGATCTTAGAATTGCTACCCCTGCTTGTTTTTGGAGGTGTGGTGCATGAAATATTGTTTTCCATATTTTATTTTTTAGTTTATGAATGTCTTTTTGGATTAGATGACTTTCTTGAATGCAACAGACTGATGGATTCTGTTTTTTGATCCAGTCTGCCAATCTGTATTATGTGTTTCTGACTCCTGTGTTTATTGATTCTTCCTTTTTATTGTTTTTTTTTTTGTACTGGGAATCGAGCTCAGGACCTTGCACTTGCCAGGCAGGTGCTGTGCCATTGAGCTATATCCCTGGCCCTTTCTTTTCATTTTTACAAACGTCATTATTTATTCTTTCATTGCTCTCTCCAGAGTTTTTCATATGTATATGTATGTGAACACATGCATATGTACACGGGCACACTGGCTATACCTTGGGTTTTTAAATGGTTAACTCTTATACCTTAGTTACAATTCTGTATAAGCAGATTTCCTTTACTGTTTCATTTTATCATATATAGCAAATCTAGTATATAGTTTTTCAAGGCTCAAAACAATGTTAGAACTAAAAATGGAAGAGTAATTCTTAGCTTTGTTTCTTAAGCTTCTGCATCCTACTACAGGCAATCTTGCAGGCAGATACATGGATTAGAAGAAGGTAGTGGGAAGCCCACTACCTTTTAGAAGAAAAAAATTGCAGTGACATTCTGAGGGGCTCTCATGTAAGAATAGGAGATGTAATCTTGTATTAAACAGGATGGAATATTTCAGTCTCAGCTGCCATTGAAGAATCTCCACATTTAGTTTCGGTTGCACACCCTTAGGGCATATATAAATGACAGTGATAAAGCTACCTTGTTACTGAGCTGGAGTGCACAACATCTTTTTGTCCATGCTATCTGTTGTATGGAGGATGGCAAATTCTTCTATGTTGTGATTTTTCTTTCTTTGAGATCATAGACGTCTGGAATGTATTGGAGCAAAATCAGTTTTTCCCAGATTTTAGTGACAATAAGAGAATGGAATTCTCTAATAAGAGAAATGGAATTCTAAGAGATCGGAAGTGTAGGAGAAGGCAGAGAAGTTGGTTGATGTGTTGGGAGATAGTTGGAGGGTGGAAGTTGATTACAATATTGTGCTTTGTAACCTTGACCATTTTTATTCCCTAGTGATGGAAAGCTACCCCTAGTTTCATTTTTGGGATATTTACCATTTCTTGTAGAATACTACTAATAAAGAATTGATGCTCTGGTTCTTACCCATTGAATGGTTGTTGTTCTGTGGTAAGGCTTTTACATTATTGTGGATTTCCAAAATTATTTTACATACTTTATCACGACTTACTCAGTTTATCTGTTCTAAGTCCAGTCAAAAAATTTATTAGTAGCTGCTATGTCATGCCCACGTCAGAAGTGAACCTGTGCCTGCATCTCCCAGTGACAACCTACATAAACGAAAATTCTTATCAGCCCTGCACCAGATGTGAACCACCACATGAGCAAACAGGCCCCCACTGGATCTATGATGGCCCCCAGATCAAGGGCATGACCTACGAACTCCAAGCTGGGTATACATCTTGCTTCCCCTTGGCACTGGACACCAGAAGCATGGACTGACCAACCAGCCTGATCTTGGACAAAGGCAGTGTCTGGGGAGTGGACACAGTGAGACCCTGCAAGTGTTGACATGAAGTCCAGCAGTTCACTTGAAGCCCTGTGCAGTGGCCTGCATCCAGCAGAGACTAAAGGGCTCATCGTGTTTCCTGTCTACCAAAGGGGTCAAGGACACACCTTGCCATGGACAGTACCTCAGTCTGTGGTGAATGAACAGACAGGCCTCTAGTGCAGAGAAGGCACCTCAGAAACCCGTAGGCCCCACAGCTTGGCAGAGAAAAAGGGAACAGCTGGATCCCAAGACTGCACATCTTGGAAAGAAACCACTCATTCAAAAATACAGAAGATTTTTTTTCTTTGACTCAATCTCTCTCTCCCTTTTTTGTTTTTTTTGTTTTTTTTTTTTTGTTTTTTTGAGACAGGGCTTCGCTATGTAGTTCAGGCTGGCCTTGAACTCACTATGTAGTCCAGGCTGGCCTCGAACTCACGGCAGTCCTCCTGCCTCTGCCTCCCAAGTGCTATGATTACAGGCGTGTGCCACCATGCACAAATCTCAATCTCTTTTTGATTTTTATATTTTTTATTTATTTTTCTTTCTTTCATTGGGTTGTTTGGGGGCCTAGGGTTTGTTTCTATCTTTTTTTGAATTTTTTTCTCTTTCAGTACATTTTCTCTCTTTTTTTCCACCTTTTCAACTTTTTTCTCTTTCTTTTTTCTTTTATTTCCTGTATTTTATTCTGTTTTTCTTTTTATTCTTTTTCTTGTTCATTCTTTACTGCATCTGTTCTCGAAAGCTATTAATTTCTTTTTACTTAATAGGCCCCCCCATCACATGTTTCCCTCTCTCTTAAATCCCATTGGTTAGTTTCTCAAATTTTGCTTTTTTTTGTTCCTTGGTTCCCTGTTTTCTCTACATTTACTAGTATAACTACTAAACATCATAAATCTTAGGTAGCTAGTTAATGCTATTGCTATTGAATAATGTTCTATTGTTAGTTGTTCCATTTACTGAATATTCAGTGTTGTCAATAGTACGTCAATATTTGGTTTATCTTCATGCTACTACAGTTATAGATCTCTTTTCTTGTTAAGGGCAGTATGTTATTGGTCCTTCAGGTTTGTCAGTACTCTGTATCTGATGCTGTAATTGATGCAGATTTCATTACCATAGCCAAAGCAACATAGCTGTTGCTACTAACTGATTTTCTTGCCATCCCAATATTCTCATTCCCTTGAAGTTAGCAACAATACTGCAGCCCATTGCTGGAACACGTTGTGCTGGCCAACTACACTGAAACCTACCATTGCAAGTAAATGGAGGTGGTTGGATTCTGGGCCAGAGGCAAACGCCAATAGTTAGCCTCACACAGAGACACCTTTGAAAAGCAGACATTGACTAGAGGTTTCCATACTAGAAGCAAACCTTTGCACTATAGTCAGCCTGCACACTTCAACACAAATAAACAATAGAAACATGAGAAGACAAGCCAAGAAAATGCCTAGAAAAAATTCTCAACTCTGATTCATGGGATATCAAAGGGGAGGAAACCAAAACCAGACAGCTGAATTATTCGAAATGATATCAGGGGTAATAACAAAACAGATCAATAAGGCATTTGGCAAATTCTCAGAAGATATAAGTAAACAGATAATGGGCCAACTAAAATGATTAACGAGTCTCCAGGAGATACTAATAAAAAGCTAGCAAAGCTAAACAAATGTAAAAATAAAATAAGATGTAAAATAAGAATGACATGCAAGAAAATTAGAGCCCATAAAAAGGCTCCAAATAGAAATCTGGGAGATTACAAATTCAATGAAAATTATGGGCATCAGGAATGACCAACATGAGAACAGCGTGTAAGAATTAGAAGACAGGGCCGGTGAGATGGCTCAGCGGCGTAAGCGCCTGCCTGGCAAGCGTGAGGTCCTGAGTTCAACTCCCGGTACCCACATACGAAAAAAGGGCTGGTGATATCTTTCAGCGGCACAGGAGCCTGCTGGCATGCAAGGTCCTGAGTTCAACCCCCGGTACCCACAAAAAAAAAAAAAGAAAAAAAAAACAGAATTAGAAGACAGGATTGTTGTCAGTGATGAGTTAATGAGAGATACCTTAAAAATAAGAGAACATGAAAAATGAACCCAACAGCTCCTAGGTGATACAAAGAAGACTAAGATTAATTACAGTTAGCGAAAAATCAGAAGACAGCACAAATGGCATACTGTTTACTGAAATAGCAGGAACCTTTGCAAATAAAGAAAAGAATTTAGCATACAGAAAAGTGAGGCATGTAGAATGCCAAATAGCCATGATCAGAAAAGAAGCTCCCCGTGACACATCCTAGTCAAAATCGAGGAAATCCAACACAAGAACAGAATCTTAAAAGTAATTAGAGAAAAATAATGAATCACTTATAATGGTAAACCATTAGAATTACAGCAGGCTTCGCAACACAAAATTTAAAGACACAGAGAGCCTGGAGTGAAGTATTTCAAGCCCTGAAAAACAAACAAACAAAAAACCAACAGAAACCAAATTCTAACCCAGGCTGATATATCTTGCAATAATATCTTTTAAAATTGATGGGAAAATGATATTTTTATGATAAAGAGCATCCAAAGAAATTCATGACCACCAAACCAGCGCTGCAAAAATTTCTGAAGGATATCCTAGAGACAATGAAACTATCAGTGACAAAAGGCCTAATATAATGAATGTGTCAGGTAGGGTGAGCAGTTAAGTAAAAGGGAAAAATAAGGAATCAGCAACAGGAAAATAAGGCAATGACAGAAATAAGCCAGTAACTTTCAGTAAAACTCAAAGTGAATGCCTAAATTTGCCAGTCAAAAGACACACATTTAAAGAATGGATCAAGAAACAAAATCCAATGTTATGCAGTATAAAAGAAACACATTTAACCCAAAAAGAAACTCATAGACTCAAAATCAAAGGATGGAAATCAATATTCCATTCAGTGGCAATCTGAATAAAAGCAGGTGTAGGTGTAATTATTCTGTATTCAGATAAAATGGACTTCAAACCAAAATTGATCAAAAGAGGAAAAGAGGGTCGCTACATACTGGTTAAGTGAAAAATCCTGCAGGAAGACGTAACAATTATTAATATATATGTCCTGAGCAGTGGTGCCCCCAACTTCATAAAACAAGTACTGCTGGATATAAAAGTCCAAATATAAACACAGTTATAGAGGAGGACCTCAATACCCCACTACCACAAATAGACAGATCAACTAGAAAAAACATCAACAGAAAAATATCAGAATTGAAAAAAAACATTAAACAAACAGACTTAGTAGATATCCACAGAGTGTTTCACCCAACAACAGAATACACATTCTTCTGAGCATCACATGGAGCTTTCTCCAAGATAGACCACATACTAACAAATAAAACAAGCTTTAGTAAATTAACAGAATTGAATTATTCCATGCATAGTATTAGATCATAGGTGAATGAAACTAGAAATCAACAACAAAAGAAAACACAGAGATTATGTAAATGCATGGACACTGAACAATACTCTCAAAAAAAAAATGAGTTACAGAAAAAAATGAAGGAAAAAAAAAAGTTTCTAGAACTAAACAGTAATGCTGGTACAACACACCAGAACTTACGGGAAACCAGGAAATTAGGCCTTAGAAGCAAGTGTGTAGCTATGAATGCCCACATCGCAAAAACTGAGCAAGCCCAAATAACCTGATGATGCACCTCAAGGTCCTAGAAAAAACAAGAGCAATCCAAACCCAAATCCAGTATAAGGAAGGAAATTATAAAGATCAGAGCAGAAACCAAAATAGTGAAAAATTAAATGCCCCCCCCAAAACAACTACAAAGAATCAATGAATTGAAGAGTTGATTCCTCAAATGAAGAAGTAAAAGACAAACTCTTAGTCAGTTTAACCAAAAAAAGGAGAGAGAAGACCTGAATTAATCCAATTAGAAATGAAAAAGATAAAATCACAGTGGACACTACTGAAATAGAAAATATTATTGAAATTACTTCACAAACGTGTACACCAATAAATTTTAGAATTCAGACAAAGTGGATAGATTCCTAGATACATATGAATTACCAAAACTGAACCAAGAAGATTTAAAACTCCCTAGTAAACAAATAACAGGCAATGAAATTTAAGTAGTAGTAAAAACCTGCCAAGTAAGAAAAGCCCAGTTCACTTGGATTCACTGCTGAGTTCTACAAAAGATTTTATAACAATATACCTCAAGCTCTTTAATAAAATTAAAAGGGAGAGAGTACTCTCAAAGTCATTCTTGAAAGTTAGCATTATCCTGATTTTAAAACCAGACAAAGATCTAACCAAAAAAAGAGAACTACAGACCAGTCTCTTTAATAAATAAAAATGCAAAAGTCCTCAACAAGATACTGGCAAACAGAATGAACAAATCATCAAAAAGATCATAATCATTACCAAGTAGGCTTCATCTCAGGGATGCAAGGATGGTTCAACAGGTGCAAATCAGTAAATGTAACACATCACATTAACAGAAACAAGGACACAAATCACATGACCATCTCATTAGCTGCAGAAAAAGCCTTTGACAAAATCTAACATCCTTTTATGGTAAAAACACTGAAGAAAGCAGGTATAGAAGGATCTCCTTAATCTATAAAAGCCATTTATGAGAAACTACTGTCAACATCATGTTTAATGGGGAAGAACTCAAAGCTTTCCTTCTAAAATCTGGAACAAGTCAATCATGTACATTATCACCACTCCTGTTCAACATACTCTTTGAAACATTAACCAGAGCAGTTAGATAAGAGAAAGAAAGAAATGAGGTACATACAGGAAAGGAAGAAGTCAAAATATCACTATTTGCAAATGACACAGACTTCTACATACAGAAACTAAAAAAAATTTACCAGAAGATTTGTAGAACTAATAACCAAATTCAGTAATGTAGCAGGATACAAAATCAACATGCAAAAATCAGTGTTCCTGTACACCATTAATGAATTCACTGGAAAAGAAATTAGGAAAAAATACAATTCACAATAGCACCAAGAATAATTAAATACTTAGGAATTAATGTAAGGATGCAGAAGACCTCTACAACAAGAACTACAGTACTCTGAA
This sequence comes from Erethizon dorsatum, assembly GCA_028451465.1. Classification (NCBI taxonomy): domain Eukaryota; kingdom Metazoa; phylum Chordata; class Mammalia; order Rodentia; family Erethizontidae; genus Erethizon; species Erethizon dorsatum. Next base: position 31,074,832 of record CM051835.1, on the reverse strand, counting down.
AAAGGACATCATAGAGGGCATCTGAAAAGGAAAAGATATCCTCTGTTCCTGGATAGGGAGAACCAGTATAGTCAAAATGGTCATACTTCCAAAACTGATACACAGATTTAACAGAATCTCAATCAAAATACCAACAGCATTTTTCAGAGAACTGGAGAAAACCATCCTAAAATTTATATGAAACCAGAAGAAACCTGGAATAGCAAAAACAATCTTAGGTAACAAGATCAAAGCAGTAGGCATCACAGTCCTTGCTTGAAGTTACATTACAAGGCTACAGTGATTAAAACACCATGGTACAAACACAAAAACAGACATCAGGATCAATGAAACAGAGTAGAGGATCCAGAAACAACCCTAAGTACATTCAGCTATTTGATCTTTGACAAAGGGGCCATAAACATACATTGGAGGAAAGATAGCCTCTTTAATGAATGATGTGGAGAAAACTGGCTATCCACATGCAGAAGGTTGACCTGTATCTCTTACCATGTACTAAACTAAAATTCAAGTGGTTCAGAGAACTAAATGTTAAAACAGAAACATCCTGCTGGAAGATAAAGTAGGTGAAGCTCTTGCAGTCATAGGCATAGGCACGGACTCTCTGAACAGAACCTGGTTGAACAGGAAATAGTACTAAGAATCAGCAAATGGAATCATGTCAAGAAGCTTCTGCATAACCATAAAATAATGAAAAAAACCAAACCAAACCTCCACAGAGTGAAAAGACAAACTACAAAAAGGGAGAAAGTTTTTGCCAGCTATTCCTCTGACAGAAGACTAAAATCTAGAATATATAAAAGATCTAAAACTATTAGACCCCCCCCAAAAAAAGACCCAGTCAAAAATGGGCATATGAAATAGACACTTCACAGAGGAAGAAGTCCAAGTGGCCAATAAAACATGAGGAAATGTTCAACATCACTGGCCATTAGAGAAATGCAAATTAAAACAACACTGAGATTCCATTTTACCCCAGAAAGAATGACTGTCATCAAGAAATCAAATAATAGGGCCGGTGAGATAGCTCAGCGGCATAAGTGCCTGCCTGGCAAGCGCGAGGTCCTGAGTTCGACTCCCGGTACCTGCATAAAAAAAAAAAAAGAAATCAAATAATAACAAATGTTGGCAAGGCTACATGGAAAAAGAAACCCTTCTGCATTGTTGGTGGGATTGTAAACTAGTACAACCACTATGGAAATCAGTATAGAGATTCCTCAAAAAACTAAATTTAGAAATTCCATTTGATCTAGCTATTCCCCTTCTAGATATGTTCCCAAAAGAGTTAAAAGACATCAAATTGCAGTCATACATGCATGCCCATAAATAACAGCAAAATTCATAATAGCTAAATCTTGGAAGCAGCCTCTATGTGCATTGCAGATGAATGCATAAAGAAAATTAGTGTATGTGTATACAATGGGATACTACTCTGCCATAAAGAAAGAGAAACTTGAGTCGTTTATAGAAAAATGGATGCACCTGAGACCATAATGTGAAGTGAAATAAGTCAGACACACAAGCCTAAATATCACAGTGTTTCTTTTATATGAGAAACACAGAATACTGTATAAAGAGCAAAGTAAAAGTTAGATAATAAGTAGGTTGGTGGATCTTTCTTACATATGAAAGATTTGGAAGGTGAGGGGAGGGAAAATGGGAAAGGGGATTAAAATCATCAAGATTGTTACATACATGCTCCAACTCTGCACAAGGGATGAAAACATTATATGGTGCAAACATGGATTAATAAAGTAATGAAAACAAAAGTTTTGGCTGGTAATCTTGCAATAACCTGTGTTCCTTCATTTTTTTTTTTATCAATGTTGGTGATTAAAATGAAAATAAATTTGGATTACATTTTATTAACAAAAAACTGTTCCTGCTATAAATTATGAATTAGTGATAGAAGCTTTATTTGTAAATTGTTAGTTGTTAATTTTTGCCACAGCTGGACTTAGATTACTTACAACAATCTAGATCCATTTAGGATTTTATCTGTCGTTAGTAAACAACAGTGCGAGATCACTTCTCTAGATTAGTTCAATAGAAAACTATAGGGCAGAAGTTCTTTTTGGTTTTCACATGATTGTATAATTCATGTGCCTGACAAGATCTGCACTATTAAATTAAAGACATAGTACAATATCATTCAACAAGAGGTACTTCATATTTATGTAATATTTTATTGTAATTAATGCTATAAGCTACTACAGTCAAGCACACTAGTACACAGGTAGTGACAGTGTTTTGAGTTACCTGAGCTTATGTAAACACCCTAAAAACAACAAAGATAGTTCAGTGAAATAATTATGTAGAAATTGGATCATTTACTTAAGTACCATCTTAAAATATGTCTAAAGAATATCTTACATTAGAACTTCTAGCCTAGGTACCCTTTATCTTTGATATGAATAGAGACAAAGACTGGCAGATATATTGGAAAAAGCATGTGTAGTGTATTCTGTGTAATAAAGTTATGTTTCTGTGCTATAGTTTCCTGCCTCATTAATTTATTATTTTGTTCTTTTGTATAAGATTACAACAGCAATTCACAAAAGGAGAAAATAAGGATCCTTGCCTGTTTTCTTAGAGACTGTTCTAGATTAAGGAATTTGTACAGAAACCTGATAACACATTTAGTTTAGGTAAAACTCTGGTTTAGTCTAATTCTACAGATTATATTTACCTTAAGGTTTGATATTGGGACTAGGTGGATATTGGTATTTAGAAGTTCATCTTCACAAACCTGAATAAGGTTTGTTGTGAGGGAAGCATTTTGGAAAAATATGTCTGATGTGACTCAGATTTTTTCAATATAAAACCACTTAATTTCCACATTAGAAACAGGAGCCAGCTGGAGAGCACTAGCATGAGTGAAATTTTTTTTTTTTTTTGTGGGTACCGGGGGGACGACCTCAGGACCTTGCGCGCCAGCAGGCGCCCGTGCCACTGAGCGATATCACCAGCCCCTTTTTCGTATGTGGGTTCCGGGAGTCGAACTCGGGCCTTCGCGCTTGCAAGGCAGGCGCTTAAGCCGCTGAGCCGTCTCACCGGCCCGCATGAGTGAAATTTTGAACATAACAACAACAAAAAAGATCGTAACAGGGTCTGCATGTTGAACAACTAAAAAACATTGAATAAGTAGCTGTGACCGTTAATTGTGGTGTCAACTTGAATAAGAAATACCTAGCAGATTAGTTTAGCACAGTTCTGGGTGTGTCTAGATGATGGACTTCCTGAAGAAAGAAGACCCACCCTGGGTGTGGGTGGCACCAACCAATAGGCTTGTAGCCTGGGTAGAATAAAAAGGGAAAGAAGAAGGAAGACTCCTTTTTTGCTTCTTTGGAGGAGCTCCAGTCTTTGCCATTGCTTTTGCACATCTGTCTCCAGGCTTCCAGTGCACTCTTCAGCTTTCTGATAGGGGCTTGTATGGGACTCTGCAGTGAGCTCCAGGTCTTCAACTTTTGACTGGATCCTCCAGCTCTCCAGCACACAGGGGGCCCTTTTATATTCTTCTACCCCAAATCTGCAGGTGCCCATTATAATCTAGCTCTAGCACCCACTGTAAAATACATGTATATATACATTATATATATAATTATTATTATATTAAATCTGTTCCTCTAGTGAATCCTAACTGATACAGTAGCTTCATACATAGTTGTATATGATACCACTAATAATGTAGAATAGAAAAGAAACATGAAATACTTAGGGATAAACTTGGCAAAGTGTGTGAAACATTTGTATATTGCAAATTATACAATATTGCGGAAAGAAATGAAAAATACTGTCCTAAATAAGAGGGCAATAAAAACAATAAAAAATGTTGGTTTTGTGTATTAAAAAACTGTTAAAATGTATCCTCAAATTTACTATATATTTAATGAAATCCCAAGAAAAGTAAACAGACTTTTTTCATAGAAAACAATAAGCCGATTCTCAAACGTATGCAAATATAAGGAATCTAGAATACTGAAGCATTTTTGGACAAAAAGCAAAAGAAACGAAAAAACAGAGTACTTACAGAATGTGATTTCAATACTGCCAGTAAAGCTACTTAAGTAAAAACACTATGCTATGCATATTAGAAAAGAAAAATAGATTAATGATACTAAAAACAAGAAGAGTCCCTCTATCTAAAAATTTCTTTGAAATGGGGCACAGACCTATACAATTTCTAGAAAAAAGCATTGGAGAAATTTTTCTTTGCTAATTTACATTAAGCAAATATTTCAAACATACAATATCTGAACTATAAAAGCAAATAATAAAAGGATAAATGGAAAGCCACAGTCTAGAAGAAATAGGTGTAAAATGTATATTTGGTAAAGGACTAGTAACTAACATATACAAATAACTTTTACAATTTAATGTAAGGAGTTTCCTTATTGAAAAGATGAGTAAAATATATAGACATTTCACCAAGTATGATATATGGGTCGTCCATTAGTATATGAAAAGGTGAGCAATATCTGAAGTCGTCAGAGAAAATCAAATAAAAATTACAATTTTACCTGTATACTATTGAAATAGGTAACACTCGAAGTACTAAAAATAACAAGGGTTAGCAAATGTATAGAACACTGGTGGTGAACCTATGACATGCATGTTGTTTTTCTTTTATGAAAAAAGATGTTAATGTGTGAGTTGTTTCTTCTAAACCAAAGCCTCAGTCTTCAGGTTTAATTGCAGTGTCGGCACTTTGCAATAAGCAAGTGGGTTTTGGGTTGCAGTTTGGGCACTCTTCTCTTAAAGGTTCACCATCACTGGACTAGAACAACTGGACCTCTTACACATTGCTGAGCAATTCAGAAATCAGAATGGTAGGATCGTTTTGAAAAATCTTGACATTTTCTTGAGTTAAACCTGTGTTTACTCAATCATTTCACTAGGTATTTACCAATAGCCGATAAAACATATGGTCACACAAATACAGGTATGTATTGTAGCAGTTTTATTTATTATAGCCCCAAACTAGAAACAACCCCAATGTCAATCAGCTGGTGAAAAAATGAACAACTTATGCTGTACGCTGTGTATATTTGTAATAACTCAAAGTTTAACATTGAAATGCATGAATTTTATTATATATAAACTAGTCTTCATTAAAGCTGTTTTAAAACAAGACCATAAACCAGGTATGGTGGTGCACACCTGTAATCCCAGCACTTGGGAGACTGGAAACAGGATAATTGCCGGGGATTTGAGGCCAGCCTGGGCTACATACAAACATTAAGGCCAGTGTGAACTACGTAGCAAGACCCTGTCTCAAAAATGCAGTACTGTACAGTACAATGCAATGCAATACAAGGCCACAATGGTATTGAGGGGAAGGGGTTTTTAAAAAATGGGTGATCAGGGCCGGTGAGATGGCTCAGCGGCATAAGCGCCTGCCTTGCAAGCGCGAGGGCCCGAGTTCGACTCCCGGATCCCACATATGAAAAAGGGGCCGGTGATATCGCTCAGCGGCACAGGCGCCTGCTGGCGCGCGAGGTCCTGAGATCGACCCCCCGGTACCCACAAAAAAAAAAAATAAAAAAAAATAAAAAATGGGTGATCAGAAAAAATAAAGGAAATATTCAGCAGTCTGCTGATAAATTTAGGAGGAATTACAGGATTTACAAGGATTAAATCCTAAAGTAGTAATAGAATCAATCAAGAATCACCAGTGACTAATAAAACTATTTGGAGAGATTTTTGGAGAATGTGATATTTCCAAAGATTATGCTAGATATTATTGACTACTTTTATTGGGTAAAATGCACCTTTCCTATAGTTCCCACGTCTGCTATCAAAGGTCACATTACCAACAGTGGATGACCTGACCCTAACATGCACTTCCTGCTGTGTGCCCCTATAAAATGTAGTTTCAAATTCAAATTGTTTAACTTGAAGTTAGACCAAATTAAAATAAAAATCTAATTTTTAATTTATGGAAATACCGGGGATAGAAGAACAAATTTAATGACACTATAAATGAATGATTGGTTAAATTTGGAAAGTGGGAGATACTTTGAGACAGTTGTACTGGACTCTTTAAAAAAAAAAAAGTTATGTCAGAATGAAAAAGAAAAAAATTATATATATATATAAGATAAGATGGAAACACTACTAATTTTGCTTAGTTCATTGAGAAGGAAGGTTTGTGCTAATATTGTTTGGACAATTGAATGCTGCTATCTTGTACCCTGAGTAACTAATTTAAAGGTAACAATATGTAATGTATTAACCATTGTTACCCTCCTATTATGTTGTTTTGAAATTCTATTTTTTCTCTTTAAAATAAAAATTAAAAAAGTTATATCAGTAGACAAACAAAAAAATGTTGATGAACTGTTCTAGATTTAGAGTCTGAAAATTTTTACCAGAAGCAACATGGGAAAATTCACTAGATTAAGGTGGGAGGTATAGTTAGAAAAGACATTAGGGAAAATTAGGATATATAGAAGAATTTGAAAATATCATACAAAGTAGGATTTTGTTAATTTTTTGGTTTGGGTATTGTATTTATGAACAGACCATTCTTATTCTTTGGACAAGCCTAGTGTAGTATAAGGTTTTCTGCAACTTACTTTGTTTTGGAAGTAGAAGAGTAATTCCGATCCACACATACAGCATTTGTGGCAGAATGTTTACTTTTAAATGTAGGTGAAAGTTATGTGTACATTCATTTTTTATGCCCTTAAAAAAATAAAACAAATACCCCTCTGGGAAAGATAGATCTGAAAATTACAGTAAACCAAAATACTCTGGAACTTTTAGTTTTTAAATGATATGACCATTTAAGAAGTTACATTCCTTTTGAACATAGAATTCTTAGTTACAAAGAATTTTGTTACTACGTGGGGGGGATATCGGAGTATTACAATTTTTTGTCAGAAACTAAAGATTAACTGATTTTTATATTAAGATTAAAAAGAAAGTGCAGCTAGTTGAAGCACAGAATTAAAACTTTAAATCTTGGGCCGGTGAGATGGCTCAGCCTGGCAAGCGTGAGGGCCTGAGTTCGACTCCTGGATCCCACATACAATAAAAGGGCCGGTGATATCGCTCAGCGGCACAGGCGCCTGCTGGCGCGCGAGGTCCTGAGGTCGACCCCCGGTACCCACAAAAAAAAAAAAAAAAAAATCTTTAAATCTCATTTTTATATGGAATTGATGAAATTAGAGTCAAAGGCTAGTATATTCAATTAATATTGTTGCGTAACAAATTACTACAAACTTAGCTTATTAAAAGCAAGGCCAGTTTCTTAGTTCTAGTTCTGGAAGTCAGCAATCTGGGCAGACTGAGCAGGACTGTCTGAGTAGGGTCTCCCAAGGCCAACAGTGTGGTACAGGCAGGCTGTGTCTCTGGGACACTCTGTTAGCGGAGTGCAAGTTTAGTACAGGGGCCCATCTGAGGTCCCATACCTTTGCTGGCTGTTAACCAGGGGTTACCTGCTGTTCCTAGAGGGTGTCCAGATGTCATACTTCCCCTCCCTCCTTGAGAAAATCAGCAGCAGCAATTTTTTTTTTACACTTTATATCTCTCTGACTTCCTGTTCTGCTACCACTAGGAGAAAAGTTTTTAAAGTGCTGATATAATTATATTAGGTTTATCAAGAAATCTCTTTATTTTAAGGTCAACTCTATCATACAACATGAAATAATTATGGGAATGATAGCATGTATGCGCAGGTCCCACCTACCTACACAAGAAGGGGGAATTATACAAGAATAATCATCATTGGAGATTATACTTAGAATTCTGTCTAAGAATTCTTACTTTGATTCCTTGTAGACAAAATATTTCTTTTTTTTTTTTTTTTTTTTTTTTTTTTTTTTTTTTTTGTGGGTACCGGGGGGACGACCTCAGGACCTCGCGCGCCAACAGGCACCCGTGCCACTGAGCGATATCACCGGCCCCTTTTTCGTATGTGGGTTCCGGGAGTCGAACTCCGGCCTTCGCGCTTGCAAGGCAGGCGCTTACGCCACTGAGCCATCTCACCGGCCCAGACAAAATATTTCTTTTTCAAAATATTTCTTTGTAGAAATATCACTTCTGTTATATCTGCTTTTATTCTTTATAATAATATAAAAAGATATTTTGATTGAAAAAATTTCTATTTTTAACACTATTTAAGAGGACTATTTAAGAGATACTTACCTTATTTATTTTCACATTGCTCTGTATTAAATCAAATCCAGGCATAACTTTACTCCTAGCAAGCTTCAGTTATCTATTCCTGTTAACAACCAGCTCAACCATAGTAATGCAAATCAAAGATCATTTTATTATACTTCCGGATTCTGTAGTTCAGGAAATGAGGCAGAGCACCATAGGCTACCTTATATCTGCCTCACGATGTTGGGGACCTCAGCTAGGAAGACATCAGCCTTCAGGGGTGACTCCAAAGGCTGAGAGTGAAAATTCTCTGGAAGATTCTTAGTCCTCACATCTGTCTCTGGGCTGCCATGACTAAAAGACTCAGCCGACTGTGTTAGCCATCTTGTCTGCATGCAGCCACTCCACGTGTCTTGGGCTTCCTCAAAGCGTGGTGCCCTCACGTTACTCAGATTTCATACATGTCAGCCCAAAGCTCCCAGTGCAAGTGAAATGTTAATATAAAAATCTTACATCACTTTTTTTTTTTTTTTTTTTTTTTTTGTGGGTACTGGGGGTCGACCTCAGGACCTCACACGCCAACAGGCACCCGTGCCGCTGAGCGATATCACTGGCCCCTTTTTCGTATGTGGGTTCCGGGAGTCGAACTCGGGCCCTCGCACTTGCAAGGCAGGCGCTTACACCGCTGAGCCATCTCACCGGCCCTTACATCACATTTTAAATGGAACATGTCCCAACATTATTTCCCAAGTTTGATAGTTGACATTTTATAGAACTTTCTTAAAATGTGTGCAGATGTTCTAAGTTATGGTTTCATCTAGAGCAAAAAAGGAATGATGACTTTTAAATCATAAAATTGGGACTCTTGGATGGGTGGGAAAATATAACATACATATATATTATTCATAGCTAAGTAGCATTTTGCTTCATTTCAAAATAATTGGCATCAATTTGAATAATGCATAGTTTTTTAACTCTAAGAAGATTGCAGCATAATTAAATATAGCAGGTTATGCTATGTTCCTCTATCATCATTAATGAACTGGTAAGAGTTTTGTAGAGAAGCTAACAACTTTTGAAAGTAAGAGGAAAGAAATATTGAGGTAATGATAGAAAGGAGAAATGACCCAGTTAGTTTTATAAAATCAAATTATATTTGCCCTATTCTTGCCTTTTTCATGGAAAAGAAAGTTTTGTTATGTTACCTAACGTGAGATCTGATGAAGCCCAGTCCTTTCTCTTGTGATGTACCTGAGAAAATTACAATCTCAAGCCAATGAGAATGTTGCAGCAGCCTCCTCCAACACTGATGCTCTTAGATCCTAGTTTAGTATTTCCTTAGGTTTTTAGTGTTTTGGTTAAATTTGGAGCCCCATATTATTCTCCTAGTACCTTTAGTTTTTAAGATAATGTTTATTCTTATTAATCTGAGAGGAAAAGTCTTACCTAATCTCTTGGTTGCCCTTCCATTTCAGCCGCAATCATAGAAAATGTCGCCTCCGTGTCATATTTTGCTTGTCGTTCCTCTGCTGTCACTGTAGCTTTTCCCTAGGGTCCTGGCAGCCGGTGTCCTGCAAAGTCAATTTAGGGTGCTGTCCTGGTAGTGATATAAGCCATCTAGCTTCCCACTCATTGTGGCTTTTCTGACTCATTCCATGTTTGGCTCCCCTTTTCCAAAGGTTCAGCAGACCTGCAGACTATAAAAATAGGAATAACTGATGCTGCATTTGAAACCCAAAGTTTCGGTCCAGTGCCCAGGCCAAGCACATCAGTCTTCCCTGGGAACCTGTTACAAATGCACATTCGTAGGCCTTGTCCTAGTCCCGCTTAATGAGCAGCCCTGGGCTGGAGTCCAACAGCTATGCTTTGCAGGCCATGCAGGGGAGACTGATGAATGTAAAGCTTAAGAAACACTGTCTTTTTAGTCTTGGTCATGGCACTGAAAATAAATTGTACCTTCCTTTGCACAAGTATTATTTTTCTTACATAAGCTAACCATATATATATATATATATATATATATATATATATATGCACACACATATATATCTTAGTTATGCATTATTATTTAGATATATGTAAATGTCCATAGATATATCTTTTGGGTTTGTAAATTAATGTAAAAAAAGGGAATTTGCTGTTTCTGCCATTGTCCCTACCAGATTTTGAGATGAAATGAAGAAACCCACATAATGATGAGCACAGAGTAGACTGGGTGAGACTCTGTGGGGCTGGAGACTGACAGTCAAGGTGGGGGAAGGGAGGAGGAAGTGGTCAGCTGAGGGCCCTGGAACCCAGCCAGGAGCACCATCCAGGCAGCCGAGTGGGAAGAGAGTAAACGCTGATGCTCTGTTGTGTGGTTTAATCGGGGCTGTCCCCTCCAGGGGTACAGGGACCACAGCTGAGTCCTTCAGCCAGTGCTGTTGCTTTTAGCCTATGCACTGCTACAGTGAGATAAGATGACTTTTTAGTGATTTCTCACTTACCACAAACTTGGTTTGCGTTGTCACCAACCTGATTATAAAAGTGTATTCTACTTATTATGGCCCTATAATGTATAATAATGTTAAATAGGGAGAATACGGTTGCATTACTATTGCTAGATTAAATATAGAGATGGTGTTTTTATAAAAAGAGCCATCAGTTGCTTTCTCCAGGAACATTATATTATTATTTGAACAAGTAAAGGATTTCATTTACATTGTTTCCACTTACAAAGCCTTTTCTCAGATCTTGTGCTGTCTGATGTCCATGCTGCTTGTTTTCAGTATCTTGGGAAGCAGCATGGCTTTGGGTAAGTTAAACTTATTTCTAAATTATTGACTTTTTTGGGGGATAAAAATTAAGTTACTCATAGTTTCAATATTGTCTTAAGGTGTTATTTTTAGTGGGTACATGTACTGTAATAAGTAACCACTATTGGCTTGTGGATGAATATTGGCACTTTTACTTTAAGATTTTCCCAAGAGGTATTTCTGTTAGGAAGAGACTTAGAAAGATGATTCTTGCTACTTCTCCAGTTTGATTTTTTGCATTATTTTTCTGTAGTAAAATGTCGATCTCCTTTTTAAAAATTCTTAACTGCATATGGATTTGTAAAGTTGATTTTTATTTTATAGTACTTTATTCCAGTTAATTTCAAATGAGAAGGATCTAAACTAGGATAAAGTATATTTACATATCTTGAAAAATGATCTGTTATAAACCTGGATGTAACTGGCATTTTCTGGCAAGGTTTCTCACATGCACATGGAAGGACAGAGAATTTGTTGTATTCCTTTACTGGTAGTGTAAAAATGGCACTAATTGGGCCGGTGATATAGCTCAGTGGCATAAGTGCCTGCCTGGCAGGCGCGGGGTCCTGAGTTCGGTTCCTGGTACCCATGTAAAGGAAAAAAAAAAAAGGCGAGAATTTACTGGGCCTTTTACAGCCTGAAATGTATGTGGGCTCCTAACTTGCTTTTGATTGCTTTTCCTCCCCACAGCTTCCTGAATGGCCCTTCAAGCTGTTTGTCCACCTTACATCTCCTTACTTTTTTACTTTTGCTGCTACTCTTAGATGTCACCTATGTGGCAATCTCAAACATTCTCAGGCTCCTTCCTCTTAAGCTATCGAGTCAGTGGATGCCAACACTTCAGGAGGGAAAATGAGGTTGGGGTGACAGTGAGAAGGCCTTGTTCCTTTCACTGAGAAGTATTTTGACTCTTTGATTAGGTATAACAACAAGTAGGACTTGTTGTCTTAAGGCAATCTCGATTTCAGAATGTCAAACAGAACCAAGGATGGTCAGTCATAAACATGGTCCCTTGCAAGGGACAATGAAAAGCTATTAAGAAAGGATATTGGGTCCGTTTTTCTCTCCGTACGTCTGTTCCATTTTCTCACCTTTCAGTTAATTTGATAAAGATGGTGATATGGAAGCAACTGAATTGTATAAGTTTCTCTTGTCTTAAGACTAGATTTGAGTGAATTAGGCCTTCTCTGTACAGAACAGTGACTCAGATTGGCTCATCTTGGATAGTGCATTCCCTTATGTCATCAGACCGTGGGTCTGGGAAGAAGAGGGGGTCACTGTAAAACACGGGGTGGGACCTTACTAATCTTGTTCAGTGTAAAGTCACGTCTGATCTGGTTCAAGCTGGGCCAAGGCAAAGAAAACCCAAAATTTGTGGTTTTAATTGAAAACATTTTGAACTTTACATCACATTTTCCTAATTATCAATTGCCAGTTCAGAAGTTTTTTGTTTTGTTGTGTTTTGTTTTGTTTCAGGATAGGAGACAAATAAATGTTTTTAGTTGGTGTAGATTGAGAAACTGGGGGAGGAAGCAGCTGAAAGAACAGTATGTTAAAAAGAAAGAGAGAGAGAACATTTAATGGCTGAGTCTCCAAGAAAATGCAGTAGAAGGTCCAGGGCCAAATGGAGTTACTGGCCTTGGGCAGAAGAGATACATTATTCTTTGAGCCCAAGCTGTATCAATGTGACTATGTGTCGAGGCGTGGGGAGTTGCAAAACTTAATTCCTGTGTAGGAGTTAAGACTGCCTGGGAAGAGTGATAGGACTGGGGAAGAGACTGGCAGAAAATGGAGGTTTGTGGTAAGTGAGATACAAAATGAACCGTGAGTAAATTAAAGAATTTCTAAGAGTGAGACTGAAATGCAAAATCCAAGATCGAGAATAAGAGCTACCACTGTAACCCATTTCCCCCCAAACTGGATACGTTCCTTTATCAAATGGGAAGAGCGGGCTATTGATTAATCTAGGGTGGGACTATATGGTCATATGCAACAGAAAGACTGAGGGAAGTGAGATTGGGAAAGACGGTTGGTGAGTGAGAGAAAGGAAGTGCTTGATTGTGGGTCTAGTCTGAGTAGGGAAGACAGTGAAGACAAGAAGAGGCAGAAACATTGAAGAATAGAAAAGCTTTATGTAAGCTGAGAATCTCAATATTCCAAGCTTGCATTTAGTGATGGAGAGGTGGAAGATAGATGCTAGAATTAAGAAGTCGTTGATGTTGGAGGCAAACCTGTTCCAGTTGATGTCAGTGTCCAGGTTATGTGCACTGACTTTTACACTGATGGTCACCTCCTTGGAGAAAGACAAGGAACTTACATGTGGGAATTCTTCTTCTTTTTTTTTTTTTTTTTTTGTGGGTACTGGGGGTTGACCTCAGGACCTTGCGTGCCAGCAGGTGCCCGTGCTGCTGAGCGATATCTCCGGCCCTTTTTTTCGTATGTGGGTTCCGGGAGTCGAACTCGGGCCCTTGCGCTTGCCAGGCAGGCGTGTACGCTGCTGAGCCATCTCACCGGCCCTGCATGTGGGAACTCTTAAGTGGATTGTCCATATGGACACTGATTATAACGACTTAGTTTTCATGGCTACTTGTTCTGTGCCAGGCATTGTTACTAATTTTTTCATACATTACTTCTAATTTTCATAATAACCCTGCAAGTTAGTATCATTTTTACTTTGCCCATGAAGAAACTTGAGCCAGTTTAGTAAGTTGTTCAAGATTACTCACTTGGCAAATCCTGGACATGGAATTTAAACTCAGGTATGTCTGACTCCAAAGTCTGGTACTGTGGGGTTGCTGAATTCTCCTGATGGACTTTAATCCCCTTCCACCAGCTCCAAGCTCTCAGTTCCTGTTTTCTGTTTCAGTCCTTCAATTTGTGTCTTTCTTCATTCTGGGGAAAAAAAAAAAAAAAGACTAAAGGTAACACAAAAAATGTAATAAACAGGATTTTTAAAAGTAATTAAAAATAAAAATTAGAAAAATAGGATGTAATCAATGGTTAATATATAAACTCATGTTATTAATTTCAACAAATTTACTAGGCTTAGGCTATAAAATTGGATCTCATTTTTAAGAGCACATATGAAAAACAGATCCCAGTACTTAGGATTGGTAAGATAAACTAGTTCCTTGGAAGAATATTCCCTGTACTGAGATGTGGGAGGTAACAGGCCTCATATAATGCAAAAAAATCCAAAAAACAAACAAAAATACCCTCATATTATCAAGAACACTCTTTTGAAAAATGTCACAGTGCATTTTATTGAGTTCACACTGATAATATGTGTCAATGTAGGCAAAATAAACTTAATTTCTAAGAGGACTAAAACTGCATGTTTGAATACAGTTACTCGGTTAAAGAACAGCCAGGATGTAGGCAAGACTAGCCAGATGCCAGAAGCTTTAAAGACTGGCAGATGACAACTGAAGGTGGTAGAAGTTGTCAGTGCAGAGTATAAAATACTTCAGCCTGGGAAGAGCTGTAAGGTGCCTTAGTGTGGAATCAGCTAGTACAATTACTTCAACTAAAGGTTCAACTCCCCCCGAGCCTGGATTAGGGCCAAGGACATCCAGTATGTACAAGGACATCTAATCAGTAGGAAAGTAGGGTATGAAGTCAGGAGGATGAGAATTAGTTCTTAATGTTTTTTCTGTATTTCAATACTTTTTAAGCAAGGCATTGAGAAATCTTTCCATGTCGTGATCTGTTTGTATGTATGTGTATGTGCAGAGGGGGTTAACAATTGAATCCAGGGCCTTGTACACACTAGGCAAGCATTCTGCCACTGAGCTACATCCCCAACTCTTACTTTATTTTGAAATAGTGTTTTACCCAGTTGGGCAGGCTGTCCTTGAATCTGTAATCTTTCTGGCTCAGCCTCCCACGTGTTTGAGGTTACAGATGTACACTATCACACGCAGCCCATCTCAGGATCTTTAGGGTCCTCGTTCTCCATAGCTAGTAGGCATTTAAATCACTCAGTGGCTTGTTCAAACCCAGAATTCTGTGCCCCAACCAGGACTATCTGATTCAGTAGATCTTGAGTATGGCTTGAAAACTATATTTCTAGGAAGTTCCCAAGTGATGCTAATGATTGTCAGAAGGAGCCCACACTCAGAACAATAGGTATAATATAAAAGGAAATTGCACAATAATTTAGAAATATAGTACCAACAATCTAAACTAGGAGATCAAATCATCTTTTAAAAATTTATTTATTTTTTGTATGCCGAATCCTCATTAGCAAGCTAATTATTGAAAGTGGGTCCTAAGGTAGATCTGATAGGATGTTTTTCAATTCGTTGGGGAAGATATTTTGTTCCTAGCAAACCCGATCATTTGTATGCTTAAAATTTCATGTCTTGAACCAAACTCCTTTTCACTGGTAATATCAAAGGTAAATTTTATATAACTTTTGTCAAATTTACAATTAATCTGTATTCTACAATTTTGTAGGGAGATTTGTATCCCCCAATCTGATCTGTTAATTATCTCAGCCACACAAGTGCAAAGATTATAGCCTCTGTCTTTAAAAGTGTAATACCACTGAGGGCTGTTTGAATAAAAATGAATAATTTCTATATTAGATACAACGTTTTAAACCATGGTTTCTAAGGGTATTGAAGTAAAGAGCTCATTTTAATGTCTTCATCTCCCAAGTATCAAGGGACTTTCCTTATCTTTTTTTTTTTGGTTTAGAAGAATAATTTTAGTATATTGCATCAACACTCCTTTAATATGGCATTGATCACTAAGAAGTGTTAATTTTTTATTTTTAGTATATCTCACAATAATAATAAAAGAAATCTAATATTCTAAGTTTATAGAGAATATGAGTGATTAAATAAGTGGCTAAATATTGTAGTTTACAATTTTCCTCAATTTGGGATCCTACCAAATGATATAATGAAAGCATAAAATATTTAATCTCTTTTTTATTCCAAAAATAAAGCCACTTAAGAAAAAGATCAAAGAGATCTCAATTCTG
This sequence comes from Erethizon dorsatum, assembly GCA_028451465.1. Lineage (NCBI taxonomy): Eukaryota > Metazoa > Chordata > Mammalia > Rodentia > Erethizontidae > Erethizon > Erethizon dorsatum. Next base: position 31,058,938 of record CM051835.1, on the reverse strand, counting down.
TTTTTTCATGGTTCTTGGTGTAGTTCAGAAGATAACTGAACAGCTGTTAAGAACTTCATGTTCCCACCTGAGAATAGCATGTAGGTTAGCTGTGCTTGAGAAGCTTATAATAAAATACTTTTCCACAAGTAGCTAATAGAAGAAGTCTTGAGAATATAAATATTAATTTGTGTCCAGCTGATAACCTCATATGGAATGCTGATAGCTTTGGTTTTTCTCTTTATACATTGTTTTAATGCCTAATAGGATTGAATTGTACATGTGGAAAATATTAAAGAAATTAAAAACATTTGGCTTTTTTGCATATATTTTCTAAAATTAACTATCTTGTTAACACTCAGCTGTCTTGTCTCTAATTGGGCTGCAATGTGTGAAAGAAAAAGAGCTTTGATATGGAGCTGTTTTTCAAAGTTCGGCTCAGCTATGATACACACAGAGGAGCTAAGAGATGTAGCTTTGAAAAGTTTCTGATGTGGATTTTTTTACCTATATGACACTAGATTTAATAAGAATGTGCTACATTCCAATAATTAAAGTTTTTTAGTGTCATTTGGAAATATAACATTATCACTTTAGAACTTAGAATTGAAAAATGGTGCTCAATATCTGATCCAAAGTAATATTTTATCTTATTTATTTAAAACATGTATAGTGACATCTAATTTTCTAATAAAGAGGAGCGATTATAGCTGCTAATTTGCTTTTCTAAAGATAGATAAATACTATTATTTTCCCATCCTAAGTGTTTTACAGAGGAACAGTTTTGACTTCCATAAACTATGGAATTATTTTTAATTGGGAAAACGTTTGTATAATAGGTCAAAATAATGTAATCTGGGCAACTTCTGCAAAGGCTTTAGATTTAGAAAGACTTCATAGACAACCCTTTTTCTACAGTTTCACATAGGCAGACATTTAGTATACTGAGACAGCCCTTACCATTTTTTGAAGGTTGAATTTTACAGAAAAACAAGGCTATATTGTTTGCCTGTGGAAAAAGAATATTCATTTCTTTCCTATCATCCAGTGAGTTTTATTAAAGTTGCTACTACCTGTCAGCAAGAGGTAAAAGAGAATCATAATAAAAGAATTGTTACCAAAGCAACTTTCTATAGGAAAACAAATGCACCGTTGTTTTATTTTATTTTATTTTATTTTGTTGTTGTTGTTGTTGTTGTGTGTGTGTGTTTTATTTTTTATTTTTTTGGAATTGTTATTGGGGTCTAGGCTAATCACCACTGCAAAAATTTTGAGATGATTGACTATCTTAAGGGAGGCAAGCAGGGCCACCTCTAAGTTTGATGGTTCTAAAGCATATATAATTTTTAGGGGGTGGGGTTCTTTAAGAAAAAAATACTTTCTTTGGAAATTTACAAAGCCTCTAAGACAAAGAGTTGAATTCCTTCTAAGGGCCCTGAAAGGACCACTGGCAGGAGAAGCCCTTCAACTTAATTTGTGCTAACTTCAAGGTAAATACTACTTTTCCCCAAAAGGAGGAATAGTCATTCTGTTTGTGGGGATGAAGTAGCCTCCAAAGTTACTTATCAGCCCTCACCCCCAAATGAAAAAGGAGTTTACTTCCATTTTAGAATTTGCACCTCACCTTCTTCACTCTTGTTTCCAAAGCATTTATCTATACTTGAGACCTTCAAGTGAAGCTTGCCGAGTATATATTATTTAGTTGCTCAGTTATGAGTTGACCAAAATCCAACATTTGGTGAAAGTTACTAAAAGTAGAAAGCTGCTGAGTCATGAATATAGATGGAAATTTATTGGATTTTCCCATAGTTTATGGTAGTATTAAGATAACACACCAGCAAGGAAAATATCTCAATTAAATTATTCCTGAAGAAATGCAAGGCCGGTGAGATGGCTCAACGGCATACGCGACTGCCTGGCAAGCGCGAGGTCCTGAGTTTGATTCCCGGAACCCACATACGAAGAAAGGGCCCGTGATATCGCTCAGTGGCACGGGTGCCTGCTGGCGCGCGAGGTCCTGAGGTCGACCCCCAGTACCCACAAAAAAAAAGAAAAAAAAAAAAAGAAATGTAATCACTGACTTAGAATCGAATGTTATATTGTGGAATCTCAATAGGAAACCCATCTGCTAGAAAAATGTCATTTGTCGAAGCTGTGAAGTCAAGGGTTGTGTATCCATGTTGCTGATTACATTATCCACTGTGTCTAATTAGATATTTGCTTAGCAAGATGCAGGAGTGTAGTGGTAAGAAATGCAGGCTTCAGAATTTATATTTTTGATAAGCATGGTAACTGTATACCAGGTTCACTTTCTAACAGTTAGACATAAGACATTTAGAAAATGTACAAATTTTTGTATATTCAGAAATAAAGATTATCTTGTGAAATGTGGATTTTGTAGATCAGCTCAATGCCTTTCCTCATACTGCTTTCAAAATCTGTGCCGCAGAGTTGTCTTTATGTCTTTATACTTCTGTTTCCTCATCTGGTGATTAAAAAACATATTATCTGTGGGAACTTGGCAGTGGCTGCCATATAGTAAGCATCCTGAAGTATATACCTGCACCTGCTGTTTAGCCGTTGATTCAATATTACACAAGCACATGCCTGATTCATTGGTACTTTTAGTGAATGAATACAAATACTAGATGTCTTTATAAACTTGAATGTTTATTCCTTAACAGAAAATTAGAACTGTGGAACCCAACCTAATTTTTATTTTTACTTAAATATCAATTAGCTCAGAGCTATATTCATTATTCCAGTGGTGTAATTTGCCCAGTTCAATTCTGGAAACAAATACTACTTTGCGTTCTTCAGTTCCATCTTATTCTCTTTGATCCTTTACTTTCTAATTTTATACATCTCAATCCATAAATCAGTGCCAAACTTTTTAGAGTGGGGATAGTTTATAAAATGTTGTCTATCTCCCATCCTCATTAGCATCATTATCATGTTCAGTTATATGCAGTTCTCATCTGTGAAGTTTTCGTTATGAATTCTTCTTGGACTTAAATGGAAACATGATCAGTCTTGCAAACCGTGTAGAACCTTCCATAGTAAACTGTGTAAGCTAATTTTACATGTATAACACATTTTGTGATATTGGATTGAAGATCAAAATGCAAGTTGTTATCATTCAATGTATAAAATTTGAAAATGACGTATTTTTGAAAGTCTGTTAAATTGTTGGACAACTTTGCTAAACTGAAAACTTTTATTCAGTATTTTAGATCCAAAATCTACAAAAGGTGCAAAATGGAGTTGTATGAAACAGACCACTGGCTCGTTTTCTTGCTTGTAGATTATCAAGAATAAATTATCATTAAATGAGATCTAAAATTAATTTTATGTCTGTTACAGAGTGAGACTTTTTTTTATTAAAAATGTGGCTTGTTATGTTTTTATTACTTATAATTTTGTTGGGTAGTAATACTGTATTTAAAAAAACGCTTTAATTGCACATTGTATCCAGGTGGCCCCAAAATATTAAAATGTTTTTACTTAGTATGGTATTAAGAATGATTCATAATATGCAGTCACAAAGTTTTATAAAATCATAGCCTAAAATACTGCATGTGATTATTAGATATATTTCAATCTCTGTACGGACTTACCTATTACCTCTAGAGCCTAGAATTGTGAAAGGGTGGTAGGGTTAAGCAGACAGAAAACCCTAATCTCATACTGATACTTGAATAGAAATCCCATGGCCTACTCCCAGCTGTGTCATTCAATGGCTGTATGATTTTGAGCAAATAAATAAACCTTTCTGTACCTTAGTTTTCTCATCTGTAAAAAGAATGAAGTTGGGTTAAATTGAAACCTGAGGGCCGGTGAGATGGCTCAGCGGCGTAAGCGCCTGCCTTGCAAGCGCGAGGGCCCGAGTTCGACTCCCGGAACCCACATACGAAAAAGGGGCCAGTGATATCGCTCAGTGGCACGGGTGCCTGTTGGCGCGCGAGGTCCTGAGGTCGTCCCCCTGGTACCCACAAAAAAAAAAAAAAAAAAAAAAATTGAAACCTGAAACTTGATTCAGGCCTAACAGCCTTTGATTCTACTGCAGCCCACAATAAAATGCAGCGTATGATAAATGCTTTCTCTGAAGTCAGATGGTGCAGTAGTGCTCAGCATTGATCCCTGGTGTGTACTGAATGGCGAAGATGCAAGTCACGCTCCTGTACAGTCTGCATTGCACATGGGCACTCAGCAGTGAGCCGTATCTGCATTCTCCTAGGACGTGTGTCCCGCACAGGGCTGAAGGGGGCTGTCCTGTCTGTGTAAGCACAGGCCTCTGCCGTGGCTGGGTCACACTGACACTGGCCTCTGGAAAGTTCCTGTAGCTTTCTTCTTTCCTGCTAATGGCAGTGAAGGCAGCCTCTGGGAAACAGTGCCACTGTAGAAAATTTCATTTTCATTTTCATTTTCATTTAAAATTTCATTTTTTAAAAAAACAGGATTTGTGAATTTCAAAGTAGAGTCCATGGACTTTTGTGGTCCACTAGGGCTCCACAATACTCACAGGTAGTACGGTTGGTGGGGATAAAGGGAATATTGAGACAACTTAGTTCATATGCATTCCACAGGTACGAAATGTTACCAGTTATGAGAGACAGTAGAGCATTTATAATTGGGAATAGTACCCACAGTCAGTGAGATAGGGAAATCAGACACCATTTTTCCTGAGTTCACATCTGGACATTACCTCTCCATAGCTTTGTGATTCTGAGCCAGTTGCTTACCCTCTTTGTGCCTGAGTTCCATCATCTACAGAAAGAGTTAACAGGGCTTCCTTTGTAAGGCCAGTGTGAAGATCAGTGTGTTATTAAATGTCGAGCATTTACAATAATGTCTGACACATAGTAAGCTCTGTGTAGGTGTTACCTACCATCATCACCGTTATCATTAAATTATTGTTTTCATAAAATGTTAACATTTCAATATAGTTAGGAATAGATTTGGGTATAAATAATTGGAAATCTTAAAGGTAGCAATGGCTTAAGCTAGCAGCTTATTTTTGTTATATTTAAATGAAACCTGTAGGTGGCCAATGCCTTATAGTTTTAGGCCTCTAGGCTAGATTTTCTTTGTTTTTACTAGCTTAATCAAAGCATTGTGTTTGGATTCTAGCCAGGACAATAGAATGGTATGACTCACTACTTTAAGCACAAGTTTTAGAGGCCACATTATGACCATTGGCTTATATCTCAATGACATAAGGCCAAACTGAGCATCAAAGGAACATGTAAAATGTGCTGTTTAATTTGAGAAGGGGAATATATGTTCAATCCAAAGTGATGGTTTTATTATTGAGGATTAAAGAGAGAATATTAGAAAATAATAGCATAAATATCATTGCATTTTGAAGGTAGGTTTCTCAGTTTTCTCAATTAAGGTGTAGGTTCTTCGCCAAAACATTTTATAGTATTTGCATGTGATTTACATGTTTAAATATTCAATGTCTGTCATTACTAGTGTATGATTTTAATTCATATGCACACAAAAATGGATTGATGTCTCCAAAGTGATTAATTAAATGGCAAAAGTGGAATTAAAATATTAACATCAGAACTCCGGTTCAGGTACTGAATTTAAACTGACACAAGTTGATAGCACAGACTCTGCTAGTGTAATAATTTAGTGGAAGCTTCTGTAAGGAAACATGGGTGACACATGTTATTATCCATATTTTAACACATGATAACACCTGTGGCAGTGATTCCTAGCATTCAGACGTTACTGGACTGGTGATCCATGGACCTCAAATCACCTGTTATGAAAATGTCAAAATAAGCCTTCCAATGTGGAATTGATGATGTTTTTCTCCCCTTAAAGGCAGAGATTAAAACCCTGGAGACATCATTTAGAATTTCAATCTTTTGTGTGACATAAGTCACACTACTACTGAGAAACTTGTCAACCAGCTCAAACATTAATGACAAATGTGTGTAGAGGGGACACAGATTAATTATCAGCAAACCCCTTTGTTACATTACACTGTTAAATGACACACAACATATTAGTGCGTCAATGTTTTGTGTACTAACTTTTTGTGAACTAACATTTTCTTCCCCGTGAAGCAAAAGGACTGAGGTATAGAGAATGAACCCGTTTGGAATAAATAAAATATATGCATTTATTCATTTATTCAGCAAATATTTTTTATGGCTCTACCAAATGTCAAGAATTATTTCAGAAACTGAAAATATTGTGGTTACAGAAGGAAAAAGTACTTATCTTAATTTAACATATATTCTAATGAGACAGAAATGTTTGACTTTCAGCACTGTTCATCACTTAAGATAGTATGCTACAGGAAAAGGAGTGGTTGTCTTGAGAATCTGGTGCAGACTAACAAGGAGAGATTGAATCTATTGAGGGTGGAACGGTTCTTGATGAGGATAAGGGCAGCACTGCTTTGTAAAGAAGAGCTTTCCCAAGTACTTCTCTTATCTCCTGCTTTACTCTAAGAACAGTTGCTGTTTAATAATATACCTCGTACCTCTTAGTAACAGTTCAGCAATGAAGAAAATAGTGAAAGTTGTACAAGGATTGAATTGCAGTCACTGAATGTGTATCTTGGTGCACAAAGAAATGCAAGACTGCATTATCCTCACTGAAAAATGCCAGCTGGATGGATGTCTGGTGCTAAGGGGCTCAAACAAGTTTATCTGAACTGTGGAACAGAAACATTGTTTAATGGGCAGCAGCTTCGTTTATTTACAAGTGTATTATTTCAAGTGGTGGGTGTTTGTGTTGGTTAGGATATATATATGTGTATGTATATGTATGTGTATGTGTATATGTATATATATATGTATTTGTATGTGGGGATTCATTAAGTAGGATTAGAGAATCAGAGGCAGGAGAGTCCACACGGTCAGCTGCATGCTGGAGAGCCAGAGGATCCAGGTGCTGCTCAATCCAAGAAGCCGGAAGCCTCAGAGGAAGAGGGATCAAGGTTGCAGTGCCAGTCCAAGACTGAAGGCCTGGAAGCTTCCTAAAGAGTTGCTGGTGTAACCCACACTGTGTGAGCCTGATGAAAGTGCAGTCTGATGTCCACAATTGATGGCAGTAGCAGCAGGGTGCGTGCTGAAGCAGAATGGAGCTTTTAAGTAATTGAGGGCTGACTTCCTTCTTCTTCCATTTCATTCCACCTGGGCTAGTTGTGCTCACAGTCAGGGTGGGTCTTCGCCACTCAGTTCGCTGGCTACTGCCAGTCATCTCTGGAAACACGCTAAAGACCCATCCAGAAGTATGCTGTCCTAACATGCTGCAAGGCGTCTCTTGGTCCAGTCAAATCGACAGTCGAGATTAACTGTCACAGGATTAGTCTACGATGCTTAATGTCTTCAGTACCGTAGTATTCTTTTCATACCTGAATATCCAGGGTTTAAAATGGAAAGTAAGTTATAGAGGGGTTTCGGAAGAGACTGACAAATAATATAAATGATTGCACCAAGACTTTTCAAGTGTTTCCCCCCCTGTGGATATTTGATGATTCTAATGGAAAAAAAAAATTGAGTGGCATATTTAAAAGTCAGCACAAAGGATGCAGCAGAATATAAAAATGAATGTCTTTATGTTGAGAGAAATGGTCAGCCTAAGTTGAAATGTGAAAGGTTTTTCAACTGAAAGTAAACAATAGAGAAATCTCTCCATACTTACCAAATATACATTCGTTCCAATCCCTCTTATTCTCTGAGGGCCACTGAACACTGGCTGTCATTCCCAATACCCTGTGATGGTGAGAAGGGATTTCTAACCTAGCTGAGTAGAGTAAGAAAATGAACTGAGTGGATGTGGAATCTAACCTTAGCTCATGTCAGATGAAGGCACCCTAGTGGAAGACTGCCGAAAGCAAATCATCTCTGATTAACACAAGTATAGTATTAATTTTATCTTGAAATTTTTATTTAAAATCCCGAGGACTCTTCTTTTGTTTAATAAAAGATTGGTGTCTGAGTATGTTGGATGCTTGGTAGGTAGTCCACAAAGCCCTGAATTTGGAGAACTGCTGCTCTAGCCAGATGATAAGAAAGATACATGAAGAGCAGTATTATGAATTCTAGGAAACATAAGAATCGTGCCTGTGAAACTTCAGGGAATGGTGGTGGGCCCACGTGCTCTTTAGGGACTCAATGGAAGGGTTGTAGGTATTAAAAGTTTTAGTTATCTACTGGGTGACAAACAGTATAAAACTTCTCTGCTTACGACAATGTTATTTGTGTCTAGATGTCCCCCCAAAGCCTCATGCAGTCGTTTGGGGGCAGGCTTTTCGAGGTGGCTGGATTTAGAGAGTGTGGTGCTGGGATCAAGGGTATGTGATTAGTGAATCAGTCCCTGATTGGTTGGGCATAGTTCTGGCTAGGATTAAGGGTGTGAGTGCTACACCTGCCCTTGGGCAGGCATGTTTCATTCAGGATCTCTGATCTGCATTCAGCCTGCAGATGCTGGTCAGGGGACGAGGTTGAGAATCACTGTTTTGGGGGTGTGTTTCTGTTGAGATTGACTGGAGGGAAGATAGCCATATCTCTTCCTGGGCATCACTATTAGAGGTAAAATTCTTGCTTTGATGTGGAGTGAATAAAGGATCAAACATGGCATTCTTTATGATTTTTATTGGGATCCCTGGTTGTAGTTTCTTCCAGTTCTCTCTTCCCCCCACTAAGGTCTCAACTCAGTATCAACTCTAGGTATCAACTCTTAAAATAGTTCTGTGTTTCCTCCAGTGACATTAAATATTTCTCATGGAGACATCTTTTCTAAGTTCTCTGGTTTTCCTTTTCTGATGTTCCTGTTCCCATTGTTTTGCCTATGGACTTGTCGTCCTCCTGAGCCTGTCGTTGTCACTCTAAACTCTTTGAATCTTACTCTTTTTGTATTTCCCAGTTAGTCTTCCTAATGTCGCAGTTTTAAAGCAGATTTTGCGGGTCGTCCTCCTTTATCCTTGCAGTTTTCTCAAGTAATTTTTCATGGCTGCAGTGCTTCAAGTGATTAATTCACATATTCTTTTTGATTCCTGTTTAGGGCACAAAAGTAAAATTTAAATGCATCGACTTGTATATCTGTGCTTGGCCATACCTATAATTCTTTGTGACATTAATTTATTTCAAAATTTTTATACATTTCATACATATATACCTGGTAAATCAACACTTTTCAGCAAAGTAGAGGGAAAAGAGAGAATCTCCTTCCGTGGCCCACCCACAGTTTCTTTCCATAGAGGAAGCTCTTCATCCCTTCTTGTTTATTGTTTCAGAAAAGTTTCAGGCATCTATCAGAATATTCTGTACTTTAAAATATCTAGCTGTGGGATTAAGCATAATATATTATTTTGAATAGTTGTTTTGAAGTTTAAAAATGTCACTGTATCTTGGAGTTATTGTCATAGAGATTTTATAATTTCATATTTTACTTTGTGGCTATATCATAATTTACTTCAGTGATTCCCTTTTAGCAACATGTACATTCTTTCTTTTTAACTGCTATTTCCATCATATTCATATAAATATATAAATCACTAGCAAGGAAATTGCTGGGCCAAACAGTTTGTGCCCTTGAATTTTGAGTTTTGCCAAGGTGCCTTTAAAAATGCCACTCATTTTATATTCTCATACTACTTTTTAAGAATACCTATTTTCTCACAGCCTCATCTACACTGAATTTTAACCAGTTTTTACTTTTTTGCCTTAGTTTAGGCCCTTATTTCTTGTATCACTTACTGCAATAATCTGTTTGATCTCCTTACCCTCTACAGATATTAGAAGCCTAACACTTAGGGAAGATTATCTGTAACAGTTAGAATGATAAAATTTACTGAATTGTAGGATAGACTATAAAGTTTCTACTTTTGTTATTCAGTTATAAATATCATATGTAATTTAAATACTCCATGATACTACTTTTAGACAAACCATATACATTTAAAAAATCCTAATGAAGTAGTAGAAATGAGGCTTATATGGTACTTTTCACCTTAGTGGGCTGTATCACTTTTGAAGGAAAAGTGATGTGACTGGACTATATACAGGTAAATAACATTGCATTTTTATACTATAATGAAAGTGTCTTTGTTTGTATTGATTTTGAGTGATTTCCTCTTGTACACAAAGGAATAAATGACTAGTAAAAAAGTTTGACACATAGTGGAATATTTAAAAAAGAGTACAAATTCTAACTTACATAATGAAAAACTAGCATGGAATAGTATTTTATTAAATTGTGATTAAAAAATCATGATTTTATGAATCATATTTCATTTCTGGCCTGTATAATTTTTCTTTTAATATACTGAAACTGTTTTATTAATAAGGAAGTTTCAACTTTTTGGAACATTTTACTTTGAGGCGAATACATTTTTCTGGTTCATTATTAAACTACTAATCTCTCCTGAGTAGCTTGCCATTTTTTGAGAATCATGGATGATATAGAGAACTCTGTGTTCTTTAGGACCTAAAGAATATTTACTGCATTAGAATATATTAATAGGAAATTATTTACTTTTAATTTGTGAAAGAGAGTAGTGTGCTACCGCATGTCTCTCCTTTATAAAATGTGCATTATCCATCATTGAGGCAAATGAAGTTGCACTTTTAGCATGGAATCATGAAAATGAAGGTGACCAATTAATTACTTTATTTGTATTTAGAAGTACTTAATTCTCTGCAGGGGCTTTTCCTTCTTCCTTCTGCCTGTTGTAAAAGAGCCTCCAAGTGGCTACTACATTTATCAAATATATTTTATAGTTTAATATTTGTATTAGACGTTTTATAGATGTTCTTTTATTTAATCTCTAGAGCACCTTGAAGTATTGTTATCATATTTTGTAACTGATAAGCATAAGCCTACAACAGATTAAGTAACTAGGCCAATGATGACACAATTTTTCAGGGTAGAGCTGGGATGCAAACCTTACTCCAAAGTCCATCATCATTGTCTGGACAACAGTAACTTTCATGAGGTTGAAGTTTGGCCAACAGATGCAGATTCTAAAGAATTCACCTTAGCATTCTGTTGTCCTTTGTGACTTTCACCTTCAGGATGTTCCAGTAGCTAATAATGAGAATAACCACGTATTATATCTTCACTAGAATAACATGACATCGTTAGAATGATTATTCTTTTGATCACACAAAAGCACACTATTCAGTACTCTTGCTGAAAGAGTGGTCACCAAGACAAAGCTACCTAAGTTGAGAGCAGAAGTAGATTTTGTAAGTCACTGATTTAGTCCTTCATTTGTATGGCTTTTGAGGAATTAAATACAAGTGAGAATTCGGGTATGTTTCAAGTTCTAGGATGGCTGTGTTCTCTTGTTTATTAAACTCATCCATAGTTTTCTTTAATTATGGGTGCTTGCATATCTATGTAAGCACTACAGAGGATAGAAATTTTTATACTTTCTTCAAAATATAATTTCTTATGATATCTTTAATTAGTTCATCAGAATTTAGATACACTACCAAGGTTTAAAAACCTTTGTGGGGAAGGCTTAAGAATCTGAATGTGCATCTGGTTTATATATTCAACTCAATAAATTTTCTCTTATTTCAACTTCAATGGAAGGTGTGTCAAATATGAATTTATCTGACAAGTAAATACTTATAAGCCCTGTTTTAAATTTTATGATGTTTTGAAATATAAATATAGCACATGGCATACTTCAGATGTGTATTAGATATGTTGCCCTAGCGTTGTGGAATCTGCATGAGGCAGCACTTGTTTATTCTCTTATGATCCTGAGCTGGATGCTTTTATTGTCTTCAGTATCTGATGAAATGGTCTCATCTTGCCATTGAGCCCACTCTTTTCTTTATATTTTCATTAGACGATGCATTTCTAAAAGTGGATCAAAGTTTTAGAAACTCAGGTGGCAGGATTTATATTAAGATAAAAGTAAATTTAAAATTAAGGCCTGGCTCACCTATAAATAAGTATTGCATTGAATTGGGAATAAGGTGTACAATAATTTTTTTAAGATGTCAGTTATAGCAATGTGAGAGTTGGAGATTTGTCTCTTTTGATATCTTCAGTCAGGCAATGACTTTCCCCCATTTGTTATTGTTTTTAATGTTACACGCTTTCTTTAATATACTGATTAGTGGAATTAGCTGTCAACTAAGCTGTTCTTTCTTTAGTTGGCAGTTATGTTCCCTGTATATTCCATTGCCTCTCATTTGACGTGACCTTATAGCTTAGATGTATGATTTCTTCCTAACCATGAATCTCCAGGTTCCACCTACTGGGGCATTGTAAAATACTTTTCACTGTTAACAGCACCGTTGCTCTTCCATCTAGCTAAATCTGATTTTGCAAAGGCAAAAGTATTTCCTCCCTGAAGCTATCATCTGCAGACTAAGTTTACTCTGTGTTGGTTCCTTTGATTTAATTTTACAGATCAAAGGTTTGACTCTTATCTGAATATTTTGTGTAAATGCATTTCCAAGGATGACACATAGGCAACTTCACTCAAAACTTTGCAAAATACAGTTTTTTTTTTTTAAACAGGTACTATAATGATTTCCATTGAACTGGAGAAAATGAATCTTAAAGAAGTAAAATTGACTTGAAAAACATTGTAGGACTTTATGAACTTATTTTTTTTTTTTTTTTTTTGTGGGTACTGGGGGGACGACCTCAGGACCTCGCGCGCCAACAGGCACCCATGCCGCTGAGCGATATCACCGGCCCCTTTTTCGTATGTGGGATCCGGGAGTCGAACTCGGGCCTTCGCGCTTGCAAGGCAGGCGCTTAAGCCGCTGAGCCGTCTCACCGGCCCATGAACTTATTTTTTATTTTTTATTTATTTTTTTTTTTTTTTTTTTTTTTTTTTTTTTTTTTTGTGGGTACCGGGGGGACGACCTCAGGACCTCGCGCGCCAACAGGCACCCGTGCCGCTGAGCGATATCACCGGCCCCTTTTTCGTATGTGGGATCCGGGAGTCGAACTCGGGCCTTCGCGCTTGCAAGGCAGGCGCTTAAGCCGCTGAGCCGTCTCACCGGCCCGAACTTATTTTTTAAAAGGAAATAAGTTATACATTTCTGCTCTCAATAAAATAAATTACTGATTGATGTGCAGCTTGAGTTTTTTTCTTAAAAGACATTTCAGGTGAACATAATGGCAGACAGTAAATCCTGAAGAATATTGGGAGCACTGTCAAGAATGATACTTTGCTTAAATATTGATTCTCCAGGGCCTACTGAAATACGTAATAATATGACCCAGACCAAGTATTATTGCTTAGTATATGTGTAGTTTCACTGTGAAAAGATATTGTGTATTGCTTGTTGATTAGACCAATTTTTCTGCTATGTTTAACCTGAATTTGGGCATGCAATAGTGTGTGTGTGTGTGTGTGTGTGTGTGTGTGTGTATGTGTGTGTTAGAGTCTTATTTATAATATTTCGGACAAGACAGACATTCTGCAACTGCCATTATTACTTTTATCTTCTTTCAGATATGTTACTGGGTTGCTTTACTCATTTTTATTATTTACCTGGCTTGTAAGTATCTGAATTTTGGACAATGTCTTGTCTTCATCAGTCTAGGAAGAGCTTATGTCTTACATCTAATTGTACTTAATATTCCTGTGGGACTTTGTGGGAGGAGGGAAGGAATGAATTTCAGGGTCATCTACATCGTTTTATGGGTAAGAGACTGAGCGTTCTATGGAGATTTCTAATGAGCAAACTGAGTTTTGGTGGACAGGAGGAAGAACCTATTCTGTAGTAGTGAGCTGGCTTGACTGTCAGGTAGAATAGGTATGGAAATCTGTCCCTGTGGATGGTCACCTCTCACAGGGTGGCTGCCAGAGAGGCACCAGCTGCACCTGGGAGCTTGTTTGAAAGATGAAAACTAAGCTTCATTCCAGACCTCGTGGCTCACAGGCTCGAGGGGTGGCAATGCAGTCTGAGCAGGTGCCGCAGGCCACCTTCAGGCTTTCTGATATTGGAGAGCCACTGGTCTCTTGAATATTATCTCAGTAAAGTCAGCAGAATGCTATTGTGTTCTTTGGGTTGAAAAACTCTGCATTCTGGTCTTAACCTAGTCTTTTCTCAGTTTTGTGACCATGCCCCCTCTGTATCCAATTCCCTCCATGTAAAAAGGGGAAATTGCGTTGACTTTCTTCCACATGGTCCAAGGCATTCATCATTTCAAAATCCTTTCAATTGTATTATTTATTCAAAACAGCTTATTTTAATTTCTTTCTTTTCTCCAATGCTATACAATAAAAAATAGCCTGGAAGAATCACCATTTAATTTTCCATTGTTAAGGGCTGTGGGAAATAGAAGTAGAATATTTGTCAGGTGCCCTTAGGCTACAAACTAATAATGGAAGAAATGGCCCTGAATCTTCATAACACCTGTAGGCCTTGCCTTAGAAGACGCTTGACAAGGACAGTTGAAATGTTTAGTGGTACTTGATGTGCTAGAGTATGAAACCAAGTGTAATTTAAGCAATTTAGAGCCCATTGAACTTGTCTAGCTAGTGCAGTTGGTATGGCCATCAAATGCTTATAAAGGAAGCAGTTAATATTAATGGTTTCCTGTACTAGTTGGCATGTTTTGAAAAAGAATGAATTGTAACATTCTACTTCCAATGCTAGTTTGTGGTTTTCTTTCTAGCAAACTTGGCATTTGTATTACGTTTTAACTTATAACACATTGCATATGTTTTATTTTATGTTATTGACAGCAAAAGCTATTCAGCAGTCATTTATTAGAACAGTGAAACAGAGATGAAAGTTCTGCTTTATTTGATCAATACCTGATAATGCTTAGAAACACTTTTCTGGCTCTCACTGACCATTTCAAACAATACTCATCTATTTTAAAAACACTTAATATCGTGATTATAAAAGAAGTTAACTACTGATTATAGAAAATTCAAGTATTATAAAAGCACATAGTATAAGCATTAAAAGTCGCTTGGAATCTACTTTGAGCACCGTCCAAGGTAACTACTGTCATTGGCCGGCAGTTGGTTAAAAATTCCTTCATATTTTTTCTAAATTGTGCTATTAAAGATATCAGTGAAATACACACACATGCACACACACACAAACACACCATACTGTAGTTGTTACACTTCGTTTCATATTATGTTTGTGGACAAGGCCTTAGTTTTTTGACAAATATGAGACAGAAAATTAGTGCACAGGTGAAAATTTTAAGCTTATGTATGTCTTCAAACATGAAGTACAGGTATCAAAGGCAATAGAAATTTTTAAAATCCAATAAAATCCTTAAAAATTGGGGAAAATAGCTAACAAACTATCTTTCTTATGAAGCTTATGAAGTAGATACATGCTTTTTTAAAAAATGGAATGCAGTGTATTTTGAAATTCCAATGAGGAGTTGTAAGTAAATGATATTTTTCAGATTTGGTTTAAAATTTAACTTCATGGGGCCGGTGAGATGGCTCAGTGGCGTAAGCGCCTGCCTTGCAAGCGCGAGGGCCCGAGTTCGACTCCCGGAACCCACATACGTGTCGCTCAGCGGCACGGGCGCCTGTTGGTGCGCGAGGTCCTGAGGTCGACCCCCCGGTACCCACAAAAAAAAAAAAAAATTTAACTTCATGATCGTATACCTGTAGGAAGGTCTGGACTCTTATTGCTTGTGTTTTCAAAATAATGCAGGAATGTCCTTTGAGAATATATGAAGTGGAATATCTGAAATGATCACCATTCAATAAGTCAATCCAGCTTTTTTTTTTTTTTTTTTTTTTTTCCAAATCTGCTGTGCATAGGTACAATGTTGGGAGAATTTTGTGAAAGATTTGTATTTCCCTGCCCCTTTGAGGAAGAAGCTGTATGGTTTATCCCATTCACTCCCCCTGGAGCATCCAAGAACCAGCTCGCGCCCCACTCTGCTGATGCTCCTCCCATCCTGCACCTGCATTAACACCTGACAGGCTCTTATCTTCCTGTCAGAGGTCTCCAGAGCTGTTTTGCCATTGACCAAGATATGTTTAGAAAATTTTTAATCGCTTATGCAATTTTGGCAAACAGCAGCCTGAGCTCTGCTTTTCCTAACAAATAACTTGCAGATTGTCATGTTTCTCTTGGGAAAAGGAAAAACGTTCCGTCAGAACAGAATTGAAATGATATAAATTAGGCTCATTGTTTAGCAAATCGCTAGCTTTAGGTAAGAATCGTAGATAAGAATAGCTTGGGCCCTCTTAAGGATCAGAGCAGGCATGTGTGCGTGCATGAAGAAACCAGGCCTTTGTTAGTATCCTTTCTGAAATGGCTATTAAAGTAATTACAGTCATTGATAGATTTCCCCCCCTTCCATTTCAGAATGGGTTTCATTTTGCATCTTTTGTCTTGAGTTCCTCAGTTGGAGTGTGTCTGCGTGTTAGTGTGTGCTGGGGAGTGCTCCTGGAGTCTGTGGATTATCTGCACCCATGCAGATGAGGTGTGATGCCCATAGACACCAAGAGATGACGTTGCTGGCTTCGCTCTCGGGAAGCTCTGACCCTCTGAGAATGATAAGAAAATTACATTGTACAATACTATGCCTTAATGCTTAATTATAACTTGCCATGGACTGATTTAAAATTGCTGGACTTGATTTAAAGAGATACTTTTTCTGATATCTTTAAAAAGACACCCTTTACAGCTATGGAGTTTATGATTATACTTTGTTGCATTTTTATGTCCCTGATGTGTGTGCGTGTGTGTGTGTGTGTGTGTAAGAACTGCAGTACTTCATGTGTGTGACATTTAGAGAGGCTTTAAAAATCAATTGACTGCATAAGAGAGTATATGCTCATTGTGTAAGACATGCAATTGTAGTATGCAAAAAAGACAAAGAATTTTATGCAGTAGCCTTTTGATATGGTATTTGTTTTTTTTATAAAGTAACTTTAATAATTTCAGGTCCCAAGGCTTCCTTTTTAACAACGTATGTTTATTTTACCTTGTCTTTGCCTGAACAAATCAATTTAGTAAAGGTGACTTTCTTTCTAACAAGTGTATTTTGAATATGGAGAACTGGAAATTGCTCTATAAGCATTGAAATTATTATTGCTTATGACAGTACTTAGTATTTTTTATACATAACTAATTTTTGAATTTTACCAAATGAGCTGTTTACCCATATAATGACATTTTACAAAGCACAAAGATATAGCATGTGTTATTTACCTTCTGAAATAGTCAGTACTGAAAGAGTTAAAGTTTTCTTATTCTGTAGATCAAGCATTGTAACCACAGTAACCAATTTACTGTTATTTGCTTAGTCTGAGCACAGAAAGAAAGTCAGTGTTTGGAAAAAGTGTAATTCATACACAAGTATAATCAGAATTAATCCCAGTGTGTTAAGATTGTGAGGCATAAATTAACTATTTTCAGTTTTAAGTCCCATGTTTTTAACAGGATTATATTGCATTGTATTTTTTCAGGTGGATTGACTCCTCAGCAGCCAATCAAATTTAATATAGAGGAAGTAGAATACAGTTTATAGTTTGTATTTTCATAAGGGAGCAGTTGGCAAGCACATTTTCAAGAAAGTAGAAACAGGATTTAGGATAAGTAATACAAAAATTACATGTAAATTGCAGAAATTTCAATGTCTCCATAAAATTATAGTAACATTGAGTTTTATAAATGATATGAATGGTGAATTTATGACCATTCTCATTGAAATATGACACATGGAAAATGATTATATTTTGTATGATTTACATAAAACAACATGTGTTATACATATCTCTAAGAAATTTGAAAAATAAATGTGTGTATGCTAGCTACAGTGGTGTGGCTATTTGGGAGAAATATACCTTCATATTTAATCTGTTCAAAGCCAGCTCCTCTTCCTTCTTAGTTGTCTGCTTCATCTCAGATGCTTCATGAAAGTAGGAAATTTTGTTGTTTGAATATCTGTATCTATCTATCTATGTATATATAATCATATATCTATATATGAGTTATCCCTGAGGATTTTCCTGTTATTCCTGAGGAAATTTGTTATAATTTATATGGGTAGGTTAATGAATGATATGTGTAAAAATAATGCCTTGAAGTTTTAACTTTAATAAACACGTAAAGATGACTTTCTTTTTTAACAAGGTGCTTTGCAGTGTTTTCTTTACTTTTAAATGTATCCAGAAGCCAAATATTTCTTTTAGCTCCGTTTGCGATGGGCAGCATTCTAAGCCAGCATGATCTTTCTAGGCCCAGTGCCTGCCGTAGGCTCCTAAACTCTCTCCCTCCACACACTGCCTCCCCCATCCCAGCTAGGTTGGCCCTTTAAAAAGAGTCATCAAATTATTCTACATATTGCTTAGAACTAGGGAATGTTTTTCATGCTACCTCTTTCTTAGAACTACTTACAGGATTTTTTTTCCACCTCGTAGTAAAATTCCAAATGCTTTCCTGGTGTAGACCCCCACTTAAAAATGCCAGTGAGTATGCTCAGAATATATAATTTCCTCTCATAAGCAGAAATGTTTATCACATCAATTTCTAGATTCCAACTCCAAGATTCTCAAATATGCTTATTTTGGTTATTGAAGACAAGTTTTTGGAGAACTTAATAGCCAGTGTTTATAATAACTTAGTTGGAAAGACTAAAGAAAAGGCTTGTATATGAGCTGTGAGAAAATGTGGTACATTGTGTAAAAATATTTTTTGAGTAACTTTGGATGGTTTTAAAAACTGTTCTCTTTTCAATCAATCTGTTACATTAAGTATTGATCATCATGGAGATAACTAATAATGAAAGTAGTAATAATTCAGTGATCCTGTAACAGAAACTATCCTTGGACCTCACATGTTATCTTTTTAATCCCCAAAATCATTTTATAAAGTGAATCTTCTTTATTTTGAATTGTGGAAATGGGAATTCAAGGTTAATTAACTTGGCTATGAAAATTGAGGTAGATTTAATTTGAATCTAGGAACACCTAACTCTCAAACCCAGGATCTTAATTCATGGAAACCTACATGATTTAGCTGAGGTTCATAGTGATGAACCCATTTTCTCCATTTTGACACAGTGATGCTCTTAGAGCCTCGTAAAGCCTCCAAGCCTCTTTGTTCACCACTCCATTTAAAGTGTTAGATGGAAATTCTGCTTACTTGGCTGTCTCTTCTGGTTATTTCTGAGGGCTTCAGTTTCTGGCAGGTGCCCTCAATGTGTAGACTTTGTTAGCTCCCTGTCATCTGAGGAGAGAAATCAAATAAACAACGTGGTTAAATTAGTAAGGCTAATTCATGCTATTTAAAATCTTTCTGGCTAGCACATTTCTCCACTTCTCTTGGGAGAGGTTTTATGACAGCATGTTTCTGAAAAGCCTGAATGCTGGAGTAAGAAGAATCATTGCCATATTTAACTCTTTCACTAGAAATTTTACTTTTCCTTTACTTGTTTTATCAGCAGACCCTAGAATTTCTGGAGTTCAGGTAGCTAAAAATCATTCTGCTAGTAACCAAATATGTGGTCCAGTGACATCCTAACAACAGTTCTGTTCTTCTCTGACCTTTTCTGTAAGGAGTAGTATTGAATGACATCATCCCTTGAGAAATTTTGATGTAATAATACTCTTCATATGGTAATTATAATTGTTGATATGTTTTCCCACTTTGGGACTAACATGAGTGAGTTAGAAGGGGAGTTGAAAGTCTTAAGAGTCTGCAAGAGTGGTTTGATAGGATGACAAGCATTAATTAAGATACTAAAATATGAAGGTGATTTATTGAAAAGTAAATTCTAGATGAACTTGTTAGCTCTTAGCAGTGTGAGCATAGAATAGATTATAGTGGTGGAATGTCTTTATCATTTTGTGGTAATCTGGCTGCCAGTTATTGTATTTTATTATGCTAGTCAGTTCCTAAGAAGGCAAGTGCCATTCCTCAGAAGCAGACTTGTGTGCAATACGGTGGTTCCTTGGTTCTGAAACTGGATGTGTTCCACAATTCACAAAAAGATGGCCATGTTCATGTTCGTGTGGGAAAGATGGCCATGGTCATGTTTGTCACCTGATGCAAAGTTCACAGACAAAAACAAAATTTTGCCAAATGTTTCTGTTTGTGAACCAAATTGTTTGCAAGCAAAAGCATTTGTGAACTGAGGCACCACTGTATTTATGACTTGCTTTGTGAACCTATGTTTTTGCTCCTAGACAGAGAATAATTATAAAACTTTGCCTTTTGTATAATAAAGCATGCCTTCCATTCTATAGTAGGGTCAGTGAAGCAGGTAGTTTACTAACTGTTGCCTGGGGCCTGAGCAGCTAAATCACAGGACCACTAAGGTAAAAATCCAAGATGAACCATGTAGAGGACTTGAGAGATTTAGGGTATAGAGTCAAGAAAAGTGACGCTTTTTCTCTCATCTTCCCCTCACATGTGGATTCTAAGCCCAAGAGAGGAGGATCATGCTAATATTTAACTATGACCAGGCTAAGATCCAGAGATCCCAAAGAGAGGATGGTGCAGTGCGATTGGTAGAGTAGGGGTTGGTATGTGATGTGGAAGAGAAATGGGCTGGTATTAATGTGAAGTAAGCAGGAAGCCTAGAGGTTACATCTGAACAGTGCACGATACACTCTTAGCAGCAGTTTTGCCGAGTGGAGATTATAAATACATTTAATAATGCGTTCATCCCCATTATGGAGAAAGTTTACTTTTAAATTAATGAAGACTAAGAAGAATCAAAGTCCATAAAGACAACTTTGAACAGTTGCACTAAACCTTATCAGTTTACCCAGTAGAGACTAAGTGACTTCGGCTAGAAAGCATTTGAAATAAAAGTCAACAACTCATTTTTTCTTCTTTGGAGCGAGGCCTCACCTGAACATTGACAGACATCATAGCATTGGGCCAGTACCCAGGCCTTCGACTGCAGTCTAGTACACGTTCCTCTGTACTGCCTGCTTTGTGGGTTGGGCAGGTGATGGAGAAAGGAGTGGAAAGAAACATGAATACTTATTTTAATCTAAAAGAAGGTAGCTTAAACCTTGTCTGGTTATGTATTCTTGAGTCATTGTCCTATTCCCATACTACTTCTTGAGTTTTATTGAAATACAAAGTTTTGCGAACTGTTTCTTGCTAAGTTATCATGTGGTAATTTATTCTGCCGATAGTTGAGAACCATTAAACATTTTGAAGGAGTGAAACAGTTTAGTCACTTAGGTGTTTTAGAAAGAACAACACCAGCTGAAAGGTAGAGATTGCACTAGAGTCAGACAAGGAGATAGAGATGTACAACATTTAGTACAAGTGCTAATCAAGCCTCAGACAAAGACAGTGACAGTGAACAGGGGAGGAAAGGTAGACCTGACACATAGTACTGAGGAGAATGTATGTACTTTGCAGGGGTTTGTGCTTGGATGATGACAGTAAGTACAGTGTGGGGCGGGTCTGAAGTCTAATGTGGCTGCATCAGTAAGAAACCAGGAGGACCTGCCATGCATCTTCCCCTTCTCGCCACCCACTGGCAGCTTTTCACCAGTTCATGCTGATCGCCACTCTCAAATGTGCAGTGAAACTTTCTTACTGACTTCCAGGCCATCTTTCTAGTCCAAGCTGCCATCTCCTCCCTACAATTCTGCAGAATCTTCAAATTGATGTCCTGGCATCTGTGATTCCCATATTCCACCCAGTCTTCTTCGAACAATGGCAGTGATCATGTGAGCTCTTCTGAATGTATTTGATCCTGCTTAGCATACTTACAGGACTTCTCAGTTCTTTTAAGAACAAAATCCACATCTTCAACATGCCCTACAAAGCGTTAGACTTTGGGCCCTTCCTGCCTCATCAGCCTCATTGCAAACCATTTTGCCTTGTGTTCCTGAGTCTGTAGCCATTCTGTCCTTATCCCAAGGTATCTGGCTCTGTGTACCTTTTGCACATTTGATCTTCCTTCTGGAGCTGCTTCAGCCTGTCTTCTTCACAGGGCCAACTCCCTTTCAAGTCTCTGATTAATTATTTTTACCCGGAGATGCATTTCTGTATACCCCTGACCTGGATTGTCCAATTTCTTCCACACTTTACCATCCATCCATCCATCTACACACCCGTCTCTACACACACACACACACACACACACACACACGCACACACGTAAATTAGGCTCCATGAGGACAAGGATTATTACTTTTATTTTGACTTGCTAGGTCCACAGTGCAGTGCCTGATACATAGCAGCTGTTTAATAAACGTATTCTGGGTAAGTGAATAATGGCTTTACAGAACTGATCCATCATGAGGTTTATTACAAATAATTAGAAAACTGTCTAGTAACTAGCCTTTTCTTACATGTCTTCATGAAACAGATAATATAATGGTAAGTCATGTTTAATTTGAGCGTTTTTTTGAGAACCAGGAACATTCTGATGATCAGACAGGAACAGATAGTTCAGAAATGTGAGAGAAATGGACTTAACATGTGTAGTAATCTTTGTCTTTTCTCATTTCTACCAATCGTATACTAGATATGTGGGGCACATCATGATAGAAACACTTGGTTGAGCAGGCTCAGTCGTGTGGCTGATGTTTAACAGAGAGGGTAGCATTTGAGGCCGTGTTGATCTGCTCCAAAATCTCTGTTCTGTCTCTGGCCTATTGAGATCAGACATGAAGTATAAAAATATTTTGTAAATTATAAAACTGAACAAAGTAAGGTCTAATGCACAGAAGGCTTATCCAGTTTGCTCTTTATCGTAACTCTAAACTATATTTAATTGAGTGATGGAGAAGAAGATGATGAATTTTATATAAAAGAAAGCATGGGATGAATCTGGTTGATCTGGTTTGTGGAGGTTTCATTGTGATCATATGGCTGTATCTGGCAAGCAGAGAATCCCTAATTTCCTCTGCTGTGAGACTCCCAAGGAGGCATTTATATTAGTAATACTGAATTTGCAAACCTGCATTTTAAAATTTAGCTTTATTTGTATTCCATGTCTCTCTGGGAGGTGTTCAGTACATTATGAAATTCTGTGCTTTTACCTCCTGCTAAGGATTTGAGTTCTTAGCCTAATTAATCATTAAGTGTTGTCAGTCTATCATGATGCAGTTAATTATCAGAGAGATCGTATGCATTGCAGTCAGTCATGACCCTTTCCCGTGTAACTATAGAAACCTTAGCAGTACTGGTTATTATCTGAAATTATAGAATTTGTTTTTTAAAGCATTTCAGTCTTTGATAGTTATGGGCAAATAATTGGTTATCACCTAGAAAGAAAGAAAAGCTAGCATGAAACATGGATTTTTAAATAATTTATACATAGTTAAAATGTGTTCTAAATGATTTATAAATAAGAGATAATGTGTTCTATAGAATATTTCTGTTGCTTGAAAGGTTTTTTCCCCACCACTTTTGTGTGTTAATTACAAAGCTTTCCTACAATCCCTTTTCCCCTAAGAATGGTAGGAACTGTTCTAATACAAGTCTAGGGAAACTCCTGAGACTCGCAGTGATTTTGCAGGGCGTAGACGCTGCCTATGTGGTGGAAAACGCTGACTATGGCTCATACATCTCTGTGTATAGATGCAGAAAATACAATGTGAAGTGTCACTGGTGGGTTCTTGAAGCCATAGTTCAAAGTGGGAACAAAAGAAAAACATCTTCTTTCTTCTATTCTGAGAAATTCCATCTAAGCCAGAGAGAAGAAAGATGATAAGTCATTTCACTTTTTCATATGAAGCTCACCAAGGAAGGCAGTCTGAATGGGGGTGAATGTCAGTGTGGAAGTGGAAATCTGCCATATTTTGTGCTCAGCTCCACATCTCATGGCATGCAGAGAGCAGGTGACACCCGTCTGGAGGAGGCAGAGCCCGAAGTGAGGCTTCTGTACTCACTGCTGAACGGGCTTTAGTGCAATGCAGTGACAGTGATTTGTTTTTATGTTACAACATGTGAACAGCTTATTTCTAGATTATGAGCCACATGACTCTTTCTGAACATGTTTGCTTTTCGGGAGAATGCAGTGGCCAAACCTTGAATTTGCTTTTTAGGTTCTTGGGAATTTATTAGTTAGATTAATAACTCTTATTTACAGTTGCCAATAATATATGTAGAGTATCAAAATAATGGCACATGAATTTTAAGTCCAATTTAAATCTGTTTTTAAAAAAGATACTTCAGTAAAAGTGTACATGTATACTTGAGCATCTATACTTGAATTGTTTTGGCTTCTCATTTCTATCACATGACTTTAATTCTTACAATGACTGTTTCCACAATTGACTGCATACAGAATGAAGCTAGCTTTAGTGTTAATATTTACTTTTCATATCAAGTGTAAACTTACGATTTTAGTCATAAGGATTCAACTGCCAACTCAGCCAGCCAATGTACAACAATGGCAACAATTACTTTGTGTTGTTGAGCTTTTCTAAAATATTAAAGTATAATTTTGTTATGGTTTGTGTCTAGATGTCCCCCCAAAGCCTCATAGGGTTTTTTCAGAGTTGGCTGAATCTAGAGTGTGTCTTTGATTCGTAGTGCAGTGCTGGGATTAAGGGTGGTGATTGCTGGATCAGTCCACTGATTGGAATGCACCTCCCTAATCCCAGTAGACCGGATACAATATAAGGGACAGAAAGAGGCTTGTCCCTCTCTCTCTCTCTCTCTCTCATTGCTTTAGTGCCTGCTGACCACCATGAAAGGTCCCCTTTTGTGTTTGTTGCTTTTGCTGTCTTCTGGTGCCATGAACTGTTGCCCCTCTGCCATGTGCCACCCTGCCTTGGAGCCAGCCAATTACGTACTGAAACCTCTACAAACTGTGAGCTAAATAAACCTTTCCCCTTTTATCTTTGAGTGTTGGATATTTTTTCTCAGCAATGAGAGAGTAACTAAGAAAAATTTGTTTTTGACAGAAATGCAAGTGGCTACCGAAATTAATTATTGATGGTTAGCGATGCTTTCTAAAAGGTTTCTAACCTTGTGACAAAGTTCAAAAGGATAGTTCAACGGGTATACCTAGCCTGAACCTTATATTTGCTTTTTGTTAGTATATTCTAGTATGATTTTGCTTAAGTGCTATTTTGGTTGTTTTTATTGTGATATAATGAATTTTGCTATTTCAGATCTCTTATTACATGCTAATAGCTTTTTCAGCTTTCATCATCAGACTCTAATATTTATTCCTTTAAAAAAATTTCACAAGATTGCAGGCTAATATTGCTGTTGAAAGTGTGCTTGATGAAAAACAATGAAAATTGAATCTTGTACTTAAAACAATTGAAGTCACAAATTTTGTGAGTTGAAAGGTGTTAGACTCTGGTGTGGAGAGTGTAATGTCACTTGTTTCATTATGCCAGGATGTTGATCAGCCTAATTATCTAAGAATCTTCTGGTTCTTTGGCATGTTACAGCTGTGACTTTCCCTTTGTCTCTGCAGTAACTGTCTTCCACACTGCATATGCATGAGAGAATGGTTTTTTCTTTTTTTTATATTAGTAAATCATTTATGAGTTTCATTCCTTGTTAAAATGATACTGTTTGCTAAATATATATTAAGACACTCCTGGTTGTTTATCTGCTTGAATAAAGAAATACCAATCACCAATTTGTAAAATATTTTGAATCAGGCATATAAAAATGAAACTCAGTGCAGCTAAATCTATTTCCATTATTTTTGTTAATATATATTTCTACACTGTAACTTCGCCAATTAATCAATGCATTATTTGTGTCTTTTTACAATTTGTATACCCTTCTTAGTTAAGTATGGCTATTTCTGATACAGTATTTTATTTTTTTTTAAAGAGAAGAAAAAACAAAAAACAAAATTTCAAAACAACATAATAGGAGGGTAACAATGGTTAATACATTATGTATTGTTATCTTTAAATTAGTTACTCAGGGTACAAGATATCAGCATTCAATTGTCCAAACATTACTGGCACAAACCTTTCTCTTCAATGAACTAAGCAAAATTAGTAGTGTATCTATTTTAACCATCTTATATATAAATACAATTTTTTTCTTTTCCCTTCTTTCTTTTCCCCATTCCCCCATCCCGGTCTCTCTTTCCTTTTGTCCAGTTTCTTTCTGATTCACCATATCTATTGTACATTTTGGATCTTATTTACTCTTTCAGTTTCTTACACTACAGATAAAATACGATGTTTACACACGTGCATCCAGTTTATTTCACTTATGAGTATTTTCTCGAGTTGCATCCATTTGCCTATAAAAGTCTCCAGTTTATCCTTCTTTATGGCTGAATAGTACTCCATTGTATAAAAATACCACATCTTTTTTATCCATTCCTCGGTTGATGGGCATTTGGGTTGTTTCCAAGATCTGGCTATTACAAATTGTGCTGCTATAAACATGGGTGCACATATATTGCTGTGGTATGATGTTTTTAATTCTTCTGGGAAGATACCCAGAAGGGGCATAGCTGGGTCAAATGGGACCTCCAATCCTAGTTTTTTGAGGACTCTCCACACTGATTTCCACAGTGGCTGTACCAGTCGACACTCCCACCAACAGTGGAGAAGGGTTCCTTTTTCCCCATAGCCCCTCTGGCATTTGTTATTAGTTGATTTCTTGATAAAAGTCATTCTTTCTGGGGTGAGATGGTATCTCAGTGTTGTTTCAATTTGCATCTCTCAAATAACTAGTGATGTTTCACATTTTTTTGTATATTTATTTGCTATTTGTATTTCTTCATCTGAGAAATGTGTATTCATCTCAGATGTCCTTTTTTGGATTGGGTCTTTAAATTTGGGAGGTCTGATTTTTTTTTGAGTTCTTTGTATGTTCTTGATAGTAATCCTTTGTCTGAGGAACAGCTGGCAAACATTTTTTCCCACGTTGTGGGTTGTCTCTTCACTCTGTTGGTGGTTTCTCTTGCTGTGCAAAAGCTTTTTAATAAGATGAGATCCCAGTTGTTGATTCTTTGTGATAGTTCCCGTGTGGTTGAGGTTCTATTCATAAAGTCTTTGCCTACACCAATATCTTCAAGGGTTTTACCTATCCTACCTTCCAGCATATTTAATGTTTGTGTTTTAATATTTAGGTCTCTGATCCATTTTGAATTTAATTTAGTGCATGGTGAAAGATATGGGTCTAGTTTTAATCTTCGGCATGTGCAGCGCCAGTTTTTTCAGCACCATTTATTAAAGAGGCTACCTTTCTTCCAGTGAATGTGTTTGGAATATTTTAATTTTTATGCTATTAGTTACTAATGATATTTTCAGCACATAAAATACTGGTTGGTTCAGATTTCATCTGACAGGGGTCTTAATTTCATCTGACTGGCTTTGTCGGGTTTCTGGTTCTTTACCACTTTCAATAGAAGGCTTGCCCTCTTGAAAATTCCTGTGCCATTCACCTATTATAGTGTTTTCCTTTATATGCATCTAATAGGCAGAAGTCTGCATTAGAGACTAAACTGTTCATACTGAGCTGATGTGAATGAAAGAATTTTAACTAATTTGACAATGTGATTTGTCCCTCAGTGGCTTTTTATCTGAGCTCTTCATGCAAGGGAGACACTGAAGTCTAGAATATGCTGAGGACATTATAGATTGTTCAAAACTGGCCTGAGTGGAGAAAACCTGGCATAATCATCATCATTGTGCTCAAGTCAGTGTTGATCTTTGGCGAGGCCTCTCTTCCTGACTTGCAGGTGACCACCTTATTCTTTTGTCCTGGCACAGACTCTTCCTTGTGCAGGTACACAAAGAGCCTCTTCCACTTCTAAGGGTACCAAATCTATGGGATTTGGACCCCACCCCATCACCTCATTTAATCTTAATTGTCCCTCTAAAGGTCCTGTCTGGAGGAAAGATAGCCTCTAATAAATGGTGTTGGGAAAATCGGATATCTACATGCAGAAGATTGAGTCTAGACCCATATCTCTGATAATGTGCTAAACCGAAATCAAAATGGATCAATGATCTACATGTTAAAACAGAAACAATCTGCTGATAGATAAAATAGGCGAAACGCTTGAAGAAATAGGCATAGGCAAGGACTTTGTGAACAGAACCCCAGTGGCACATGAAATAATACCAAGACTCAACAAATGGATCATAACGAATTAAAGAGCTTCTGCCCAGCAAAAGAAACAACCAACAGAGTGAAGAGACAATTTAAAGGATGTGAAAAAAACATTTTGCTAGCTGTTCTTCAGACAGATGATTAGCATCTAGAATATGTGAAGAACTCAAAAAAAAAAAAAAAAAAGACTCCTCAGAATAAAAGACCCAGTCAAAAAATGGGCAACCAAAATGAATAGACACTTCTCAGAAGAAGTACAAGTGGCCAATAAATACATGAAAAATATGTTCAACGTCACTGGCCATTACATAAGTGCAAATTAAACTACATTGACATACTCATCTTACCCCAGAAAGAATGGCCATAGTCAGAAAATATAATAGTAACAAGGTGAGGATGTGGTGAAAAAGCAACTCTTCTACATTTTTGGTGGGAATCTAAACAAGTACAACCACTGTGGAAATCAGTGTAGAGATTCCTCAACAAACTAAAAATAGAAATTCTATTTGATCCAACTATCCCCCTTCTAGGTATCTTCCCGAAAGAGTTAACGTCATCATACTACAAGGATACATGCATACCCATCTTCATAGCAGTGCAATTTATAGTAGGTAGATCTTGGAAACAGCATATATGTCCGTCATCAGATGAATGGATATAGAAAATGTGGTATTTATACACAGTAGAGTACTACTGTACCATAAAAAAAGATACACTTGAGGGATTTGTAGGAAAATGGATGCAACTTGAGAACATAATGACAAGTGAAATAAGTCAGACACACAAGCTTAATTATTGCATGGTTTCTCTTATGTGAGAAACTCAAAATTTATGCTGTATATACAAGTAAAGAACAAAATAGAACATAGATCAATAGGAAGTAGGGAGAAGTTCAAATAATTCCCCAAATTACCTATTCCATTGTTTCAAAAATATTTTCGTATATATGCTAATTTGTTTCATTTATGCTACTAGTTTCTCTTAGTTCATTGAAAAAAAGTTTTGTGCTATTATCTGTTCTTCTTTATAAGAGAGAATCTTTTTATCTATGCCTTGTACTCTGCATAACTACTTTGAAGCTCATGATATTGTATTAACTATTGTTATTGTCTTATTTTATTATGAAATTTTTTTTTCATAGAATAAAAGTGGTTATTAAAAAATAAAGGTCCTGTCTCCAAATAGAATCACAGTGGGAGTGAGGGCTTGGACATAAGAACTTGGGGGAAGCAAAGTTCAGGCCAGCACACGGTGCTGATAGAATTGTAGCACTTCCTCTGTGCCGAACACTCGCTTGCAGTTTATCTCCAAATGGGGAACTGAGGTCCCTATAAAGTTTCACCTAAGATCCCAGATGAAGGGCAGAGTTGGGACTGAAGTCCAGTTGGGCTCCAGAGTCCATATCCTCCTTTGCTCACTGTTCTGACTGTAAAATGGTCATGTCATATTTAAAGGTTTTCTGTGCTAAATTTACTTAAGATCTAATAGTAAATGAGATTCATCTGCCCTTTTTTGAACACAGTGTAAAAATTGGTTTCTCAGTTTTTTCCTTTGATAATTTACTTTTTACCTGTTGTAAGTAGTTAGGAGAGCAGACTCTGGAGCTTGAATTTCTGGGTACAAAAGTGCCTTTTTCTGAAAAATAGGGATAATTAATGCAACCACCTAGCTGAGATGCGATCATAGCAGAAGAGAACACATACCATCACACAATGGCTGAGGTGTGGGCCACGCACAGAGCACCCTGGTTACAGGAGCGGTTACTGCAGACAGAGCCGTAGATCAAGGCTAAGCTAAGGCAGGAGTTACTCTCCCTCCCACTGTAGGGAAAGCCTACCTTCCTACAAGCCGCCTGTGTTAGATCTTACATGCCTCCCAGCCACTGGCAACACAGACAGTATTTCTTCACAGAAGTTACACGTTGTGGCGAGTTCGCTGATTAGACAAATCTTGAAGTGATTGTTTTCTATTTAAGGACTCTGTAGATAGCAAGGGAATATTTATGTTTGCTTGGTTTGTTTGGTTTTGACCTGTGGCTTGTTGCTGATAGCCAGATTTTTTACTGAGTATATTATCAAAATGTAAAGATGCGTGGAACCAACAAATCGCTACTTTCTTAATTTAGGGAACCACATAAATCATATTGGGAGCAGGTGATTCCAAGTGGCAATAGAAATGGGTTATGGAAGTGGGCACAGCCTGATTCTTTGGGCTCTTACACTTAGGAAATTCAAGAGCTGTCCTTTACAGGGACTCAGTTTCCTATTCCTGGAGTTCCTTTACTTTGGATTCCGTTGGATTCTGTAAAATGAGTCCTAGTCAAACAAAGTGTGATGTTCTTTTGTAAGGCACTTCAAATTTGCTCTCTGTTTGTTTGCCTTTGTTCCTTTGTTTGAGTTCTGGAGCCCAGAGCTCTCCTTGGACCTGGTTGCACTTCACCCTCCATACGGTGTCCTGAATTTACTGCCACCTCTCTGGGTGGCGTTAAGCTGAACCTTGAAAACTTACTGCATTGCATGGTACTGAAGAAGGTTCCCAGAACTTAGTCTGCCAAATAAGCTTTTAGTCCTGTTTCCCTTGTCATTGTTGCTCTGGACTCTTTAGGACTTTATGAAGAATCTAGCCTTTTAAAGTTAAAAATAATCTACATTGATTTTCTTTAGCAACAAATAACAAAACACTGCATCTAAAACAAGAATTATTCCAGAGGTGGTACATGGCCATCCCGCCAATGCAGTGAGAAACAGTATTCATCATAATAGAGATACTCGGAGTGTCAAATGCTGTTAAAATTGCAAGTGGTTTGCTCCCATTCTCAATGTAATAAAGACAAAAATATCAATAAAACTAAAAACCATTTGCCAGCCATGCACCTTAAACTGATAGTGACTTAGAGAACTGTTTAGTTCTCTGGGCACATATGATACCAGTGTTTTTATTTGGTTAGAGTCTAGATCAACTGAACATACTTATGTTTCTTGTTTGTCAACACAGCTTTTTGCATCATTTCATCAAAGTGGAAAGAGGAAATGTGTTTTTATTGTAGACTAGGAGTTACTGAGCCCATCTTTTTGAATTCCTTTTATGTGCTACTTAGAAACTCTGCTCCACTCAGGGTGCTAAGGAATCACTTTGCTGGGGGAAGGTTTGATTTGCTGCACAGGGCTGCTCTGAGTTCCTCCTGAAAGTACCTGATACTGTATTTCACTTCTATCCTCCCCACCTCCCTTCTTAGAGGTTCGCAACTTTTGTGACTCTCTTATGTGTTAGACAGAAAATTTTCTCCCGAAATGTCATCGTGTGTTGAGGCAGGGTCATTAGGAAGAGGTATCGCTCCAGCCCAGCTGACAGATACATTTGTGAATATGCAGTAACAGCACCACTGCCATGAGAGGTGGCAGTTTTGGGAGGCAGCCTGTAAGTCCTTACTGAGCTTTATCTAGTTATCCTTGATAGTCTGTGTAAATAGGACGTCTGGAGAGTATGCTAACATACCAGCAAGGATAGACCTTGTTTTCCCTCGACCACATGAGTGAAGGAGTCTTGTTCCGTTCTCTTCTTACTGTAGCTGTCCATATTCAGGTTTAAGGATTTTGGACTACCATTATATCTATCTATCTATCTATCTATCTATATCTATCTATCTATCTATCTATCTATCTATCTATCTATCTATCTATCTATCTATTTATCTATCTATCTATATGTATTTTTTTTTAATATGCGGGTACCAGGAGTCGACCTCAAGACCTCGCGCTTGCCAGGCAGGTGCTTATGCCGCTGAGCTATATCACCGGCCAACCATTATATTTTGATAGGTAGAAATAAATTGTCTTCTACCACTTTTCTTATTAAAAGTAGTTTTAAATTGTCGGTTTCATTTAAAGGAAGGGCACTTTGGGAACAATCCTCAGGGTTAGACAGGGTTGAATAGATAGGCAGTGATATTCTCCACTCCTTCCTCACCCCCACCCCATCAACCCTAGGTCGGGTATCCCCTGTCCTAATTCTCTGTCTTCGCACAGTGTGACTATTGCACTGGGTTTGTCTGTTGACTTGCTCGACTGAGCTCCTTGTGGCATCATGGTTGCCTCTTTGTATTTCCGTATACGTAGTACCTGGTCTAAACTAGATGTTTAATTCATTTTTTAAAAATAAATTCACTTTTATAAAGACCCTTGAATGACTTTTGTATCAACTAAACTAGTAGTCATCTTTCATAATCATATTGTGAGATTCTCATTTAGCCAGTTGAATATGCATTTAGCTAGGTGTACTTGGATAGTAGAATGCACATATGTTAATGGGCCTCCCCATTAATATGAGGTACGTCTTTCCTCCAGTTCTGGATCTCAGGTTGGTTGTTTGCAGCTAGCAACTCATGGGGTGGGGGGTACTTTTCTAAAATCTTCCTGTAGGATTTTGGTGCCCTGGAGCTCTGCTTTCTCTGTTTCATCAAGGAAGTTTACGTTAGTGTCTCCCCATTTGAAGTTACTTAAACCACAACCCTGTCTCTAATGAACCAAAGTCTTGAGTCATTACATAAATCAAACACTGGGAATTATTTCAAATCTAGTCAAGGTTCAGACAAGAGATAAGGACCTAGTATGTTAGGAGGAGTCCTCTGTGGACTGGTGCTGACATTTCAATACTGGGAACTCAGTGGTTTTCTAACATGCAGCTAATATCACCTGTTCCTGGCTCCCCCAAGAGTCTTCCCGTGTGGAGCCTCTCTGGATGAAGCACCCCCTGAGCAGACCCATCAGTATAACAGAGAATGAGGTCTTCCTGAAGCCATGAACTCTGGTGGTTTTGATTTAGTGTTTATCAGTGTCCTGAAGGGTCTCGAAATGGTAAAAGATTGTCGTTAGCTTTTAGGACCTGTGTTTATAGTATAAAAGAAAATACCCATCTAAAGGAAATAGGAGGAAAACCAGCCCTCTTTATCTTGGAATTTGGAGCATACTGAAAGGCATTTCTGTAGGTGATTGTTGCTCTGGCATTGTATTGTAGTTGCTGGGTTCTATAGCAATAGAACTTCATATTTGCACATTGATCAGTGTAGAAGTCACGGCAAGGTATGCTACATTTATCTTTAGGCCTCATTTCCCATAGCATTGTTTTATAATTTCATTTTCTGTAGCACGGCTTCCAGTCAACAGTAGCTTACCCATATTTTATCCTGTGTTTCTTATTTATACCTGTGAGTGAGCTGCTGTTCGTAAGAATAACCCTACAACAGTGGTAAGAAAACATTCCTTACTGAATGAGTTTCCAAACTATCCCATTTTATTTATTTATTTGTTTGTTTGAGATAGAGTCTTGGCATGATGCCCAAGTTAGCACCAAACCCCCACCACACCCAGCTACTTTTTACTTTGCTCTTCGAAAGAAGAATTTTGGGGAATCCGATTTAAGAAGTGGAATTAATCTTGGATGCCATTTTGAATAATAAGGCTTAGTTTGCAGTTGAAGAAAGTTAAGACTCAGTTTCAATGGCTCATCTGAGGTGAGGAAGTTCATGGTGGCAGTAGATTCCAGTTTGCTCATTACTGTTACTAGACTTGTTCTTTCTGAATAGCCTTACTCTTTTAAAATGAGGGTTGTAACAGTAATCAGAGTTTGCAAGAGCCAGTACCATTATTTCATTAACCTTGTCTACGTACTTATTATTACATTCAGATTATTACAGTATAGAAAAATGGAAGTGCTTAATTATAATCCCAGCCTGGTTTTCACTGTTTCTGTGCCTGTTTATTAATCCACGTCACTTCTGCCCTTAGGAGTTGAGAACTAGGAGCTTTTACTAGGATGCTTTTAAAAGTTCTGTAATGTTAATAATCAGTGATGCTTTACAATACTTGAAATTTATTTTTGTCACATTACTAAAATGTGTACAGGGATATGCATTCAGAAGCAATTCCAGACTATATCTTTTACATTTAACAAAAAGTTCTTGGGAGCTCCTGCTCTTGGGAAACCTGATAATGAAAGTCAGAGGAGTGTTAAAAATCTAATTTAGAGAGACTTCTCCAATTTGGCAAATAGAAAAATTCTGAATGTGAATCTGGTAGCAAATATACATTTGTTAGACTTTTGATTGGTTATGGATATGTGCTGAACTTTATAGGTAAAAGCACAAATATCAGAACATATTGTAGTTCTTCTATTACATTTTTTCTTAAAGTACTTAAAATATTATCCTATTGAACCTACTTCACTGTTTTTGCTGGTTAAAGAATGCAGCAGTAATAGCTTTAATCTTGAAATCTTAAACAAATCATTGTGACCAGAGCTTTTGTATTTTTTATCAACCTCTGTATTGACTAAGGAACCATAATATGTGCCCTTTATTTTCATAGTGCTATATCATAAAAAAGAAAAGACAAGACAAAGCCTGAGTTTCTTTTAGAAACAAGGATGATGTTTTTAGGAGCTAGAGAAGCTGAAAAATTAAAATTTAGGAATACCAAAAATACCACACATTCTGTTTTTACTACCGTGTTTCCATCCTAAACACCTCTAAATATGTGTTCAAATATTATACCTAATAAAATATAAGCTAAATTCTATGATGAAGTCTTAGATTTTTTTTAAGTAGTCAATTAGAAAGGCCTATGGTTTCTAATGCGGAGAGTTTACAACCTGGTGTGTTTCAGCTAATTTTAATTCTTTTAGATGTCTTGTACACAAATTGCTTGATTACCTCCTACATCTCTCTTAATCTGGGTTACTGAACATAATAATAAGCTTTTGAGGATTTTTTTAAAAGACCCGTTCATCACTGGAATCTTTTAGCACTTCACAAACAGCTGGTGGCAAACAGCATCACTCACATTATTTAGAGGTCTTTGGCTGCTTTTTATCCCCAACTGTCATGTGGAAAGCAAAAAGGAAGACCAGTTTTTACTTAGTTCAAGGTGATCAAAAGAAGTCCCAATAATGGTACAGACTGATTTTGACAGTGACTGGTATTTGCAAAATATATGAGGCTTGCTCTACTCTTTCTTTCTCTTTGATAGAAACAAAGTTTTAGTTTTACCCAGAATACTTCGTTCACACTGAGAGAACTATTCCCTAGTTACTTTATTGTGGGAATGGCCTGTCTGTGCTGCCTAACTTGATATTTTAAGGTCTCCTAACTTTTCTTGAAAACAGACTTTTTAATTAGTCACCCATGTGTTTTGGTTTTGTTTTAGTGTTGATACAAATATATATGCTTGTAGGATTATAAATTTGAAAGGTAGTTCTCTTAGGGAGAGTATAGTTCCAATAACCCTAGTATGTTATCTTTTAAATATTCTTACTTTGACCTCTTCTAGTAAAAATCTCCACTTTTTTCCTTTTTATCATTACATATGTCAAAAGAAATTTCTGATACTGGAGTTATTATAATCACTGAATAACTCATATCAAGGCATATTCACATATAGTTATGAATTATAAATTTTTTCCTGGTAATCTATTAGAGGACTTTGGAGAACAGCCTGGATTTGTACAATTCCAATATGGATATGTTTAAAGGTAGTGGAACTTATTTGAAGCTAGCAGAGACTGAAAGAGGCTCAAATTTCTATAGTTGTAGGTGGTTAAGAGACTTGAATTAAAGCACTAGGTGTACTTTGGGGTTCATAAATGTTGATAATGCCCAAAACAGCATTGCTGTACTTTTCTGAAATTTGAAGTGGTCTTGGACAAGATTTTTTAAAGTCAGCTTTAGATTTGAAAACTTAAACCTGCATGAATTTCACGTACTGAAGATGTATTGTTACTTCAAGGAAAATTAATACTATTGTAAAGTTGTACCCTTCATATTTGTGATACTTTAATGAAGGTAATGTGCATCCTTTTGCCTTGGTGCATTAGGATGGGGATTGGTTCTTTTTGGTTTAGTGTATGCAGTGGTCATGGCTTGCCAACTGGCTGTGAGGGCCAAGATGAAGTAGAGTGGGAATGATTTGTAGCAGTAGGTGATTTTCATGGTGAAAATACTTCCAACACTGACAACCTACTAGGATGATGCTACTGAGCAGAAGATCAACAAAAGACACGCAGCAGAACACTGTTATACCATCCCCCCATACACAGATAATCATGGCTGCAAGAAACCTCAAGTACAGATAACAATAAAATCTAGTCACATAATTAGGAAGTGATGAGTTTTGAGTTATTACACTTGTTTTTAATGATTCATTTAATTTTATATAATTAGTTGCTTAATAGTAGGTATGTTTTATCTACTGTCTCACAAAATGCCTGAAAACCAACAGTCTACTTTTCTGAGCTGGTCCATGCCACTCTGCCACATCACTTGAAATGTACTATAGCACTGAGTCCTGCCATACCTGTGGTGCAGTGCTCTGATTGTTGTAGTGCCTTTGAACGTGCCGTGCTTCTCCCTTTCTAGATATTTCATCTTTCTTATCATCATGATCAGTATAAATTAATGGGCTGCTTAAGTTTGATAGTATGTGTGTTTCTGCATGAAAGGAATTAAACATGATTGGTTATTGTCCCTCAGAAACTTAAAACCCAAGATATATAATATTAGCTATGAAAAGGAGAAAGAAACATTCTACATGCAAGCATGGGACAATTACTATGTTAATTAAATGTTCAGATTTGTCTAAGCTTAGGTTAGATAAAGATGGTTCCATTCATTCTGTTTAGTCCAGTAATGGTGCTAGTGGATTAAAATAAGACTTTTTAAAGCTCTGCCCCATTGTCTTTTAGATTTATACAGTGATAGTGATTTCAGATGACTTGAAGGCATTCCTTTACTACTGCAAACTGAAAAGCTGTGTCTTTCCTCTGTTGTTTGCCACAGTAGCTACAATGACCAAAGGACATTGCTGTGATTTACACAGGTTGAACTTCTGAGATGTCTGATCAGATGCAAGAAACATTTAGGATTTATTGGCAAACACTAGAGGAGTAGCAGTTGCTTTTTACTGGGAGAAATGCTCAAAGGGCTGGTCAAGGTTGACAGTGAGATTCCAGTCT
Source organism: Erethizon dorsatum (assembly GCA_028451465.1). Lineage (NCBI taxonomy): Eukaryota > Metazoa > Chordata > Mammalia > Rodentia > Erethizontidae > Erethizon > Erethizon dorsatum. The sequence continues at coordinate 31,021,985 of CM051835.1, read as the reverse complement.
TGCCATGTGATATCATAATTTATGGGTTTCTCTTCCATTATTAAAAAAATATTTGGTAAAAACCTAAAATTTCTCCAAAGAAAGTCTTTTTTTTTTTTTTTAATGTGGGTACCGGGGGTCGACCTCAGGACTTCACGCTTGTCAGCAAGTGCTTGTGCCGCTGAACGATATCACCAGCCCGTTGTTTTCCTTTATGTGTGTACCGGGAGTCGAACTCAGGACCTCACGCTTGCCAGGCAGGCACTTATGCTGCTGAGCTATCTCACTGGCCCAAGAAAGTCATTTTTAAAATTTTTAACCTTTTATGTAAGTAAAGCATTGGAGAACATATTGACTGAGCCTACCTAGTAATGCATTTCCTTAACTCTAAGTATTTTAGCTCTTACTCAGAACAATTACAAGCACCAGTTAAGAATGCTTTTCCTACTTCACATTTAATAGTTCATACATTGTAATCAATATAAAAAATATTCTTAAAGTTTACTAACAAGTTGTTTATTTTTTCCTTTTAAGATAAAGATCCTCTATGACATATTAATATTCCCATTTTTTGTTTTGATGATCAGGAATTCAAAGTTAAATTTAACAAGTTTTTGTTAACAAGTATGATTCATACTTATTTCTTAATCACTCAACATGTTTTATTTTTCTTTCTTTTGCATATATGTCCTCATTTGTAAGCAATTTGCAGATCTTCTAATAGAAGGTAGGCATAGTTTACCCAAAACTTCATTTCTTATAGATATTAGTGGAAAAGTAAGAATATTTGTGATGTAATCTAGGGCATATGCTGTGCATGGTCACTGTTCTCTTCTTTTTCCCTTTCTTTGTCAGCGTGATCTTGTTACTATTGAGTGGATCTGTTCAGAATGACTGGTTACCTGGCATTTGGCAGGTAGCAGTATGACACTGCGTACCCAGGACAAGTCTCCTAGACAGGGAAAGATATTTTCTGACAAAGGACAATAGTCTCTAATATCATCACAGTGGGGAGAATAACATTGATCCAACTTGGAGAATGACACCACCAGAATGCTCATAGCACTCGGCACATGAGTCAGAGAAAGGACTTTCAGTATCCTTAATACTAAGAGACCAAGAAGTAGTTTCAGAGCTTAACAAGCTCAGTGACTTCTGGTTCTTTCTGTATCTCATTGTAGACCGTTCACACAAATCCCCGTTTGTACTGAGCTGTCATGACTCTTCATACTGGTTGCCAAGTTCACACATGCAAAGTAAGCATAACAAGGCAGAAAGCACCCGGACAAGACTAATCTTCATTGCATAACATGTCATCCAAGTCCTTATGAAGCTTAGCAATTTTATTACCTTCCATTCTGTCCCATTCTTGAAGGATTTTTGGGGTCATCATACTAACTTAGTTGGTACAGTGATTTCTGATTCCTGCTCTGATATATTCAAATCCAGGTTCTGTATTCTGAATAGCCCTGTTCCTCTGGCTATACTCTATTTAGAAATGTTACATTTTGCATGGTACTTTCAATACTCATATTAAATCTTTTATTTGGTTTAGAACTTTATACTATAGAATGTGAACTTTTGCAGGAAAATGAACTGGTCTGCATATCATTGATAATTAACAAATAACTGAGTTACAGCATAGGAGGCAACTTTTTAAATTTCATGTATGGTTTTGTTACAAGAATCCAGGTATAACATTCCATTCTTTTTTATGTTTAAGCAGGTTACTGAGATGAATTTTCACCCTTCATTGATGAATAAGTTTATTACCTGAGAGAAAATGTAATCAGTTCAAAAACATTTTGTACCATAAAGAGCTAAGTGTGTCTCCCATTTTCCTTGGTTGTTTTGTTACTGTGTTATTCTCATAAAGGAAAGTTATTAAAATGAATATTTTACCAGAAAAGTACACCTGTGAATAATATTGACTTACTGGAAAATTATATCAAAAATGGTACAAAAGATGAAAGTTTGGATAAATTAAGTACATTAAAAATTAACTTACAGGGCCGGTGAGATGGCTCAGCAGCGTAAGCGCCTGCCTGGCAAGCGCAAGGGCCCGAGTTCGACTCCCAGAACCCACATACGAAAAAAGGGCTGGTGATATCGCTCAGCGGCACAGGTGCCTGCTGGTGCGCGAGGTCCTGAGGTCGACCCCCGGTACCCACAAAAAAAAAAAAAAAAAAATTAACTTACAAACAAACATCACTTTTCTGTGATCTGTATAGCTTATTTGACTTCTCTGGTTTGTGAAATAATTGTATTTAATATCAACTCATGAAACTTACAGATTTTTAAACTTTTAAAAATGGAGGGCCGGGGATATAGCTCAGCGGCACAGCGCCTGCCTGGCAAGCGTGATGTTGTGAGTTCAATTCTCGGTACCTTAAAAAAAAAAAAAAAAAGATTAATTAAAAATGGAGTTTGTTGCCAGATCTATGTTTCTACAACAGAATAATTTTTTTTGGAAGAATGCCATTGGCTCAATGAATAAGAGAAATATATTGTGTAATTTGGAATGACACCTCTTTAGGTGACTTAAAAGACTGTGGAGACCATTGTAAAATGAATAGAATTCTCTTGCTCTATGCTGTTACATTCAAAGATATTGAAGCTGTCTCCAATACATTACATTAGAAATTTATTAAGTCTTGACTCCTAAAAAAACCATACATATTGGGTACATTTCTTTTTTTTTTCTTTTTCTTTCTTTCTTCCTTCCTTCCTTCCTTCCTTCCTTCCTTTCTTTCCTTCCTTCCTTTTCTTTTCTCTTTCTTTCTTTCTTTCTTTCTTTCTTTCTTTCTTTCTTTCTCTCTCTCTTTCTCTCTTTCTCTCTTTCTCTTTCTTTCTTTCTCTCTCTTTCTTTCTTTCTTTCTCTCTCTCTTTCTTTCTCTTTCTTTCTTTCTTTCTTTCTTTCTCTCTCTCTTTCTTTCTCTCTCTCTCTCTTTCGCTCTTTCTCTCTTTCTTTCTTTCTCTCTCTCTCTTTCTCTCTCTCTCTCTCTCCCTTCCTTCCTTCCTTCCTTTCTTTCTCTCTTTCTCTCTTTCTTTCTTTCTTGTGGGTACCGGGGGTTGACCTCAGGACCTCACGCGCCAGCAGGCGCCCATGCCACTGAGCGATATCACTGGCCCTTTTTTCGTATGTGGGTTCTGGGAGTCGAACTCGGGCCCTCATGCTTGCCAGGCAGGCGCTTATGCCGCTGAGCCATCTCACCGGCCCCTCTTTTTTTTATTTTAAAGAGAAAAAAATAGAATAAAATTTCAAAACAGCATAATAGGAGGGTAACAATTGTTAATACATTGCATATTGTTATCTTTAAATTAGTTACTCAGAGTACAAGATATCGGCATTCAGTTGTCCAAACAATATTAGCACAAACCTTTCCTTTCAATGAACTAAAAGAAATTAGTAGTGTATCTACTAATTAACTATCTTTATATATATATATATATATATTTTTTTTTTTTTTTGCTTTTCCCTTCCTTCTTTTCTCCTTTCCCCCATCCCAGTTTCTCTTTCCTTTTGAACAGTTTCTTCCCATTTTACAATAACTATTGTACATTTTGGATCTTATTTGGGTTACATTTCTATTGGTGTTTATCTTTATGTGCCAGTTTTATTTACTGAAAATTATTTCTAATTTCGTATTCGTGGCAGTACCTGCAAATGAAAACTCCTGTTTTGTATACTTAGTTTTCAGAGTTGCATGTACCTTGTGTGTCTCTCAATTTGTGTTTTTTGCATTTGTGTTCACATCTACCTGTGCCTCGCCATGCTCCAGGGTGTGTATGGCGGGGGGTATTGAAATTTTCTCTTCTTTTAACAGTGTTTTGAAGCATTTAGCATAAATAGCAATTTTGTTCTTTAACATACTGCCTCTTACTCATCTCTGTATACTGTACAGTACTATAGTTTAAATCTTTACTTTATTTCTTGTGGTGCCTAGAAAATGACGGAAATGGCAGTTGACTTGATTCTTAGGTAAACCCAGGCACGTTATTATGGAACGTGATGCGGGTGGCGTGGACACTGGGGCTTTCTAGGTTCCTGATGAGGACGCATGGGAGTGGACGGCTGGAGTGATGGGCGGGGTGGGGGGAGGGCAGAGTCGGGTCTCTGGAACGCAGCAGCTCTGCGTGGCATCCGGGCAGCAGGGAAAGACCCGCACTGTCTGCAGAGCACCGTGCTTGACTTCTGTCTCCTCTTCCTGTTACAGTGGAGGTATTCTTCATACTTCTCCCTCTTAAGTCCTAATTTTAGTAACTAATTAATTAATTTTAGTAACTAAATTACTAATTAATTCATTTTAGTAACTAAAATTACTGATTTTAGTAAATTCTTTAGTAACTAAATTAATTTTAGTAACGGAAACTATGGAATTATGTGAATACACTTCTTAGTTCTGGTTTTTCCTTTGTGCAGTCTCCAACCTGAATAGACACAGTTTTAAATGTGTTTTTTTATTTTTTTGTCTTTACTGATGCCTTTTTGCTTTTTGGCTTGTTCTACATAGGCATTAGATTCAGAACCTCTAACTCTCTTTATGCTTTTGCTCTCTCTCTTTTCCTTCATGCTTTTTTATATCTTTGTTACTCCATTGTGTTTTTGATGCCACTGAACTGTGCACTAAAAATTTGTTAAAAAGGTAAGCTTTATGGTATTTTTACTTTACTGGAATTTTAAAACTTATTAAATTTCTGATAAAACATTTAAATACCCTTTAAATTAGTAGCTCCCAATATAACATATAAAAAAAAGTCTATTGTGGAGGCAATGCAGTCACTCCTCGCGGCTGTCTTCCCACATCTGCTCTGCAGCCCCTCTCCAACCCAAACCTACAGGAGGTCGGGGGAGTTCTCCAACCCCAACCTGCCCTCCTCTACATAAAAGGAGATTTACGTTTTAAGGAGTCTTTTCCCTCTGCTGTTTCTACCATGGTTCCTATTGGCTCTTTGGGAACATTTGGCTTTACAATACTGCTTTCGTTGGAGTATTTTCTGGGGCTTTTTGACATCTGTATATATTGTTGACATTATCCCGGGAGTCAAGGTAAAGATTGTATCCATTTCCCCAGGGTTTCTGGGAGCTGTTTGATAATCACTCTCTTCTGCACTGCCTTACCCTACCTCTGACCTGCTATCCCTGTATGTCAGTTTGCATGTTCTAGATTTTCATGTAAGTGGATGCACAGAGCATATACTCTTTTGTGTCTAGATTCCTCCATTCAATCTAGTTACTTTGAGATTTACTTATATTGCAGTGTGCATAAATAACTAATTTTCTTTTTATCACTGAGTAGTGTTCATTGAGTGGCTGTATCGCTGTATGTTTACCTATTCACTTGTTGATGGAGTTGCAGGTTGTTTCAGTTTTTGACAACTACAGATAAAGCTACTCCAAATGTTTATGTTTAAATTTTTTAATGAACATATATGTTTATTTCTTTTGGATAAATAAGAGTGGAGCGGCTGTACCATATGTGTAATTAAACTAACAGACTGTTTCCCAAAGTGGTTGTATAATGTTACAGTCCACCAGTATTGTATTAGAATTCCAGTTGCTCCACATCCTCACCAATACTTGGTGTGGTGAATATTTTAATTTTAGCTATTTTAATAAGTATGGGTTGTGATTTGCCTTTCTGTAGTGACCAATGATGTTGAGTATATGTTTGTGTAGTTTGCTGTTGATGTATCTTTTTTGGTGAAGTCTGTTTAAAATTTTAGCCCATTTATGTCATTGGGTTATTGTTTCTTACGGAGTTTCAGGGTTATTTATATACTTTGATTACAAGTCTGTATTTGCTATATTTTTCAGTAATACTTCAGTACATAGTTTATCTTTCATTTTCTTAAAAATGTGACACAAAGAATTTGTTTTCATGAAGTTCAGTTTAGTCTTTGAAACTTAATCTCAGACTACAAAGTTTTTCTACTAAGTTTTCTTCTGTATGTTTTATAGTTCCAGGTTTTACAATTAAGTCAGCAATTTAATTTATTGTGAATTATTTTTATGTAAGATACAAGGCATGAGTCCAATTTCATTTATATATATATGGATACTTCCTTTTTCAACATCATTTTCAAATGAGGTTACCCTTTTGATGCTATATAGCCTTTGGCACCTTTTTACAAAATTATTTTTGCTCTTCTAGGTCCTATGCATTTCATAGAATCAGCTTACTGACTTTGTCAAAAAAAAAAAGCTTGCTGGTAATTTGATGTGATTTATTTGAGTATAGTCTAATTTAGGGAAAATTTATTTCTTGACAATAGTAAGTCTTCTAAATTATGGTGAAAGTATATCTATCCATTTCTTTAACCATTTAATTTCTCTGAGAAAGCACTTGTGTTTTTAGTGTATAGATCTTTCCTATCACTTGTCTGATTTATACAGGTTTTTCATAATTTTAAATTCTAATATAAATTATAAGCTGTGTGTGTTTGTGTGTGTATGTATGTGTGATGCTGGGAGTTGAACCCAGTGTCTTTTTTATTGTTTTTTGTACTGGGAATCGAACTTAGGACCTTGCACTTGCCAGGCATGCGCTTGTGCTGCTGAGCTACATCCCCAGCCCTGAACCCAGTGTCTTCTCACTGAGCAACAGCCCCACTTCCGTAAAAAAAAGACAAAAAAAAAACCCTTTTTTTGTCTTTTTTTTGTGAGACAAGGTCTTGTTAAGTTGTTCAGGAGAATCACAAGTTTGAGCCCAGCCTCCCAGCCTGAGCAATTTTGTGACTTAGAAGAGCTGGAGATGCAGGTCAATGAGAAGGTCCTTGGTTCAATCTTCAGTACTCCAAAAAAAAAAAAAAAAAAAAAAAAAAAAAAATCCAATGATTTTGTACTTAACCTAAATTGTTTAATTTATTGGCATAAAGTTATTTATAATATTTTCTTATACTTATCTGTGGACCATCATGACATTACTTCTGTCATCCTTTATTAATAATTTTTGCCTTTCATTTTGTCAGTACTTTTGTATTCATGACCAGTTTGCTTAGAGGTGTATCCTTTTAAAAAAAACTCAACATGCCGGGGATATAGCTCAGTAGGCATAGTGCCTGCCTGGCAAGTGCAAGGTCGTGAGTTTGATTCCCGGTACCAAAATAAAAAAAGAATTCAACATAACTAGCCTTTTATTTACTTGATAGTCTGTGTTATTTCTTTCTAGTTCATTGATTTCCACTTTGCTCTTCATTTCCATTTTTGTTCTAATTTTGAGCTAATTTCCTCTTCTTTTTCCATTTTCTTAAGTTTGAACCAAGATCATTGATTTTGAGAGCTCTCTTATTTATTCAGTGCTGTGAATTTCCCCCTTGGCGCTCGTTGGTCAGCATCACACCAGTTTTGATAGGCTTTGATTTTCACTTAGTTCAAAGTATTTTGGTTTTGTGATTTCTTCTTTGACCTAGCATTATTTAGAAGTATGTTGTTTTACAAACATTTGCAGATTTTCTGAAGATCCTTTATTTTCATGTAGGTAGCATATATATGGGTCTTAATTTTTAAATCCAAGCTGACAATAACTACTTTCTAACCTGCACAGTTAGATCATTTGCATGTAATGTGATTGTTGATATGGTTAGATTTTTATCCTTCTGTTGTTTGGATTCCATTTTTTTCTGCCTTTTTTGGATTAATTAAGCTACTTTATGATTCTATTTTATCAATACTTTTTCTCAACATAAGTCCTTATTTAATGTTAGCAGTTGCCTTAAGATTTCTATTTTCATCTTGAACTTATTCAGTTTACATTTATGTGATACTTTTAAATAATAATAAAGTATATTTACTCATGTTTTACCATTTCTGATGCTGTTCTTTCTTGTATCTTGTAATTTTTCTCCTGCCTGAAGGACTTCATTTACTACTGTCCTGCCGGTGGTGATCAATTTTTGTAGCTATTGTATGTCTTTGTTTTGATTTTATCTTTTGGAAGATTTGTAGTAGTATATAGAATTTTAGGTTAAAAGTTACCTTTTTTCTTTCAGTACTTTGCCTGTGTTCTTACTTGCATTATTACTTATATTATTACAGTGTCATCCTTATTATTCTTCCTGTGGACAAATGTCATTGTTTTCTTCTACTTCCTTTTAAGATTTTTTTTCTGTTACCATTGATTTTGGATGATTTAATTATCATGTACTTTTATATAATTTTCTTTATTTCTTGTATTTGGAGTTCGCAGTGCTTCCTGAATCTGTGTTTATAGGTTCAACACAATTTTGAACATGGCGGAGGAGCTGGCAGTATAGAACCATAATAGTGTGTGTGCTTAGCATGTACGAGGCCCTAGATTCAGTCCCCAGCAAGAAGCAACAAAAAGGTCTACTGAGAGTATTTTTAAAAAGGAAAACTTGGCTTATAAAGGTGTGCCCCAAACTCTCTTCATTTATCAGTGCGGGGTATATCCGGATGACATGAGCTCCCTGCTGCTCAGAAGAATTCTGTGAGGTAGATACATTTTTTCTAGTGTTCAGCAATCTCTTGGGTATATTGTAGACTGTGTAATTTAGCAGAGGATTCCAAGTGATTGTGAATCTAGAAAATCAGAGTTATAATAATTAACTCATAGTTGTTTCCTAGGTAAGATAGCATGAATTAAAAGGAATTGGATTTATGGCCTGACTGCCATGTAAGAAATGTGTGACCTCAGGGATCTTATGTATTATTTACCAATCATCTTCATTTCTCACAAGAAAAAGTGAAAATGTTGGTTTAATAAGCTCATGAGTATAAATGAAAGTAGGCATTAATAATTCGCACTGATTTTTCGTCTTGAGGATATTAGGTATATGTTAATGCAAACTTATTAAAATAAAGCTTATAGAAACATTGATATTTTTAGATATGTGGAATACAGTGATGTCCTGTTTTTATATTGATCTGAGATGTGTTAGTATAGTTTCAGTGATTCCTGTGGGATGATCCTACAGTAATTACAATTTTAAGTAGTTTGCATGTGTCAAAATGTTATCATTGCATATATTAGTGCTATTTGAAATGCAGTTGTAAAAAAGAAATATGAGGAAAATTATTTAATAATTATCAGAATGAAGTTGAGTTAATAGGTGTGACATCCAATTATAACTAGCCGCAAGAGAAATATCCAGTGAAGGTTGAACATTTCAGCCCCAGTTAAGACCCATGCTTGTGCTACTTAGAATAAGTCATATTCACAATGAGAAAAGAAGTCTTTGTTCCTATCTCCTGTTATTAATACCTTAGTAGAATTTATGTATTATATATGTGGCTTGAACTGTCTGTTGAAAGATTACTGTTTTATTTAAAAATGTTACTGTTTTCATGGGAGAATGCTGAAGTGCATTTTAGAATGTGTTAAATTAAGTAAGCCAGAGTGAGAGATTATAGCTAAGCAAGTGAGGAGGTCAGAATGATCCCTGTGGTAATGGATTAGAATTAGAGACATCATATGAAATGCTGTTCAGCTTAATAGAGTACAGATGGAACATGACATATACATATGTTCACATGTGTACATACTTATATCTAAATATGTATGCATATCTATTCACTTGTTAGTATACACATATTTTTCCTATCTCTGAAAGTTGAGAACCTTTTGAAGCAAGGGCATCATAGTAGCAACGAGGCACTCACATGTAACTTTCTAAATCTATATTGTAATAAAAGCACCAGAACTTCTTAGAATAATAACTAAATCTAGACCTGGAGCAGGTGCATACAATATGAGCCTGCAGCATATTGTAGTACCAGGAAGAAAGTAAGTTTTTTTTTTTTTAAATGCTCAAAAACCCCATAATGATAGCAGTATGTCAGAGAGAGATGGGAGCCCAATGAAAGTGCTCCCAGTAGTCAAAATTGGAAAAATTTGAGCAACTAAATAAATATGTGTTTGAGAGTTTCACCAAAAGTAAATAAATAACCATATGTTCTTATACTGACAAATTATTAAATTAATAAATATGTGAGGTAAGATATTATCCCTTCTACAGAAGAATGTAAAACAATTTATGCATTCACATACTGTCAAGAGGTAAAACATAGACCCATGCTCCTTAAGTATGGGGATGCAGACTGTACTTCTAAAAACCACACTGCAGAAAGGCAAGAGGTGAGGAGAATAACTTCCAGGAGAAAACTGAAAAACTACTTCAGCCGGGTGTCGAAGGTGAACATTAACACCGGTAGGTCATGTTAATGGTCCACATGTTTGATATGGTGTGATGGAAATAGCACTTTTCTGCTCTAATATTCCTTCCCCAAGCCTATAAACTCTGTCTGAGCATGAACAGAATTTCAGAAAAGCCCAAAATAAAAGGCATTCTGTAAAGTGCCTGGGTGGTGCTCTCAAAGCAGTCAAGGTCATCGGAACCAAGGCAAGTCTTGAAAACTGTCCCAGCGGAAGGAACCAACACAAGATGCATTCCTAGATCAGCAATGGGACATTCAGTAGCGACTAACGAAATAGTAACGAAGTATGGACTTTACTTAATAATAAAATATCAGTAACGTTACTTTAATTATGGCAAATACGCTATACTAATGCAAGATATTAGTGGGAAACTTGGATATATGGCAACTCTCTAACCTAGCAGTTACCAGTTTATGGTGAAAGAAAATAGAAACACTGTATAAACGGACCTTAAAGTTCAAATCAAATAATAAATTTCCCTCAATTTGTTTTATATCTCTACAATAAATACCTTTCTTAAACCATTGCACAACATGTTCCCAGTTACTTTGGATCAAATCCGACACCCTTTTTGATGGCACTGAATAAATAGAGAAGAAATGGGAACAACAGATTTTGCTTGTTAAATCTGTCCCATGCTGTGTAGTGTGGAACATATTTTTTCACTGATTCCTTTGATTGAGGACAAAATATTTAAGCATTAGGGTAGCCTTTTAGAGAGTCACTGTGTCAAAATATCCTTTGCAAATACCAACTTTCTTCATCATTAAAGTAAAAATACTAATTAGCTGCATATTAATAAACTATTCCTTCAGCTTCACCCACTCCTTACACCCTTGCTTTTGGGATACTTGCTTCCTCGTGAGGGAATGGCAGCCAGGGTTCAAAGCTTGGGACGCATTTCAAGTTGCTTATATTTTCCCATAGTTCATTTTTCATATAGTTTTATATACAATAAAATCTATTTTTGTGCTACAGAATATGTTGTTTGCAAATTTTATATGATTCAAAATCTTGTGAACTTATTTTAAGTGATTGAACATCAGGACAATGATTCATGGGGTCTATGAAGGGTAAGGGTAAAAAAGAGAGTATGAGTTCTGGCCAAATGTTTAGGAACTATTGTAGACAGCCACTACTTTATTAAAAATGAATATATCTATTTCATCTATATACATGTACAATGACAAATACAGAGATAAGAGGTGATTTTTTTGTTTGTGACCCTTAAAGTCCAGAAGCTACATAAATAAATGTAATCAATACAGAATAAAGAAACAGTCCAAGCCATGGTATGCTGTTTATTGAAATGCTTATGGACGTGTATTGAGAAACTATATTCTGCTTATTGTCACTGATACTTCTTCATTAATATCAGAAGAAGTTGAAATGTAAAACTGCAGTATAGGTGCAAGAGTTGAAAAGGATGAATAATTAAAATGAAAAAGTTAAAGAGGACAAAAGAAGTTGGGGAAGTTGTTTTGAGAATAAACTATCTGAGCTCCAGAAGTACAGTGACTCAAAGCAGTGTGTAGTTCCAAGGAATCCGTTTGTCCTTTCCCCTCCCAGAGTGGTTCTCTGTTCTTCTCTACCTTGCTCTTTGCACCTGGAGACTGATGTGTGTACAGACATTGTCTTCTGGCTTCCAATGCATTTGGCCAATGGAGAGTGTGGGGCAAGAGTAAAGTTATTGTAATCTTTGCCCCATCAGAAGGAAGCCCCTTTACCTGGTTGCACCCTTCTATAAAGATAACAGCTCGAGCAAAGGTAGCTCCACCCTTAGCTCTCTCTTTCCTACTTCTGGGAACCATTTCCTCTCTTCTTCAGGTCTGGGCATAAGAATAGCTCAGCTTGGGGCCAGTGAGATGGCTCAGCGGCTTAAGCACCTGCCCAGCAAGCGCGAGGGCCCGAGTTCGACTCCCGGAACCCACATACGAAAAAGGGGCCGGTGATATCGCTCAGCGGCATGGGCGCCTGCTGGCGCGCGAGGTCCTGAGGTCGACACCCCGGTACCCACCAAAAAAAAAAAAAAAAAAAAGAATAGCTCAGCTCATCCCAGTCTTTGACTTCCCTACACACGCTCACATCAGTGTTCATATTCTCCATGTTAAACCTTTCTTACATTATCCTTATTTGGGCACACATATTATGTTCTTTCTGACTGGCACATTTAGGAAATCAGAACTATAAGAACTGGACCATCATACGATATTCATCCCACTTTATTTTATAAGCGATGAAATTGTCATCAGAGAGAGGTTAGATTTTTCTGAGTCAGTAAAGACCAATGTAGAATTTAGCCATGCTAGTTCCCAGTCTTCCCATTTTCATTTCCCACTTGCTTTAAAAATATATAAATATATGCTTTTTGTTTTCTGCTTCCAGGGTCTCTCATGCTGAGGCAGTGCACAATTGTATATTTAACTTTTGAGTTTGTGAAAATAAATGGAGACTACCCAAAGGAGAGCCCATAGAGGTTCTTTATCCAGACCTCTCTATTGCAAGGGAGCCAGCCACCATCACAAGCATTTGGCAGAGACTCAAAGGGGGAAGCAAGGGAGGGAAAATGAAGATACTCTAATGGAAAAACTTCTTATGTGCTCTGATTGGTGGTGGTGGGCATGATGTAGGGGCAGGCAGGCTAAGGCATCTAATGTAATTGGTTTGGGGAGCGCGTTTGTTTTTTTTCCTCTTAACCCTGACTTGGGAACAACAACAATAACAATGAAATAAAATAAAGAGGCAGACATTCCTTGTCCAAGTTCTAACTCTGCTGGGATGATTGCTGCAGAACTGATGAATCCGAGTTTTCTTGTCATGTGATTCTGCTGTTGTGTCTTTGTGTAGTCCTATGTCAATCATGAAAGCAGTTGGATTGCTGTCAGGCTTTTATATGCAATGTCTGAAAGAACTTGGGCCACTGAGTAGCAGATGATCTATAGCAGTGATGGAGAACCTTTTAGAGCTTTCAGTGATACAGACATCCCGCTGTGGCTCGCGTGCCCTAGGTTCGCCACCACTGGTCTCTAGAGTGCTCCAGGGGCGTTCCACATCTCCAGCAGGAGAAAGTGTGACTCTTCAGAGGAAGCAGTGTGGAAGTGAGGAGTAAACAGAGAGACGCCAGTCTGGCACACTTTGCAGCAGTTGGTTAACAAACTCTAGACTGAGGCAAACAAGAGCCATGCTGGTAGGGTTAGAGGTTATGCATGTTTATGCTTTAGGGGTGTGGTTTTGTGGCAGCTGACTTTATTCATAGAAGCTTTGTGAGTCATTAACCAGCTCACAACTTTGCCAGCTCTTTTGTCACATGGGTGGCAGCAATATTTCGGTTGAGAACCAAGCAGAAGAAACTTAATGCTCGTGTGAGAATCTGACCTTGGAGAGGAGAAACTCTGAATTCCACACTCCCTGTGGTTTCCTAACAGTTTCTCACTGAATTTGTTGTAAACTTCAGTGGCGTGCTTGGAAAGGGTCTGATACAAACTCACCCTAGTCCAGCTGATGGTGCACAGAAGTGCATCCATGTGGAATGTGGTGGTTAGAGACTGCTGTTCTCATGCCATCTTCATTTCTACCCTCCCTACTTTGCCGTGGTTTGTTGGTAAATCCCCTTTTATGTCTTGTGCACCTTATCCAGGTATTGGCTGCATGGCAAAGCTATAGCATCAGCTTACCTTTGAAACTCAATCCACTGCGTGGAGTACCCAGAGTGACTCCACTTTCAATTTTATTGCCATTTCTAAAGAAATTCCAGGCATCATAAGTCAAAGGAGCAATTTAATTTTGGCGAGAGAGGGAGGAGTAGAGCCTCTAAATTAGATTTTGTATCTATCTGACTGTATCCTTAAAGGGCATTTTATATGTTAGGGGCAAAAGGAGATGACCCCTAGCTTTTCCCATACCAAATTAGGCCTCTGGCGGAGACTGTCAGGAGCTTTCTCTCCATAGCCAGCGCTGCATGCCATGGAGCAGAGGTAGACGTCTTCCTGGGACTTAATATTCAGTGTAAATTGCTGATTCTGAACACTTCTCACCACAGCCACCGTTCCTCTCCAGCACTTGACGTGGGCAGAGATTGTGAAGCACCAAGTTGGAGTAAACTGGACTTTAATTGCACTCAGCAGTGCATAGTTCATTGGCTTGTGAGCTCCTAAGGGCAAAAATTGAGTTTTATTTTTACATACATAGGGACTACCACAATAATTTATATGCAGAAGACATTCAGTTATTCATTGTTAGTTCTCTATAACGTGTTATAGAGTTACCTAGTATAACTGTGGTATTTCAAATATTTGTTAAAATATTGATAGTAATCATCTTTCCCTTGGATGTATAGGTGTGTATTTAAATTCAACTTTTTTTTCTCTGCATGTGTGAAAACATATATAAAAATTAAGATGATTTCTTTCCTTTTGTTTGTTTGCTTGAAATCATTTGGTTCTTACCCTATGAGTCTTATTGAGTTTTCGATGGATCGATCCTTTGTGTTTTATTTTTGCTCAAGAAATAAAAACTTAAAAATATAATGGTCATTATTTGTGAAAAATTGAAATAATGATCCATATTAGAAATTACTGAAATATTTTGTATTGAACTAATGTTAGGAATCCAGCATTGGGAACACCCTACTTTATTTACGGGTTTTTGTGGTAGAAATGCATTGTGAAATGTATAGCAAGTGTTTTATAATGGAGAAAAAAGCCAGTGACAGAGGTGAAGATTTGTTCATGTATTACATGAAAATATTAATTACCTTGGTTTCCTTTAAAGCTTTTGTAAAAATGACAGTGACAGTTATAGAAGTAGGAAGATAGTTCATGCTTAGTTAAAGAGATCTGGCCTTTTGTTAATGAATGACTTCAAAACTAAAATTTGCATTCAGAACATTAATGTGATAATTTAAAAAATACCCATTAGGGCCGGTGAGATGGCTCAGCGGCGTAAGCGCCTGCCTTGCAAGCGCGAGGGCCCGAGTTCGACTCCCGGAACCCACATACGAAAAAGGGGCCGGTGATATCGCTCAGTGGCACGGGTGCCTGTTGGCGCGCGAGGTCCTGAGGTCGTCCCCCTGGTACCCACAAAAAAAAAAAAAAATACCCATTAGCCTGACACTTTTAGGATAACAAACTAAATTCTAGTGAACTTATGACTTGTGGGAGAACAGTGGTAGATACGGGGGAATGATCATAATAAAAATATGCTTTTGCTTAAAAATTAGTCAAAATGAATTCCAAGTACATCAGAAAATACATGTTAAATGTGCTTTACTACAGTTTTGAAATAGATTAAAATTACATGCAGGTTAATTCAAATCATATGGCTTCAAGATTGTTTTGAAGTGCTATCTTCCCTGGAGTAAATGGCCGAAAAATTAATGTGTAAATATTTTATTGGCTAGATGCTTGGCTGAATGAATGGTTGAATGAATGAGTTATTCAGTTTGAAAGCTGTTACATTGTCCTCTGTGCCAGAGGGCCAATTTTTGACCATATTCATGGGTAGTGGGAAGTTGCAACTCCAAGCTTAGCCTATCAGCCGAGTTCAACCCGGTGAAAACATCTATTCCTAGTCCAGGGTAGAATTCCTAAATGGTAGTGACTGAACCCCAGAGGGAAGATGCTGAGTTCTCAGCACTTACTCATTCACTTGAATCCATATCCGCTGAGCACCTCTTGGTCAAGCATTGTTTTAGATGCGTCACCATTGACCACTATGTAGCAACTATTACTGTTTTTGCCAGCATTCTTTTTTTTGTGTATGTTGCTACGGGGGGTCGAACTCAGGACCTTGCGCACCAGCAGGCACCCGTGCTGCTGAGCGATATCACCAGCCCTTTTTTCGTATGTGGGTACTGGGAGTCGAACTCAGGACCTCGCGCTTGCCAGGCAGGCACTTATGCCGCTGAGCTATCTCGCCGGCCCTGCCAGCATTCTTTTTTGAAATTTCCTTCCTCCTTGAGTTCTGACATACTCCATTTTCCTAGCTTCCCTTCCACTTCTACAAAATGTGCTTTTTTTCAATCTCTTTCTCTGACCTTGCCCCAGGAGTTCCCTGAGGCTTACTTTTTGCCCTCTGTTCCTTCTGTGCTCCTGTGATTCTTAACCCTGGCTATGATCACAACCTCCGGGATGAAGCCCCAAGCATGAGCGCATTTTAAAAGCTCCACCAGTAATTCTGATGCACAACTAGAGTGTGAGCTAGTTTTTATACTGTAGCCCAGGGAATTGTTTGTGTCTCAAACTTTCACGTGTGTCTGACTATTAGCATCACACGCTACCCCTTCCACTACTGTGCCCTTGGCTGAATGAGAAGATATTTCCGTTTAGAAATCGCATCCTCCTGCTTTATCTCAGGAATACCTTTACCTCCTGATTTTTATCTGTTCTTTATTTCAGCCCCCAAATTTTTATCATTAACCTTCCTTTCTTTTTCCATTCAATGTCTTTTGTGCATTGTGTCCAAATTAACTCTGGTGAGGTCAATATTTGCTACTTTCTTTTGCCCCCAATTTTGTGGCTTTCTGTTGCTTGTAGGGCCAAATTAAAAATCCTTATTGTGTGACACAAAGCTTCAGAGTCTAAACTTGCAGGTCAGCAGAACACTCTTTTCAGCCTTTGGTGGAGGGGCCTGTGCATACCAGTCTTCTGCAGGGAGCTTTCCCTGACTTCTCCAAGTGAAGGTGGCCTTTCCTTTCCAAGTTCTACTGGTAATATAAAGTCTCAAGTCATGTAATTATCTTATTGAAATTTGGCCATCACTTATAGATAAAATGCTGCCTGATCATATCCTGAATTGTAACTGTGAACACATTGTTACAATCTTTCTTTTTATCATATTCTTAATGAATCATGGAAAATGGTTAGAAGTGAGTTGTATGTTATCACATCAATGTAAGGAATGTTGAAACCAGGCATAACCTGTTAGAGAATCTTTTCTATAAGTTCATAGTCAGCCAACATTTACTAAAGGACTATTATGGGCTAGGAACTTATTGTGCTATCTTATTTCATGTTATGTAAAATAATATCATCCCCATTTTAAGAGTAGAAGACAGGCACAGAAACAGTAATCAGCTTTTTTTCATATTATAGGCAAGACTGGGATTCCAGTTTGGCTCTTGAGAGTTTAAACCTGGAACTTTGTTTCCCTACATTTTGGGGGAACCAGATTCTATTCTTTTTGTTTCACTAGCATTTTCCTTTCATGAAACTTAGTGAACATGTTACGTAGTTGTAAAGTGTTAGTAAATAAATGTACTGTGGTAAGGATCATAGGATAAACTCTACTAACTATATCTCCCTCCATAAGCTCTTCTAGATTGAATCCCAGGTAAAGGTCTACAATGGGGCAAGTAGCAACTTTCAGTTTTTGATTGTTAAGAGTTGTTTAATACCTTACTTAAAGAGCTGGTGCTTAAAAAATCAGCATTATTTGTGCTCTTAATCATATTAACATGCTATCTTTCTTTCTATAATCCCTTTACATGATCCCAAATTGGAGGGAGGATAGACTGGAAGTAAATGACGTAATATAGTGAAAAGCATTGCTACCTGTAATCTAGCTTATGGGTTTTGAGAGAAACTATTTTAATGCACTGGGCTTTGAACACTGACATTGCTATTTGAAGAGTCAGACCACATAGATCAAGCTTATTTCCTTCCAGCGGAGGGGTGAGTTTTCCTAACACTGTCTGTGAAATGGCAAATGAGGCTAGTATTTTCATTATAGCTGCTGTCCAGATGGGAACCATTTTCCAGATGGGACAGTTCCCAATGTCCAGAACACAGGAGACCGTGGATGCCTTCCATCTTTCTTAGCTAGAGAAGAGGCAATTTAGCTCAAGGGAATTTAGTGCATTTAGCCCAAAGAGTGCTGTCTCTTTAGGTCTCTGATACATGTGAAATATGTTTC
The DNA here is from genome assembly GCA_028451465.1 of Erethizon dorsatum. Taxonomy (NCBI): domain Eukaryota; kingdom Metazoa; phylum Chordata; class Mammalia; order Rodentia; family Erethizontidae; genus Erethizon; species Erethizon dorsatum. The sequence goes on along the minus strand of CM051835.1, from coordinate 31,003,917 downwards.
CTAATTGAGATTTTGAGAGAAAATAGACATTAGAATAAAAAATCTAATGCTAGCTATCTTTGCTGAAATATTTCTATTATACTATAACATGATTACTATTTTATTATCTAAACAACTGAATAAATTGAGTGCTTATACTTACCATTTTTATTATTAATTGTATAATAGGCTTTAGTTACACAGGTAACTAAAACCTGTTGTTTGAACTCTTTCATTTCAAAAATTTAGCTCGATAGCTTTGTTTTCTAGGATACTATATGATCTAAACTTTTTACTTGAACTTTGCTATAAATAGAAAAATTAGGAGTTGAACTTCAAAAGGAAATGTAGCTTTATTCTTCTAGCTGTGTTGTTGAGATTAAAGGCATTTGAAAGGTGAGCTAGGTGTTCATTCCATGTAATTAGAAAAGAAGTACAATTTCTTATTGCATCTGAAAATGGAGACAACATTCCTTAAATATTACATTTATGTAAAAATCTGCAAAAATTCAATCCACATGTCTTAACTAGGAGCTACTATAAAGACATTTCATTGTTTAACTTAGTTCAGAAAGAAAATTGCTCTTATTTAAGCTTCACTCAGCAGAAATGTGAAAATTAAGTGTAGAGAAAAAGTCAAAGATGATAATATTGCAAAGATACGTAAGGACAGAATTTGGTTACAACTAGAAACAGGTTTTCTTCCAATTCCAAAACATGTCTAGTGAACACTTGGTTTGTTTTTGTGTATATTTGGCAACTAAAGATTGAATTGCCTTTCAGATAAAAGTCTTCTCATTGTTATAGCTCATTCTGTGGTTCTTATTTGCGTTAATGGGATCTTCCTATTTAAAAGAGAACTATTCCACTCAACAGGAATGTATGGGGTTTATGAAAGAATCTTACAGAATTAGTTTCTAATATAAATAAGTCAAATTGGGCAGGGTTTGTGACATTGGGTACATGGATGAACTCCTGGTGTATGCATATGCTAACTTGGAGAGCCAAAGCTGAGTGTCCCAACATCATCTTGCTGCTCTTAAGAATAATTAACCAAGCCAGGCCTGGTGGTACAGGCCTGTGATCCCAGCACTCTGGAAGGCTGAGGCAGGAGGATCACAAGTTTGAGCCCAGCCTGGGCAACTTAGCAAGATCCTGTCTCAAAAAACAAAATAAAACAAAACAAAACAAAAACCCAAGCACCTGCCTGGTAAGTGCAAGGTCCTGAGTTTGATTCCCTGTACAAAAAAAAAAAAAAAAAAAAAAAAAAGCCAGGAATATATCTAGGTTGATGGGCCTGTGTTCAATCTCAAGGACCAGAAAATTATTTATTTGGTATTTTCTTAAGTATATCTTAAAAATATGTCAGTGTGTATGCTGGGCTTTGTGTTCAAAATTAATTCTGTAGTAGCTGACATTTCTCTATGAACAAGGATTAAGTAATTGTTCAAAGATGGAAACGTGAGGGAGGTTGAATCATCCTAGACACATTCCTGGCCATTCTGTACTGCATTCACATTGCAGGGGTTGGACCTGGTAGGGGGAAGAGTGTGGATGAGCCACGCTGAAAGAACAACAGAACAAAAGCACAGGAGTGCCGAGTTTGGTGTCACGTGGAGAGCAGCTGTGTGTGACTGAAGAGATGTGGGGAGCTTACGCGACGTGAGAAGTGGATTCTGGGTTGTGAAGGGAGGACTGGGCTTGAGCACGAGACACTGTCAAGATCTCAGACAATGCAAGCATAGCTGTTCTCTACAAATCGTTTTTTCTTGGTGTTTGCTTTGTTTTTCTTGGTGTAGTGCATCTCCTTTTCAATGCTATCTCTGTTATTGTCTTTAAAAAAAATCCAACTCTACTTATACAACACAGTGTGCTGGGCGCTGTAACCAGAACACGAACACCTGGTCCCTATCATTAAAGCGCTGATGTGCTTTGAAACCAAAGAGCTATACAGATGTAAGGTGACGTTATTACTGCAGTAAAAGAGAAAGAATTGTTCTAAGCAGGCAATTAAACGTACAGAAGAAGATTTATAGCTCCAAAAATACCCTCAAATACCCTCAAGTTAGCTTGTTACCTAACTGTGCTTTCATTTAGTGTGAAAAATAGCAAATTACATGGCTTATTGTGACTTGATCATCGGCAATTTCATTTCTGGTTAAATGGACACCACACTTACCGATTAATCTAGAAAAATCCAAGTAGGTACTGAAGGTTTTGAATTTTATAGCTGGGGAACATTTTAGATAACCCTCCCTTTTTCTCCCACAGTTGAGGGAAAAAGCCAAGAGAATTAAGAATTGCCTCTCCTTGCTTGTGTGTTAGCAGCAGACCCAGAGTTCCAAGCAAAGACTGCTTTGCACACGGTGATACAATTTAACTGTGGCCATCTCTTTATGTGCAACTTTTAATGTCTTACAGTTTTCTTGAAATAAAATCCAGAGCCTTTAACATGCCCAGGCCATGACTTCCTCTCTAAATTCGTGTACTGCTGTTACACCCCAGCCATGAAAGCCTTCTTTCCGTTCCTCCAGCCTAAGAGCCCCCCTCCTCAGGGACGTTCCACCTCCTTCGGTCTGTCCCCACTCTCCCCGCTGGCCGTATCCTCTGCCCTCTCACAAGAAGTATTATTTCCCTAGGGAAGACTTCTGTAATTTTTGATTTTTTAAGCCAAATGAAGTCTCTCTTCACTAATAAATAACACCAATTTTACCTTCATGGTAACTTTTCTTATTTATGTATTTATTGGAATTTATTTTACCTATTTCTCCAAATAGCCTGTTAGCTTCATCAGCAAATAAATCAGTTTCATTCCCTGTTACATCCCCAGTGCCCAGTATACAATGGAGTCTCCATAAATAAAAACTTGTTTGTGTTTGGATAAAGGAAGGAGGCCTTAAGAGTAAGATTTAGGTAATAATTGGAAATACCTAGAAGTATTATTCAATTTTACGTCATGGACTAATTGGAGCAAAAGTCTGTTGAATGCTGCAGAAGGGCTGTCTGTTAAAGTGAATGCTGCAGAAGAGCTGCATTACAATAGTACTGGAGATAATATCCTTAAATTACTGCGTACATTTGGCTATTACAGAAACAGTAATAGAAATATTTTTTAAAATCTTAGAAAATTTTTGAATAGCACATATACATTTATTAATGTTTATTCTCCTTAAGATATTAAAACAGTTGATTAAGAGGAATGCTTTTCCACAATGAAGCAGCATTTTAATAATTAATATACTAGTTATGGAAAAAGAAAAATGAGAGACAGAGCCTAAGAGACCAGGGGATTTCTCCTACCCTATCCTCCTCCCACATCCAGCAGCAGAATTTATTAAACCCAAAGTGATCAAATCACTTTGTGTCAGCCACGAGCTGAAAAAGGCACCTGCATTTCATGAATTGATGAGTAATTGTTTTTAGTTCTGATTCTGAGTATCCTGTTGATTGCAGTAGTGTGATGTGGTTGGAAAAGCACTAGGTTTAGAGCTAGACCACCTGGATTTGAGTCCTGGTGTCACCACTTACCTTGCTCATTAGACCTGAGACAAGTCACTTAACCTCACCAAGGTGATTTCGTTTATGAAATGATACCCTGCGGGATTCCTCCATGTATCAAATAAGATAAGTACAAGGAGTCTTGGAGAACTGGATACACCGCTAAAATGTCTTTGTGGGGTCGTTTGTGTATGTGGCTCTAAGTAATGCACTGTATGAAGATGAGGGTGCTTCGCCCTATCCTCTGGTCTGGGCAAGCTTGCACACCAACGGTATATGTTGATACAAAAATTGTTGTAAGACAGATGTGAAACAGCATCCTTGGGGAGTTGATAGGCGTGGGGAAGTGACTCCCTGCTGGGACATCAGTGAAGTGCGTTTGTGCAGAGATGGCCTTTAGCGTGGCCTCGGAAGACAGGAGCGACATCCCCTTCTCCCTGACACTCCATCTGCACCTCCTTGCTCCTTCTGTGCTCTGTCCCCTCTTTGCACCTCTCTCCTCTTCTTGCCTTTCCTTCCTCTTCCTTTCTTCATCCTAGCTCCATGTTCTCCTCCTCCTCCCTGCTTGCTTTGGGACAGCAGTGTGATGGTTGGGAAAGGGAGACTTTCTGATCCAAGGAATGGGACAAAAGTTCACTTTCGAAATAAAACGCTATTTTCTGGCCTCCCCCCAATTTAAATAATTTTTTTACAAATAATCAAACCCTATCTGAAAACAAGGTGAAATAAATCTGTGTCCCAACATATACAGAAATTAGCTTTTATAGGAACAAAATTTATTCTTCACAGTTTTTTATGGTTTTCTTACACTGACCAATCAAAGGTGCTCTTGGGCCTGTGTGAAGCAAGTGTATAAATACTCTTGCGTTTACCAGGGGAGGCATGGTTAATGATGTTATTTTATTATGTTTTAGAGCAGAACATTTTTGCACTTAAGAAATTAGAATTTTAAATCTCTCCCAATTTATTGTAATTAGATTTATGAATTCTAGGGTTTTTTGCATTTCAGAAATTAGACTTTTACATCTTTGCAAGTTAATCTAAAATACAGTTAGTTGTATAAATTCTATTTTACAAGTAATTTAATGACAATATATAATAGATAAAATGATCATATGTACTTTTATACTACCTTTAAATTATACCTTGGAAGGAAAATACCATACACGTGTGGGTAAGTGCGTGTGTTTTGTGTGTATATGCATGTGTATGTGCTTTTATGAAGAAGATATATAAAGAAAATACAAGGAGATTATTTCTGAGAGATTATATTGTAAGTGTTTTTTTGTGGTTGTGTTTATTTTAGAAATTTTCTACATGGTCATATAATTTATCATAAAGATGTTATATAAAGGTGATTTTTTTCACATGCTATATGAAACTAAAAAAGATGAAGAAAAATTGGGCCTTTGGAATGTAAGGCCTCTATAGCAACAGTATCCCTCTGATTTATAAATCGGACTTTCGGTATCTAGTGAGATGTTTCTCCTTCAATAACACAAGGTATTTAATTAACATCCAGTGGTGTGTGATTGGACCCCTTGTGTGGCATACATTCATATGAATTATTATAATGCACCAAACATTCTATTAATAAAGAACTTATCCAGTCAGTTTTTATAATTAGTACCAGTACGTAAGAATCTTTGCTTTTCCTACTTATTTATGTATATTTGTGGTGCCAAGGATTGAATCCAGGGCCTCACATGTGCTAGGCAAGGACTCAACAACTGAGCTACAAGTCCAGCCCTCCTCCTCACTTTTTAGATGGCAAACAGTTTAAAATTTATTTTTACAAGATGCCTCATCTTTTAAAAATCCAGAGTTGTATTAGAGGTTAATATGTTTAGTTTACCATCTTTTAATAACTAAGTTTTATTCATGGACTTTAAAAAAATCTAAGAATTTTAATTATTTGGATATTCTTCTCATTAAAAAATAAGACTGAAAATTGTGGTCTTTCTCAGAGAGGGCCATCCTGAGCATGGATAAGCAGCTTTGTAATGGAAGGATCTGTCCCTCTTTGAGTTCCTGACAAGGCCCTCCCAATAGTCATCTGCTGCTGCTGAAGAACTCGTGATAGAGGAGACCATGGCCTGGGTAGCATAGCAGCTCAGCACTGGAAGAGCAGTTTCTACCTGATCTCGGCTTCACTGTACTTTTTACCCCCGTGAAAGTAGGGTGTTCAGTACACTTGCCACTGAGGCTGTACATGGACATTACTGACATAGAAGAACATCACCAGTGTTCAAAGGGCCTGCCCTGGCCTGTTGAAAAAAATTTGGTGAGCGGTATTGAAATACTCCTGATATCTAGGGTCTCTTTGTCTGCCATGTGGCAATCATTGTTTAAGGAAATGAGATTTTATTTTTTATTTTAGAAAAAAGAAAACAATAAAAATAATGATATAGAATTTCAAAACCAGGCAGTAGGAAATTAACAGTGGTTAATATATTGCATATTGTTATCTTCAAAGTAGTTGCTCAGGTTACAAGATATAGGCATGCCAAATTGATCAAACAGTATAAGCACAAACCATTCTTTTCAATCAACTAAAAGAAGTTAGTACAATTATTTTAGCTATCATTCATATATATATATTCTATCATATATATATATTCTTTCATATATATCTATATCTATCTATCTATCTATCTATCTATCTATCTATCTATCTATCTATATATATATATATAAATATATTCTTTTCTCTTCCTTCTTTTCTCCTTTTCCCCATCCCAATTCTTTCCTTTTGAGCAGTTTCTTTCCCTTTCACAATATCTGTTGTAGATTTTGGATCTTATTTACTGTTTCAGAGAAACAATATGATATTTACACATGCGAGTGTGATTTATTTCACTTATAAGTATGGTCTCTAGTTGCACCCATTTATCTATAAAAGTCTCAAGTTTATCCTGCTTTATAGCTGAGTACTACCGCATTATATAAAAAGACCATTTTTCTTGATGCTATTTTGAAGGGTGTGGTTTCCCTAATTTCTCTCTCAGTGAATTTGTTGTTTTTGTACAGGAATGCTATTGATTTTTGAGTGTTGACTTTATATCCAGCTACACTACTGAATTTGGTTATTAATTCTAGAAGTCCTTCGGTGGAGTTTTTGGGGTCTTCTATGTAGAGTATATCATCTGTGAATAATGATAATTTAACTTCTTCCTTTCCTATCCTTATTCCTTTTGTTTCTCTCTCTTTTATCTAATTGCTCTGGCTAATGTTTCCTGAACTATATTGAATAGGAGTGGTGATAGTGGACATCCTTGGCTTGTTCCCAATTGTAGACTGAAAGCTTTCAGTTTTTGTCCATTTAGTATGATGTTGGCTGTTGGTTTGTCATAGATGGCTTTTATCAGATTGAGGTAAAGACCATCTATTTCAATTTTCTGTAGGTTTTTTTTTAAATCATGAATGAGTGTTGGACTTCATCAGAAGCTTTTTCTGCACCTATTGAGATGATCATGTGATTTTTGTCTTTGGCTCTGTTGATATGGTGTATTACGTTTATTGATTTGCGTATGTTGAACCATCCCTGCATTCCTGGGATGAGTCCCCTTGGTCATGGTGCATAATCTTCTTGATAATTTGCTGCATTCTATTTGCTACTATCTTATTGAGGATTTTTGCATCTATGTTCATTAGGGAGGTTGGCCTGTAGTTCTCTTTTTGGTTGGGTCTTTCTCTGGTTTTGATATCAGGGTAATACTTGCCTCCAGGAATGAGTTAGGGAGATTTACTTCCCTTTCAATTTCATTAAAGAGTTTGAGGAGTATTGGTGTTAAATCTTCTCTAAATTTCTTGTAGAATTCAGCCATAAATCCATCAGGACCTGGGCTTTTCTTTGTTGGTAAGTTTTTAATTATGTTTTCAATTTCATTAAGTGATATTGGGTTATTCAGAATTTTAATATGTTCTTGATTCAGCTTTGGTAATTTGTACATTTCTAGGAATCTGTCCAGGAAATGAAATTTTAACTATAAAGTTTAGAAGTTATGTGCTGCTTTTCATTAGACACTCTAAGGTAAGCTGAAGCTTAGATTGCCACATATATAGCTGACATTTTTCTCTGTTAGGCTCCACTTAGTATTTAATTTTAAGGAAGGAGTTGCCATAATTTCATAAATCTAGCGCTGCCTTGGACTTGTACTATTAGGTAAAGATAGTGTTTGGGGATCTTATAGTAATGGTATCTCCTTATACTGAGGTGAGGACTTTGCAAAGCCCTCAGTCTGTGCTTTTATGGGTAGCAGCATTTCCCAAGGTCAAAGTCAGTCCACTGTGTTAGAGAGGCATGTATTACCATGTCAGTTATACCTTTTTCTATAACATTTTTTTGTGGGTATTTTGGTGAAATAATAAAATTATGCTTATTTCTAGCCAAGTAGTTTCAGGAAGACACCTAAGTATTAGATGTGTCATTCCCAAGTCAAACCTTTTTCATTGATTAATTCTATCTTTTCCATTTTACCTAAAGAAATATTTATGTTAGGTCTGTCCAGTGCTTTCTGGTGACTTCTTGAATGTACTCCCTGCCTCAATCTGATGTGAGTGTACAATCCTAATTCTTAATTCTGTGAGTGTAAAGAGAGAGTGGGGCGAGGGGGAACAGAGACACAGAGAAAGAGAGTAGATTTTTAAATCTCCCTCTCCCCTGCACTCTGCAATTCCCACACCATCACTCTTCCCCTCTTCCCTGTACTTCTGTGACTGCGTGTGTGTGTACACATTTGCGAGGCTTTCATATTCTCATACTAAACATTAATTAGAAAGAGAAGAAAAAGTGAATCTAGTATACCAGCATGGAGAAAGCCCACCCAAAGAACTGAAAATCCGATTCTTCACAAGCAACAGGTCCTTTCCTTTGCAGAAGTTGAAAACTGGAGGAAAAAATTCTCAATGTCAGGCCGAGTTCCTTGTGGTTTTAGTATGTGAAGGGACCTGTCTCATTAATAAATATTCTCAAGTTGTTTACAGAATATATCGGTACTTTTTTCCCTAAAAGCAGCATTCTTTTTCTCTGACTGTGTAGTTCTCTTCCACAGCCTCAAATGCACATACCCAGAGAGTGAAAGAATAAGAAATTTTCCGCATAGTTGAATTTACACAATTTATAGAATTTAATATTATCAATATAATTAAAGTAACAGTTTGTGTTAAGTTGTTCAGTATTAAGGTTTTAAGTCAGATAAAGTGTAGTTGAATAAAAATGGAAGGGTCGAAGCTGGTCATGGTGGGACATACTCGTAATCTCAACACTAGGAGGCTGAGTCAGGAGGACCTGGAGTTACAGGCCATTCTGACCTACATAGTGAGTTCCAGGTCTGACTGGATTATATAACAATATCCTCTCCCAAAACCGAACACAAACAAGACAAAACAAAAGTCAAAGGTCTTATATTAAAGAGTCAAGAAAGTTTTAAAGATTTAGAAGAAATTTAAATTTCCAGATTTAAATTGCCTCTAATAGTTCTGGAAAAATAATCCAATGACTTTAACAATATCTATAGAAATCTTCTTCTCAATGAAAAATTGCAGTCTAAGGTCCTGTTTTTTTTCATAAAATGTACAGAAAACTGGAAATGTTCTACCCTACTTTAATTCTTTCCATGTGAAAGTGATGCTTAATGGTAAGTGTCCTATAATTGCCACTGGTACATTCTTCTTTGTGGTACCAGTATTAACTATACAAAGCTATGCTGAGCATTTTTCCTTGTGTGTAATGCTTTTTAAAGTATAAATGGGGGCTGGTGATATCGCTCAGTAGCACGGGCCCCTGCTGGCACGCGAGGTCCTGAGGTCGACCCCCGGTACCCACACACACACACACACACACAATAAATAAATAAATAAAATAAAAGTTTAAATGTGTTCAATGTTTCCACCCTAATACTACTTTTGATATTTTTCTTTGGTGAGAGCGGTAAAAAATATTTTTCTCAAAAGCATCCATTTTAGCATCAATTTAATTTTTAAATGTAGTCTAAATAAAAATGGAGACATTTAATATTTATTTGTAAAAGAAATTATTTCCTAAACTACCATGGAAATATATTTATGTAAAAATTAACTAAGTGGGAGCCCATACGTGATAAAATTTATTTTATATAATCAGACCTAATTGTCATATTCTCCTGGTGCTCTACCTTGAAGGACACCACTAACCACCTGACCACCACTGAGCAGAGAGGTAGCTTCTATTGTCTTTTAGTTAATGTAAATTCTAGAAATGCAGTGACATTGGAAACATTATTTCTTCATGTTCCAAAAAAATGTCTCTACTGTTGGAAAGTTCTCTTTTCAGTGTTTGGTTTTTATCAGTACATGTTTGCAGTACATAATGATCATGGAGGGTGGGAACAGGTACATAACTCATCTCAATTCTTTTTTCATTCCCTTTCTTTTTCCTTCCCCCTCCTCCAGACCTTGGTCCTCTTACCATGTGCAAAAGATCTGTCTCCCTCTTTCTTTTTATCTATTATTTTGATGTTTATTTATATTTTGTTTTTCTCATATAAGGGCAACCACACCATATGGGCTTCTGTGTCTGATTTATTTCACTTAATATTATGGTCTTAAACTGAATCTATTTTCCTACAGATGACTCAAGTTTATCTTTCTTTATGGCAGAGCAGTACTCTATTGTATATAAATAGCACATTTTCTGTGTTCATTCATCAGTTGTTGGACATATAGGCTGCTTCCAAGATTTAGCTATTATGAATTATGTTGCTGTAAACGTGGATATGAATAGATGTAGGCAAGGACTTTCAGAACAGAATCCAATTGCACAAGATATAATATCAAGAATGAACAAAGGAGATTACATCAAATTAAAAAGCTTCTGCACAGCAGAAGAAACAATCAGCAGAGTGAAGAGATAACCTACAGAATGGGAAAAAAGTTTCACCATTCCTCAGAGAACTAGTATCTAGAATATATAAAGAACTCAAAAAAAAAAAAAAGGCCCCTCAAAATAAAAGACCAAATGTAAAATGGGCAACTGAATTAAATGGACACTTCTCAGAAGAAGTACAAGTGGCCAATAAATGCATGAAAAAATGTTCATCACTGGCCATTAAAGATAATCAAATTAAAACAGCATTGAAATTTCACCTTACTGCAGAAAGAATGGCTATCATCAAGAAATCAAATAGTAACAAAGGCTGGTGAGGCTGTGGAGAATCGCTAACCCCTCTACTCTGCTGGTGAGAGTAGACCAGTACAACCACTGTGTTGTTGGGTGTGAACTAGTACAAGCCCTGTGATGGAAATCAGTATGGAGAGTCCTGGAAAACTAAAAGTAGACATTCTATTTGACCCAGCTGTTCCCTTTCTAGGTATATTCCTGAAAGAGTAAAAGACATCATGTTGCAATGTTATTATTGGAGGGTTCTAGGTAAACAGTCCGTCTTTCACAGTTGCTAGTATACATGAGGGCACTGAGCTGTTTGGATCCATGCTACGCTTGAGTCTGAGCTAGATCTGTATCGTAATACCTGAAAACTTTCACTGCTTTCCCTCCCAAATTTCCCATTTTTATGTGAGTACACGAAAAACTGATTTTTAAAAGAGAAGTGAGGAAAATAGTTGAATTTCTTTTTTTGCGAAGGGGAGGTAACTTTTTCTGGGTAAGCAGCTTGTTCTGAAACTCTATTATCTTATGTGAAAATCGCAGTTTTCTGCTGCTTCTTATTTACCATTTGTACTTGGTGGTCATCCTTCCTTCTTTTTTTTTTTTTTTTTTTTGGTGGGTACCGGGGGGTCAACCTCAGAACCTCGAGCGCCAACAGGCACCCGTGCCTCTGAGCGATATCACCGGCCCCTTTTTCTTATGTGGGTTCCAGGAGTCGAACTCCGGCCCTCGCGCTTGCCGGGCAGGCGCTTAAGCCGCTGAGCCATCTCACCAGCCCATCCTTCCTTCTTAAGTGATTGCACGAAAGCAGGTGTGGAACATCCTGGTGTTTGAATGCTCCAAAGCAGAGCAGACTGGGAGATTGTAGCTCTCGGGTGTTCCCAAGGAGGGGGCCACAAAAAGGGTGCCTGCTCCCCTTGACAGAACTTCGCTAAAGCAAGACCTGGAGCATACATGCAAGAAAAAAGCAGAAAATCTCCGTCATCCTTGCAGCGTACCTACATCACATCATTTCTCTCCCTCTCTCTGGTACTCAAGCTCTGCATGAACTTGTGATCCTCCTGCCTCAGTCTCCTAGAGTGTTGGGATTACAGTCCTGTGCCACCAGGCCTGGTTCTTACTTTTCTTTTTAATTTTCATGTACTTATCTATAAAGCAGGAAAATGTCACTATCGTGCCTCATTGAATTGCAGGTGCAACAGGTAGCATTCTAGAATGGTGTCTTAGTGTCAGGACCTGTCCAGGTAGTACTGTGACCTGAATATGTTGCTGTTTAAATGATTCTGTCTGTCAAGATACAAATGTTCAAATATATATAAGATCACTAATACATAGCTTTGATTTTTTTCCTGGGGTGTATTTTTTTCATATTTCAGGTGAAAACAATATTCTCTTTTCCTCTTCCACTGAGAATATGGCAGTTTCTTCTGTGGTATTCAAGATCTTCATCCCTTATATATAAACTCAAATGGTCAACATTGTATCCCAAATAAATTATTTGCAATTTGTTATATTGTTGCAACATTGTATTTGCAACAATAAACAAATTGTTGCAAAAGTGGGGTTTTTTTGGGCAGTGCTAGGTAAGTGCTGTACCCCTAGGCTACATCACTACCATTTTTATTTTTTATTTTGAGACAGGATCTCACTAAGTTGCCATGGCTGGCCTTGAACTCTTAATTCTCCTACCTCAGCTTCCCCAGTAGCTGGGATTGCAGGCAAGCATCACTACTCCCAGCACAAAAGTGAGAAATTTTTTTTTTTTTTTGTGGTTGTTTTTGGTCCTTGTAACTTAAGAAATTAAATGTAAAATAATGAGAGAAAAATTTTAACATTGTAGGAACATGTGAAATAGAATACTAAATTCAATGTAGATGAGTTTAAACCAAGAATGTCATTCAGATTGGTAATATTCCATTAGGGCCAGCTTCCCCATAGGAAATGAAATATCTGAAAAATTCCCAGTCAGACTAAAAATCATTTGAAAGTATTAAGTTTTTCCTCTTTTGGTTTTCTTATGGTGGCATTGATTGTGTAGCATGCTATTGAGTATGTGTGCATTTGTGTGTGTGTGCGTGCTTGTGTGTGTGCTTAATAGCAGTTATTTTTCAAAGCAGTGTTTCTTCCAACCTCTCTCTAATCTCTCCAGCATCTGAAATGAGATGATATAAAGCTCCCCAGGGGGTAGTAAGTATCAGGTGTGCTGACACCCACCTGGGTCTATGGGTGGTAGCAGGAAGAAGAAAATGATTATATGTAATTTATATGCTGCAGAATTAAAGCAGTCTTGGCTGCTTTCATTTCCTTTAAAGACTGATATTTTTCCAAATGAGGAGGATTAGGTAAATACCTTTAAAAAGAGAGAGAAGCTATATACTGACCACATCAGGTATGAAGAGTTATCATAAGGGTTAAGAGGCTCTGTGCCAGAGAAAAAGAATGTAGGGGGAGAATCTAATAATTAAATTTCTTAAAATGTGCCTGAAAAATTATAGGGATTTTTTCCATTTAAATTTATCTTTGAAAAACTCCCTAGAGAAAGAGAATGGTTTCTTTTATAGCTGGTTGGGATTTCTCAGCAAATACCTCCAAAAGATGATTTTGAAACAGTGCATTTTGTAACTTTAAAACATTTTAGATCTTCCTTTCAACCTGACATCTGATGAAGACTGCAGGATGCATGTTACTCCTCCTGAACTTGTTCATGGACAGCTGCTGCTTTAGCTTCTCAGGCCTGCTGGATCCCTTGAAGGGAAGATGAGTCATTAGGAAGCGTACTAGAGTAGGGAAAGGAGGTCACAGCACCCGACGCTGCAGAATTTTTCTTAGCTCGGGTCCACAGCAGCTGTGGTTCTCTTAACTTGCACATTGGTCAGAATCTCCTGTGGCAAGGACTTATTAAAACACAGGTGTCTGACTCCTTAGGTATGATGTAGGGCCTGAAAACATATGTTTCTAACAAGTTCCTGTAAAGCTAAAGCCACAGGTCCTATGTAGCCCAGGCTGGCCTTGAACTCATGGTGATCCTCCTGTGTCAGCCTCCTGAGTGCTAGGATTACAGGTATGGACAGCCACACCTGGACATATATATATATATGTTTTTGTTCGTTTTGTTTTGTTCATTTTTTTGAGACAAGGTATCGTTATGTAGTGCAGGCTGACCTTGAACTTGCTTATGTAGCCCAGGATGGCCTCAAACTTGCAGCAATCCTCCTGCCTCAGCCTCCTGAGTGCTGGGATTACAGGCATGGATCACCACACCTGGCAGCTGATTTCCAGGTTTTAGTCTGACTTGACAGCAACACAAATTCATTTCATAGCAATTTTGTGTATGAGTAATGGTGTGTACAAAGGCAATAAAAGAGCTGAAATTCTGTCGAGTGGTTTTAGCAAATATATAGATGGTGATAACTTCTAGTTAGTGAGAAACAGCTAGTGAGCCATGAACAGTGCCAAGAATAGACCTGTGTTATCTTAATCATAAGCTAGACTTTCTCAAAGGAAACTTTCTCAGGGTTTGCACTCTTATTTTTACCCAAACTGATATCAAGGGATTATGTAATGCATGAAGGTCATTTAACTTTTCCTAAGTAATTCATCCATTGTATCTAAGAGAGTAATTTTAGTACCATCATGGACAGTAAAAACAAAGAGACTCACTCTGAGCATGGATTACAGCTATTTCAAATTGTTTGGTTAGTAATCTTTCAGATGTAAAAAATACAAAATTTAATGTTAATTTGTAAAAATATGCAATATTTCAAGTTTATGAAAAATGTTCCCATTAAGATATCATTTTATTCAGATGTGTTATTAAATACGCTTAATTCAAGCTAAGGCTATGGTCCTAACTATGAGCACCTGGATAATGAGGGCTGTGCGCTGTGTATTTTCTTATATCACATAAGTAGTTCTGCATTGTGTCTTATATGTGACAGAAGCCAGGAAGTATTTATGGAACAAATAATAGAACTTTTTTTATAAGCCTGTCTTTTTAAGCCCAAACCAACTTGTTAATATTTTTATCTCACAAAGTAATCTTTTTTTTTTTTTTTTTTTTTTTTTTTTTTTTTTTTTGTGGGTACCGGGGGTCGATCTCAGGACCTTGTGCGCCAGCAGGCGCCCATGCTACTGAGCGATGTCACCGGCCCTTTTTTCGTACGTGGGTTCCGGGAGTCGAACTCGGGCCCTCGCGCTTGCAAGGCAGGCGCTTACGCCGCTGAGCCATCTCACCAGCCCTCACAAAGTAATCTTAAGATATTTGTTTCCAACAAGAACTTGAACAACTGTGTCATAAGTTTCATTTTATTTGAGAATATACTAAGAGGCTTACCTTGTTGACTTCCCCTTTTGGGTGTATTATAAAATACCACAAGGTTGTTATATTTTGATATGTGATTTTATTACAGATTCACTTCTGCCTGCTCCTGTGGCTCCACCCCCCCCACTAGAGTACACTTCTAGTTAGGTTATTGAAAGGGGAAAATGGCACAATATGTAAAGATAGAACTTCTCATGGAATATACATGGTAGAAGAAGAGAATATATGGTACATGCTAAAGATGACCTATAGCTAAAAGAGAGTTGAAAATAGAAGCATGTGTTGAACTGAAAGTCAATTTGAGAGAATGTAATAGAGTACATTCTGACAGGTGTTAATATTATCCTCAAAAAGAATAAGCGAAGCTATAGAATTATTTGTAGCCATCACTCATTATGTTATACCGTGTTCCTGTTGACTTAGAAGTATGAAGAAGAGAGTAACGAGCCTGTAAATGTGTGTGTGGTGATGATTTAACATTCCATCTTGGACAATTTTTTCATGTGGCAAATCTTCGATATAGATGGGTATAATTTGTTATCTTTTATAATGCTTACATGAGTTTTTTAAATGATAAGCTTTACTATAAAAACTCATAAATACCAACTAGAATTACATTTTAATAGTGTACAAATTTTACTCATACACTAAAATTACCATATTAGATATGCAAGACATATAGCAATAAAATTTCTTAAAACTTTGACAGTACTTGTTTCAGATAGATAGGTAATTTATAAAAAGTACGGGTATAAAGATTGCACGTATGTGTCAGGTAAAATTTGCTCTTTGTGCAATGTTAGAGTAGGGCTGATTTCTCAGTTCTTAAAACCTTGCTGAGAAGCAGGTAACAAATTAATACATTCTGATTTGAGCTGATTTTATTTCATGTAAAACTGTAAGCTTCACAAATGCATATCAGTTTCAACCTTCTGATAATGGTTTGCTATTTAAAAATCACTTTCCTCCAAACAATAGTTGTAGATAATAAGCGACATGAAAAATATTTTTTGGATTTTATTATTTATATTTTTATTATCCTTTTCACCCATAGAAGTTATTGACCTATAGAGTATTTCTACATAGAAGTTGAAAACATGTATGTGATAAGACATCATACAAAGTTAAAGATTACACAGGTGAAAAAGGATATCTGTAATATATTAACAGAGGATTAACATCTAGAATATAAATGCAAATGAAAAACAATGAAGAAAAGTATGGGGGGAAATGTGAAGTTTTGAATAGTAAATCCAGTGAAGAAAGGAATGACAGACATTCACATCTTTATGTTCATTATTCGTATAGGAATTAGAAATTAACACAGTATTTTCTTAGTATTGGCAAAATTGATGAGGATTGGGACTATCCAATGTCTGCTGTGAGAAAACAATTGTTCTTCATATACCAGTGGTGATAGGGAAAAAGGATAAAGCCTTTCTGGTAGGTCACTTTAGGGAGTAACTTGAAAAACTAAAAATGTGTGTAACTTTTAAATCCCGCATTCAAGTGCTAGGTGTTTATCATAAAGAAATATACATTCATGGCAAAAGTGTAATAGATTTAAAAAAAATTAATGGCCATTGCTATGTACTGATTGTGCCCCCCATTAATAGTTGAAGTCCTGTCCCCCAGTATGACTCTATTTAGAGATAAGAGGAAATCCAGGAGAAATGATATCACAAGGGCGGGGCAGGGCCCCGATGTGAGGGGATGGGCCTCATCAGAGGAGACCCTGATAGTTAGCATTCTCTTTTGTGTGCTTTCTCTGTCTCTTTCCCTGCCTGCACGCACATGAAGAGGAGGTCAGATGAGCACTCTGTGAGGTGGCAGCCACCTACATGCCAGAGAGACAAGCTTCACTTTGCTGAAACCAGACACTGGACTTCTAGCCTACACACTGTGAGAAAGTCAGTCTCCCTTGTTCAAGCCATCCAGTCCAGGTTATTTTTATGGAGTCTGAACTGAGTAACTCATTACGATGTTTACATATTTTATGATGGTAATATTGACAATGTTAGATAGTAATTAAAAATGGTACTGTGGCTTTCTACGCAGAGAATATTTTTTATCCCGTTTCCTTCTGTGCTCTTTGGATGAGCAAGTTGTCTTGTTAAGAAGACACAATATTTGTATCTGGGGATTCTGACTCCCTGAAATGTGTTCAGTTTTTTGAACCACAGAATACATGCCCAGTCCTTCTTTTCCATCTCATCCTCTAACTTCAGGTGAAAGGAGAGAATCACAAAGCCTTACACCCTGGGATCCTTCCTTTATTTAAAAGTGTGCTGCATATATTATAGCAGTCATACTTTAAGATTGTCACTTTCCTTATAAAATACGAATCAATAATAAACATTTCTATATAGTCACATAGTGATTAAGGAGTAGACCAGCATCATATATTCCTGTATCCCTAAATAATACATTATTTAGATATGTTTGTGTTTTGAGGGAGATTTATAATAGCTGTTTTCCTGTAAGTTGCTTTTTTTCACTTAGCATTCCATTTTCAGGTTATCCTTGTTGATATGGGTAGCTGCTGCCACTGCTATAAAGCAGTGGTTTTCAAAGAGTTTTGACTGGAAGCACCATAAAAATACACTTTAATTGCACATTAGTGTATAGCAACATGCAGATTTGAAACAATTAAAATTTCAGTTTATGTTAACTGTTTTATATTACATTGTTATGTTAACTTGTCTGTGTTCTTGAAAAACTCTAGATTAATATACACAACTAGCAAAGTCTTAAATAGTAATATTACCAGGTTGTTTTTTTTTTTTTTTTTTTGTGGGTACCGGGGGGTCGACCTCAGGACCTCACGTGCCAACAGGCACCCGTGCTGCTGAGCGATATCACCGGCCCCTTTTTCGTATGTGGGATCCGGGAGTCGAACTCGGGCCCTCGCGCTTGCAAGGCAGGCGCTTAGGCCGCTGAGCCATCTCACCGGCCCTATTACCAGGTTTTGAGGTGCAGAAGTCTCCTTCTGGATGGGGTCTCTAGGTTCTTTCTGTCCTGAGCGAAGAACTGGTTAAGACAAGCACAAATGGTAGCAAGGTTGTATTAGAGGTAGGAATAGAAACAGGCTCTGCCAAGCGAGTTTGGGCCAAGTAAAAGTAGGAAAAGGAGTGCACCCTACACTGTGAGGGTGGGCCACCACGCAAGGGAACATGGTGGCAGAAGCTCAGTGTGGGTCGGCCTTCTTCTGTCACCAACTTCTCAGGCTATGTCAGGTCTAGGCATCCGCTGGAAAACCTGCTCGAGTTCTCATGACAAGTCCATGTGCAGGGTTTTGACAACTGTTCTTCGCCTGTGTCCAGGATCTTGTAATTAATGGGTCACACTTACTTCCCCAGCCAGCTTTACCATGTCTTAATCTCCTGTCTCAGTAAATTCTCCCTCTTTATTAAGCCTACTTCGCTTCTGCTTTTAGATGTTAGTTGCAGTAGATACAGGATTTTAATTTGACAATTATAGCATACTGAAAAAAAATTATTCCACTATTTCCTAGCTTCTGTGATTGCTGCCAAAATATCACCTTAGTCTGCTTACAGTTCCTTTGTAGGTGATCTATTTTTCTCTAGCTGTTTTTAGTATCTTTTTAATTTTTTCTTCTGGAGTTTTACTATGCTGTATACAGATGTTATTTCTTTCTTTTTAATTTGCCCAGTGTGAGATTTGTTGAAGTTTAATAACTTACGGTGATTCAGAAAAACTCACTACAGTGATATCTTTAAACACAGTATGTCCTCTTCATTATTATTTCTCCGCGTGTATGTTATACAGTCTGCCTCTGTCCTGCATGACTCCTAAACATATGTGCTTACAGTTTATAGCTCAGAGTGTCCGTGGACTGCGTCTGGATTATTTCTTCAAATTGTCTTTTAATTCTAATTATTTTATTCAGCATTGTCTAAAATGTAATTTAACATATCCATCCTATTTTAAATTACAATAGGTATATTTTTTTCCTTTTTCCTACTTAAGACCTATTTGATCATGTTTATGGGTTTTTATCTTTCCTCTTTTCAAGTTTCTTAACTGTTTTTAAAATCATCAGTTGTTTTCCACTCTTAGTTCTAACCTTCTAATATAGCGTCCGTTGAGATCTGATTCTGTGGCTAGGGTCTCATTTATAGTGCGGTGTGAAGTTTTCCTTTTGTTTTCAAGCTCGTGTTCTTTAGGACTCTGTGGGAATTGTTTGAGAAAATCTGTGTGCATTTCAGGTTGTTGGATTACAAATTGGGATGTCCTCTATACCTACCTGCCCTTTCTGCCATTGCCAGTGTGAAGATATTCAAGTGTATTTGCTAATTTCTTTCATGTAGTAGTTTATGTTTTAATGCTATTGAACTGAGGATATAAGGTTCTTATGTTCTAAGTTCTAAATCTTTTTGAATGTCTTCTATGAATTTCTACTGTAAACCTTTACTGTTGATATGCCCTGGGGATTGTTTCCTTTCTTCTATACCTGTATCAGTGAATAAGGTGACGATTACTAAACTTTAACCTGGTGTGGTGGCACACACCAGCTCATCATTAACAATTTTAAAAAAACATTTTAAAGCTCTTTTAATTTAAAACACTTGTTTAAGAGTCTCTATGTTTTTCAGTTTATCCCATGGTTGTTTTTATTCTATTCTTTGGAAGGTTGTTTGGCTATATAAATTGATTTTATGAAAATTCTTGTGACATAGTTTTAGGGAGGAAAAATGTCATAAAAAGAGAAGTTAGTGGCTGTTGGAAAAAGACATCCACTGAGATTTAAGAATCAAATTTGGGGTCCATTAACCTTAACAGGATAATTAGGATGCTGTCATTTTTCAAGCAGATGGAGAAATGAATAGTCCGTAGGACACACAGGACACTCAGAATCTCCTGAGAATTATGATCATTTCTAATTCATAAATTACCTTATGTATATTCTTTAAAAATAGAAACACTTCTAATAAATATTTTGTAATTAGAACTTCTAAACCAAACCTCTCCCTGCTGCTGTTTCAGCACATGACGAGGCTGCATATTGACCTTCTTGCAACCTTTTATTTTTTTTAATTTTTCACTTTATTAATACCTGTTTGTAGTACATAATGATGACATTCATTGTAGGTAGTTGGTACATGTACATAACAGATCTCAATTCTTTTCTTTTCCCTTTCCTTCCACTCCCCCCCCTTTTTTTTGCCAGCATCAGATTCATTTATTTATTTTGTAAGTCCTCATAAAGTTAATTAACATACATACAGATTAACAGCCAGACTAACAAGTCAAAAACCATAAAAAACACATAAGAGAATGATTCTAAATCAAGGTACACTTTCAGGCACACTGTCTGTGATGGATTACAATAACTTTTTTCTCTCTTTTTCTGTTGTCTGTTTCAGCATGACTAGCTGAAATGGCATGACATTGACCTTCTTGCAACCTTTTAAATGAGTGTGGCTCAAGGTGCAGAATCCTAACTAACATGGAGGGCATCTTGGCATTTAGGGAATAGTGGAGTGCTGACATCTTTGTAAGCTAACTTCCGAACCTTTTCCTGAAATTTACTTTTTTTGTTGTTTTTTTGTTTTGGTGCCAGGAATTGAACTCAGGACCTTGTGCTTGCCGGGTAGTCATGCTGAGCTATATCCCCAGCGCCTGAAATCTAAATGTTACTACAGTGTTATTGTATGCAAACTCTAATTTCAAGAATCATTGAAAGACTGCATTTCCACACATTATGCCTTCATGGGCATCTGATTATTGGCAGCTTAGTGATACGTTGCTTAGTATTTATGAGCGGGACAAATCCCAAAAGAAAACATTAAAAAACAAAACAAACAAACAAAAAAAACTGTCTTTTTTCTCCTATCCCTGAGACTGTATATTTACTTATGGGTAGGACCTATGCTTACATTAGCATTTAAAAACTTTTTCCAGTTGGCCTAAATAATCATTGAACATTAGGAGCAAAATAAATATATTCTTTTATCAAAAGATAAGACAATTTTTATTTAGTGTTTCTGAAAGTGATAATGATAATGGTTTCTGGAAATGGAAAGATACAGAATTAGTATGTAACAAATAAATAAATTAGAAATTATTAGATAACCGAACAATTGACAGACACTAGTACATAACGTGTATGCATTAGTCCATACGTATGGCATATATGACGCTTCTTGAGGCCGAACCTGTGAATCTGGGCCTTAGGTGGTGGTCAGTCCTGTCGAAGCACTCGATGGTTTGCCTTGGCAAAATTCCAGTACTTGGTGCTTGCAGAGTGGCTTCTTGGAGCTTCCTTTGCATTTTGTCTCTATTCGGTTTCATTGAAAATCTATGTGATGTGACACTTGGGGGCATGATATCTCTGTCTCGTTAGTTTTATTCTTCTCTTTCTCGCACTAATTAAATATAAATGTGAAGAGACTGCTTCACTGTTGAATTTATTCTCCCAGTAGAAAAAAAGTAATGGAAGCCACTATCCCCTTTGGTATTTTGCAGAAAGCACACCCTTCTGGGACAGCTGAGACTGTGTTCATTGGGCCTGGGATTCAAGCTTTTGAGAAGTAAACCCGGGTGAACTTTGTCAGTCTAAGTGTGTGCTTGCTTGTGTGCCTAAGCACTGAAGTGAAAGTGTGTAAAAGGAGGATGAAATTACTGCACCGGAGGGTACCAGCTCAGCCAGAAGTTGCTGATATATGTCCTATGTCAGAGCCCGTGCCATTTGCTTCAGTGTGTCACTTCAGTTCAGTGTGCTGTGCTGGGGGACTTTCCCATCCCCTGATTCCTACTCCGGGATATTATCCTCTTTCTGCATTATCTGAACAACTCAAGTACAGATGGGATGCTGACTCACGCCTGTTGGTTTGCATACTACTTTGTGAGCTAGGGCAGGGCCTGTATCTAATGCATCTTTTATGTTTTAACATCGTGTCTTACAGTTTCCACACATAGTATATGCTGTCTTTGCATTGGTAGCTTGATCATTATGACTCTGGCAAATTGTTCAGAGTGCTGTACAAGGAATCATATTGTTCCCATCTGGTGAGATAGGAGAAAGTGCTGAAGTGCTTGGTCTCCTGAGTTCTGCACTGAAGGGTTTAATGAGGCCTGGGTTTGGTTGCTAAAATTTTGTGTTAATTTTCAAATAGTAATTTTTTTCTTAGATCAGTGAAATTTCTCCTATAGTCAGAAATACTTGAAAAATGTGAGCCTTCCCAAATATATAACGTCAGTGATACAGGCCATTAGAAAATTACCCTACTTTATATGGGTATGCTTCATTATTTTACATTTATTAATCTTGATGAAATTCATACTTCCCATTCTGCTTTACTTCCTCAATCATCAATAAAAATTAGTGAACAGAAATAAAAAACATTTCAAGTCTGCTTTCCTATATGATTTTGCTATTTGATAGCTCTGGAAGGATGTGGTAAGAAGGAACTGTCTCTCTACGCAATGCTGTAGTAATCCAATTGACTGCCCCCAGCGCTTTGAAAACTAAAATATTTGGAGAATATTAGGACATTAGACGAATAAAATAGAATTAAACTAACTTCTCAGTATGAATGGTAAGCATTGTACCAAGATAGACTCTGAATATAAAATTTACTTCAAAGTTTTATTCTAAAATTAACTTAAAAATTGTATTTGTGGATAGTTGTCATTTTCTTGGACTTCCAAACTGTATTTGAATTTTCCATTAAGTGTTTTACGCAGGTTAAGTATATTACAAAGCTTGACCCTGTGTCATTATTTATAAGTAGACACATTGAAATAAAATGCCCACTATCAACTGGCCAACGTAGCAAACTCAGCAAAATGATCAGAAACACATGGTACTGCATGTGCTAGCGCTCTCTTTTTCTGTGGGTGTTTTCAATTGATAAAACAATGTATGTACTTTCAAAATCATTATAAGTCCTACAGTATGATACAAGGAGAGCAGCTAAAAAATAACATGACAGTATTTTACCTTTTAACACCTTTTAACACAAACAGGATTTGTTTTATTTTTTCTGACTTCTTACAAGTTTTCCTTGGCAAAAACTTTTTCTGCAAGTTTTGGGGCTTTCCTCAGTCGTGTCTTAGATGATTGCCATGCCTTTAAATTCTAGTGGTGGCACAGTGCTCTGTAATTTTTGTCATTGCCATCATTCAGAATACTGTGTATATTTGTCTGTGTACAGCATATATACATGCACGCATATTCATACACATATGTAAATTAAAGTTTGCTTCAGCTGACTAGAATAACACATAAAGGTGGTTGTTTTATAACAATGCACGTGATGACAATGTAAAACATTTTGTGTACATACTTTTTGAAAAAGAGAATTCTTGCACTGTTTCCAGAGATCAATGGGAAATGTGTTAAACATTAGGCCAAAAACTTATGAGTTGGTATTTAAATATTGAAAAAATATCTATATACACAAACTGCTCTGAGCAGATTTCTAGGGATTCATACATTTCCCAAGTGGCTGAGGCACTGCGCCTCTGGTTCAGTCTTAATGTGCTTGAGACATGTACTAACTCTGCAGAAGTGCCGTGCTCCAGAGTGCCTTGTTTCTTAATTATAAAAGCACTTCTAATTATTCCATTTTAAGTGCCAACTTAGGTTTTAAAGGCTTAGTAACTCAGCTAAAATTTCTTTAATTGAGATGGAATGTATTTGGTTCTCATTGATAAGATTTATCATCAAAGGGAACCCACCACAATCTGATTTAATAATGAAATCACTGAATTTCTTTTAGTTCCTAAATCATAACGGCATTTCTCCATTGTTTTTCGTCATTTGGACCAAATGGTAATGTCTCGGAGTTCATTGTATTTAATTAGATGTCCAAATATGGAAGAATTTCTAGAAATTATTTTCTACTTTCTGCTCTTTGACATTATTTTGTTTTCAATTTTCCTTGTAAACAGATTTTTTAAATTATTGTCCTCATGAGCATCCAGTCATTACTATGTTGAGCATTACGGTGGATTAAGTCTGGCTTAAAAAATGTATTTTGCATGATTTTAAGAGTCTGTTAGAAGGACTGTTACAGATGATAGCTATGTCCGTAGTTTTAGTTATAGTTATAGATTTTAGCACTAAGTGAAACCTCCATAATAATGAAATAGAAAGAAGATTTGTTCTCAAAAGAGAACATCTTCAGCCTGAGAAGTCAGGGAGGCTTTCCTGTTGGGTGACATCATATATACTGAGTTTTGAATAACAATTGAGTGCTGGCCAGATGGAGCCAGGACCTGTGAAAGCTGGGACAGAATGGTGGGCAAGGTCAGGTATTTGAGGCCAAGGTTCAGGTAACTGTAGTCATCATTTGGTCTTCATTCAGTGTTCTGTGTACATTTCATGGAATAAGCCAGACTTCAGGAAGCTGGCAATGAGAGTCTGTACTGGAACTTCTTATATGCAAAAGCTCAGGCATCGAAAGGACATGCTGACAACTGTAACATGTAACTAAATGAGTGATGAATAAACTTTGGTGAGGAACAGATAAAAACAATTTAAGGATATGTTTAGTCATTTTTTTCATTACTATTAACTGAGTACTTTCTCTGCACAAAGCACGGTATTGGATATTGAGGAGCTGTCAGTGAACCCAATATGTATGGTCCTTGCCACATGGGCCTCAGTCAAGTAGGAGAAGCACAGTTGAGTAAAACACATTTTAAGAAATCACTGCTCAAATAAATGTGTAATTACAAGTTGTGATAAATTCAAGGTAGAAATAGTAAAGGATTTATAGGAAAGAGGTATAGGAGTCTTATTTAAATATAAATCAAACTAGCATTTCCAAGGAAGGAATGTTATGCTGAGACCCAAATACAGACATGAAAATACCAATGGAAGAGCAAGGGGTAGCACATTCTGAGTAGAGAGAGGACCATGTGCAAAGGTTCTGGGGTAGAAGAGAGCTACAAGCATCAAGACAATGAAAGAAACTTCACAAAACTAAAGAAAATCATACAAGGGAACCGGTGATGTAAGATGTGGCTGAGAGGGGTAGGCGGAAAGCAGTTTAGAGGGACCAGCAAACTGAAGTAAACTGGAAGAAAAAGTGAGGAGCCGACTCTTTCAGTGTCTGTCTGGATTGGCTCAGTGAGTGCTCAGGGATTTCCCTTCTTCAGTGCAGCAGGAAGACAGCAGTGAGGGAAGTGCTGACAGTATTCTGTAAGAAGACTGCAGGTTAAAAGAAAAATACAGAAAAGATTTTCCTGCTTAAATTGAAGAACTCTCATTTGAAATGAGGAAGGAAAGGAAACAAAGCTGCTGAAAAACAATAATAATGAAAGAAAACTATGGGTTTTCAGTGAAAGATTCTGGAGGGCTATAAAAATGGGGAATTGTGTTCTATCAAGGATAGAAAGTGCACTTAGTGAATATCTTGTTGTGGAGGTATGAGATACATAACAAACATTCAGTCACTTTCAGAATAGCCGTCATCCTTTGGACATAGAGTGAAATGTTTCCTGTAGAGAACATTTCATAGTTCCTTTAAAAGTATGAATATTAGAAAAAGGGGAATATTAGTTTTTATCATAAAGGTATGTGTACTTTTAAGATTTTAGGTACAAGCAAATGAATATACAGCTATGTGATAATCTGTAGTGATGTAATCAGATGCTTTTCTTTCAATAATTTTCTCCCTTTAAATTGAAAAAGAATCTCCCACTCATTATGTCATTGGTAAAGAGTCAGCAAAACTCAAAATGATACTTTTTACATCACTATTCAAATGTTGTATATCAATCCCCTGGTAACTTTAAGCGTCTTTCGTTTTCAATTTTCTTCAGTTAATCTCATTGACACGATTCATCAAGGAATATCTTTCTTTACCAATTTCTGAATGTGCATTTTAGGGGAAAGCTTCCTCATCAGAAAAGAACTCTTTCTCTTGGGACTGAAGACTGCTTATGTTAGTATCTCAGGGCGCTGTTGCCTTTATGAGTCATCCTACATGAAGAGAGTACAGAAAAAGAAAAGATTGTTTCCTTACCCATTCTAAATTTATGCCAGAGACCCCGTAACCAAAGATAGAGTAACAAGAGAAAACCATGCAGATTTGTTTTGTATAAGTTTTACATGAATGAAGAGAAGCATTTGTAAGGCTATGAAGACCCACAAAAAAACAGGAAAACATTTTTTATGCTGAGTTTGATTAAGAAGTGGATACTTGTGGAGAAGTGTTATTCAACATGGACTATAATTTAACAGTAAAAAAGGAGAGAGATTTAGCAAGACCTGTTTCTTCTGTATTCCTTGTCTTCAGAAATAAGAGGATGCTTTCCTCCAAATATATACTGAGCACCTCCCAAATGGGGGTGTTAGGAACTGCTTCAGAGGGGGAAAGGCCAGGGCAACATGAGGCGGCCTTCCTTCTTTGGCTATTTTCTTAAATACCTAAGTGACATAAATAGTGGTAATGAGTCCTGAACTTCATCAAGAGCTCACATTCAAGAGAGTGAGGCAAACATAGGCCTCATCACATCCTTAGGGAGGGCTGATTTTGAACACTCGCTAACTTGGATTTGTTCAGACTATCCCCCAGTGAAATTTATCCATGTTAACCACTGCTAACTTTACATTTTGTTATAATGGACAGTAGTATGTCCATCATGTTATACGTAGATCAGTGGATTCTATAAGCTTAAATATATGTGGAATATATATATATATATATATATATATATATATATATATATATATGATATTTAAATTATGGAAACCAATTACTTATTTTATCAAAATAAGTTATTAATGGCATCATATCAACCCCTTAGTCATCATAATGTGATAAAATCTTTTGTCAGTTTCAAGTACCAGGGAGTATCACCTAATTTAAAACACATTTATTTATAATCTCAATTAGAATTTTTAAAAACAATTTTGTATTTCAGAATATTTGTTTCTTTTAACTTTCATAAAATCATGCATTATTCTCACATTTCTAATATTCATATGGGTTTGTCTACATATTTGAGGAAAATCAGAACTTTTTCCACCCCCAAATTTCATTGAAATTGGAATGTAAAAATCTTAAATTTGAGGTAAATACTGTTTTTACCTTTTAAAAAAGATGGTAGAGGAAGTAGGGGGATAGACTTTGTGCGGGCGTGAGAAGGATCTGGGGGTAGGGACAGACGGGAGGGTAGGGAGGGGAAGAGAAAGTGAAAAGGATCAGATGCAATATGTGTATGTACCAATTCTCCAGTGAATATATTTACTATGTATTGCAAATAAATATTTAAAAAGGGAGAGAAGAAACTAAAAGAAAATTTCAAGGCAAAAAGTTAACACTGCAGAGCAAGATTTAATAATTAGTTAATTCTGGGTTTTTCTTTGTGAACAGAGAACATAATAATGATAACTATTATGAAAATTTATTTAGTGATGTTCCTAAGTATTCAACTGTAACAACTGTGTACTTTTCCACTGGTAATAGAAATTTGAGAAATCAAAACTCAAATTTTTATCATATAATTTTAGGAGTAGAAAAGATGGAGTTTTTAGAAGTCCATGAGAATAGCCACATGTCCTAACATCAAGATGTGTGGTTTACAAAGCTAAGCAATTTAAAAGAAATGTGTAGGTTAATACAATAAGAGCACCTTCCATCATTTATAAAGATCAGGCATGCCTATGGAGAACATTACCATCTGTAGAGACTAGAAAACCTCAGATGTTGCTGCTTAAAATATGTATATTTTCTGACATTTGGGTAGAACACTGTCATTTCTTATGAGTGAACTTGATTCCTGACATTCACTTAAATGCTAATTTAATTTTGATCCTGGGATAGCAAAAGCTTCCAAATTTCATGCTAGTTGAGTTTCCTGGGATTTCTGATGAGTGATTGGGAATAAAAGGCGCCTCCCACTAAAGGCTAGACAGTGATGGAGACATAAGATAAATTCCCAGTAGTAACAAATTTAGAAGGAAAAGCCCTTGAGCATAATCCACTGAAATGCCTGACACTCTCTTGCTTTAAGGAATTTCCTGGTGGCCTTAGAAAGGATATTAATGGAACTCTTTAGGCTTAACCTCGTTAAGATACTGTTATGCAACCCTTGCTTCTGCTTTAAAGTCAGGAATTTTAAGTAGATTAGAGTGAAGAACAGTGCAGTGCAGCATAAAGTTAACATTGTGCTGTTAATAACATTCAACTGAATTATTAATTTCTGCCAGGAGTTGCTTTTAAAATAATCAGGATTAACTGTAGAAATAAGGATTGTTTTCCCCTCTTTGCTTCTTTGTGCAAGGAATAATTCATTGTAATCAAGAATGCCTTATAGAAACAAAAAGGAAAAATAGCTATAAAACTTGTTATATTGATGGCTGATTATATTAATGTTCTATAGCTGTCTAATAGCTTATTCCAACTATCAAAAGAAACTGTTTCATTCAAGCCATTGAGATTTTCCTCTCCTAGAACCAGTCTGCCTGAGGTCAGTGTTTGGGACGGTTACCAATGATGGTTAAAATGGAAAGGGGTTGGTTTGTTCCCTCTCCTTTCTGATGAAAGAGTCATTTGAAGCAGCGTACAGGCAACATGGCATGGACTTGAAGCAGAGAGGCTGGCAGATGGCACTCAGGATGGAGAAACTGATGGCAGATGGCATGGATTATTTGAGCAACAAAGACACTTTGGCTGCCAGTCCTAAGAGTTGGAAAGAAAGAAGAGGACAACTTCTCTGGTGTTGCCAGCTTGTATACAGAAAATGCTTTGGCAGAAGGGAGCCTGATAAAAGGAAAAGATATTCAATTGTTAACTGGAGGAAAGAGAAGAATTGTTGTTGTTAAGTTTCCTGAGTGTGCCCCCTCTGCTGTCATTTGGACACAGTTCCATTTGGAAGAGCCCTTTTGAGATCAACCGAACCCTCTCTGCTGATGGAGTATTTGGACACATTCATTCTGTTTTTATTGTCGAAAGGATACCTCTTGGAAACTTTGTTTATAAAAAGCATAGTCCTTTTTTCTGTTTTATAAAACCATTATTGATGACTCCATTTCCCTGGTGTCATCTGGTAAATTGTAGCTTTTCATTGTGGAAGTTAGATATAGTTCTGATTTGTCAGGTTATGGTGCTCTTCAGCCATGTTTTAGCTGCTGAAATAATTTGTGGTGAAGTCAGGTTGGGTTAACATGACCTCGGAATTTTATCAGCAAATGTGACCCTGCATGAATTTGGGGGCTGTAGTCAGAATTGCATGTATCTTATTTGTTTTCTGGAACCTCCATAACAACTGGGCTTTTAGTTCCTAATAATTGCACTGGGGCTTTTACAATTTTTCAGTTGTGGATTTTTCACCTACTGTTGCCTAATACCCCCCTTGCCTCTTGTTGGATGCTATATTTCCAAAACTAATAAATTTTAATAATTTTTAACTAAGATGGTAACCCATATCCACAAGTACTACTTTAAATTGAAATTTGTAACTCCATTGTTCTAAAATAATTTAACAGACCAAGAACAGTGCTAAGAATAATATTTAGGGATGTTCAAAATGAAATTTAAAATGGAAACCATTGCTAGAAGTAGAAAAACTAATTCCATATATATTCTTAATAATTATTTCTCCCTGCCTTATTGAAGTTTAAATTTTTGATGTCTTGGAAAACTACTGAGAAAAAAGGGTTGAGACTTTGGGTGTAATTGAAAATGCTGCTGACCTAAGATCAAGAGAGATAAGTAATATATATTCAGAATGGTGTCACCATGATGCCACTGAGCCACCGAAATTACCATCCTCATGATTATTTAACTTTAGTCCTCTCTCAGAGCCCCTGGGCGCTTAACTTACCTTGTCTTCTGTCAGTCTTAGTGAGCCATTTTTTTGCAGACTACTGAAGATGAGAAACATCTGATTGGAACTTTAGGGTTACAGAGGTAGAAAGACAGGCATTTCTGAAAAGAAGAGGGAACCTATAGAAATACTCCTTTGCTAAAGAGGGAAATGGGGCCAGGGATATAGCTCAGCGGCACAAACGCCTGCCTGGTAAGCACAAGGTCCTGAGTTCGATTCCTGGTACCAAAATAAATAAATAAAGAGGGAAGTGGTGGATAGAGAACTTCAAAGAAAAATGTTCATTTCAATAGACTGAATTAAAATTATTTAAAAGAAATATCTCAACAAATAAGTAAAAGTCTTGGCACTTAAAGACAAACATTTTCTTGAAAATTCACTTATTTGAATACTTCATTACGTGCTTATTAGAGAAAGATGATGTAAATCATATATGATTATTTATACCAACAAATAATTTCCGTAAGTTGTAATTTTTGCTGGTCCTCTGCCTTCACAGTCTGCATGCGACGTCCCTTTCCAGAGGTACCGAGCTTGGTCGCCCTCCCTCTGATGGTGAAGGCAGCGGTGGCGGTGGTCTAATGGAAGCAGCTCTGCCCACCAGCCAGGCTGCTCTGTCTCATCCAGTTCCGTCTGCAACTCTCACATTGCTTTTTCCCTCTGGATCTCTGGTTTTTCCCTTATAAAAAAAGGAGTTGACTTTTAATATCCTTCCTTCTTTTATTAATCTCTGAAAAATTTCCCATCACTCCAGGGCATAATTTACAAGGAAGAAAAATGGATATTGACATCAATTAGCACACATGAACAGACGTTTGATTATCAGACATTTTCATCTCATTCTATATTTGCAACTGGACTCCTTTTCCTTTGGGTGCCAGTTTCCTTCTCCATGAAGTGTGAAGGTGTACACCGCATCAAAGGCTAAATATCCTTTACTTAAATTCATGATCCCTGTCCTTTCCTCTGTCCCCAACAGCCTCTCCTCAGGACATTCACATTTGTTCCTGTCACTGGAACCCTACTCCTTTGTCATCTGTTTTTCCTATACAGTCTGCTTCTTCCATCAATGTGATACATTTAAGAGTTCCCACTGTGTAGTAAGAGACAAGGGTCTTGGACAACTGCATTTCCAGCTTCTAGCCAAGCACTTGCTCAATGACTGAATGTGGGTAGCTCTAGTGGTACCTAGACTCGGTGCTTCATCTGTGAAACACCTCTCTTCCTTCCCTTTTCTCTCACTGGTGAGCTCAGTGTAGCCACAGCCCCTGCTTGAATCAAGGCGGCACCAGGGCATGGGGAAGTCCCTCATTCTCATTTTCAGACATTAAGCATTATCAGTTGGCATTTTTAATCTGTGGTCCTATAGAAGCAATGCTTAAAATTGTTGTTCGCTTTGGTATTTTAAAATAGATACAGTATGAATTAGATAAACTTGTTGCCTGGTAATTTAACCATTATTTACAACTCAATATTGTTTCTCTGAGAATATATATTCTGGGTTCCTGGTAATTAATTTGTAAATGAAATTTGGGAAGACAACCGTTTGTTATTGTAGAATGATTTCTGACCGTATGCACAGAAAGGCATATTGGGGTGGGTATGGATGTTGATACACTGGACATGTGTAGTATCTCGAAGACAGATTTTTAGCATATTACCAAAGGAGAGTATTCCCAAATTAGCCTTTCACTTTTCCTCCACTCGTAGATTTTCCCACTAAGCAAAACCTTTTCAGAACATATCTATTACAAGAGCAAATAAAGTTGAATTTTGTGAAAATCGAATTTGAAAAGAACTTCATTATTACAAACTTTGCCAATCCCCACTGTTTTAAGTTCCAAAGAAATCTTAAGTGAATTATTTTCATTCAGGATGTTGTCTGTGTTTTGATTTTCCACAGGGTGCACATTTCCTCCTGATTGTGCTTCAAAGTGAAAACTATTTGATAGTGAATATACGATTTCCTATTCTGTATTTTTGGGGGGAACCAGGAATTGAACTCAGGACCTTGTGCTTGCCAGGCAGGTGCCATGCCACTGAGCTATATCCCCGGCCCCTCCTATTCTGTTTTTATATCTGTGCTTCTGTGTATTTTGAGTCACCTTCATCCTTTTTTTTTTTTTTTTTTGTCAGTACCGGGGGTCAACCTCAGGACCTCGCGTGGCAGCAGGCGCCCATGCTGCTGAGCGATATCACCGGCCCTTTTTTCATATGTGGGTTCCGGGAGTTGAACTCGGGCCCTTGCGCTTGCCAGGCAGGCGCGTATGCCACTGAGCCATCTCACCGGCCCGAGTCACTTTCATCTTTTGCCTGGACTTCTGTGATATCTTCCTAGGTCAACCCTATGCTTCCAGTCCTTGCCCAGCTCTCTGTCAAATCCACATGCTGAAGCCAAGGGGAGCTGTAGAATATAACCCATTATTTCATTTCTGTAACCAGACCCTGTAGTCATGATCCACTGACATAGAATACAGTACGAACTTCCTGCCGGGACTGGAAATAGTCAAGCCCTGCATACTTCTTGGACTCATCTTGAACCATGGCCCCTCTTTTGATTCAGCATCTCGGCTGTGCTGAATGACTTCTTTCTCTTCCTTGAACACCTGAGTTCTTCCTTGCTGCAGAACTTATGTACTGGTTGCCCTTCTTCCCGTTGGCTCTTTCCCAGCATCTTTCTTGAAAGCCAGCACTTTCTGAGAATTAAAGTGTTAGCACAAAGCCCTATTCAAAGAGGCCTTCCTGACCATCTTATCTAATACAAGTCTAATATCAGACCCATCACTTGCGTACTTCTCTATTAAGTAGCCATGTTTTGTTTTCTTCTTGACATTCATTACTAAGTGAATTCAATTTATAAGTGAATTCAATTTATTTATGTGGTTAGGGTCTCTCCCTATTTTGAACATAAACTCTGAGACAGGGACATTAATTGCTTACCACCATATCCCCAGTGCTTGAAACAGATGCTGGCACGTAATAGCCCCTCAAATATGTGGTTGAATAAGTGAGTGCTTTGGATGTTGGATATTGACTGAATAGGTCGGGATTTCTCATTCCAGGTACTATTAACATCGTGTGGTAACAATTCTCTGTGGTAGACAATCTGTCCTTAGACCTCTATCCACTAGATGCCATACCAGTTTCTCAACGTGATCATTATAAATATAACCAGGTAGCGCCCCTTATTGATAAATATTGATGTAGAGAAAGTGTGAATCCAATTATTAATTAATATGTTAGAGTGATAAGAACCAAAAAAGTTGCATGGAGTCCATTTCTACCGTGTTTGAGTTGTGTGACCCTAAACTCCTTTTGTTTACTCTTTGGACTTTGTGGGTTTTTATGAGGATTGAATGCTGCCCTTGCTGTCAGGGCAGATCCTGTGTATGCCCTGATCCCACCTCCCAGCCCACCAGGCTCCTGTTCCTTCCTGTCATATGTCTTTGGTGGCACACACCAGGTCATCATCATGTCCTTTAGACTGAGGTTCTTTGAGATGCTCAATAGTTATACTATTTTGCTGTATTATTTTCATTCTTAATTGATTGGCTGTTATCTAAATGCAGTAGAGTAGGAATGAATCCGAAGAAGTGGCATGGTGGAGTTGTAACAGATCAAGGAGTTCAAAATCCTCTTCTTATGTGTATTAACGGTGATGATATTCTGGCTGCTTATTCTCTGTGAGCTTTGGCTGTGTATTGTTGTGATGGAAGTATATAAATGAAGTATGTAAGAGCCTGGCACATACTATATGTGAACTCTCCCCCACTTCTTAAACAGAATTCCCAAATGATGTATACATATGTACACATACATACATTTATTTACGTATCTGGCTAATCATTCAATAATTAATATTTTCATTCAAAAACATTTATTGACCACCTACTTTTATGTACCACTTTTCTAAATGTGGACCAAACAAAAATAGTACAATCAACAGCAAACATCAGCAATGATAATTTCAGATTTGTTTTCTGCTGAATTGTGTATGAGGTTATACACATGCACACACATATATACACTAACACACATATATACACACACACAAATGTTCAGTATATATATGAAAATTATCTTATCCTATGAATAGTCAATTCAGAAGCATAATCATTTGAATTATTTTATCATTTAAAAAAATTCACCCTTTCCAAATTAGTGTTGCCGCACAAGTTGGTAGAAGATTTGTTAATTTTTCCAAAATACAAATGTAAAATATGGGAAGCCTGAACCTTTGATCTAATAAATTTTGTATTTTTACCCTGATAAATTAGATATTTAAGAATTAAAAGTAGAACAACCAAAGAGCTTTTGAGTTTGATCTTTTCTGGCTTATTATACTTCTAAACACCCTCAGATTTTCAGGTTTGAGGTCAGCACTGGTAACACTATACATTTCTGCACTGTTTAGAAATTTGTATCTGTAGGCTAAGGCTCTGTGGGTTGAACTGAATCTCCTCTCAGGGAGGTGGGTGAAAATCGCTCTCACAAAGCGTGACTGTACCATCCCCATGCACCAGTACAACCTGCTTAATGGGCTGTGATAGTATTTTTATTATCATAACTTTGGCTCCCTTAACATGCTTGAAAGTTTTAAAATGCACCTTTGAGCATTGTTCTATGTG
Organism: Erethizon dorsatum; assembly: GCA_028451465.1. NCBI lineage: Eukaryota > Metazoa > Chordata > Mammalia > Rodentia > Erethizontidae > Erethizon > Erethizon dorsatum. Next base: position 30,969,539 of record CM051835.1, on the reverse strand, counting down.
CTTTGTGTCCCTTGAATAAATAATATACCCCTATTGACTTTTTAATTTTGAAATTTGATAACAGTAATGAAAGAGAAATCCCTGATCATCGTATGTGTTTTGCCACTGCATTTCACATAGTGCCTTTCCCTTTGCAAGGATACATTTAGCAGACATTTGTCTGCTTTGGATGTGTTATTTCACTGTTAAAGAAAATAATCCCCCCACTGCCCTGGTAGTCTTTGTTTTTAACAGTTGCTATGAGCCAAACTGCACATGACTGAAACACTGCTGCTGACTTAGATTTTCCAACACCCAAAGCGGAAGAGGGTGAGAGACATCCTGGAGCATGGACCGTGCTACAGGGTTGATGCGGTGGGGCTGGTGGGCTGGGCACACCTTGAGAGGGGCATCCTACATGCCAGCCTGCTGTGGCATTCAACATTGTGAAAAGTGTTTCTGCATCTCACTTCTGTGGTGGTCAGTGGCCTTCTTGAGTGCTGTTGGATAGGTCCCTACTTGGGTGAGACATTAGCTTTTCTCCATGGTCATCACCATACCGGGCTCTATAAATATACAGGGACTGTGACTGATCAGCCATGAATGTGATATATATTGTTAAGAAGAGTTTAAATCAAATTATATAAATGACACCTGTTATTTATTAAGAATTTATAAAAAAAAAGAAAAAAAAATTATGGTAAACAGCAGTGCTCAGTGCTTTGAGAGGCTTGTTTCATTTAACCTTCACAAAGATTTCACTAGGTAATATTGCTGCCATTATTTTATTCATTTCTATAAATGGGGGACAGATTTATAGAGGATAAATAATTTGCATACAGTCTCAGTGCCTGTAAATAGTGGAGCTGTGGCAGAAGGATGTAGTACATAATATATAAAGTTTAAGAATTACCTAAAGTTGTGCCATAGTCCTAGAATTTCAAAGGTGTAGAAACCATAGAAATTATCTGGTCTTCTTCCACTGCTGCCAATAATGCAGATGAAGAAAACCCTGAAACCCTGAGAATTTGAGTTTTCCTTTAAAGTATACTGATCAAGCTCTGTTATTTTAACAACTTCCTGGGAGGGCCTTTGTTGAATTCCATGCTAATATCACTTTATTATATTTATTATGAATACTTTGCATTTAGAAAGGTCACAAATGGAACATGTTGAAGTTGGTAATTCAGAGTTTCTTATCTCTTGAGTTGGAGCCGTAGCATGGGGCAGGAATTACCGCGGGGCTGGCTGAGTTGGTGAGCTGTCTCGGGCCATGCGTTCATTGATGGTGGAGAGCCCATCCAGTGCTGGTGAGAGGGAAAGGGCACATGACTTTTCTAGTGGACAGGATGTAAAAGACAACAACAGAGAATGAGAGGATGTACCTACCCATCTAGCTATCCATGGAATACGTACATTACCTCTGGACAGGTGGGATGAGGTTTCGCCTCTGTTTGACTACCGGGCCGTGCTTTACAGACTGCTTGATGTTAATGTTTTGTACGGCTCTCTGTTGGTAGCAGCGATTTACTTTTAAATAATCAAGTGTAGTTCATGAAAGGAAAGAGGCGTTGTGTGATAAAATATGTATGGGGCTGTGTGACCTCATTAAAAATGAGTCTTTTTAGTCTTTTTGGATCATTTGTTTTGCAAACTTATTTGTGGAATCCATTTGGGGAACAATTTAAAAGATCCTTATTTAGAAATTTGGGATGGGGACCAGAAGTGTTCCTCTCCCCTCTACCCCTAGTACAGGGGATTTTATGTAAGTGCAAACTTTGACAAGTGCAGAATTACAAATAGGACTGTGCTTCTGATCCAAGAAAAAAATTCCTCTAAAGTTCTTTTATGTGAAAAAGAAACATTTAGCCTATTAGTTCATTGGAAGCTTTTATTTTTTGGCCAAATATAAAATAGCCTTTGGGCTGAGCTGATTTGTCTTTAAAGGTGACTGTTTTAGGAATACCTAGAAACCTAAGAAAACAAAATATTCCAATGACTTGTTTGATGCAGTGTGAGATTTTCTTTTTAACGTAGACAGTTTGTTTGTGTTGGCTGTGATTCTTTTTATCCCGTCTTGTAACGTTGAGTTGAGCATGGAGATGATTAACATTTTTCTTCTCTTGGATCAAAGAATACTGAAAATAGTGAGAGAAAAAACTTACATGGGTATTCAATCTTATCTCTAACCCTTAATTTCTCTGTAGTCCCTCAAGTGTTTTGGAATTCTGTTTTACAGACATGTGTGTGATGCTTTTAATGTTTAGCTCATAGTTAAATATCAGGATGTCCCTGTCTCCATGCCAGCCGTGGGAGAACAGTACCCAGAAGATTCCTGTTTTCTTTTCTGTCTGCTGTTGGTCAGCATGTTTGCTGAGAAGACCAGGACTGCAGTGAGAGCTGACTGCAGAAGCCCCACCTCACTCTTCCCAGCAGTCCATTTTCTCATCTCCCTGGGCATGCTGATAGAACAAGCTTTGGCTTTCTGTGCATACTTCCCTTCCTGTTTCTCTTATTTATCTGCTCTGTCTCTCTGTTTCTGCCCCCCTCCCTCCCTCTCTCCCTTTCGCTCTCCCTCTTCCTCTGGCTTCTTTTCCAAGGCCCTCCAAATGAACACTTTGGCCAGGTTGGCAGAGAAAGTCTCCTTAGATTGAGAAGCAAGTGACTTAAGTATGCTGTCAGGCTCCAAGCCAAATAAAGTGCTAAGCAAGACAATTAATTGGATAACTACCAAAATGCCTCTTACTGTAACTATAATTCAGAATATCCCCAGCTCAAGTTTAAAGATGGTGCTACCTGATTAATTTGAATGTTTCTAAGAGTGACCACTGAATGCTTCCACACTGACTGTGTGCTAGGTTTTGGCTTCAGGGAAGGGGAATGACTGACAGTGACTCTAGCTTGTGCTAAAGGCTTAATCCTTCCAGCGCGCTAGGGCTTAATCCTTCCAGCACGCTAGATGCCACATGGTCATGTCTCCATCTCACCCATGAGGAAATGAAATGCTCACTGTGGGTATTTCAGGCCAGAGTTGTACTGCTTAATTAAAGCCATCTGATCACTTCGCTAAATAAAACTGGAAGATGAACACTCATGTTGAGGAGTTTATAAGAACAATAAATAATTAAATATACTCTCCTTCTATATAAAAGAAACTTGGAAATATTGTACTTCAATAGGATAAAAATAACACACAGAACTGAGTTAGCTTTTCAAAGTCAAAGGAAAGTATACGTAATGTTCACTTTGGGTCATCTGAGTTTTTTATTTGAAGTCTAACTAGTCAAACTGGCTTATAAATGGATTTGTTTTGGTTTCAAGGATTTTTGTGTTTATTTTGAACTTTTTGGCAACAAATGATATTTAAAGAAATGTGGGATTGCTTTTCTATTACTTAAAATACTTAAATTGTTTGAAAATAATTTTAAAGCATTGTGTACAGAACTTATGCTGTTATTTAATTTGTAGTGTCAAATGCAAACCCCAACTCCTCATGTTTTGATATAGGATTTGACTTGAACTTACTTTGATACATTCTCTATTTAAAGTACATATTCCGCCTAGATAATTTTAGGCCAAAAGTTATTTTTCCTAGCTGCATTTTCATTAATCATTTAGTATTTTTTTTTTTTTTTGTGGGTACCGGGGGGTCGACCTCAGGACCTCGTGCGCCAACAGGCACCCGTGCCGCTGAGCGATATCACCGGCCCCTTTTTCGTATGTGGGATCCGGGAGTCGAACTCGGGCCCTCGCACTTGCAAGGCAGGCGCTTACACCGCTGAGCCATCTCACCGGCCCAATCATTTAGTATTTTACTGCTTATTTTTCTTTTAATATTAAAAAGATATTTCTAGAGTTTTCATGAATTGTAATTATATTTTAAAATAAACCCCTTTTGAAAGCTTTGTGTGAATTCCCATTTGATTTATTATAGGCTATAAATAATTCAAATAGAGTCTATTGTTTGAATAAAAAAAATACTAATAGTGTCATATTTTTGCATCATATCTGGATTTACCCCTCTTTTAACTTCAGAAGTGGCTTCCTCTTTGTTTTCCTGAGCTTGAGGCAAAATTCATAATACTTAGAACAATGTGTGAGGCACAAGGATTGTCAGTGGGAAAAAAAAGTTCAGTTCTAATCCCTTCTCACATTATACATTCAATTTTTTTTAAAGGAGGTACTAAAGAAGTAAATAATAATGACATGAATGATTTCTTTATTTAGAAAATCAACTGTCAATTAACTAATGAACATTCTTTTTAATCAGTGTTAATTGACAAATTTCCTGTACTTACAAACTCCGCGCTTGCGTAAGGATTCCTTTTTGACTTGTCCTGACTTCCCTTTTCGGAGCCGGTGGCCCTGTTTGGTGGAATTCTGCATTCCCTGACTTCCCTAGTTTGGAGCTAGGTGGAGCTAGGAGATCTTCTGTACGGAGGGTGGCAGCAACTCTCAGGTCTGCTCCTGAGGTAACTGGAACGATGCCCACTGTTAAAACCTTCGTGCCCTTTACTCTCCAAGTGTGGAAAAGAAAGTTGGGACTTTCAAAACATAGCCTCAAAATGAACAGATAATCATGTAGTTCTTTAATTATCATTTGTTTCTGAGTAGCTAAAAAATAAATAAAAATTCCCCAAACCAAAATATAGAAAAACAGTTGCAGATACATCTACCCTTGTCACTGTTAACACCAGATTAGATCTTTTGTCACTAAAAATGCAACAATTATTTTTTCTGAAAGTATAATTCTCTCAGAAATCTACAGAATACAGAAAATTTTAGAAAAGGGAATGTATGGCAGTTGTTTCAGGTCTCATCTGCCCTCTTTCATACACATGCACATACATGTTTTATAAATAGATAGTATTGTTTACATAATATATTCACAATATATACATAATACATGTCCAATATACATGCATGTAATTATGTAATAATGTGGAAAATATTTCACAGAGGATTAAAAGTTTTGCTTAAAAGGTTTTGGTTAGAACTTAGAGGAAAATGATTTTCACAGTTCCCTCTATAGGGGTCTTTTAAAGGTCTGCCTTGAATCTTATTCCTGTCTTCAGAATGCTTTGGCCAGAAATGTCAGTTTTTGTGTGTTTGTTTTGTGTTTTGCTCTGGTCTTTATTGAGCCAGCTGTGAGGTTTCCCTGCTTGTTACTCCGTGTGTTTAAATCCTGAGATATACACCCAGGCTGCTGTCCTGCTGCTTAGTGTCTGCTAGGACAGAAGTTGGTAAATGTCTGCTGCTTACTTGGAGAAACGAATTGCAATACATTCTTCCATGTGAGTCCCTAATTGGATTAGCTTTAACTATGCGCTATTCAGATATTTGAATAATTCTATGGATGATTTTTATTTTAATCTTGCAGATACTACTGAAATCAAATGCTTACTTGAACTGTATCTTTCTGTATCTGTCTAAATTACTTGTAGACTTTAATCTTTCACTGTAAATTTTATCTCCCTGAACTTCAGTCTTCTTCTATATTATGTCAAGTTTACTTCTCAGATCTCAAAGTAAATAAAAGCAGCGAGAGGTATGCAGATGTCTCTTAGTTTGGCTTTAATAAGCACTTCACCATAAAGATATTTTGTCTATTTAGTAAAGAAATAATAAAAAGTAATATTAGGTAGATAATTATTTATTATTTTATAGTTGTTTATTAGTAAGTAGATAAATAATAGAAGTCTTAAGTTTGACCCCTGTATCATTTGGAGAATCTTGTATGCCCATATTTGTACTCTGAGTAACTACTTTGAAGATAACAATATGCAATGTATTAACTGTTGTTATTCTTGTATTATTTTGTTTTGAAATTGTGGGTTTTTTTTCCATTAAAAAAAAGAAGTGTCTGCCCAAAAACTTATATCCTTTACAGCCAGAATATTATTCCAGACCTACTTCCTGTGCTTTACGCATACAGTTTTACTAGCCTTCATGGTCAGTGTCTTTCTCTAAAAAAAGGTTGGAATGTCATTCAATCCTTACAGCAGTGATGTGTGGTGGGAGGTATTAGTCCTATTTTGGCAAACAAGGAAACTATAGCTCTGAAGACCCATGGGACCCTTGTTAATGGTTTGTGTCTAGATGTCCCCCCAAAGCCTCATGTGGTCATAGGGTTTTTTTGGAGGTGTCTGAATCTAGAGTGTGTGATTAATATGCATTGCAATGCTGGGATTAAGGGTACTGGGATTAAGGGTGGTGATTGCTGGATCAATCCACAGATTGGGTTGCACCTCCCTAATCCAAGTAGACCGGATAAAATATAAGGGACAGAAAGAGGCTTTTCTCCCCTTTTTGCTCTTGTTGCTTTTGCTGTCTTCCACCGCCATGAGCTGTTGCCCCTCTGCTATGTGCCACCCTGCCTTGGAGCCAGCCAATTATGGACTGAAACCTCTACAAACTGTTAGCTAAGTAAACCTCTCCCCTTTTAACTTGGGTGTCAGGTTATTTTGTCTCAGCAACAAGAGAAAAGTACTTAAGACACCCCTGATCTGAAATTGTGTAGATGTGAAGTGGGAAATGTAGACTCAGCTGTATGATTCTCAAGCCAGTGTTTTCCCAGCCATTTATTATTCAGCAGTCACCAGAATATCCCACCACCTGTGCACAGCACTTTCTTAAGCATCTATGCCAAGCGCTCTTTAAGTTGCTGGGCACTAAATGGTGAGACCGATGAGGTCTGTGCATTCATAGAAACTAGATTCTTTGAGGGGAAACAATAAATAAGTTGAAACACAAAAACAAAACAATATGAAATTACACTATGAGAATAAAGGAAGAAAACAGAATGTGTGTGAATGACTGGAGACATTAGGTAAGCTGGTCGGGGCGTGTCTCTGCAGAAGTCACCCCTGAGTCCACCTCATGATTCTGTCACACACAGGAGAAAGAAACAGCAGCAGGCAGCCAGCAGTGAGAAAAGAGGCAGGCTAGTAGCAAATGAACAAAGCAGGCAGAAATGAACTGAGACTCAGAGGATAGGGCTCTAGTCTTGGAGACAGTACATCGGTCCTGTTATCACAGATCGTTCTGAAGGTAACCCTATATTAAATCACAGTACTCTAATTGGGCTCATGATGATATAGAGGACTTATACAAAACAAAAGACATGTTACATGAATTCTGTTTAAGAAAGTAAGAATTTGTGGACAATTTTAGGAAAATTGATAAGTTTACAATAAGTAAAGTTTGGTCCTTAAAATGAATAAAGAACAATTAGGAAAACATTCACCTTTAGACGATACTACTGCACTGGGGATGAAAAGAGCAAAGGCTTAACTGCAAGTTTTGTATTTACTAATTTTAAAGACCACCCAGTCTGTGTGGATATATAAGTTTGAACTGCATTTTTGTTTTTTTGTTGTTGTTGTTGTTGTCGTTGCTATATTAAGATTTAATTGGTAAAAGATATAGCCCTTAAGTGAACAGTTTGAATTTTAACAAATAGAATCACTATGTATCACTCCAAGAAAGATGCAGAACTCATCAGTTAGCATGTGCTTTTTTCTAACCAGTTCTTCCCAACCCCAGAAGCAATGAATGCTCTGATTTCTATCATGCAAGCTTAGTTCTAGAGTTACAGATAAGTGGGATCATAGTTTATATTTAGGAGGAATTGGTTTCTGTCATTCAAGAGCATGTTTATGAAATCCACCGATTTTGTTGTATGTATGAGGGGTTTCTTCCTTTTTACTGCTGAAATGAATTCTATTGTGTGAAAATACTAGTTTATTTTCCTCCCTCGTTATTTTAGTAGTCATGATATTTTGTGATTTTTTAATTTACATCTTTATCATCAGTGATTTGAACCTTTTATGACTTTTAAAGACTAATGTTTTCATCAGTTTTGCTGAGATATAACTTACATACCATACAGTTCACCTATTTAAATTATGTAATATTCAGTGGTTAGTAGTATATTTGCAGCCTTGTACAACCATTACCATGATCTACTTTTAGAACATTTTTATCACCTCAGACAGAAACCTTGTACCTATTAGCCATCACTCCCATTTCCAATTTATACACCTGTAAATGTTTTCCAATTTTATATGCTCTTTATTAAAGTCTTAATGAAAAGCTCGGTTGGCCTTTTGTCTGTACACTTTGAGCATGAAGGTGGTACATTACTTTCTAGTTTCATCCTCCAAATTTCCTTGTCTGGCAGCTCATGAAAATCTTCCATGGTGTCAGCTGGAGGAGTGTTCTCCTACTCGACCGCGGATGCGGTTGGTGCAGGACTCTCCTTGTGACACAGGTTCTGATTAAGAAGTTCGGGTTGGCCTGAGGTTCTGCCTTTCTAACAAGGTCCTGCGTGAGGCCCATGGGAGGGCTCTCTGGGACTGCTTTGGATGGCATGGTTAGAGGTTTTGGTTGGCCATGTTTGAAAGAGGGGTAGGATAACAAAGACTGCATTTATGTTGTAACTTTTTTTAATCTAGTGATTTATATGCATGTGAGATTTTTGTTCTGAGAGCAGCCCTAATCCATTTTGAATTTTTAAAAATCTGATTGGATCTCTTTGTAGGCATGTAAAAAAAGGAATGGATTTTAAGAGTTTTAAAGATAAAATTAAAAGAAAGGCCTATACATCTTAGAGTGTGTCATTAGTTTGTTCATAGCTCATTAAAGACCCTGCTGAAGAATGAACAAGAAATGCCTGTCCAGGAGAATCTTATAGGCCCGCAGTGGTGGTGAAGCTATGGCACATGTATTATTTGTTTTACTTTTAAGACAAAAGATATTAATGTATGAGGTTTTTCTAAAACCTCAGCATTCAGGTTTAATTGCGGTGTTGGCACTTAGCGATAAGTAAGAGGATTTTGGGTTGCAGTTTGGGCACTCATCTCTAAAAGGTTCGCTACCAATGTTATAGGGTCTCACTGGGACCAGTTGACTGAGTACGATATCTTAAACTCCTTGCAGTGTTGTTCCTTGGTCTCTGGAGCCACTCCTTCATTGGCGTGTCCAAAATCCTTTTGGGAACTGGAATGAAGAGGGAATCATCACAGGTTGAGGGATTAGGGCAGGGAGCTAGTTGTGCTCTGTTGGCCTCAATCTTGGAAGCAGTGTGTTCATTCCCATCTCAATCAGGCAGTGGATTATTAATGGAAGCGTAAACCTAAAGGACATATGTTACTCAGTAATTACATTGAGAATATGAAGGTTCACTCTAATCTTCTGTCTCATGAAGTACAGTAATACAAAGTCTCCCTTACAGAACCCCCTTTGCCAACATATGGCTTCAAAGAGTCAGCTCTTGGTGAAAGTTATGCACCCATAGTTTAAATGCAGTTATTTTCTTCAGGTAAGCTGTAAAGCACATTTGTACAGAGCAAATCAAATTTTTCTATTTTTTCATCATGTAATTGGAGATATGTTTCTGTAGACACAATGATCATTGAATTGAGTTGAAGGATTTTTTTTTTTTTCAGTGCAAAACTATAAAAGTAGCCAACTGCCCCACCCAATACTATTCTACAGTTTGGTAGACACGTAACCCTAGAAAATAAGATGCAAAGGGGACTATACATCTTGATTTCATGTTTTTTGGTTCTTTTAGCAAGTTGCTTCTTGTATTTGGGGAGTTGTTCTACCACATTTGGATTGAGCCCTCTTTTGAGGTCTGGTAATCTCTCAGAATCTTGCTTCCTTAAAGTGGTTTTCCCTTATGTCTGGTTTTTATTAAGTTTTAAGTTGTACTGAAATGTGTATTAGCACTAGAGACCTCTGCCTTACATTATCTGAAGTCTTGACTGAGTATGTCCTTAATTTACAGGTACAAGTATGGAAATCAAAGCTCTTGTCTGTGGAAATTTTGTGTAGTGAGTTTATTTAGAGTGAATTATGTGATTCTTACTGTCATCCTAGCAAATAATGTCACCAATGAATCCAGTGTTTTATGAAGTCTCACTATCCAATGCCTTTCTGAAAACACTACTAATTTTTTCAAGTAGTATAAGAGCAGCAAATTAAGATTCATTTAGCAATGATAATTGCACAGTTCTGCACAAAGGAGAACTCTGTGTTTCTACCTCTAGCCAAATACTATGTGTCCATTTGGAAAAACTAGTTAGGGGCCTCACATTGTTATTTTGTTCATTTCAGAAAGAATCATTCTTGCTACAGCAGTTTAACTATGGAGGGTGTGTTTTTAGAACTGAATAACTTCCTCAGACTGAACAAATTAAATTAGTTTCAATTTCCTGCCAAAATTTATAGACAGATTGTAAATGAAAAGCTGCCTCTGCTCTTCATTATCACTATGTATTATAGTTTTTTAAATAAAAATGTTATTTTCTTGCACCTACTGTCAGATATTAAACTACAGAGGCATCCATCAACAGTTCTGTTGGCACTGTAAAGAAAAAAGTCATGTAACAGCACACCTGGCTTTAGTGTTATAGCTGAGTTAGTGTTGCAAGGTGACTTTGATATGTCAGAAAAACTAATTATGTCCCATCAAAGGACTGAAGAAATTGCCATTTTTAATGAAAAGTATTTTATAGGAGGTGACAATGATTTTAGGCAAAGCAGTAAAACTAGGTGTATAATTATATACATTCTTTAAATTCTTGTTAGACTTAGCTAATTGACATGTTACTATCCAATAATACCGCAAAAAAAAATTGTTAAACATAAAAACCAGTACAAAGAATTTGGACTGTAGTGAAACATTGTAATCTTAAACTGAGTCTTTCTCCCTTGTTTTCCTTCCAAATACAGACTCAGTTTTCTCTTGCCATTATTTATGGTTATGCGTGTTTTCATTTTACGTTGAAAAAGAATATACCAGATTTGAATAAGAAGTACCTATTAGTAACATGTTATACTCTTTTAAATAAGGACAGTTTTCCTAGCTAAGGGTAATAAATTGCTGAGGCTCTTTTCACTTCTTCTGATATGTGGAAGTGTGTAGGAATATTTATATTTATGTGACATAAACACACGTGTGACATAGACACATGTACGAATTTAATTTTTATTTCTTTTCTTTTTTTTTTTTTTTTTTTTGTGGGTACCGGGGGTCGACCTCAGGACCTCGCACGCCAGCAGGCACCTGTGCCGCTGAGTGATATCACCGGCCCCTTTTTCGTATGTGGGATCCGGGAGTCGAACTCGGGCCCTCGCGCTTGCCAGGCAGGCGCTCACGCCGCTGAGCCATCTCACCAGCCCCATAATTTTTATTTCTTTGGAGAAGCCTTATTGAGGGGAACACAAAGTGAGTCCTGCTGTTTTGTATATCAGGATTAAGAGCAAAACTCTTCATTGTTAACTTTGACAGAATGTATGTGATTATTAGTGATGTCTTTTTTTAGAAAATTGTTAATTATGGGAATGCTGCACAGGAAGAAAGAAATGAAGCATACAGTGGTTATTTAGGTTTACAAGATTGACAATGATGTTTTTTCTTTACAGAAGGTTCAGTACTTAAAGCAGAGAGCTGTAATTGTTGGTTGCTTAGATGCCCTTAGCTATTTAAGATGTGGGAAGATGTGTGCTATAAATGTTTCACTCCTATAATTGTCATCACTTCAGAACGGTTCAATTGTAGGTGTTTTGTAGGAAAGATTCCCAAAGAAATGATTTCTGGCAGCATTCTATAATGACAGTTCAGTTTTTAAAATGACCGATGTAAAAGAAGTGAAGCCATGTTTGCTACTGGACATCACCCTGGTTCCTGCAGCTCCCATTTCTGCATCTCAGTTGGTCGCTCCGGTAGGAGCTGTGACAGGGCAGAAAGCAAAGAGCAGTTATCGTTCGTGCTTGGAGTAGGTGAACGTCTCAGGGTGCTTCATGCTGCTTGGATTTGTGAGACTGAACGGTTTTTGTACTAAAGTGAATCTTAAGATAGCAACTGGGCCAGATCAGAGAGCACTGGGTTGTGAGTGAGAGAGCGGGCTTGTGGTGTTACCCCTGTTCTCATTCATGTCATCGTGCAGGGAGATCACCTCACCTCTCTGAGTACTTTAGAACCGCACTCAGGTTAAGATCGCACACATTCCATGGCAGTGTGGCAGCATGGAGGAAACCAATATGAACACGGTTTATAGCTTATCTTGGGAACCAAATGCTTGGGTTTTGAAGATACTGCAAGAGTCTTTAAAAAGATACTCTTGATTGTTTCCAGTATATGCCCTTCATAAAGCTCATAAAGATTGTCAATTATCAGTATTAAGAGATTGGGAAATTGAATGCTTGGTTGGAGGTGGCTTGGCTGTTGTATACTCACTTGTGCCTAATCAATTTGTGTACTTAGAGCTCATAGCTTAATTCTAAAATTAGGTCTGCAGAGCCTGGATATCACTGGGTTTATTCTTTTTGCCAATGCTGGATTGACTGGCCAACATAAGCCCGGTGCCAGACTCCAGTCAAATTTAAATGGGCTCTAACTGTTGACTATCAGAATTTCAGGAGTAAAGAAAAAGCAGAGTTCTTCTCAGTTTGATTATTCTATTAAGTGTGAAATAGCTAAGCATCCTTTTATATTGATCAGACATAATGTGACTATTCGAAATTATGTATTCCTTTGATGTACCTGGATTGTGCTTCTCAAAAGGAAAAGATTGGATCCATGATTTTCTTTTCTAGACTGCCAACTTTTGATATGTGGAGATTGCTGTACAAAATGACCTCCTTCTCTGAAAGATGCTTCTCACTTTTTTCAAAGGGACTGTCAAAGCTCAAGAAAAGAAAAGAAAGGATTTGCTGTAGATGTTCTTTGAGGAAATATGAAAGAGTTTTTTGTGATTGAACATAGTTTAGCATGTCGGACTTACCAGCTATTTGCCATCTCCATCTTTTTGCTGGTTGCCAGCAAATTATATAACCATATGCATTATATTATATATAATTGTATATGATACATATATATGTATATTATATGTACAGAGACTGTAGGAGATAGCAGAGATAGTAAGCACATGCATATATATGTATATGCAGTTTGGCATACAGCAGAGTATGCAAAAGCCTTGTTATCTCCCAGAAGGGTATAGCCAACATGGGGCTGCACACAAATCACTTTCTCATGGACAGGATATCTGGTTTAACTACTAAAAAAAATTGCATAACCCTATAGGGGAGCCCTAGATAACTTAGCAATAATTACCTAGAAATGGAGCCGGCATCCTGCAATTACGTTAGAACAAACACGCCACAGTGTTGCTGTTTGTGTATGTCTTTTGACATCCTGAATTAATATTTTTTCATATTTCATGAAGGAAAAATCAGCCAGATAAGGCTTGGTAGTAAGATCATTGGAATTACCCAATGTGTAAAGAAATTTTAATACAACTTCTTCCATCAGACAAAATAACTTAACACTTTGGAAAACAATTGATATCCACCTCATAGTTCAGCAGAGGCAAGTATTTTCTTAAAGTCTGTCCATTAGAAGAAAACATGACTGTATTGGATACATGCCATCTTTCCCTACTTATTTATTTTTATTATTTTTTCAAAGTATGCCAAAATAGTTAATACTTAGTTTTGCTTTGGCTGATCTGTATGTGTTTGTGTATCTTTACCTATGAAATAACATTTTTAAAAGGTGCAGTGAAATTGCTTAAGACTTTTTAGATGGTTTACTGAATATGTAGGTCAACAAAACTCAACATCTTTAAGTTAGGAAACCTTAACTGGCAGCTATTTTTCAGTGCACTGTTGTGTATTTTATATATAACTTTGATTATGCATTGACAAAATTAGAGAAAAAATTAGGAAGATTTAAATTTTATTTTTTTCTTTCAGTCCTAAAGGACTCGACATTGTTATTTTCAATGGCTTAGAAAATTAGTCTTTTTGTATATCTCAATCTGAGAAATAAGAAAGTCTTGACCTTGGTAGATGGTCCCTGACAGTGTCATGCTGAAGGTAACTGTGAAGGATTTCTTTAAAAAGGCGAATTCTTAGTGCATTTCAGGCCAAATCAGTGGAGAAGCTGTGAGGCTGTCTGTCTACTTCATGGGCGAGCCTTATCTTGCACTAGTGGTAAAAGGGTAAAATGTTCTACTCTTCTGGGGCCTAGGCATCGTTATTTCTCCCCCAGAGCTGTAAAAGCCTGCTTTTGCAGTCCCTCTGCATCTTTTTTTTTTTTTTTTTTTTTAGTTTGTCTCAGTCACTTTGAAGAAGGCACTATTATTTTCATTTTATTAGAGATGGGAAAAGCAGAGATTAAGTCTAAATTTCCAAAATAAACTTTGAGCCTATTGTCACATAGAAGTTTAATAGCTCTTCAGTGGTACATATTGTACCTCTTCTGGGTGTCATCAGTACAAAAGGGGTGACAGGCTGAACACTGCAGCCTGCAGAACCAGGAAAACAAACTCGTACAAACTTGCTTAGTTGTTTTCTAGTCACTCAGAACAGCCTCCTTGCTCTGTGGAAGTGAGGGCATTATCCTGACACCTTTTTAACTTTTCCTCCTTGCCTGGCCATAATGTAAATGATTACCTACTCAGGAGAAACCTTCAGGTTCCGATGAATGGATTAAGAAGTATCAATAAACCAGCCAGCCTTAGGGGCACACCTCTGTTATCCCAGCACTCTGGGAGGCTGAGGCAGGGAGACTGCATATTTGAACTCAGCCTGGGTAACTTAGTGATTTACTGAGTCCCTCTGCATCTTGAGTGTTCTGGGATGGGCAAAGCTAGACTCAGTCCCAAGAACTGGTATCACCCCCCGGCTTTCATACTGTTCCAGTAGACAGCTGCCAGCACTGACTGAAGCATCGTGGTCGTCTCTTGTGCTGCGCCTTTTCTTGGATGTGCTCACAGAAATGCTTCCTTCTGCTCTAGCAAGGCATAGAGTACAGTTTTTCCTGCACTTAAGCACAAACCTGTGAACTTTCATTACCTTTGGAAGACAATGACTGGGCTTGGTTTTAATTTCAAAACTTTGTGTCATCTAGAAAAGCAAAATTAAATGTTTCCCATCATTAGAAAACTGCACCATTTCTCTGTTCCATGGAAGTATGAATCCATGGAAGAGGAATCTTGGTTGCCCGCCACTACTATCACATATAGGATTATTATCATGCAGTTTAGGGCTAAACTGCTTTAATTTTTTTTTTTTTTTTTTTTTATCACAGGGTTTCTCTTCTGTGAGAAACCCAGAGTATAAATAAATTGCAAAAGGGAAGGGGACCCAGAGGTGGTAGAAGGGGTAAGGTAGGAGTGGGGAAGAGGATTAAAAAAAAAAAAGAATTAAGATGTGTTGTGTATATGTACTAACTCCCTACAATAAATGTAATCATTATGTACCACAAATATGTACTAAAAATTAAAATAAATTCCTGTAATTTTTTCTAGATTATATTTTTTATAAAGACATTAATTGGATAATCCTTCTATAATCCACCTAAAATTTAGCATAATATTGGGCAACCTAGAGACATCAGTAGACAAATTTAACGGCTGGGTTTTTTTAATTTTTGGCAAATGACTACTTACAAAAGCTTTATCTATAGATTTAATCCTGTTTATCTCCCCTCCTTTACTCTTCACAAAGGACAGTGCATGTGTTTGTGATCAGACAAATCCTCCTCCTTGTTGATGGCCCCAGGCAGATTCTAGGTGCTCCTTACTAGGGGTCCTGCCCCAGGATCTTTTCGTAGCACTGCCTTGGCTTAGCACTTGCTCTCAGAACGTGATGTGTGGAAAGCTTGGCATCACATCCATGCTAATTCGAACGCAGAATCTTGCCCTTCCTTCTCTGCACCACCTCAGTTTTGGATGGAGGTCAGGTGATTGTGAATCTCCATAGGTTCTAAACTGCTACAATAGAATCTCAGAGATTTAAGCCGTAATATCTACAGTGCCTTTCAGGACAAGTGGGCCGACCTGGTAGAATTTAGGGGATCATTCCAAACCTACCCTTTGCAACTGGGAAAGAGAGAACTGGACTTTACTGTGAGCACAGTGAGCTTCCCATGTTCTTGTAAAGATATCTTATATCTGTGTCAAAAAGCATTTCTTAATTTTTTCCATTCCATTTGCAATACTGTATAAAAAGAACTTACATTTTTCTCTATAAATGCTAGTAAAAATCAATTTCCAAATAGTTGTTGAATCACCATGGCTGTCATCATTGTCTATTTATTATCTTGATAACGGAAAATAGTGGGTTTGGGAACCTGTGGGAAACTGGGTTGAAATCTTGGAACTAAATAGTTCTGCATGAATTACCTAATCTGTCGCACACTGAATTCTCTCAGTGGTGAAGTGGAACTGGGAAACCAACTGTGTACAATTCCTTTTCTTGTTTTCTTTCCTTCTCTTCTTTTCAATACTGAGGATTGAACCTGAGGCCTTCGCACTGAGCTATATCCTCAGCCCATTGTTATTTTTAGAGACAGGGTCTTGCTGAAGCACTGAATTGACCAGGCTAGATGCAGACTTTTTTTCATTAGTTCGTGTTTGCAGGACATAATGTTTATATTCCTTGTGTGGTGTTGGTACATGCACATAACACATCTTCATTCCCTTTTCCATCCCTTTCCTTCACCTGTCTCCTCCCTCCTCTATCTCCTGATCCCCCTTTCACTTGAGAAAGTTCTAGCTCCCTACTTCCTATTATCTATCTTTAATTTCCTCTTTTTTGTAATTTAGGTTTCTCATATAACAGAGACCATGCAATATTTAAACTTGTGTGTCTCATTTATTTCACGTAACATTATGGTCTCAAGGCACATTCATTTTCCTACAAATGACTCAAGTTTATTTTTCTTTATGAGAAAATAGTACCTCATTGTGTGTAAATACCACATTTTCTTTATGCATTCATCTGTTGGTGGACATATAGGCTGCTTCCAAGATTTAGCTATTATGAATTGTGCTACTATCAACATGGATATGTAGATTCAAACTTGTGATCCTTCTGCCTCAGCCTCTCAGAGCATTGGACTTACAGGCCAGGGTGGGATTGTGCTACCACACATTTATTTAAAATTTCTTTCCTCCTTTTTGGTTTGATTTTTACCAAGAAAGGGTTTGAGAAGATATAAATACCTCACACATAGTTTGTATCCAATAAATACTGAAGACCATCACCATCATCACCTTGTCCTCCTCCTCCTCATCGCCCTTTCAGTCTCTAACAGTAACTGTATTAGTGTTTTATTTTCCAAAATACTGTCGAGACGTAAATTGTTCATTGCATCATTTTTTATTAGTGATGTGTGCAGAGGTACACTTTCATTGAGGGAATAAATACAAAGTGGTAGCAAAGTCTTTCATCTCTCCTAGGAATAGAAGTGAGACTTCTGAGGTCGGAGAAACAAGTTCTGGTTTTCTGTCAACAGTGAGGTGTATGTGAGCTATCTGTTATTGTACTAAAACACCCAAGCCGATCAACATAAAAGGAGGAATGGTTTATTTTAGTTCTTGGTTTCACAAGGTTCACTCCATGGTGCATTGACCCTTTGCATTTGTCCCTGTGGTGAGGCACACTACATGGTGGCAGCATGTGCTGGAACAAAACTGCTCACCTCATGGCAGCCAGGAAGTGAGAAAAAGAGGAAGAGGAAGAGGGAGGAGCCAGTGTCCAAACATCCCCTTCAAGGAGACATCCCCAGTCCCTGGGAGGCCTCCCAGTAGGCCCTTCCTCTTAGGGTTATCATCACCTCCCAGTAGAGCCAAGTCAGGGGCTAACCCTTTAATGACATTTATGGGGCTTTGGGGGACATTTCAGGTCAAAACAATGATAGTACATTTCAAAAAAGCCCCCAAAGTGGTAAATACTTAAGAATATAGATGTTTACCGTGATTTGAATATTACACAGTGTATGTATATATGAAAACATTACATGTTACTCCACAATATATACACTTTTTATGTGTCAAATAAAAACGATTTAAAATGAGGCTTCTCACCCTTAGGTAGTAGGCAATAGAAGGTATCTGAAAGCCTGTTTAATCTTAGAGGACCATTGCAAATGAGATTGTAGCTAATTAAGGAGTAAACGGGGTGAAAATATTAATAAACGGTGTCTACAAATTTGAAATGGGACTGTTGAAATACATGAAACAGCTCCACCCTACTAAGGAAAAGTAGGTAATTTCTTGTAATTTGAGTACTTTTCAATAGAATTATGGTTTTGTAACCAGTAGCATTTTTTAAAATAAAATCTAGTATTTTTTCCCAGAGGAATCCTAGCATTTTAAGTAGAATAGAAAACATCCTTCTGGAAGTAGCAGCGTTTTTTGTTTTTTGTTTTTTTTTACAATATAAACATAAAGCAAATTGTGTGTGTGTGTGTAATTTCTTTTCAGAAAAAATAGTATTTATTGAACACCATTTGTTCTAGTCATACCACATGTTTGTTTCATTTTCATGAAAGTCCTGTGAGGTTAGATTGTATTATTTATGTCTTAAAATAAGAAAATAGTCACATGTTCATAAACTGCAGATCTGGGCTTGCGCTTCTTGAGATTGATTGTTCCGAAGAACAAAACTAGAAATAGTGCTGAGCCTAATTCTTATAGATAATATATTGTAACATGTATCACATATCTAGTTAGTTGCATATGCATCTGAATTCAAAGTTAAATGGTGAAAACCTTGAATGTGCATAGACTCTAGTTTCATCTTCCAAGTAGAGTTTAGAACGCTTTGTGTTTGCTCAATAAGTGTTTATGGAAGGGATGCTGAATGCGCCACACACTATTTTGAAATGCTGGCGTGTGTTGAAGCAGTGTCTGGGCAGGAAGAAGATCGTCAGCAGAATGAATTCAGTGCTCCCATGTTGCATTTCCAAGTGCCGTTAGCATGTACTTGACCTCCTGCAGAGAAGAGTTCAGTTGCAAACTCAGTTTTCCACAACTTCTGTCCACAATTTTGAGGCTTAATCAAGTAAAGTTTAAAACTATTTAAAAGCCTTTAATTTGGTTTGCAAAACCCACAAAACATTTACCCAACTAAGCCAACTCTAGGAAGGCAAGACTCATTCCTCTAGAGAGTCTGCCTTCAGTTTACCTTCCCAGAAGGGTGCACTGAAACAAGTCTTGTCCTTGTGGTTTTCCATGAACCAGAAGAAAAAATCCGGTTCTGCGTTCCCAACCTGTTTTCTGAGTTTCCGTCATAACTCAGGCCATCCATCGTAACGTAAGCATTTGGCCCCCTTAAGAAACATCAGGGAGCTGTCACCATTGCTGCACCACCAGTGTCTCCAGTAAAAACTGGAAATGCTGTGAGATCTCATTTAGAGAACTCCTGAGCACTGCTTGCCAGCACATTGGATCTTGATGTTTTATGAGCTATTCCTGAGCCTCTGTACTTCTCTCACTCTTGACAGCTCTGATTAATGGTCTTTAGGCTCACTGCTCTTTCTTAACAAGGAAAAATACTCAACAGTGTTGAGAAGCACTTCGTAGACCTGCTCGCGGGCTGCACGATACAAACATTTCAGATTGATGTCTGTGCAGCTTATGAAATCATGTAAATAAAGGTAGTCGATAATATCTGTTCAGTGCTAGGTCGGCCGCATGAAAATGACTTGGTTCATTTTGGACTAGCTGAGACAGTTAAAGAGTAAAATATTTTCTCTGGACTGAAAATAATCAGGAGATGCAGACACTTGGGATTCTCGTCCTTTGAGGGATTGCAGGACAGTTGGTCTGTTTAACATCGAGGCGTCAGACGAAGGCAATTTTTGTTAGATGGGGCTTTGGTCTAATGACTGTGACTGCCTCACAGTCACTACTGGTGTCTGGCAGGGAGTTGAGGTATTTCCAAAGGCCCCAGGGTATGTATCGTTACTCTGAGCATTTTATGCAACAGACCCTTTGAGGCAATTTAGCATTAGTTTTAAAAATCAATTTAAAGTTCCATCTCTTCAAGAATAGGTAAACTGAATCTCTGGTTTCTTTCTTTCTTTCTTTCTTTCTTTCTTTCTTTCTTTCTTTCTTTCTTTCTTTCTTTCTTTTTTTTTTTTTTTTTTTGTGGGTACCGGGGTCGACCTCAGGACCTCGCGCGCCAGCAGGCACCCATGCTGCTGAGTGATATCACTGGCCCTTTTTTTTTTGTATGTGGGTACCAGGAGTCAAACTCAGGACCTCGCGCTTGCCAGGCAGGTGCTTATGCCGCTGAGCTATCTCACGGGCCCAAATATCTGGTTTCTTTATGTTTTTGTTTAGGGAAAGTTATCTGTTCAATTGAGGTGAATAGTAATTGGATTATATTACTGTAATTCATTTATTAACGGAGCATTAGAATCCATAGTAGTGTATTTCTATCTCAGAACCCACAAATTACTTATTAAACACAATCTTGTAGTCTAAAACAATGTGATTATTTTTATTTAAGCCTATTTCAGAAGCTGAGTCACTCGTCGCCTGCATGTATCATTGTTTAAAAAGCATTAGTGGAATATCACTGGAGCTGAGGCCGGGGTTTGTTTGCCATGTGCACAGGGAAACCCTGGCAGCTGTTCATCCAGCCTACAGCCCAGGCTCTTTAAGGATGCCCCCTCTGTGGGTTGGCTAGTTCGAGCAAGTTTGGAAAGCAAAACCCTCAAGAAATTATGCCACATTAAAGGTAAAATTAATTTATTTGGGAATGGTAGTGAACTACAAAAGAAATCGCTGTATGTGAGAATTCTATTTTCTTGCTCTAACAACATTGATGAAGCACTTGTTTATGTGTGGCTATATACCCTTTTATTCCCTGTGGACATTGTAATAAATTTAAAATCATATCCCTGTCCTCAAGCAGAATACAGTATAGCTAGATATATAAATACATGCGAAGCTAAATAGCAGTATAAGGCAAGTCCACAAGAAGCATAAGACGAGATAATGGATGTTGCAGTACCAAAAGTTAGCACAAACATTGCATTCTGTAAGTTGGTGACAAAGGGCTCACTGTGGCTTTGAGTAGCCAGAAAAGTCTTTATGGAAGAGGTGAGATCTGAACTGAGTCTTAAAGAATATGAGAGAGCTCCCAAGCATTTCAAGCCCCCGTGCTCCAGGTGGGAGGGATGGCACAAGAAGGACAGGGAGGTGTGTAGACACAGGAGAGTGGAGAAGCGGGAGAATAGTGAGGACAGATGGGGCAAGCACTGATTTGTAGGGAGGAAATGAGTTTTAAAGTGCTGAAAAACTCCCATGCTTTCTAGACGTTATAGAAGTACTCTCTAGACATAGGTGAATGTGCAGTGAGGTTCAGTCTCAGTAAGGCTGAGGATGCCAGAGGGAGTTTGGTGGCTGGGGCAGGGATGGCAATGCAGGGCATGAAGTGCAATGGACCACAGTGCTCTAGAAGAAAAGAGAAGATAGCAATCAGAGCAGATGGAAGAGAGGAACCATGTCATACAAAACAAGGGAAACGATAAAGCCTTGAATTCGGTAGCAAGGAAACATAACTGTGTCAGGAGGTATGGCGGGACTAAGATGATGAGATCTGAGAAATGTTCATTGGTCATGAGAATAGAAACTTTCGAGAATCCAGTAAAATAGTGAGGAAAAACAAAAGATGGAAGTGAATAGGTAAGGTTTTGTAAACATTGAGGATAGTAGATTCTATAAGCTAAAGAACTAGGAGGAAACTTTTAAGACTGTTTGACCCCTCCCCCATGAACAAGGCAGAAGAGAGTGATATCTTGATTCATGAATACTTTTGTTTGCAAACAATTCAGTTTGCAAACAGAAGCATATGGCAAAATTTTGTTTTTGTTTGCAAACTCTGCGTCAGGTGATGAACACAGCCATGGCCGACTTCCCTGCAGGAACACGAACGTGGCCACCTTTTCCAGAAACCTGGAATGAATTAAGTCTGTAAACTGAGGCACCACTATATTATGTGCCGATGACTGGGTGAGTTAAGCAGATGAAAGAGTATCTATACTCTCAGAGACTATTGCTTGGGCACTTACTGACATCCAGCATTTGAGGAGAAACCTGAGTTACCCATGCTTCTCTTTCATTTTATCTCCTAGCCACTCTAGATTTGCTTGCGAGACCCTTTTGTTCTTTGGGGTCATTCTGGTCCACAGCTGAGCACACCAAATCCATTGCTTCACATCTGTTGTCCCAATTTGTGTGGCTCCATTTCAAGGTCTTCTCTGTTCCTTCTTTATCCTAAGAATTAAAGACAACAACGGGTTTTATGGAGAATTCCATCTGGTGAATTCTATTTTTCCCATCCTGTCCACTTACAGATCCCTCAAAATAAGAGATGTCGAAGAGAAACTGAAAGATGTTTTGATTCTTTCATAGTAAACTCTTTCAACTGAAAGTCTTTTCTCACTGAAATAACAAACTGGTTTTCTAGTAGACACTATCCTTCTCAGTGTTACCATCCTAATCAGTTATGTAAATCAGAATTGCTGATTTAATACCCTCTGAATTGTGCAGTATGGTTTTTCTTCCTGTAAAAAGAGGTATACAATAGTTTTGATGGGGAGGGGGAAAGATGGCGGATTTGTAAGATGCAGGCAGCGAAACTCTCTAAAAGTTGCTGTTAGGACGCTGGAATATAGTGGCTCAGGGAGCACAAGAAAGAGGGAAGTGGCTGCCCTGGACCCAGGAAAGTGCTGAAGCGCAGTTCGGGGCTCACGGAGCAAGTGAAGAGTAATTTCAACAAAGAAGAAGGAGACTGAGGGCGACTTCTCCCTGTGCCAGGAATCGCAGCGCGACAGAAGTTCAAATCCGCGGACACACGGTGACAGCCGGAGCCCCCTGGGGCCTCCTTGGAGGAACGCAAGACAGCGGCGGTGCAGGGGAGCAGTGAAGGACTGTGCTGGCTGCGGTGAGTGCCTCGGAGGCTCAGCTGTCCTGCGCGAGAGAGGGACTGGCCGGGTGCCATTGTCCGGGGAGTGGCGAAACTCAGTGCGGCGCCGGAACACAGCGCTTGGGACTCAGCACTGTACCGCGGCTCTCGGGCCGCGGAAAGTGCACTGACTGTGGCAGGCGAATGAGACTGGTCTCCGCCTGAGAGTGCAGGCTACTGCTCACTGCCCCGCCAAAGGGCTGCTCCTGGCTTGCAGGGACGGACCTGCACGGAACAGGACTCTGTCACCACACGGTGCCTGCCTACAGCAGAGTCAAAACCCGGAAGTGAATTTTTTATATTTTTTTCTCTTTCTTTCTTTATTTTTTATTTTATTTATTTATTTATTTATTTTTCTCTCATTTGTTTTTTGTTCTGGTGAAGGTGTTTTTTTGTGGGTTTTTTTTGTTTGCTTGTTTTGTTGTTTTTGTCTTCGTTTTTGTTTTTGTTTGTCTGTTTGCTCTTTCCTTCATTATTCTATCTGGTTTTTATATGCGTGTAAACAGAGCCTCTAACCTCTTTGTGATTGCGGTTTTGATCTGTTCTTCCTTTTATCCCTTCCTTCTCTTTTTCCCACCAGTCCTCTGCACCAGTTTCCCAATGTTAGCGCGATCCCTCTTGGTCATTAGCCTTACATCTAATTCCTTCCTCTTCTCCCAATTCTCTATTTCCTCCTTAACTCATTTTAAATTTAAACTCCTGAGGGCAAAATTGACATATTAAGGACTGGTATGCTGCATATAATTTTTCTGGTGTGTTTTAGATTTTGTTATATAGCCACAACTCTACTTTATACAGTTAAAAGTGGCAAATAACTGGTTAGCTCAGTCTGTCATTTGCTAGGCTGTGTTTGATGCTTTAGGTACCATTATACCCAAAAGTGACATAATTGTTCTCAACAGCTTTTCTTCCTGGTATTCCATGACTGAGCTTGACTAAGGGTCACAGAAAATAAAGTGGCACCGTACCAAAGAACCAAGGACTGGGCCAAACAGGCAGCAACTTCTCATACCCAACAAATTGAAGAGGTAGGATCTTGCAGAGGCTCAAGATCCAAAAATAAGCTACACCTGGAAGATACCACAGAGAAGTAGTCATCTCCTAAGGATTTTAAACACTAGCAATAAAGCAACCTACCCTAGGTAATTTACAAACATCACCCCAGGAATTAAACTAAAGAAAGAAAAGAAAATGAGAAGACACTTAAACAAGATGTAATCCCATGTATCCAGTTCACCAAAGGTAAATCCAGGGGGCAGTGAGGTGGGACAATCCAAAAGCCACCCACCTGGCATCTCTGAAGTGGTAACAACAAAGCAACTGAATGAGGCTCTGGAAAAAATTAAATCAGAAATAATTTCACAGATAACTGCAGAGATAATGTCCACAATGAAGATCATGTTTAAGGACGCTAGAGCAGACACAGACAAAAAAATAGACGAGCTTAAGAAAATGATGGAAACCATGAATGCATAGGAAAGAAATGGAATCCATAGGCAGATTCAAGCAGATATCCAGGAGAACAAAAATTCCATTGAAAGTATTTGTAGCAGATTAAGCCAATGTGAGGACAGGATCTCAGACATAGAAGACAGGCTTTCGATTGGTGATCATGAAAAGAAAGAATTCTTAAAAATAACAAGGGATCGTGAAAAATCAATCCAGCAGCTGCTAGATGACACAAAGAAAAATAACTTAAGATTAATTGGAATCAATGAAAAAGCAGGAGATAGCATAAATGACATCAGAACCCTGTTCACAGACATTATCACAGAGAATTTCCCTGGTAGAGAAAAAGAATTTGATCTTCATATAAATGAGGCTTATAGAACTCCAACTAGCCATGATCAAAAAAAATCTTCAGCCAGACATATCGTAGTCATATAAAGGAAAGCCCATCAGAATCACAGCTGACTTTTCAGCACAAACCCTCAAGTCAAGAAGAGCTTGGAATGACGTATTTCAAGCTCTAAAGGAAAATAACTTTCAACCCAGATCAATGTACCCCGCAAAACTATCTTTCAAAATTGATGGAGAAATAAAATACTTCCATGACAAAGAACATCTGAGAAAATTTATGACCACCAAGCCAGCACTCCAAAATGTTCTGAAGGACATTCTAGAAAGAGATAAGAAGGACTACAACTCCAGGAGCCCCAACAGCAGGAATCCACCAGGCAGGGCAAATAATTAAACAGAGGGAAGGGGGGAAAAAAAAGAGGGGCAACCAACAACAGGAAAATAACATGACAAGTGTAAATCAATACGCATCAGTTTTGACCATCAATGTTAATGGTCTCAATTCACCAATCAAAAGGTACAGACTGGCAAAATTGATCAAGAAGCAAGATCCAACAATGTGCTGTATACAAGAAACACATTTAATTCAGAAAGAAATTCATAGACTGAAAGTCAAAGTATGGAAAACAATACTCCATGCAACAGAAACCCAGAAAAAAGCAGGGGTAGCTATTCTTTTTGCAGACAAAGTGAATTTCAAGGCAAGAATGATTCAGAGAGAGAAAGACGGTCATTACATCCTTGTAAAGGGAACAATCAAAGAGGAAGAGATAACAATCATGAATATATATGTAACAAATACCAGTGCACCCATCTATATAAAACAAGTATGAAAGGACATGAAAAATCAAATAAGCACTAATAAAATTATATTGGGGGATCTCAATACTCCACTGTCACAAAAAGACAGATCAACTGGACAAAAAAATCAATAATGAAATATTAGAACTGAACCAAACTTTTGAACAAATGGACTTAGTAGATGTCTACAGAGTGTTCCACCCCACAACATCAGAATACACATTCTTCTCAGCTGCACACGGGATGTTCTCCAAAAGAGACCACATACTAGCTCATAAAACCTGCTTAAGTAAATGCAAAGGAATTGAAATTATCCCATGCATATTATCAGACCATAGTGCAATGAAATTTGAAATCAATGATAAAAGAAATCACAAAACTTCCTAAACACATGGAAATTAAACAGCACCCTCCTGAACAACCAATGGGTCAAAGATGAAATTAAAGAAGAAATTAGACACTTTCTACAACTGAATGATAATGACAGTACATCATACTGGAACTTATGGGATACAATGAAAGCAGTCCTAAAAGGGAAATTTGTAACATTAAATACCTATATCAGGAAAATAGAGCAAGTGCAAATAAACAACATGATGGTGAACCTCGAACTTCTAGAAAAAGAAGAGCAGTTTAAGCCAAAAGCTTGTACAAGGGAGGAAATTGTGAAGATCAGAGCAGAAATTAACGTATTGGAGATTAAAAAAACAATACAAAGAATCAATGAATCAAAGAGTTGGTTCTTTGAAAGAATAAATAAGATTGACAAACCCTTATCCAACCTTATTAAAAGGAAAAGAAAAGACTCAAATTCATGCAATTGAAAATGAAAAGGGTGATATCACGAAGGACCCTGCAGAAATTCAGAAGATCATCTATACCTATTTTGAAAATTTATATTCTACTAAGATGGAAAATGCAGAAGAAATGGACAGATTCCTAGATACGTATGAATTACCAAAGCTGAATCAAAAAGATATAAAAGTCCTAAATAAACCAATATCAACCAATGAAATCAAAGATGTAATTAAAAACCTCCCAACAAAGAAAAGCCCAGGCCCTGATGGATTCCCTGCCAAATTCTACAAGAATTTTAGAGAAGACCTAACACCACTACTTCTCAAACTTTTTAATGAAGTTGACAGGGAAGCAATACTCCCAAATTCATTCCTGGAAGCAAGCATAACCCTGATACCAAAACCAGAGAAGGACCCAACTAAGAAAGAGAACTACAGGCCAATCTCCCTAATGAACATAGATGCAAAAATCCTCAATAAGATACTGGCAAACAGAATCCAGCAAATTATCAAGAAGATTATACACCATGACCAAGTTGGATTCATCCCAGGGATGCAGGGATGGTTCAGTATACATAAATCAATAAATGCAATACATCATATGAACAGAACCAAAGACAAAAATCACATGATCATCTCAATAGATGCACAAAAATCTTTTGACAAAGTCCAGCACCTATTCATGATAAAAACCTTACAGAAAATTGGAATAGATGGTCTTTATCTCAATCTGATAAAAGCTATCTATGACAAACCAACAGCTAATATCATACTAAATGGACAAAAACTGAAAACTTTCTCTCTAAAATCAGGAACAAGACAAGGATGTCCACTGTCCCCACTCTTATTCAACATAGTCCTGGAAACTTTAGCCAGAGCAATTAGACAAGAGAAGAAATAAAAGGAATAATGATTGGAAAGGAAGAAGTTAAATTATCATTATTTGCAGATGCCATGATACTCTACATAGAAGACTCCAAAAACTCCCCTAAAAAATTGCTCCATTTAATAAGTAAATTCAGTAGTGTAGCTGGATACAAAGTCAGTACTCCAAAATCAATAGCCTTTCTGTACACAAATAACAAACTTACTGAAAGAGAAATTAGGGAAACAATGCCTTTCACAATAACATCCAAAAAAATGAAATAGCTAGGAATCAACCTCACAAAGGATGTAAAAGACCTCTACACTGAAAACTACAGTACTCTGAAAAAGGAGATTGAAGAGGATATCAGAAATTGGAAAGATATCCCTTGCTCCTGGATAGGAAGAACCAATATAATGAAAATGGCCATACTTCCAAAATTGTTATACAGATTTAATGCAATTCCAATCAAAATTCCAACAGCATATCTCACAGAATTAGAGAAAACAATCCTAAGATTCATTTGGAATCAGAAGAGACCTAGAATAGCAAAGGCAATTCTGGGCAACAAAGACAAGGCAGGGGGCATCAAAATCCCCAACTTGAAATTATACTATAAAGCTACTGTCATAAAAACAGTGTGGTATTGGAAAGAAAACAGACCCAAAGATATATGGAACAGATTAGAAGATGCTGAAACAACTCCAGACATACTAAACCACCTTATCTTTGACAAAGGTGCCAAACACATTCACTGGAAGAAAGATAGCCTCTTTAATAAATGGTGCTGGAAAAACTGGCTCTGCATATGCCGAAGATTAAAACTAGACCCATATCTTTCACCATGCACTAAACTAAATTCAAAATGGATCAGAGATCTAAATTTTAAAACACAAACATTAAATCTGCTGGAAGTTAGGATAGGTAAAACCCTTGAAGACACTGGTGTAGGCAAAGACTTTATGACTAAAACCTCAACTGCACAGGAACTATCACAAAAAGTAAACAACTGGGATCTCATCTTATTAAAAAGCTTTTGCACAGCAAGAGAAACCACCAACAGAGTGAATAGACAACCCACAACGTGGGAAAAAATGTTTGCCAGCCGTTCCTCAGACAAAGATTACTATCGAGAATATACAAAAACTCAAAAAAATCAGACCTCCCAAATTTAAAGATCCACTCCAAAAATGGGCATCTGAGATGAATAAACACTTCTCAGATGAAGAAATACAAATGGCAAATAAATACACAAAAAAATGTGCAACATCACTAGTCGTTCAAAAGATGCAAATTAAAACAACACTGAGATACCATCTCACCCCAGAAAGAATGGCTATTATTAAGAAATCAACTAATAACAAATGCTGGAGGGGCTGTAGGGAAAAAGGAACCCTTCTCCACTGTTGGAGTGTCGACTGGTACAGCCACTGTGGAAATCAGTGTGGAGATTCCTCAAAAAACTAGGATTGGAGGTCCCATTTGACCCAGCTATGCCCCTTCTAAAGAATTGAAAACATCATACCACAGCGATATATGTGCACCCTTGTTTATAGCAGCACAATTTGTAATAGCCAGATCTTGGAAACAACCTAAATGCCCATCAACCGAGGAATGGATAAAAAAGAAGCAGTATTTTTATACAATGGAGTACTATTCAGCCATAAAGGATAAACTGGTGACTTTTATAGGTAAATGGATGCAACTCGAAAAAATACTCATAAGTGAAATAAACCGGACGCACATGTGTAAACATCGTATTGTCTCCATAGTGTAAGAAACTGAAAGAGTAAATAAGATCCAAAATGTACAATAGATATGATGAATCAGAAAGAAACTGGTCAGGGCCGGTGAGATGGCTCAGCAGCGTAAGCGCCTGCCTGGCAAGTGCAGAGGCCTGAGTTCGACTCCCGGAACCAACATATGAAAATAGGGCCAGTGATATTGCTCAGTGGCACGGGCGCCTGCTAGCGTGTGAGGTCCTGAGGTCAATCCCCAGTACCCCCCTGCCGAAAAAAATAAAAAAAGAAACTGGTCAAAAGGAAAGAGAGACTGGGATGGGGGAATGGGGAACAGAAAGAAGGGAAAAGAAAAAAATTGTATTTATATATAAGATGGTTAAGATAGATACACTACTAATTTTGCTTAGTTCATTGAAGAGAAAGGTTTGTGCCAGTAATGTTTGGACAATTGAATGCTGATATCTTGTACCCTGAGTAACTAATTTAAAGATAACAATACGTAATGTATTAACCATTGTTACCCTCCTATTATGTTGTTTTGAAATTTTGTTCTTTTTTGGTTTATTCTTCTCTTTAAAATAAAAAAAATTGTTTTGATATGGAAGTTTAATTCTACTTTTGGTATGTGTTCTCTAGGCTGTTTTACTGCGATGAGATGCAGGATTTCCTCTGTCTGCCTTGCCTTCCCAGTGGGCCAGTGGGGAGCACTCAGCACCCTTTAATACATATGGTGCCCAAGGGCAGTCTAGTGCCACATCCTAGTGCAGGGGCCCGAATGAGTGCAGGAAGGTATGACTGGGTTCAGAACTGCATGTGTAGTAGGCATTTTATAAATATTTACTGATGTGGATGGTGACATAGTGTGGGCCAAGCATGATGGTTTGAGGAAGTCTTCTACTTTCCTAATAGTACAAGAAAGCAGTTGTCAGCCCTTGGTCAGCAGGTTTCATTTGCTTCCACATTCAAGAGATGGCTCAGCGGCTTAAGCGCCTGCCCGGCAAGCGCGAGGGCCCGAGTTCGACTCCCGGATCCCACATACGAAAAAGGGGCCGGTGATATCGCTCAGTGGCACGGGCGCCTACTGGCACGCGAGGTCCTGAGGTCGACCCCCCGGTACCCACAAAAAAAAAAAAAAAAAGAGTTGTTGATGAAATATATCCTTCTGGAGAAAACTGTATGTACATTAGACATATTTTGGATTCATAGGGTTGTTATTTAAAGAAATGGTATATGAATGGATTTTCCATTATTTGGGCACTATCATTGATTTCCCTCCTCATTATTCTTTTTTTTTTTTTTGTGGGTACCGGGGGGTCGACCTCAGGACCTCACGCGCCAGCAGGCACCCGTGCCGCTGAGCGATATCACCGGCCCCTTTTTCGTATGTGGGTTCCGGGAGTCGAACTCGGGCCCTCGTGCTTGCCGGGCAGGCGCTTAAGCCGCTGAGCCATCTCACCGGCCCCCTCCTCATTATTCTTGTCTGAGAATTTTACTGTAAGTGAAATTAGCTAAAGAAAAGCCAGAGATATAGTCAATCAAAAGTGTCACAGAGTGACAACTGAGATAGATATGCACACAGCCGAAAGCCTGCTAGGTACGGTGAGACAGGGTCATCTTTTCCTGACTCACCACCCTTCCATCCTTTCTCACTCATTTTTATTAAGCGATAGCACATGTTTTACTACAACTATGGTAGCTTAGTTGTGACACTAACACTGTGGCACTGATCCTTTTCAACAGGCAAGAGATATTATCTCTTGCTCTCATCCACTACCTAGAGGAGGGTATTTGAAGAATCTGTATCTAATTACCTATGCAGCTAATTACCTCTTCCGTGTTAAGCAACAGCAGTAATCTCATTTCCCTTTCAAGTCCATTTCATGGCATCAGCCTGTATTATACTCCCCTTTTTAATGACAGCCCACTCCCACCCAGGACTTGATGAGAGTAGGCCTGCCCAAGACGTGGCTGCATCTTGTGTATCTCCCACAGAACCCTTTCTCTTTTTATACTGTGCTGTTAAAGGCCTATATATCTGAATCATCTTCCCCTGGCTCCGTTTGTTTGATTAGCATTGCAATACTGTGACAAGACACTGTATCAGTAGTGATCGATCTGATTAGCATGGAGATGATATGAACACAGATTGCATTGATGTTTAATAGTGCAGGCATCCAGGTGCTGTAAACATTATAGTTGTTTTTGTATGCGGTGTGCAAGGTCTTTGTAATGAAGACAGCAACCACAGCAGATTTTAGAACTCGATGATTTATTTTCTGCCAAGTGCCACAGTGGGTCTTGCATAGTATATGGCACTCCCGTGCTGGATCCTGCACAAAATGTTTTAATCCGTGTTCAAAATACTGCAAACATTTTCACTGGACAGATTCTAATACTGCTTTATTAAGGGATGCTTGCCATGCTGCTGTAAAATAGCTTACTTCAGTGTCATTGAAAACTAGCCATATTCTTCTCTGAACTGTATTCTCGGGTAATTTTATTATTGTAATGTATCCTATTTTTTAAAAGACCTGCTGGAGCTTTGTGGGACTCATGCTGTCTCTGTTCGTGTCATGTAATTGAGCCTAATATTTAGCCATGGTGTCCATTTTCCTGTAGATTAAATTTTTTGCTAAAGATCACTTATTGATCTGGATTTCGCAGGTAAAAGAAGAATCAGCAGCCACCATTTGGGAGCTGGCTCTTGGCAGCCTGTGATGAGCAGAAGGGAGTCTTTGCCAAGGAACATTCTGTGTAAATCGATGGAATCCTTTGCTGGGATGCAGAAAAGAGAGGAGATTCCTAGAAAAGTATCATGCCTGTACACCAGTAATTTACCCTGCTATACATACTTCCACAGATACTTTTCATAAGCTGAGAGAAGTAGAGGTCAGAAAGTTCCTTTTTTCTTTTTAGAAAAAAATATTTAGAGTTTAGGGATTTTTACCATTCAATAATTGTGTGGTTTTATAGACTTCTAATTCCTGTATTGAGATTAGAATGTTTAGCAATAGAAAAACAGAAGGTAAAGATAGAAGAATTTAAATGTATTCCTGAGAGTTCTGTCATCACCCTTAAGTATATCTGCGCGTCTGTACACATATGTACACATCCATATGAATATATATATGCACAAATACACACTGCATGTGCCATTTGTCATCCTGTTCATGTGTGTATATATACATACATATATATATATGCAGGTGTATACATATGTACACATACATGTTCATACACACACAAATATACACATATACACTGCATATGCAATCCATACATCCTGCTAATGTATATACACATCTGCACACACATGTGTGCATGTGTGCACCACATTTATTTATGTTTACCCTGGGAGGCATGGGTCTGTTTTCTTCCTCCTCCTTCCCTTTGTCATTTCTTTATTCCCTCCTCCCCTTCCTTGTCCCAGAGCCAAACACCATTACTTCTGCAGTGTACCGTTCTCATTCATCTTCAGGTCACCAGGTCAGCAAGTATGTTGTTTGCTTTGTCGGGGATGGTCTCCCTCATTCTTGTCATCACACCCACAGAGCTACTATTTGCCAGCCAGCACTCAGCTATAGATCTTTCCCTTTGGATCTTTTTGCTGGGTTTGTGCCTTCTCTGGCCCTTGGTAGTTAGGAGTCCTCCCTCTGGTGCCCCTAGTGCTCTATAGGTGGCTCCTGTTTACATATTCCTGTCTCTTCTTGGAATGAGGATTCCTTGGAGGCAGCAGTTGATAATCATCAGTGTCTGTGTATGTGGCAATCAGTGGAAAGCTTAGTATTTATTATTCATTTATTTATTTAATAACCTGTATACTACGTGCCTCATGAAGCTCCTATGTGTGTGAGGGTGAAGAAAACATAATTATGTGACAGATGGGGGGGGATCAAGTAGATAGGAAGAGCCTGGGAGCCAGGAAGAGGTGGAAAATACTGTCTTATGAGGGGAGACGAGGAAAACATTGCTGTGATGAGAAGGAGGAGACCAAAGGGCCTGGAGCACACGTGGGCTTTGGTAGCAGTAGCAGGAGAGCATGTGTGGCTGTACCAATGGAGGGAGGGGAGGTCAGGGGGTGCAGTGGGAGGGCGTGTGGGCCACAGTAGGCATGTTGGCTGTTTCTTGGATGAAATGGGGACTCACTAGTTCCTAGCAGAGGGTTTTGAGGAGGGAAGTGAAGTGATGTGATGTTTCGTAAGAGTGACAGGATCACAAGAGCTGCTGTGCGAGCACAGGTTTTGGGGTGAGACCTGTCAGTGGCTGGGGTTGAGGGGAGATCAGTGGAGGTGAAAAGATGCGGCCAGCTTTGGGTTAGATTCTGAAGAAAGCCTTCAATGATGGATTTGATGTGAGGAAAGAAGAAGGAGAAGAAATAAAGTGAATTCTAGGAGTTCTGTTTGTGCAGCTGCAAGAAAGGAGTCTACTTTTATTGTGGTGAAGAACCAGCTCAGGAATCTTGGCTAGAGAAAGGGAGGTTTGCAATTTGCTGCTACGATGTGTTAAATTAGAGAAACTATTATGCATCTAGCCAACATGATTATTTGACAGATAATTATAAAAGTCTGGAGTTTAGAAAGAGTCCATATTGAGAAATAAATTTGCGTGTTTCAGCCTAAACATGTTTTTTAAATAATGAGACTATTTAGGGAAAGAATGCAACTTAGCTTGGGGACATAGCAATAGCTAAGTATTAGAGAAAAGGTGGGAAAATGAAGGAACTGATAGAGAGGGAGAACCAGAAGAGTATTCTGAAGAAAGTATTTCAAGAAGAAAGGAGTGATTAGCTGTGTAAGATGAAGACTGAGAAATGGCAGTTGTCCTTGGAAACTTGGAGATCGCTGGTCACCCGAGGAGATGGCAAACGTAGGAGTAGAGGCAGTGGCTACAGACCACTCTTTCATGGGGTTATGGTAAAAAGTTGAATAGAGAAGCACAAAAATAGCAGGAGAAGAATATAGGATCCAAGGAGGAAGTTTTGTAAGATAGCACCAAAGTAAGGAAACACTTTTTATTTGATGGATCAATAAACAAGCAAATGTATGTAAAGATTCTATAATCTGTGCTGTGTGAAAGTAGCAGCATGTGAACAGTATATTTAATTTAAAATGTTCTAATAGTCACATTAAAATGTAAAAAAATTAATTTTAATGTACTTTATTCAACTCAATATACACAAAAATGACTTCAGTGTATAACCAATTCAAAAATCATTGCGATGATTTGTGTTCTGTTTTCATGCCCTATTGAAGTCTATGTGTATTTTACACTAAGCACATCTCAACCCATGACAGCCACATTACCTGTGCTTAGCGGTCACGTGTGGCCCGTGGCTACCATATTGCATAGTCTAGTTCATAAGACCGTCTTTCAAAAACACAAAGGAGCTATTGCTGACTAAAGCAGAGTGTTTGTATTCAGTGGTTTACAACATAGAAGAATGGATACACAGGGCCGGTGAGATAGCTCAGCAGCGTAAGCGCCTGCCTGGCAAGCATGAGGTCCTGAGTTTGACTCCCGGTACCCACATAGGAAAAAAGGGCCGGTGATATCGCTCAGCAGCATGGGTGCCCAAGGTCCTGAGTTCTGAAAAATATGGTGAAAAATATGGTGAATGTTTAAATTTAAAAATTTATTATAGTAACAGAAATTAGAGAAATTACAAAACTGGGGGTCCTGAGTTCGACCCCCAGTACCCACAAAAAAAAAAAAAAAAAGAATGGATGCAAAATGAGAAATTAATGAAGGGTTGTGTTAGTCACTTTTCCTTCACTGGGACAACTTAAAGGAGGAGAGGTTTATTTTGATTCAGGGATTCAGTCCATGGTTGCAAGGCAGAAACAGGATGGCAGAGGGACCTAGTAGAGGAAAAAGTGCTCACCCCAAGGCAGCAAGGAATCAAAGAGAGAAGGGAGGGGCCAGATACAAGGACTCACCCTTCCAGGTCACTCCCTAGTGGCCACCTCCAACCAGTCCCACCTTGTAACAGCACACTTAGCCATGAACTTCTAAATGCATGACTCCACTGATGAGCACAATGTCTCATGATCCATTCACCTTCAAAACACATGAGGCTTTTGGGGGATATTTTAGTTCTAAGCTGTAACAAAGTTTAGTAATTAATTTGTTGCATTTATTTGGTTATGTAAATAAAAACTTTTGTAAACAGAAAATGTGACTGTAAACCTTTTAGTTTTTTAACAAAGTAATTGCCATTTCAACTATGGTTTGCAGTAAAATTTTAAATCAGTTTGATGTTGTTTATAACATATACAAAAAGTATTGGATAATTTAAAGGGGATTAAGGGTTTTTGATGAATTATACATTTTGGTATTCAGATTAATAGTGTCCTTTGCAAGGAATGTATATACTCTATTTGAATCTGTGGAAACTAGTAATGGAATTGCATTTTTGCAAGGTTGTATGTTATATAGACATTTTCTTTAAACAAATAGTTTGAGGTGAGGAAAAACAGAGAAAGGAGTGCAAAGCAAGTTTGGAATATTTGAAACTCATTTTTTAGGACTATTAGAGAAATACACTTAAAGCCATGTTATAGTCACTGCAATATTTATTTTTTTTACTTAACATTCTGCAGTAGAGCAAGTCAAACAGCAGTGCCTTAGTTTCCTCATCATTCAAAAGAATGAGACTATGTGGTTCTTAAGTTACAATTCTATGATTCTCTGAAATGAAGATTATTATAGTAAACCATAAGTTTCTACAAAATTATGAGGTATGATGGAAAAATATGGTGAATGTTTAAATTTAAAAATTTATTATAGTAACAGACACATTACCATTATGTCCGCTCAAAACACTCCTGCTTGTTTTGAACGCAGTTATCCCCTCATTCTTGCCACTTTCTGAAGCAGTTCTGGAAGTCCTCTTTCCTGTCTTTAGTTACACTGGTGGCTATCTCCATGTACTGAATCAATCTAAAATGTTTACTTTTAATGGTCATTTTGACTTTGGGGAAGAGCCAGAAATTACATATTGCCAGATCCCGTGAATAAGGTAAATGAAGACACACTGTAATGTTTTTATTTGATAGAAATAGCCATAAACAATTGATCAATGAAGGGAGATCCAAAAATACAGTGAATTTTTTAAAAAAGTATTACAGTAAAAGACACACTGTATTAATCCCCCTCAAAATACTGCTCTTTTCTTTGAACACACTTATCCCATTACTCTTGGAATGGTGTCTTTTACTGTGGTAAGGTTTTTTTTTATTTTTATTATTATTGAGACTTTTACCATCTCTTTTGATCACCTCATGTATAACTACTGATTACAGATGTTTTTCAGCCAATAATAAAAAGTGAAGTAAAGAAACACTGTGAAACTCAACCTTCCAATACTTGAAGGCTGTTTCTCGGTTGGGTTGATGTTTTATAATTAGATATTTATTTATTTATTTATTTTTTTTTTTTTTTGTGGGTACCGGGGGGTCGACCTCAGGACCTCGCGCGCCAACAGGCACCCGTGCCACTGAGCGATATCATCGGCCCCTTTTTCGTATGTGGGTTCCGGGAGTCGAACTCGGGCCCTCACGCTTGCAAGGCAGGCGCTTACGCCGCTGAGCCATCTCACTGGCCCTATAATTAGATATTTAAACTGTATTTCATGAAAATTAAATTTTTTAGGTATAAAGTTTTTAAAGTATAAAATACAGAATATATAGGTAAAATGAACTAAGATGATGTAAATAGTGCCTTTCAAATAGCAATAAAAATACCTTTTGTTTATAAAAGGAGAGATTATCAAAAATAATTTAATTTTGAGAAATAAAGATAAATTTATTTATTTATTTATTTATTTTTTTTTTTTTTTGTGGGTACCGGGGGGTCGACCTCAGGACCTCGCGCGCCAGCAGGCGCCCGTGCCACTGAGCGATATCACCGGCCCCTTTTTTGTATGTGGGTTCCGGGAGTCGAACTCGGGCCCTCGCGCTTGCAAGGCAGGCGCTTAAACCGCTGAGCCATCTCACCGGCCCCCTATTTTTTAAAAGAAAAATAAGATTTATCACTTTGAAAGACAGAAAAACTGGTCTGGCCCCTCCCACTACACCACGGGACTCGCAACCAGCACAGGAAGAGACCAGAACTCTGTAACCGGCCCTTTTCTCTCAATTTTCTTCTTCTTTCTTTTTTTTTTTCTTTTCCTTCCTCTCTTATTTTTATTTTCTTTTTCTTCTTTTGTTCTTCATCGTTTTCTTTTTTTCATTTCTTCTGTCTTTTCTAGATGGCTGGGGAGAACTCCAACCACAGAAAACTAATCCCATCCCCCAAACCCAGAGACCAAGTTCAGATAATCCCTCTAATACTCCTTCATTCTTTCTTTTTTCTACCCCCTTCTCTAGTTTCTCAAACCTTGTGTGACTATCCTTTGTCCTGCAGCCTTGCTTCTACTTCCTTTCCAATTTTCTTTTTTTATACATTGTCCTCCCTAAATTTCCCTACCACAGGGTCAAACCACTCTACTAAGGGGAAACACTTTGCATACAAACTCCTAATTTACAATCGGTTCTGTTATACAACTATAGACTTTGCTCCTATGGTCTAAAGTACAAAATCAATAGTTGCTACAGTTTGTCAGTTTCTAAATTATGCTTGATGCTATTGTTATTACCAATTTTTACTACTTTAGCTAGGATGTTATATCTGTTGTAATCAGTTGTTCTCCCTTCTGTAACACTACCGGGAAGCTCTGGGGTAATAACCTCACCACAGCCCTACACCAAAGGACGGGGGACTGAGCCAAACAAATACCAACATCTCACTCTTAATTAACTGGGAAGGTAGGCTCTTGGGACAGACACAAACCAAGAATCTCCTACACACAGAAGACATCCCTGAAGAAAAGACTTTTCCTATAGAGTCCTTGATACTAGTGACATAGCTAACTACTACAAAAACTCACAAGGATCATCACAGAAAACAAAATAAAAATTTTTTTGAAATAGAAAATGACAAGATGAAGAAGAAATTGCAATCTCAGACCTTCAGCCCATCCAGAACAAGTCCAGGAGACATCGACATAGAAGAAATTGGAAGACGTACACCTGACATTTCAGAAATGATAGCAACCAAAGTAAAGAAACAAATCCATGAGGCTGTAGAGGAAATCAGATCAGAAATAATCTCTCAGATAAAAAAAGGAATTGCTCAGCAAATCTAGAGTAGAGATAGATAAAAAAATAGATGATGATAGGGAGAGGATAGAAAGCATGAATGATCAATATAGGAGAGAAATAGACTGCATGAAATGGATTCAAACAGCTATCCAGGAAATTAAAAATTCCATTGAAAGCTGGCAAAACCACTTGAATGAAACTGAAGACAGACTTTCAGATCTTGAAGACAGGATCACGGCTAGTGATCATGAAAGAAAAGATGTCTTGAAAATAACAAAAGATCAGGAAATAACAATTCAACAGCTTCAAGGTGACACAAAGAAAAATCATATAAGAATAATTGGTGTCAATGAAAAAGCAAGAATCAACACAAATGACATAAAAAAAAAAAAACTATTTGCAGAAGTAATAGCAGAAAATATCCCAAACATTGGAAAAGAATCTGACATACAGATAAGTGAGGCATAAGAACTCCAATTGGCCATAAAGAAAATAAATCCACACCCAGACATATAATAATCAGGCTACCAGAAATTCAGCACAAGAACATAATATTAAAAGCTGTTAGAGAGAAGAAACAGATCATCTATAAGGGAAAGCCCATCAGAATCATGGCAGACTTCTCAACACAAACCCTCAAGTAAAGAAGAGCTTAGAATGAAGTATTTCAAGTCCTGAAAGAAAACAACTTCCAACCCAGATTGATGTACCCTGCAAAACTATCTTTCAAAATTAATGGAGAAATAAGATACTTCCATGACAAAGAACAACTGAAGAAATTCATGACCACCAAACCAACACTACAGAGGGTACTGAAAGATATACTAGACAGAGGAAAAAATGACCACATTTTCAAGAACAACAGAAAGAAACCACCAAACAGGGAAAGCAATTAAATAGAGGGGAAATGTAGGGAACCAGCAGCCGGAAAATATCATGACAAAGATAAGCCAATACATATCAGTTATAACCGTC
Organism: Erethizon dorsatum; assembly: GCA_028451465.1. Taxonomy (NCBI): domain Eukaryota; kingdom Metazoa; phylum Chordata; class Mammalia; order Rodentia; family Erethizontidae; genus Erethizon; species Erethizon dorsatum. Next base: position 30,930,658 of record CM051835.1, on the reverse strand, counting down.
GATGTCAACGACCTCAATTCACCAATCAAAAGAAACAGACTGGCAGAATGGATCAAGAAACAAGATCCAGTGCCGGTGATATAGCTCAGCGGCATAAGCGCCTGCCTGGCAAGTGTGAGGTCCTGAGTTCGGCTTCTGGTACCTGCATATAAAAAAAAAAAAAAAAAAGAAAGAAACAAGATCCAACAATATGCTGTATACATGAAACATATTTAACTCAAAAAGAAATTCATAGACTGAAAGCCAAAGGATGGAAAACATTACTCCATGCAACAGGAACTCAGAAAAAAGCAGGTGTAGCTATTCTGTTCGCAGACAATGTGAACTTCAACCAAGAATGATCAAAAGACTTAAAGAAGGCCACTACATACTTGTTTGGGGAAAAATTCAAGAGGAAGGGATAATAATCATAAATATATATGCACCAAACATAGGAGCACCCAACTATATAAGACAAATATTAATAGACATGAAAAATCAAGTAAGCAATAAAACAGTTATAATGGGGGACCTTAATACTTCATTGTCCCAAAGAGATAGATCAACTAGACAAAAAGTCAGCACAGAAATAACAGAACTCAACAAAACCTGAGAACAAATGGACTTAGTAGATGTTTACAGAGTGTTTCACCTAACAACATCAGAATATACATTCTTCTCAGCTGCACATGGGACATTCTCTAAAATAGACCATATACTAGCCCATAGAGCATGCTTTAAATGCAGAGGAACTGAAATTATCCCATGCATATTATCTGACCATAGTGCAAAGAAATTGGAAATTAATGACAAAAGAAACTGCAAAAACTCCATAAGCACATGGAAATTAAGTAACACCCTCCTAAACAACCAATGGCTCTCAGATGAAATTGAAGAAATTAAACAATATCTACAATCAAATGAAAATACAAATACAACTTACCAGAACCTATGGGATGCAATGCAAGCAGTCCTAAGAAGGAAATTTATAGTGGTGAATTCTCAAATCAGGAAAATAGAAAGAGCACAACTAAACAACCTAATGCTGCACCTTAAGCTTCTAGAAAAAAAGGAGCAAGTTAAACCCAAAGCCCATACAAGGGAGGAAATTATAAAGAGCAGAGCAGAAATTAATGCAATTGAGACTAAGAAAACAATACAAAGAATTAATGAATTGAAGAGTTGGTTCTTTGAATGAATAAATATTAATAAAACTCTAGGCAATGTTACTAAAAAAAGAAAAAACTTAAATTCATGCAATAAGGAATAAAAAGAGTGAAATCACTACAGATCCTTTGGAAATTCAGAAGATCAATACTTGCTTCGAAAATCTTTACTTGCATAGGATGGAAAACACAGAAGAAATGGACAGATTCCTAGAAACATATGAATTACCAAAGCTGAATCAAGAAGATATAAAAATTCTGAGTAATCCAATATCAGTTAATGAAACTGAAAATGTAATTTAAAACTTACCAACAAAGAAAAGCCCAGTTCTTGATGGATTCCTGGCTGCATTCTACAAGAAATTTAGAGAAGATTTAATGCCAATACTCCTCAAGCTCTTTAATGAAATTGAAAGGGAAGCCATACTCCCTAAGTCATTCCTGGAGGCAAGTACCACCCTGATACCAAAATCAGAGAAAGACCCAACCAAAAAAGAGAACTACATGCCAATCTCCCTAATGAACATAGATGCAAAAAATCCTCAATAAGATCAAATAGAATGCAGCAAATCATCAAGAAGATTATGCACCATGACCAAGGGGATTCATCCCAGATATGTAGAGATGGTTCAAAATCCACAAATCAATAAACGTAATACACCATATCAACAGAGCCAAAGACAAAAATCACATGATCATCTCAATAGATGCAGAAAATGCTTTTGATAAAGTCCAACACTCATTCATGATAAAAACCCTACAGACAATGGGAATAGATGGTCTTTACCTCAATCTGATAAAAGCCATCTATGACAAACCAACAGCCAACATTATACTAAATGGACAAAAACTGAAAATTTTCACTCTAAAACCAGGAACAAGACAAGGATGTCCACTATCACCACTCCTTTTCAATATAGTTCTGGAAACATTATCCAGAGAAATTAGACAAAAGAGAGAAATAAAAGGAATAAGGATAGGAAAGAAGAAGTTAAGTTATCACTATTTGCAGATGACATGATGCTCTACATAGAAGACCCAAAAAACTCACCAAAAGACTTCTAGAATTAATAACCAAATTCAGTAGCATAGTTGGATACAAAGTCAACACCCAAAAATCAATAGCATTCCTATACACAAACAACAAACTCACTGAGAGAAAAATTAGGGAAACCACACCCTTCACAATAGCATCCAAAAAAATGAAATACCTAGGAATCAATCTAACAAAGGATGTAAAAGATCTATACGTTGAAAATTACATACAGTACTCTAAAAAAAGTGATCAAAGAGGATGTCAGACAATGGAAAGATATTCCCTTGCTTGTGGATAGGAAGAACCAACATTGTGAAAATGGCCATACTCCCAAAACTGTTATACAGATTTAATGCATTCCCTATCAAAATACCATTAGCATAACTCACAGATCTAGAAAAACATTCCTAAAATTCATTTGGAATCAGAAGAGATCTAGAATAGCATAGGCAATCCTGGGCAACAAAGGCAAGGCAGGAGGCATCACTTACTTGAAATTATACTACAAAGCTACTGTGATAAAATCAGCATGGTACTGGCAAAAAAATAGACCTGAGGATCAGTGCAACAGGTTAGAAGATGCAGACACAAGTGCAAGCATGCTGAGCCACCTCATCTTTGACAAAGGGGCCAAACAAGTTCACTGGAAGAAGGATAGCCTCTTTAATAAATGGTGCTGGAAAAACTGGCTTTCCACATGTCAAAGACTAAAACTAGACCCATGTCTATCACCATGCACTAAACCAAAGTCAAAATGGAACAAATATCTAAATATTAATACAGAAACACTAAATCTACTGGAATAAAAAGTAGGTAGAAATCTTGAAGACATAGGTGTAGGCAGAGAGTTGATGAACAAAACCTAACTGTATGGGAAGTACTTCAAAGAATCAACAACTGGGATCTCATTAAAAAGTTTTTGCACATCAAAAGAAATGACCAACAGTGAAAAGAAAACCCAGAGTGGGAAAAAAATTTAGCCAACTGTCCCTCAGACAAAAGACTTCTATTTAGAACATGTAGAGCATTGAAAAATATCAGGCCCCTCAAATTCAAAGAACCAATCCAAAATGGGCATCTGACATGAATATACTTTTCTCAGATGAAGAAATACAAATGGCAAATAAATATATGAAAAAAAATGCTCAACATCATTGGTCATTCAAGAAATACAAATTAAAACAACACTGAGATTCCATCTCACCCCAGAAAGAATGGCCATCATCAAGAAATCAACCAATAACAAATGCTGGAGGGGCTGTGGGGAAAAAGCAGCCCTTCTCCACTGTTGGTGGGAGTGTAGACTGGTACAACCATTGTGGAAATCAGTGTGAAGGCCCCTCATAAAACTAAGATTGGCATTCTCATTCGACCCAGCTATTCCCCTTCTGGGTATTTTCCCAGAAGAATTGAAAATATCATACCCCAGCAATATATGTGCACCCATGTTGATAGCAGCACAATTTGTAATAGCTAAATCTTGGAAACAACCCAAATGCCCATCAACCAAGCTTTTAGCTTCATGGTAGATCAGTCATCACCAAATTGCTGGTTGCCATCCAAATATTTTAGAAATGATAGGTGATGATGTCACAAAGAACATTCCAGGACAATTTCTGGATGCAGCAAGCATTTAGAAAGAGAACTCACTGGGATAGCTATGTTTAGATTGTGGAGGTTTTTGAGTAAGAAGGTGATATTAATAGTTCTGTCAGAAAAGCCAGAGAAGCCATTTTCCTTTAAGTCTGTTGAATCTTCTAGTTTTAAACATGAGAAAAGTTGCTATTCTCTTAGATTATTTTGTAGAACTAAGAAAACACTTGGATGAGAGATAGAAGTTTGATTTATAAACAAGTAGCAGCAACTTGAATAAAATAGGCCCTTTTTATTCCTTAAGCATGGTATAAAAGTTACTTTGCAGTTTATAATAAATGAAAGAACAGAGAGCATTGATCAGCTCAGCATCAAGCTTCTGGACATAATGTTTTATTGTAGCAGGATTCTCACAGACAGAGGCAGGACATGGAGGCTTTTTCCAGAAAGTAGTGTTTATTTGTGCTGGCATGGGGCTTGGTAGGTTCATACCCAAAAGGCTGAGCCTCCAACATGGCGGGGTTTTGCCTTTTATACAGTTTTTGTGCCTTTGTCTCCCATAAATGGTAGCACATTAACATACTCCAGCCTGACTGGGTACAGACTGTTCCAGAGCAGTGCTAGAACTACACAGGCGTATCTAGGAATGAACTGAGGCACGTTGTCTTTCTGAGTGTGAGAAGGCTCCCCCTCCACCACATTCCTTCTAAAGGTGCCTGGCCACAGCCCTCCAGGGAAGGGTCCTCCAACATTATGGATATGAATTTCTCCCCCTGTGTAGTATCAATGCAGGCCTCAGGACTGTCATTGGATAAATTTAATTTATTTTGTTTTATATAACCATGGTTGGCTAAAATCATTATAACAGGCTAAAATTTAAAATTCTTTGAAGCCTAATAGTGTTGTTTATATGGATAACTTCTTGATACTATGAGTCCCACAAACCAAGGATATTATAAACGTTGCAGGAGAAAGCTTCCTAATTGCTCCACAAATTTTCTGTTGTTTAATTTCCTGAAAAGTTTTCTCCTTCTTTTATTATTGATCTATAATAAAATGAAGAGTTAATATGATTCTATCTTTATCTCTTCTTCTCTACCTTTTCATTAAAAAAGCAATCATTGCAGTGGCCTTTTATATGTAAATTTTATTTTGCCTCCAACCATAATTTCAGCTGCACGGCAGCCAAAGCTTTAAACTACTGTGGCAAACAGAGGAGACTTACAGAGCTGTACGGTATTTTCAGTTTCTATAGAACTTTCTTTAAAATTAGGTGGCCAATCTCTCTTTAGTGCCAAGATTGCTCATTATATTGTCAATGTCTAATTACCATCCCTTGGTCTACTGTTGGTAATTTTTCTGTGCTACAGTATCCCGTTTGCTATTGGATGCTGCTTGAAAGGAAATCATTGATCTGTAACACACACAAGGGTTTTGAAATCTTCACATCAGAGTATATTGTACGTTTAGAATAAAAGAGTTTCTCATTTTTTTGCAAATAACTGCTTTACAGTTCTTTAAGTTCAACTCAATATTGCTCTTTGTTAAACTTTTTAAAAGTCTTCATTGGTTTTTTTGTTAAACTATTCCTGCATTCTTCACATAGTCTAGGATAGATTTACGGATTAAAATAATTTAGCTTTATCACTACTCAACCAGTGACATTAAAATAATACATTTTTCCCCACCCAACCCACTTGTAATTCTTTTTCAAAACTTATGTTTCATAAACTGTGGCTTTGGCCAGGCATGATGGTGCATGTTTGTAATCCCAGCACTCAGGAGGCTGAGGCAGGAGGATCACTATAAGTTCAAGGCCAGCCTGGACTATATAGCCAGACCCTGTCTCAAAAACACCAATCAATCAATCGCATTTTTTTTTTAACATTTCTATGAAAGAAAAATGGCTTCGGTGTTTGAAGATAAAAATATTTAAGTATACAAATGTAAATACATTCTGGACTATTGCATGTATCCATTGTCTATACTTTATACAGGACATAGGAATCTTCTTTTAAAAAAGAGGGAGTTGTTTTCCCTCTGGAATGACTTTTGGAAGAGTGAGCATTCCATCTCTAACAGGAAGAAGCATCTCAGCTCTGCTGTACACAAGGACTGCCTGTGCAGTGGGCCCCTGGGAAGCGCTGCTAGGCACAAGGAGAGGAGAGGGGTGTTGAGGTGAGGTATTATTGGGCAGTGGCTCCTTAGGTTATTGAAGATGAATGAAATCAGCACACAGCTTAAATGGGCTATAGGAAAAAAAAAAAGTGACTGTGCAGTTCTGGTGGCAACTGTCCAGCAGTGTTTAACACTGTAAAACATTCGTGGAAAAGATGCCTTTCAAAATGAGGAAATGGAAGGCAAAGGGAGCAGTAAGGTGGCAGTAGTGGTGCCCACTACTTTGTTTTGACTGGTGATTTTGCTGCATGCTAGCAGATGACTCCCAATCACACTTTGTGACTTACATGGCAGTACCTTTATTCCTCATCCAGACTGGGTAACCAGTTAAATACTTTTTATATGGCTAAATGCATAGGACACGGTGTGTTATTTGGAAGTCATAGTAACTATTTGTCAAACAGGGAAAAATGCAGTATATTCCTGTCTTCTCTGTATATGGATCTGAAGTAGGGATTCCAGTCGGAATGCAACTGATTTAGATTTAACATGCTTTGGAATACATAATACCTCTGTCATCACATGCACACTAAAAATGGCAAAGCCCTTTGTCTCCTTTGTTTCTTCTTTCACTGTGTGTGTATGTGTGTGTGTGTGCATGGGGGTGCATATGTGTGTGTGTAAATGAATAAATATGGTGGAAAGAGGGTTCTCCTCCATGCCGGTTGTATGTGGCAGTGGACTGTTTTATTAGTGAGAGAATGCATGGTGTTTGGATTATTATTAATCATTTCTTCTGATCGATGTGGCATCCCGCCTATATAATGTAGGTGCCGTCTCTTATGTTGGTAATTTAGCAACCATTATTTTAATAACCACAGCTTCACAGAAATATTAGCTGCTAATAATTGTAAAAGGAATGAGTTAAAATTTGTTATCCTGTTTAGCCTGACTTCCAGCCAGAGAGGAAACTTGTTTTGTAATATGGTACCAAGTTGTGTTTTTCCTAGGCTTACTTTTATGTTAAACATTTTACATTGGATTTTTTTTTTTTAATCTGCATGGTTTCCTAAACCATTTGAATTAGGGTGATATCCTCACTCAGGGTGATATCCTCAAGGATGTATGCTATTTACAGATAATGAGGATTATTAGAAAGGTTAGCATTTCTAAAGAATTGGATATATTAAAAAGTAGAAGCAAAATGCTATTTCCTTTTGGAAAATGAAAAAAAATTTAAGCTTTTTTCAAAAACTAAGAAAATGCCTGTGGAAGACAATGATTAGGTCTAGGACAGATTATCTGAATCCGTAGAATCTTGCTTTTAGGTCTTGTCTTTAAAACTTCAATTTTAGTATGCCACCTACTTTTGCATTTTCATTGGAATGTAAATTATGTCATAAAATCCCTGTGGAGGAAAATTCCCAGTACTGTTAATTTCTCTAACGTACCCTGCTAATACTGCAGAATAAGTTATTATTTTCAGGGAACTTTACTGTGTCATTCTTCATAGGAATACAAGGGAATGTGGGGCTCAGCTAAGACTTTTTCATGTGATTCTGAGTTCAGTAAGTGTCTAGCCATAAAAATATGTCCTTTTATTGATACTGTAAGACTGTCTTATATTATTTTCCAGGCTTGTGTCTACAAGGTATTTTTTTTTGTTTGTTTTTTTTGTGGGTACCGGGGATCAACCTCAGGATCTCACGCGCCAGCAGGCGCCCATGCCGCTGAGCGATATCTCCAGCCCTTTTTTCGTATGTGGGTTCCGGGAGTCGAACTCGGGCCCTTGCGCTTGCCAGGCAGGCGCTTATGCCGCTGAGCCATCTCACCGGCCCTGTTGTTTTTTTTAAAGTTCCATCTCCCTGTTTCTGACACTCTCTAGATTCACTGCAAATTATTTTGTTACCAGCCTGTCTGTCATAATAATTTAAAGCATTTCCTAAGTCCCTTGATGCTGTCCTTTACTGAGTGAGTTAAACAGATATGGTCTCTTCTTTGAGTTTTTAATGTAAGAGAATAATGATAGCAAAGGAAATAATAAGGAAATTCAGAAATATGAGCACATGTTAAGATTTCTTAATCATTGAATCATGAAAAATTTGAGCTAAAGGAAATTTAAATATACTTCAGTATACTTATCACATTTTGAAGATGAATTGAATCTATGTAAGTGAGCTGCCTGAGTTCCTGCACAAAGTGGAAGAAATTGAACTAAAACATCAAGTCTCTTTTTTGACCATTGTTCTTATGAATCAGGCTTCCAAGAGAGTAGAATGTAAATAATACCTTTAATCTCTTCTACCATGTGGGAATATATATATTTTTTTAATGCTTTCTGGGGTTGCCCATTGGAGGGAAATCAGTGGCATCCTCTTTCTGTACAAAAATGTTATTTTAGCATTTGTGTAATGCTTAACAAAGAATAAAAATCCATGAAATGCAGAAGAATAGAAGATACCGGCTTAGTTGAATGGAGAAATGTTGCATGGGAGCCTAGACTTTGTGGGCTTCTTGCCATCCTTGTCTAGGTCTCAGATTCTCTGCAGGCTGAATAAATTAACAGGGGAACCTAAAAGAACTAATGCCTAACAAAGATCCCAAAAGATTATCTAACCAGAATATCTAAGTTTCCTTTATCTACAGGTCTAGATTAAGTAATGTGGGAATTTCTGTAGAGAGAGTGTATTTGACCTGGGTGAAATGTGTTAAAGACAAATAATTAACAAATTCTCATGAGACTTTGTGGGTGAGATGAAAAGCATGAGACTGGGTGATAAAACAGTTGGGTGGATTCATATTATGTTATGTTCTTCAGCAGAACTGGTTTCTTGCAAGTAGATAAATTATGCCAAAAGGGAATTTATTACCAGGACTTTAGGCATCTCAGGCGTCTGCAGAGGTTATGCAATAGGAACAATACACAAAACTACACCTTATTAAAAAAAATAAAGAAGGGCACTTTTCTTAAGACTGTAAATTTGTACAAATATTTGGCAAATTAATTTGGCTCTATTAAAATGGAAATTCACAGTATGACATACAGAAACTACATGGTTAGACATCTACTCTATAGAAGTACAATGAACATTACATAAAGAGAAAATCACACACATGTTTATTACAGCATTTTTAGTAATGTTTCATAAACAGAAGACAACATAAATGTGCATGGAAATTACTCATATAAGACAGGTGGCATATGCTATATACTAGCTAGTTATTCTGAAGAAGTAAGATAGCTATAGTGCATTAATCTTGGAAGTTATATTTATTAGATGTTGATAAATAAAGAATACAGTGTTTATAAACACAGATTCCGGAGCCAGGTGACTGGATTTGTGTGAGATGTTTACCAATTCTTGGCTCTGTGATTTAAAGGTATGCCACTTAACTCATCTGTACTTTGGTATCCTCAGCTGTAAAATGGAAATAACGAGAGTCCTTACCCAAAAGCTTGTACAATCAATTTTTGGTAGTGATTAACAGTGCTGGCATGGGGTTCTTGGTTCTTTAGAGTTTTGGAAGGAATTTCACTTAGTTTACATAATTTTTAAAAGGAATAGGATCATGGTTAATTTTACTTTTGGAATCGTCATTTTTCTTGTGAAATATCCTGGTGTACAAATCTACTGTAATTAATACAAGATTTTCTCCATTGCTAGACATTTATATTTTTTAAAGCACTTTTAAAGCCATTTAAAATAGAATGAATAGCATCAATAAAGTATAGCAGGAGAAGTTATCATGAACTGTCTTACTGCTGGAGAAAAGGATCGAGTGTATAAGCTGTTTAGGTGATTAGATGATGAAGGGGGACGAACGTTGGTGAGCCGCCAGTACTGCACTAAGAAGACATTACAAATAAAGTGTTTTCAAGAAGGAAGGTGGAGAATTTATATATATATGACAGACTGGATGGAGAAAATGTATAATAGTTGCCTGAGATGAAAGAGAAAGCAAATATGGAAAGTAAATATGAGGTTATAAAGGAAAGTAAGACTTATAAAATATGTTGAGAATTTTTAGTGTAATACATAGTTTAGCTGAGACCTTAAAAAATGGACACTGGTAATCTTATTATTATTTTTTTTAAGAATGGAGCTTTTTTTTTTTTTTGTAATGGAAGAGGCGAACTATGTGAAGAAGGAATGCCTGGGAACCAGAAAGTTGAGAGGCAAGAAACTTGGGATAGGGCCGGTGAGATGGCTCAGCGGCTTAAGCGCCTGCCCGGCAAGCGCGAGGGCCTGAGTTCGACTCCCGGAACCCACATACGAAAAAGGGGCCGGTGATATCGCTCAGCGGCACGGGCGCCTGCTGGCGCGCGAGGTCCTGAGGTCGTTCCCCACCAAAAAAAAAAAAAGAAACTTGGGATAAGCAAGGTAAAAGGTGTATTGTGTTTATGCTTTCAAGCTAAGGGAAGTGATGTTCTAGATAAATACAAAGCAATTAAATATTCCAAGAAAATCTGAAAAAGAGAATAAAAAACGTTGATGAGTCAGAAATGATCCTAAGATATTTAACTTTTGAGAGAAAAAATTAATGTTTTGCCTAAACTTATGAATAAGATCCCTGTAAGAACAGGATCTTTTTTGCACATAGTGGGGTCTAGTAATTGGATTAAGCAAAAGTGACAATTTTAATAGCCGTACACATTGCATTTAAATTATCACTTCTTTTGTTCTTAGTTGTGGTAATGTATCTGTGAGCATTTCAACATCACACATAATCTTGCTCAGTGCTTCCCGAACTAATGAGAGAACAAATGAGCAAATAGGTGTACAAATTAGGCAGCGTATGGGAGGGAGTTGTTTCCATTAGGCTGGAGCCGTGGGTGGAAGTAGGTGTGCAGCCCATCCCAGGTTAAGGAGGGAACTTGGTGTTCAGTGTGACCCCATGTGTACCTTGCCCAACCCATGCCAAATAGACTGAAGTGCTCAGGGTATGGGAGCTGCCATGGTCATCCATGGTGCACTTGGCCATTCATCCCCTGTGAGTCTCATCTCACCTACACAAGAGTCTGGAGTACAGCAGTGACTAAAACCATGAAGCTGTCTGTATTTTTAGTTTCTATATCATTTTGAGATTTAAATCTATTAATGCATCTTTAATAATTTGGAAAATTTTTCTGTTTTGAATTTCTGAAGATTTCACCATTTATAAATTTAAGAATTTGACCAGAAATTTGGCTGTGGACCCCGAAAACTTTGTTTCTGTGTACAACAGTGCTCTTCCACGATGAACTAAAGGTGCATTATAACCCTTGGTATTTGTACCTTAGAGAATATGTGGCTGTTTGCCAGATCAACATGAAGTCATAATTGATCACAGGTATCTACCAATAGCCACGACTTACTTGAAAATTTAAGGAAACAAAATAGAAAATCTAATTTTGTGAGGTGATTGGCATAGTAATTAGCTTGGTTGTGGTAATCATATACATATATGTATATGTATATTCAAAGCATGTTGGATACCTTAAATATGTATGATTTTTATTAGTCAATTGTATTTCAATAAGGCAGGAATTTTTTTAAAAAAGAAAAGTAATACTTTGTCTATATTAAAATAATACTTCAAATATACATTTGCAAAGTTTAAAAAAGTAATGCAGCATAGAAGTGCTTGGAGACTGAGAAATGATGCCACTTTTTGGTTTATATTCTTTGAGGTAAGGCTAATGATGCCTTTTGTTCACTTATTTTCATAGCTTTGGGTCTTTCCTACATTGTTTTAAAGGACTAATCCACAGCAGGAAGTACACAACTGATTTAAACTTGCATTTGCTATAATATTAACTATTTGGAGATCATTTGTATTTATGTCTTGAGTTTCATAGTGGCTTTATGTAGTCAAATACTTTAGCAACAGTTGCATTAAGTTTCAAAAGTGTAAAGTATATATATTTTGACTTCATTTTGAGCAGATTTGTTTTAAAGACGTACTCATTAAAGACAGTCAAAACTTGATCTTGTAAAATGCGCAAAATGCCATTTGATATTGAATGTTGGGAAATCTGTCAAATGATTGAACAACAAAGGGATAAAATGTTAAATGTTTTATCTGGAAATATTTAAAATATAAAACTATATGAAAGCTAAGTGGGATTAGTGAGGAATGTTCCAGTTCTTTCACTTATCTCCGGCATTATTGTAGATCATATTTTCTTTCAGCTCTGGTTTGCCCCCTTCTCTATTATTTATCAGGGTCCCTCCATGTTCACCTGGCTAATCTGAATACTAAATATAACAAATGTGTGTTTGAAAGCATTCAAGTGATGACTTTCAAAGGGGTGATTATCATTTATCATGGAAATGAATTCAGCCCACTGATGATAATTTAGCTGACAAGTAAAATGAGCATCATATGTTTATATAATGAATTTTTCCAATGTTCAACTTTCTCAAAATAATGTTTTCTAAAGATGTTATATTGCATTGAATATTAGTTCACAGGAGAGACTTGACCTCATCAATCTGCAAATTCTGTGCTTAACAATCATAGAAAGATGGAAGTTTATAGGTTTGTTTCTACAAATTAGTGAGCAAACTTTCATAATCTTTTAGAATTGTTGTATCCCTCAAATGTGTATGTGCTCTGCGTTATAGTTTTGTGACCATCGCAGGCTCTAGAATCACAGTCTCTGGAATTGAATCCTGTCTTCAAAGGGAGTGTGTAACACAGCTTTAATATCCTCATCTGATGGCAGTACTGACCTGTGACTCTCGGGTTATGAGATAGTGCATGCAAAAGTGCTCAGAACCACAGTTCCTGTGGTTCCCAAACTGTGAGACCAGTATCCAGTGGCACCACTGAAAAGTCACCAGGGTACAGCACAACGTTTAATGGACTGCTAGCTCATGGGAGTTCAGTTGCAGTATAGATCATGCTCTGTTTTGGAGGATGTCCTTTACAAGGTTGAGTTTTCATCAGTTGACATAAAGCAAGTGCCACGTGAAAATCATCATGTAACAGGAAATGAGGGTGGTGTATCTAATTTAAGAACTTCTGCAATGCCCAACAGGCACATACATTCTGTTAGTAATTGTGATTGAGAATTAAGTGAAACTATGATTTTGTTCAATTCACATGTGTTATTTTTCTAAATGAATACTAAGTTGGTAGGCCATGAATAATCACATTGCTTGGATCTTCCTGTGTAACAGAACTGTTTGGTATTTGCTGTACTTTAGTCTAAAGACACCATGAAAACATTACTAAGACACTAAAGATGCCACAGACCAAAAAAGCGTGAAACTTTCTGGCCAGGTGACGCCTTCTGCACATGTGCCCTCAGTAAGTGTTGGTTGCTGCTTTTGGTCTCCGATGCTTAGAAAGTCACAATCCATTTTCTGCAGTTTAATTGAAATTTCTTCATAATCATTTTAGTTCTGTTTAATGACAGCATGAGGAGGAAAGAAGAGAGTGGAAGGAGGGAAGAAAATGACATAGTAGAAAGTGAGCTGTCTGTAAAGGTAGAAATAACGGCCACCTCCAGGGAGGAGTAGATGAGGCGCTGCCTCCTGCAGATGAGGAGAGGAGGGGCCAACATAAGCATTGCCCAAGAGTCAGACAGAACCTCCTCACACGCCCCCCACCCCCGCGTGCAAAACCAGCGACGTGACTTAGTGGTACCCAGATTAAGAGCACTGTACAGAGAGGTTCAGGGGTTCAGGGACAGACAGTGCGACAGAGAAAGCCTCCAGCCCAGCTGAAGTTGGCCAGTGTCATGCTCAGGCCAGGGTGTCAGGTGCTTTCAAGCAGAGAGTCCCCTGCCCAGAGGCTGCCCAGAGGCTGCCCAGAGGCACGGGGCTCCAGACCACAGTGAGGATGTCTTCAAAGGGAGTGATTAGGCTGGGTTACCATTGTCAGGAGTAGTGCCAGGCACACCACCAGGAAGGGACGCCAAAGCCGTGAGCACAGAGCAGGCAGGGGCAACGTGAGATGTCCCTTCCTTTACCTACACGGGGTTTCTGGATGGAGTGGAGAAGTTCGCATACAGGGACAATTATTCTATGAATCTGCTCCCTTGCTGTACCTCTCAGCAAATGGCCCGTGGAAACACTTGTCACATCTGGAAAACATTTTCTTAATGGGAATAGAGAACATGATTAGCTAATTCCTTTAAAGATATTCCTATATGAGCATGTGTTCTTCTGGCTCCCTTCTCTCAGATATTTTCCCCCTCCAAGTTAAATTATATCACTTTTTTATTTCATATTATTTCATCAAAGGGCCCATTCTATACTGAATAAACTCTCTGATTACTAAATTTAATTTTAATTTTAGAAAAGTTCTCTCTCTAGAGAAGCCTCTGCCAAAATGAAGCTGTATTTCATTTTAAGTTTATAATTAATTTCCATTATTCCTGTAATGCTGAAATTTGTTATACATCATTTAAGGAAATTTTTAAATTATGAACATTTGAAAAACCATTATTTTGCTATGTAATTTTACATGTAAGTTTGCAAAATGTGTATATATATATATATATATATATATTTATATATAAAACATTTTCAGGGCTATATGTTGAAAAATGCCACTGATGTTCAGTTAAGTAAATTAAAACTCTACTTTCAGCATGGAAATCCTACTAATAAAAGTAAAAATATTTTAGAAAGCTTAATTTCCTCAGAATCACATGCCCTGAATCACATGTCTGAAATAATAACTAGTTCAGGTCTTCCTTAAAACTCTTATCTTCAGAGGTTTTTGGCAACTCTTTAATTAATACTCAAGACACCCTGATCACAAGGTTGTTCTGTGGTTTCATTGTCACTGATACATATTAATGACATCAGACAAATAAAATGCCTTTCATAATTGCTTGTCTCAAAGCATTGTAAAAACCAAATATGGAATAATTAAAAATTCATTTGTGGTTTGTGGCTGTGCATTTGATGCTGGAAGGCTAAGTGGTGGACCCGTAAGTGTCCTCTGTGGGTTTGCGTGTTTGGTTACAAGTCCAGCAGCTGCCTTGGTCATATTTTATAGATGACTTCAGTCAAGGCAGAGTGGGTAACTTTGAAGTACTGCGTGATAACAGTGTACACAGGCACAGATAGCTTTTGAAAATAACTGTTAAAATAACTGTTGAAGGGAAAGACATTTGACTGTTTATTTTCCAAGGTAAAAAATTAAGGTCAGGTGGTACGTTTTTACATACTTTTTACTCTTCATGCAGAACACTTCTAGATACAAGAGTATTTCATGCATTTGTAAAACAGAAAACATTACTTCACAGGCAATACTATTATTAAAATGATGTAATAGGTATATGGTTATTTTGAAGTTTCTAGATCATTTTTAGATTTAATTCTCTATTCCTAATCATATGTAATAACATTTTCTGTTGCATTCACAGAATGTAATATATGTCCTCAGCGAACTCAAGAATGGACAAAGGAATGTAAGACGGGAAATGATAAGGTCTTGATGGGTGGGTGGATCAAACAGGACCTTGTGTGTTATTCTGAGACCTTATTCTGTGGTGTGAGAAGCCGTGAAGGATTCTTAGCTGACATTAACCTGGTCCCGCTGCATCCTGTGGGGTAAGAGTTTGTGCAGGGTGGAAACGACAAGCCTATTAAGAAGCCTGAAGGAGTAAGTCCGGGGGGACATAATGGTGGCTTCTGTTTTGGGTATTAAGTTTGGATTGAATGATTGAGTGGATGTATGGTGTTAGAAAAAGAAAAGCTAAAGATGGCACAAATATTTTTGTCCTGAGTAATTGGAGGTATGACTTGATTTATTGAGCAAGAAGTTACAGATTTGGCGACTGTCATCAGAAGATTGGTTCTGGACATTGTGAATAAAAGCTGAAATTGGAATAGAGATCTTGACTGAGATATATATTTGGGAGTTACCTTTGTTTGTAATCTAGGAATAAAATTTTAGCAGTTTATAATTTCTGTTTGTAATTTGTATCAGAAGAGCATTAAGTGAGGTTGTAGTGAGTTATAGATATTTTTCTTTTATTCAGGACATTTCATTTGTTGTTCAAATATAAGCTAATTGTTTTAGGATCTGAAGTGCTGTTGGGGATTGTAGTTATAAATAGTTTGTGCATACTGGCTAACACAAGATATCATTCATCATTAATAGTGAACTTTGGCAATGGTAATACTAAGAGAGATTGTATTTTCATTCTCTTAATCCAATTAATTATTAGAATTTGAAGTTTGGAATAGTGAAAGCCCTTTCTTAGATTAGTGGACAGGTACTTGCATTATTGGTTACAACAATTAAAATAAAGTTTACAAAGTAAAGCATGTAATACTATGTAGCCTACTGTATTTTTTTTTTTTTTTAAGTTTGATGAATATCCCGGTGTGAGAAGTCTGTTTTTTATGGAATCAAGCTAAACCAGAAGAGATAAATGCTTACTTAAATAAGTGTGAGAAAAATAAAATATACACCTTAAAGTTTCTCCTCTGAGAACATTCTTAATGTAAGATGAAAGCTGTTGGATTTTAAGCATTACAAACAGGCAACTTGTTTTTTAAACGTCATAATGCTTGATAGTGTTCTTTCCTAAGGGAGATATTTCCTTGCTAGGTTTGCTTTGAAAGTTCACATAGGAAATATTCTTTCACTTGGTTTTTGCTGAGGCATAAAATTTGAAAAAGTTATGGAAAGGTAATGTAGCTTTTAGAGATCTGACATCCTAGTCATCCTTGGCAAAGGGTTTTGTGACTTTTCTTTTTTGCCTGGTTCAGTTCTCCTCCGCAGTCTAAAGGGTGACTCACCATCACCCCTGTTCTGCCCAGCACCAAGGGCAATGCTTATGTCTCCGGTGCCTTGTTCTGGCCCTGTGATCCTATTCTACCCAGTATTCACTTAAAGC
The DNA here is from genome assembly GCA_028451465.1 of Erethizon dorsatum. Lineage (NCBI taxonomy): Eukaryota > Metazoa > Chordata > Mammalia > Rodentia > Erethizontidae > Erethizon > Erethizon dorsatum. The sequence continues at coordinate 30,913,917 of CM051835.1, read as the reverse complement.
GACTACTCATTCACTCTACAATACCCCAAAATTTTTCAACATTTTATTATGAAGTTTCAAGCTTGCACAAAAATGGAAATAATTATTCAGTGAATACATATCCATTTAATAGCTAGATTTTACAGTTAACACTTTCCCTTATTAGCTTTATCGTATCTTTCATCTATGTATTTCTATAATCATTCTTCAATCTATCTTTTGTTTGTTCGATCTTTGAGACAGAGTCTTCTGTGTAGTTCAGGATAACTTTGAACTCAGGGTGATCCTCCTGCCTCAGCCTCTTTCTTGAGTGCTGGGATTGTAGATGTGCTCTACCATGCCTGGATAATCTTATTTTTCTGATACATATCCAAGAGCAGACATCAGTACACTTTATCCCAAAAGAATTTGCATAGGGGCTGGGGATGTAGCTCAGCGGCATGGTACCTGCCTGGCAAGCATGACGTCTTGAGTTCAATTCCCGGTCCTGCCCCCCAAAAAGAATTTGTATAATAATATAATTAACATAATCATATATTATTTTAATAAAATTATATATCATAATTATATAAACACATTTATATATTTACATTTATATATAATATGGTATATATTTTCTGACATTATATATTATAAAGTATAATTATTATGATACATAATTAATATACATATGTAATTTAGAACTCTGTCTTGTTTATGGATCTTTTTAAAAGTAAAATTTACCAATGATGAAATGTACAAATATCAGGTGTCTCCCTGGAAGGTTTTGACAGCCGCCACATATGCCTGTGTAATGGCAACCCCTGTAGAGACGTCATCACCACCTCAGAAAATCGCCTTCCACAGTTAACACAGAGCCCCTAACAACAACCACTGTTTTATTTGTTTGTTTGTTTGTTTTTAACAACCACTGTTTTCTATTGAAATGATATGGTATGAATTTTTTTCTTTAAGCGAAGGTGTCTTTCATTCAGCATGTCTTCAGAGATAGCCGGGTATCGGGTACATTGGTAGTTAGCCTTACTAAGGCTGATAATAGCTCGCTGCATGAATATTCCGCAAGTTATCTGTCTGGTCTTTTGTTGGTGAGCTTCTGGGATATTTTCAGTTTGGGATTATTGATGAAATCAATATGACCTTCCCCCTTCTTAAGTATAACTCATCTTTTATTTAAGAAATAACCTTTTCCCTCCAAAAAAGAATTTTATTTAATCTTGTTTAAAATAATCTGTTATAGCTTATAGTAATTTCTAAAATTATTTGTATATAAGGAAGAACTTTTCTTGGAGACTTAAACGAATAGGTCCTAGGATCGTTTCTGCACCCTGAAAACTGTTCTCTTTAGCTGCCACTTCTAGCCAGTCACTTACAAAGGGTGATCAAAATATACAGTGCATTTAAATTAAAACAATTTATGAAAGTAAAAGACACATTGCTATTGATCGCCCTCAAAATAGTCTTCCTTGTTTCCATCATACTTGTGCATCATTCTTGCTGTTTTGTGAAGTGGTTCTGGAAGTTTCTTTCCTGGAGGCATAATCAAAAATACTGTAAATGCTGCTGCTGAGTGTAATCCAAAAGAGAAACAAATTCATAAGAACATTATGGTGTGTCTTCATCCACCATATTTACCAGATTTTGTACCTTGTGACTTTGGACTCTTCAAAGTCAAAGTAACCATGACAAGTAAATGTTTTGAATAAATTCAGCACATTAAGGCAGCCAGGATAGCACAACTGAAGACACTCAGGAAAGAGGCCTTCCAGAGCTGCTTCAGAAAGTGGCAAGAATGATGGGATAAGTATGTTTGAAGTGAAGGGGAGGATTTTGAGAGAGATTAATGGCTATGTGTCTTTTACTATTATAAAAATTTGAAAAAAAATTAAGCATTCACTAGTTTTCAGCCAGTTTGTACTTTCTAAAGATCTTCCTTTTAGACAAGCCCTTGAATTTCTCTTGCTTTCTCTGCTTCTTAGGTTGTATTTGTTCCTATAGTCATGTTAATTTGGGGACAAAAGACTAATTTGCCTCTTTCCATACACAAAGTAAGAAAACCCTTCTTAGGAATATGTGTGAAGAACAATTATGAAGTCCCAGGTAATGGCACCACAGAAATCCTCAAGTTCATCCAGGCCTTCCCATAAGACTGTTAACCATCAGCACATGCTGTGTTTCAGAGTGGTGGCCACTTTCGTTAGAGCAACCTGTTATATAACTGTTTGTGACCAAGTGGTATCAGAAGACTCCAGTCAGAGTTTTATGGTTTCCCTCCTCAGAGTCTGCAGAAAGCAAACTGCCAAGGCCAGCATGACATATCCTTTTGTCTAAATGGCTCTGTAACTGAGTAGTCAGAGCTTAGCATACAGCGCTGGTCATAGGCCCTGAATTTTTACAGTTCCTCATTCCAGGCCAGGAAGAGAATCACAAGAGGAGATTTCATATACGTATCCTCTTATGAAATATTTATTTCAAAGAGCATTGCAGCTCACACCAAATTATTGTTTGATGTAAAGCCAAGCATCCAATTATTGCATTTTCCTTCTCTTGCTTGTGTTTTCAACTAATATCATGAAGCCTTTTTATTTACTCAGCCAGATTGACAAGATTATAAATGAGAGCTGTGTGTGGAAGCCTCTAATTTTTCATAAGTAAATGAATTAATTTATCATCGCTGTGGTGTTTTATTGCTGTCTCCATGCCAGACTGCCCTGCTCCTTTATTCCCCCTTTTGCCTTCGAAACATTGGATCCATGTCATTGTGTTTGACAGGTTTCTGATTCCCCTGTCAGATGCAATTTGGTGCTAATCACATTTCCTTTGCTCAGTGTCAATGATGCAAGCCATGCATAATATTCCTATGTGTCCACTCCCTCACTTGCCATGCAGCTGGAATATCTTGGGCGTTAATCTGGTAGAATACCACATTGAAATGCAAAAATGATGCTTGAGCACTAAGATAATGTGGTCAGGCAGATGTGCAATAGATAAGTGAGGCTAAACTGGTATTCTTTTCTAAGCTTTGATGAATTTTATTTCATTTCTGAATATCTCCTTACAAACTTGGGACTGTTTAATCAGTGCTGGCTCATTAGACCTTCAGCATTTTTAATAGAATTCATTTATTGTCCATGTATGAAGGAGCGAGGGTTATTTTTCCCATTAAAAGGAATGCTGTAGGTAGTTACCTTTAATGTAGAAGAGTATGCCTATTTAAGATCATGTAATCTGTCAAATCTAGGGAAGTGGCTAACAACCCAGAGAAATTTGTTTATAGAAAAATAAGCCAAGTCCTAGCATACATGAGGTCACAAACAATATACCTTTGTCTAGCTCATTATAGACAAAACCAAACAGTATGATTGGAGGATTCGGGCAGATTTGGGAAGAAGGTGATTGTTGTTTTTTTTTCCCAAGACTAGGGTAAATGTTTTGACAATTACAGAAGGGGGAGAGGAAGTACTCAAAAGATATAGAAAAAGGAACATGAGCAGGATCAGAGGTATGGGAGGCCATTGTTTATTCGTGAAATAGCAGTTACTACAGTGATGGTGAATAAGACTAGAAGAGCAATTCGGGATCTTATGGAAAAAGTCTATTTATGGATAAGAGGGATTTTTAAAGCAAGGCTGTGTCATGATTGTATTTGAATTTTAGAAAAAATGAATGTGATGGTAGTGTGTAAAGAGGATTAGAAAGGAAAAAAAAAATGTCACCCAATGGGGGACTGTTGTAATAGGTCAGGGGAGGGATCAGGGCCCACACAAGAGCCATGGCAGTGGTATAGAAAAGCTGTGACAGATGTAAAGGCAGTGCTACATCTACACAGTTATGCAGTTAATGGTTTATGCAAGACGGACTAGAACAGGTAAGGGGGAAAGAACAGAAATATTTACGAAGTGTTTAGATGAAACAAGGGCTGTGGATTGTCGTCTTTTAAGTGAGAACACCAACCGGTACATAAATAGTGGTAGATAATGCATTTAGTTTGGGTTGTGCTGAATATGAGGTTCCTGTGGGACAGCCAAATAGCAATAAATAGTGGTCAGGAGGTGGAGATATTGCTGGTGATTACCATGTGTACAGTAAATAATTGAAATTATGGAAATGGGGGTTGCAGTTTCTTGAGGGGATGAGTATGAAGGAAAGACAGAAGCAAATAAACAATGAAACCTTGGAAGTAAGGCTGAATTTTTGGAGAAAATTGTACCTAATTAAATTGAGAAAAAAAGTAAGCAATTATCAAAAAAAGAGAAGTCGGTTGGAAAGGAGATGGTAAGCACCCTCAGATACAGCAAAATATTTAGGAAAGAGGAGCAACTAGGAGATACTGTTGAATTAATACATAACACACGTAGGAGATGTCTTTGTTATCATTTTTTTAGGGATTATTTACTGAGTATCAAGTGCATGGTGGTTTCAATGAATTATAGTACTAGAAGTAGGAGTCACATTTCATTTCATTGAGAAATGAACGAATGGTGTGGAGTTGAAGGCTGCCCATTATTGACAGTTCTTCCAAAGACATTAGTGGTGAAGGGGACGGATGACCATTGCAGTTGCAGATTAGAGGGCAGATGAAAACATAAAATGTCTTTTTCTTCTTTTTTAAATAGGGCATACATTTAAATGGAGGGAAAATATCACCTGCAAGGACAATACCTAAGGTCAAAAATATCTTAAATATTAAATGCTTGTATACCTCCAATACTGACAAAATCTTAGTATTTAATTTCTCTAATGTGATTTCCTTGGGTATCACATTAGCAGCATTGACTGTATTCATGAAAGACATACAAACTACATGTAATCTTAGCTCTATAAACAGTGGAGATATACAGCTTGAGTGTAGGACTTTCAGTCTATTTCTAGACCTTTAGTTTGTAAACTAAGATATGTTCTCTTTTTGCTTGTTAATGACCATTGGCTGCCTTTTGGATATTGTTTACATTTGATTGTCATTGTTTTTGTTTGTGGGTTTTGAAAATTAAGTAAGATTAGTTAGTATTTTTTCATTTAATCTTATAAAAGTTACTAACCTCATTAATTACATCAAGTGCTGGAAAGAAAAAAATGTTGATAATATGTGAATTGATAATCTAGTACCTAGTTAAATACTTTTTTCCTGGGCTACAGATATAGCTCAGTGGTAGAGCACTTACCTACTGTTTGCAAGGCTTTGTGTTCAATCTCTAGTACCACAAAATTTAAAAAATATTATATTAAGCAAATTAGATTCCCTAAAGATGAATTTTAACCCAAGCGTAGTGGTGCATGGCTGTAATCCCAGGTGCTCAGAAGACTGAGGTGATAGGGTTACAAGTCTGAAGGCAGCCTGGGCAACAAAGCAAGACCTCATCTCAAAAACACACAATGAAAACCCCCCAATAACTAAATAGTAAGAAATAAATGTGTACAGTATCATTGTAAAACGTACAGACATTTTTATTTATAAATTCTTTTATTTGTCCTAGAAATACAACTTTGAATGATTTTTTAAAATCTTTATTACATCACTTATATATTTATGTAAATTGATTTACATGTGAAATTTGGTATATTACAATTTATGTAAATGATAAATGTAACGGTTGTTTAATAGATAGTTATAAAACCAAGTTAAATATTAATAACTTAAATTTTTAATTAAACTTTTACTTTAAAATATATTTAGTCACTATTAACCCATATACTAATTTATCCTATGTATATATACAGTACATAAACAGATATAGAGTATATTAAAACTTCAGTACAAGTGGCAATTAAAAAAGCAATGTCTTGGGCTGGTGAGATAGCTCAGCGGCATAAGCGCCTGCCTGGCAAGTGCGAGGTCCTAAGTTCGACTCCCGGTACCCACATACGAAAAAAGGGCCGGTGATATCGCTCAGCGGCATGGGCGCCTGCTGGTGCACGAGGTCCTGAGTTTGACCCCTGGTACCCACAAAAAAACCAAAAAAAAAAAATGTCTTAAAAGGCTTACTGGAGGAAAAATGTTGGAAAAAAGATGATAAATATGGGCATAGAGGAATATTAACATATGCTCACTTTTGTTTCTATAAGTTTATCTGTAAGATTTGCTAATGTGACGGTATTGATTCTGATTGTATTTAAAAACAGAATGAAGCCTATATTTGAGACAAAAATACCTATAGAGGATATATAATTACTGACAATTTTTATACCCAGAGAATTTTTTCAGAGATAATATTGATTCACAAAAAATGATGGTCATGGTTTCGAGATTGAAATATATAACATTTTAAGTGAAATGTTAATGATCAGAATTGAATTTTAACCCGATCTAGAATTTTTAGGGTACTGAAGACATGTTATAAATGTGTTACTTGCCTTAGGACATAGTAATTAATAAATGGTGTTCAAAACTGAGGTGATTAAACTTAGAGGGACTCTGTAAAAGCCGGATTCAAACCCACCATGTTACACACAGAAAGCTGTAATACCGTGAACTAAAGCCACTTAGGTATAGTTGAGGTGTAGACCCTTGAACAATTTGATGTTACGAGTTTTTGTCTTGAAACAGTAAAAGGATGGAAAATGTGTGAACCGATTATGCAACACAACAGCAATAATGTTAATCTACAATGGATTCTTAAAGAAAGGAAGGGTTCCCCAGGGACAAACAGGAGGAAAACCGTGTTGGCTTCCGCCGGGGGAAGGTGCTGTCTGCTTTGCGCCGCCATGCTGTGCAGGGGTGAAGCGTTTGCACACGCAAGGCAATGGCAGGTTCTAATGATGCTGTTTCCTGTAGCTCGCTTCTGACTGCATTATAGCAGGTTTTCAAACCACTGTTTTCAAATAAGTGTCATTGATTTTACAGATTATTTTCTTTATAATGTTAGCATTGAAAAGGAAAAAAAGGCACATATATATATCGATATATATATATTCTATATGTTAGAAATCCTCTGAGAAGCTGGGCATGGTAGTACACACCTGTAACTCCAGAACTCTGAGAGGCTGAGGCAGGAGATCACGTTAGAGCCAGCCTGTACAATTCAGCAATTTAACCAGATCCTCTCAAAAAAAAAAAAAAAAAAAAAAAGTTAGAAGACCTGGGTATGTAGCACAGTGCAAAAGCCCTGGGTTCAATCTCCAGTACTTCCAAAAAAAAAAAAAAAAAAAAAAAATTGAGATCTCAGTTAGTTGCTATTAAAGCTATTAAAAGTCATCTATGAGTAGTCTCTTAAAAGACTTGGCTCCCTCTTAAGTATCTTCTGAAAATCTCTGTGAAAACAGTTACTCAATAGTATCAGTCCCCACTGTGTGTAGAATTCTGTGATAGAAACATTGGGGTTAAAAAAAGACAGTTTATCCTAGCTTTCAGGGAGCTTTACATTTAATGAAAAAGAATATGTATATATATAAAACTCTTCACAAACTAAAATAAGTAAAAATGCAATGCAAATGATATTTGAAGTACTGAATTAGATTCATAGTAATGGAGTGATCAGTGAGGTTAAAAAAAGACAGCTTCCCAGAAACTAAATCTCGAGCAGGATTTCAATGAAGATAACGACATAAATTGAAACAGAAGGAAGAAACTCTGCTATGTGCGATATGTGTGTATGTGCATAAAAATAGTAATCAGCTTCCCTGAGGAGATGGATGGAAAGCCAAGGGAAGAAAAGAATGGCAAAGTATAGTTACTCGCTTTGTATAAGCCTTGGCAACCAGAAATCTTGAGACAGATTTGGGAATTTTACATCTTTCTGTGACAAGGGTGAATATGAAGAAGAAAGAAACTAATGTTGATCATTGTAGTGAATGTGTTGCTTTACTTCGTAGTTGGGATGCAGACAAATCTCCAGCCCTAATCCCATCCCTCTGATGTGTAGCAGTCACAGGTTTTGACCTGGCAATTACCACAGTTATGTCTCCTTGATTTGAAGCAACAAAAGCTAACCTTGCCTGACTCACACAAGAAATTTGTTGGGAAAACATAAGGACTTCTGAAATCAAAAGGAGGCTAAGAATAGAGCATTTAAGAATGGACAAGAATCAAGGTGAGGTAGGAGCAGGAGGTAAAACTGTTCTAGAAGGATAATCTGGTTAAGATGCAATTATTTTTTTAAATACATTTTACTGGCTCACTTTAGGTATACATAATGATCACATTCATCATAGGGAATTTGTATCTCTTCATGATATATTTTGATTCTCCTTTTTCTCCTCCCCTCCCATCACTTATTCTTTCCCTGTCATTTACAAAAGCTTTATTTCCATTTTTTTTTCCCACAAGCGAAAACCAACCTTTTCTCATCTTTGTGTCCCTACAGTGATGTTTTCAGTTGCAAGAGGTAGTAGTAGTTTTTGGCCGAGTTTAGTTCTCATTCCTGCCCCTCTGTGGTATGGAAGCAGAGAGGGAAGCAGTATCTATCCAGTGCCTTTGGCTTTGTCTGTGAGTAGGAGGCACCCGGCTTTGTCATTCCAGCACAAAGACACGGAAAAAATCTTGGAGGGGGAAGGGATGTTGTTTGGGCAAATGCTGAAAAATAACCATTCCATTACCTTTGGTCCTTGCGTGGTGGGTAGGAGCAATTTATCTTGGAATCCTTAATATCAAAACAATTACCAGTTTATTCAAACTCTTATGTTTATTAAGTAACTTCTTTTCTCCTACAAATGTTCCTAGATTAAATAGTTCTTCAAGGAAGAAAGCACAGCCTTCTACACTAAGAATAGAACCCAAGTATTACTAATTATGTGCCAGTTCCAATCATGCTAATAAACTGCTAAGGGACTGCACACCAGAAGTCTCGGTATAGTATTATCCCATGCTGAGCTCCTACGGAGTCTCCTAACAGCATGCCAGCTCTGTCTATGAAAGCATTTTCTCATTTCTCTCTGGAAAAAATTAGGTCTCCGTAGCAATTTTTAAGTTTCTTAGGCATGAACTTGTAGTCCCAGATGCTTGGGAGGCTAAGGTGGGAGAATGACTTCAGCCCAGCCAGGAATTCAAGTCCAGCCTGGGAAACATAGGGAGATTCCATCTCAAAGCAACAGCGACAACAACAGCAGCATTTGCTGGGCAATAAACATTGCTTTTGCACAGGGGATTCATTAAAGACATCTTTGGCCAATATCATTTAATTGCCATAGTTGAGTGAAGTTCTCAGTGCAAAAAGAGAGAATAAGAGAGCTTTGCCTAACGTTACTGTGGGTGAATTTTGGACATATTGATCCAGAGGGTTACATAAACATTCCCAGTATGCTTCTGAAAAGACATTACTGTTAATAAAAAACCACTATGTATGATATAGTTAGATGCGCTGTTCATGAGTGTACCTAGAGTAATATTTCTGAAATTTAGCAACACAAATTCATTTTGCTGGACTAGTGAAATAATCTGCAAATGGATACAACAACAGCTGATTGACAGTGAAAGCTAAAGATTCCCGGGAATCTGAACTTCAAACTTGCCAATATTCATGGCTCAAACAATGGATCAGGACATCTCATTTGCTGTTATTTCACATTACAGAAAAACCTAGTGTATTTTATTTGGCTAAATAAAATTTACATATGGAAAACAGTGATTTGGAAAGGACAGGAAAATTTTTAATTATGAAAATGAAACATTCTTCCATGCTTAAACTTTTATTAGGAATTTTTGTTTCTATCAACAGTGAGACAGGGTAGCAATCTTTGAAGATTCAATGCATATGAATTGAATAAAAGTTATTTTCTTTTGATTTTATACATTACCTGAAGAGCAACTAAATGAGCTGTTTATATAAGTGTGTTGGTTCTTCACCAGGACATGGGCATGTGGGAGAAAGTCTTCTTCCCTGGAATCCTGGTAAAACAGAAAACGAAAACAAAGGCTGTTTTCGCACTTTATTTATTTATTTATTTTTATTTTAAAGAGAAAAAATAGAACAAAATTTCAAAACAACATAATAGGAGGGTAACAATGGTTAATACATTGTGTATTGTTGTCTTTAAATTACTCAGGGTACAATATATCAGCATTCAATATTGTCCAAACAATATTAGCACAAACCTTTCTGTTCAATGAACTAAGTGAAATTAGTAGTGTATCTATCTTAACTATCTTGTATATATATATATTTTTTTTTCTTTTCCCCTCCTTCTTTCCTCCATTCCCCCATCCCAGTTTCTCTTTCCTTTTGAACAGTTTCTTCCTGTTTTACCATATCTATTGTACATTTTGGATCTTATTTACTCTTTTAGTTTCTTACACCAGGGAGACAATACGATGTTTACACATGTGCATCCGGTTTATTTCACTTATGAGTATGGTCTCGAGTTGCATCCATTTAACCTGTAAAAGTCACCAGTTTATCTTTCTTTATGGCTGATTAGTACTCCATTGTATAAAAATATCACATCTTTTTTATCCATTCCTCGGTTGATGGGCATTTTGGTTGTTTCCAAGATCTGGCTATTACAAATTGTGCTGCTATAAACATGAGTGCACAAATATCGCTGTGGTACGATGTTTTTAATTCTTCTGGGAAGATACCCAGAAGGGGAATAGCTGGGTCAAATAGGACCTCCAACCCTAGTTTTTTGAAGAATTTCCACAGTGGCTGCACCAGTCGACACTCCCACCAACAGTGGAGAAGGGTTCCTTTTTCCCCACAGCCCCTCCAGCATTTGTTATTGGTTGATTTCTTTTTATTTATTTATTTTTTTTTTTATTTTTTAAAGAGAAGAAAAAAAACAAAACAAATCAAAAGAAGAACAAATTTTCAAAACAACATAATAGGAGGGTAACAATGGTTAATACATTACGTATTACTATCTTTAAGTTAGTTATTCAGGACACCAGACATTAGCATTCAATTGTCCAAACATTATTGGCACAAACCTTACTCTTCAATGAACTAAGTAAAAATGGTAGTGTATCTATCTTAACCATCTTATATATATATATATATATACAATTGTTTTTTTCCCTTTCCCTTCTTTCTTTTCCCTATTCCAGTCTCTCTTTCCTTTTGACCAGTTTCTTTTTGATTCACCATATCTATTGTACATTTTGGATCTTATTTACTCTTTCAGTTTCTCATACTAGAGAGATAATACGATGCTTACACATGTGCTTCTGGTTTATTTCACTTATGAGTATTTTCTCGAGTTGCATCCATTTACCTATAAAAGTCTCCAGTTTATCCTTCTTTATGGCTGAATAGTACTCCATTGTATAAAAATACCACATCTTTCTTATCCATTCCTCAGTTGATGGGCATTTGGGTTGTTTCCAAGATCTGGCTATTACAAATTGTGCTGCTATAAACATGGGTGCACATATATCGCTGTGGTACGATGTTTTTAATTCTTCTGGGAAGATGCCCAGAAGGGGAATAGCTGGGTCAAATGGGACCTCCAACCCTAGTTTTCTGAGGAATCTCCACACTGACTTCCACAGTGGCTGTACCAGTCGACACTCCCACCAACAGTGAAGAAGGGTTCCTTTTTCCCCACAGCCCCTCCAGCATTTGTTATTAGTTGATTTCTTAATAGTAGCCATTCTTTCTGGGGTGAGATGGTATCTCAGTGTTGTTTTAATTTGCATCTCTCGAATGACTAGTGATGTTGCACATTTTTTTGTATATTTATTTGCCATTAGTATTTCTTCAGCTGAGAAATGTGTATTCATCTCAGATGCCCATTTTTGGAGTGGGTCTTTAAATTTGGGAGGTCTGATTTTTTTGAGTTCTTTATATGTTCTCGATAGTAATCCTTTGTCTGAGGAACAGCTGGCAAACATTTTTTCCCACATTGTGGGTTGTCTCTTCACTCTGTTGGTGGTTTCTCTTGCTGTGCAAAAGCTTTTTAATAAGATGAGATCCCAGTTATTGATTCTTTGGGATAGTTCCCGTGCAGTTGAGTTTTTATTCATAAAGTCTTTGCCTACACCAATGTCTCCAAGGGTTTTACCTATCCTACCTTCCAGCAGATTTAATGTTTCTGTTTTAATATTTAGATCTCTGATCCATTTTGAATTTAGTTTAGTGCATGGTGAAAGATATGGATCTAGTTTTAATCTTCGGCATGTGTAGAGCCAGTTTTTCCAGCACCATTTATTAAAGAGGCTATCTTTCTTCCAGCGAATGTGTTTGGCACCTTTGTCAAAGATAAGGTGGCTTAGTATGTCTGGGGTTGTTTCAGCATCCTCTAATCTGTTCCATTGATCTTCAGGTCTGTTTTTTTGCCAGTACCACACTGTTTTTATCACAGTAGCTTTATAGTATAATTTCAAGTCGGGGATTGTGATGCCCCCTGCCTTGCCTTTGTTGCCCAGAATTGCCTTTGCTATTCTAGGTCTCTTCTGATTCCAAATGAATTTTAGGATTGTTTTCTCTAATTCTGTGAGATATGCTGTTGGAATTTTGATTGGAATTGCATTAAATCTGTATAACAATTTTGGAAGTATGGCCATTTTCACTATATTGGTTCTTCCTATCCAGGAGCAAGGGATATCTTTCCATTTTCTGATATCCTCTTCAATCTCCTTTTTCAGAGTACTGTAGTTTTCAGTATAGAGGTCTTTTACATCCTTCGTGAGGTTGATTCCTAGGTATTTCATTTTTTTGGATGTTATTGTGAAAGGTATTGTTTCCCTAATTTCTCTTTCAGTAAGTTTGTTATTTGTGTACAGGAAGGCTATTGACTTTTGAGTATTGACTTTGTATCCAGCTACACTACTGAATTTGCTTATTAAATCTAGCAGTTTTTTAGTGGAGTTTTTGGGATCTTCTGTGTAGAGTATCATGTCATCTGCAAATAATGATAATTTAACTTCTTCCTTTCCAATCATTATTCCTTTTATTTCTTTCTCTTGTCTAATCGCTCTGGCTAAAGTTTCCAGAACTATGTTGAATAAGAGTGGGGACAGTGGACATCCTTGTCTTGTTCCTGATTTTAGAGGGAAGGCTTTCAGTTTTTGGCCATTTAGTATAGTATTGGCTGTTGGTTTGTCATAGATAGCTTTTACCAGATTGAGATAAAGACCCTCTATTCCAATTTTCTGTAGGGTTTTTATCATGAAAAGGTGCTGGACTTTGTCAAAAGCTTTTTCTGCATCTATTGAGATGATCATGTGATTTTTGTCTTTGGTTCTGTTAATATGCTGTATTACATTTATTGATTTACATATGTTGAACCATCCCTGCATCCCAGGGATGAATCCAACTTGGTCATGGTGTATAATCTTCTTGATGATTTGTTGGATTCTGTTTGCCAGTATCTTATTAAGGATTTTTGTATCTATGTTCATTAGGGAGATTGGCCTGTAGTTCTCTTTCTTAGTTGGGTCCTTCTCTGGTTTTGGTATCAGGGTAATGCTTGCTTCCAGGAATGAATTTGGGAGTATTGCTTCCCTTTCAATTTCATTGAAAAGTTTGAGAAGTAGGGGCGTTAGGTCTTCTCTAAATTTCTTGTAGAATTCGGCAGTGAATCCATCAGGGCCTGGACTTTTCTTTGTTGGGAGGTTTTTAATTACATCTTCAATTTCATTGGTTGATATTGGTTTATTTAGGATTTTTAAATCTTCTTGATTTAGCTTTGGTAATTCATACGAATCTAGGAATCTGTCCATTTCTTCTGCATTTTCCATCTTAGTAGAATATAAATTTTCAAAATAGGTATAGATGATCTTCTGGATTTCTGCAGGGTCCGTCGTGATATCACCCTTTTCATTTTCAATTGCATGGATTTGAGTCTTTTCTTTTCTTTTTTTAATAAGGTTGGATAAGGGTTTGTCAATCTTATTTATTCTTTCAAAGAACCAACTTTTTGCTTCATTGATTCTTTGTATTGTTTTTTTTTATTCTCCAATACGTTAATTTCTGCTCTGATCTTTATAATTTCCTCCCTTGTATGGGCTTTTGGCTTAACCTGCTCTTCTTTTTCTAGAAGCTCGAGGTTCACCCTTAAGTTGTTTATTTGCGCTTGCTCTATTTTCCTGATATAAGTATTTAATGCTATAAATTTCCCTCTTAGGACTGCTTTCATTGTATCCCATAAGTTCCGGTATGTTGTACTGTCATTATCATTCAGTTGTAGAAAGTGACTAATTTCTTCTTTAATTTCATCTGTGACCCATTGGTTGTTCAGGAGGATGCTGTTTAATTTCCATGTGTTTAGGGAGTTTTTGTGGGATCTTTTGCCATTGATTTCCAATTTCATTGCACTATGGTCTGATAATATGCATGGGATAATTTCAATTCCTTTGCATTTACTTAAACAGGTTTTATGAGCTAGTATGTGGTCTATTTTGGAGAACGTCCCATGTGCAGCTGAGAAAAATGTGTATTCTGATGTTGTGGGATGGAACACTCTGTAGACATCTACTAAGTCCATTTGTTCAAAAGTTTGGTTCAGTTCTACTATTTCATTATTGATTTTCTGTCCAGTTGATCTATCTTTTTGTGACAGTGGAGTATTGAGATCTCCCAATATAATTGTATTAGTGCTTATTTGATTTTTCATGTCCTTTAGTACTTGTTTTATATAGCTGGGTGCATTGGTATTTGACGCATATATATTTATGATCGTTATCTCTTCCTCTTGGATTGTTCCCTTTACAAGGATGTAATGACCGTCTTTATCTCTCTGAATCCTTCTTGGCTTGAAGTTCACTTTGTCTGCAAAAAGAATAGCTACCCCTGCTTTTTTCTGGGTTCCTGTGGCATGGAGTATTGTTTTCCATCCTTTGACTTTCAGTCTATGAATTTCTTTCTGAATTAAATGTGTTTCTTGTATACAGCATATTGTTGGATCTTGCTTCTTGATCCATTTCGCCAGTCTGTGCCTTTTGATTGGTGAATTGAGACCGTTAACATTGATGGTTAAAACTGATATGTATTGACTTGTCATGATATTTTCCTGTTGTTGGTTCCCACTCTTTGTTTTTCCGCTTTCCGGCTATTTAATTATTTGCCCTGCCTGGTGGATTCCTTCTGTTGGGGTTCCTATCTCTTTCTAGAATGTCCTTCAGAACGTTTTGGAGTGCTGGTTTGGTGGTCATAAATTTTCTCAGATGTTCTTTGTCATGAAAGTATTTTATTTCTCCATCAATTTTGAAAGATAGTTTTGCAGGGTACATCAACCTGGGCTGAAAATTATTTTCCTTTAGAGCTTGCAATACATCATTCCAAGCTCTTCTTGAATTGAGGGTTTGTGCTGAAAAGTCAGCTGTGATTCTGATGGGTTTTCCTTCATAAGTGATTTGTCTCTTCTCCCTAACAGCTTTTAAGATTCTGCCCTTCTGTTGAATTTCTGGGATCTTGATTATAATATGTCTGGCTGAAGTTTTTTTTTGATGATGTCTAGTTGGTGTTCTAAAAGCTTCACTTATAGGGGTGTCAAATTCCTTTTCTCTTCCAGGAAAGTTCTCCCTGATTATGTCTTTGAACAAGGTTTTAATGTCGTTGATGCTATCTCCTGCTTTTTCATTTATTCCAATTATTCTTAAGTTGTTTATCTTTGAGTCATCTAGCAGCTGCTGAATTGATTTTTCATGGTCCCTTGCTATTTTTAAGAATTTTTCCATTTCATGATCACTAATTGCAAGCCTGTCTTCTATATCTGAGATCCTGTCCTCGCATTGGCTTATTCTGCTACAAATACTTTCAATGGAATTTTTTATCTCTTGGATATCTGCTTGAATCTGCCTTATGGATTCCATTTCTTTCCTATGCTGAGCATTCATGGTTTCTATAGTTTTCTTAAGTTCATCTATTTTTTTGTCTGTATCAGCTATAGTGTCCTTAAGCATGGTCTTCATTGTAGACATTATCTCTGCAGTTATCTGTGAGATTATTTCTGTTTTAATTTTTTCCAGAACCTCATTCAGTTGCTTTGTTGTTACCACTTCAGATAGGCCAGGTGGGCCAGGATTGTCCCACCTCGTTGCTCCCTAGGTTTGCCTTTGGTGAATTGGATGTGTGGGGTTGCATCTTGTTTAAGTGTCGTCTCATTTTTTCTTTCTTTAATTCCTGGGGTGATGTTTGCAAATTACCTATAGTAGGTTACTTTATTGCTAGTGTTTAAGATCTTTAGAAGATGACTACTTCTCTGCAGTATCTTCCAAGTGGAGCTTGCTTTTAGGTTTTGAGCTTTCTGCCAGATCCTACCTCTTCAATTCGTTGGGTATGCGAAGTTGCTACCTGTTTGGCCCAGTCCTTGATTCTTTGGTAGTGTGCCACTGTATTTTCTGTGTCCCTTAGTCAATCTCAATCATGAAATATCAGGAAGGAAAGATGTTTAGAACAATTATTTCACATTTGGCTATAATGTTAACTAAAGCATCAAACAGAGCCTAGAAAATGACAGACTGAGCTAACCAGTTATTTACCACTTTTAGCTGTATAGAGTTGCGGTTATATAACAAAATCTAAAACACACCAGAAAAATTATATGCAGTATACAAGTCCTGTGTATGTCAATTTTTCCCCTGAGGAGTTTAAATTTAAAATGAGTTAAGGAGGAAATAGAGTATTGGGAGAAGAGGAAGGAATTAGATGTAAGGTTAGAGGACCAAGAGGGATCCCACTAAAATTGGGACACTAGTGCAGAGGACAGGTGGTAGAAAGAGAAGGAAGGGATAAAAGGAAGAACAGATCACAACCACAATCAGAAAGAAGTTAGAGGCGCTGTTTACACTCATATAAAAAACCAGAGAGAATAATGAAGGAAAGAGCAAATACACATACAGAAACAAAAACGAAGATAAAAACAATAAAACAGACAGATCAAAAATAAAACCCCACCAAAAAACCAAACAAAACAAAACAAAAACAAAAAAACCCTTCGCCAGAACAAAAAACGAATCAGTGAGAAAAAAAAATAATAATAAAAAATAAAAATAAAAATAAAAATAAAAAAAATAAAAAGAATCAGTTCCAGGTGTTGACTCTGCTGTAGGCAGTTACCCTGTGGTGAGAGAGTCCTGTTCTGTGCAGGTCCGTCCCAGTAAGCCAGGAGCGCCCTCTGGCAGGCGGTGAGCAGATGCGCGTACTTTCAGGCAGAGACCAGTCTAGCTCGCCTCCGCTCTCAGCGCCCTTTCACGATCCCTGGGCCTGAGAGGCTCAGCGCGCTGTCTGGAGCGCGGGTTCCCTGCACTGGTTCCCGCCGCTCTGGTTTTTCGCCACGCCCCCCACAATGGCGCCGGGCCAGTCACTCTCTGGCACGGGACAGGTGTGGCTGAGAGTCCAGTCTCGTTCGCCTGCTGACCTCAACACACTTTGTGGGCCTGAGAGGCCCCGTGCTGCCCTGTCCGGAGCACAAGTTCCCAGAGCAGTTTCCGAGCCGCTCTGAGTTTCGCCACACCCCCCACAATGGCGCCCGGCCGGTCGCTCTCTGGCGCGGGGCAGCTGTGGCTGAGAGACACTCACCGCCGGTCTGCACCGTTCTCCGCCGCTCCCCTGCCCCGCCGCTGTCTCAGGATCCTCCGTGGGGGCTCCCTGGGCACCAGCTGCCACCGTGTGTCTGTAGATTTGAGCTTCCGCGGCGCTGCAACTCCCGGGATAGTAGAAGGTGCATGCGCGCGGTCTGCTCCTTCTTTCCTTCTTCTTTGTTGGAAGTCACCCGTCACTGGTGCCGGTGGTCCCAGATTGCGCTTCAGAACTTCTCTGGGTTTCGGGGAGGCATCTCCCCCCCTCCTGCGCTTTCCGGGTCGCTATATTCCCATGTTCCAATGGTAACTTTTAGAGAGAGTTTCACTACCTGCTTCTTACTCATCCGCCATCTTGAGGTCCAATTGGTTGATTTCTTGATGATAACCATTCTTTCTGGGGTGAGATGGAATTCCATACTTTATTTAAAAACACAATTTTTGATTCAGTATTTTGATAACTTCAGGCAGTTTAACTCTTCTTAAATCCAACTCTATTCTTAACCCCCTTAGAGTTAGGAGGATGATATTAACTTTCAGTTGACTGAGAATGTTGAGACTACCTCAGTCCCCTTTCTTCAAAATGAGCATGTTGTTATGTTTTAACTTCTATCTGTTTATTGTGTCTAAATAAGAAATGCTCCTTCTCTTTGCTAATCCCAACCCTTTTATTTATGCTTTTAATCATAATCATCAATTTTATTGATTTGCTGGGATTTCTGCTCAATTAATTTCTTATTTCTCTTTTACATTTCTAATTCCTCCCTCTATGTAGTCTATTTTTTTTTTTTTTTTTTTTGTGGGTTCCAGAAGTTGACCTCAGGACCTCGCGCTTGCTGGGCAGGCGCTTATGCCACTGAGCCATCTCACCGGCCCTCTATGTAGTCTCTTTTCCGTGTACTTATAAGTGTGCTCAATATTCTTTATTCTCAAAAAGAAAATCTTACATTCTTTTGCATGTCATGTTTCTTTTTTCCCTTTTCATTTCCTGAAATTCTGGAGAGTTTTGTACTCATCAATTCTGTTCCTTTCCTACCAGGCTTTGCTTAGTCTGGTCACCCATACTTCAAGTTCTCTGACTTCCTCACTTTTTTACTACCTAATAGAAATTTCATTCTTAAAGTCACTATACGACAATCAAATCTTGTGGTGTGTTTTGGGGTCATTATAACCCCCGACATTTACCATGCTCTTTTCTTCCAGAAACTCTGTCCTCCTGTTGTTTCTGAATTGGGGAACTATTGATGATTTTCCTTGCTTGTTTAGTTCTTTCTTCATCACATGCCTGCAGTTGTTTCCCTTTATTCCTCTCCTAGACTAATAGCTTGTCTTATTTCTTCTGGTTTCTTTATTATTGTAGTACTTATCTGAAAACTTTGCTTAACAGTGGGTATATAAATGATCTCCTGAACTTAATTACAAGACCTTTAAAGGCACATATCACACATGTTTTGACTTCTTGTTTTATTAAACAGGAAAGCAAAGTTCTGTAGGTTGATGTCATGCTTTTTGACTGAGTGCAGTTGCATTTATTGCAGGGATAGAAAAAAATAGCTTAGTTCTGATTAAGAAAACAAGTCATTGATCTTGGTAGATCTTCAAGGGCATTTATGGCATGAAATTATGTATTTTGTGTATGAAGAATTAGCATGCTCAAATCAGATTGCCTCCTGTCAAATTCCAACTCCAACACTTCTTACAAGAGATAGCAGGAGATAAGTCACATTTCACCATTTTAGAATTCACTTTCCTTTTTAGGGGGAATACTTACTAGAAGTTGTCTCTCAATCCTCTTAGCACATGCGTGGGATATGGAAAGTACTCAATAAATGTTAACAGATCATTTTTTAAAATCAATTTGTGTTTTCATTTCAGGATCTGGAGTAGACCTATTTATTTGTATTATGTATTAAAAGAATATATCATCATAAATTGTTTTTTGATAAATTGAGTTTAGAAAACTTGAGGCTATAAAGTTGCTATTATCTTTCTTATAATATGGGATATAATTTTATTATATTCTTATTTAAGTGCTTAGAGAAATTAAAATTATTCTCTTCTCTCCTAAAGAAAAACTAATGTTAAACTTTCTAGCTTTTGAAGGCTTTTAGGATACTAAAGATCTGATTTAGCTTCCAGATTCAACACTAACCTGGCAAATTTGGTAATATCACTTAAATCCTGTTTTTCTTACAACTTACTATTAAATAACAAGAAATTAATGGGGAAGGAGGGAATCCCAGTCTAGTTGTAGAGATTTCAGAAGAGAAAAATGAATTTGCATTTCATGCTTGACATATTTGAGCATATGTATCTCAAATATTCATAATCGGCCTTTTGTTCTATAAAAATGTTAGATGATGACATTTGATGTTGGAGAGAGACAATCTAAAAGACCATCCCTTTATCCAAAATTGCTAAATTCTAGTCTTGTACCCCTTAGGCCAGAAGATATGCTACATGTATGATATTGTTAGAGAACAACCCACCCTTCAGACTTTCAATGGGCTATAACCTAATATGGTTCAGTATATCGGTATGGAGGATCAACTCAGAAATTGTTCATTAAAGCAGTTTTTTTTTTTCCCCTTTTAAAAATGAGAGTCCAAGGTGTTTTTGAAGTTTGGGCTGGGGCTAGAAACTTTTTGCCATAGTCTAGATTCATGGTGGCAAACCTATGGCACGTGTGCCACAGCAGGCCATTTGTATCATTGAAAGCTCTAAAAGGTTCATCATCACTGGTCTGGATTTTGATTCCATGCTCTATGATTCGCTACACTTACGTTTTTGTTTTGTTTTGTTTTTTGGTAAAATAAACTTAATGTTCTTATTTTACTTTTTTGTTCCTTTTAGTGAAATATTTGCATTGAAATTCATCTCAAACTCTGCCTTTCATGTTATCTGTTAAAATTTAGTTCTAAAATGTTATTTTGCTTATGAGCAACTACCATTCCATTCTAAATATGTGAACTATTTCTTGGAAGTATTGTATCATTCCTGCATATGACGTCTATTCACTGCTTTTTGAAGTGTATTTCTTAATTGAAAAGGAAAAAATGAATAAATTGAAATACTTTTGTCAAGAAAATGCATTTCTTAGTAATTTGAATATTCTTGGGAGGTAAGTGTATATAGGGTCAGACAGTAGTAATGTGCAATATCTTATAAGAAATAAGGAAACATGTTTATCGAAAAAAAGAGATTTAGTAAACCCCATAAAAACCATCTAGTCTTATCTCCAAAAGGCTCATAGCCTTTTTTACACTGGTCAATAACGGATTGTTAAAGGGCTTATACTTGTTTGTCTAACTGTTGGTATTGCCACTGGTAACTCCTGGGTGATGTCACTATTGCTATGCCTATTTTGTTTTTTCTTGTGAAAAATTATTGGTAGGAGCTTATGTATTATCAGATTAACCAAAATCTTAAATCCTCCATGTCCAGCTTCAAGCCTTCCCAGGCTGTGAGCCATTCAGTGACCTGAGTCTCCAGCCTATAAGCAAGAATTTTGTTTGGAAGAAATGATCACTCTGCAGTGGTGGTGAACCTATGGCACGTGTGTTATTTATTTTTCTTTTAAGACAAAAGATGTTATGTATGGGTTGTTTTTTCTAAACTGAAGCCTCAGTATTCAGGTTTAGTCGTAGTGTTAGCACTTTGCGATAAGTAAGTGGGTTTTGAGTTGCAGTTTGGGCCCTCGTCTCTAAAAGGTCGCCATCGCTGCTCTAATGGATCTATAGGGACAGTACTTGAAATGTGTGTTCGTCATTAGCATTAATACCAGTGTTCTGGGCACATCTTGCATCTCTGTCTGGAGCAAAATTCCTTTCCAAGCTTCAGATGAGTGTAACCTACACGGAAACTCTCAAGGAAGAATAGAGTATTGGCTGGTGAAGATTGTGCACAGTGTAGAGATCCAGAGCTTCAGTTAATTTACATTTGGTTTTAATTGATGACACTCTGGTAGATCAGAAAAACTTTAATTAAGAAATAAAAACATAGGCAGATTAGAATATTGGTAATTGGAAATAGAGGAGGTTTGACTAATGAAGTGTGGCTTTTTTAAATGTTTTGTTCATTTTATAGAAAATAGAAAATGCTATGTAGAACTTATTAAAAGTTATCTTTCACTTAAAAAAAACTGATATTTGGAGGATTTAGAGTCTTTAGAAATATGTAGTGTGATAGAAATACGTTTGTGACTGTGAAGTCTCATTGTTTTTATTATTGTACATGGACTACTAAACCACTATGGCTTATAATAAGCTATCAGAGTTCATCTCTTAGTGACTTTGGGTTCAAACCTACACTGATAAATGGCTCTGCATTATATGTATAGCTACTCCAATCTCTTGCCTCTGCTCAGCACCTCACTTGGACTTACTTCTTTCTTATGCTGTCCTTCTAACATTCTTGCCTAATATAAATGTCAAAAGTGACATATATTGTAATTTGCAGTATTACCTTTGCTGTTGTGGATTGCTCTCTCTTATAATTACAGCTTACATGAAAATCTGCTTGAACTTCTTTGTAATCAGAGTAATAATATCTTGTATTTTTGCAGTCTTTTTCATGTGACCTCAGAGCCCCTTTATAGGTGCCCTTGTTAACTGTCACAACATACATACAAGCAAAGCAGATGGTTGAAGAAAGGGAAGCCTTAGTGTGACCAGGTTGAATGATTTGCCTTGGGTAGAGCAGTAATGAGTGACATCTGTGAGAAGGAAGCCAGGTCTCCTGTTCAGGACCAGTTTTCTATTTTCTGCATCACTTTACCTCCAAATATTTTGCTGGTGATACCTGTTGCCATCATTATCATACTGTTAATTACGTAGTGTCATTTTACTGCAAGATTAGGTAAAAAGAACAGATATACTCTGAGTATGTAAAATAAGTTTAATGCAGCATAGAAGAAACAGTGACTTTATGGGAAAGGAATACAGAGATTTAGATTTTGACACTTGATCAGCATTGCTTGTTCAGAGGGACTCTGGTGGGCTCGTGGTTTACTTAAATTGCACTTTTTGAATGAAGCAAATGCCAAGATGTTACTGGTCTAGTTTTGAATGTGCATCAAATGAAGCAGAACGTGATCAATTTGTTGATTACTGAATTACACTCAGTGGAGTGTCCACTATATTAGCAAATGTGTCTCTTTTGGCTCAATTTTGTGAGTATATAGTAAGGGTTTTGAGGGTTCAGTTAATATATATCTAAAACCTGAATGTTAAAATATAGATAAAAGTATAATCTAGTCTCCATGCCTTTTTAAAAACATTCTAGTTCCCTTTTTACATTGAGGCTTGAAGTCAGATCTCTGGTGTGAACATTACACATCCCCTTACCCTAAGGAAGACAAGATTTAGGAGCACGGCGGTGACGGTGATCAGTGTTTATTTGTTTGTTTGCATAGGTGTACGTAGGAGAAGGGTAAAAGACTTGAAAGGTATATCCATTAATATTTTCCCATGATGTTTGGGTTTAATATATATAACTCATTGATTTCATAATAGAACGAACTGACTTAATTGTGCCAACCACAGATTTATTGACAATGAAGTGTAATTCGGTGACCAGCAGATCTTATTAGTTTTGCCCTCTTGCCCTCATTTAGAAAGCTTCCTTTGTTATACGATGCTTAATTATAACCTGGTACTTAGACTTCTATTAGTCACTTTCATCTCACAGTTTCCCTTCTTTTTCTTTCTTGTCTGTGTACACTATTTCTCATTCTTGTTTCCCCCACATTTACTTTGTCTTATTCACATAAGGTCATCTACTCTTAGCTGTATTAGACTTTTCTGAAAATGTGTTAAGCATGCAGGCTATTGTCTTTAATTTTTTTTTAGTGGTTTTGTTTTGTCAAATATATTATGCATAATTTTCTGTAAAAATCAACTACCTCATCCATCATTGGCATATTATTCAATGGATAGTGTCCATAATCCTTGAAGACTTCTTGAAATGGAGCTTCACCTGCTTTTTAAAAAACATCACTTTTATGTAATAACATTGCTGTTAGTTTGGGCAGTTCTGAGGTTATGGATATCAAATTGTAGCTGATGGTAAGATGATCATGAGGCTTTTTCATTTTATCTCATGGGAGTTGCAGTTAAAGCACATTTCTGATTGATTAGTATTAGTTGAGTATTCACTGTATATACTAGATACTGGGAGGGCCCTAAGTCTTAATAAGCATGTACAGAAAGTAGAATTTTGTTCAGAATATTCTTTGAAGATGATTGTAGATAGTCTCTTTCACTGGCTTGTTTCCCAAGGTGCTTCAGGAGAAAAGGGCTACAGCCTTTGAGGCTGTGGAGCCTGAACTGATGCAATAGCCGTGTATTTCCTGCTACTTCCCTGAGCTTTCTCACCTGACCCACTCCTTGGCCAGTGCTGTGTGGTCCGGGAGTCATCAGAGGAAACAGCTCATGACTTCTCTGCTTACTACAGTAGTGACAGCAGTAGTGAGATGGATTCTTCAGCATTCTCTGCATCCATGGTTTGAAAATAATGCACAACTTATTATATACAAAGGTAAAGCAGTGTAGATCACCTGTTAAAATACTAGAATATCATCTTCCTTCTCGTACACTTTTAACTGTTTTAGCAGCAGTTTTCTCTTGATTTTGAAAATATTGCATTTACTGAGAACTCACAAGTTGGGAAGCACTGTTTTTGTTATTTAATTCTACCAACATTCCCATTTAAAAATTACTGTATTTTCCTAATTTGACAGATGAGGAAGCAGCGGTGTGTAGGTCTTAGAAATGTTTCAAATTTTAAAGAGATTATATGGAACCAGGATTTGAACGGAGGATTCTCTGAATCCACAGCTGAACCTCTTAACCCCTGACATAAACTTCTACTTACTTTGATATGAATTTAGTAAATATGAATATTTCTCCTGTTAATCAAGATTATGTAGCTACAGGAGACCTTATTCAGAGGTGTACAAGTTACAATGGAGTGAATCGTTAAAACTGTCAATATGGGTACAAGATGATGCAGAAACTGGTGTAAAACCACACATTGAGATTTAGTATCAAAGATGGGCTTTGTACCGGTAACTATAATAGCAAATGTGGGTCATACACTTTCAAGGTGAAAGCTGCTGTAATAATATACTCAGTTGTGAAAATGATCGAAGGGAATAAGGAATATTCCTCCATTTTATGGACACAGAAATGAATACACATAAGCTTGAGCGATGTGCGCAAGGTCACATGAATGAGAGCCCTTTGGTATGCCCAATAGTTAAGTAAGTCAAGGGGACACTGGTTTAGGATGGTTCCAAAACTGCGGAGAAAGAAAAATGATGACTTGCACACCTAAGCCCTCACTGACTGTACTTTACCTTTCATTTAGTTTAGTTTTTTTTCCCCATAGTATTAGTTTTACTCATTCTTAGTCTTCCCTATTCTTTTATAAATGTGTAATTCCAGCACCATTGCCCTCCTGTACCCACTTAACTGACCAGGAGATTGTTGATTGGTACCTGACTGAATCTGTTGGATATTATTACCAAAAAGTCTACAAATGTGCATTTAAATTATTTTGTTTATTAACATTCTCATTTAGCTCTTGGTCATGGTTGTTGGTGTGTGGCATTATATTGTATTGTGTTGTTACCCTGCAATTTCCTAGCTTTGTATGTTGTATCATCTTTTCAGTGGCATTGCCCAAGCCGTTAGTACCGAAAACTATGTGTGTTTATTTTTAGACTGTTATTCTTTTTTTTTTTTTTTTTTTTTTTTTTTTGTGGGTACCGGGGGGTCGACCTCAGGACCTCGCGCGCCAACAGGCACCCGTGCCTCTGAGCGATATCACCGGCCCCTTTTTCGTATGTGGGTTCCGGGAGTCGAACTCGGGCCCTCGCGCTTGCAAGGCAGGCGCTTACGCCGCTGAGCCATCTCACCGGCCCTAGACTGTTATTCTTAACATATAGCATCATCCTCCCCTGTTACGTATGTGTTACTGACTAGTATGTGTCAGTGTGACTGAGAACCACTGAGGGACCAGGCAATTGCATCTTTATAGCGAGTCATGCACAGGTCTCCTCTATAGAAGTTAACCGTTAGTTTCTGTAAAAGTTAGCAGCTGAATGGTCACTGTGGCCTGTGTCCTTACTTTATGCTTTTTCTTTGTTTCCATGATATATGTCTATAGGAAATTTTATACTTTTTTTTTTTTTTTGGTGGGTACTGGGGATCAAACTCAGGACCTCACGCACCAGCAGGCACCCGTACCACTGAGCGGTATCACTGGCCCTTTTTTTTTTTTTTGGTATGTGGGTACCAGGAGTCGAACTCAGGACCTCATGCTTGCCAGGCAGGTGCTTATGCTGCTGAGCTATCTCACCAGCCCTACATTTTCAATCCTGTGTCCCCAAGTAAATATTTAATAAATCCTCGTTCTTTTTTATAATTACAAAAAATGCAGAGTTGCAGTTTTAAGAGTCTTTTCTTTGAGGACTCTGCTTTACTGAAAGGCAGCATGGTTGGAAAATTCAGTGTGGTGGTCATGGTCAAAACTGTAATGTGTGGAGAAGTCCCTGGGAAAGAGCCGTGAGACCAAGTCCTGGGTCCTCGCTGCCTGCAGGCCCTTGGATTCTACCTGCTGTTATGAGTACCATCTGCCAGAGGAGGAGGAAAGCCAGGCTTGATACCCTGCCTGCCTGCCTGCCTGCCTGTCTAGACTTTTAAAAAACATTTTAAAGGGAAATATGAAATGAATGGGAAAATAATCATCATGTTCTCCCTTCACCTGAATATTAATTTTAGACAAAACAATAATACATCCATTACTTAGGGTATCTTGAGATATTCAGGAAAAGCAAGGTTATTTGACTTGATGCTCCTGAAAATGTTTCACTTATTTCTGAAATCAGGCCTATGCTTTTCCTTCTTTCTTTTTTCTCAAACTAACTTTTGTAATAATGTATTACCCTCATTCTGATGGAAACTTAAAGTATGTAAGACCCATAGTATTAGTAAGGCCCCAACCAAATTATAACTCCTCAACAAAGAATTCTTTAAAGATTACCTTTTTTTGTTTTGCTTTTTTTTTTTTTTTCTTTTTTTATATGCAGGTACCGGGAGTCAAACTCAGAGGACCTCGTGCTTGCCAGGCAGGCACTTATGCCACTGAGCTATATCACCGGCCCAAGATTACCTTTTTTAAAGTAATTCACAAAAGAGGTATTACATGCCACTAAAAATGGTTGATAGACTTTTTCCAAAAGGAGGTAGCATTGTACTTCTGAGGAATTATTGAGCTATAAGAGTAGATTACTAGAAGGCAGGTGATGAAATTTAGGGCCGTATGTTACAGAAATCTCTTTATTTGCAAGTGTGATTAAATAAACCAAAAAAAAAAATCAGTAAAAAGGTTATGCTGTAAAAATAATGCCATATTATATTCTAATATTTAAAATTAAGAAATGTAAACATTATGTATTGCGAATATGTACAAAAAAAGGAAGAGGATCAAGAGATGGATGGAGGGGGAGGAGGGAAGGGAGGGGGAGGAGAAGAAAAGGAATGGAGACGTGCTATTTCCCACAAGGAATGTGAACACTCTTAGTACAAACATAGACTACTAAAACAATGAACCTTTTGTGGTGTGTACCTCAGTTCAGAAAATAAAATGACCTATTTTAACACAGTTTCTTCATTTTCATTTTGTAATTGGAAAAGCTGCCAAAATCTCAGGTGAAGTATGTTGAATTCCTAGAGTACTTTATCACCTAAAGGCACTTGTATATGCTATAGTGCATAATGCAGTGCTTAAAATACCCTTGAGAAACAAAGAGAGGTATTATAATCCTAGTATATTCTGTATCTATAATGCGAGTGAACTTTATAAACAGAAACTTGTAGCTTATTGCAAATAATAAAGTATTTATTTCTTCAGAGAAAGCCTACTACTTATTCGAAATTTGTAATACTCAAAAACAGCTTCCTGATTATCATCACACCATTATTTCTCAACTGACATGCTTTTGTTAGGTCGTTGACTAGCCCTGAGTGTCCATAAGTTACTATTTTGTCTGTGGTTTCTTGATATTTCCTGATAATAGTGTACTTGCTATTTTACCTTATAAACAAAGTGTGAAATTGAAGTATTAAACTTTTTTTCCAGATAGGAAAGACAAACATTGCATTTCCACAGATCCTTGTAGAAAAAATATTCAGAAAAGAGCTTCCCAGGCTCTGGAGTGCTCACGGGCTCTGTAGGTACTTTGAATTCATAACACAGTGTCCTCAGAAGGTAATATAGGAAGATTAATGCTTTTGGAGAAGAGTTCAAAGTGTTTGGTGCCTTTTTCAGGTTAATCACCAGGCGAGTTGTAGGACAAAGAACTCTGGCTCTTCTCTCAGACATGTTATTTCATGTTCATCTAAAACACAGTCCCTTGTTTCCTTTCTAAGAGATGTGATAATATCCTAGTGGTAGGTTGTGATCTGAGAGTTAAAGGGGTAAATCGAAAATAGTGACAATTCTCTGAGGGCACAGTGGGGTCTGCAGCCTGCGGTGTTGACAGTTAGACAGTTAAACGCCTGCGGAAATGCAGGTTGTTCCATAGTGTTAATAAAGTAACTTGAGAGTTGCTTTTTTTATACTCAATTATTTCATCTAAATATTTCATGTCTAAAATTGATTCCATCATTCAATATATGAATATCTTTACACATAAAATTATTTCAAAGCAATTCTAAGATACTTAGAAAATTAACTAGCAATATCGCTAGGAGGTACTACTTGGGAATTTGAGAATAGTTCACTGACTGTAGACAGAATAGGTGGCATCAATTCAAGGCTAGATTTTTGTCACAGTGGTTTTGAGCACAGCATGGAAATTAGTCATTAGGTCTGAGTTGCTGAGAACAGCTCATTGATATTCTACTACTACCACCATATATTCTAGAAATATCTCTGCTCCATTCAAAACATGGTTCCCAA
The DNA here is from genome assembly GCA_028451465.1 of Erethizon dorsatum. Classification (NCBI taxonomy): domain Eukaryota; kingdom Metazoa; phylum Chordata; class Mammalia; order Rodentia; family Erethizontidae; genus Erethizon; species Erethizon dorsatum. Next base: position 30,885,587 of record CM051835.1, on the reverse strand, counting down.
TGTACTAGCATCAATAAGAGAATGCTCTTGGCTTCAAGAATTTTATAACTTATTAGGAGTCATGAGAAACAGTAAGTATATTCAAGGAAAAGCAGAACTATGAAATATACAAGTTAATCATTTCAAAGATAGCTAATTGAGTCACAGATGTTCAGTATCATGAATTATTCAATTAATAAGAGAGGTAAAAACTCACGTCTTGGGGCCGGTGAGATGGCTCAGCGGTATACGCGCCTGCCTGGCAAGTGCGAGGACCCGAGTTCGACTTCCGGATCCCACATATGAAAAAGGGGCCGGTGATATCGCTCAGCAACACGGGCGCCTGCTGGCACGCGAGGTCCTGAGGTCGACCCCCGGTACCCACAAAAACAAAACAAAACAAAACAAAAAACTCATGTCTTTGTCATTGATAAACCTTGGAGTTTTTATATATATTTTTATTTCCATACATTTAACTTTAGTCATAAAGAGATATATGCCACACTCTGTTTTGCAATAGACAACATTAAAATTCATCCAGACTTGCAAATGAAAACCTAAGTATTTGATATCATATATTTCAAGGAACACAAAGCATTTGTAAAACTTTGCTCCCATTGCTCACCATAGAATAAATGTTATAATAATTTATTAGGATGGCAAAAAATAATTAACGAAATAGCTATCAGTGGTATGAAAGAGTTAATGTACATATAGTTGGTGATATTTTGTTTTGCTTTCCCTCTTAGACTTTCCAGCAGAACAAGATTTTTTTTATTGCTGCACCTTTCCTATGGAAATCAGGTTTTCTAAATGGGTGAATTAAAGCTCATTGTAAATTGCTCAAGGTAATATTAGAGTCCTTTGTGCTGTAGGGCTTCCAGTGTGTGTCTTTTAACCTTTGATTCCATTTAAAGGAAAATTTCCAGAAAGATTTATTCTCCCAGAAGTGGCATTTTTAGATGCTGTACGTGATGTGTAGAGACAGTGCAGAGTGTTGAAGAAATAATTTGAGATCTTTGAAACTGAATTTCTGTGGTGTTTTTAGAGTTCTCATTTTTGCCACATTCTGAGTATATATGTATTTTTAAAAATTATATCCTTGCACATATTCTAAATGTCAAATATAACTGTTCTAAAAGGGAGTACGGAAGTTGAATATGGTCATTCCTGAATGTATATCTTTAAGCCAGTTTTAATTTTGATTCAAGGAATGCTTAATTGTTTAAATTTCATGTTTATTTTAAATAATGTCTAAATAGATGGAAAATTTCAGTGTAGTTAACCAGTAATGCTTTGTATAATTGAACTCTGCTGGATTTTTCAACATCTGATTGTGTCCTATTTTTCGATATAATTAGCAAAAACAGTTTTAAGATATGTATTACATAACACAGTTGCTAAAATGAATAAGACAAGAAGGCTTTTTCCTTTTTTTTTTCTTTTTTTAGTTAGAGCTGACTATCTCTGGAAATGTAGCTTTTACTTTCCCTGTTTTTGTAGTAACGCTGCATTAAGATGTCAGGTCAAAATATTTTTTTCTTTCTCTCTCTGTTTTGATATTTTATTTGAGAACCAATATTTCAAAAATGTAGTGATTTAGTACAAATTCCTTCGTTCCAGTCAGATAAATAAACCTTACCAGATTCTGTGAACTGATTTATTGATAGGACTCTTAGGGATCACAAGCCCTTTTTGAGAACATTTGAAACATTTCTGAATTCTGAATTTTATTGACTTGTTTCCCAAGAGAGAAGCAGAGTACGAAGAAAACCTTCTTCTCTCTCCACAGAATGAGACATCTTAGCAAGTGTTAACTTTCTTTTGTTAAAGGTCAGTAGTTAAGGAAAATAAAATAAAAAACCAGATATGTAGCAGTGCAGGCACTGAGCCCATCACCAGCGACAGGCAGCAGCAGTAGTCCTCTGCAGGGCCGATTTCCTGTGACCCATGGTAATGACTGGCATAAGAATTTGAAAGCCAGAGTAAAGCCTCAAACTTCTTTTTATGCAGTGATTTCGATTTCTTTTCAAAGTTTGTATCTTTTTCTTTTTAAGAAATATTTAGTGTAAATCTTCCTCTTTTGGACATTACCCATGGCTTAAAGATAAAAAAAAAAAGTGCATTTGGCAAATTTCACAGAACCGAATGACTCCTCTCTGCTTTTCTCAGGCCCAGACAGCATTTCTCCTAAAAGGAAGGTGGCTAGAAGGATCCCAGCAGTGCAGAGGCTCTGCCTGTGGCCTGTGAAGAGAAATGTAGAGGTTCCAGACAGTGTAGTGCTGTGAAAGGGGACTCAGTGTCCTCCAGGAGCCCTGCCTGCCACCTGTCGTGGTACTCTTGGTGGACCCTAAGTGAGCTGACTGAGCATCCTCCGGAGCAGGACTCTGCACTCCAACTGCCCCTTGTCCAGCAAGGACGCAGGCCAGGTTTTCCAATTTCGCAAACTGCTCATCATGAAAACATGGTTTGTGTCATGAGGAAGCAAGCTGTGATCACCGAGGGAAGGTTTCTTAAGTTGTCCACTTTGGAATTTATTTTATTTTGAGGAGATCCACATAAATGTGTTTGAGAGACCAGTTAGAAACAGAACAAGACTGGTTTTGGAAAGCAGAGGGAAAATCTACCCTTCCCCATTTGAGAGATGTCTCTCCTCTCTGTTACTTAGCCTGGATTGCTTGTCCTATCTGCCACTGATCACTCAAGAACACTGAGGTGACACGTGTAACAACAGAAAATTAAGACCTCAGAAAGACAACATAAAAAATTAAAGCTTTAATATTAAATTATTAAAGGGAAATTTAAAAAAGAATACTAGCAATAAATCAATTTTATTAAATTTAATTAAAGGGAAAGGTGGTCAAACATTAAATTTATATCTTCTAAAGAAAACTATGCTAAGAACTATTGAAATATCTTACAACTTTTTTTTTTTAAGAAGAAAAATAAAAGATGAAAAAAGAGAAGATAATCTGAACACAACAGAAAGAATGAAAGGAGCTACTGGTACAAATTCAAAATGAAGTTCGTTTGAGCAATAGCAGGGAAGCTGCCTGACTTTTTAAAGGTAGTCTTGTAAGAAAATGTACATGGGGGCAAGGAGAGCAGGAAGCACTTTGAAATGGTCCTCTGAAATGAGGCAGCACCAGAGATGGGGGCTCTGGGACCTCAAAGGCAGAGGGAGCTGAGCTGTGGAGGGCGAGACAAGACACCAGGGGCCTCCCGTCAATGGCTTCTGTCCCTTGGTTCCCTAGGACACCTGAGAGGGCAGGGAGATGCACCCTTCCGTAAACAGTCATCCATCAACCCTGCCCCTGCTGGCTTCGCGTAGGCACGAGGGCTGTCAGCTTCACACAGTCCTGAGGGCTGCCACACCGTCTCCGTGTGTTTGCAGGGCCCAGTAGAGGGAAATGCTCTCCTCAGCCTGGAGCTCTTCATGGAGCGGTCAAGGCAAAGGACCTGGCCAAGCCCTTCATCACCGAGTCAACTCTTTCATAATCTCATACTTTAAAAGCAATGGTTTACTCCAATATTGATATTTTACACTCAGTTTTTTTTAACTTAAAAATCATTATGAGGGGGCCGGTGAGATGGCTCAGCGGCTTAAGCGCCTGCCCGGCAAGCGCGAGGGCCTGAGTTCGACTCCCGGAACCCACATACGAAAAAGGGGCCAGTGATATCGCTCAGCGGCACGGGCGCCTGCTGGTGTGCAAGGTCCTGAGGTCGACTCCCCGGTACCCACCAAAAAAAAAAAAAAAAAAATCATTATGAGCTTTCTAAAGCTTCCTTTTGAAAACTCTTTCAGTAACTGATGGACTGATTTTGTCGTCCCTGAACCTGAATTCCCCCGGTTGAAACTGTCTACTTGTCTTCCCTCTGACTCCTCCGTCTCTCTCTGCTTTCTGTCCAACACACACACACACACACACACACACACACGCATGTATGTGAAATAATACTTCAATTGTCCAAGATTTTTGGGAGTCAGAGAAAAAAATTATGCAAAGTCCGTTTATCAGATAACATGTTTTGAGCACCAAAAGGTGCTGTTTGAACCCCGGAGGGGAATACAGTGGGACAGGGTGATGTAGGAGATCTGCACACAGTAGGCCGTTGTCAGCATGTGTCTTTATACATCTTAGTCTCAAAAACAAGTTGTCGTGAGAACCAAAGGTCTAATAAACACAAGCATGAATTATACATCAAAAACTGGTGTGCAGATTAGGAAGCATAGCTATGGGCAGGATTATCACAGTCCTACACTCTCTCTGACCTTTCGGCCCAAGCTGAATTCTTCTGTTTTCTCTCAGCCTGCAGGGACCTATATTCTAGACATAACCAGCTCTTTGGCTGGCATTTCACAGTGAATTTGTAGTTTCTTACTCCCCTGTCTTTGTGTGTGTGTTGTTGTATTTGTCTTGAAGGGCTTCCCAATCCTGCTGTCATATGAAATCATGCTAATTATGACTCACCTTAAATGTCGTCTTCTCCTCTCTACCTTGCTCCACAGAGTCACTGCAAACATAGAATGGATTTTTCCCCTCTGTTTCCTGTGTCGATATTTTGCTCACTCAGCTATTTTGTCACATGTCATATTGTTTGTATTGACTTGCATATTTATCTGCCTCTTCTTGTCCTAAATGGATAGGGTCTTGAGATGGGGCACTAACTCTGAGGTTCTTAACACTGCACTTGGCATGTTATATGCACTAAAGAAGTGTTACTTGGCTATAGAAATTGAAGCCCTTCTCTTAGGTACTTATTCAAGGCTTTTATTAAAGACAGTTTCAGCTTTCTCACTAACTGAGGTACAGTGAAGGCTAGGATATACACTGTGGTTCTCTGTTTGCTTTGGAGTTTTGCTCTGTTTCCTGTTAGCTCAGCCATTTTTTTTTTTTAATCCAGCACATAATCCACTTTTTTTTCCATTTTTATATCAATCAGCTCAATCATGGAGATTCTGTAATTTACCTTCTTATAAATTATACGTAATTTTAAGGAATAATGAGAAGAATTTTTTTCTGGGTTTAAGACTTTAAAAATGTCCCCGATTTTGACAGGTAACTGACTTTTGCATGAGGAAGCTGTGTTAAGGATCTTTAGGGAAGCACAACCAGCAGTTGTAGGGGAAGGGGGGAGATAGATAGATTATTATGGGGATTAGTTTGTAGGATTATGGAAGCTAGCAAATCTCAAGACCTGTAGACAGGAAAGTAGAGACCCAGGAGAGCTAATATGTGGCTGCAGCCCACGTCTTTGGGCCTGAGAACCAGCATAGGAGATGGTGAAGAGTCCAGCAGGTTTGGGACCCAAGAAGAGCTCGTATTCCATCTGAGTCTAAACGCTGGGAAAGACCAGTGTTCCAGCTTGTACAGTCAAGACGAGAAAGACCGCTTTCTTTCCAAATCTGACTTTTTATTCTACGGAGGCCTTCGGTAGCTTGAATGAGCCCCCATCATACTGGGCAGTACAAACTGTTTTATTCAGTCCACCCATTCTGATGCCACTCTCATCCAGAAACAACTCACAGACATGTTCCACAACAAGGCTTAACCAAACTTCTGGGCACCCTGTGGCCTGGTCAAGTTGATGCACAGGTTAGCCGTCACAGAGGCCGGCCTGTGCACGTGTAATTTACCAGTGATGCCAAACACTAGATTTAAGGAAAGGATTTTGTCTGTAGACAATGTAATTTATTTCACCTTGTAAAAATAATGAAATTAAAAATTTTTGAAAATTTTGAAGTTTAATGTGTAAACACCGTATTGTCTCCCTAGCATAAGAAGCTGAAAGAGTAAATAAGATCCAGAATGTACCATAGATATTGTAAAATGGGAAGAAACTGTTCAAAAGGAAAGAGAAACTGGGATGGGGGAATGGAGAAAAGAAGGAACAGAAAAGCAAAAAAAAAAAATTTATATATATATATATATATATATATATATATATGATAGTTAAGATAGTTACACCACTAATTTCTCTTAGTTCATTGAAAAGAAAAGTTTGTGCTAATATTGTTTGGACAATTGAATGCTGATATCTTGTACTCTGAGTAACTAAAGATAATAATACACAATGCATTAACCATTGTTACCCTCCTATTACCTTGTTTTGAAATTTTGTTCTATTTTTTTTTCCTCTTTAAAATTAAAAAAAAATTTTTTTTGGAGTTTAGTCTCATTTTAATGACTGCATTTTAATCATGAAAGAAGTGTAGAGTGAAATGGTGGACCTCATATATTTTATTTAGACATAAGAGAGGAGTCTCAAATGATTGCAAGAGCTAGATAAATAAGAGAAATACATTGTGTATATGCCAAGTGAGAATGGTGGAAATTGTGGTACATAGGGCAATTCAAGTCTTGTCTTACAGTTATGTAAAGTTTTGATGTAATCCTAAGCCTTTTGTTAAGATCTTTACCCTTTTTTAGTTTTTAACTAGCAATGTGGCTTTGGGAATTAATTTGCCCACCCTCAGGTTTTTTTTTTTTTTTAATACATGGGTAATCTATAATCTCAAAATTCTTTCCATGCATTTTACCTGTCATTTAAGTTTCAGAGGCTTAGAAATAACATCTTTGATGATTTAAAGGAGTCGAACAGATTCTTAAGGAAAGTAGCATGTCATTCTTTTACAACAACATAATCTGCTTTCCAGTGATGACATAATGAATAGGTCTATTGTTTGTGAAATATCAAGAGCAGAAATATTGTAATCATATTTTTGTATCAAAAACTTTGCATACTGATGTAGTTCATGATGGAATATGAACAGATCTCTTCATAATAAGTAGCAGGGCTCTACAAGTGTTGCCAAGTTTATGTCCGACTATCTGTGTGTCTGCTTTCTAAAGATTGACGAAAGCTTCCTGTTGTAAGTAGGATAACTTCCAATACATATATGTTGGTGTGTGTTGATTTTTCTTATTCAAAGGCTTTTCATATAGTGCTGAAGCCTTTAAACTATAATTTAAAGCAAGACAGCCACTGAGGATTTATGGAGTCATTTTCCCTTTGGCTAAAGCCCTGGATGGTCACAGACCAGTAGATTTAAAAAGGCAGCCGAACCTGTCCAAAGACCAACATAAATCTTCAGAGTCAGGGAAAATGGTGCCTGCTTATTAAATTAGTGAGAATATAGTATTTGGCAGCTACAAATAAATGATGTTTCCCCCTTAAGTTAGAGACCAGACTGTTAGAGATGTGTGATGTTGACTCGCATTTGTCAGGGTTAGCTGCATTAGTTGAGAATAATTTACATGTTTCATTGTGCACTTACTTCGGAGTTCTTTTCAGATTTGACTAGATAAATGGGTTCACCTTTGCCCAGAAGTTCCCAGTTATGAAGACATTTAGAACAATTTTTTGCCAGCACATAGAGATTGACCAGGAACATAAGATAAAAATGAACCCACTGTTTCAGATTCTTCTCTGGTACTCCTGTATTTATGTCCTGAGGTTTTCAAAGTACAGCATCAGGAATTCACCATTGGTTTTCTGCATCTACTTTCTATTTGTCCTCTGGATTTATAAGAGTTATTAATTTTAGTCCAATATAAATAGAACTTTTTCTCTTGGTGATTCATTATAGGAAACCCTTCTTATTGACTTCAAGGATTGGGGAAGAAAACATGTTTATCTTTGGCAGATTTTGGTATTTTTCCATGTCTCACAGGAGCTTTTCCAAGTTTCCTAGTTTTTTTTAAAAATAAAAACAAAATAAATTTTAGGATGGAGACTTTCTAAAGTTGATGAGCTGTAAGAGCTTTCTAGCACGCCTTCTGAGAAAACGCTGCACAGCTTTCCCAGTCAGGAAATGCATGAAAGGGTACTACAGAATGGCAGGCATCTTCACTCCCACTAACTTCAAAGATGTTATGAAATAAAGTTGTTGATAACAGGTTATATTTGGAGCTGTGTTTCATTAACAGACTATACTGTGTTTCTATGGAAATGAGAATTATTTCTTCTAATCCCAATATCAACATCCCATGGGTAGAAACTCTAGGTACAAAATGTTGGATGGATATTATGCTGTAATTAGTGTCTTTTCCCCCCTTCTTTTACAGTTAAATCAGCATCTGTGTTTTTCTTTTAATTTTTCATGTGACGCTTATTATCTGACCTGGTGACATACCTATTAATAATATCATATCTCTTCAAATTTAATAAGTATATTCTGTTGCAGGAAATGTCTACATTTTTCAGTGTTAGTATATTTGAGTTTTATAAAACAAGTCTATCTTATTAGTCAAATATTCTGTCTTTGAATTGAATTTTACTGCATCTACTTTCTGTTTGTCCTCTGGATTCATAAGAATTATTAATTTTAAAGTTCTTAAAGTTGATTTGTATATTTCTAGTTAGATCATAACTAAGATAAATGTATTCATTAAATGCACCCTTATTAAGACTTATTAATTCTCTCTATATACCAGATATTGCTCAGGCTACAAATAAAACTGTGTCCGAAAGGATAAGTAGGACTTTTGATCAATGGTGATGATGGTTATTATGATATCTGGCATTAAGATGACTTCTGTTTTGCCCAGGCAACTTCTTAAATCATATCATACCTCACACAAAAGTTTGGTAGCTTCTAACGATATCACTGCTTACTGTGTGAATGGTCTAATTCTCAGTGCCCCCCATCTTAGAGATACTGATGACAGGAAAAGTAAGTGAGGTGATACTGTACAGTCTGATACAGTGTACTTTGAATACAGTAAACAATCAGTGTTAGCCGCCATTCTTCTTTTGATTGTATGGATGAAGAAATTGAAGCTCTGAAAAGCTAAATAACTTTCCCACATTTAAAAAGTGGTTTGAGCCAGGATTTGCACCAAGAGAGTCTGGCTGCAGGATACAGATTGTCAGCCATGTGACTCTAAGGAAGGGTCCCGATAGGCTCAAGGGCTTGGGGTGGAAGGGTAGCAGGGTAGATGAGTGTATAAGGGGCATGGTGTTCAATTTGATTTCAGGCTACTTGTGGGGGCCTTGCGAGGCCTTGGAAAGAAACTGAGATGTGACGCTAAAGGCAATGTGGAATCAGTAAAATATTACCTATTCTGCAGTTCTCTTGCATTTAAATGAAACAAAACACCACTGCATCTCTGGTTGATTTAAACTACTGTATCTTCTAAGCCAGTACTACATGTTCAGTGAAGAAATGTGAGGTACAAGTCCAAGTGGGAGAATGCTCAAAGATTAAGGACTTTCCAGAAGAGAAATCTCACCAGGTGTTATATGCAGAAGCTTTTAAAACACCACAGTCCAGGTCCAAGCACTGTGGTGTCATAAACTCTGACTTCTCACTGCTTTGGATTTATTTCACTCAAGGATTCCAGCCCCAATCAAAGTCCATTGAACTATAAGGAGAGGTGGTTTATATCCACAGGGACTAGGTAGTTTATATCCACCAGCCAGCACTCCTTCTCCCTGTGCAGAGGTGACCTGAGAGTTCAAATCCCAAGCACAGACTGGGGACTGTGCAAACGGAATACGGACAGAGTCGCGATTCCGTTCGGCCAGCTGCGCGGCCAGGGGCTCTCTGCTACTTTCTAGGTTTTCTGGGCTCACAAGGGTCCTATCTTTGGATTAATCCTCCATTGCTACCATCTTGAATTCTTAACCATATTTGAACACGGGCTTCATATTTTCATGATGCTCTGGGCCCCAGCGGTTATATTCTCACTTCTTGACTCAGGAATTCAAGGATCCCATGGCCACGATGCCCTAGGTGTCTGCTGTCCATCTCACAATAAAAGTGTCTCTGTCTGCGGGACCTGCTTTCACTGTACAGAGCTTAGCATGGCGCCACAGGCAAGCACAGCCCTACCATTCTTCTGGCTTTGATTTGATTTGACTGATTTATTTTTATTTTTATTTTTTTGAGACAAGGTCTTGCTAAATATTCCAAGCTGGCCTTGCACTCACTGTGTAGCCCAGGCTGGCCTCAAACTTGCAGTGATCTCCTGCCTCAGCCTCCTGAGTGCTGGGGTTATAGATGTGCACCACACATCCAGCTTTTCTGGATTTTATTACTGTCTCTAAACTCGTTAACACTCCACCACATTATCCTGTGCACGCAGTCGGTCTACTGTTGTTCTAATCATGTGTTTTAGTTCACTTTGTGTACTCATAATCAGACCATTATTTATTTGTCTGATGGGTTAACTTTCTGAGAGTATTCATGTTTATAGCTTCTTTAGAATTATCCCATATGTTACCTACATGTTGTAGATGAAATAAATATTAAATTTGAAATTTACATGAAAGTAAGAGTAATTGGCAGAGAAGATTGGATGATAAAATATAAACAAAAGCATTTTGCTAAGATACAGAAATGAGACTAGAAACCCAAGGTCATCTAGGCAACAGAACAGTTTAGTGCAATAACAATGAAAAGATTTGGATGAGTTCAGGGGACACAGATACATGTTTATCCTTCATTATCAATAATCAGATTATTTCTGGAGATTTTAATCTTTGGCAAATTGAGAGCCAGGAAGTTGGCAGTTTAGAGGAAAGCAAGAAAGATGACTGATGACTAGATAGTAGGGGATCTAGAAAATGAGCTAAAGAGCAATGGAATAGTTACTTTCTTCTGGAGGATAAAAAATAACTAATGGAATCCTAGAGTTGTTAAGCACCTGAATATATCTATAAACATATTTTGTCAATTGTTTTCTTCCAGTTCAATAGTAGACCAATTTTGGGGGATTTGAAAATAGAGAATTTGCAGAAAATAATGACAAACACTTGGATTATGTAATCATTTGAGATAATAGAATTGTATTTGTGCATTTCTTTCTCATAGAAGCTCTGTAGTTAGAATATGTATTTGTTTAGAATACATCTGTATTTGTTTATAATGTGAATGTCTGATTTAAAAGCCAAAGGCCTATCAATCAAAACCTTTCCCACCTGCTCTCTCTTAAGGGACTAACAAAGTAGTAAATTAAATGAAACAAACATTGTTTTACTACTTGCCCATCATAAAATATTACTGGTTCCAGGTGAGTGCCTACTTACAAGGGTCCTTTGAAGATTTAATAGGGGTTTTAAGTGAATGGAATACCATGTAAAGAAAAATTTTACCTCACAAACAAAATTGAAAGCTAAACCAGAAAAAATAAATTTGCAAAAATAAAAAGTCAAACTAAACATACCTAAATATAAAGTTCTTATGCATGTTAAATTTTAAAAAAGGTGGAAAAGGAAAGCAAAGAATATGAAGAAATAATCCATTGCAGGGGAAAAATTGTTCATAAAACTATTTTTAATATCTCTTGTAAACAAATAATTGAATTTAAACAACATATAATTTTATCTGCAAAATTAGCAGTGATTGAAATATGATGCCACATATTACTGGGACTATGCAAGATAACCTGTACTTTTATGTGTCAAGAATTAAAAATGGGGCTGGTGAGATGGCTTAGCGGCATAAGTGCCTGCCTGGCAAGCGCGAGGTCCTGAGGTCGACTCCTGGTACCCACATAAAAAAAAAAAATTAAAAATGGCTAAATTATCTATGATGTGCATGAATATATTATGAGATATTATTCAGCCATGAATTTTCTTCACTTTTTTACCAGTTAAAATCAGGTGAAATTACTCATAGGAAAACCCTAATTGAAAATATCAGAAAGCAAAATCATGTTTTACAGTACGAATTGAACAACATTTCTATGTACGAAAAGAATGGGCTGCAGAGAAAGCACTGAAATTTGATCCTTTTGAAATTTTGTTCATTTTATTTTTTCTCTCCAACGCATATCACACACTGTATATAATTTGCTAGAGAGAATTAAGGAAGTTTGTTATTTCCACATCTTCCTTCCACTGGATGCTTCCTTTTGCTTGGAAAACATAAAAGCTAAAAGCAGCAAAGTGTAAACGTCGCCCTTGGGTCTGGAGTATTAGTGAGGGACTGGTGTGAAAACTCATTATTGCCAGTGGTCACAGCAGTCTGGCTGTTTGGATCTGATCCTAATTTCAAAACTTGAGTTGCATTATTTCTTGTAAGTGTGCTCAATGTGTTTCATTGTAGTTTTTATACATACAAATGATCTTTTTGTACATACAAATTGTAGTTTTTATGTTATTAGACTTTGAGTGCTTTAGGAAGGCTTTTTGCATTAACTTACACATTTACAATGACCTTGCAAAGACCACCATTCTAAATTAGAGATGAAACCTAAAACGTAGCTACCTCTGTAAGTGATAACGTACCACCTGTGACCATGGAGAAGGAACAAGGACCCAGCCTTCTTGTCTTCAGCCCCAATTAGTGAGGCCTCACTCGATGTAAGTTTAATACACCCACAATCATAATTACAAATCTTGACATTTAGATGCTCCCAAAGTCAACACCCATCTCAGCAGGGTTAGCCACATTATCACCAGTGGAGGAGTTGTAGAGCAATTAGAAACTAAAGGAAAAGGTTAGCTCTACCACTCTGACAGGAGGAGTTCAGCAACTGAGCCCACCTGCAATTGCAGTGTTAATTTACTTAAATATTGGCTTCAAAGACTTGTCACCCATGACAAGGAAAGTCTTAGTCTAAATGGAATATTGAAGAGAAGTGCTTCCTCATCCCTCAATCAGGCTGCGCGCTGACCTTTTCATATTCTCCACCAGTTGCTAGGTTGTCATGAAATGCTGGCAAAGGTAGAACATCATTGGACCTGTCATGAGGTCAGTCAGCGGTGCTCAGGCCAATTTGCTAAATGTATCCGTGCTAATGAGCCTGTTCCTTAAGCAATCTGATGAAAGGTAGTACCAATTAATAACCAAGTGATTTTCAGAGAATTATGACCTTCCCTGTATTCAGTGTCTTCTGCTCCCTGTTGTACCTGGCTTTGGGGGAGCTCGTATCTAAAATATGGAATACCCTGGGGCACAAAAAGCCACCCAAACTCATGTTTTAGGCTACCAAGGTGACAGTCCCAGGGACAGGTAAGCCCACTGCACCTACATCAGGCCCACACTGACCTATTTAGTTAAACTCTTTCATGTGGCTTGCAAAGTCTTAGATATTCACACATCTCAAGTGTATGCAAAGTACATCTCTTTGAAATTTTTAATGCTATAGTAAGATCTCATTGTTTTCTCTATCAAGCTATCTATCAAAGAACTATCAGATAGTTCTTTATCTGCCTCTACAAGGTGATGGCTTTGTCATCATTATCTGTAGAGGTTTGTTATCTGGGAGCTATTGGATTGTCTTAAAAGTAGAGAGGTGTCTTTTTTCTCTTACAAAATAGGCTGCTCTATTTGTAGCCAAGTCTCATAAATTATAATACTTGTCAAAATAAATGAATAGTATGTTTGTTATATTCATGACTTAAAATCACATTTGATTGCTTACTCATTAATCCACAAAATTAAGCAATACACCCAGATTGCAGTCATTAGTGCAAATAAGCAGGGTTCTTCTAACAGTCAGATATCATGGAGAACACTGCAGTTGTGTTGGTTTTAAAACTAGGTATGTGAATGCACAAATTAGTTTCACAATTTCAAAGGATTTCCTCTGAAGAAAATTGAATACATAGCTGTAGTCCACCAGGAGACAGAATTGGGATCATAACAGACTAACTAGATTTTAGATGGAGAAATGGTAAAATGCAATTTCATGCTGAACCTCAAGGATGGACAGAAACTATTTTTCTGTGTATAGGAGCATACGTGGCTGCGAGGGTGACCTTTATTCCTGACAGGATGGAAAAGGCTGGATGCAGGGAGACAGTGTCCACATAAAAATGTTGACATTCTTGTAACAAAGACTTTGCTCTCCTTGGATACAGCAGAGAACTTAGATCATTCATTTACCTGTGGGTTTTTTCCTGTGTTCCAAGTGCCACAGTAGGAAATTGGAATACAAAGTCAGTTGCACTTCATTTCTCTCCACCGAGGGTTCCAGTGCTGTTCTCAGAGGATTCCCTACCAGTATAAAATAAAACAATAGGCGTAAGCATTGGAACAGTACCTATCAAGGGCTATATCTGTGTCCATTAAAATGCTTATTCTTAATGCTGTAACTCATGGTTTCAAGTAAATCAAAGGCTCTTGTGTGGTGAGTGGTGAAAGAGGCCTGGATACAGGATTGTGGGGACACCAGGAAGCCTGCGAAGGGCCTGCAGGAGTAGAGGGTGGGGATTCTGACTTTGATTTCAAGTCCTTAAGAGAACTCAGTGAAGAACTTGAGGCTGGACCAAGACCATGTATAGATCTGTGTGTGGAAAGGCTTCTTTGGTAATGGAGTTATGACTAAATACCAGGGGCTGCTTTAGAAGGCAGAGGAGAATCCAGGTCCTCTCTGTGCTCCAGGCGATGAGAAGGCCTGGCTAGGCAGGGCCACACTTAGCGGTCCTTCCTGTGGGGAGAATTCAGCCCCAGCGACCAGTCCTCACCACCCTCAAGGTTCCTTAGCGTTTGTGTGGGTGGCTGTGCCTGAGCTGGGCTTTGGCTAAGTGACTACCAAGGACAGCGTCCGAGGCCGTTCAACCTTTGGTTTGATGAGAGAATAGAAATTGTAGGAAAATATGACAAATAATAGAAATTGTCTAGAAGTAGAGCCAATATAGTATATATGGCTGTTACAATATTATAAACGCATGGAATCCTTTATAAACCATGTAACATTTTCCACATGCTAGTTTACATGTTCTACTGTTGGATATGCTTATTTTAGAGTGTTCTTAAAAGTGAAGGTAAGATATATGACTTTGTTAGGAAAAACTTGAAGAACAAGCCTTCTGTGTGTACGTGTGTTGTCCATGCATTTTAAACACCCCAACTTGTATACTGTCTTCATTTCCAGTAATGTACACCTTCCTGAGACCTCCAAGCCCTTGAGATTGAATCAATTTGAGGATCTATGTAGCCCTGTGCTGGGTAATTGGCAAGTGAGTCCACCTCGTGAATCGGGATCATCTTTTAGAATTTTCTAGCCTATTCAACCCCAGTGTTTTATCTTCAATTTTCTTGTGTGTCTGTTATTTTTAATATGTGCAATTCAAGGGCAGTGAGCACTGACTAGGAAGGCATTTTGAGTTTTCAAATGTTTGACTTTTGTGTTATACTCATGATGCCTGCAACCTGTCCTGGCCCTGCACCTGTGTGCTAGGACAAGGGCTTTGTGGTGACCCCCAGCTGCAGAGGGACCCTCTGCCACAGCGCTGCTGTGGGAGTGAGGGCACTGAGGACAGGCTTCTGCTGGCTAGAGTAGAGATGAGCTGTGGATGTTGTTTGATGAACGGTAAGCTGTTGTCAACAAGGAAAGTAAAGAATACAGCAAAAACAAAGGATTTTTTTTTCAAACTTAAGTAGTTACATATGTTAAAATTTTAAATCCAGTCAGTCAGAGGAAAAATATAATTCAGTATAACGTGTGTTTAATGTATACCTGACTTCTTGGCAATTTACTACATAATTAAAGAAGGTAAATGTATTTTGGGCTGAAATGTGGGTACTTCTTAATAAGTATATTTTTTGTTGGTATCAGGCAGTTTAATCAGATGCTGCTTTAAAAATTGATAAGGATAAATGAGGTTCTTAGTACAGTTGAATAAGTCATGTTATTTTCTTTAGACTGCATTGTAAATCTGTGAAGTTTATCAAGGCTCCTATTATGGATTTTCAGGTTGAGGAGGAAATGAAACTAGGATATCTCATTTACTGAATATGGATTAAACTTTCTGAGAATCAGAGCTTCTGTGTACTTGCTCTATGGACGTGAGGTCTGACACCAGCATCTAATGAAGATGCTAATGGGGGTCTGCTAATTTTGAAAATCTGGATTAAATGGTTTTAGCTAGCTGTCAAAATCCTACGAAGGAAAGGCACTCTTGGAAACCTTTGTTTAAAGTGGCATAAAATTAGCTCTTTTAGCCAATGGGTATTTAGTTACAAGCAGATGCATACATTTAAATGAAATTCTGCAGTATTTCAGTCCCTTCTCAAAGGTGATAATGTACTTTCCTCTACTTGTGAAATTGTTGTAATTTCACAGTCGTACTTAGATTTAATTGTGTTTAAGATTTGAGACAAATGATTCCAATTTTATTTTGTAGGATACTTGTTTTTTTTTTTCTTTTGTCTTTTAATTTTTCTTAACAGTTGGTAGCATACAATATGTAGAAAACAGTAAAAAAATAATAATACATTGTTAAGTTTAACACTTTAACCCAAAGAACCCAATATGGAAAATAAGCCTTTCTTGCCTTTCTAGTTCATTAGTTCACTTGACATGTAATTAAAATAGAGCCACATATTTCTCAGTGTAATTACTAATAAAATTACTTTCATAAATACATTTTATTATGTTCTCTTAGCATTTGGGTGATTCTGTTTTACTCACTACATAGGCTAAGGATAATAGGATCAGATTATAAAAACTCAGGCTGTAAATGTGACAGAATGCTACAGGTTGACAATGGAATAAACCATACCATGAATATTGAAGGACTCTGCAATAAATGCCCTTGGTTGCATTTATTGTTGAAATATTTACTTGTCAATGTAGAAGCTAAAGGCATTGGTATAGCGCTTGGCGTTATGGCCAGCACTGAAGACATAGCACAGTGCCTGTATCAGTACATGGAAGAGCTGTACTACACATCTAAAGATTGTGTTTTTTTGTGCCATGAAAAGTAAGAAAAAAATAAAAATTACCTGTTTGATGTGTTTTGATCTTGGTACTTTCTGTGTTCCTCTGTCAATGCTGTGATGAGGAGATTAAAGAGAAACAACGAAGTCAAAGCAGAATAGGGATAAACAAGTCAAGTGGGATTTCGGAAGCCAGGGGATGATTGTTATGGTAAGGAGAGGAATTAAATTTAGTCTTCGACTGCATACCAGGCTCTGTGCTAAGCATTGGGCATGTTATGGATATTATCAAGGAAATTAGAGTTCCACTGCCATCCTTTCTCACCCCCCAAACAGTAAACTCACACGTTACTTGTTGATATGTGACCCACTACATGTTGGGTGCAGTAGCTTTATTTTCCAAGTCTGAAACAGGGCTGACTCTTGTTTTGGGGGCATTGACAGTATAAAGCTGCACAGAGGAAAGGCTCTTCTGATCAGACGTGGTATTCAGAGTCATGAATGTCGTAAGATGTCCAATGTTCTTTTATTGCTTTTTGATCTTTGAGTTTGTTGTTTTTGTTGACTTTTTCATTCCTTTGCCCTTTACAAGGTAGAAAATGAGAAAAAGATGGAAATATTGTCCATAATAAGACTTAATGTATCATTTTTTCTTAGCAAATCCATATTTCCTTCCAGCTATCCCTGGGGAAGGAGTTGCTTATGCATAACACAGCTGTTTCATAATCTTTGAAATGGGAATACCACTTCAGAATGGCAACTGAGATATAATTATTGAGTACATATACCACATCCGTGAATTTATTTTCATGTGTTTTTCTAACTCTAGTTAAAGGTATGTATGTTCCTGAGAAATACACTCCACTTTGACCTCTCAAACGGGGCACTGAAATCATACAGTAAGCACTGCACAGCTTCCTTCTAGAACACAGAGCGCACAGTTCCATGACATTGTTAAATAAAGCGGGGCACTGTAGCGTTGAGCTTCCGACGTGCCACTTCTGGCTGCGCCGCCGCTGTATTGGGAGGTTTATTCACATATGTTTAAGCTGCTTTGGGGGATACATCTAGGAGCTTCACAGTAGGGAAATCCAAGCAGTGTCATCGACAGAGGTGTGCAAGAGAGTGTCTGGGGCCTAACTGCTCACCTGCCACCTCCCTCCACTCCTGCTTCAATGTCTCCGTACATCAGAGAGCAAGTGAGCTGATTCCTCCCTTTCAAAATGAACCCGAAAAGGAGCTGGGCGACGTGTAATCTCCATTTCTGGAGTGTGATATGTTAGAAGCCGTTTCCCCAGTGTTGAATAAAAAATGAGAAGTTTTTTCATAATTCTAAAAGCAAAACAACATTTATGATGATATTTAGACAACTATGAGGGTAATTACTGGTCACTGATACACATTCATTTAAATTTTTTTAAGTTGAATGTTCTGAAAACATGAAAATCTAGGTGTCTCTTGTTGACATACCAGGTTTCAGGGTCTAGTTTGCTTCATCATTTCACTTATTTTTATTCATCAAATACACATTAAGCAACTGTTATGTCATCTTCTCTGTTTTAGCCAATGGAAGTACAATCATCAGCAACAGAGGCAAAGGTAACTAGCTGTATGTTTAAAGCTCACATTCTAATGGAGTGAGGAGACAGGCCAGAAATGAGACAGCTAAGAAAAGGTATAACATCCAAAGGTGATCATTGGTATAAGGAATAATAAAGAAAGGAATTCTGAGATGTCAGTGAAGATGTCAAAGTTTCGTGTAGCCAGGGAAAGCCTGCATTTGAGTAAAGATCTGAAGGGTTGAGGAACGAGCCAGATAGCTGTCTGGTGGAAAGCCATTCCAGGGAGAGAGCACGGCAAAGATGAAGACACTGAGGTGGTAGAACCGTGGATAGAATCGTGTGAACAGGGAAAGAACAATCAGAACACAAGGTCAGAAATGGAACTGGGGCACCACGGACCTTATAGGCACTGCAAGGACTTGGACTTTTCTCCATGGAAAGTGGGAAGGTATTCTGAGGGTCTGACTGGAGGAGAGGTGTAACTGCACTTACATTTTAGCAAGCTAATCCTGCTGTGTTGAATGTCCCTCTGCAGAGGGACAGACACCATGTGGAAACCAGACTGTTGACGGAGCTATTGCCATAATACATTGGAAAGATTATGGTAGCTGGTATAGACTGGTGACAGGCAGGTGTTGAAAAGTGGTAAAAATTGAGTTATTTTTTGAGATATGTTGAGAAATTAAATGTGTGTAGGGTATTTGAGACATGGGGTGGGGAAGTGGAGACAGAGGGACAGTGGAAGGGAAAGAGAGATGAAGAGTTATTGCAAGGTTCTTTGGTCTGAGCAAATTGGAAGGATGAATTGCCATTAACTGGCATGTAAAGGACTATGGAAAGAGATTTGGAAGATCGACTATTCAGTTTTCCACAGGTTAGGCAACATGAGCCTGGACTTCAGGAAGAAGGTCTGGGATCAATGGTGGTGAACCCATGGCACGTGTGCTGCAGCAGGCTGTTTATATCATCAAAAGCTCTAAAAGGTTCGCTATCACTGGTGTAAACTTTAAGTTTTAATTTATCAGCATATAGTTCTATCTAAGACATGAGACAGATGAGATCCCAAACTGAGACTTAGACTCATTAGCATTTTTAGGGACCAAACCAGGAGATGAAGAAGAATAAGCAAAAGGAAGCTTTAATTGAGGCCATACAGTTAAAGAGGAAACCAAGAGAGTATAGTGGAAGGGAAGTGGAAAAAGTATTTTGGCCAGGAATCAGTGCTCAGCTTTGTCCTACATTCAAAGTAGAGAAGGCCTTGGCTTTAGTGATCTGGAGATTGTTTTGACCTTGATGATTGCACTTTTGACCTTGATAATTATAGTGGACACAGCCTGAGTAGAACTGCTTCTGTAAAGAATGGGAAATTAGAAGCGAGGTTGGCAGTTGCTGCGTACGTAGTACCTTCAAACTTTGTCTTAGAGGGGAAGCAAGAAGAGGGTTGGTACCCATAGGGTAAGTGAGTCCTGGGAAAATTCGTGTTTGCATTAGATGCAAGAACTGATAGCATACTTACAGACTGATCTACCTGTGTGTGTGTAGCTGGAGTTTGAGACCTAAGCGCTGACAGAGATCTGAGGGGACAGGACTTTTGATTAGAAGTAAGGCCATGTGACAGATCAATTTGTGTTATGGGATTGTTGGGAAATGCCACGACTGTGCTGGGTGACATGAGAACACTGGCATCATAGAAGGAGAATGTAAGACATGCCAGAAGATAGACCAGTAGCTGAGGAAGACTTCCAAATCACATAACTGCATTTTGAATGAGGTCTTATTTACTACAGTCCCTAAGTTGTCAGTGGAAATTCTTCCAGGCACCACAGAAGTTTAAGTGAAATCTTACCCCAAAAGTTGTTCAGTAGAATTCTTTCTTTTGTGGTTGCTCACCTATGTGAGAAAAGTAACCGAATGGATTTAAAGGCAGGGGCGGGGGCCATTCACATGCATTGAATGCTGTTGGAAACCAGCATGCCTTCTATTGAGGGACCAGGACCAAGGTTTATGTTAACCACTGCATCTCTGTAACAGCATCTTTCAGGAACTCTGTTCCCCAGTAATGTAGGTGTCTTCATGAATCAAGGAATCTAGTAAAGAAGGACTTACATCTATGATTTCAGTAAATTATCAGTGTTAAAACAAGCGTACGTCTCTGTACTTTGTGGAAGTCGAGAGATACAGACCAGATGGAGAGTCTTTATTATTAGCCAAAACTGGGGGGCCAGTGAGTTGTTTGGGTACCACAGATTCAGGAGTTGGTCCTCCTTTTCCCAAGAGTAGAGGCTTGATTTCATCCATTCATTCAGTCTAGGCTCTGCAGATGTAATTCCTGTCCATCACGGGATTGGAAGACAGACTGGACACTAATTAACTAAAGATACTATGGTATTTGGGGAGCATCCGGGTCTCCCTGTCACCTGCAAGGAGAGCTACGTGCTGCTGCATCACCAAAAAATGCAGGTCATGATTTTCAGTGCATATGACCTCCGTCCACAAACTGCAAATGTCCTAATGTGTAGTCTTTTCTTTTTGAAAAAAATGGTTATAGTATAGTCTGAAATACTGAGTTGGAAAAAAAAGCCTGATTCTACTACCAGACACCATTTAGTCAATGACCTTGGGAAACAAAAATCTCTAAAACACTGTGTTTTCCCATTCGATAAATCGGTATAATCTTGTTACTACATATATTATAAACTTGTATAGATATAATGTATGGGAAATGTTAAATTATCTAATGAATTATTATCTTATATCTCAATTTTAATCTTTCATATTATATCTGCTGGATATATTACTTTTTTTCTCGTCCCCAACAGTTGAAGCAAATGAATTATACTGAAAGTTAAGGATGTGGCAAGAAAGGAAAGAAAGATATTACTCTTACACAAATTTGTTCATAGTGCCAATATAATGTGCCACAGCCTAGTTGATTAGTATATTAAAATGAACATAACTGATATGTATTAGAATTCACCAATATGCAAAATTAAAATCATAATTATGGCATAGAAATAGTGATGAAGACACTTCTATGGCTTTTTTGTCACATTTTAAATATTAATTTTATTTTTCTTTTCAGGTTTTAATGTGTTAAACTCTTCATTTTGACTAGATGATTAGAAAGATATGGTTCTATGGATTATTTTTATACTAGAATAATCTTTCATTATTAATCCATATAAGTCTTATCTCAAATCAGTTCATCAGTGCTAGCAATTAAAGATGGAAAATGCATGTGCTCAATTTCCAGAATTAAAAGTAGTGCCTTGGGAGTAAGCATTTCTTTTCTGTGGTGAGAGGATTGTTGGGTTTTCCAATTAAAGAAGTCTCCATACTGGAAATGAGTAGTCAATTATGAAAATTATTTTTGAATAGCCAATTTACATATCCCTAATTGTATTCATTTCTTTTGAAAGACACAGAAGTTGGAATTTACGACGTTTTGATTGGTTACCCCAGCACTTATGTTATTAATACTATTGCCAACAAGGTTCCCCTATGAATGGAGCTTTGAGTGCCTTTTCTGAGTAAATGTTGGAATCATAAGTAGGTTTGTTTTATTTAATGAATGAAAAATATCTAAAGGTTTACTAGTAGTTTTCAAATTTACACACTGCACTCTTTGTATTGATAGTAGCATCCCTGAGCTGCTGCCTGAATCCACACTTGGACTTTTCTATATCAGCTGCGAGAAACATTTGAAGTTCACTGTGGTAGTGCTGTCAGCTGGCTGAAAGTGCACTCTACCCATGCTATCTGTGCAGTAGTGTCTGAGTGAGAGGTAGAACTATTTTCATATATTTTTTCCTTTAATGAAAAATGACTCAGCAATGAAAATTCAAAGTTTTTATGTTGATAATACACATAGCTCTCATATGAAACAAAATCGAGATGGAGATGGCAATAATTAAGTTGAAAGTGCTGATGTTGAATTGTCTGGGATTTAGGATTATTGGGCTTCAGCCGTTCAACACGGAATAAGTCATGAAGGAAAAGAATGAAATGAGAGGCATGTACAAACATTAGATATCTATATCTATAAGACAGAAGTAGACTGTTTATAACAATGCACTGTGTGTACATATGTGTAGATTTAGATATTGTCTAGGAGCACAGATGTAGAGATCTCGTAATGCGTTTTAGCTTTCGGAGACTGGGATGTCCATTTTTACTGTGTCTATTGTTCAGTGTGTATTATGTCTGTACTAAGGCTGTTTTTCAACTTGTGCATATTTAACTTCCATTTTTCTTTAGGAATATTTGTGGAATAAAACATTAGTGAAATTTTTTAGGCAAATCAGAGAAAAGTGGTGAAAGGAGGAGGCAGTCCTTGCATTTCTTGAAAAGAGCCAAAATCAGCTGTCTATTTTAGGAGTAGACCAAATAAAAGAACAAGCTATTCATTATATCCTGGCCACAGAGCTTATAGACATAACATCATTGAAGAATTAAGAGTTGTGATATAGTAACATTAAATTTTTAAGTTTGAAGAGATTTATTCTTTAAAACCAAGTAAAGATCACAATCAACTAGGTACAGTGTCTCTGTGATATGCGTGTCCTGCAAAGTGATTAGTGTTGTCGGCCTTGTTTGCAGCTGATTGCTGTGTTTGACGAACAAGAACCACCCCGCGAGACTGAGCGCCCCGGCGGTAACCCTGCAGATCGGCAGAGCCCCAGTGCTTTGGAGACAGAAGTGGCTGCCCAGCTGGCTGCATTTAAACCAATCGGTGGGGAAATTGAAGTGACCCCTTCTGCTCTGAAGTTAGGTATGTGCATCCTCAGTGGCGTGCTATTCACCTGGGTCATCTTATGATGGGGTTGCTTCTTTATGACTTTTATCCTATTAATATTTTTTCTTAAAAAAATTGTGTTTGTCTTTCTCAGAATTGCTTTTTTTTTAAAATAGTTCTTTGTGGCTTCTGCAGCTCAGCTAAGTACTGTAGATAAAATTTTTTTCCTCCTTGAACTGAAGGTGAATCTGAGTCGCATGTCCTTGAAGTAACATAGGGGAGAGTCAGACTGTAAATGATGAGGCTTGACAGTGTCCTTGTGAGGGCCACTTTTTAAGAATTTCTTGAAAACGTCATTTGGAAAAAGCAAAGCGTTGCCAGGAACGCAGACAAGAAATAAAGGCCACTTTCTTCCTTAGCTATCCTTTTTTTCTTCCAATATATATCTCAGGCCTTAGAGAGAATATTTCAAAGTTAGTTTTGAAATTCTTTCGTACTGGTTTATACAAAGAAGAGCATTTCACTGGGCGATTTTACTCAGAATTCTTTTTTATAATATTTGTTTTGAAGGTGTTTATAGAAAGCAAATAAACATTCTTCTAAAGTTTCAGTCAATTTACAACTCGGAGAGAAGTAACATATTTTGGTGATACCTCCTAAAGGTTAGGTCAGTTTAACAGCATGGAAGTTTTGAAAAATCTGGTAATATTTTGGTACATAAAACAATTTTTATTCCTGTCGAATGTGTATACAACATTCTAAGCTTGCTTAACTCACCTCTTAGAGTTTAATTCCCAAGCCAGAAGGACAGGCTTTTCTCACTTTGCAAGGAGAATGTTTTGGAGTAAAGCATATACTCAGAATTGTGAAAATCGTGCAAAGTACTCACATTTTCCATTTCAAATGAAATCTGTACTATGAAGTTGATTTTACATGTGACTACACCAAATAACCATATTTTATCCTGATTTCCTCAAAAGCATATATACTCTTTCTTTTACAATCAACCAAAGGAAAATTAATGACCTAGGGGCTGCATGGTTTTCCTCTGGCTAGCAAAGCTGTCTGCTGAAACGTGGATGGTGGAGGGTGGGGTGGCGGCCTTTCCTAGGAGCCAGGACTGCGGCTTCAGCAGCCTTGCAGCCACATTGCTTATTTGCATAATGGATGAAAAGGCACCCATTATGTAAATGTATGACAGGAACACTAGGCAATAAGGGGAAACCAAAGGAGAGAATTACTCTTGCTTGTTTTTAATGTTCTACTTATAAGCAAGTGCCATGGGCTTCAAAAGGCTGAGCCTCAACATATCCCTATGCCAGGGAACTGGTTTTCAACTTTTCTTTTATGAAGTTTCTCAGGAAAATGATTTTGTTTTCCTTCAATGCTTTTACAGTTTTTTTTTTTCCATTGGACTACCTGAGCTTTCCCTTCTTTGAAAGTGGACTTTGTACTCCTTCAGAACTGATTTTTTAGTTAGATAGGGTTAGAAAATATTTATTAAATGGTAGCTACATGAGCTGAAGTTATTGGATTGAATAAAATAAATCCTTCACACTTAATATCCTATTTTAGTCTTAGAGTACTTAGTTGGGCTTTATTATTTTCTTCTCTGAAGAATTGAGGATTAGGCACCCAGAGGTTTACTAACTCATCTAAAATCATATGGCTGTTGGGTGGCAGAGCCAGGATTTGAACTTTACCGGGTCCAGTGTCAGGACCCCTTTTACTGTGCTACCTCTGATATGCTTTCCATAAAACAATAAACCGATACAACTTTCCTGGGGTTTACTTCATGAGTATATACCAAAACTCTGAAAAGCCTAAACTCCTTGGCTCCCAAACCCCATTTTACTTAGTAACATAAATTAAATGATGGGATTAGCCAACAGGCATGTTTGGGTGACAAAAGTTGCCTCCCACACACTGAGCCTGGGACCTTGGCATCATCTCCAGCTCCTCCTTTTTCTTCTGCACCCTCCCTCTATCCACTCTTCAGCTTCTCTGTCCACAGATGCTGTGCCAGGCCAGAGTATCATCATCAGTTAGATCACTGCACAGGCCTCAAGCTGACCCCTCACTCACGCGCCTGCCTTCTTCAGTCCCTGCTGTTGCCAGGGCGACCTTTCTGAAGCACAGATCTGATTGTATAAGTCTCCTGCTTAGAAAACCTCCAGTAGTTCCCCACTGCCCTGAGGACCACATCCAAACTCATTAGCCAGCTAATACAAATGATCCCTGTGAATCAGCTGGAGGAATTTGGGCAGCGATGAATGATGGGGAAAATAATCATCCCTTTCCTTACCTTCTTGGTGTAGCAGATTGAGTACTTTCCATTCCTGGAATAATAAACAAGGGCAATTTATATTTATCTGCTTTCAGGTAGAGATAGAGAGGTGAAGGAAGACAGCAACAAAGCCATTTTTGGTCTCTCTCATTCTCTTTTCCTCTTGTTGGTCCCAGGGTAAGAAAGGGTCACAGGCGGGTACCTCAGGATGGGGGGATACGGTGAGCAGTAGGTGCAGTGTTTCTGGCTCCTCAGGAGTGTAACCAATTGTGTTGTCTGCGCTGAGACCCTGTTTAGGTGAAGAATTGGAAGATGCTGTCACAGAATGAATAGCCCTCATCAGGACAGGATGCCCATAACCTGCCATTCGTCCCCCGAGCCCTCGGCCTTTTCATTGTCCCCACTGGGCTCCTGGAAGCCATCAGGGCAAGTTTTACTTCTGAAGGAGCTCATTCACTAGGATATCCTAGGAAAAGTGGGCCTAATTATCACTGCTTTTCTCACCATTAAGGCCGATTCAAGAAAGTGGGGAAAATAATCATTATTTGTTTATATGCTTTTCTTACTGAAGAGACACAATTAACAAATACTAGGCATCAAAAGATTTTTATGCTTACATCATTTTGTCATCAAAAATGTGTCTGTTTTATTGGTATCTGAGATCAAACTATACTCAGTGTTTAGTATAATTTTATACTTTCTTTTCCAACACAGGATAAGCAGCGACAGTATCATATTTCATGTGAAAGACCAACAGCAGCTCTCCCCGTACTGTGGAATGGACACAGTATTTAACACTTACGCACAGAATGTGCATTAACTTCGTACTCACTGGTCCTCATGATGTAGCTGCTGCTTCTCAGCCCGTCTGTATTGCTGGCTGCTCCTACACAGTCAGCCTGTAGCCACTGTGAGCCGCTTGCCATTTCCCAGAACGACTACTTTCTCTCGAATCTCTGTGCTTTTGTAGGTAATGCTGCCTTCACCTGGATCACTCCTTTGGCTCTTTTTACCTGGTGGACTCATGAACCTTTTAAACCCACACTCAAAACCTTTTTGTAGAACCTTGTCTAGATCTTTAAGGCAGTGCCATAAGTATGAGAATACTTTTCTTTATTCTTCATTGAAAAAGATAGTTGACAAAGGTAAACATCAAAAACCTTCTGCCAACCTAAAAGGGTTCACATTTTTGTGCTGTATAAGCTAATGGGATGTATTTTTAATTTGTAAGAGGAGTTTTAAATCAAGTGGACAACCACACAATTCCAACCTCATCCATCTAAATTATTTCCTACCATTTATTTTCTAATGGATTTTCTAATGTGATGCCAAATGACTGAACCCTGACTCAGTCCCAACTAGCAAATCATTCCAACTCTTTAAGATTCTGTATTTCTGAAACCAAACCCACATGTGTAAACATCATGTTATTTCACTAGTGTGAGAATCTGAAAGAGTAAACAAGGTCCAAAATGTACAATAGCTATTGTGAATAAGGAAGAAACTGTTCAAAAGAAAAGAAAAACTGTGATAAAAGAAAGGGGAAAGGAAGGAAGGAAGGGAAAAGGGAAAAACATATATATACACAAGCCAGTTAAGATAGTTAGACAGCTGGTTTCTCTTGGTTCATTGAGGGGAAAGTTTTGTGCTAGTAATTTTCTGGGCGATGTTTCATGCCTGTATCTTGTACTCTGAACAACTCCTGTGAATATAACAATACATAATGTATTGATAATTGTTACTCTCCTGCTAGCCTGTTTTGAAACTCTGTTTTATTGTTATTTCTTACTTTTTTCTGTTTAAAATTTTAAAAAAAGATTTAAAAAAAAGATTCATTTTTGAAATTGGCCAGTGTCTATTTCTGTACATCCTAGAAATTGTTAACCTAAGAGTCTGCTTAAGAGATAAGGTGGCCAAAACATAAGGTGGAATAGTAAAGAGTCACTCATAATAGTGAGAGTCACAATATAAAATCACATAGTTCAGAAATTTTCCAAGTCTGCTCTGTGGAACCTGTTGTTCTTCTGAGCATCTTTCCATGACTCAGCAGATGTCTGACTCTAGTTAGTTAATAATATTTGTTCATGCTCTAGCTCTGGACGAATAGTATTGATTATGCTAGCAAGGAAGGAAGGGATCCAGAAGCCTGGTGAGCAGGCAACAAGCAGAATCCAGGTGCTTCTTAGAAGTCCTGTGGCAAAAAAGCCCAGCTCTACTCAAAAGCGTTATGCACCTCTCAGAAGAAAATTGTGAAATACTGATCTCGAAAGGCACTGCTCCATATCGTTTGATGATTGGCAGTTGTCCAGACAATTGACATTATATCACAAATGAACATATCAAAGCTTAAAGTCAGCGTGTCCTCTGATGTCTAAAAACTAATTGGTTAAAGAACTAGAATTAGAATCTGTGTCTTTTGGCTTCTAGTAGAGCGCTCTTTCAATTCCATGACAGTTTGGGGAGTAATTGTAAATTTCAGTTATCCTTCTCTTTTCAATACTATATGTTGTAAAATAACACCTCTTATCTTTTTGGAATTGAGATGAAGTGTATATTAATAAATAAATACTATACATAGCTGTAAATCAAAAGTAAATGAAGGAACTAAGACCAGAATATAGAGGTGGATAAAATTTCTTTCAAATCCTATAAAGTTTAGAAGTAAATTTGCTCTTCTCACCTCCTGTGCATTTAGCAAGAGTGCGGGTGTAGGTGTTTTTTGGGGAAAGTACATCTCATGCTAAGGGGATCCCTAGGAGATTATTTTTCCACAATGTGGATTTTTCTGTATTTTTTTATATTTCTGTCATGTGCACATAGAGTCATAGGTAAATTAGACCAATTAGTGTAGATAATTGTTTTGAAGAGTCATTTAGCCTTTCCCTGACTTGCCCTTGTGTTGGCTTTTTGATCAGTGGTACCTGGTCTTTTGGTCCCTAAAAGGTATTCTGCAGCCTTAACCCAAGGTTGACCCAATCCTTGCATTTGAGAACCAGTCACATGGAACTTGTTCCACACCCTACGGAGTTTGAACTAGCTATGAGTCTTAGATAAGACATTTCACATATTTCTCTTGGGACCACATTTTTCCAAACAAAAGATAAATTGAGACACATTTGGGTTTTACAGAAGTGGAAATCCAGTTTCAAGGACATCTAGGTCACTCTCTGTAGTGTCACCCCCATACCTTCTAGGCCACAGTTTCCTTGAGTATAAAGCAAGCCTTTCTCCAATGTGTGATGATCATCCCAGGAGAATTTCATTAATACCAAGATGAGCTTGAATCCAGATCCATGCATCTGTCAGTTTCGGCCCCCCCACAGCCCCAGTTAATTGGCAGTTTTCTTCATGCCTTTTGATAATTTTTCTCAGTACTTGTTGACTGAAATTTTCTATTTCAGGATCGAGATTGCATGAGAAAATACTTCTTTAGTTATAATTATTTTAGCAGTGCAATTTAAATAGTGTTTCAGGATAAAAGGTTCTTTAAATTTGGCTATTGTCACTCTTGTGATCTATGTTACCTAGATGTAAAGTAATCTGATTAAAGTTTGGAGTTTAAATGGTATTAGCTTTATTCTCCTCTGTATGTTAAACTTTGAAGAGGAGATACTTTCTTTTTGAAAGTGTTTCCTGCTTTCGAGACTTAAAAGGTGGTTCAGATGCTTTATTGTTTCCATGTGTGTTTGTGCTCCTTCAAAACTGAAATGGAAATTACATGTTTGTTATAATTATTTTCAAAAGACTGAGTTCTCTCCTTAATTTTCAGTAGTTCTCAGAAAATATTGTGTAGTCACAGATTATTGTTGAAAATTGTGACTCTTTTCTATCTGATTTTGAGTAATTCACTGCATAAGAAAACACATGGGAACATTTTTCTCAATTCTTAAGGAAACCAAATCCCTTTATGGCAGTGATCTTTAGGAAAACATGAAGGAGGAAGTTCATTCCTTTAATTAGGCCGCAGTGTGTAAGTAGCTGCTGTGCCCATAATGTGAGTTTAAGTATTGGCATCTGATCCTAGACAAACACACTCACACCACACACATGGCAGAACTAAAGCCCAGGGCTGGCTTTTGCTGCTGATGGAGCCTTTGAATTCGGACTGCAAAGCACATAAGCATGGGAGGTTTCCTCGTTGCTGGAAGGTCTCTGCTGTAGGCTTGAAACCAGAGTCAAAATTACCAAGGAACTGAGATCATTTGCTTGGATGAATCCATAAGTCATAATTTGGTCATTGAGTTTCATCCTATTTGTTTTCTGTTGAGGCAGATTCAAAAGTTAGCACCTAAAAAAAAGCTTTTTTTTCTTTCTCTTTTTCTTCCCTGGGAGCCTTTTTATTTTTTTGCCATGCAGGCTTAGATGAATGATGTTGTAATTAGCTATGGTAACCTTGCTAGGCTATCATCAATCAGTCATAGCCACATAGTCAACAATGTGTGTGCATGCTTTCTGGTATGGTGGCAACTAAATCAGGGCTAAGGAGGTGACAGCATTTCTAACTTAGGTTAGCACCATGCTTCTTTTGCTATTATTGTCTTGATTTTAATTTTAGTTTTTGTTTTCAAAGTAGGTAAAATGTTGCTTTGGGGAAAAACATCAGGTTACTTACGAAGTGTCTACAATATTAATACTTTGGAAAAGGATCAGAGATACTAGGTAATTGAAAGAATACAATGAATACCTAAAGACAGGCAGCTCCTAACAAATTAAAAAAATAATTACCAAACAGGAGTAATCTTTTCTTTGTGTTAAGCGAGATACAAACTTGACTAATGTTTTAAATATATATTTTTAAATATATCTCACATTGCCTCCCTTTGTATTTAAATGGTGGACATACCAGACTTTATGACCAGGCTATCAGTTCATATCATTCTGTAAAGAATAGCATGATGAGGTTACTTTAAAAACATTCTCTCTTCCTATAAATGTCTCTTAAATGAAATATTATTTATGAAATTACATGTTATCCTTCAGAAAAATAAATAAAAATTACCGCTACCTATCAAAATAGAATCCCCTATTTTTGTTTTATTCTTTTATATTCAATTAATCTTTTTGTTTTTGCCTTCTTTCAGTTTTCCTTTTTATAAACTGCTTTAGTTACTCTTTATCTCTTTTTAAAAAAATTTTACCTGCTATATCTAATGGCTAAGTTTGGTAAGTTGGTGGCAGGTTGGCTGTATTCTAATAGAAAATTATTAGAGGGAACTTCCATCTAACCAGTGTAAGAGGGCACTTAAAAACCAAGCTTTCGTTCTTGTTCTTTTCCAGCTGTATTTTCTGAGTTGATTATGTGACCTCTAAAAAAACACAGAGTTCGCCCTCTCCCCTTTGGCCTCTTACCAGTGCCGGGCCCACACTGAGATGGAGTCTGCAGATCCTTTAATAAACACTAGGAATGAAAGGTCACCTTTCCTACTGTTCACTTGATATTAGACCCCTGGGTTTTTAAGCCTCTTTTGCAGATTGCTTTTAATAGTAAGGCCAGTGAAGCTGTGTTTGCAGAGGCCTAGCCCTGAAGTAGTGAAAATATTTTCAGTGATGCTGTCATATTTCGTTCTTTATAGTCCCCTGGACCACTGATAAAATGATCTGTGGTTTATCCTTTAAAAGAAAGGGGGGAAAAACCAATCCACACACCCGTGATTTCTCTTCCTCCTTCACTGTGACAGACCCATCTTCCTTTTTGGGGGACACTCCCCAGCTCTCCCCATCTTTCGGATACTGTGGAGCAGCTAAAACAAACCAAAGAGAATTGCCCTTTGTTCTCTTAACATAGGAGCTGTTTGTTTAGCCTAACTGCATTTAACATGTCTATTACAACATGCTTTTAAGTTACTTATCTGTAGTAAAAACTTGTTAATGATGACTCATATTTTCATACATACAAGTCTTTATGGCTATAAAATAGATTACATTTTCTTACAAATTTTTAATCACCTTTAAACAAATTATTTATAATAACCATCCTGATTTTTTTTGTAGTTTGTAATTTAGCATCTTGCTAACAATTCAATATAGGTAAAGTTCCTTTTTTGCACTGATTCTGTGTGTGTGTATTTATGTGTGTCTGTGCATACCCATAATTCTTTTTTTTTTTTTTCTTTCCACCCAGATGGGCAAAGAAAAAATCCACTAATTTAATTATTTACAGAAGATCCATCTTAAGGACAAGTCACTCAGAGTTGGACATGCTTTTATGACTGGCTCAGGATTTTCTCATTTGGTTTATCTGATAAAGGCATATGATGAATTATGCCCCAATATATACACATTTAGTTATTTCCTTTTTTGTACCCTACTTGAAATTTTACTAAAATCATGATTTGATCCAATGAAAATAAGAAATATGGAAACAGCTCCATCTGTTCATTCTCACATGCAAAGTGATAAGGAAAAGTGACAGCCTTTGCTTAGGAATTGCCTAAGAAAAGCTGTCTTGCTTTTGTTTACCCTCTTTGCAGTGTTTACCAGCAGATAAGAGAGCAGAGTGGGCCTTCAGATAGCACCACCACACCCTGAGAACTTCTCTCTGAAGCAGGCACCCATCATGTTGTACACAGAAAACACCACTCTTTCTGTTTACTCAATGGCTTAATGAGAATTGTTGATAGCTCTCAGAAAACACAGGTAACCTAAAATACCAGAACAAGTTCTGATTTCTGTTCCATGTAAATATGGGGCTCTACGTTAAACTCCTCGAACTCCTTTACAGATGGAAGAAATTTGGGACTTTATTCTGTGAATACATTAGAGGACAGGAAATTATGTGGTGCATCTTACTTTTTGTTTATATGGAAGACTTTACAGTGGTTACTTACTATGTGGAATACAGTATATTGTGATCAAGGAAAATGAGTGGGCTGTTGCCTTACCACAGCCTTCTTAAAGTCATATTGCTTATATTTGGTGTCTTAAGATCATATGGACTAAAATAAGACATGACTTCAATGTCCATTTACTTAAAACCATTAGGAAGAATGGTGTTTCTTTGTCTTTTTGCACAGAAAAAAGGCATAGATAGCAGCAAGCTGAATGGTCGTGCCTCATCTGGTGTTGTATAATTGTGATGATCAATTAAGCTCTACTTGTGTTTTTAAAACAAATAGACTTTCTACCCCAGAGATCTGAAGCATGAGGCGAACTTCTTGTTTTAGTCACAGTTCAGGACTAATGTCCTTTGACCTCGTGACTTTAGTTTGGTGTTACACTTAGCTGCCCTGTGGCAAGGAGTTCAGCATCTGCACTACTAACATCTGTACTTTCCAGAAGATTGGGCTTAAGCTATGGAAATCAGTATATTTGGTGTCAAAGCTGGAGAAAATAGCAGTGTGTCTGTCACCGACTTCAGTTAATCAATAATTATTTATTGATGGCTTGGTAGATGAAAAGCATTATATTAGGCTACCAGAGGAATATAGAAAAACAGAAGTCATGCACTCATTCCCAAGCAGCTTGTAATTCTGTTGACTTGAAATAAATTACTGATTCTCTTAACTTTGTTAAGATTCCATTTTTATAATTTAACACTATTGTTATAATAATACAGAGCATATAATGACAGAACCTTTAGTTGAAAAAGTTCTTATCATGTAAGTTAATTCAGATGCTCACAAATGCTTCATGTGTCATTAGTCATATGTAATTTCTCTCCATAGCTTGGTTAATTGTCTTTTCTTTGGATCTTCAGTTGGTGGAGAGGTAAATGAAAATAAAAGGTTTTAGCCTGTCTGTGATCCCAATCTTTGTTACCCTTTAGGTTGTCAGTATTAATTTTATCTCCTATTGAGCAATAAGAAATAACTAAGATCCCAAGTCTTTCCAATGTACTCTGCTGCCCAACCATGTTTCTCCGAGACTCTATTGGGTTGAAGGTTGACTGCCTCTCTGTCTATCCACTCATTATTCTCCCTGAAGATACTCCAGTCACTTGCACTCTTTTAAATCAAGGTAGTGAATCCAGAGACCACACTGCTACTCTGTGACTCCAGCAGGTGTGCTGCTGGTAAGACTTAGTTATGCCTAAATAGGAGATAAATGTCTAGAACCTACTTCTTGCTGCTTTCTCACTGAGCATTACGTATAAATTACTGAGTAGGCACCCCAAAAGTGATCTTTTCCTCTCTGCAAAAGTATACTACCTCATCCTACTTTGTTTGCATGACACAGTGAGGCTGAAGGAAACTCACTTTCAGTCCCTCTATTCTTCGAGCTTAAAATGCCATTATCCTTTGTGAGGGTGTAAACTAGTGTAAATGTGGCTGTCCTCTCCTCTACATTGTGGGTAGACTGAGGGGGTGCATTTTCTCTGAGACATTGGGAGAATGAGTTTTGTATTTTTCTCCTTTTTCAATCCAGTCATTACCTTTAAGAACTTACTCAAAAGTAAATTTTCTCTCAAAGACCTTCATTTCCTTATTGTCCTATTTTTAAAATAATGTTTAGCATTTGTTTGTTAGTTGTCACCAATTTGATATAATAATTTTCCATCATGGCTCCTCAAAAATAATTTTTTCCTCAGTAACCAAAATATTTGACTTCATTTCTTCTCCTAGATTTGATGAAGCACATAGGCAGTGCATTATTTCCAAAACAAAACAAAACAAACCAACCCCAAAAACTAGAAATGGAGGACAGCGATTATATTGTGTGTTTACTCCACAGCAGTGTAGTAATCGTGTTGCCATGTTAGAATGGAGCCTGCCACATGACAGGTGGTATGTAACTACCAGTAGCTATTGTTATTTTTGTCATATTTATTTTTGATCATTTGGAAGAAAAAAATGAGATCTCCACTGTGCAATAGATCTTTTGATTTGATCCTTGGTTCTCACTGTTTCCTTGTTCAGCTTTCAACCCATGAAATCATTTTCGTAAATTTAAATTTTGGTCATCTTATGATGTTTCTTCCGTGGGTGTCCTACCTTTTGGTTTGCATGGGCTATATTGAGTGATAAGGAATGATCTTGGCCAAATATATAGTTAATATTTATAATATAGTTAGTGTACATAAGTAATAAAACTTCCTTTTGAAACATTTTTTTAATAACTTTTTCAAAGCAGGCACGTGGCCCCTGGGCTGCAGGTTGAACACACCTGAAAGTTAAGTTTCTGTTTTCTTTCTCATCAAGCATATGAGATATGTAGTAAAATAGTTTACTGATGTCAGAACAGTAGCCTGGGAGACTCCTCAGAACAGTATGAAGGCTGCAGAGTTTGCATACATGCTTGATTTTAGAGGTTTGAACGAGAGTGATTGCTTTGATCCTTTTACTCTTTAACTCAAGTCTTTACTTTTATGTCCTCCATGTCACTTAGCACATGGTTTATAATAATTTTCTTTCACCATTGGTGAGTGCTTCCTGCTCATGCTAGATAGCACCTTCGTAGGAGGGAATAAAAATACTTTTTAAATTAGCTTAATTACCATTAGTTATGATTTTGCAGGTTTATTAGGGATGGAGCTTCTGTACTGAAATATAGAAATTAATAAAATATAGTTTTTTCTTCAAGGTATTCACAATTCAGCATAATGGTTCTCATTTTTACTTTTCACTGAGTCGTTGCATAGATGGTATTTACATGTACAACTCACTGCCATGGTTGCACTGATCTTTATGTAATATTCTTGTACCTCAAGGTAGTACCTATCTTGATGTAATAGTCCTGTTTTGTTGCTTGCAGGAACGGTCTCTCTTTTCTCAATCTGGCAGTTGGGTGGCTCTTAAATAAGTGTGACCATGGCCAGCTCTAAGCACAGCGGACGGTTTCCTCACCCAACTCAAGTTAGCACACAAGTTCAGGGCTTGGCAGCGTGGGCCAGCTTCAGTTCACACTAATAGCTTCTCCTCTTGCTCCCCAACCCCTGAAACAATGCCCCGTCCAAATCGCCTAGCGGTGTCATGAAAATGCTAGCTCATATTTTACACCTAGTCACTCCACAACTTACAATCTTTATGGTCAAGCGTGTGTGGCAACTCCTGCCTGAAATGTTTTCCAGTTGAATCATTTGAGATGAGTAGAGAACACTGACTGCAGATAATGTGTGACATTTTAGTACTCATAGACCATGCATTTACTTGGAGCTTAAATTATTATAGACCTGGAAAGGAATTTGTCATTATACCAAATAAAAATTAATCACTTTTGTAAATTGTAATGTACTCTGTAGGACTTCTCTTTTTGTTTCATTTTACTTGAGAGGAAAATTTCAAATAAATGTGTCCAAAAGGAGAATGGATATAATTACCTCAATGTAGAACAACTGAAAATATTTCACAGAAGGGATGCAAATAATTGGGGTATTTTTGTCTTGTTTTGCTTGTATTATCTGAATAATTGCCTCCATTTTCCACCTGACTTAGTATAACTAGACACAGTTTGGGTATTTTTCAGGAGGCGGTTATTCCATTTTCTTAGCAGAGTGACTTGAAGCTGAAAGGGTTGATAACTGTGAAATGTTGGTACAATCAAAGCAATTGTGGTTGTCCAACTAGGGGTTGGGCCTGATGATTTTTAGACATTATGTAAGAATTTCCTTATTTGGTAATTTCATTCTGAAGTAATTTTTGATGTTATTCAGTCTGGAGCAAATACAGTCATTAATTTTGTACTCTGGTCCTAATCAACTGAGTATGTTGCACCAACATAAAGTTTCAGACTTTGAGTAAATAATTCACCCAGAAATATGCATGTAGGGAGAGTGAGTGAGTGTATGTATGTGTGTCTAAGGAAGGCAAATGCAAGAGGAAAGCATTTTCTTTGAAGAAAGTTAAAAAAAGATAGTTAAAATTTGATATCATTAAATTCACCTAATGAATTTAGATGATAATTGAGAGGAGGTAATCCAGCCTGTGTGAAGAAAGTACTAAGGCATTTTGTTGCCTATAAAGCATTTAAATCAAAATTATAAAAAATACAAGAATTGAAAAAAAAAAAGAATTGAAAAAAATTGTTGCTGTATTTAGGGGTTACCCTGTAGCCCCTGTATTCAGGGGTTAAATTAATGAAAGAATTAATATAAAGATTTATTTCTTTCAAAAGGACTTGACTTGCATTATTTGACAAGTATTAATAGATCTTTGTAAAAACATTTGTAGTAGTCAAGATTTTTCAATCTTCTCATTTGTCAATTGAGAATAATTAAAATACTTTTCACATATTGTAGATCTATAGATTCTGCTACTTTATCCCTGAAATTGTCTGAATTATAATGAGGATGGAATGGGCTTGAAGTGGGGTAACCCTCGGGGGAAAATTTAGCAAAATGATTTTCTGGAGTTTTAATATTAGTTCAGTGAGAGCCAGAGCCCCTGTTTGAGGAAGCTTCCCTCTGTATTTATATATGAATGACACTGATATCAAAGTGAGTGTGTAATGGGCATACGCAAAAGGGTGTCGTGGATATGTGACTGGACAGCCATGTGGGGCAGGGTTAATTCAGTAGTAGGAGTTAGAATGGGCCTCGGTTTCAGAAGAGGGACTGTCTCCTCTTTGAGAACCCGGATGTGGCTGCGTAAGACTGAAATCTCTTTCCCCACCCACTCCAGGCGCTTAGAGATGGGTGTAGCGATGTGCGTCCGTTAACAGAGAGCCCTGTGCATCTGCTGAGCTTATGTCAAGCAGAAGCAATGTAAGGGATGTGAGGAATCGTTATGGGGGGAAAGAATTGCTTTTTCACCTTTGTTCTACTCCTACTCAGCTGATTTCATAGAGATTTAACTCATCAAGTTCTAAGCAAACCACTCAGTACAGCCCCGACACTTACAAAGTGTTCTCTACCTTGTTCAGCATAGCTATGACTGCAGTCATTGCCCCAAATTCCGTACTGCTGATACAGGCAACCAGGCTGAGCACCTCTCTTGGTCTCCCTCTCTCTTTTAGTTTCTCCTCTCTCTTTCCTCCTTCTTCTGTTTCCTTTCTTCATTCTCCTTTCCTAAATCCTTCCTTCCTTTTCTTCTTTTCCTTCTTTTCTGTCCCTTTCATCATCTCTTTCTACTTTCCTTCCTTTGACAATTGTGCCTTAAAGTCCACATGGCAAAATTAGTGAACTCCTAGTGCTCACCTTTCTGAGGAATTATAAACTATATGAACTCGGATAAGAAGACTAAAAACTTAAATGGTTGAGTGGAAATACTTAGATATGAAAAGGGGATATTTATTTATTTATTTATTTATTTATTTACAGTACTGGGGATCAGACCCAGGGCCATGCCCGTGTTAGGCAAGTACTCTACCACTAAGCTACATACCAGCCCCTTTTATTTATTTTGAGACAGGTTCTTACTGAGTTTTCCAGGCTAACCTGGAACTTGCAATTGTTCTGCCTCAGCCTCCTAAGTAGTGGGATTACAGGTTTGCCTCATCACACCTGGCAAAAGGGGGAATCTCTTAAATGAAAGAGAAACATTTTAAAATTGACTAATAGATATAGAATGTGGGCACTATGACCACGTAGGAACATACACAGTTTGCCAGGACTGCTGAAAAACAAAGAGGAAGAAATTGCACTTTGTGTTCTTGCCCTGCAGCACAGGCAGGAACATAGACAGATTTTAACCAAGTGGATGGAGGATGTTGCTGAAACTGTGTGAAGCATCCACCATCCTGCCACAGCAGTAGCACAGGGCCGTCCTCAGACCAATGTAAGTTACACATGAAAAGCCACTTGAAGGAAGCAGAAGGAATTGATGGGGCCCCCTGCACTAAACCGGCTTCACTTGGGGGGAAGATCTGAAAGGGTTGGGAGCAGTGCGTGAATTGACCAGGAGTGGAGGAGGGGACTGTGTCGTGTAGGAGAGAGCATGACTGGCCTTGTGTGCTAGGACCTTCTTCGTATGGCAGGTCTGCTGCGTTTTGCTGACTTTGACAGTGGTCTCTGTTGACAAGTCAAATGTAATTGGCTTCCATTACCTCCCTTAGCCCTGTCAGGTGACATTGCTGACTGAAGGGAAAGCTCACAGCCTATAGGTAGGTAGGTCAGTGCATTGTGTCACAGGTGCACAGGGAATAACAGTATCAAAATGAACTGTGGAGTCCTCCATCTTTAAAACATTGCAGGGGAACTGTGAAGTGTTTAGAGGCAGACCAAACCAGCCTGCGGAGTGATTCTTCTCAGCATTGACAGTGTTTAATTGTAATAACCGCTTTCTCTTGTATAAATGACAGTCTCACTTTGAGCTCTTATATTCCCTTTATAATACATCAAATTAAATATAAAAACCAGTATGGCAACCCATCAGTTAGCTATTTCTGAGGAAGCGGAAATTATCCAACAATTAGCTATTGTTTTTAACAAGTTTATAATTCTAAAATATGCAATTAATGTTATTCTGTGTGGCTATTACTATTCTGAAATTATTTGAAAATTTCCTAGGTGAGAATTATTCAAAGCATCTATGGAGTTTTAAAAAATCTCTTTGACAAAAATTCCTAATATGATAGCAGACAGAAGAATAATTATCATTGGGATGACCTTTTCAGTGGATAATTGGACAGACACATGATGGACAGCATCCTCCCATCTTGCAGCCAGCCTTTTACCTCCTGCCATAAAAGACAGGAGCAAAATTTTAACTCAAGAGGTAAGATTCTCAATAGTCATTTGCTGTGTATCTCCCTCAGTGCAGTTCCTTACATTTTGAAAGCTCTCTTTCTTCTGAAGGTAATTTTCATTACCTGGAGAAAATGTTTCCTTTAGGGAGATATCTAAAACAATAGTACAGGTGCTGAATCATATTTCCCAGGTGTGTAAGGACTCTCTGCAGTTGCTAAGTAGTACTGATTTGGTATATTAAACAGTACTCCAGTGTCCTATAAGAGTTAACACAACTTTCCAAGGCGCCTGTCCTTACAAGAGAATAGCTTTGACTTTGAAAAAATGTGGACTACGAAGTATCCAGTTGACACATCCTAAAAGAAAGAAGTAAAAGCACTTACTGGTGAAACGAAGGCAATCAGCTTGCAAATAAATGTGTTTTTAAAATGTAGCCTGGGGTGACATACAAATTCAGATGACTAATATTTTCCCTGGGAAAAAAATATCATTTGGGGAGGTGTTTTCTCTTGAATACTGAAAGCACCACAGGAATGGAATGCATGATGATATAGTGCATACTTTTATTAAGAACATTTCTTACGGTATTACCTTTGTCAAGGGAAAGTTTTTCTGCAGTTTGGGGGCACACATTAGACAGGTGAGGCATACTACATTGCTTATGTGTTTGCCTAGTTCTGATGACCTGTAGGTCACTGTCTCTTTTGTACACTGTTGGGTTTTCGGCCCCTGGAACAGTGCCTGGAGTATAGTGATCAGTCAATAAATATTCAGCACAGAGCGTGTGAACAAATTGAATTAGAAAATTAGCTCTAGATAAATTTTTATCTTTTTGTTTACAATTTCTTTCCAGTGTTTTGAGAACGGGGCTTTTTCATTCAGTCTTTACAAGTTGGAACTCAATCTTATTTCACTGCTTTTTACAACGAAAATGTTAAACATGTGTCAAAAACTTAGAAACATTATCTGTGAATCCCATATGGGGAGGTGGTTTCATTCCATTAGCTTCTTTCTAGGAGTTCATGGGTTTGTCACTCTGTTAATCCAGCTGACAAGCAGAATCCAAAAGGTGACATTTAAAAGGCTGGATGGAGAGAGAGGGACTGTTGAAGCAGGAAGGATAACTGGGGTTCAGGGGAAGAAGTGGTTAGATGGGAATCTGGAGAAAGGGAGGGAGGGAGGTGGTCAGGCAGAAGGGAACATCTTCGAGAATCCAGCGAGGTCACCATCTCAGACGCGGGTGGCCATGGAGGAGCATCCACTGAAGAAGTGTGGAGAGGAAGCAAACTGATGAAAAGGAGCAAAGATCAGGCTACAGTGAAGCAAGAGAGGCACTAAGCTCTTCATGCACGATGAATCATGCCATGTTACTAGTTTAATTGTGGCGTTTGGTGTATGTTGAAATCCCACATGAAGAAAAAACAATGCCTTCAGTTTCTCAAGAAATGAATTTGTGCCCTAAATAACTAAATATGACATAAAAAGGAACAGTTTTGTTTAAAAATTTCAGGTTTGGAAATTGTTCTGTATAACATATTCCTAAACTGGCTTAGTTTTCATTCACATTTAAAATAAGTAAAGGAAAAACAGAAATGAGCAAAATGGCAAGAAATAATATGTTCATGTAATGAAATGATAGTTAAATGCTTTCTGTTCCTGACACACACCCAAAGATTTAATCTTGAACCCCAGGTACCTGATCTTTCAATAATGCTGTGAAATAAACAATGTAAAAATGTGTTATCCATCTTATTGCATATAAAGAATTACAATTAAATGAGTTCATGAAAGTACAAGTCCTTGTACCCCAATGTAGTTATTTTGACTCTTGGTCTAAAGAAGATCTTCCTAGTAGGTCACCTGCCATCTCCGTACCCTCTTTATGGTGTTCTTAGGACATGCATAGGACCAATGTGTAAAGCTATTGTGAACCAGAGGCAGATTTGATTAGAAATATGTTTTTTTGCTACAAAAAGGAGTTAGTTTATTAATTTATCAGGAAATATTTATCCAGTACTGTTTGTGTTCCACGCATTGTGTTACATAGTAAACTTATAACAGTGCACATGACAGCGAGGGTTTTTACTGTCACCAAGCATACAGCCTGTTATTGCAAATAAGAACAAAAAGAGTTTGAGGGTAATGTTCAGCAGAATACAGATCACATTAGGAAAACAGGCAGCATCCCTGACTCAGAAAGAACTGAGGAGGGGTGGTTCAGAAAAGGACTGTCAGAGGAAGTAAGATGTTGACCTGGTAGTGGAAGCAGAAAGCATATTCCAGACAAAGCCAACAGCATTGTGTTTTCAAGGACATGAGAAGAGCTGAGTACGACTGCCATAGAAATGTAGGCTGGGAGAGCATTATGGTAGACTTGGTTGGAAATGGGAGGGGACCTGATATGGAAAGTCCCAGTTAAAGAGTCGGGATGTTTTCCTGGAAGCTATTGAAAGGTTTTTGGTTTATTGGGTATCAAACGAATACAAGGGACTTTTCTGCAGTTTCATGTTGGGCATGCAGAGTAGCAATGCAATGAGCACCCAGACACCCAACACCTTTTCTAAAGAAGCACTTTGCCATTACCTTGAACGTCTCCACATATTTCCCTTTTTTCCAGAATAATAATTCCATCGTTTTTATTAAAATCTTACTGTTTATTTTGTATCCCTAAGAATTAGATTGTTTGAGACTTACATGGTTTCAAACTTTACAGATTGAATTATACTGCAAAACTCTTCAGCCGTTTGCTGTTGTTCCTGGATGTTGCCTTCCTGTGGAGCATCATGACGGTGAACGTAGCTGACACCCATTCATTTCACTGCTATGCGGCTTCTCAGTTTCCTCATAAGGAACAGTGTTTCCTCTTATATGCAACATGGCTGTAGCCCTTCTCCACGTATTCCGGTAGCATATCCACCAGTTTTCTCTAGGAAATATATCTATGAATAAAATTGCTGATTTATGGAGTATGTTATTTTTAACTATATTAGATAATGCAAAATTGCTTTCCTCAATAATTTGACTAAATTTTTATTTTATTTATTTATCTATTTATTTATTTATTTTTATGTGGGTATGGGAGTCGACCTCAGGACCTCGCACTTGCCAGCAAGCACTTGTGCTGCTGAGCGATATCACCGGCCCTTTTTCCTTTATGTGGGTACCAGGAGTAGAACTCAGGACCTCATGCTTGCCAGGCAGGCACTTACGCTGCTGAGCTATCTCACCGGCCCTGACTAAATTTTTAAAACCACTTAAATATAAAACAGAATTCCAGTTGTTCCTCATGATCAACAAAACTTAAAATAGCTGGATTTTTAAAGTTTTTCCAATTTTATGGATATGAAGTCTTTTATTGTGTTTGAGCTAAGCACTTTTTCATATTATTATTAACCATTCAGATTTACATTTCCTGTTAAAATTTTCTCCACTTTTCTATTTTTTTCTTACTGATTTATAGGAATTGTTAACATGTCCAGAATCTAATCTCTATAGATCATCACTTATAGATTATACGTATTTATAAATATGTTTTCCCATTTGGTGATGCAACTTTTCAATTTTGTAAAGCTTTTGATGAACAGAAATTCTTACCTTTAATACCTTCAAATTTATCAACTTTTTTCTTTACATTTGGTTATTTTATATCTCATTTAAAAATTTTTCCCTAACATAGTCTACTTTATGTAAAAGATTTATCATT
Source organism: Erethizon dorsatum (assembly GCA_028451465.1). Taxonomy (NCBI): domain Eukaryota; kingdom Metazoa; phylum Chordata; class Mammalia; order Rodentia; family Erethizontidae; genus Erethizon; species Erethizon dorsatum. The sequence goes on along the minus strand of CM051835.1, from coordinate 30,843,142 downwards.
TTAGTCTTTTAAAACTTTTAATTTACCTAGGACAGTTCTTTGTACATGGCGTGAGGTAGGGTTACCATTTTCCTCCATGCCGATGGCTAATCGCTAGGTATCACTCACGGTGATGTCTCATTTCTCCACCAGTTCATATAGCTAGTTCTGTAAAATTCAAATTTCTTAATATGTCTGTGTCTGTTTCTGGATGCTCTAAGTTATTTCATTTGTCATTCCATCCCTTTGCATGCTAGTGCCATGCTCACTTAATTATGACAGCTCTGTAATAGTCTGTGACGTCTGCCAGGGCAGGTCCCCATGTGTTCATCTTCTTTAGGAATCGCTGAGCTATTCTTAGCCTTTCATTCTTCCATTTAAAATTAAGAACTGTTGAATTTCCAAAACAGCAGTCTATTGAATTTTGATGGAGATTGAATTGAATCTATATATTAGTTTGGAAGCATTAACATCCTTACGATATTGTGTCTTCAAATAATCATAATGCAGCTTCTTTTCTCTTTATATATTCTTTTCTGCTTTTCAGTAATGGCTGACAGTCTCTTCATAAAGATCTTGCACTTATTTGAATTTATTTCTAAATATTTTATATTTTTATACTCTGACAAATAATATTATTAGAATGTTTTATATCTATTTGTTGCTGGCATATGGAAATTCAATTAAATTTTTTAAGCCAGAAAATTTGCTAAGACTTTTGTGAACACTGATCATTGCATCGAGTTCCTAGTGGGAGGTTTACAGAAACAGTCGTATCATCGGTGAGTGCTTTACTGCTTTCAAAATGTTTCATTCCTTCACTAATGCTGCTGGTCATCTTTCTTGTCTTAGTATACACCAATTTCTAATGTTGAATAGAAGTGGTGATAAAGGTGATTTTATCCATAGTCTTAAGAGGACTATGGGTCATGAGTTGGCTGCCATATATATTATATATTATATATATTATATATATATTTCATTATTTTATGTCTGTATATTATTGTGTATTTATGGTAAATTACTTGTTATATAAAAATGTATGTCATTGTAACACACTTATAATTTTATAAGTATATTATTATTCCTAGTCATGGTTGAAAAGTTGAGTAAACTCTCCTTTTCCTGTTAAAGTGATGAGTAAGATCACTTGTCAGGACATCTGTTCAGCACAGTCCAGCAGTGCTGGCCGTCTTAATGTACCCAGGAGTAAGGCAAGGGAGACCGTGTGACGGTTGTATCTGGGAGTTTCCCTCAAGCCCGTGTGATGATGGCTGGGACCTTTGGAAGGCAGTTGGATCCTCAGGGATTTAGCACTGGCTTGCTGTTAGGAGGTGGGGCCTGGACGACTGCACCTTTCCTTCCTTGAGTTGTGGGTCTCAGGCATTTTGTGCCAATAGTTTGGGGAAAGTAAGACAAACAAGTGTGAGGGTTAGAGAAGAACTGAAAGAATCTTTTTTCAGGCTGAGAAACTTTCTGTTAATTGCTCATCACTAAAAATGTTTGGTATGAGTTAAAATTTTGCTAGATAGTTTTTTTCTATCTGAGGTAATTAAGTGTTTTCTTTAATCTATTAATATGATGAATTACATTACTCTTTCAAATTTAAATCAAACTTGAATTCCTAGAGTATCCTAAATTAGCAGCGAAGTGTTAGATGTTTTAAGCATTGCTAGAATGCATTAACTAGTATTTTCTTTAGGATTTCTGCACTTAAGTTTGTGAGTGAGATTGTTCTCGAATTTCTAATGTTGGGTTTGGTTGAAAATTTTTGATCAGAGCGGTGATCTGCTTCATGGTGAAGTAAGCAAATGTGGAACAGAACTGGGCATGTAAGAGTATAGTAGACAAGTGTTGCATTTGTAAATCAGGGGGCACAGAGACTTCTTGATTACCAGATTGCCTGGAAGATCCTCCCCAGTCCTAAAATGCGATTGCTCTGTAATCCATGATCTCTGCCATTATCGTTTATCTCAGTGCTACAAAGTGGTAAGGAAGAGAAGGTGATGGAAGGGACGAATGATATTCCCTGTCCAGTGGAAGAATACTTCAAAATAGGACACTCTCTAGAGAATGACTTCTCAAAACATTTACTCAGAATTTCCATGGTTCCACTTTCTGAGATTAATTCATGAAACATTTTCTGCTAGCTTCAGTAACTTGCTACAGAATGCACAAAGAAACTATTTAAAATTGATTTTTGAACTTTGAACATGTTCTTTTATGGTTGTACCTGATAATGCCTAGTGCACCAAATCTTTTTTATCCACTGGAGTTGCAGACATCTTCCCTATGATGTTTAAACTTAATTCCAGAGTCTCAATCCCATCGATAGTATTTCTCCTTTCCCCTATACATTAAAGTGGTCTTCTTAATTGCTGTAATATTCACAAGGAGGCCATTGGAGTTGGAGTACTCTCAGCTGCAGTATTGTAGTATTGTAGGAGATAAAGATAAAGTGGTATTGAGGACGATCCAATTTACTTCAGTGAATTCAATCTCAGGAAGCAAGTACTGCATGATACATTTACCTGAACTTTTGGAGTGATAAGAAAAATGTTTTGTATTCATTCAGGACCAGAGAAACTTTAAGGTTTTATCTCAACAGAATAATGTTCAGAAAAAATGTTCTGTTTATTTACAGGATACAAGGGAACTGTACATTTCAAGTTCTTTTAGTCTGGGGGTTTGCAGAACTGTTATCAATGAGAAATATAAGCAATGCCCATATATGTTTTTCTTTTCCTTCTTGTGCCTTCGTGGAAAACTATGTCTCTATGAATGCGAATGGGGGAGTTCTGTGCTCTATTACTGAAACACTTACTGCAACATTATCACGTAAATCACTGACTGGCCCGATCAGATGCCACATGCTGCAAAAGTTCTGGACAGTGCAAAGTTAACAGTAAGCCCTTTCCTCTCCTAACGGGACCAGCGCTGCCTGGCTTGATTTGCAACGTTAGTCTTGTTAAATTATGTCTTCAGTGTGGCCAGGCCTTGTATTTTATACTTGTGAGCCTGCTCAGGGGTTACACGCAAAACCTATTGCTGATATTTATTGGGTGTGTGTGGTGCTCTCGGTGAGCTAGACAAGGTTTCTGCTAGTGGTTCATGTTAGAGAAATAACTTCCTTTCCTTGTTTTGGTCTATTAGATTTCCATAAAAATTCCACATTTGCTCTGTTATGGCTCATGTATGTTTGAATATATGGCACAGTCTCATATAAAATGATACCCTATTTTCCCAGAGAAGATATGAAAACTTTTAAGATAGTTAAAATAATCAAATGTCTATTTAAGGTTAATGTATTAACTTTCTAAAATATACATATTTATAATCACATATATAAAATGTATTTGAGAAACATAGATCTTTCCATACTCATATTTCTTATATTCAAATTTAATCACATTTATCAATGATGTGATTGTGTTCCTATCCTGAGAGCAATTTTTTTAGTCTTTTATGCTGATTTCCTGAGTATGTCACCCTTTCTGCCATCCATATTGTTTGTGATACTGAACTTCTTTAATCTGTTTTTGACACTATCACTAGAAATTTCACCCTGCATCATCCTTGCTTAACATTGAGAATGTTAAGGGGGTTGTTGTACTTTTGCTATCGGCATAATTTTGTGATTTCCATTGTACTGTATTTCATTTTACACTTCTCTTTAAATGCTTGTTTGCAAGGATATCCAATACTCAAAATTGTGAGAGCAAACCTCAGGTATACTAACTCTGTGCTAAATTTCTTCCTTTCTAGATTTATAGATTCACAATTATTTGTGTTTGAATAGGTTGAACTCCCATGTATTAGTCACTAAATACTACATAAATCATTTCCTTTGTATCTGAGACCCTTGCAGGTCCAGGTGTCTATCTGCAGCAACAGTCCCCATGTGGTAACTGATCTGGGATGACGAGCACTGTCACTTCTAGCCGCACCTTCCAGGATACAGTACCTGGTTTCCTGGTTGTGACCGAAGGGTGATAGCGCTGGGTGATTATTACGTGGGCAATTAAAAACTTGGCTCAGATGTGAACTCACCATGTTTGCAGTTCCCTGATTGATCAAAACTCATCAATGAAAATAATGTCACGCCTGAAATTGTTTCTCCCATGTACTAGAAATGAGAGAACTAATGATGGGGCAAACACCAAGGCTGCACAACACGCAAGACTAGTATTGGTTAAAGGTGGCTTCAGGCTGATGTAGATCTTATAAAAATAAAGAGAGAAGCTTTAGTGTTGAGGACTAAGTTGTGGAAGACACTCTTGCATAATACATCTCATGTAGGTGTTGAGTGAAGAAAGGGAGAAACAGGAATACATTAAAATTTAATTTGACAAAAAAAATTGAATTAGACTTTTATGTATTAAATTCCATGAGAAACCGTAAGATCCCCTCAAACAAAAACAGATTTACTCCATTCCCTAATATAAGTAACTACTAGTAACATTCATATTACTCATGTGAATAGTTTAAAATCCCAACTGTCCATCAGTTCCCTTCAAGTTTCATCAATAGTCAAGTGGGACACAACATTTATAAGGTGAACATGTATATTCCTTACCTCCTCACTGAGCAAGCCATACGTGGGTACTGAACTTCTCTCCAATAGCCCTGTTCCCATCCCTTTCAGACTGTGTTTGATGAATAAGGTCTAAATCCCTAAGCAAGTCACATTCTGACCCAGACATTTCAGACAGACCACATTATTGAATGTCTCCAACCCCATGCTGAACTAGCCAGCTCTGGGCCTTTAATATTCCTTTTTTAGTATGAAATATTCCCTGTCTTCATCCCCTACTCAGCTGCGTCTGTCCCTGGCAACTTACCTGAAGGAAAACATTTGGTCTGTCCAGTCCTAATCAGGTGCTTCCTTTTTCACAGTTATTCTTGAGTCTTCTTTACCTTTCCAAAGCATTGACTTCTCATCTTGATAGATTGAACCTCTTCCTCCAACCACATCTGTCTCAGTAACTTCGTACAAACCTCCATCCTCTCTCCCTCTGGCTTCCTCCTACAGAGTATTCTGCAATAATATAAACTTGTCGTTTTGCAGTTCTTCAGTCTCACTGGGCTAAAATCAAAGCACTGGCAGGGATGACTTCTTTTCTGAAGGCTGTAGGAGAGAATCTATTATGCTCGAGTTTTCCTCATTGTGTCACTCTGTCATTGACCTTTTTTTTTTCTTTTTTGGTGGGTACCGGGGTCTCGTGTGCCAGCAGGCGCCCGTGCCACTGAGTGATATCACCAGCCCTTTCTTTGTATGTGGGTACTGGGAGTCGAACTCAGGACCTCACGCTTGCCAGGCAGGCGCTTACGCCGCTGAGCCATCTCACCGGCCCTGTCACTGACCTTTCTTCCTCCCTCTGTCACATTTGAAGGACTCTTGTAACAGGGGACATTGGACCAACCCATAACTACAATGCCATCTGCAAACTTAATGTCACTTGCCATGTAACCAAGGTAACATGTTGACAGATTGTAGGAATTAGGCCATGGATATTCGGCTGGGTGGTTTATATTTCTTTTTTTCATAGTGGTCAAGGGTCTGCATGATGCAGCCTCTTTACTTGTCTGGCCTCAGCCTTGCTGCTGTCTCACATGATCCCACACATGTCGGTGTCACAGGCCTCCTTGTTGTTACTTAGAAATGCCTCGCACAGTCCTGCCTTAGGCTTTGCCCAGAGACCCACGTAGCTAATGGTTGTCATGTCCTTTGAGCTGCTGCTCCAAAGCCACCTTCTCAGTGAATTCTACCCTGACCCCCATATTTAAGATTGCAGCCCCTGTTCTATGCTTTCCAGAGCACTTATCTCCGTCTAACATAGTAAACAATTTGTTTTTATGTTTGTTGCGTTATGTTGTAGCCTAATGGAGAGTTTGATTTTCTGTTTTTTTGTTTTTTTTTTTTTTTCTCTGTAGTAACCCCAATACTTTGTATAATGTCTAGTATACATCCGGCAAGCAATAAACACTAAGGACTGGATGGATTCTTGAGAGAATTGTAGAGTGTTATTTATTAAATAAAATTCTTATATGTGTCCGATTTTTCCCATAGCCTCCGTGAGGGGATATGATATGGCTTCCCTCGAGTCTTCTATGGTGTCTAGCTTGTGGGCTGCTCCTGTAGACTCTCGGGGGTACGTCAGAAGGAGTTCCCAAAGTAGAGCTGTGGGGCGAGGCCTGAGTTCCTTTCCATTTTATCAGTCTCGACCGGATTTCAGAAACAGAGTTCAGGACAATTTAGGGGCTTTCATAATCCATGTACCTCAGGTCTGGGCTAGGTTAGCAAGGCGGTGGAAGAGTGCTGTATTCTTATTAAAACTTAGGGTAGCTCTGTATTGCTTCTTGAAATTCCCCCTCTAGGTCTTCAGCCCTGAGGGTTCTTTTGTTTGTCTCATAGAGAAAGTTGTGGAAGAGAATATTTAATCATTTGTGCATTGTCAGTGTGGACGATGAGAAATATCCTGTATATTCTAGCCTGTGCCCCTGCTTCTGCAATAGTTCTCCCTCTGAGTAAATGAACTGAAGTGTGAGGATTCAGAAGGCCAGGTGTTATTTTTTTTAAATAAGGTTTTGTTATAAAAATAAATGAAATCTATTTTTTAATCATTGCAATTCAGGCCCTAAGCATGCACAGTGGTTACCTTTTATGAAATGTTCTTGTAATAATGCTATTTTGCTGGGCTTTGTAATGAAGCTTTGATTTGCATCGCTATTCTGAGAACTTTCTGACAATGCTAAGGTAACACTATGAAGGCAGAGGAAATGAAATGAAATGACCGTAATGCGTGTCCATTGTGAGAAATGTTAAGTTGCCAAGGCAATGTCATATCAATAATACTTTCATAAATTGAATTAAGATACATGCAGCAAATAAATATTGCATTTCTCTTTATTATCACTTCAAATTTGTGACAGTAACTATAAGGATTAAAACTAGAAATTAGATATAAAGTAGCTCAGCTGAAATGAGATGTGCTGTTCACGGGTTCAACCTTGTGCTCTCAAGATTCTTGTCACGTTTATTTCAGGCTTTCAGTTTCTCCGGCTCGGAGTGCGCCTCCAGCCTCTGCTGTCTTCTCCCGTCCTCTGTTTCTTAGAGCAGGGTTTCTGTTGAGAGCGCTCACTCAAGGGAGTGTGGACAGGCGGTGTCACTCCATTAAGGCTCACCGCCCACCCTCTGGCTTCAGGTTCAGCTGCTTTAACGATCCAGCTTTTGTTTGTTGATCTGCCTGCCTGCTGGCTTCTGTCTCCCCACCACCACCACAGAGTTTTTTCTGTTTGGTATTTGTTTTCAGGTTGTTAATAGTATCGGTTATTAAAACTGCCCACTTTGAAAAATATCACACTGACTCACTGAAATTAAACTTTCAAGCGTGAAAGAGCGCGTCTGTTTTCCGCGGCCCTCGGAGGTGGTGAAGAGCGCGTGAGATACCACGCGTGAGGAACTTAGCGCAGCGCCCGGCACCAGGCGTGGGTGGCAGGACTTGACTCGCACTGCAGGACAGTGTCCAGGTCTATCCCATCTGGTCAGTTTTTAGAAACACTGATAGGTGAGTTTTAGGTAGTAAGTGTGTATTGTAGAAGAATTTTAAAATATTGATGATTGAAAGGAAGAAAATAGATGTTACTATAATTCATTACCTGTAAGTAAGTGTAAACATCATCATCATCATCATCATCATCATCATCATCATCATCATCATTGTTAAAGTGTTACAGTGCTAATGATGGACCCAGGGACTTCTCTGTGCTAGTCAAGTGCTGAGCCTCTGAGATACATCCTGAGTCCCAGCATATTAATATTTTGAAGTATATACTGTGTGCGCGTGTGTGTGCGTGTGTGTGTGTGTGTGTGTGTGTGTGTGGTACTGGTTGCCCAGGCTGGGCTCGAATTTGTAATCCTCCTGTCTCAGTCTTCAGAAGTGCTGGGATTACAGACATGTGCTACCATACCAAGCTAAACCATATACTTTTAAACTGCATTTTCATAGATATGATTTCATAAAACGTGTACTTTCATGTTAGTATATTTTCCTCCCAGTTAAATATATTCTAAGACTCAAGATCAATTTATTTATTTTATGAAATTTTTTGAGAATAGCTATCACAGAGCATTTTTACCTACCATTATTTCACAATGTTAAATATTTAGATGGTACCAATTTTATGTTATTTTAATTACTGTGAATATCCCAAATACCTTAATTTCCTTAAAGAGAAATTTACATCAAAGTAAAACCAATCATATACTACAAAAATAAAGGTGTGATATAAATCTTTTTAGTTAGCTTTATACAAATAAATGTGTCAACACATGTACCCTTGCTATATGGCAGGCACTATTTTTTATTTCACTTTCCATTTTAGGGTTCACTTTTCTCTCCTAATCTTCATTGTATTGTGGTTAGTCATATTGTAATTTGTATGGTAATTTTCATTTCTGAGACTGTGCCTGTACTTGATTTTTAACTGTAACTATAGCAGTGTGGGCTACTTAACAGCTGTGAGTCCTCGAACGATCACTTTCTCCAACACACTGAGTTGTCTTCTCTAAAATGAAGACTAATTATTGCATGAATTGCATGAAATAATGTGTGTGGAATATTATTATGAGAATATATTTGTAGTTCTTCAAACACTTATCCTTTCTATCTGAACTAACTTATTAGAGAAAAACTTTTTCTCCTTTTCTGTGCTTGAAGGATTGTTAGCTTTTATATATCTGTTGTTCACTTTTTTTTACCATGTGGTTTTGAACCTAGTGCCTGTATCTTGAGGTACATCCTGGGCCCTCCATCCTTTTAAAAATTTTGAGACAGGGTCTCACTAAGTGACGGAGTTGTGTGGGCAGGGCTCAAACTTGAGATCGTCCTGCCTCCACCTGGATTATACACATGCACCGCTATGCCTGGCTTATACATCTCTTTTACCTCTGAGTTTATTTAGTCTAGAGGTATATAAAAGTTGATTTGCATTTATCTTCAGCATCATAAAGTACAGTAGTAAAGCAATCAAGTTGAAAGCAAGAAGGCAAGAAATGGCTTTTCAAAAATCTGTATCTAACAATATTAACAGAAAGGATGGAAAAGGACCCTGGTCAATTGAAATGAAGAGATACTTCTCAAGAAAAAGTACAAATGGTCAGTAAGCACATGAAAAAATCTTCAGTATCTTTGGCTATTAGGGAGATGCAAATCAACACAATGCTGAGATTCCGTCTCAGAATGGCTGTTAGCAAGGACTCAGAAACAACAAACACTGTCGAAGTTGTGAGGAAAGGGGAACCTTTCTGTGCTGTTGGTGAGAATTTAAACTAGGAAAACCACTATGAAAATCAGTATGGAGCTTCCTCAGAAAACTGAACATAGACATTTCATTTGACCCAGCTGTACTTCTGGGTATGTTCCTGACAGAGTTAAAGTCATCACATTTCAGCGATATGTGCATACCCAAGTCATCACATTTCAGCGATATGTGCATACCCAAGTCATAGCAAGCCAAATTAGAGAAGCAGCCTATGTGTCCTTCAACAGATGAATGGATAAAGAACATGTGTATAAACACAGTGGAGTACTACTCAGCCACAAAGAGGACATATTTGAGTTATTCATGAGAAAATGGATGAATCTTGAGATGATAAAGGTAAATAGAAATAAAAAGTAAAAGTAGACATAGAAAGACATAGACATAGAAAGTGAAATAAATCAGACATATGAGATTAACTGTTTCATGTTTTCCCTAATATGAGAGAACCAAAATATAAATAAAGAGTAAAATGAAAGAAAGATGTGAGAAATAAAGAGCTAGACTGTGGAGAAGGAAAGAGGGTCTGGGAAGGACAGAAAAGTGTGGGCAAGGGTGGGACAGGGTGAATGAAAATGAGTAAGAAAAGTTTTTAAAAATCAAATTAAAAATTAAAAAAAATATATTGATACACTAAGTCCATCCTAGGCCAATTAATGTGATTTTAAAATATGCAAATAATATCACTCAGTGGAATTGAGGGCAGAGTAAGACACGTTTCATTCACTTAGAAAAAAAAAGCAAATTGGTTCTGAAGGTACAGATGAGGAAGTCATCACTTTATCAGATAGTTATGTTAAAATAAGCCTAAACTTTCTCATGAATGATCTGGTTTTCATGTGAAAGGCCTGCTTCATTCAAAAAAGACAAGGCTATTTGCACCTATGAAACAGTCTTAGAATTTGTTTACTAAGGCAGTGTATTATTTAATGCTTAGCTCAACTTTTTAGACACACAGGCAACACATTGGGTGGGAAAGATTTTACCTACCCTACGGTAGGCCACTGAATTTGAAGCCAGATGACATCCCTGATTAGTCCAGTGTGAGGATGCTCCAGTCATTTAATATTCTTTTTATTCTTTTATCATTGTTATTGAAACAGTTTCTCATGTCTTTTGAATGTACTTTTTTTTGGTACATACAAGTTCAAGACCATTATGTCTCTAGGATTTTGGTTTTTGGTATTTCTTATTGTAGTGCATGCATTAGTTTTGCCTTTTATTATTACTTAGTGTCACACTCTATTGTATTTAACACTGTTAAACTTAGGTTTACCTTCACCCCTGTGGATCTCATCAGTTCTGCTTTCTATTTGATTGCCTTGTATCTTTTAATTCATTCTTTGTCATCTTTTTAAGTTTGATAAATAAAAATGTACAAAAGATTAAAAGTCCAGTACTATTTCAAATATGTTATGAAAAAGTTTGGTAGAAGTCCAAATTCTTACTCTAATAGAAAATTATTCACAATTTATCATTTTCTTTAGTACTGACCTCTCTTTCTAAATCATGACTTGTACTTTTTCAAAATTTGAGACACTATTGTTTTTCTAATAATGGAAGATGGGGATTTAAACTGTCTTATGCCATTCATCTTTAGTGTTCTTCTTCCTGGTATTCCCAATATAGTATAATAAAATTTGAATTCAATCCATAACTTGTACTTATATTATTTTCTCTATGTGTAAAATGCATATATGTGAGTGTTGGCATTGTGTATACTGAATAGCATGTTTCCTTCATTATACTATTTTTATCAAGATGTTTAACACCTTAATAAAAAAATTCAATTAATAGTTTCCAACAGAAATGTAAACATGCCCTCGATGTGGTCAGGAATGTTAGTTATGGGTTGGCGCCTTTTTTGATGTCTGTTCTACTGGCATCTTCCCGGCATCCTCCTCCTTCTTTCTGGACAGTTTGGCCTCAGCATCTGTGCACAGGTGCAGTACCAAGAATTCCCTTTACCTTTCCCCTGGGCTGAATCTTCCTCCATTGGTCTGTCATAGTTTCTCATTTCTGGTGTATTCCCTCATTTCTGTAAACCACACTTTTCAGTAGCTTTCTAAGATGACATGAGAGGAAACACTTTTCAGACTTTGCATTTTTAAGAAGTAATTTTTCATTCTACCTTCATACTTGACTTATAGTCTGGCAGCATATATAATTCCACACTAGGAATCATTGTGTCCCTGAATTAGGAAGCTTTTGCTTCCTCTTCCAGCCCTCAATGTTGCCTTTGAGAAGTACGGTGAGGTCCTCACTGTATTTCATTCTACGTCCTGGGTGTGTGTATTGGTTCTCACTGGAAATTCTTAGGACCCTCTGTTTTCCGCTATGTCCTAAAGTCCCATGGTGTGCACGATCAAGTCTATGTATGTTCAGTGTAGTATGTATATACTATCCTACTTTTCAGTATTCCATATCATGTCTTCAACTCTCTTCACGTTATCTGTATTACTTCTTAGTTCTTTCTACTGATTACTTTGGTCTTGATTTTCTTCATTTGTCTGTTGCCTTAGGGGTCTGTTCATTTTTAAGAAAGATCCACTTAGAAATGTTGATTGTGGCTGAGCATGGGGTTGGTAACAGTGGAGGGGCATCCCCTAAGCTATATGGTGCTTAGGGATGGCTGGATGATTGGACAGTGATCTTGTCTTTTCAGTAGGAACACCTGGACGCTGCTGTCCACAGTGGGTACAAGTCACTCAAAATCTGGGCACTTCAAATGGTAAGTATTTATTATCTCAAACTGTTTCTCAGAGTGAGGGAGGCAGGTGCCATTTAGCCTGGTCACTCTGACTTGGGTTTTCCCAAGAGTGCAGAGTGCCACCCTCTTTTGGCTGGAACAGTGGATTCACACTGCTCCCTCCCGTGTGACTGTTGATGTTCTTCAGTTCCTCGCTGCCAGGGTGCGTTCACGGTGTTGCTTAGAGTGTAGCCACTGGGTTTCCCCAGAAGAAGTGCCTCAGGGGAGAAACCAAGCGTGCTCTAGAAGCAGAGATGTGGTTGCATAATCGAATCTCGAAAGTGACTACCAGACTTTTTCATGCCGTGCTTCATTCACACCCAGACCCGCCCTGACCCAGTGTAGGAAGAGCCCCCATAGTGCGAATCAGCAGTGCTTCCCCCGACCCTCTGCAGGCAGTCACGACAATTCACTGTGCTGACAGATTTTTGTCAGCCTCACTGTCGTACCATGAGAGAAGAGAGGGACAGGCTCTAGGGCGCACAGACTTGTGGGAGGAAATAGGCCAATGTCCACCTGTACATTTTGTGGTTTTCCTGTCCATCTCCTGCCATCATCCATGCTACCCTGGCCTTCTGCATGACCCATTTCCCCAATCCTTGAGCCTTTCTGGTCTCTGCAGCTTCCGTCAGCCTCCCTTCCTACGCAAGGTGTTCGTCCTCTGCTTTCTCCCATCTGGTCAGATAATTACCCTTGATAACACCAGCATTTTGCTAGCATTGCTCCCCCGCCTCATTTCCTCTTAGTTTATCATTTTGGAGCTTTTATATGTTTTATTTTTCACTGTCTCTGTAGCAGGGTTTCCGGATAGTTGAGTTTCTGTATTTAGCCTATCACTAAGTATGCGTTTCCATTTGTCATCCGTGCTTATAATCTCAGTGTATACCATGATAGATAGTGTTTGCTCTGAAGTTTACTTTGAGAGGGAGAATTCAGAATATTAACATACTAATCAGCTTATCCTGTCATAAGCTTTTAGGATGAGAATGGGATGGATTTTGCTTTCCATGACTCCTTTGGTTTTTGGCTGCTTTAGAGTATAGATTTCTAAGAAAAGGAGATGGAAATGGTCAGTGGTATAATGTCTAGAGAATCAGCCTAGAATTCTGAGGATTTGGGATTTATCTGGGACTTTTCATTAAAGTAGTCATAGCACACATGTGAGAGTTTAGTACAAACTGCCGCACTGAAGAAAATGCTTTAACTGCACCTATAACCTAGGTATATCTGCACCTATATTCAGTTTTTAGTGATTAAACCTGTCTGTTCCTTGCAGCGATAGGGTCATGGAGAGAAAGCTAGAAGCAAGTTGGAAATATTAATTGCAGTGCCTCAAGGTGAAAGCACTAATGTCTATCCATTAGTAATTTATAACACTGCTCCATCTCAAAACATGAGAAACTGTCCTGAAGATACAAATGGGGGTATTTTCAAAAAAATAGCATTTCTGAAATTACTCCCTTTTATTTATTTAGCATAAATAGAATAAGAAGAGATATTTAAAGTTTTGGTTATTTTGGTGATGGAGCTAAAATCTAGTTAGCATTTTCTAGAGTTTAGCTTTGACTGTTAGTCACATGCCATCCCTACCCGGACAGGATAGGACCTGGCCCTGCCCGTCTTCCTCTCAGCCTGAATTTACAGTTCCATGCACTCTTACGCAAACAAGCGGCTGCTTCCTGGTTGAGACTTTCTCGTGCAGGCCCGAAGCCACCATCCCTGCATGGCTTCTATTTCCTGTAAGTAATTCAAATGCCAACTCCCATTTGTTTTATGTCCCTCTTTTGTTCATTTCTGTCTGTTATCCAGAATCCATAATTGATAACTATAGTTTAATTATGCAACATAGTTGTCTTTAGATGTTTAAAATTATTTTCCCCCTCAGACTGTCTTGTATATAAATGTCATTATGCCCAAGGAGGTTGTTTAATTTTTAATTCAAGAGAAGGGAATATATTCTCTTCCTCCTGTACACCCTGCAGTGTCCTACAGGGTTTCTTAACCTTAGCACTGCTCACATTTTGGGCTGGAGACCTCTCTGTTGTGGTCAGGCCATCCCGTGTCCTGGCACTGTAGAGTAGAGTAGTATTGTGGCCTTTATCCATCAGGTGTGAGGGACACCCCTACCACACCCCCACATTTGCCACACCGGCACGCCTCTGGTCAGCACAGCCTGTCTTGGAGGAGTGCACAGGTGGGCTACCCAGCCCCCACTCATGCGGTTGAGCTCACCTTCGTGGAAGACCGGAGGTTAGTTGCCTGTCACTGGAGGTGGGGGCAGGATAGGATAAGAAGGATCAGCAATCTAATCTGCTGCAAGAATCAGTAATATACAGGAACAGAAAGAGAGAGAAATATGTTCCCCACCACTTCTGGAGAAATGATTGACAGTGCTCTGAATCAGCATCTGCAGGTGTGTAGTCAGCATCAAAGGTTAAACCATTTTAAATGAGCAACTGCCGCGTTATCCCAGGGCCAGAGGGCAGAGTTCCTGTAGGGAAGTGGGGAAATAGGAGCCCTGTACCGCCGCGGTTGCAGTTCCACAGTGGAGGGAAGTAAGTGATGGAACAATTTAGACAGTTCGAGAGCCGAGGCGTCACCCTGCTGTGAGATGTGCAGACTGAGGAGCATCTCCACTCTTCTGTCATCTTCCTGTCCTTGTCTGTGTGTCTCTCAATTCCCCTTACCCACAGCTGGGCTGCGGTCTCAGCTATCTAAATTGTCCTGCGAACCAGCATCTCTCCTGGAGTTTGAGGAAGGCTCCGGAAAGACTTCACATGTTCTTACTGGCGTGCTGGGACATTAAATTTAATGAAAATAAGAGTCAGGCCAGACTCTAAATAAAAATAAAATTAGCCTCATTTGCATGTTGTCACTAATATCAACCCAACTCTTTCCACCCTTTCAAATTAGTCTGTGAAAGCCAGAAATTTCCTGACAGCTGGACCTCAACCACAGCTGCTTTAACCTCTCTGCAGGTGCAAGTAGATTTCTGTCATTCTGCATTTGTGATTCTGATGTCTGACTGTCACACGTATAGCTGTTGAAGTCCACAGGGTAGAACTTCCTTCTTATCTGTAGTTCTCAGGTATTGAGCATGAAGGGAGAGCTGCAACAAAAGGAGTGATATCTAATTCACCACTGTGATGCCCCCATTTGTGAGCTGAGGAGACGGCACCTGAGTAATGGTGTTCATTAGCATTTTCTTCTAGGATTTGGCAAATAACTTTTCCTGTAAGGATATTTAACGTGCCAAACGTGCCCATAATTAAAATTGTCTCTTTTTTTTTTTAAAGCACTTATTCAGCTAGTACTCCTTAAGGATCTCCTTTGCACAAAGGACTGTGCCAAGCGGACTAAATGCAACAGGGGGCAGAGAGGGACGGGCAGCTCTGGCTAACGGGGGACACGAGCTACAGCACACATAACTGCAGATTCTTGCAGAAGCAAGAGTAGCAGGAGAAGCCAGTTTAACTAAGAGCCAGGAAGACCTCTGTAAAGTGAAATTTAAACTGTCTTTTAGGTAGAAGCAACAGCATCGACATAGGGCTTTTCTGTAGGCTGCAAAGATCACCTTCTCTACAGCTCATACATAGTTATATCTGTTTTTAGTTATTTGTTTGTAGTACTGGGGATTGAACCAGGGCTTTCACACTCATTTACATCCCCAGCCCTTTTTATATTTTATTTTGAAACAGGTCTCACTGTGTTGCTAAGTTGCCTGGGCTAGGCTTGAACCTGTGATCCTCAGCCTCCCAGTCTGTATGCATTTTTTTAGCACCTCATATTATATTATATTTGAATGTTTTCCTCTCTGGCAAGATACAGACTCCATTCACAAAAGATACGTAGTATCTTCCCCATCTTTGTATAAGCCAGTCTTGAGCCTCACAATATATAGATGTTGAATAATGCTTGAGGAAATAAGTGATAGACTGAAATGAGTGAACCAGTGAATAAATGAACTGAAGGGTGTTGTAAAGATTCTAAGTGTCTCCTCTGTTCTCAGCACCCATACTTTTCCACCCCAGCTATGGGGAACCTCTTCCACCTGCTTATGTTGTTCTTCTGTAGTGGGGCTCTTTGCCTAGTCTTTTTTTTTTTTTTTTGTGGGTACCAGGGGTCGACCTCAGGACCTTGCACACCAGCAGGCACCCGTGCCGCTGAGCAATATCACCGGCCCTTTCTTCGTATGTGGGTACCGGGAGTCAAACTCAGGACCTCACACTTGCTAGGCAGGTGCTTATGCCACTGAGCCATCTCACCGGCCCTCTTTGCCTAGTCTTGCACAATGGGCCCTGCTTGACTTCACACGTCAGCATCCAGCACAGTGTCAGGCACATAGCTATCAATAAGTGATGAGTGAATGAATGAAAGGAAGAATGGATTTTGTCTCCTGACTGTGAGCCTTACTCTGTAAGCCTCCTCCTGACCTCTCTGGCCCTCCTGCCTCCCTAGAACATTTCTGTACTCCCCCCACCTGGGTTCACCACTGCCAACAACCGCACTTAAGTTAATTTGCCTGGAAATGAAAATGGAAAAAGATAGTTTTATCAGTCTTAAAATGAACTTCAAAACTGTCTCTTTGCCTACACCAAGCCACCAATCTCTTACACTACTACAGTAATCACCTCGTTCATCTCTCTGCAGTCCTCTCCACAAAGCAGTTTAAATTATCTTTTAACATATACAATGAAAATGTAAAACATAAATGTTGAATTTAAAGGACTCTCTAAATCAGATCACGATCGCTTCCGGCTGAGAACAGTAATGACATTCTCCAGCACACAGAATGAAGTCCAAAGCCTTCCCCACCTGTGAGCCTGATTTTTGTTGACCTCTGCACATTTCTTTTGACTCATCCTGTGCCCTTTTCTCTCTTGTCTTTTTGTGCTCCAGCCATACCGGCCTCCTATTCTTCATGTACCCAACTCTTCTTCTCTGCCAGAGAAGACACTCAGGAAATACTGGACCCATGAATGGCTATTTAGTGCATTGACTTTCAGGTGCAGTTTCACTTGTGTGACCATTTCCTGCCAAGGAAACTTTATGCAGAACCCCAATGTAGGAAGCCAGTGGGGGAACAAGGATCTCAGGGATCACATCTGGATTCCAAAGCTGCTTCTGAAAACAAAAGCTTCCAGAGACCATGGTTTCCAAGTCATTGAGGGCCAATGGTGCCTACTTGACTTCTATGTTTACTTTCTCAGACTTTCTGGATTTGCACCTCTGCCCTTTTAGTGAGCAGCACGTGCTTCCCATCCAGTTGAATCCTGACTGGCTCATCTTAGCCTGCCTTCTTGTAAGGCCAAACATTCTGTTCCTGAAAAGTTAGAGCAGTCTAGGTAAGAAAATGAGATGGATATATAAAAAGTTAAATGAAACATGTACATGATTAACCTTCTAATAATTCCTAGAGGTACTATGAGAGTCCAGAGAAGCAAGGATTTACTGGAGGTGGGGTATAGGGTGATATTAGAATAATTCATGGAGGCGTTGGAAATTAAGAGTTTCATAAAATGGTAGAAAATGGAGAAAATGATCCTAATAGTCTACGGTACATTGTGATCTGGCAAAAAGCTCAAAAGTATGTGAGAAAGTTATGCTGATTGAGAAGGATCCCATATCAACCCTGCTAGCATTGGAAGATGGCCTTGGACGTATCTGACACCACATTGTTGAAGTCATTAGGTCCCGTGCTGTGGAGATGCATCTGACACTGGAAAGGAATGAGGCCAAAAAAGCATGCAAGGTACTTAAAGGCAGATTATGTTATAACTAAATGTATTATAGCTAACTGTATTAAATAAACACTGTGTTGCAGCCACTGTGTGCAGCACTTTGTTTGAGTTTCTTCAGTGTGTAAAGGTGAATTCCATCATCATTCTCATTTAATGATGAGGAGTCCAAGGTGTCGTGATGCTAAGCTGCTTGCTCAGAGTCACACAGATTTTCTTAAGTGTGGCAGATAGGATTTTATTCTAGATCTGTCGACTTTCATGCTAAAATAGACAGAGTGGGAAAACAATTGGGCATTTGTTGAATAATCACTGTCAGGAAATGAGGAGGATCTGAAGCAAGGCTTATAGTTGGGGCTGATCACAAAATATGCACTGCCTAGAATTGCCTGCCCTAAAAATAACTGAACCTAGGATGATGTTAGTCAAAATAGAGAGGAAAAGGATGCTTTCAAGAGACCTTAACTTCATTCCAGCAGGAAGGAAATGTGAAAATTCTTTGATCACTATGATGGTCTAAATAATGGGCCTCTCTGCTTTTAGGGACTGCACATCCAATTTTATTAATTTCCCCAAAAGTTAACAGGCTCCAAGGCCAAAAACTCTTGAGCAACAGATTGCGATCCTGTGACAATTTAATACTCTGCCATAGGGGAAATGCAAGACTGGAAGTGGGCTTGTAGCCTGCTCAGGGACGTCTACCCAGGAGCCCAAATCGTAGGGTGTGCAAGGTTGTTTGTTTCAGTGAGAATTTGACAAAAGAAATTTATTATTCATAAGGGATACTTTCATTAAGCTTGGGCAGCCTGATGAATTACCCTCTCCACTGAAGGGTTTTTCTACCTAAGTATCTATGATTAGATGTTTAGTAGAGCATCCTTCTCTCTGCAGAGCTGTGCAAAAGCTCTGTGAATCCCTGCTTGCCAACGGCTGCCATCCCCAGGCGCCATTTGCCAGTTCAGAGAGAAACTGTGCCTGAAAGCTGCTGCGGCGTGGAGGAGGCAGCAGGGGCTCAGAGTTGTGCAGACTCTGGCTCTGCCGCATGCGGCCTTGGGAATCCTGGCCAAATTGTATATTTTTCCTGAGTCTCAGGTTCCTCCTCTGTCAAACAGGGACATTCGTGTTTGTAGAGTTCTATGAAAGTTTGACCTCAGTCAGTGCTCCTGGAGCAGAACTCTGTCTCAGACAAACACACACACACACACACACACACACACACACACACACACACACACTTGGCTGGGAATGGAGCCCTGGGTTCAATCCCCAGTATTGAAAAAAGGAGAAGGAGGAGGGGGAGAAAACTGATACTACAGAATACAAAGGGTATAAAGGAGCACTTGGTCCACAGATAATCATTTTCAGGTTACAGACGCCCAGGGGAGTTGCATCCATTCCATAGCACAGACAGGACACCACCCCTGACTGACACACACAAATATTTAGTTATCGTTGCCATAAATATTATGTGCTGCTAGGAAAAATGCGTAATTGAATGAGGTAAAATGGTTTTTTAAAAACTAAGTTTTTTAAAAAACTTAGTCTAAGTCCCGTTCTTGCCTATGAAAAGCCACCCAGATTATTTTGATGGGCCTTGGCTTCTCCATCATTGCTATTATGGTCAGCAACATTTTGGCAGATAGCTAACGCTCTTCTGTTATGTATTGTTATTTTCTTGCTTAGGGACTCAGCACTCCTTGATCTGAAATTTTGGGTCATTTTATCATAGCCTCCTGTGCAGTCGTTTCTGCCTTCTGTGGATGTCAGCCCCACCTGGATTGTTCCTTTTGAATATCATCCCGGCATTTTTCCTGGCCTTGCTCTCTGGTCACAATATGGGCTCTCCAGCTTCTCTGGTCTCTCCTCCCTGCTGTCACCCTTGTCAGTGAGGTACTCATCGCTTAATTTCTGCTTAATTTCCTGATAGCCTAAATGAAGTGGTCCTAGACACACGGAATTGTCCTTTATGGGCACTGTCTAAATCCTGGCCTTGTTATTAGGTGACTAGCAGGAAGATAGGACCATTAACGAAAACACCGAGGTTAAAGGGGGAACTGACAAGAGGGAACAGATAAGTGTAATTTACAGCATTGATAGAGTAAGCATAGGTGATAGGTGATTAGAGATAAAAGACTAGAACTCTACTTGGAAATCTATGGTTTTTAGTAATGCTAGGAGATAAAATTTATCCTTCAGGTGTTCATTCCTTAAATGTTTCATGAGCCTACACTGTTGCCAGGCACCTCGCTAAGCACCGTGAGTAAAGACGGGAATAACTGGGATCCTTTAAGACATTCACTGTCTGGAGTAACAGGTGTGGTGTATCTGTGTATACATGTCTACTTATCTACCCATATCATCATTGTTTGTAGTTCACGTCCAGAATGGGAAATGTGATCACTAAATCTGGAAAGAAGGACAGAAGTTAAAAGACCAATATTCTGGTCCTTATTAGCTGTTTGACTAACCTTTCTGATTTCCAGTTTTCTTATCAGTAAACAAAGAGTATTAGATGAAATTAACTTAGTTGTATAACAAACATACATATGATGATTAGTAAAATAATGCTTTTTAAGTTTACTTATTGCTGTTCCATGCAATATTTTACTCGGCTAGTAAATTTTTGTGTTTAATAAATTTCCATCACCAGCCCTCACCTGCAGCACCTACTTGATCTCTGAGAAGCTAGAACTTTTATGACTCATATAATAAACATGAAATCTTCAGGATAGATTGTTCTTTTTTTATTTAACAGCTCACTGAGATGTGATTCATAACATGTATTTCACCGTTCAAACTGTATTTCAGTGGTTAGCGGTGTATTTGCAGAGTTGGGAAATGAACACTGTGATCACGTCTAGAGCATTTTAATCATACCGGAAAGAAATGCTGTGATTCTGGGCATCGGTTCCCAATATCTGTGTTCCCCGTCCCAACCTTAGGCAGCTGTCCCTGTCCTCTGTCTCTGTAGGTTTGCCTGTTGTGGAAGTTCCGTGTGCAGCACATGATCCTCTGTGACTGAGTGTAATACTCTCGGTGTTCATGAGTGTTAGGATGTATTTCAGTACTTCATTTGTTTTTACTGCCAACTAGTAATCTGTTTAATGGATATACCACATTTCATTTAACCACATAAGAGTTCATAGACATTAGTATTACTTTTGGCCATTAGTATTAGTATTCTACTTTTTGGCTATCACAAATAGTGATATTATGAACATTTCTGTACAAGTTTTTATATGGACATGTGTTTTCTTTTCTTAGGAGTTGGATGGTTGGGCCGTGAGTTAACTTTATTGTTCGTCATTTGAAGAGTGTCATGCTGTTACCCAAAGCTACGGCACCACTTTACCTTTGCAGCAGTTGTGAATTCAGATTCCAGTCCCTTCACGTCCTCACCAGTACTTGTTATTATCTGTTTTTACTTTTTTTTTTTCTTGTTTATTTTTTATTACAGCTAGCTTAGCAGGTATGAAGTGACACCTTTTTCCCTGAAAGCAGAATGAATGGTTCTTGGGAGAAAAGTGCCAAAGCAACAAAGACAGAGACTTAGAGAAAGTCACCAAAGAGAGAAGAGGGTATCAGGTGGAAATGTAGAAGTCACACTCAGTTAGAGAGCTGGCTGAAGGAATAGGGTATGGTAGTCAGGAGAAATCTCCAGAGAGCCGGTTGTCTGGATTATAGCTCTAATGCGAGCCTTCGTGGTAGTGAACGTGCAGTCCTCAATGGAGAGGTGCGCTGTGTTTGTGTGTAGCTCACTCTTCCACACCCCGCACTCCCAGAAGAAAGCCGTCTCCTCAGGCTAATTATGGGGTATGCTCATAATTACTGTTGACCTCTCTCCAACCCTGCAAGCCATGTTCTTTTTTGCCACTATTGATTTTGCAGTTTACTTCTGATGATTTCCTTTATTTTCTGAATCTAAACTCTACTTTCAAGGCTGGGTGATTTTGGGTCTACCTGTGTGGTGCAAACTCCTCTGCCCAAGAACAACAGTGATAGTTTCTGTTAATCCTAGTGTAATGCTTAGGAGGTTTGCATTACTCAGCTTAGAATCTAGTGATAAATTTCCTTACATATTTGTATTATTTTATGTGTGGTTTCAAGTATTCCAGTGTGCTCCTTGAGAGAAAAGAATGGGTATATACTACTTAATGTTGCCTGTAAAACCAGAAACATAATAGGTAGTACTGCACATTCATTGAATTAAATAAAAATGTTATTCTGTTTTCATATAAACTCTTATAATTTCATAAGTGCAGAAATGGTCTCATTGGTCTTGGGAAAAAATATCCTGCATAGAAATTGACTAATACAAAGCAAGGGGAAATATTAACTTATATTTTTACATTGTTTATTTCCAAGTCAGAGTACACTTAAAAGCATAATATTTCATGCAACCTATGTGCTTGATGTATACAAATGTTAGTTGTATATAGGGAAATTGTCTTTGACACCTTGGTCTTTGGGTTGTCAGAGTTAGTTGAGTAGTACTAATGAAAACTGGCACTTTTCTTCAGATGGTAAAACCCTAGGATCATGGGGATGGGACGTACTTCAGGAAGGTACTGTGGTGCTCTCTTCAGGGTTAGCCTTTTTGGAACATTGGACACCACTTCTGTCCTTAAAACTCTCAACTTGAAATCAGAGATGGGCAAAGTCAAGCAAACAAGGCAAAGGTTAATACAGAAAGGCTAATGGTAAACACGCGGAGGCAGCAGCCTGCAGTGCAGGCCGCTGGAGGGCTTCCCTTCAGAGACCCACGACCACTTGAGCTGGAAATTTGATGAGGAAGATACTCCCTGCGTGGTCTTGCCTCCTGGCACCTCAGCTGAGAGTGTGGCAGAGTTCAGGCAAAGGTGATAGGAGACGGTGGGACAGGGAAAGCACGACTGCTTACTTGTGTGTCACCTCAAGAAAGCAAATGTCTAAGGCGGGAAAATAAAGCAAATGTAAAAAAAAAAAAAAAAAGAAATAAAGCAAATGTGAATGATTTCATGAGCCTATAGAGGAGGCTCCACGACTGGAAAGGTGGCCACAAAGCACTGTTTTGTCTTGTTGGGCAGAAGATACCCATATGAGCTGACTTTCAGTTTTTAAATTCTCTTGAGGCTTAGGGAACAGATTATGAGCAGCTAGAATGTAGAATAAAATAATTATTTAGACAGTTCTATATAAAGCAATAAAGCTTATTGTAAATTAGTAAGCAAAGATATTCCATTCTGTAGACTTTCCTGATTCTGGGCAAGCGCTGAGCCTACAAATCCTCATGGCTCAGGTTGTAGGGCTGACTTCTCAGCCGCCGCTCAGACCGCCTGGGAGGTGGCTGCTTGAAGGACTGACTGCAAAGAGGAGCCAGAATGTATAGGGCTGCTGTTGGACGAGCACAGGGAATGGTGTGTATTACACAACTGTTGCGTTACAGGCATTCTGCCGGACCTTTTATGTACAGTTACTTCTTCAAACTTTTCATTCGCCCTTTGGTTTTCAATTTATTTTGAGAAAACTGAGACTCTAGAGGGTTAAGAAACTTGGTGTAGTTATACAGCAAGTAGCATCTTCTTTGTAAGAATACCAAATTGTTCATAGCTGATTAAACACCTCTTGATTTTCTTCAGAGAAAACAAAACAGAAAAGAAAATCCAAACAATCCAAAATACTGAAAGTTATATTTTTCAAACAAATTCAGTCTTCTGTTTATGCTACCCTCATTTTCATAATTTGCTCCTTTGAGGCATCTGCTTATTTCATTGTTTAGGTTTAATAATATAAATAAATGATAAAAATAGCCCAATGATTATATTCATTTAAGTTAAACTAGTTATATTTTAAATGATATATTATTATATGACAAAAATAAATACATATTAAAAATCCTAATTTTACCTGTATATATTACCTTCCACATATAATATTATTTATAAAATAGCCATGCCAGTATCTTCTCAAACCAATCCAATTTTAAGCATAGTGACAGGATTCTAATAGAAATTAGAATTTGCCAGCCAACATTGAATTGGAAATGCCTTCATTCAAAATATCCTACAAATGATCTTTAGAAATGCATTTTAAATTTCATTCTAGTGAAGCCAACTTAAAGCGAATCTTAATGGGCTAGAGAAAAATAGATTTTGAATTGATTTTCCCATAAAATATGCAAAGCCCTATTTTTAAATAGATTTTTCTGCAGTATTGTGCCTTTTCTCTGTTTAGGAATGAACTTGTCTGAACTATTTCTTTTCCAGATTTTAGTTAGGTTATAAGTGACTTAATTTCTTAGAATTTCCAAAGTGGATGGAAAGTCTAGGGGAAGTCCAGATCGTGTGGACTTCAAGCCAGCAGTAGCTGTATTTTCCTGTAGCTGTTCTCAAGAATTATGTGCACATTTTACTGTGTAACCTGTTTTCTGCCTTCATTAATCAGAATCATTGACAAAGCAGAGCACTGTTTGTGGATGTTACCCCACCCCGACTCCGCAGGCCCACGGGGCAGACGTAGACACCAGACAGCATCTCTGCGAGGCATTTCTCTACATCTTTCTCTTTCGCTTGCTTCTTGTTAGCTACAAAGGTACATACTGTGCCAGGCCCTAAGCTGGTTTCAACAGCTATTTATTTAGATTGTGTGAACTGGAGCTGAACTTGAACCCAATTAATAGCTACTGAACTTGAACAAACTGATATGAAATCATTACAGGCTCAGTTCCCTGGCCCATTATCCCTGAAGAGATCATCCGACAGCACTCCAGGTGCCTTTTCTATGCCAAATCTTGGTGCAATGCCCAATCAGAATGTGTCGGGGGATTAGAAGTTGGGTTGCATTGGAGTTAGCTCATTACCACGTTTGTGATCGTTTTCACAAAGAGGAGAGGTGGTGATCCCACTGGGCGGGATTGCAGAGAAGGCTTTGTTTTCAACACCATCTGGCACATGGTTGGCACTCATTAACACAGCAGAGTGTCGATTAAAATAATAACTGTACACGGTAGCAGCGCTGCTTATATAGGTCCTCACCTTTGACTTCTCAGCAAACTAAATGGAAGCAAGGAAGACTGAAGAGTTGCCTATGATAACTGGACTCTCTGTTTGCATCTTTCTTGGTGCTAGTACCTTCCACAAATCAGCTATTTTATTTTTCTTTTCTCATATTCCTTTTTAAAAGAAATGGATTTTTAAAAAAAATTTCTGCTGGGAATACCATGAACCCAGTCCTGTTCCCTGCTTTTAAGACTCTAGTAATGGAAGTCCAGCCATAGATACACTTCCTCTTCCGTACTGTAGTCAGGAAATACTTGGCTAAAGGGAAATTATATGATGTTACTTCTTCTGCAGTTTGAATTAAATATAATTATAGGCTATAGTCTTTCCTCCTTTAAAAGATGCATTGGTGGACTCAAGAATTCAAGTAGTCAGATTAGACTACACTTTCCTTCCTTATGAAAACACATGTGCATTCACATCAGCCTCTCTGGGACTTTGGTCCAGCAGCATTTACTTTTGTTTCGTCTGAGGAATCTGTCTTTGGAAAGTAACACTGTGTGTGGGAGAGGAGTGTAGGTTCTCGAAAGCATCTCCTTGGGTTTGCCTCCATTTCTCACTAGATATGATGATGGAGGGAAGGGTGAAGTGGACATTTGTCCAGATTCGTTGATCAATTCTTTCTGGTAAAATGCTATGATTTACTTCGTTATCATGTTAGAAACTATTCGATGTGGGTAAATTTCCCTATAGATATGTAACACATTCATACCATAATAGATAGGGAAGCATATTATTTATTTCCAGAACAGATTCTGCGTATCTTACACAACAGAAATTCATTGTGTATTTCAGGCCCATAGATAGGTGTTATGAGTAATGATACTGGGGTTTTCTCCAGTTGCAAAACCATATGTATAGCATGTCCTCCAGCAACTTAGTGATTTGTATCCTGTGATGCTGAGTTTAACCAAGGTATTTTTATTCTATTTGCCATTAGGTATGTGGAAAAGCCTTTAAAAACTGGCTTTCTGCATCAGTGTTTATATATCATTCATTCCACCAAGAGAAGATGACAGACATTTTAGATGCCAAAGAAAGATTAAATGCATTCAGTTTAACTAGCGGCACTAAAAATGGCTGCATTTTTGTATTATTGCTGTTTATCTTCTTTCCAGCAGTGGAATACTGAGCTTCCCCAGGCTATGATTCAGGTATTAATGCCGAGTGGAGGTCAGGCAAGAGTGTGTTCAGTCTGCAGCACTTAGATAGCAAAGGCAAACTGCTCACGGCTATTAGTCAGGAGTTTCTGTATGCCAGTGATTGCATGCTTGTGGCTCATGATCAGGGTGATTCACAGCCGCCGTTACAAGGGCTGCTGTGGCTGTGTTTTCCTTTTGGACCGTTGTCATTGCCAAAAATGTCAGCCTTTCTCCTACAGACCTGCCCTGTGACACACGCGCAGTAGCCGTTGGTCATGCTAAGTGGCTCCCTGCAAACACCATGGATAACTTTTATTATCGTAGAGGAGTCATCTCTTGCAGTAAGTCCTTTAAAGAATAAATTGAAACAAATGTTTTGTTTTCTTTTTCTTTCCTTTTTTTTTTTTTTTTTTGTGAGTACGGGGTGTCGACCTCAGGACCTCACGCGCCAGCAGGCGCCAGTGCCGCTGAGCGATATCACCGGCCCCTTTTTCATATGTGGGTTCCGGGAGTCAAACTAAGGCCCTCGCGCTTGCCAGGCAGGCGCTTACACCGCTGAGCCATCTCACCGGCCCTGTTTGCTTTTTCTTAATTGTTACTCCAGGACTGGTGACAAAATTTTTACCACGATTCTCTCTTAGCCTGTGTGATTTTCCAGTTTCCTGCTTTGGTTAAACTGTGAACACATTTGAGAATCAGGAAGATGTGATGGTGTTGGGTTTTTTGTAACCTTGGAACTGGATCATTGGTCTGGATTCCTGCTGACCAGACATGTAGAAAGCCACACTGGGGTTTCATATCAGCCTGGTTCTGAAGTCCAAGAGTAATGCCTGTTCCATGCTTCTGTTACCACCATATCTGTGGTCTCCTGACCCAACACACTTTGTACCCAACCATATAAGTTGAACCAGCAACTTGTATGGCAAATTTTTCAGCAAATTTCGGGTATCTTGTTTCAGACACACCTGTATTCTCTGCATGATTGCTCCACCTGCACCTGTCCCCACTTCCCCTACCTTTCCTTAAAGTCCTGAACATTTAAACAGGTCTCAGTATGCTATGGTGTGGTCATACAACAGGGAAAAGACAGACAGGACTTCTTTTCTCATGAGCTTCCCTTCTGGCTATTAGAAATCATACGTGTAAATACATGTACGAGATTATCTCCAATGGTAACATTTCAGTGAATAATACAACAGGATAAAGGACTAGAGAGCCACTAGTAGTTGCCTACTCTGAGAGGAAATGGAATTGTAGAAAACCATCCTAAATGAAGGGATTAGCTAGTCCAAAGGGGAAGGGGCACCCTGGGCAAACTTGGAAGGATGAAGAGCTAGAGAGGAGGTAAGGTGGCTGCAGTGTATTGAGTAAGGCGCCGGTGAGCCAAAGGACAGAGAGATAAGGCCAGATCATATAGGTCCTTTTTGAAATTTTATTTTAAAATACTTAATTAACAAATAAAAATCACATCTATTTTAGATATGTTATGATTTGATATATTTTTGTGTGTACCGATCACCACAACAAAAATAATTAACATAACTATCACCACCATTAGGTAATGTGTGTGTGGGGGTGAGGATATTACAATCATCTCTTACCAAATTTTAAGTAAACACAGTATTATTGACTCTAGTCACCATGTTATACACGTGATTCCCAGAACTTATTCATATTATAACTGAAAATTCACACTTCTTGTTCGACCTCTGTCTCCCTCCTTCACCCTGGCAGTCAGTACCATATTTTTTGTCTCTGTGATTTTGACTTCTTCAGATTCTACATTCATGTGAGGTCAGACAGTATTTGTCTTTCCTTGTCTGGCTTAGTTCACTTAAAATACTCTGTTCTAGATTAATCTATGTTGTTACAAATGGCAGGATTTCTTTTCTTTTTGTGGCTGAATAATATTCCTCTGTGTGTGTGTGTGTGTGTGTGTGTGTGTGTGTGTGAAGTTTTCTCCATCCATCCGTCAGTGAACACTTAGGTTGTTTCCACATCATGGTTATAGCCAACAATGATACTATGAACATAAATGTATATATATATAATTAATTTCCACAGTTTTAATTTTTTTGAGGCATTTCTATACTGTTTTCTATAACAGCTGTACCAATTTACATTTTCGCTGTTAAACCATTGCATTGAATCGGTGGGTCACTTTGTATAGTACAGATTTTAACAATATTGATTTTTTTCTGAACCATAAATAGGAGATATTTTTCACTTTATTTGTAATGTATTCAATTTCTTTTATCAGTGTCATATTTTTTAGTGTACAGATCTTTCATCTTCTCATGTCAACAGGATGAAGGATAAAAATCATATCATCTCAATAGATGTAAAACAATCATGAACTCATAAAAACTCCTACCAACTTGTTTGATTAAATTCAATTCTTTAATGATAAAAACTCATATCAAACTAGGTATCAAAGGAGTGTACCTCAACTTGATAAAGGATCAGCAGTATCACATCAAGCATCATATTCAGTAGTGAAAAAAATGAAAGTTTTTATCTTTTTTTTTTTGTAATGGGAATTGAACTCAGCACCTTGTGCTTGCCAGGCAGGTGCTTGTGCTGTGAAAGTTTTTATTCTAAGATTGGGAACAAGACAAGATACCTACTCTTACCACTTCTCTTTAGCATAATATTATAGTAGAACTCCTAGCCAAAGCAATTTGGTAAGAAAAAGAAATAAAGTAATTCCAAATTGGGAAGGAAGAATTTAAATAATTTGTTTGCATAATCTTTTATGTAGAAAACCATAAGTACTCCACCAAGAAACTCTTAGGATTAAAAAATTCATTAAATTTGCAGGATACAAAAATCAGTTGTGTTTGTATGTGCTAAAAATGAACTTTCTGAAAAGAATAAGGAAACAATTTAATTTATAAAAGCTTCCAAAAGATCAAAATACGTAGGAATAGATCATATAGAATTATTTTCCAGTAAAGTCTATTTTATTCAAGTGAAAATATTCAGGGGCCAGTGAGATGGCTCAGCGGCGGAAGCGCCTGCCGAGCAAGCACGAGGGCCCGAGTTCGACTACCAGATCCCACATATGAAAAGAAAGGGCCGGTGATATCACTCAGCAGCACGGGCACCTGCTGGCACGCGAGGTCCTGAGGTCGACCCCCGGTACCCACAAAAAAAAAAAAGAAAATATTCAGAAACAACAATTTGATGCAGGAAAATGCTAAAGTTAGATTTTATTATGTCTTTTAGTTATATGCATAATCTGTGCGGCCAGAGTTCTGGCCCTATCTCACTGCTGCCTCATGTCTTCAGCATTAGCTTTAAAAATATTCACAAATAATGTATGCATGTGGTTTTCATTTTTTTTGCTCTAAGGTACAGACCAGTTTTGTTCTGAGTATCAAAACCTTTCACCTCTGTCCACCATCATCTACCACCATTCGTACTCCCTTCATTCTAGAAGTCTTCTTCCATTCCAGCAGGCAGACATAATCATTCATGTCTCTAGGGTGTCTTTGTAATTGGCACCTCGTACTTCTTCTGTTCTTCTTACCTGGTCCTGTAAGTGTCTTTCTTCTATGGGTTTGGAGCTCTTCTATGGTAATCCTTTGTCTTATTCATCTAAGTTTTCCCCCAACTTCTAGGTTAGTGCCTTGAACTTAGTGGAGGATGGTTGGATGGATGGATGGATGGATGGATGGATGGATGGATGGATGGATGGATATGTGAATACTTAACATAGATGTCAGCTATCCTGTGGGGCTCTCTCTAGCAGCTATAACTCTCCTTCCTGTTCCTAGCACTTTGCAATAACTGTTTAGCTCTCTTAGAGACACTATATTATAAATTATGGTGTACAAGTCAATCTCTTTAGAGCCCTTAAAGAATGCTATGTTTTTTTTTAATGCTAGGAAAGTTTTATTAAAGGTAGGGAGAGAAACAGGCTCAGCAGAGCAAGTTTGGGCCAAGTAAAAGTAGGAATAGAAGTACACCCTGCAGCATGAGGGTGGCCACCATACAAGAGAACACAATGGCCTAAAGATGACTGTTATAGAAATCACTGTTTCCGGGCCGGTGAGATGGCTCAGCGGCTTAAGCGCCTGCCCGGCAAGCGCGAGGGCCCGAGTTCGACTCCCGGAACCCACATACGAAAAAGGGGCCGGTGATATCGCTCAGCGGCACGGGCGCCTGCTGGCGCGCGAGGTCCTGAGGTCGACCCCCGGTACCCACAAAAAAAAAAAAAAAAGAAATCACTGTTTCCCTAGTAATGAACACATTTCCTAGCACTTAGCAAGTATTTAGTAAATGTCTGGGTAAAATAAATGTTGAGTAGGACATAAATCCCCAAAAGACCAGAAGACCCATGGAAATGGATTATCAGTCAGTCATGGCCTAAATGTGTTTCCTTAAGGAGTTTGTAATCTTGAGAGTTTCCAACTCAGTCTGAGCTTTCAAATGGTTAGGAAGTATCCTTCAGGTTTAGAGCTTCTTTTCCCCAACTCTTCAACTGTAACTCAAAGCCAGAAATAGATTTTATATTTCAGGCCAGTATATAAGCATGTTATAAAACAAAACATAGCTTTACTATGTAGCATAGTCTGATATTCCCTATACCATCCATGGGTTAGAATGCTGATCACAAGCCCTTAAATTATTTTCAGAACTCATGAGTGATTTGTAACACACAGATTAAGAAAACCCTGCTTTTGAAGATCAAGAGATTTCCCTGAGTAGAATTTTAGAGAAACCAGAATGGACCCTAACCTGGACCCCAGGATTACTGGGTGCACACTGGCTATTTTGTTGAATATTTATATGAAGTAGAAGTGGCCATATAGGAACCAAATAAGACAAACCATCATTGACAAATGCAATTAAATTGTGCACTAAGGGCAGATTTGTGGTTTAGAATTGAATTGTTCTCATGCTGAAAAGTCATTCAAGGTAGGTCCACCAGTTACTCAGTCTGTGATATCCATATACCACGTTGTAAGTATTTTAGGTAAATGTGTTCCTTCTAAAATGAAACTGTGGGCCCAATGAGATATAGGGAACTTAACATTTCCTCTGCCAATATGTTGATATAAATATTGCTGTTAAGCATGCACAAATAGCAGAACTATTTCAGTCTTTTTATCTCTTTAAAACTAATTTAAATCTGAACATTAAAAGACTGTTTGATACCATATGTTTGTTTTAGATAGGAAATAAAATCTATTCTAAACATAAGGGCTTATGAAATCTGTATTCTAAACATAAGGGCTTATGAAATTAGAATATGGGAGTGAAAGCAATGGTAAATTGTTTTACGGTCACAGAGCCCTCCCATCTTTGTGATGTGACTTTGCGGCCCTCCCATCCAGTGGAGTCTATTTTGCCATCCCTGGCTAAAACGTGTTATTTGTGTGCTTTGCTATGAATCCAGTGTTTGCTGCATAGTCTCTTTTTTTGTGTGCTATGTAAGGCTAGTCTGAAGTTGCTGATTATTTTTTTTGAAGACCATTTAAAAGCTACTTTTGAAAGTGATCAGAGGCTGTGGACAAGGAGTGACATAAGCCTTTTGTGAAAATATTAGATAGACTTTAAGAGCACAAACAAAGACTGTCACAAACTAGAAAGATACTATCATACATCCCACTTAGTTGTAGACATGGAAGGAACAAAATAAAAGATGCAGCAATATCACTGGCATACCTAAATATTCATTGTATTTTGAGGCCCATACACCTTCTCTCTGAAAGCAACTCTGTGTGTGTTTTCCAATCTTGACAGATAAAACAGAGTGAGATGACCTAGACAAGCACAACACAAAGACAGCTCTGATCGTATCCAGGCTTTCATGTGTAGCTTGTAAGGGCAATTCCTTCTTTTCTAAGTCAGCCTTGTTTGAAAACAGCACTGTGTTTTGGTTTGCTTGCCCTGAGAAGACCTGAAAGATGAGATTATGATCCTTCATCTCAGATTAAAGGCTGCTTGTCTCAAGAACTATTTGACAAGTTCCAAAATCGGCCTCCTATCAGAACCCTCCATTTAATGTTTGTTATCAAGGATAGGTCTATGTTGTCAAATTTTGTTACCAGTTTCCCTCTCATCTTGGTAGATTCTGCTCTGTTAGTCTGTGACTTCTTATCAGTACTGTCTCATTCACACTACTCAGTTATATAATAATTGGATTCAGTTATATATAAAAACTAACCTAGCATATGTAGTACTTAGGAGTAGTGTATTAGAAATATAATGAATTTAGGCATAAGCTAGATAAAACAGGTCATTTTCTTCAAGTTAGGAAGCATCTCATGTTTTGGCTGAATTTGGTATATTCCTAGGACCTATAAGAAAAATAATGATATAAACTTTCTTATTCTGAGAATTCCTTTAAAAGCATCCTAGATCTCTAATCATTGGCTTATGTACTTATAACTGATACAAACTCATTCATTTCTGTGACTCTCAGAAATCTATCTGTGGAAAATATTTTAAATTCTAACCAAATTTTTATCTTACTCATACTTTAGCATTAGCAGATAATCTTTGTTGTTAACCAGTTTGCATCTTCTTGAAGAATCATAGAAACACAATCTACTTGTGTACCTGTGGCCTTTGCATTTTGATGTACATTGAATTTGATGCCAGGAGTTGCACAGAAAAGTCAATAATGATCTGTGGATCTTTGCCTCACTTATGCCTCTGGGTGAATTACTCAGCTGGGGTAATGTTCTCCAGCTTGTGTAATGGACCTATTTAGTAGCAATACTGCAGCCATATGAAACATCTGGGTGGTCTTAAAGAGTACTTTCAAGTGGATTCGATTTCAGTTATCTAATTTGAGGTCAAGATGGCTTGGACAGCTGGACCAGTTCCACATCACGGACAAAGTGTAACCTCTTCCTACCGGATGTATAAGATGAAAGGTACCTGAGGTTAAGGCTGAGCTTTGGGTTCCAGGAGAATGTATGGGTCAACAAATGAGGTCTCAAACCACAGTTGCAAATGTTGGAAAATTCTCCAAGCAGAAAATAGTTGGAGTTTCCTCTGGCACTTCCCTGCCAGAAAGTCCAGGGTCTGTGTTTTCAGAATTGAGCTTCAGTTCACTGACCCTTGTTTGGCATTTAAAGTGCTATTAAGTAGAAACTGTGCCTTCCCCATCCATCAGAGGAAGAAAAGGCCTCATAGGCTCATTCCTACTACACAGAAAACAGTATTTGAGCATACAGGCAGTGGAGTAAAACCATCTTTTGAGTGTTCCTTAGAGATAACAGTGGTTCCATAACCCACCACTTCCTCCAGTTTTGCTGGGGACTTTCAGTGATCCAATAAAATGTAATGATCAAAGGTTTCAAGTGCAGCTGATAAAACATATAGATTTGTGCCCAGGATACCTTAAATTGACTTGTGGATGTTTCTCATTTATCAAGAAAGACTTAGTGATTTGAATTTAGTACTTTGATGTTGCTAGTAATTGTTTGCAACTGGAACTTAATGGCTTAAAGGCATTGCTTATTTCTCTCTTTCTCTTCTATTAAAGAGCTAGTGAAATATTCTTTTTGAGGCTGCTCTCTACTCACTGGAGCTATAACCTAAAATTGAGACAAAAGAAAGAGTGGTCCCATAAGCACTTGGTAGAGACTAACATAATTACATTAACGAACCATCCCAAATGTGCTTCGTGCTGAATCTAACCATCATCCCCAGCCCACAACTCCTCCACCAGACACATTGAGATTCATTTTATGTTTTTCACAAAGGAATTACGAAGAAAACCTTGGAGAAAAGATCCCTTTGCTTATTTTTGTAGTCAAGATTTTCATACATTCATAAGGTATAAATGTGTTTCTATAATGCATTTACCAGATCTTCAGTACTCAAGGGGAAAAAAGCTATGGATGGACTTTGGAAGACTCACTGATATTTGCTATTTGTATGTAAGGTTTTCTAGCAATGTTTTTCTAATCAAAGTTCTTAGTTTCCTCAATTACTTGCTCCCCTAGTCACTCGGCTTATGCCTGTCTTCTGGTTGAGGAAATCTTATCAGTGTCCATGCACAGATGTCCATTTCCAGCCTCTATAACTATGACCCATCTGCTACTGTAACTATCTTCATTTACAGCAATATATCATTTCATATATCTTTTGCATTTCAAAATTCTGCTTAAAATTCAGGCCTCCCAAAGAATCTTTTCTGGTTAAACTCAGCTATTATCTTTCAGCTGTTCTATGGGTTGCCATAAATTTTATGAATGTAGATTAACCTCCTTGATATCTATCTTCTAAGACTCTAAACTATGAGAAACTGAAAGGATAACTGACAGGGCAGCAGATCCCTTCATAAACCACAGTAATGGACACGATTGCAGTCAGTATTTTAGAGCTTCCACCAGAGTTGTTTAGTGTTGGTGTTGATGTCACTTTTAGGCTCATTATCACTAAGTTGCAAGGGTGATAAATGCAGCATTGCTGTGAGTAGTGTTTGTTTTAAAATAAATGTTGATGCTAAAGAAAAAAGTGTTGAGTGAAGGGAAACAAAACCAACAGTAGCATTTTATTTACATATTGGGGATAGAAACCCTTTCTGTGATACAAAAAAGTTGCCTCATGTGGAACATTTGAATTCTAAATATTTCTGAATTCAAAGGTTGATCATTGTGCCTATAGTTTTGTTTAGTTCTGCCGAACACCCCTCTCTGTTAATGTCCACTCTGCTAGGGATCCTAAGTGATATACTAAGGCAAATGGCTTGAAACCAGAGGCTGTATGTAGTAATATCTCCCTTTCTTCCCTCCTCATCACATTCTGTCTCATGTTCCTGTTTAAGAACTATTTCATCCTTGGTCTTAAATGCCTATATATATTTATTTTCTTGTTTATTATCTGTCATCTTGTTTATTATCTAGCAACTCATAGAGTTTTCAAGAGCAACACCTTTGTGATGTTGTGTGCTGATGCTTCCAGAGTACCTGAAAGTGCCTGGCATGTGTCAGTCATTCCTTACATCTTTGTTAAATGACTAAGTCAAAGGGAGACACAAGGATACAACGCTATACATGAAACAAAGCAGAATGCGATCTATGCAAAAAGGATGCAGAGGCAGATTCACATTTTGTAGAATTCTAAAAGTATGCAATTTAGAGGAATTGCTGTTTAAGAAAAGAAAAATTTTAAATGCAAAAACATATATGTAAATGAATTATTATTTAAAGTGAGAAAAAGCCACAATTTACAAATTTTAAAGGGATAATATACTGGAGATGTCATAAAATATGAAAAATATTATTTTATGAATCTATTAATTAGTACCTGAATATCATTATAATGAGTTTTTTCTCTACTGTTTTTGGCCACATATTCCTTTATCAGCTCTTCATCTGTAATAGCATTGTGAAGTAGATTAAATAACAATCGAATTTTTCTCTAACCTGAGTAGTCAAAAATTTTTTTAAAAACATGGTAGTTGGTGTGTGTCATCAGGGGGCTTCATGTATACATATAACCCGAGAGACTAATACAGCCTTATGTTTTACTGACATGGGAATTTTAATTTGATATTGCATCTTCAGGGATTTTCTGATTAAGGGGGAACTTCCCATTTGTCAAGATGTCGATAAGACCTGAATTATGTGCTTGTAATTTCATACATCTAGGGTATGAGAGAATTTCCCACAGACTAGCTTTTGGCTTCATACATTTCAAATCAGGGTTACCTTAGCCCTTCCACGTACTTCTTTTCACTGGATGCAGAAGGAGCACAGTCACGTCGGGTCCTGTTAGCTGCCAGTCCTATCCCGTGTGTGACGTAACTGGGTGAACTGGCACAGCTCGATGATGAGAGGATTCCTCTGTCACTCACCAGATGACTAGCAGTAACTCGTGTCCATGAACCATACAAAAATAATCCACTTTATTCAAACAAAAAAGTATCCTAAACTCAGTTTCCCCTTAGCCAGTTCCAGAAATTCTCTTGGTCACACTCTTGTCACCCAATGGGTGGAAGAGTGTGCTGGAAGGGACATTGCAGATAAAAGATATTAGCGGACTAATTTGTACAACTAAAAGATTTTATGTCGGTAAATTTTACAAAATCATGCAACACCGTTTCCAAGATTCCTCCTGGGATCTTGTGAGGGACATGTGAATGAGAACCTGAAGTCACACTTTACCAGCTTCATAATGCATCTGCACCTGAGTATTCCAGAGAAGTTCAGATGGTTTGTAACTGTGGAATAGACCTCAAAAGAGGGAAAAGATTATAACCAATTCAGTATTCGCGATAATTAAAGGCTGCAGGATGCAGGACATTTTTAGACAATGGCAGGTGGTCCTGTTTGGCATACACCACATGACAAAGAAAAGATGCAGTTCAAGATGTGAACAGGGAGACAAGTTGGGGGAAACCACTGAGGCCCTTGAACACCAGAATAAGGAATGAAAGGTCAGCGTGTACATGTCAAGTTCCTTCTCTTCAGCTCTGAGATTCAGTCCACTTTATTTGGATTTACTTATTCATGGATCTTCATTTGTGTCTGCTAATATTTTATCTCATTTTTAGAGTTCTTGCCTTTCAGACAGAGGATATTTGCTTGTACCGAGCAACTTCTGTAGCTTGTCGTTGTTCTTAATGTAATACCTGAGACCAAGCATGTGTCTAAGACCTGGTATTAATTAACCTTACAAAGAATGAGCAAATGGGAAGTATAAAACTGTTGAAATAATTTGCAAAATTATGTATTTCTATACATCAATGGAATAAAATGTGCACATTTCAATATTTGAAAAAGCCTATACCCTCAGGGATGTGGCACAAATACACTTCAAATTGGAGGCATGAACATCTTCAAAGAAAAGGATAAATTCCAATAAAGTCAGTTAACATTCCCATCACTTTTTTTCATAACACTGGCACTCCAATTTAACTAGTTTTGCAAGTACTGAATGAGACTTTAGTATGTATGTGCTCATTCATATCCATTGTGCAGTTAGTGACTTTTCTGAGAATTACTTGCACTTATCCTATTGTGTAATGAACACGCATGATTTTTGCAATCAAAAATGAAAGAAAAATGGTACTACAAGTGAGTTAAAATGAACTTCCTTGCTCCGTTTACAGCAATACTGGGCATCTTTTTCCTAAAAGAGATATTTAAGACTAAAGTTTTTGGACCGCTACAATTTGACTTAGTTTTTCTTGTGTGGTTTCCCTGTCAGAGCATCTGAAAGCATGTCGTTACTGCTGCTGGATTCTTCACAGCTCAAGCACCAAAGCAGGCCAGGCACTTCTGCAGCTAAAGCGACCTCTTCTTGGTACTCTACCATTAATTGTATGGCTATTGATATTATTAGCAGTATTTTTATGGGTCTCTAGATTCCAGTGCTATGGAGTTTGTTAGGTATCGGTTGAAAAGTTCTATCTGCTGCCAGTAAAAACCCATACAAAAAGGAAATCTAGTTTTCTCCAAAAACAAATGATGTGCCACTTCCACCAGTCTTATTTTACTGAGGTATGAGAAGTGAGACAGTAATACTGGCAAGGCATGTGAATCACCCGCAAGAGAGACTCCCTCCAGAAGCGAGATGCAACAGGACTATGGATTAATACTTGCCTCTTAGATATTCAGTTCCCACCTCTCCTTTTGCCTGTGTCTTTCTACCACAATCTTTCCTTCTACTGAATTCTTGAGATTAAAAGAATTGCCAAAGCTTTGAAGAGATATCAGTTCCCGTACTTCTCTACACTGACTCTCATAGACAAGAGGACCCCACAACAGAGAAGTGTTAAATGGATAAAGCAATAGCAGAACTCAAGCCCAAAAGGCAGAAACCTAAATTCTCCAGACTTCAGTTTCCTTACTGGCTGTATAAATCACAGCACTAGCTCTTCGTAGCTCTGGAGTGTGACTTTGGTGTAACTCCTCTAACACATTCATTTAGCCAGTGAAGAAATGTTGGACCCTGCAGGGTAGTGCCTTCTTGGAGGGGACACGATCCCAGGCGTGTTTCCTTACCTATCAACTTTTTACACCATATTTCTGCAGTACACACCCATATTTTAATGTCAGACTCATTCAACAAGTTTGATTAAAGTTCAAGATTATTGGAAGGTATTGTCCTAGGTGCTGATCAGTTGCAGAGTCTATTAAGAAAATGTACTATGTGAAACAAAAATGCAGGCTGTTTTACTAGATTATTAATATTACCTGCCAGCATATATTTTTCCTATTTCTTAAGGAACATGTTAACTTGTAATCATTTGCAATTCACTTATACAATCAACGTGAAAGATGTACCAATTTAGAGGTATCTCAATTTAGAGCATTTTTTCCAATTGATATTTATCTTGTTATAGTAAGTGTCAGCATCATTGGAAGGAGTGTGGTTTTTTTTGTTTTTATTTTTGTTTTTTTGTTTTTTTCTTCAGACTGCCCAAGTGTTTTGGTGATCTGATAATTCAGTAGCATGGATAAAATTTCTTAGCACAAAGGAAAACAGAGGCTGAAAGGACCAGCCCTTACACTATTTGTATATAAACCAGTTATCGTGTTAATCCCAGCTCCTTTCTCGCAGCCCACTCCTCTTTTTGCTTCAGGACTTCCTCTGTGGCTTTGCTGACTGCTAATGATGGTACACGCCTTTTTTCTGCACACTCGGGGAGAATATGAAACCCTGGCTTTCTTACTGTTTTGCAGGAAGTACTTATAATGGGCCAGGACCGAGTCTTCCTCTTTTCCTTTGGTCACTTCATGTTTATTTCTGTGCGCCCTTTCTGGAAGCTGATATGATTTCCAATATTAACTTCGTATTCATCTTTCTGAATTTGCCCAATTGAAAATCTCATCTATGGTTTCTCACACATATCAAGGCATTTTCAATTTAAAGCATCATTCTAACACACTGGGCTGAAGCCAAGATTTGTGTTTTCTCTGACACAAATCATGGCAGTTGCCAAAATATCCCCATTGCTCTTCTCCCAGCAAGAAGTGGAAGAAGGGTTTTCGTTTGTCTTATGTCCCTCCTTGTTGGCACAGTATGTAGTCATTTGTCAGATTCTCCCACATCCTCCTCCAGCTTCTCTCTCCATGTCTGCCCATGACTCCAGACACCACGGTTACCATCTTGACATCCCCCACCAGGCTCTCTGCACCAGAAGCCCCTCGTTATAGACTGTCACATCAGTGCTTTTCCTGTGACCATCCTGCGATTAAATGGCACTAATACTGGGATGAAAAGCTGGCCTTCTGGTTTTGCTCAGAAGGATCATTAACCGTCTTTAAATAAATAAGCCTCTCCGCTACTCACCATACAATTTTCAACATGTGTCTGTGACTTTTGATGTGGGGATCTTGTTTAAAACCATTGCTTGTTTTTTCTGCCACCAGTATCATCGTGTGTTATGATTCTTCAGCACTTTGGTTTCAATCTCCATGACAGCCTGTCCTTCAAAACCCCCAAACTTAATATTAAACAACATCAGCTGTCCTTTAAGCCAGCTACTCCCAAA
This sequence comes from Erethizon dorsatum, assembly GCA_028451465.1. Lineage (NCBI taxonomy): Eukaryota > Metazoa > Chordata > Mammalia > Rodentia > Erethizontidae > Erethizon > Erethizon dorsatum. The sequence goes on along the minus strand of CM051835.1, from coordinate 30,803,708 downwards.
TACATCCTTCAACTGTGGAGAAAGAAATCACCCAGTTGTGTGTGTTTGTGTCTGTGTCTAATAGAGACAGAAACACGTTTTTGCAGAAAACACCTCCCATTTCTGTTGTCCTTTGTGTCTTGCATGACTCGTGGGTGTACCGATTTGAACCTTTAATTAATTGCTGAGGGGAAGGCGAAAAATTGAGATGTGTTATGTACATGTACCAGTTCCCCACAATGAATATAATCATTATGTACCACAAACATGTACTAACAAAAGTTAAGAAAATAAATAAATTAGTTATGATGGCAATAATGGAAAACATTAATTGCTGCCTTTCAAAATTCCTTCCTCAAACTAAATTAGGCTACTGTTCTTTTGGCTGCCCTGGTGACATTTAAAGGGGACAATGGATGAGTGACTCTACCACTCTGAATACCAGTTTTGCCATCATTAAAATGGGGATTGCTCAAGAACTGGAAGGTGCACTGTGGTTCATAGACACTTAGGAGCTAACTCCTCTTCTTCTCCCTTGAGGGTGTGGCTAGAGCAGTGCTAATCGGCTCGAAGCCTGGGAGGACTTGGTGAACCTAGCCCTCTTCAAGGCATGACCAGAGAGTGAGTGTGTAAGTTTTCCCTGACTGCGGCCTAAGCGCTGAGCATGCAGGGGTGGTAGTGCAGAAGGAATGGAATTTCAGGTGGCAAGACCCACTCCTGCGAGGACACAGTCACCAGCAGCTACATACCCAATCAGACACTCTTCTAGTGCTCCAAGTGGCTCTTTGGCTTCCCTTCGGGTTCATTGTGTCTGGATAAATAAAATGACACAGTCTGTAGTGTGGGTCTTCATCCATACCAGTTCTCCAGTTCTCCATGCGTTACCCACTTGTACTAGTTACTTACCTTCATGTTGTACTGAAATGGACTGAAATGTTCCCTGTGCCCACATTTTCCCCTCTGTAAGATAAGCCAAGAACAAGTACCACAACTGCTCATCTTAATGTCATTGCCACCCCCCTCTGTATGTCCTAGTACATAGTACAGCTTCAAATATTTAACTGCATGGAAAACATCTTGAGGTTATACAGAACTCTATGCTTTAAAGCACCCAATACGCCTTATTTTAATTGGGTTTTGTTTCTAGTGGCTTGCAAATGGTGATTCCAAAGACTGCTCTTGTTCCTTGAGCTGAAATAAGTGCTTTTTGCATCTAAAATTAAGAGTCTTTTCCCAGTTACCTAAATAATACTAATGGATTGCAGTTTCTACCATATTTGAATTCCCTTTTTGCCCCATCATTTTTTTTTTTTTTTTTTTTTTTTTTTGTGGGTACCGGGGGGTCGACCTCAGGACCTCGCGTGCCAGCAGGCACCCGTGCCGCTGAGCGATATCACCGGCCCCTTTTTCGTATGTGGGATCCGGGAGTCGAACTCGGGCCCTCGCGCTTGCAAGGCAGGCGCTTAAACTGCTGAGCCATCTCACCGGCCCCATGTTTTTCTTCTTCAAAGCAAAAGACTTACAGTGTAAGGTTATGTCTAGTTTAGCACAGACTTGGATTTTACTATTTTCGTTTACATATTATCCCATGAAAATTAATTTGATTTTCAGAAGTTCAGCTATTTCTACAGATAACACTATTCGCAACAAATAAAAAGCACTGTTTCTTCCACAATGGGGCAGAGGGTAGGCTTCAGGCCTGAGAATTATATACTGGACAGTACATGTCCCTTGTGTGCCTTATTTTAGGGCCATTTCCTGTCAGTTCTGTAATGTGTTCTCACCGGGTTTTACAAAGTTAGACTGTCACAGAACAGTCCAAGCCCAGTATCACAAAGCTAAAGAGGGTAAAGCTTAGTCTGTTTGATTCTATTAGTCTGTCCACTGCATTGGTGTGTCTGTTTTCTGTAGTTGAGTTATAAAATCCTTCAATGTAGAGTTTCCTTTTCACTCCCCCCACCTCCACCACAGCAGGGTCCATACAAGTCCATGAGCTCGTCTCCCTCTTATGTCTGTTAGCTTTACTCGGAAAATGTGACTTCTTCACTGTATGTCTCACAATTTCATCATTGCTGCTTCTTATTGCTGGTCTGCTGTGGTACATCAGGTCGTATCTTTCTTTGTCCTTAAGATGTAACTTGGTCTCTTCATGAGAACCACCCTTAAAAGGGGGATGGCAGTTGAAAAAATAATTCAAGGAAGGGTTGTTTAAAACTCTCTGGGATAGAGTTCTTATTTAAAGATGCTCATTAATAATTCCAGTACAGAATGATTTGCACTTGCTGTTAACACATTAAGACAGCCAAAGAAAAATTAGAAGGTGACTCAACAGGAAACTTTTAAATGTGGAGTAAAAAAATAAAAAGTAGAAAGAGCTGAGATTATGTTTGAGATCTAACTATCTTAAAGTTCGTCTGGTTGATTTTGAGGTTTTTTTGTATTTACTATTAATTATATTTATTTTTACTGATACATAAAATTGTGAAAATTGTACATATGAAGGGGGTACCAAGTAATTTTTTAAATGTTCCTAATAGTTGATACATTGGTATGAAACTGAGCTGTGTTCTTGGAGACACACTGTAGTATTACGGCATTTTGATTGCATTCACAAACCTGAATACATGTTATTTTAAAAATATGTCTTAAATCATTTAACATGTTGTCACTGAAACAGGAAATACCGACAGTATGACAAGTCTTAGGCATGTGTCCTTAAAGTTGAAGGAAAACTATCATTGTAGTTTAGGGGTATATTTATTACCGCCAAAACAATCATGTTACACACATATTTAGATAGATAGATAGATAGATAGATAGATAGATAGATAGATAGATAGATAGATAGACAGACAGACAGATAGATGACTCAGCTGAAAACACACAACTAAAACTGTTGCTACCTTACATTTACATTTCTGTGCCTCTGAACCAACTTGTTTTTGAGAAAGGAAGGGCCTTAACGATCCATAAGGACCATCCTTGGTTTGTTTTCTTCCCCCAATTTGAGACTGTTGAGTTGTATTGTCCTGATCTGGGAAATGCTTGGAAATAACCCAGAATTTCATGGAACTCACTGCATTTCCTTAATGATTACACATTGTGTTAGACTGACTTGTTCATTTCATGCTACTGGTAATTCAGGAGCTTAACCAGAACGGAGTTGAATAGTCAGATCAGCCAAAAAAGGGAAAAACTGTTGATGTGAGATTGGATTTTTATTGTACTTCTTTTTGTTTTGATTCTTCCTGTTTTTAAATAAAGTTTCATTCAGGAAACAACTAAACAAATATTACCCAAATATTGGTAAGTTATTTGCTTCAGAAATTTTGAAAATGGAGATGGAAGAGTGAAGAATAACAGTGATGTGTCTAATCAATGAAGAAAAAAAAAAAGGAATGTGAACTTGGACTTTGTAATACCTTTTGACATAGTTTCTGAATCTCAAGTAACATGTTAATTCCTTATTATGGAAGAAAACAATTTTTAGGAAAGCAACTCTTATTTAGAAAAGACTGAAGAATTTTAGCAATTCTGTGTTTGTCCAGAATAAAATTAAGGAATATATAAAAGCAGTTTTGTAAATAACTCAAATGTGGATGAAAAATGTTCCTTTAAATTGTAATAGCTTGAGAGAGTTGCGGACTTATTTTCAGAATATTGATAAATGGGAAATTGCATTTCAACTCTTTTCAATACTTTTCCCAAAAGCACAAGAATGAAGTTAATTTTTATATGAGAGTGATTTTTAAACCACAAGCAGATTTTTTTTGAGATTTTTTTTTTTCTCTGTAGTAGCCAATTTTGTATGAACCATTATTTTAAGCCTAATTGCAGTCAGAGTAGTTAGGGCACTAGCTCTGCTAAGGTTGGATTTCATTTGAACTTTCTAATAGTATGATCTTTTTTTCAGAATTTAATAACTGACTCAAATATTTAATAGTGGAAGCTTTTATTAAATTAAAAAGAAATCAGGATATATTTTTAGAAGAACTAACTTATTTTCTTTATCAGTTTTATATACTTTATGAGAAAAGGAAGAGAATGAAACTAATCTCTTTGTGTACTTAAATAGACATTAATGCTATAACCTCGGCAAATTATTTATTTCAGTCTGTATCATCATTTGGGAAAAACCAAATGGCAGTAATAACTATACTTCTAGTTCTACTGAACAGCAAATTACACTGGCTCTGTGAACCTCTTTATTCATCTTCTGGATAATCATTCTTTTTTTAATATTTACATATATCTTCTACATCACTTTGTAGATTGCCTGCTGTTCACTTTTGTGTAGCCTAACAATTCCTGTTAAATGCAATGGCTTGTTTAAAATGTAAGTGGGGAAAGATGCAATTTGAACAAATTTTGTTTGCATGTGCCATTCTCCATATAGATGATGCAAGACCATTAAATGGATTAATTCACATGCATCCTTAGAAATAGAATGTTCTTTCATAAAGCACGGTGCAAACCTTCCTAATTAAAGTGCATTGTGCCATGTCCTCTCTTTCCCCAAGGTTCTATGGCCTCTCACCTCTCACTTTGTCTTGCAGGCACTCCACTGCTGGTGAGGAGAAGCAGCGAGCCAGCACCTGGGCCACCTTCCGATGCTCAGCCAAAAGCTGCACCCCCAGGTGGCCAGAGCGTGAGACCTGTCCTTTCAGTAGGTATCCTGCTGGTGGCACTGGTAGTGAAAGATCAAAGACCTTACCCATGGACTGGGCCTTTGGGTAAATTGATAATTATGTCTTGATAAGATGTGTGGTAGTAGTTATAGTTTGTCTTCAGTAAATTAATAGACAGCATGATCAATTGCTATATATAGTTAAAGAAATAACCATTATTTGTATAGCACTGTTTGTGTGCCAAACCCTGTTTTAAGTGCATTCCATTGCCATCTGAACTTCTACATCAAGGTAGGTAGAAGTTTTGTATCCATTTTACCATTGCCATCTGAACTTCTACATCAAGGTAGGTAGAAGTTTTGTATCCATTTTATTGATGATAAATCAAGGCGGAGGGCAGATTTTAGTGATTTGTTGAAGGCCATATAGCTAAGAGGTGGCACAGCCAGGAATTGAACCCAAGTGGTCTGGTCCAAAGACTACTTTGAACCTGCACGAACCAGCACTCTGAGCTCTTGCACATCCCTCACCCTGCTGCCTCCTAGCAGGCAGAGATATAGCTGGTATTTTTTGGTGTGTTAACGCAGTGCTTTGCAGAGTTGTAACACTATGAGTGGTTATAGAGTGTCAGGCTCCCTGTGGTATGAATACGTGGTACCACCATTGGGTTTGTAAAACTCAGCATTCAGATTGAAGAAAAATAAAGTTATAAGCCAGATGTTCTTATAATTGCTCTACTTGTCACTGTTAGGATAAAGATTATATTTCTGCTAAATCCTGAGTTGCCTTAAAGAGCTATCAAGGTGCTTCATCCATCGAAATAGCTGGAGACTTAGATTTTGGTTATATGATTTCAAGAGGTGGTCTTTAATAACATATCCATATTAGAAGTCTAAATGCAAGTCTCTTTCCAATTTTAAGTTCATTATCTATAGCACCAGAAGAAAAAAATTGACATTTTATGGGTATATCAGGATGCTGCATGAGTTAAACAAATTCTAGTTCTGTGTATAATTTTTAAACAAGAACTTGCATCAGTGTATCTGAGGTAGTACATCACTTGGTCACTGGGTATGTACTAATAATTTGTGGTGATATCTTCGCATGTTTCTTTCCTTAAACAAAGATACAAACTGTCTTTAAGGTATTTTAACGTGTAATGTTATGTTACTATCCTTTTAAAAACAGTCTTTTTAAGGGCATATATTTCATGGCACTCTAATAAAAATCAGATGCCTAACATCTGTGATGGGTACAAACAAAGCCAATGCTATATATGATAAGATGAGGTGTTTTTTTTCTTTTCCTAACATGCACTGATTGAGACCATGTTAAGCTTTAATTTATCTGATTGGAGAAAGAGAACTATATGACTAATAGGAGAGTTACAGAAAAGAGAATGAATAATTTAGTGGGTATTTTTATGAGGTATATACTCTAAAATTAGAGTGTTTCATTGATGTGTTACCATTGTCTGCATTCAGAACATCCATCAAGATTTATTTTGATGTTTCTATCATTCAGGCTCAATGCTTAGACCAATTAAAATGATTACCAATATTGCTTTCTGTAAGAGGAAATTAGAGCCGCTATCTTTCTCATAGGTTTCAGAGCCTCACCACATCACAGCATCAGTGATTTCCACATTGGGATGAGGCAAGAAGATATATTATTATTAGCAAAAATGCATATCCCAATTCTAGAAGAAATGCTGGCACCCCAAACCCTTGTACTTCACTATGACACGAGTTACCAAACATGGGCCAAGTCCCTACACTGTCAATAGTAACAAGGAAAACAAAGATTTCCTCCTTTCCTCTTACGTTCTCTGTGCATAAAGAAGACCAGAGCTGAGACCCAAGAGCAGAGTGTGAGCCTTGCCTTGCTGCGGGATGGAAGCATGTCTTAGACTGCTCTTGCCTCGATTGTGAAATAAATTCCATGAATGCTGTAAGGCTTCACACTTGGAGGCACACGGCCAGTGCTATAGAAATAACGGTCATCCCTCTAATATATACTAGCAATAGATTGTGCTATCTGTTATTGTAACTACTACTGTGTAATCTCATCAAGATATGTATTGCTAGCTACATGCGTTGTGCCTTTTTAATCTTTCTGTATCTAGTGCCAAGTACATGGAAAGTGCTCAGGTAATGTGTTTTGGACTTAGGAATGCAAGACACATTGCATTCTAGGAAAAGTCTAGGAAGTCTAGGAAAAGTCGTGGAGGTTCACAGCAATTAACCGGCTTGATAACTAATAACTAATCTAATTCAGCCTCCAGTCTATTCTCCCCAAAGAATCTACCAGGTAAATGCTTACCTTCTTAAAGAACTGGTTCACCCCAGGGAAAAGACAGACAAACGTAGTAAGTAAAGAAGCTGAGGGTTGTCTGTTTTTATCTAGAAGAAAAATACAATTTGTGTGTGTATTACAGTTTTATTCATGTATTTCTGTATATCCAAACTTGTGGCCTCCTTGTAACTACATCATCCAGTATCGTAACCACAAGCCACACGTGGTCATTGAACACTTGAAATGTGTCTGCTATGAATCAAAATGTCTTTCAAGTGTGAGGTCCACACCAGATTTCAAATACGACAGTAAGAAAAATAATGTAAAAGGTCTCATTAGTATTATCTCCTCAAATGGTAATGTATTTGGCATAGTACATTAAATAAAACATATTATTAAGTTATTTTTACTTGTTTCTGTTTGCTTTTTCTCAACATGACTTCTAAAAAATTTAGAATTATATCTGTCATTCTTATTTCTATTTCTATTGATAGTGCAGCTCTGGACAGAAATAAGATGGGACATAGCATGAATGCAGTGCCTTGAGACCCTTGGGGAAATATCTGAGCTCCACATCACCTCTTGGCTGAAAGCACAATGAGTTGCACCTAGAGCATCCTAGTTTCGTGCCTGTTCTCTGGCATAATTATGAATAGTGTTCCCACTACCTCTCAGAGGCACCCCTGCATGTGTAACAGTTATACAGTTTCCTATAAGGACCCATATAGTTGCTTTCATTTTTTCCCCCGGTATAAGAGAGGCAACTTTTCAGGGGAGTCAGGGGAGCATGAGGACCCCAGCTTTGACCCAGGAGCACACTGCAGAGCCGCCTGTGTGTCAAGGACCGAGCCCAGCTAGCTTGGATTCAGAGCCCAGGATCTTTTCCGTCTTTCCAGCTCTGTAGTTCTGTTGGATGCCTCCTCTATAGCTTCAGTTGCTCCGTCCTTGCTTCCCATGCCTCGGTAAGTGTTGACAAAGATGAGGAGTGTGTGATAATGTAGCCATGTAGCAACCTATATGAAAAATAATTGCCAAAAAAAAAGCCACGTTCAATCGCATTTCAGTCCAATATCCAAGGGGGAGAAAAAACAATCAAAATTTCCATCTCCTCAACAGAGTGTTCACATATAAGTAATTCACAGATGGCAGGACCCCAAGCGGCTTATGTTCAATCATTCCCAAGAAATGAAAGTTACTATAACCCACAGCATAAGAATCTAAAGAATGAATATTTGACACATGTGATTATGTTGAAATATTCCCTCTAAAACCACAGTTGATGAGTGTTATTTTTAGTTGCACTTCATTAGGCTTACTATGGAGGGGAGAGATTTCACTGATGCCCAGAAACATGTGTTTTTGAAAAGTTAGAATTGTTGTAGTTGTTTTCTGGCTGATTAATTTATTACAAGTTGATTATTTAACATACATACTCTGAGACATGTTAGAGTTTTAAAATGGTCCTAAATTAGAAAAATCAAATTCTTTGCAAGCTTCAAATTCTGTCTATATTGAAAAGTCATCAAATCTCAGTATTCATTAAAGTACCACCAGATAAACAGCCTGGAAATTTGTTTCCTTTCTTCCTCTTTTTGTACCAGAATAGTACCGTTATTAATGTGCAAATAACAGTGGATATATATCTTTGAAGACAATCCAGAATCCAATTCTACTGAATGCTTTTGAATTAAAGAAGGAGGATCCTGGGGACAGGATACTTTAGTGAGAGTCTGCTGGTGGGAAGTCTTACCTTCCTTTCCTTGATTATAACCTGGTGTTCCTAGCTTAAAGGCATGCCATAAAACCAGGTCCTTGGAATTGATGTCCCAAATTTGTGGATGGAACGGAGCTCTAAAACAGATGTGATTTTTTTCTTAATATCCGGTTCACAACTATGGTTGTTTTGTATTTTAATGACTGTTTATAGTTTTGAATTTAATACTTAAGGCAAATTGACCCTGCAGGGAGAGTAAATTAAAAAGGATTCCTGAAAATTATAGTGCTGTGGTTTTCTCAGATAGTAAAGGACATTGCTCTAAAACTGTTACTTGTTTTATATTACCAAAATTAAGAAAATGTTGGTCTCTTCTAGAAGCCAATGTCTGTAATATACAAATATACACATTTTATTTCAAAACATAAGCTGGCAGATCTTGTGAATGTTAAATTAGAAGTGCACAGAGGTGTTTTAAGGAGTGAATTCTAAAATTATATGCTGTGGCATGGGGTGAGTGTGGCGTGTGGTGTGTGTGTGTGTGTGTGTGTGTCAGAGAGAGAGTGAGAGAAAGAGAGAGAGATTTCCTAAAGAGACTATCATTCTTTACATTTTAAAAGAAGAACACAGGATCAAGATTAGGAACCTGTGTTTTGAAGTTAGATTAAATAATGCAGGGAATCACCAATTCTAAGAGTATGAAGAAAGAATTATCACCCATCTCTGCAACTTTCTATTAAATTATTATGGTTATTTCATCAGATTATCACCTTTCTTCTCTAACATATAGTATGTAATTTCAAGAGTTTAAAATGAATAGATGTTTTTTCTTTATTTCTACACTGAGAAGCCAAAAAATTGCTAACACAATTGTTAGCGGCTCTAAGTTTAGAGTAAAGGACACAGGCTTGTTGTGGGAAGATGCCCAAGAGAAAGCATTTCCAGTTGTCCAGTATATTCCACTGGGAAAGGAAGTGAAAATACAGTGTTCTTTGGATATTTGGGCATTCGCTCAGAAGAGGGAGCAGCAGGTAGCCTCTAGTGAGCAAGCGTATTTCCAGTGAGTAGCAGCATCCTCTTCGTGTCTTGTATAAAATAGGAGGGAGTGCTGATGTGGGAAATTCCTCCCTGCATGGTACATGCCTTCCTATGTCCTCTTTTCTATTAAAATGCGTAATGTTTCTCCCGGAATACACTTTCTCACATCTATGAAAGAAATCATTGAGACATCATAGATAAAAATTAAATAATTTGGCTGTTAGGATTAAAATCATCAAATTGCCTGTGAAGTGTCAAAGGACTTTTGGTTGTAGCTTTCTGACTTTCAAAATCCAACGTAACACTTAGCAAACATTCAGAATGGCCAAATCACATTTTCTACCCATTAGATACACAATTAGGTTGCTATACAAAACACCAGACTAGAATAATGGTTCTATATACTGAGGTATATTGAAAGGAGGGCTCTACCCATTGTCTTTCAATGATGAGAGATGGATGCTCTACAGCAAAAAGGAGAGAAAATAGCATGTAATATATAATTGCATTATTTAAAGATATTGAAGCCTACAAAAGGTTTTTCTTTTTTCTCCCCCTGACACAGTGATTTAATAGTAGTTCTGGTGTTTGTAACTCCAGCTGTTCATGCTGTATGCTGATAAGACCAGAGCTTGGAGACACATTGCGACAATGGTTCTCATATGGCTTTGTTTTTAAGAGATAAAGCTGCCATCCAATATTTCATGGAGCCAAATGTTTACTTAGTTTGGCAAGTTTAGGCAGCTTAATTTCTAAAGCAGTTATGCTCGTAAGACTCATGCTCACATAAGGAAAATTCAGAAGCCCCATTTACTCCATAGCACAATTTTTTTATCATATCTTGCAGAAGTTGGTAAAACAAATGAAGATTATCTGATTATCCATCCCATGACTGATCAAGGCCCTTGGAAATGTGGCCCCTGTTCATGTGGCGCTTCCTCCTTATTCATCTTAGGTCTAGTCCGAAACTGAAAATTTAAAAGATCACTGTTCAGAGGTTTCTTTCCAAAATTAAAAAGCTAACAATGGCACCTCCTCTTGTGCTGTTTATTAGTGATCTATATATAATGAAAATCACATGAGTTTTGCTTTCCTATCAAAATAAATTGATTCATCCCTTACATATCTAAGCATTCTATTATGTGCCATCAGGAAAGCCGAAGACATGACTCCTGTCCTCGGGAAACTTAGAGCCTATTTATGAAGACCACATAGAAAGCAGTTTAAAAAAACCTCTTTAGTCTGTGAGCATATATCAGATTACCAGACAACACATTTTAAACAGTCAATATGAATGCTTTTTTGCCTTTCATCTGCACTTCACCACTCTGCTTAACTAAGCCCTGAAGAGAAATGCCATGTGCACTGTCTCTATTAGCACTTTTCTACTTAAAATATAACTGCTTGTTTACATGTCTGCATTATTTCAAAACTGTGAGCATCCCAGAGGCATGAGCCGGTGTATTTATTTTTGTATTTAAGGCTTCAGCCATAGTGCCTGGAACACAACAGATTATAAATAGATGATTAGATAATTAAATTTTTATTTCTGAAATGTCGTTGTAGTTAGGGTTTGCAAGGGAAACAATTTAATAAAGGACACATAGTTTATAGGATTATTTTGTAGTAGTCACCCAGAGAGTCATATACAAAAGAGTACATGAAATCTGTCCACACACTAAAAACCCAAAGAATCCAGCTGAGGGCCTGGATCCACAGAAATAACCTGCATGAGTCCAGCTGAAGACCTAAAGCCCACGACAATGTCTCATGCAAGTCTGTGTCACGGATCTGCGCTGGGAAGGCCCAAAGGTCAGTGGTGGAAGCTAGAAAGTCTGTGCCAGTGGGATGAAGGACCTGTGGCAGCAGGCTGAGGGAATCTGCCCTGGAAGCAGGAAGCGATGCTCAAGGTAAGGACCAGAGCTCCCCCAAAAAGAACCACAGCTATCCTCAGCGACAGTGAGGACCCGAGCTCCTTCGACAATGAGAACAGCTGAGTTCATGTCAGGAAAGCCAGCGCAACAAGCTTCTCCAGGAGAATGAACGGCACCGCCTCCTCCTCTCCAGTTCTCCTTTTTATGTTGTTGGCAACAACCCTCAGGTGGGCCCTCCACACCCAGCACCATGCTGATTCAGTTCAGCTGGGTGTTACAAGCTGACCACCAGTCATCAATCCACCACAGCCATGATGAATTCAACAACTTTTAAACAATTTTTAACTCATTTTGTAAAGATGTGTATTTTTTTTGACAAAGTAAATTGAATGTTTATTACTAAAAGACCCAATTGTGTTTCAAAATAGTTTTCACTTTTGGAAGGTTATTTTTTATAATTTTTTTTAAAACCTTGGATTTGAAATATTTTTCTTTTCTCTATTTTAAAGAGAAAAAAATAATAAAACAGAGTTTCAAAACAGGTTAGTAGGGGAGTTACAAAAATTAATACATTGCATGTTGTTGTCTTCATAGTAGTTATTCAGAGTACAAGATATAGGCATGATATCTTGTCCAAACAATATTAACACAAACCTTTCTTTTCAATGAACTAGGAGAAACTAGCTGTATAACTATCTTAACTATCATGTGTATAAATATATTTTTTTCTTTTTCCTTTTCTTCCTTTTCCCTTTCCCTCATCACAGTTTGTCTCTTCTTTTGAATAGTTTCTTTCCAATTCACAATATCTATTGTACATTTTGGATCTTATTTACTCATTCAGTTTCTCACACTAGTGAGACAATACAGTGTTTACACATTTGGGTCTGATTTATTTCACTTAGGAGTATGGTCTCAAGTTGCATCTATTTACCTATGAAAGTCTCCAGTTTATCCTTCTTTATGGCTGAGTAGTACTCTGTTATGTAAAAAAAACGTATCTTTTTATCCATTCCTCAGTTGATGGACATTTGGGTTGTTTCCAAGATTTAGCTATTACAAATTGTGCTGCCATAAGCATGGGTGCATATATATCACTGTGGTATGATGTTTTTAATTCTTCTGGGAAAATACCCAGAAGGGAAATAGCTGGGTCAAATGGGACCTCTAATCCTAGTTTTTTAAGGAATCTTCACACTGATTTCCACAGTGGTTGTGTATTTTTTTATATATGTATAAATTAGATAGTGAAATTCCCTGCTTAACATACTGTTTTGCTTCCTGAATAGTTTAGAATTTCTGCTTTAGCACCATGCATTACTTGTTTCTTCTTTGTGTTGTCAAGGGGGGAGAGATGTTTAAACATAACTTCTCCACTTGGAATTAAAATGTGGGTTGGTTGCTGAGGTCAGCAGTTTGAATTGTGAGTCCCACTTCATCTTAGAATTCTCACAGTGACCTCAAGCATAGGAATTGGATCTGAGAAAGTAGAAATAGAAAGTAGAGAATAAGCTTTGGTAATTCAAGTTATGAACCATTATAAAGACTAATTTTGCAAGTGACCCTGGTAGGTGAATAGTGAATGGAAACTAACATACATGTGGTGGGGTCAGCTATCTCAGTGTTAGCTCTTTGCCAATAAAATTGTGAGTTCTCTAATCATAAAGTTAGTTTTCTTGGTGGTTATACACTTGTAATTTTCTATTTACTATGGTTAAAGAACTTGAAAAAGTCCTTATTAGAGCAAAAATTTTAGGACAATATCTTATACCCATCGAATTTAAAGATTCCTCCTTCTAAATTTTTTTTCCAATTCCATCTTTTTAAATAAGTTTTTCTGGTTTCAATTGATATGGAAAAAAAAAAATACCCCGGTATGAGAATTAGTTAAACAGTATGAGAGCATTTACAAGGTGTTTCTTGGCAAAATACTAATGAACATCACAGTCTCATTTTAACACTTTGGGCAGATCCAATTCGACAGTATTATTTGAAATTCACTTTAAAAAAAAGACGTGTAAAGAAGTTTTATTATAAAGATGAAGATCCTGTGTTTTGATTACTTTCATAACTGTGACTTAGAAAATTATTTAAATTGCAGATGATTTTCTCAGAAATTTTGTGTAACTAAAAGGAAATAATAAAGGATCTATATGAACTCCAGTTGATTTGAGTGATTGAAACATCCAAACTAGGGACTTCACATTTCCAGATGTGAATTAATACCTTGGTTGGTGTGCATTTAAGTTTAAATTCCATTTTAATGTCCTAAAATTCATAAGTGTTCATGCGCTGAGGTTATCCTTCCATCTAAAACACAAAAATCTATTTTCATTTGCCAAGGGAACAACATAGAAATATTTTTAATATACATATACAGAGGCAACAGCATAAAAGCATGCATATGTACCGATAAATTCTTTGGAGGAAAAATGTTACTGAAACCAGAAGACTAATGTGCAGGCAGTCGTGTTACTTAAAGGTGAAAGTCAAGGGTAAGAACCGCGTCTTCACATGTCCTTGTTTTCTTGCTCTGAGGATTTTCCGTGCTGTGAACATTTAATAAAGATCAATGACGTGGACAGAGAGGGTTAATGAGTGTGTGCCTTGAGGAGAAGCAGGACAACTAACTGCTCCTGAGAGGTGAAGAAAACTTCTTTTCCTTGCGCATGGGTGTGATTCCTAGTAGTCTCTTCTGATGAGGGATTTTTTTTTTTTTTTTTTTTTTTTTTTTTTTTTTTTTTTTTGCCTCTCACAGCTTAAACTCTTCTGAAGTACAAGTTCCATTTTGGTATCTGCTTTCAAAGTCTAGTCATGAAATGACATTGTAGAGACATTTAAAAGACTTTTCTTTCTCAGGAAGGTCACTTTTCTAATAGCTCTGTGCTATAAAATAGAATTCTGATTTAGATGAATCACATTTTAAAAGTAGCTACTGTGTGTTTTATGCTTGCGGAAACATAGAGCGTTCTCATAAGCAGCATGTGAGCCTGTCGCCGTGCAGCTTTTGATGTCTGATTAGATGATCTTACAGACATCTGGAGTGAGTTAGTTTTGAAGTAACTGGTGTGAGGCACTGGAGAACCCAAAGGCTCTGACAGATTTAAACCAGTTTTTAAAAAATCACTTCTTTTAGCAAATCTTTTTTAACCTCCAACTGGCTAAGGATTTTCACACTAACATAGCCTTGGTATTTTCCACCTGATTTTTCAGCCTCCTTTTCAGATAAAATTTCCTGCCTTTTAAGCAAGAATAAATAAATGGCATTCATTGCAAAAATCACACACAGCTATCTTCTTGTAAAAGGAAAAGGTAGATAACGCATTAGAAATCAGAATTCATTGATTTGCGTACAGAAATTGTCTCCTATCGCTTTCTATTTAATTCCAATCAGTCAATTACTCAAACCTTAATTTTAATTTTTAAATAAAATATAATTGACATTCAGCTGTTTTCTTTTTGAAGTTCCAAAGATAAGCAAAGAGACATCAAAGCAGCTGATATTGTAATAGTGTGATGCCACATTTTTAGAATACATTCAAAAGCATACACATTATTCTAGTCAAAATTGTATTTGAATAGTCTGACAAAATAGCGGATTGTTAAAGTTTGTATATTCTTTCCAGGTAGATCCCTTATCCAAGATGCTTTGGGCCAGAAACACTTTGGATTTTGTAAATTTTACAATACTTGCATATTTATAATGAAGTAGCTTAGAGAAGGGACCAAAGTTTAGTTTTCAAATTTATATAATCCTTACACAGCCTGAAGGTTATTTTCTGCAATATTTTTAGGGCACCTGTATTTTGACTCTAGCCCATCATGTGAGGTCAGGAATTTTCCACTTGTGGAGTTATATCAGTGCTCAAAATGTTTCCACTTTTGGAGCATTTCAGATTTTGGGTTTTTGGATAAGGAATGCTGAAGCCATTTGAGATGATTCATTTTTTACTTATAAATAAAAACATTACATAATACTTTCTCTCTCTCTCTCCATATATTTGTATTTATATTTATATATTTCTGGGTTGAAATTACTGAACATTCCCTATGCCTTCAGGATATATGTTAAATTTCTTTCTCTCTCTTTCTTTCTTTCTTTCTTTCTTTCTTTCTTTCTTTCTTTCTTTTTCTTTCTTTCTTTCTTTTTCATACTTTCTTTCTTTTTTGAGACAGGATCTTGCTGTGTAGTTCAGGCTGACCTTGAACTCACTTGGTAGCGCAGGGCAGCCTTGAACTCACAGCAATTCTCCTGCCTCAGCCTCTGGGAGTGCTGGGATTACAGGCTTGCACCACCACACACAACCATTTTAAATTTCTTGATGTGGTTTTTAAAAACTTTTTTTCCCCTTTTCATTATGGTAAAATGTACATAATATTTACTTTCTTAACCATTTTAAGTGACCACTTTAGTGATATAAGTATATTCATACTGACATACTATCAGCAACCCTTTCCACAGTGCTGGTTTTCAGGGACCCCTGCAGTGAGTCCCCAATCTCCTGCCTGGAGTTAAGGTGCACAGCAAGAAAGAAAAAGAGCAAGAGACAAGAATTGCAAGGAGGGCTGGTGATATAGCTCAGTGGCATAAACGCCTGCCTGGCAAGCGCGAGGTCCTGAGTTCGACTTCCAGTACTCGCATTAAAAAAAAAAAAAAAAAAAGAATTGCAAGGAAATAGGGCTTTGGGATGATCAATGTTCTCTGGGAACAAAGACCAATAATCTCCAGCTAGCCACTGTTTTATTAGCCTGTGCAGGGGGAGGGTACGATGCTGTTCCTGGAACAGCATAGTAGTGGTTGAATGGGCAGGTTTAACAGCATAAAGGAAACAAGTTCAGGTTCATCCACACACCTGGGTACTAGCCCTCCCTGTGTCATCCTCAACAGACCTCACCCTGCCCTGTGAAGGACACAGCCTCACTGACTGCCAAGAACTCAGTGAGCGAGAGGACGAGGGATTTCCGTTGTCCAAATCCAGCCCACAAGGCAGGGCAAGGAGGACCTCGGACAGATACTATGGCAATTTATAATTTCTGGTCCCCAACAACCTACCTCCATTATTACCTATGCTGGGACTCTATCGAAAAAACTGAAACCCCAGACCCGTTAGACAATCACTGCCTACATTCCCCTTCCTCTATCCCCTGGCAACCACAATTCTGCTTTCCCTTTCTACGAATCTGACTACCCATGGCACCTCATAGAAGTAGAATCGTGCAGGTTTTGTCTTTTCATAACCTGTTTATTTCACTTAGAATAATGTCCCCAAGCTTCATTCATGCTATGGCAGCTATCAAAATTGCCTTCCTTGTTAAGGCTGAATAATATTCCCTTGTATGCATATACCATGTTTTGATTATCCATTCTTCTGTTGATGGATTCTTAGGTTGCTTCTACATTTCACCTGTTGTAAACAATGCTGATATGAACGTGGTTATACAAATATATCTTCAAGTCCCTTTTTGGTATAAGCACAGAAGTGGAAGGTCTGGATCACGTGATTATTCTATTCCATAATTCTGAGGAATAATTAAATTGTTTTCTATTTTCCATTCCACCCCGAGTACACAAGGGTTGTACTTTCTCTACATCCTTACCAACATTTTTTACTCTCCGATTTTTTTTTTAAAGAACCATCCTAATGTGTATAAGGTGATATTTCCTTGCAGTTTTGATTTGCATTTCCCTAAGGGTTAGTGATGTTGAATATCTTTTGAAGTGCTTAATGGCCATTTGTATATCTTCTTTGGAGAAAGGTTCATTCAAGACTTTTACCTACTTTTTTTTCCTAGTGCTGAGGATTGGACCCAGGGCCTTTATGCTGATCTACATTTCTTTGTTTTTTTTTGTTTTTTTTGTTTTTTTTTTTGTGGGTACCGGGAGTCGACCTCAGGACCTCGCGCTTGCCAGCAAGCACTTGTGCCGCTGAGCGATATCGCCAGCCCTTTTTTTCCTTTAATTGGGTTCCGGGAGTCAAACTCAGGACCTCGCCTTGCTGGGCAGGCACTTATGCCACTGAGCCATCTCACCGGCCCTGATCTACATTTCTAACCCTTTCTTAATTTTTATTTTGACACAGGATTTCACTACTTTGTTAAGTTGCCAGTGCTGGGCTTGAACTTGTGATCCTCCAGCATTAGCTGCCCATAATGCTGGGATTGTAGACATGCAGCACCATGCTCAGTGGTTGTTTGGTTTTTTATCATTGATATTTAGGAGTTTTCTATAATTCTGAATGTTAATCTACTGTCAGATATATGATTTGCAAATATTTTGTCCATTTTTACACATCGACTTTCACTCTGATGATT
This sequence comes from Erethizon dorsatum, assembly GCA_028451465.1. NCBI lineage: Eukaryota > Metazoa > Chordata > Mammalia > Rodentia > Erethizontidae > Erethizon > Erethizon dorsatum. The sequence continues at coordinate 30,785,868 of CM051835.1, read as the reverse complement.
GTGCACTTTGATACTTAAAAAATGAACTTTTATGAAGTCAGATTTGTCTGTTTGTCTGTCATCTGTAATTTTTGTATCATATCTAGAAAATCATTGCCAAGTCCAATATGAAGATTTTGTGTTTTCTTTTAAGACTTGTATAAATACTAGTGATATTCTTCACAGAACTAGGAAAAAGAATCCTAAAATTTGTATGAAACTTCCCCCAAAAAACCCTAATAGTTCAATCTTGAAAAAAAAAACACAAAGCAAGATACAGCATACTGTTTTCAAAATAAACAACAAAGCTATTGTAATCAAAACAACATGCTATGAAACCAGACACATAGACCAGTGGAATAGAATACAGAGCCTAGAAGTAAATCACACGTTCATAGTCAGTTGATCTTTAACAAAGGTGTTGAGAGTATATACTGGAGAAAGGATAGTGTCTTTGATAAATGGTTCTGAGAAAGCTGGATGTCCATATACAGAAGAATGAATCTTGATCTCTATTTCTTACCATATACACATATCAGTTAAAATGGATTTTTTTCAGAGGAAGCTGGTTCCAATGTAGGAGAACTGGCCAAGAGACCAAAGAAATAGACAGATCTAGGATTGCACAAAGTACAATTTATTGGGGACTTAGAGACAGAAGCATGTCTTAGATGGCAGGAACCCAGAGAACCCTCACATTCCAAGGCAGGAACAAGGGCCTTTCTTAAAAACTACTATGAATGTGTTTAAACTTCACTTAGGAAACAGTCTGGTATCACTGGCTGGGCTCCATTTGCTGACTTAACAACATCAATCTGTAGGGTTTGAGATGTGTGTGAGGATCACCTGGTGATCAGAATGGTGGTGACCAAGGCGGAGATAGTCTAACAAGCTGGATCCCTACAAGATTCAAAATTAAATGTATGATCTGAAACTATGAAACTAGTAAGCCAGTTGTGGTGGTGCATTGCCTATAATCCCAGCACTCAGGAGGCTGAGGCAGGAGAATTGCTGTGGGTTTGTGCACAGCCTGGACTACATAATAAGTTCAAGCTCAGAGTGAACTACATAGCAAGACCATCTCAAATAAATAGATAAACAAATAAATAAATAAATAAATATCTTTCAAACCTTGAAACTTCTAAAAGAAATCATAGAAGTGCTTCAGAACATCGGAATAGCCAAGGATAGCTAAGACCCCCAAAGCACAGGCAACAAAAGGTAACAATAGACAAAGGAATTACATCAGACATAAAAAGCTTCTGCACAGCAAAGAAAGCAACCAATAGAGTGAAGAGACAACTTATAGAATGGGAAAATAATTGCAAATTATGTACCAGATAAGGGGTTGTTATCAAGAATATAGAAGGAATTTAAGTCAATACTGAAAAAACAAACCAACCAAATTGATTTAAAAATTAGTAATAGATCCATATAGAATTTCTTGCAAGATATCCAGATAGCCAACAGGTATGTGAAAGCACTGGTTGTGTTGGACATAACTAATCAGCAGGGAAAGGCAAACCAAAGCCACAATGAGCTATCACCTCACTCCAGTTTCAGTGGCTGTTATCAGAAAGATGAAAGAGCAAGGAGGAATGGAAGATAAAGGGATGCCTTCCCCATTGTTGGTGGAAGTGAAAATTAGTAGAGTCATTGTGGAAAACAGTAATGTGATTCCTCAAAAACATAAAAACAGAACTATTTTTATGATCCAGCAATATACAAAGGAAGTGAAATCAGTGTGTTGAGACATCTGTACTCTCATGTTTATTGCAGTACTAAATGTCAATAAACTGATGATTGGGTAAAGAAAGTGTGGCACATGTGTACAATGGAATACTGTTCAGCTACGAAAAGGATGAAATCCTTTCATTTGTGACAACATAGGTAGACTTGGAGGTCCTTGTGTTAAGTAAAATGAGCCAGGTGTAGGCAAACAAATACTACAGATCTCACTAATCAGGAAATAAAAGAAGTTGTTCTCATTGAGGTTGAGAGTATAAGCGTGGTTATCTGATGCTGAAGATAGCAAAGGGAGGCAGAGATAGGCAAAGGTTGATAAATAGACACTTAGATGTAGTTAGACAGGAGTGACCAGTTCTGGCACACTTTTACATAGTAGAGTGACTATAGATAATTATACCATGCTGTATATTTTTCAAAGCTAGAGGAAAAGATTTTGAATGTTTTAAGCACCATAGATGTATCTCATATACTATAATGAATATGTGTATCCATAAGATACTGGAAACACAGTCCTCTAAGCCTTACTTTTTCCCCTCCTCATGATTGCTTAGGTGGCACAGCTGCAGCTTGCTGCTCCTGCCCTTCATGCCGAGACACCACCATACTAAACCTAGGAAAAGATCAAAACTCGGAGGTTTCTGTTGAACTCCTATTTCTTTTGCACCACTATCGTAGAAAAATCCTAAACTGAACCGCTTTAATTTGGGGGCCATCTGCATTCCCAAATATGTTATTTCATTCCCTAAGAATTTGCAAGTTCAGCTGTCTTACTTTTGCTTACAGTTGAGGAAGCTCAGGCTCAGACAAATTAACTCATTTTCTTCGGAACACATAGCTAATAAGTGGAAGTACGGAGATTTCACCTCACATATATCTTAACCCAACGTACTGTACAGGCTCTTTATACCATTCAGATCAAATGTTAGCCTTGGAAGCTTCATGTTCTTCAGGATATTGGCATCATTCAAAGGGGTGGGCAACCTTTGAAACTGCCCTCAAAGCCTGTTTATGAGCCTGATCTCCTCAAAAACAGTTTTACTTTATCATTATATATTATGCTATACTTTTCCACCAAAAGTGGCATTGTCTACTTGAGACCAAATCATTCAAGAGTTGGTCTTGAATGATTGTTTACACAATTCAGACACTTCTACAAAGGAGAAAAACTTGCCACCACAATAGAATTTGATGCAGACATTAAATACATCCGTGGAAAAATAGATTCAGATGTGCCTAAAGCAGCAGAGCTTTGTACTCACTCTTTATCTACTTGTCTAGTGGTTAAGATAACTATGTTTTATCCCTAACTCATCCATTGGCTCTTTGTCAGGTATAGTTTTGTTCTCTGTTTGGAAGAAGATTGTCTTCTATCTTGGTCACAGTGGGATTGCAAGGTTAATGCATTTTATCTTGAGTACAGCATTTAGTAGACTGTGGGTATTTAATATATGTTAATAATAGTGATAATAATGAATGTTGATAATGAAAGGTCCTTGATAATTGCTAAATTTCTAATGTGTGTTAAATATAATTAAAAGGAAATGTTTTAAATTAATATGCATGCATACAAAAGCTAGAGCTAGCCATAGCTTTTATTTTTACCTTCTTAAATAACATCAAAATGTGAATCCATTAGAAGAAGTACATTACCATTATGGTAATGTATGAAGAACCCATGCCTGGTTCTAGCCTGGGAACTAGAAAGGAATCTGTTTGAATTGCAAAACTCAAGGACTTTTTGCAATTGGAGCTTGACCGCATGAAGTTGTACATCATGCACAACTTAAAATCTATCACCTTAGTATGCCCCATGTATTCTACTGGTAAGAAAGATTCTTGCCTGGAGCATGGCACCATGGCAGAGAAACAGGTAGCCAACAGATCTGTATGGAAGGCCAATACCGGATGGTTGGAATAGAGGAAAAACTAATCATAATAAATGGCCTGGGAAATTCAGCTGGGAGACTCTTTATCTACTCCAGTGCTCATGGTTACCTAAGGTTATTGTTTCACAAGGTACTAAATGACAGTGCGAGCTGAGAACTGAGAGAGGCAGCAAGATAGAGTGGTTAAGAACATGTGCACTGGATTGCCTGCCTCAAACCTAGTCCTTCCACCTACAGGCTGGTCGATTTTTATCCAGTATTTCCCTCCTTTTAGTCTTACTTTTCATGTTCAAAACGATGATAGTGCTTACTTCAAAGGTTGTCTTGAAAAATAAACGAATGATTATTTGTAAAAATTTTTGGAATCCATAGTAAGCACTGTATGTGTGTTTTATATAAATACTTGCGTTGGATTTGTGACACACGTGGAGGAAAGGGCGATATGGTAAAACAGGGAGTGGAGGTAATTCTGAGAGTTATCTTTAAAAGCTGAATTTTATCTAGTTTAGCTTTAATTTAAGGGAGGCACTGAGCACACAGCTAGGAAAAAATATTGATTCCAAATTTAAGCATTAAATGCATGTCAAGTGTCTTTTGCTTATAGAGACCGTTGCAAGTTCTATTCATTTGAAAACAAATATACCCCTCTGAGACCAATTCTTAAGGCAATATTGGAACTGCATCAATGGATCCAGCCTGGCTTCCATTCTTTTTTCTTTCTTTCTTTTCCTTTCTTTTTCTTTCTTTCTTTCTTTCTTTCTTTCTTTCTTTCTTTCTTTCTTTCTTTCTTTCTTTTCTTTTCTTTTCTTTTCTTTTCTTTCCTTCTCTCTTCTTTCTGTTCTTTTTCTCACATGTTTTTTTTTTGTTTTTTTTTTTTTGTGGGTACCGGGGGTTCGACCTCAGGACCTCGCGCGCCAGCAGGTGCCCGTGCCGCTGAGCAATATCACCGGCCCCTTTTTCGTATGTGGGTTCCGGGAGTCGAACTCGGGCCCTCGCGCTTGCCGGGCAGGCGCTTAAGCCACTGAGCCATCTCACCGGCCCTCTTACATGTTTTATTAGTGCATATTGACTATACAGATGAATGGATTTCATTCTGGCAGATTTACACATGCACATAGCATACTTTAGTCATTTCCTCAGCCCAGCCTTGTCACCACCCCCAGTTTCACATATTTTGGGGAGTTCAATGTGTATAATATATTTTGATCATGTTCATGCCCCCTTACTGGCCCTTACAGTCTGTTTTTCTCTCCCTTCTTCCCTGCTTTCTTGATTTGAAATTCTTCTTTTCCTTGCAAATATTTTGTTTAAGTTGACAATCTAGAAAATGGGAAGCAAGGATTATTAAGCAACAAGGCAATTTGAGATAGTTTGGATGTGCTATCCATCATCTCCTGAAGCTTTCTGGAAGCACTTTGCTCTTTCATGCCTCTCTGATTTGCTCATCCTGCTTCCTTTGTCTGGACGTCACCTTCCTCCCTTGTCTTCTCATTTGTTATAACAATACCCCCTCCTTTTCAAATCCTTTTCAGAAATCCTGTTCCCAGGCAGAAGTGTGGCACCTTTTTAGTAATATTTTTAAAGTAATGTATAATATGATATTTTTTGAAATCGTGGTGGAAATATGCTGTTTGGAGAAGCAATATTTCATATGTGTCCAAAATATCAGATTTCAGATGCAAATCACATAGAGAACACAGTATCAGTGCCCTACTATTGCACACTTGTTCCCTGGCCTGGGCCTGCTCATTGTTCACGGATGGAGCCAACTCCGTCTCTGCACTTTCTTCTGTCCCCTCCTATCCCCCATCCGAGTGAGGGTGATTCGGACTCCCATCATGCACAGGGGAGCAGGCATCTTTTATGTTGGTTCATGTGACTCCTTCTTTCCTTCTGGAGTGGAAGTGTGCTAAGGGTAGAGAGTGTGTTTTTTTATTTTCAATACTCAGACGTTAGCCTGTGACAAGTATTAATAACTGATTGGTTTACTGGATGTATGAATGAAAGAATAAAAGAAGCAATGGAAAACAAATGGAAGAAAGAAAAAGTGAATAAATTGTCAGATTCAAACACATTGTTTTTTTTTAGAGAAGACATTTTAAAGGTAACATTTAAATAAAACCTTTTAAAGGTAATATGTAATTCACTTTAATGAACAAATGGTCTTTACATTCATTCAGCATGAAATTTATTTGTATTTTATCTCTTTTTCTATATTATATATATATAATAAAATAGCAGACAGAGTAAGAAGAATATTATGTGATTTCTGCATTTTTAATATAGTTCAAACTCTGTCCTTCTGAGACATTTTCCAGCTTATTTCATTTTAAACATGGTGAGAATGGGTAGGGGACAGTGTTTGTCTAGAAACATCTTAATGTTTTCTTAATGATTTGTAAATGCATAATTTTGGATAGTAATGGCAAAATATATCAAAATGACCATTTAAAGTTAAAATATGACTTTTTCTGAATTTCTAACATTCTTCTTATGAATATATAAACTAAGAATTTGGAAAAGTATGTTCCATTCAACATATGAGTATGAGGAAAATTTTGATTTGGGATCAGAAGCATTTACTGAATATTCATAAAACTATACACAATGTTTTTACAAATTGGGCCAAAAGGAATTTCAGGATAAAATCTTTTTGGCCCAATATGGAGAAACATTTTGTATAGTCTTAGCTCACTGCATGAGTTCTCAACTGATATTAGATCTGAGGACCATTACGGTAAATTAAAGCTTTGTGAAATTCTCAATAGTATTTTCTCAGTTTTGAGTGTGGATTTTGAGACCTTTCATCTGTAAGTTTAGGCTGAGTCTGCAATATGGTTTATAATGACTTCTTTCCTTTAATAAAGAGTTATTGGATCTTAACTTTGTTCCAAGTGCCATTGCTTGTGCTGCAATTGAAAGATGAGTAGAGGTATGGGTCTGATCCATGGAGCTCTTATTTATGTATCCCTCTCCCTCAGCCATTGAGAAGAATGGAGATATAAATGGAAATTACAATGCTGTACACCAGGTACAATGATTTTCCTGTGATCAAGGAAAATTTATGGAAAACTAGAAGGTAAACTTGAAATCTTTAGAGGTAAAAGTTTTTCAGAAATGTTGTCTCAAAGGATGGATAGGAGGCAACCAGGACAAATATGGTAGAAATGCTGAGATTTTAGCTAGAAGGTTACAAAACTCACAATAGAAATGTGACACATACTATAATTTTCCCAAGGAATTACAAATAGTTTGGTTTTGCTGAGGGAGTGCTGAGAGAAGAGGGGGCAAAGCATAGAAGACCATATATATCACATATATGAGTTTGACTTTCAAATTGGATGCAACACTCTTCAAGAGTTTTAAAGAAAGGGCTCCTGCTTCAACATTGCAAGGCCCAGTGGATACAGGTAGGAAAATACTTGGGAGTTTGTTGCGATTCAGGATAGAGGTGCTAAATGATCTAAATTGCAGCAAGAGTCCTTTGTCCTTGTAAACTAGGAGACTGATTAATAATTAGAAAACATCCACATCTGTACTTTCTTGAAGCCTGTCCTTGCTCTAAGTGATTAAATATATTGTTCAATCTAGTCTTCTTAACACTCCTATGAAGTGGTGACCATTTATACTTCTATATGAGGTACATAGAGGATAAACAAGGTCAAATTGTTTAATCATAAAGGTAGTAAGTGGCAGCTGCAAAAAATAAACTGTGCAGCTCTTGGAGAGTACTTACAACATACAAGGGATACACAGAATAATTCCTGTTTCACATTAGGTAGACAGGCAGATGATTATACCAATTGACATATAAAATTTAGGGCCAATGAGATGGCTCAGCAGTGTAAGTGCCTGCCTGGCAAGCGTGAGGTCCTGAGTTCGACTCCCAGAACCCACATATGAAAAAAGGGCCGGTGATATCGCTCAAAAGCACAGGCGCCTGCTGGCATGCGAGGTCCTGAAGTCGACCCCCGGTACCCCCCCAAAAAAATTTAAAATTATATTGTAGGCAAAGATAGAGGTGTTTGCAAATAAAAACAATTAGTCACCAAATCTTGATAAATCATTGATGATCCTGTTTTTGTTTTTGTTTTTTGTTTATTTGAGATAAGGTCTCACTGTGTACCCAAGGCCAGCCTCAAACTATTGATCTTTCTCCCTCATTCTCTGAGCTCTGAGATTACACGCATGAACCACCATGCCTGGCTAATTAATTGATGACTGTATAAGGACAATTTCAGTGGAAGGAAGTAGTGTAGAAACTATTTTGCTGTTGGTTAAGAAGGAAACTGGAGGCAAAGCAGTGGAAACAGCCCTTATGGAACTTAAAATCAAATTGAAGGGAACACATACTGGGTTACTAATAGCAGTTTAAGAGCTCTTTTAATTTCAAGTGGCAAAAGTACAATTTACAATAACTCAATAAAAAATAGGTACTTTTTGGGGGGATTTTTAAAATGCTGGTTCATATAATCCCACAGAAGAATATTGAAGGTAGGGGAGAAGAAGGGGACTGAAAAAGAATTAAGATGTGGTATGTATATGTACCAACTCCCCATGATGAGTATAATCATTATTTACTCCAGGCAGGTACTAATAAACATTAAAATTTATAAAAAGAGAATATTGAACATCCATATTTTGGAAAATGGAAGCTGTAACTAGGCTTAGGAAGAACTGCACTCAGAGAGATAGATTATTGCCTCTGCTTTGCTCTTCCACGGATTTTATCATGTTTACCTGCAGACCAGACTTCGCAACACAGGAGCAGTGAGCAGAGCTGCCGGCAACTCTCGTCTTCCCATCTCTAGAGAGAGCTAATTATTGCTCTAGGCTCTGAGAAAGAAGTCTGACTGGCCCAGATTGGCTGCTTTACCCAAGCCATGGCATTTTAAATCACCTGTGTCAGTGGGGGTTAGAGAAGTAGTCTGTGGACATTTGATGTCTGACTCCAGTGGGGAAAGAGCAGTTCCCAGCATGGGAAAGACTGGACAGACATTCCCATAGATGTGTACTCTGAACCAAATCCAGGTAAGAATCATCAAAAATGGCAGTGAATGCTGTTAGCTCAGAGAAGTGCTCAGTGATCAGGGTGGGCAGGGAGCTTCAAGAAGAAAAAATCTGATATGGACCTTCAATGAAGGGTTAGCATGTAGAATTCAATGAGCACATTCATTGCAACAAGGATGTATAAGACAATTTGACAAAGCAAAGGCTCTCTGGCCAAAGTAGGAGAATACTGAATGTACTGCTTCTCAGAGAGTCATCAAAAGACTTCTTGCTTCAGAAGCTCCCAAGGAGTTTGCAAAAATGCCAATTACTGAACTCCAGCCCAGTCTGTTGAGTCAGAGTCTTTGAGAAGTAGGGCCTGTAGAGTCTGCATCTTCACACTCCTTGTGAAATGCCCAATGCAATAAGAGCATGGTTTGATATTAGGTTCTCAAGAGTGGCTGGACCTGGACTGTGGAGATGAGCTGCTTTGGTGCCAGGATCTGGTGCAAGCTGTTTTAGCGTTATGCAGAGTTGGGAAAAACCGTTAAAAGCATCATCTTCATAAATTTATTCAAAGATGATGCAGAGAAAGTGAAAATATCACTATACATTTGATAAATTAATAAACACTCTGGAGTTGTGAAAAATAAATTAACTGTAACTTTCTGCAGAACTTGTGAAGTAGTTAAAAACAAAAAGAACAGAGGCATTCTGTTGAAAAGGAAAGGGGATGAAACACAAAGGACTTTTTTGTTTCGGTGGAATTATTTTACATGACAGTAAAGACACCTTGACATGATATATAATTAAGTATATCTTTTAGTTATTCTGCATTTAATAAATCATGTCATCATCAGCCACATCGAACATGTGGACAGTCTAACAACAAAAAAGAAAACTATCTCCTTGGAAAAAGCAGTAATGTTTTAGATAAGCCACAGATGCAATAAAAATTTAGGACACAGACTCCATTAGTTCTGGAAAAGTGAATGTGTCTCGAGTAACTAACTGACATTGACCAAATATAAGAACAGATAAACTTTCTCCCCGAGATTCTGTGCATGTTCTTCTGCCCTCAATTTGGCTGAAGCACTAATCTTAATCTGATTGTGTTGAACAGAACAACCTATCCCTTGAGCATAATTCCTCTGGCAGAAGTCCTGACATTTGGCGGCATGGTCAACATCAAGTGTAAAGAAAGATTATTCCTGGAAGAACAGTTCAGATGGGTCCTTTTATTCCTGAGAGTTACCAGCATTCTGACTCTCACAGAAGAGTGCTGATGAAGAAGTCAGTGAAGCAGAAAACTCTAAGCTACAGATGGTTCTGGTTACTTCCCTCTGGGTCAGGAACACTAGGTGTTCAGTAGGAGCAGGCTCTAGGCGGGTGAACTGCCTTCCGATCTAACCTTAGGGTCAGAACTGTGTGGCCTTGGAAAAGGTACTTAAACACCAGGTACAGTTTCCTCTGTAGAATAAGGAAGGTGGTGTAGTGAAAGTGGGAACACTCACATTCCTACTGGCAGCCATAAAAATCGGTTTAACATGTCGGGAAATCATCAGTGATCTCACTTCTCTGTCTGTGAATTTGTAATGAAGAAAGATATTTCGACTTTTTTCATGTATATGGGCTTCCTTTTAGTTTTAAAATCACCTGATTTAAATAACTTTTATTTTCAGTTTCTCATGACCTCTTTGCAGTAGTGAAAATGCACTGAAAGGAGTTGGAAATGGCTTGCAGTTGGCTCTCTGGCTGCCGCGCAGTACGGGGTGGAGGGGTATTGTTCACCTTGACAGACGGCGCCTGAGGAAGGGAAAGAAGATGGAAGGGACTCAGTAGAAAGCAACACGCTTCTCTTTGGTCACCAGATTCTCTCTGTGTGCATTTTTTTTATTTTGTTGTGATTTGTCTAAGTAAATTTTGGTATGTTGCTCATTTCTAAAATGTCCAGTAGTTATCTGTAAGAGCTGTTCAAATTCATTGGTATAGGCATAAGATTTGAAAGTCATCTCTATTTTATGTATTGTTCTGTTTTCTTCCTGTCCCAGGAGTATCAGCTGGTACTTTTATCAGTTTTTTCTCCTTGATCAATCTTAGTTTCTGCCTATATTATTAGTTTAAAAATTGTTTTCAGAGAGACACCTTTTTGTTTTTTTTATGGGTACCGGGGATCGACCTCAGGACCTTGCGCACCAACCAGGCGCCCGTGCTGCTGAGCGATATCACCGGCCCTTTTTTCGTATGTGGGATCCGGGAGTCGAACTTGGGCCCTCGTGCTTGTCAGGCAGGCGCTTACACCGCTGAGCCATCTCACCGGCCCTCAAAGAGACACCTTTTGATTTCATTGATACCCTCTGTTCTTTCATTCTTTTCTATTTTATTAAGTTCTACACTGATGTCATTTATTCCTAATTCTAAGTAAAGAAAGAATGAGTTTGTTTTTTTCTTTTTCTCTTTTTCTAGCTTCTTACACATTTAACTCTCTTATTTTCAATGTCTTTGTTGTTTGGTTTTGTTTTCTCATGCGGTATGGTGGTAGCAAACAAAACAAGATTGTTTTGATTGTTTCTAATCAAACTACAGCTTCTATAGATGCCCTCGTAAGTTCTGATACACATATGTTCATCATTCATCCCTATGTGCTTTGATTTCTACTGTTAGATACTCTTTACCTGTGAGTTCTTTAGTAGGACATTTTAGTCTCTGAAGTATGACTCTGGACCTATTGCTAATTTAATTACATCATTCACATAGAAAAAGACATAATACTGATTTCTTGGGATATATGCTAATATTTTCTGATTTAGTACATGAATAATTTTTATAAATATTCAGCTATGACTAAAATGAATATATAATTTCCACCTGTTGCTCTGTTATCTCCAGTTTGGATATTATTTTCAAGTACTGTGTAAACCTTCTACATTTGTGTTTGTTTGCTGTGCCAGTTTCTGATAGAAATGTATTAAAACTTCCCAGTATCGCTATTATTCTGCCAAATTCTTCAGATTTTGTGAGGTTTTTGTCTTATGTAGCCTGGGGCCATTTTTAGTTGTCTCCAGTTCATAAATATTATCTTTTTTGATGAATAATTCTTATAGTTACAAATTTCTTTATTCATATTATTGATTTTTTAATTGAAATCTATTTTGTTGGATAAATTTGCAGCCATTAGTTTGTTTTAGTTAGACTTTTTCTGGTGTGTTTTTCAACCCCTTTATTTTCATCCTCTAGTGTGTTTTAACTGTAGGCATATCTTTTATAAAAGGGGCATTGTATTTAAAAGTCTCTAATAATTTGTGTTTGAATAGATTAGTCCAATCTTTAAAAAATTGTGATTGGGGCCGGTGAGATGGCTCAGTGGCGTAAGCGCCTGCCTTGCAAGCGCGAGGGCCCGAGTTCGACTCCCAGATCCCACATACGGAAAAGGGGCCGGTGATATCGCTCAGCGGCACGGGCGCCTGTTGGCGCGCGAGGTCCTGAGGTTGACCCCCCGGTACCCACAAAAAAAAAAAAAAAAATTGTGATTGGCTGATCTGTTTGATTTTATTTTTCACTACTACTGGATTGATAGGTTTTCCTCCTTTTGTTTCAAAACTATATATTTGGATTCTTTTATCATTATTTGTAAATTTTAGCATACATACATTCTATTTCATACTAAAGAAATGTGAAGTAGATTATACGTAGTATAATACATCAGGCAGAACTGACTTTGCTGAGTGGGAAATCCTTCCGACTACTTTCTGGGTTCTTTTTTTTTTTTTTTTTTTGTGGGTACCGGGGGGTCGACCTCAGGACCTCGCGCGCCAGCAGGCGTCCGTGCCGCTGAGCGATATCACCGGCCCACTTTCTGGGTTCTTGACATAACTGTTTTAACACATTTCTTTGCTTTCTAGAGCACAAGATTTTTCTGTCACTTTATACCGTCTTGCCCGATATTTAACATCAATTTGCTCTCCAAGTCTCTGTGGAAAATGGTACTGGAGACCAAAATCCAGCCATAGAGGTGCACATGGTCCTCAGAGCACATAACATCTACATCATTTTCTGTCAGATTTAGAAAATATGTAAGTACATGCATAAAATCTTGAGTATGTACATAAAATCTTGAGTTCAAATCAATATCTATAATTTGGTTTTAGCATTCACAGTTTAATTTCTTTGACTTCTCTAATTGCTTCTCTTCAACCGTGAAAGTCTTAATTGCTATTAGCTTTAACATGATTGCTCATTTGATTTATATTGAAATTTTAAATTTTAAAATAACACCATCACTGTTACTACAAGCAACAAAAGATGTACCAGCAAAGTGTTATGACCTAAAGTCATTTGAAATAAATCTTTTCACTTAATGATTTATCACATATGTATGTGTATATACAGAAATACGCAGATACATACATGTAGTAATTTTTAAATAAATTTTGTTATCTAGAATCTCGGTCTTCCTATACATGGATGTCACTATACTTTTACTTGTTAACATTCTCATGCTTCTTGTTAGTTTGTCCATGATCCAAGTTTATCTTTTATGCAAACTGATCATTAACCTTACTCATTAATATCATTAGTTATCACTCAACAGCCTGTTGGAGTAATTTTTGTTTTTGTGTGACTCGTGCATTTCCATGATTTGCTGAAATACTTCCTTGATTATTTTTATGAGAAAGAATATCTGAAAATATGTGAAAAATAAATTATTTTGAGTTTATAAAGGTATTTTAAATTTACCTTAATTTCTGGGTGATAGCCTATTTGGGTATAAAATTCTAAATTTCCAGCTATTTCATAAAACTTTGCAGGTGTTATTCATTATCTGAGGCAATTATTATTGTGGTCAGGAGTCTTACTGTCATTCTCTGGTGAGTGGCATGTAGTTTCTCTTGGTCTTGATGTTCTTCGTTTTAAATATGTGTTTTCATTTAGTAACTGAGATGTAATCGAAACCTGAGAACTCATCAGCTATTATTTCAGGGTATAGTGACTCATCACTGTTCACTTTCCTCTTCTGGCATTGTTTTCAGATAGTCACTGAGATGTCTCAACCTATTCTTCCAGAATCCACAAGTCTGTTATGGTTTATATCTAGAAGTCCCCTCAAAGCCTCGTGCACTCATAGGGGAGGTGACTGGATCATGGGGTGTGATGCTTACCAGTGGACGAGTCCAGTGATGAGTTCATTGCTAAATGTGATGCTGGGAGTGAAGCCTGGTCAGAGCAGGTGGTCACTGTGGCGTGGCCTGGGAGGGTTTCTCTCTCCTGGCTCCTCCTATGCTCTCTGCTTCCTGCCCGCCATACCCTGAGCAGCGCTCCTCTGCCACGCCCCCCACCATGCTGTCCTTCCTGAGAGCCAAATGACTGCGGACTGAAATCTCTACAAACTGTGAGCCAAAGTAAGCCTCTCCTTCCTTCAGTTGTGAGTGTTGGGTGTTTTCTCCTCGCAACGAAGGAAGTGACGAAGATAAAGTCTGTGGCTTGAGCCCCTCTTACCACTTTATGTTTTCATTCAGTGTTCACCTCTGCTGTGATGTCCGTCTTACTGTTGAGCCAAGTGTGTCTTCTAGGGTTGCTTCTTTTTACAATTTTTTTCCTTCTGTGTTTCAATGGAGGTTCTGTTACAACTTTGCTAGAGGTACACTAATGATATTTTTTAAATGAAAGCAGTGAAGTAAATTTTGTATTTCTTCTTTATTACAGAATGATTACCGTGCATTATTAATGGATATTGCACCCAAAAACAGACTTTTAAATTGTATAGGACATCCATACTTCTGATATTTATTGATTTCATATAGGTTATGATTAAATTTTATTCATTGTTATAAATAACGAAGATATAGCTTGAAAATATTTTTGACAATAAATCATAGGTATTAAATAATATGTTTAAAATTCTTTGTTAAAAGAACGCCACTTTTTTTGTGTGTGTGTGGGTACCAGGGGTCGACTTCAGGACCTCAGCGCCAGCAGGCGCCCGTGCCGCTGAGCGATATCACCGGCCCTTTTTTCATATGTGGGTTCCGGGAGTCCAACTCAGGTCCTCACGCTTGCCAGGCAGGCGCTTACGCCGCTGAGCCATCTCACTGGCCCGACATTTTTTAATCTTGTACTTGGATTTAATAATTAAAATAATTCAGGCTACTTATTAAAGTATAAGAAGAGATAATCAAATTTTATTTTGTATCAATGGCTCGCAACAATGATACAAATTATCCTAGATATTTGAAAGTGTAAATAACATTCTCTTTTGTAAAAATTATTTTGAATAGGAAAATTGAACATAGGAAGAAAATAGCAACTTTATTAATTTACTATTTAAAAATCATTAGTGTTACCTGCTTCAGCTATATTTCTTAGTTATGCTAATTCATTTTTATTACAGTGATGAGACAAGCTTTTAAAAAAATAATATCAAGTCATATAGAATAAAATAAAACTTCTGAGTGAGAGCCAAACCATTAGTTTATTGAAGAGAGTAGTATTGTCCTATTTCTTTGAGAATGTATAGTAACTGCAGGAAATAAATTTCAGAAAGATTAAGTGACTGTTCTGTTTTGAACACTCTGAAATATCAGAATATCTCTTTGAAACATTTTAAACTCTGCCCATGAAATTTCACACAAATATAAGAAAAAAGAGGGAGTGGAAAATAAAAAGATAAGATTTAATTTTCCTGGTTACTCTTCCATTTATCTATTGCCTCAAACTAAACCTTTAGAAATGAAAATTGGCTGCTTTAAAATGAAAAAGTATAAAACAGCGCTACTATTTCATTCCTTCCCTGCATGAACAGCCTCTTTCCAGTAATTCCGGTGGTGTTTGCATCAATATCCACATCCTTTTACTTCAGGTTGTGTTACTCCTTAGAAAGATGATTGGTTCTGGTGGTATGCTGCTGTGGAAAATTTTGAAAAGATTTTTAAAAACTTAATTTGTTTTGAAGAAATCAAGATAAGACTAAAATAAAATTAAAAGGAGCTTAGACAACATTTTATCTCATGTTATTTTGGGAGAAAAAAAATGTCCAAATGTATATAGTAACCTTGCGTCTTGGTAGGAATGTGGACATTATCAAATCAATCTAAATTGAGTTGGTATATATGTGGTGGGCAGAAGCTGGTGGAAATTAGTTTATCTTCCCCAGACTCTTTCTGTTTTCTTTGTACAAAGTAAGATAAACTTGTTTTTAGACCTGATTAAATTTCTTTATTGCTTTTACCCCCTTTCCCTAAAAGGGCAAAGATTGTCCATATTTTGTTCAATTCACACCAAGTATCAGAACAGGAAACCATTAAAAATCCTTAGGTACATGTATGACATCCATACCTATTATTAGAAAGATATGTTGAATACAAAACCTGGAAAGTTTCCAAGTCAAGAATATGAATGATTATCCCTCATGCACTTTAGTTTCATTGACTATAAACCAGAAGTGAAAACTATAGTGATAATTCTCATACGTGTGCGGGAACCACGTGGCCAGCAGACATTCCTCTTTGACTTAGCAGAGTCTGTAGAAAATGTATTTCAGTCTCATTAGACAAGCAGTGAGACTGTTGCATGGCTAGTAGTTATGAACATTTGAGAACTTTGTTTTAATTTTACATCATTTCTTTTTTTTTTAATGAAGTTTTTCTTTCCCTTCAGTGAATATATGATTTGAGGAGCTTCTTTTTTATACACTGAGATTGTATTGAGAATATCTGTATCAAAAATACTTGAGGGCCGGTGAGATGGTGATATCGCTCAGCGGCACGGGCGCCTGCTGGCGCACGAGGTCCTGAGGTCAACCCCTGGTACCCACAAAAAATAAAAAGAAATAAAATACTTGATTTAGCACTTTCAGAAATAATTTTACTAATCTGTAAATTGACTTTGAACAAAAACACACATTATGAGAAAGAATTTTTGAAAGGACTTTTATTTAATTGAATTTTATGCTAAGAATCTTATGTATTATATAACATAATTCCATATGTCAAGGATTTTCCATTCATTTGAACTCTTGAAAGTTGCTAATTTGTGAGGTAATTAGCTAATTCTGTCTTAACGGGTTTTGGAGTAGAATGTTTAATGGTTTATGTAGGTGTTTGAGAACTATCCTATACCATCAATTGCCTGTTCCCGAAGGATGAGCAGCAGCATACCTTCTTAGAAAATGGTGTTGATTTAATTTTTCTGCCCACTGAATCATTTTTGGTGAAAATACTGTGATCAGGTAGGCTATTAGTAATCTTGGCTGTCTAATGTGTCAAACATGTGTATTAAAATTCCACAGCTGCTGTTACATAACAAAATCCTCTTGTTCATTATACATCACAAAATCTACAAGTGTCATATGATGGCTTTTCTTCTTAAAGCTGTAAATGGTAGCACCGAAAGACATAGGCTGCCCTTCTGTCTCAAACACACACACACACACACACACACACACACACTCACGCATAATAAGCCAGGTTTCCAATTTAATCCTTAAAAATAATCTTCCAAGACTCCATATATTCTTAGGTTACTCAGACAGTGTTACTCCGAATCAAAATATAATTAAATGACACATTAATTCTATAAATTGCATTTTTTGGTGTATTGGTACAGAATAATTGTGGTTTATAGTGTTCGTAACTGCTTTTGTAATTGTTAAGTGCTCTATAGCTCACGGACTGTTTCTAACTTTGTTCTAGTACTCCAGAGCAAAAATTTTGATGGGTAGAATTTTATAAATCAAACTCACTAATAAATAAGTTTTTTGTTAATACCCTAAAGAGATCACTAGAATAGCCTTACAATTACCACTGACAATATGGCATGGCTTAAATGGGGTATCATCCATAATTCAGTGTATAAAACTACCCCTTCTAGCCCTATTGATACTGCATAAAAATTTCACAGTTAAGGTATAGTCATGAACTTCTAGAAACTCAATGAATTTTATCTTATACTGTTTCTTTCTTAAATTTAGAAGTTCTGTACTAGTAAACCTTGGTTACATATTTGTACGTTTCTCTCCGTTGTTCATGCTAGAGATGAATTTTGGAGTACAATGATTGACTTCTCCTCAATAAAAAAAATATTTCAAACTTATATACAGAAAGGACCATTAGTTCAGTAACATTTTAATTCAGTTCCCCAAAAGAAATAAAAATCCCAAACAATATATGGAGAAACATTCATATATATATATGAGAGTTTAAAGTTAAACCTATGTCCAAGAAAATGAACTTCACCTGTTTTAAGGCTATGTTATTTCTAATTTACTGTTGCTTTATAAGAAATAAAAGATGTTAACCCTACTGCCTTACCTGTATGAGAACTGTTGATAGACAATTTCTCTAGTATAACAATTAAAATACCCAGGCCACTCCAAAACTAACATTTTCCATGACCACTATGGTTAAACTTTTTCATAAACTTTTACTTCTCATTGTGCCATTAAAACTATACATCAAACTTTAACCATGACTTCAGTTCTCATACTTAATAATAACTAATATTTGTCTAAAGTAAAATATTTCTAAAAGCCCTATGACAAAAATGAATAACTGCTTGAATTTGTTAAAGCTCTGAAGTCATGTAAGATCATTTTATTATAGGAAAAATTTTAATCATTCAAATAATTAACAATGAACATCACAGTAATTAAATTTGCAAAGTGTCTTGTGCTTTTGAAAGAAGTTCCTTTAAAAGCTTCAGTTTTATGTAACTTTATGACACTGAATGGTTTTGTTTATAACTTCCTTATAAAGTTCTGATAAAAGGAATAAAGAAGTTAAATATACAGATATTACTAGCTAATTGTATAACTACCTTGCTATTTGAGATTCTAATACCCCAATCTGTATGGCTGGTTTAAAGCAGTCTGGTTAAGTATAATCTCAGCTTGTAATTAGATTCGTACAACTAACAAAATAACTGAAGTCAGTCAAAAGTATTGGTCAACAGTGCATGAAACAACCTCATTAACTGGCTGTTGACTTTGAGAATGTCCAAAAGTTCTGATTAATAGATTATATCTTGTTGTATTAATTATCCTTTCCATATGTAGGATCATATGCTAGAAAATCACAGATTGACTTCCACATCATTTTCAATTTAATAATTGTTATTATGGACATTTACATACTTTAAATTCAATGCATTTAGTTTCTGGCTTTCAAAAGTGACTTCTACACAGTCCTAGTCTTTCAGATTACCTCAAGTAAAATAAGATTGAGAAATGCTACACATCATATTTCCTATATGGCATCCACAAGACAGCAAATTAAAAATCACAAGAACTGTTACATTAAGAATTTTGCTTCATTTAAACTACTGTTTCCCAAATGTATTTGACCAAAAGACCCTGATGGAAGCACCGTCTAAAATATCCCACAAAGGCATTATAGGAAGTACCCATTATGTCATGTCTTGTGAATAGCAACAAAAGTTAACACTAATCTAGTCCATCAACCGCATATTGATTGGTAAACTTATTGATTGGTAACCAACCTTAATCTAGTCCATCAACCACACATTGATTGGTTAATCTAGACTTAGATTAACACATGAGTAGGAAAGAAGTTTAGCAGTATTGTCATTTTTGGGAAAGGTCCAAAATCATGGTGCTTGAAAAGGACTAAAAACCTGGAGACTTGGCTTCCTTTGGAGCCTTATGCAAATCACAGGGCTTTTCTTGGTGCAGTTTGAACACTTTATCAGTTGAGGGTGTCCAACAACCTCCCTTTGCATTCTCCATTCTGTGTCTCAGAGTTTTTGTTTCTTTTCTGCCATTTTTAAAACCCAGGACCTAGAAAATAAATGACAGCAAACCCCATTTTGCATGATACTCTTTTAATATGATAGCAAGGAGAAACAAAAGGGTGGTGCAGAGAGTGCCAGCAACTCATCTTCTCCAGGACAAAGTGTCTGTAATCTGGAAAACAGAAGCTTGGAGAGGAACCGAAATGAGAGGAGGGTCCACGGGAACCATGAGGGAACTGCCAGAAGAAAATAGGATTAATGTGATACAGAAGAGGTGGACCACACTGCAGAGGAGAGGCCTCCGCATCACTGACAGGAGCTGATGAGCTACCAGCCAGGAGACAAAGTGAGACCAACAACATCTCTGCTCTTGGAAAACTACTCTGAGACTAGGAGAATGTTATGCAGCTGGAGAACGCAGGATGAACGCAGGGCATTGCTCCACAAGTGGCCCTCCAGAGTCAACAGTTGCTGAGTGACTATGGTACAAGTGCCCCAGGACATAGCTACAGAAAGCAGGAGTTGGTGGGGATGCCTTTATAGGGAAAGATGGCTCCTTGGCTGCTTCACACTGCCAAGTTCCCAGGGTGGATTTGGGAAGGACAGTCACCGGAGAGTGCCAGCAGTTGGAGGGCAGACTCGGGGGGGGGGGTCCCACTGAGAGTCAGGGGCTGGTGATCACAGACTTGGTTCAGTGGTCAGAGGCCAGTTTCAGCCTGAGTTATACAGGATTGGACGCTCATACTGGTGCCATGTTACCACTGTTAAAGGGAAGCCCAAAACAGGTCCCATGTTATTTCTCAACTAGCCCTGATAGATACCACTGTAGTGGATCAGCCTGTTACTTGCATAGGAATAATCTCAGTGGGCTTGAATCCGACATCACACCCAGGGAGAGGGACAGCAAGAGTTCCTAACCCAAGAATATGGACTAGATCAGACTCCACAAGAATGCTGCAGCCTGGCAGAAAGAGGCCCTGTGTGTGAGTTAGCTTCAGTATTGTGGTAGAGGGATCAGAGTTACAGGGGTGGGCGCACTCACACTGTCCAGCAAAGAAGCTACTTGGGAATCACATGTGCAGTGTCTCTCTGGAATATCTAATCTGTGTTCCCATCAGACATCTTATTAGTTTACATTTTTGTATATTTCTTGGGTTATTTAATAATGTGGACTTACGTTCTTTTATGGTTTCCTGTGTTTATTAGGTTGTTACTGTTTTTCTACGTTTGTTCTGTCATTGGCTCTGATTTAGTAGGTGTCTAGGTTGTATCCCTCGTCTCAGCTCTTTATCAGGTTTTTTCAACTCAAACTCCAGAAACAATATTATTAACATATGTCCTTAGTCTTTCTCCAAGCACGTAAGCTCCTTCTCCCAAGGTTTTAAATTTATCATATGTAGCTCCCTCACAGTCACTCCTATCTTCTGTAGTATAATTCCTTGGTCCTCCCATCCTAGAACCTCTGGTTCTATGGAAGCCTCTGGTTCTTCCATATCATACCAAGCTTATTGTCCTCCCTCTAAGCAAGTTCTGACAACCACATAGCTTTCCTCAATCAAAAATTGAACCTCCTTTCTCCTGTATCTGACTCTTGTCCTCACAAAATATCCTGTAAAAACTCTCAGTACTAATCCTTAGTACCTGCCTGAAGGTACTCCAATAAAATTAGACCCCACATCAATCTTTTCTTCTCATCTACAACTATTCTCCCCTTCAAACCTCCCCCTTAGTACCTAACACTCCTCTTCCAACCACCTCCCATTCTCCCCACCCAACCTCACCTATCTCACTGCAGAGCAACCACAAATAATAAACTGTCATAGTGTGCATAGAGAAAACACAGAGGGGGGAAGAGTAACTGCAAGGACTTTCATATAGAAGTGTTATAAGATTGAATCTGGATGCTGTTATAAATGCAAGCAATTCTTTTGTCAAAACATAGGGACAGAGTCAAAATCAATTAAAGTAAACAACAGAAGGAGTAAATACTAGCCCTGGATATATAAAGCTAAAGTTACTCATGAGGAGCCAACATCCTACTAAAAATCTCCATATAAGACTCAAACTATCCTCATTTCTCTAGTCCCCAACCTATAGTAATCACCCCCATAAAAGAGAAAAGAGGGGACCACATATACTTTTTTAAAAAAAATGATATATATGTAGACAAACAAACACAGATAGAAGTAGGACAATGGGAAAACAAGAAAATAGAAGATATCTGAACCACCTCCCAGCTCGTCCAAGGCAAAGCAAGGGATCACAAAGGAAGAAGAAATCAAATACCAGACAGCAATAATCTATGAAAAGTTCTTAGAAGAGAGGAAGAAATAGATGAGTTCATAGAGGAAATGAACCAAAAGTTTACAGCAATTACTCTCAATATGCCCATAGTGAATTTCAGGGAAATAAGTAAAACCTAGACAAGCTAACTAAAGGCAGTTCAAAATTTGAAGAACAGATTCATCAAGGATATGGAATCCTTGAAAAATTCTGAAATAAAAACAATATGGAATTCATACAATAAAGAAATGGCCAATGCGAGGACAGAGTGTTTGATTTTGAGGACAAAATAGTGAATTACAATAAACAGCTCAAAGAAGCCAAAAAAGAAAAAGAGAACAAGAGGAGACTTGTTAGCAGCTACCAGATAACAACAAGACCAATCTAAGGCTAATCAGAGTTAGAGAAAAACTAGAGGATAGCACAGATGGATACACTAACATGCTTACAGAAATAACGGAAAAAAAATTGCCCAAATAGAAGAGTTTAAAACACAAGTAAGTGATGCTTATGGAACGCCAAACAATTATGATGAAAGGAGAAGTTCTCCAAAGCATATCCCATTAAATTCCCAGATATCCAGGAGAAGAAAACATTCTTAAAGGCAACCAGAGAAAAATAAAATATCAGATATAAAAGTAAACCAATTAGAATCACAGGAGACTTCTCAGCACAAACAATGAAGGCCAGAAGAGCTTGGAGTGAAGTATTTCAAGTCCTAAGAGCAAATAACTTCCAACTCAGATTAACTTACCCAGCAAAGCTCTTTTTCAGTGTAGATGGAGAAATAATGTATTTCCATTGAAAACACTAGCTCAGAAGATACATGAGTGCTAAACCAGCTCTAGAGAAAATACTCAAGAATATTCTTGACAGGAACAACAAATCAGACACAGCTGAAAAAACAGAAGGAACGAGTGAACTCATTGGATAAACAGCAACAAAAAACAGGAGAAGAACAACAAATGATACACCAACAGATACAGACAACAATGATAGTAAATAACCAAGACATCTCAGTAATATCTCTCAATATTAATGTCCTCAACGTCCAATCAAAAGACACAGACTGGCAGACTAGAACCAAAACAGAATCCAACACTCTGTTGCATTCAAGAAACTCATCTATTCCAAAAAGATATTCGTAGACTAAAAATTAAAACATGGAAAACAATATTTCGTGTATCAAGACACCCAAAATAGTCAGGGGTACCAACGCTAACATCAGACATGGTAAACTTCAAGTTAAAACTGGTTAGAAGAGGCAGAGAAGGTCACTACATACTAGCTAAGGTAATAATCCAATAAGAAGAGATGACTGTACAACTCAATGAAATCTCTGGGACACTATGAAAGCAGTAGTAAGAGGAAAATTCATCACAATCAATGCTCACATTAGGAAAACAGCGCAAGCCCAAATAAATTATCTCATGAGAAATCTTAAGACACTTGAGAAACAACAACAAACCAGCCCCAAACCAAGATTAAGGAAATTATAAAGATTAGACAGAAATCAATGAAGTTGAGACTAAAAGAACTGTAAAAAATATCAATGAATTGAAGAGCTGGTTCTTCAAAAGAATGAATAAAATAGATAAGACCTTAGCCAGACTCAAAAAAGAAAGAAAAGACTCACATTAGTGCAATTAGAAATGAAAAAGGTGAAATCACAGCAGACACTGTCAAAATCCAGAACATAGGAACTGTTTTGAAAAATTATATTCCAACAAATTACCAAATTTTGAAGAAATGGACAGATTCCTAGACACATACAAACTACCAAAACTAACCCAAGAAGATGTAAATATGCTTAACAACCCAATAAAAGCAGTGAAATTGACTCAGTAAGGACCTGAGGGATTCCATGCTGAATTCTACAAAACCTTTAAGGGTATTATATCACCAATACTCCTCAAGCTCTTCAAAGAAATTGAAAGAGATGGAGCACTCCCAAATGCATTTATGGAAGCTAATATCACCCTGATCCCAAAACCTAATAAAAACCCAACTTAAAAGAGAATGAGGCCAGTAGGCCGATCTCTTTAATGAGTGAAGGTACAAAAGTTCTCAACAAGATATTAGCAAAGAGAGTGCAGCACATTATCAAAAAGATGATACATCATTATCAAGTAGGTTTCATCCCAGAGATGCAAGGATGGCTCAGCATATCTAAGTCAATGAACATAATACATCACATGAACAGGAACAGGGTCAGAAACCACATGATCCTATCAACAGACTCAGAAAAAGCTTCTGACAAAATTCAGCACCCCTTCATGATAAAAATTCTGAAGCAAACAGTTATAGAGGACCATACCTGAATATGATAAAGGCTATTTATGACAAACCAATACCCAGAATCATACTAAATGGGGAAAAACTAAAGCATTCTCCCTAAAATCGGGAACAAGACCAGGATGTCCACTATCACCTCTTCTATTCAACGTAGTACTTGAAACATTAGCCAGGGCAGTCGGGCAAGAGAAAGAAATAGAAGGGATACAATAGGAAAGGAATAACTCAAATTATCATTACTTGCAGATGACATGATACTCTGCATAGCAGAGAACTCTACCAAAAAACTCTTAGAATTAGTAACCAACTTCAGCCAAGTAGCGGGATACAAGATTAACACACAAAAATCATTAGCATTAGTGTACACCAACAGTGAACAGAATGAGAAGAAAATTATGAAAGCAATGCCATTCACAGTCACTTCAAGAAGAGTGAAATATCTAGGAATTAATCTAACTACAGAAGTGAAAAGCCTCTACAAAGACAACTACAGTATTTTAAAGAAAGAGATTGAAGAGGACATCAGAACATGGAAAGATGTCCCCTGCTCCTGGATAGGCAGAACCAATATTGTCAAAATGGCCATATTCCCAAAAGTGTTATACAGATTCGATGTAGTCCCAATCAAAATACCAACAGCATACTTTATAGAGAAAATAATCCTAAAATTCATATGGAGCCAGAAGAGACCCAGAATATCTGAAGTAATTTTGGGCAACAAGAGCAAAGCAGGCAGCATTGCAATACCTGACTTCAAGCTATACTACAAAACAACAGTGATAAAAACAGAATGGTACTAGAACAAAAACAGACATGTGGATCAGTGGAACAGAACTGAGGATACAGAAACTTCCCCAGACACATTCAGCTATTTGATCTTTGACACAGGGGCTAAGAGCATATGTGGGAGAAAAGATAGCCTATTCAACAAGTGGTGTTGGGAAAACTGGTTATCTGTTTGTAGAAGAATGAAACTGACCCCTTATCTTTCACTGTATACTAAATTAAAATCAAAATGGGTCAAAGATCTAAACATTAAAACAGGAACATTAAATCTACTGAAAGATAAATTAGGTAAAATACTCGAAGACATAGGTGTCGGAAAGATTTTCTAAACAGAAATTCAATCACACAATAAATAGCAAGAATCAACAGATGGGATTATATCAGACTAAAAAGCTTCTGTACAGCAAAAGAATCAGTCAGTAGAGTGAAGAGACACCCTGCAGAATGGGAAAAAGATTTTGCCAGCTACTCCTCAGACAGAGGACTAATATCTAGAATATAGAAAGAACTAAAAAAAAAAAAAAAAAAAAAATTGGGCCGGTGAGATGGCTCAGCGGTGTAAGCGCCTGCCTTGCAAGCGCGAGGGCCCGAGTTCGACTCCCAGAACCCACATATGAAAAAGGGGCCGGTGATATCGCTCAGCGGCACGGGAGCCTGCTGGCGCGCGAGGTCCTGAGGTCGCCCCCCCCGGTACCCACAAAAAAAAAAAAATTTAAACCAACTAAAATTAAAGACCCAGTCAAGAAATGGGCAAGAGAAACAAACAGGCACTTCACAGAGGAAGAAATATAAATGGTTGACAAATATATGAAAACATGTTCACCATCTCTGGCTATTAGAGAAATGCAAATTAAAACAATGCTATTATTCCACTGTAGTCTGGAAAGAATGGCAATCATTAGGAAATCAAACTAACAAATGCCAGCCTGACTGTGTTGAAAAGGAAGGCTCCTGCATTGTTGGTGGGATGCAAACTAGTACAATCATTGTGGAAATCAGTATGAAGATTTCTCAAAGAAATAAAATTAGAAATTCCATAAGGCACAGCTATCCCCCTGCTAGGTATCTACCCCAAAGATACTACAGAGATAAATGCATGCCAGTGTTCATAGCAGCACAATTCTTAATAACTAAATCCTGGAAGTAGACGGTATAGCTCTCCGCAGACCATTGAATAAAGAAAATGTGGTGTCTGTCTCTAATGGAATACTACTTGGCTATCAAGAATGACACATTTGAGATATTTGCAGGGAAATGGATGCACTTGGAAAATAGAATGTTGAATGAAATAAACCAGACACACAAGCTTAAATGCCACATGGTATCTCTCCTTTGAGTGAGGCAAAGTACAAACAAAAAAAAAAATGATAAAGCATGGATAGAAAGGGACAGGGGATGGATCTCTTGCAATAGGGAGGTGGGCCAGGGGAACAAGGGTGAGGGGTGAGGAGGAGGAGGGAAAGGGGAAATGAGAGGAATAGAGATGTGCCATGTACAGGAACCATAACCCCAATTAATGTAAACATTATATGCCATAACATGAGCTAAGACAAATAATATCAACAAGTACAAAAAAGGGATGGGGAACCGGTGGGGGGGGTGGATAAAAGGGTAGGGAACTAAAACAAAAAAAGGAACAAGCTGTAATATGTACATGCAACCACTCCCCAAGATGATTATTATAAACTGCATGAATTGCAAACATGTACTAATAAAATACAAAAATTATTTTTTAAAATCATGATGGCATTTAGTTTGATGTGTGCATGCATGCCTCTAGAGGCAGCTGGTGGTCTTTCGTTCACCATGCTCTCACTCTGTGAGTCATTTCTCTTATTTAAAGAGCCCAAAAATGAGGAGCCCTCCTCTGCACCCCCAAGTTATGTTCTTAATGAAATGTTAAATGATTTCCAATTACGTCGAAGGCAATCCAAAGATCTCTTAGAGCAGGGGTGGGAAAGGACTGAGAGATTATAACAATGGAAATGTTTGGATTGAGTATGTGCTTGGGGATTCTTTGACTACAGAAAAGAGAAACTTTAAAGAATAACACTTACTTAAAAGAGATCAATTTGTTGAACACACATAGTTACTACTAGTTGAGCATCACTAACTTGAAAATACAAAATTTGAAACGCTCCTACATCTGAACGTTTTTGAACACCAAGATGATACTACATGTGTAAAATTTCACTGTGTGAATCATTTCATTCACAAAATAATTTTAAAATATTGTGTAACATTATCCTCAGGCTATGTGTATAAAGCATAAATGAATTTAAACTTGGGTCCCATCCTCAAGATATCATTATGTATAAGCAAATAAGTATTCCAAATAAATGAATCTGATGCTGGAAAGAGAAAAGGGGGCAAGAGTGGTGGAAGAAGGGATTTGAAATGTGTTATGTACATGTACCAATCCCCTACAGTGAATGGAGTCATCATGTAGTGCAAACATATACTAATAAAAGTAAAAAAAAAAAAAAATCAGAAACTTCTATTCACAAGCATTTTGGATAAGGGATACTCAATCCATAATTAACCAGCATGGCTCATTATTTTCCCATTTAAATAATAAAGGACCGTAGGAATTTTAGTGTTGCGGTTGGGCAAATACATAAAGCAGTAAGACACATAGTAACTTACTTCAGTGTCTCTTTTCATAGAAAGTGGCTATTTGTGTTTGTCATAAATTAAACCCACCAAATTATTAAAATTCTAGCCACTGATCCTTAATAATTAGGAATGACTTCATTGTGATTTTAATTCCAGGAAATCATTTTTATATGTATCACATACATGACTTTCCGACAAGGCAATTTATGTAATTAAGAGTGAAGTGTAGTTTATTTATGAAAAAGTGCTTTTCCATGGTTAAATGTTTAACCTGAACTAATTAGGAATCATGAGGATTTAAGTTAACAAGTTATGGCATTGAAAACTCTGGATGTTCGTAATCTAGCTTTGCCTTTTTTTATTAGACGTGACCAAGCAATTTAGTATTTTAGTTTCACTCCGCAGCCATTACTGCATCCTTTTTTTTAGTTACATAGGATTTTTTAGAGTTTTCAGGTGAGAAGATTCCTTTTCTAAAGATGAACCAATTATCTGCTTTATTTAAAATTTTTCCTCTCTGCCCTCCAGATGAGCAATACTTGATCAATTATGGCCGTGTCTGCGCATGTCAGAAGACAGAGCCGGAAGAGCAGGCGTCAGGCGGCCAGCAGAGCCTGGGCACTCAGCTCCTGCCCCAGAGCGCTGCTCCTCCTAGCGTTGTTCTTCCTGTGATTTCTTTTTTTGGTGTGTGTGTGTTCAGGACCTCGCGCGCCAGCAAGTGGCCCTGCCGCTGAGCGATATCACCGGCCCTTTTTTTCATATGTGGGTTTGGGGATTCGAACTCAGGACCTCGCGCTTGCCAGGCAGGCACTTATGCTGCTGAGCCATCTCACTGGCCCTCTTCGTGTGATTTCAACATGAATTTTGGAGGTGATACAAACATTTCAGTGCACCATAGCACCTTGTGAGAACAATTTTTAAAAATTCATGATATAGTTTTCTAACTATAAATCACCACGTGCTACGTAAATCACAAATTCATATTTCAAAACAAAATCACTTCATAAAATCACGCTCACGTGAAATTAATGTGCATAATGTAATTCTTACTGACTCAGAAGATCACAGGCAGGTGCCTTAGTTTAGATTTGAGGATTTGAAGAGTTTTTTTGTGATCATTCTTTGCTGCTCAGAAATCAACCATTTGTCAGTAAATTAAACTTTGTGAGCTGTGTACAGACCCAGAATTCTGAAAGCCTCACTCAGAGCCTTTTGTCTAGTTTGTGTACATTTTAGTTCATATATTTTCTGTAGAAGCAACGTATGCAGATGCTTAAAACTCAGATTTTAAGAGTGAGATGATTAAGTCAGCCTTTCTGCCTCCTCTTTAGACCTCATTGCAGAGGTAACCACTGCATGCAGTTGCTGTTTTCACGTTTTTGTGTGCGTATCATATCACTTTAAATTAAGTCTTGTATGTATTTCCCTCTCTTGAGTTAGGTATCTCCTCTTCACTACTTGCTGTTAAAGATGAAGACCCTCATACACTCACGTTGCCTCCTACTTCCATTTCGTCTCCTCTACTTCTTGACTGCTTCATGTAATTTTCAGGTTAATTATCTTCAGTCTAATAGTTGTCTTTTAACTTTAAATGATATTCCTAAACATGTATTTCTTGATTTAACCTCCCTCCAGCTAATATTTCTTGCTCCTTATGAGAAAAGAGAGGAGTGTTTTTTTTTTAACATTAGCTTTTCCTGATGAATCACTCTGTATGAGTCTATCATTATTTTTATCAAAAAATTTTTATCCTTTTGACTGTTGATGGATATTTAGATTATTTTCAGTTTGAGACTGTCTGTAATACCACTGTGAGCATTGTCGCATTTGTTTTGGTGTACAGGTGTACATATTTTGCTAGATCTATACACCTCTCAGTTAAAGTTTGCATGCATAATATCAGTTTTTCAATGACTGTGCAAATAGCACCCAGCAGGATGAGAGAGAAGTACGGTGTCCCTACTAATGCTTCATGTTGCTTGTCTTTTTTATTTTAGCCATTGTGATGGGTATGTAGTTGTATCAACTTAGGTTTTACTTTGTGTTTGATTTTTTAATGAGATTGGGCATTTTCATATATTTCTTAGCCATGTGTTAGTCATTTTAAATGAAGTACTTGTCTTGGTTTCTTTCTGGTATTTCCTTTATATTTCCTCTAATTCTTTTCTTTCATTGATTTTTTAGATTTTCTTTATATATTTTCTATAAGAACCCTTTCATCAAAAACATGCACAGCACATATCTGTTTGTGCTTCTTTCATTCTGCATGTGGTACTTTTTGATTAATAGTCCAATTTATCAATCTTTTCCTTTCTGGGTAGTACATTTATGTCTTGTTTAATGTCTTTCCCCACCCTCAAACCATGAACATATTCTTCTTTGTTATTTTGGAGAAGTATTATTATCTTTGTCATTCATTTTAAAATCTATAATCCACCTGAAATTATTTTTTCTGTGGTATAAATTAGAGGTCCATTGTCATTTTTTCATGTATTTAACACAGTTTACCTAGCAGCATTTTTTTTTTTTTTTAAGGAAAGATAAGTTTACTTACTCCTGTCCAATCTCAAAGCTTTTATCCCTTTTCATGGTTTACAGCACTGGCTCAGAACTGTAATGCAGCATTAAATACAAGTGGTGAGAACACATATTCCTGCCATCCTCCCAGTCTTTAGAGAACACTATTAGTTTTTTGCCTTTAAAAATAATGTTAGGGCTACATGTTTTCATAGATTAATTCCTTTTATTAGCTTGAAGAACGTTCCTTCTGTTCTTAACATTGTGAGAGTTTTTAATCAGAAAGCATGTTAAATTTGTCAAATGATTTTTTCTATGTACACTTATTTTGTTCTGTTAACAAAATTACATTGTTGGATTTTTAAATGTTTTTATCAAGCTTGCATTCCAGGTATAAATCCATTTGATTAAGACATATTATCCCTTTTGTATAATGCTAGGTTTAACTTACTTAATACTTCATTAAATATTTTTGAGGCTTTTTTCATGAGGTGTATTTGTCTCTGATTTTCTTTTTCTTTTTCTTTTTCTTTTTTTTGTGGGTACCGGGGGTCGAACTCAGGACCTCATGCTCCAGCAGGTGCCTGTGCTGCTGAGCGATATCACCGGCCCTTTTTTTGTACGTGGTACCAGTAGTCAAACTCAGGACCTTGCACTTGCCAGGCAGGCGCTTATGCCACTGAGCCATCTCACCGGCCCTGATTTTCTTTTTGAGGTAATGTCTTTATATGGTCATGCTTTCATGGTAATATCAGTCATAAAGTGAGTCAAGAAATATTCCATCCTTCCCTATTTCTGAAAGACTTTTTGTCAAATTAGTATCAATTCTTTCTTGGATGTTTAAGGTATTGTCAGTTGGGCCTGCTATTGTCTCTGTGGGAAGGTTTGTAATTATAGATTCGGTTTCTTCAAATGACATAGGGCATTACTTCTTTTATTAGGTCAGTATTGGTAATCACTGTCATTCCAGCAATTTGTCAATTTGACCTAGGTGGTCAAATATAATATTGGTGTAAATAATACTATCTTTTATGTTTGTTTTACTGTGTATGGAATTTGTACTGGAATTTGTACCTGTTTCATTACTCCTGTTGGTAATTTTTGTCTTTTTTTTTCTAGATAGTTTAGATTAGAGATGTGTTAATTTTAGTCTTCTCAAAGGATCAGCTCTTGATTTGATTTTTTCTTTGTAAGTCTGTTTTCTATCTCTTTGGTTTCTACTTCTATATATACTATTTCCTTTCCTCTTCCTACAGGCATTTCTTCAGTTTGTTGATGTGAAATCTTAGATAATTTATTGTAAAAGAGATTGCTATAAACATTTTAAGATTAGTAAATTTGGAACCTTTGCTTTAGTGAACAATATATTAATAAAGCTCTTTTTTAAGAAAAGTTGAATTAGATATATAAGGGAATTAGATGTATAAGTTGAATTAGATATATAAGGGTATATTAAAATAAACCCATTTATTAAAGAAAGAGAGGAAAAATAGCCAGACTTGTATACTAATGGTCTCTCAGATTTTCAAAAGACACATAAGCTAAGTAGCATAAAAACAGTTGCAAAGGAAAGAAGAGCTACTCTGTAACTTACCCCGATGGTCATCTGTCCTTAATACCAAAGCTAGATGCGAATGGTAAAGGAAGTGGTAAATTATAGGCTGATGTTACTTATAAAAATTAGTATCCTGACAGGAAAAAAGCAAATGATGGCTTTTTTCCCACACATATTTTTCCACACCCCCTTTCTGACTGTTAGGATTGTGCACTTGCTGCCTTTTATCTCTTTCTGTTGTTCATCTCCCATTTCTTTCTTTCTCAGGCCTGTGACTTTTCTGTTCTGTTCTTTCTTAACTAATTTTTGATGCTGCTGCTTTCAACTCTGGTTTTATTTTGTGTTTCTTTATTTTTTCAAATATTTGTCTCTTTTTCCATTCTTTTGGCTTATTCTTTAGTTTTTCACCTTTTTAACCATTTAAAACATTATTTAATTTTTGTTAAATTTAAATTTTTGTTATTATTAAAATTTTTAAACATACACAAAGATAGAATGGCATAATGAACCCCTGTGTCCTCAACATCTACTGTCCATATTCAGCATTAATTTCACCTTAATACTGCAAAGCAGCTTTCAGACATAACATTTATCTGTAACTACTTTCATGTTCTTCTCTCAGAGATAAGCATAATCGCCATGTCATTATTACACCTAACAAATGTAATAAATCTTTAAATATCACCTAGTACCCTGTCCAATTAAAATGTATGCAAACATCTCAAAAAACAAAATGCTGAGAGTTCATGGCAATTAGATTTAAAATGTTATATTTGTTTATCATGAATGTTAGTATTTTTGTTTTACAACTCTCTTTTCTCCTATTTTCTATTTTATTTTCTTTGAATTTTGAGAGAAAACACATCATTTTATTTTTCTATGCAAAATCCTATGTTCTGGAATTAGCAGATCGTTGCCTTGTTATGTAATTTAACTTGTTTCTCCATTCCCTGTATTTTCTGTAATAGAACTAGAGGCTGATGGGGTGTAGGATTTTTTTTACCAGAAGATTTCATACGTGGTACTCTGAACTTTCTACTTATCTGAATCACGTTTGTCCTGTTCACTTTCCTCACTGCTGGCACAAGACACCCAATACCCAAAGTTAAAGGAGGAGAGGTTTATTTCAGCTCACGGTTTGGAGAGGTTTCAGTCCCTCATCGGCTGGCTCCAAGGCAGGGCAGCATGGCAGAGGAGTCTTGCACACTGCATGGTGAGAGTGGGGGGGGGGAGGATAGCGAGCGCCATCCCCTCAGTGACCCCTTTTCCGACCCCTCTTCTGCTAATAGCAAGTCACGTGTGAACTCACCAGTGTGCTAACCCACTGATGCTGTCATGCACCCCTGATCCAGTCACCTCCAAAGCCACATCTATGAGCACTTGAGGGTTAGGGGGACAGGGGAATGTAAACCGTGATAGCACTGTAAGGGATCTGAGGTCTTACTGTCATTGGGTTTGGGCAACAACCACCTGGTTGATCCTTCCTTTGTAAAATCCTCCACTGGTCTTGAATTTTAAATGTGAGATAAAATTTTTAATCATCTGTTACAGTCATTTTAAGTATAAACATTTAAGTTTTAAAATGCATATATTTTTGTCATAAAATTCTTTGTCCTTGTAAATTTCTGTTACTTTGCTGTTTGATATATGAGTTATTTAGATAATAGTCTTTAAACAAAATTTTCCTAATGTGTGGGGGTAGAATTTTTGTTCATTTTTAGTTTTCCTTGTTATTGATTTTGACTTAACTGCACTGTGGTCAGAGGACAAGTTGGGTATATATAATCTTTTTAGGATTTATTCAGCTTGTTTCATGTTGTAATACCTGGTTAGATTGCTTCTTATATTCTCCTTTCCTCATATGCCCTTGTTTGCTTAGAAAAAATATCAGATATCAGTTTCTATCCCCATTATACAAACTTTCCAGTTTTTCCCTTTAGGACCCTGTGTCATTTAGTCTATAATAGCTATCAATTATTAAGAAAAACATATTAACATTTCCCACTATGATGATGCATTCGTCAATCTGTAATTGTCTCCATATATTTGGAGGCTGTGTTTTTAGGTATATAGGTTGATAATTATTATATCCTTGTCTGGATTATTCACTATTATGTAATTATTGGCCTTTTAATTCTCTAATAATACTTTGCATTTGGTCTGTTTTGTCTGATATTTACATAGTTGTGCGTGTTTATTTTTTGGTTAATATCACTAATATATCTTGCTGCTCTGTTACTTTAAACCTTCAGTATTGTCCTGTTTTAGGTATCTCTCTTTAAAAAGTTACCACTAAGTTTTACTTTCTTAACTTGAGAATCTCTGCTTTCATTCTTTCATTTCAAAAACACGGAAAATCTGTAGAATTTTTTAAAAAGAATGTACTCTTATTCAAACAAAATACTTTTGGCACAACTTAGGTTAGGCTATTTTTATATAAAAGAAACTATTGCCATTCCAAAGTATTATCCTATAATATATTAAAATTATGCACATCATTTATTTTGATTTTTTTGTGTGTGCTGCTAGGAATTGAACTCAGGACCTTATGAATGCTAGCCAAGTGCTCTACCACCGAGCTACCTCCCAGCCCTACATTTTTTGTGTGAAATAAAAAATACCTATGTTTGTCATTGATTTTATTCCCTTTGACATTTATGTATTTTAAACAATAACTATGTGATTTTAAGTTCTTTGTACTTTTTGTACTTTTGGGGGCATTTTCTACTGAATTATTAATCCTAAAATGTTTAATGTGGGCCGGTGAGATGGCTCAGCGGCATAAGTGCCTGCCTTGCAAGCGCGAGGGCCCGAGTTCGACTCCCGGATCCCACATATGAAAAAGGGGCCGGTGATATCGCTCAGCGGCATGGGCACCTGCTGGCGCGCGAGGTCCTGAGGTCGACCCCCCGGTACCCACAAAAAAAAAAAAAGCGTTTAATGTTATTTTTATATTCATTATATATTTACATTTGAATTATATTTGAAAATGTTTCATTTTATGTACTCATTCTAGGAATAAAATATAACAATAGTTATTCCCATTATTTCTTATATTTATAAATGACTGGGTTGAACTGATGTAAATTACTATCATTCTGGTACATTACATAAGAAAAAATATATTTTAAAATAAGCTTTAACATTGGTCAGAATCATTCGCTGCAGAAAAGCCCCTGACGGGGATGCTGAGAAACAGTGAAAGGTCAAGCTTAATGCCTCCTGGAACTCGTGGCTGTGCCGTGTTGACACAGGACACACTGCTTTTCCAGTCACATAGCTTTATTAGTCGCTTAGCAGATTACTATCACTCGGTATAGATCCAGCTCCTCGAGTGAGGGAGAGCTGGTCTAATTAATTATGGCATTTCTAATCTCACTTAATTTGCTATTTTAGTGAAGACTTCAGCAAGCCCTACCGGGTTTCCCCCAGGTGACAGTAAAGATTACAGAAATAATACACTTTACAAAATAGGTACTGAAGCACAGCTCTTGGGGAAATCATACAGTGCAGACATACGTGTGTGACAGGAGCATTCCAAGTAGGACCTCTGTGGCCCCTTTATTTTCCATGACAGCGCTCACAGAAGATGAGACACAGCAGTAAACACATGGTTTGTATGGGACTGATTACAGAGGCCTCTCTCTGGATCCCTCAGGGGCCAGGACGTCCAGTGCCACCTGGTATGAGTTGCTGCTTCATCACTTTTGTTCCAGGGACTATAGTTTGAGATCTCTTGGTCATTATGACTGTATTTTGTTCATTAGATAGTTTTGTTATTTTGTTATGTGTTTAATTAATCAATCCCCTGTTACTTTGTATACTGCACAACAGGTGGGATTCTTTGGGGGGCTCTCCTAAAGTACTGACAGGAAATTAGTCTCCAGTCAGTATAGGATGGACTGCAACTGTAGAACATAGAAAAGCTTTAGGACCATGCACAGGACCCAGTGGTCCGGTGAGGACCATTGCTCATGCCGATGTAGAAAGACACGGGACGGATAAGCCCACAAGTGACTGTGGGGTGACTTTCCTACATATTCAGGCCCTACAAGGACCAGGGGATGAACTAAAGTGTGACATGCAAGGAATATGGCAATTCAAAACCAGGTGCTTCGGCCACCAAGCCGTCCCTTCTGCACGTTGTGAAGCGTGGAGTGGTAAACACAGCGTATCGCTGAAGTTTGGATTTTAGTTGTGGGCCTTCTCAGCAGCCCTTCTCCAGCCTGCAGTGCTGGGAGTCTTAGAAGGTATTTAACAGTTCCTAGTAATGCAACTGCTGTCAGAAGTAATGAAACATTTTATTCATTCTTTTCCTCGTGTTTTTTAACTCTACTTTGATGAGGAGAGTATTAATATTGAAAACAAAGGAGAAGTGTCTATACCTAAGAGAGCTTCCAAACTGAAGAAAAAAAGTATTCTCTATTTTGAGAATAAAGTTTTGAGCTCCTTGTTTGGTTTCTTTAGGTTTCAGCTTTGAAAAGCAAAATGGATTAACTAAAAATGTGGTCCTCTATTAAAACTGTCTTCTTGCTTTGTCCATCATATGATGCACTTTTCATAAATTGTTTCAGTTCTTTATTTTATACTAATCTAAGTGTAGCAGTTCTGACTGAAGTGGGTCATGGAATTTGGATTTTTAGAAGCCTTGTACCTCCTTAGCTTTGACAGAAGTTGTCGGGCATACCATCTGATCTGTAAATTTTCTCTCAGTCTCGTCAGTGATACTGTTATCAATGGTTATACTTTAGCAGATTCTTTATATTTCATAAAACCTCTTTTTGTGATGAAATTATTTGAGTAATAAAGAAGATGAGGTTAGGGATTCGTGTAAATGACACTGCATTATCTAAAAGTAGATAGAGCAAAAGTAAAGACCATGAAGAGTGGTGGTTTGAATAGGGCATCAACCTGGGATGAATGTCACCATTTCACCAATGTTAATATTAGCATTGCAAGCAGCAAAGCATTATCACTCATGACATCATTCAAACAACAGCTGGCCTCTCAGTTTAAGGTGACCATAGTTTTCCAGGGTAGGAAGAAACATCATGGTTATGGTATCGTTTCACGTGGGTGTCATGCACTGACCAGAGCCCTAGCAAAGAAATCTTTGAAGCTAATTATTCTAGTCCACAGCATTTATAGATTGAGAACTATTTTTGTGCAAAGGCATTCAGATAAATGTGGCTAAGAGCATGGCATTAGGGCCTGAACAGTTCGCAACTGCAAAGCAGATAAATCGGAGTTTACCTAGTGAGGATCTAACTCACGGGCATCACCCATCTTTCTAGTAAGACCCTGTGCTGAGAAGTCGTTGTTAGCATCCTCATGAGAACTGGGGATAACAATAGAAATATAGTCAGCGATGGATTTGAGAAGTGGGCAGTCAGTTCCTTTTAAAGGAAGGATTAAACTTTGACAGAGTTTGAGCTTTAAATGAAGAAATCAATTAAGATAAGACAAGTCGTCTAGATGCCTGAGTACATTGAGGATTGAATTATTTAGATGGATGGGAAGAAAATAAATAGGTTGGTATATTGCTTTGTAAAATAATAGAGTAAAATGTAATAAACAGAATTTGGGGAATAACTGAATTGCCTTGAAAAACAATGGGAAAAAACAATTTCACTTTTGGTCCAGTTCCAAACTCTTAGGGCCATAGTCACAAGAATTCAGCAGAAGGAAACATCTTAGTTAAAAATTAACTCTCAAATTTTATGATTTCAAGGTCATAAGTCTGGGGACAGACAAATTCACTTTACACTAACAAAAATGATCACTGACTTATATTCTTTCCTTTCTAATTCTGTTTACATCTTTCTGCTCCTGGTCTTAACTTCTTTGTATCAGAAGTATAGATTTATGTGAGTGACTGCTGACTTCATAGTGCAAAATGTAGAGAATGGTGTAAAACTCACGACCCTCCTTTTCTACAAGCGTGGAGTCCTTGTGCCTGGCTGTGAAGCCTGCACCACCAGATGGGACACCTGATGGGGAGGTGAAGCTGAGCCAGACAGGTCACACGCCTGGCTCCTCTCACTGGCCTGGGCACTTCTGCTCGGTACTGAACACCCAGCCATCATACATCTGTCCTTTTCTCCTTTTTGGTAAGATGACGATTTTGAACTTGTAACCTCATCGACTCATTCCCGGAGTCAAGGGTAGGATGGAGTGCGTTAGGGTGTTCGTGCCCTTTTGCCCCCAGTGGTTATCCTAACTATTACCCTTTCTGCATGGAAGTAATTCAGACTTTAAGAATGACTAAAACCCAAGCTTTTTCTTTATTGTCATATCTGTAATTTCATAATTCCTCAGAAGAAGGTCACTCACAAAAAATTAATATATTTGATTCTATAGAACTGTAATTTTCACTTCCTGTTACCATCCCCTCTGAAGAGCTGTTCAGGGCTATAATTTTAATCCGCTGTGATTGCCTCCCTCAGAAGAGGTCATTTGCCGTATTTTGTAAAGGCACATCACCTGAGTGCCATCGGCTACAGTAGCAGTATTTCCCTGTAATAAGAAGAGAAGAGAAAGGTCTGCATCACCACTGATTTACAAGCTCTTATCTGTCAGGGAGCATGCACTTTTCCACGCCACCCTGGAGTTCATTAAAAGTGTGAGGTTGTATCACTGATTAGACGTGGCCGAGGGCGAGGGACAGCGCTGTGGCAGGAACCCTAACAGAGACGAAACAAAATGTAATCTCTATTTTGTTCAGACTAAGGGAAATATGGATTAGACCGGTTTTCCTTTTTTTTTTTTTTTCCATTTGGGATGCTGTTTTGTTGCCATGTAGCATTGAGTAAGATATCTGTTACAGACATGAAAAACAGCTGCATTATGTTTTAACCATTCTTTTGTACTTTTCTCATCTTTGGTTAAAAATATAGTTCACAAAACACTCACATATTTATAACTATTAGTAAGCCAACCTTTACCTAAGTGACTACTCATAGCCTCTCTGGTTTTATCCTCTACCAGTTTTTATCGTTAAAGTTTCTTGTTTACATAATTACCCACTACCTGCACCCATTTAATGAATCTAGATAGGATTAAACGATTAATCCAGAGATGATATTTGAATTAAATCATCACTGTCTAATAGAAGTAGTTCTAAATATGTGAATTAAGGAATCTGATTATGGTATACTTTGCCACATATTTGTAGTAATTGCCTGGGCTGGGGTAGGGGAAGAGATTTAAGCAGTAGAGGTCAAAGTTCATCATTCCTGAAGTACACAACAGGTAGAATAATAGTGAAAAACACAAAGCTGTTAGCTTACAGATTTATACTTGAAATTTTATATCTACTTCACGTTAGCCAGAAGTCTAGGGCATGTTTGTAGTTTTCTACTGCACGCTATGATTTACAGTGGGAGGTGCACTGCGGGATCAGTGCACTGTTGAGGAGGCCTCAGAGCAGGTGGCAGTGTTGGCGGACAGATCTGAAGTGGAATTTTTACTGTAGCTTTCTCCTCCCTGGTGGATGAGCAGTGTAGCCAGGGAATCCCTGCCCCACGTCCACTCTGGCCTTTTATCTTTAGCAGCTCCCACTTCCCCTGTTCAGATTTTGTCCTGTGTAGCAAAGGTATGTCTGTGAAAACGTTTATCATCATTTCAGTACCATGAATCTGTTATGATTCTACCAAAGATATAGGCTTACATTGGCAACTAAATATCGATTCTCGACCGGAGGATCAGAGTCAAGGTTTGTACGTTTGGAAAGCCCGAAATTTATGCAGAGCTGCCTTTATATGTGCATATGTACATCATTATCAGGAGAGGACCCATTACTATCGTTAGTTGTTCAAACTGCTTTAGCTGGAGAATTATTAAATTTTGGTCCTATCTGCTGTTAAACAAGGAATGGGATTGTGGCTGAAGAAAATATCACGGTGTGTTTTGGCTCTGGCTGGTTGGCTTAATTATGAAGCACACAGGAACAATGAAGAGGCCATGCAGTACGTCTTCTCCCCAGCCTTTTTGTTCCTCATTCCCCAGAGTGAGATTTTTAAAACAAAGTGTCCCCAGTGCACAATGCCAGGCACAAAGGGGACCCTCAGGAAGGGTTTGTGAACTGAATCATTCCTGTTCTGCTCATGGGCTTGTTAGCTCTTATTTCTCGTTTAATGATATGTTTTGATTCTGAAGAATATCTCTTAGCTGATTACTGAGGCGTTACTTAGAACCCCTGCCTGACTTCCTACATTTAATTTTTGCTTTTGGTTACAGAGTTTCCTAAACAGAGAGTCTAGAGAAAGAAGGTACCGAGTGATGTCCAGGTATGGGATCCCTGTGGACATGGAAATCACCTAGGATGATAGTGTGAAGTCAGGCATGGGGATGGGGTGAAAAGTAAACCCAAATGGTGGGACAGGAGGAAATGGTGGAGAACCAATGTGGACAGGTGAAGACTGTGAAAGGAGGAAACAGACAGTCTCGATGTAGACACAGCCCCAGGATGAGAGGTGGCAGCCTGAGGAAAGTGAGTGTGTCCCACTTCATAGGGATAGGGTTGCTGTGCAGTTATTCACTGGAGAGAATCGGACTCACTGAGTCGAGGGAGCAGAGAGAACCCGTGAAGACATTCTTGAGTTTGTGAAAGAGTCTGGGGCCATTTTTGAGATTAGTGAAGGAGAAAGGTTTGGAAGCAATTGAGAGACCAGGAGCTTTTGGAGGGT
Organism: Erethizon dorsatum; assembly: GCA_028451465.1. Lineage (NCBI taxonomy): Eukaryota > Metazoa > Chordata > Mammalia > Rodentia > Erethizontidae > Erethizon > Erethizon dorsatum. The sequence goes on along the minus strand of CM051835.1, from coordinate 30,745,783 downwards.
AAGGGGGCATTAGGGGCGGGGAATAATGGGAGAGGACAGCTGGCCCCGGCGTTGTTTCACCTTGATCCATGACTGAGTTTTAAGAGATGAGACAGTTGGAAGAGGGAAGAATATTGAAGGAAGTTCAAAATGTGCTCTGCTGCCGTGGGCCATGGTCCTGCCTCAAGTCAAAGATTCCTGATCGATATTGTCCAGTGTGGAGTTTAGAGTCTGTAGGTTTCAGCGTGGCAGCTCCCTTTCCCGGCTGGCAAGACCCTGATTGACACAAGCTTCCGGCCACTGTAGAACTTACTTAGATGGTTTTAAATATTGGTTTAAATAAATTTTATAAATAATGGAAGTCATTTTAAATTACATTATAATAAATAAAATATAAGAGCATATATAAAGAAACATAACCAGCCAGGTACAAATCAGTGCATTCTCTTTTACTTCATTTATTCCAATCCATAAATAAAGATTAACTCTCAATTATACTTTAAATTTTCTTGGGCCGGTGAGATGGCTCAGCGGCATAAGCGCCTGCCTGGCAAGCGCGAGGGCCCAAGTTCGACTCCCGGAACCCACGTACGAAAAAAGGGCCGGTGATATCGCTCAGTGGCACGGGCGCCTGCTGGCGCGCGAGGTCCTGAGGTTGACCCCTGGTACCCACAAAAATAAATAAATAAATAAATTTTCTTGCCAGAGATGCCTCTGGCAGTGGTTCTAGCTAGCTTGCAGCTTTGCATGCGAAGACACTGTCATATTCATCTCGGAATCCTCCTCACAGAGCCCAGCATAATGCTCTGCACGTCGAGTCTCACAGAATACCATGTGCATCAGAAATACTTTTTTCTATTGAAAGTTACTGGAGAGTCTTAAAGGAAAATATTTCTACCCGGTAAACACATTTCTGAAATGGAATGTCTGTTGTATTTCAGGCTTATGCTAAATGACAGGAATTCAGAGGTGGGTGAGACACATTTTCCACCTCAAGGATCTCAGAATGAATCAAGGCAGATAGACCTGCAAAGAAATCATTGCCTTCCTGAGATCAGAGCTGTGACAGAACATGCACGTGGCAGGAAGGTGGCCCTGACGATGGGGATTGTGCCTGTGCCAAGTGCTCAGGGAGAAGGCGACCAACCCATGCCTAGTGAGGCGTAGCAGGATGGATAAGCATCAGCCAGGCAAGTAAGGGTGTTGCAGACAGCTGTGTATCTCGACATTTGACGAGCATTTACTCTGTGGAAGGCAGTATTCTAGACCTTGAAGATTTATCAATGAGTGCACAGATAAAGACCATTGCTTTCTTTGAACTGATATTTTACCTATTGATTCTGAAACCAATGAGACCTTTTTAATGGATCATTGCTTCCCCCAACTCCACAAACATGGTAGAGTTTCAAGTGGAAGATATTTGTGTTAAAATGCATGGAGGTTTCTTCATGCGATTAGAGCACTGTATATTCTGCTTTGATTATAGCTACCTCTGCAGGATCTTTTGCAACTCTTTGTTGTGTTTTTATATCTCTGGCTGAAAAACTAACATTTTGCTGACTGCTACCCATGACTACAGCTGTTCATGGAGCAATTCAGTACTCTGTAGCTGATTTCAAGCAGTGTTGCCACATGCTATAGGAACCCAAGATGGTGTGGCCAGTTCCAGATCACCCCACTTCTCCCCCAGTGCTGTTGCCTGTGCCGCTACTGCTCATCCTGCTTCTTCACATATGTCATGGCAAGGATTGCTTCAAGTGCATCTTAGGTTGTTGGAGAAAATCCTTCCCCAAATTGTTTATTTTCAGTCAGTCTTATAAGCTAGCAAAATAGCTTTGAGACCAGAACTTTCCAGTCGAGGTGCTGGGAAGTGGCATGGAAGGACAAAGGGAATGGCATCTGTGAGGACACAGGGTGAGCGCAGGGGAGAAACGGTGGATGTGGCAGGGAGAGGGGGACTCAGACTGGAGCAGAAGAGAGTGAAGTGCTCCCAGAACATAGGCAACAGGAAAGAGTGTTTTCAAGAAGCCCTTGAATATACTTTATGCACAAACTAATCTGGTTTGTAAATGTGGTTCTTCATGTGATGCACATAAAGGATTTTCCAGTGTGGATTTTTGGTTTCCTAAATTTTGGGAAAACTGTTCAGTACTAAGTACATATACAAATCCTCTTCCCCCACCCCCTGCTCCTCCTTCTCTTTCTTCTTCTTCCCCTTCTCCTTTTCATCCTTCTCTTCCTCCTCCTCCCCCTTCTTTTCCCTTCCTAAAACAGCTATGAAATTGGTCTGTGGCTTCACCATTTTCAGCCACACATTTCCATGGTGCAGGTTGTCTCAGGGAAGGGGGCCAGCAGGGAAGTGAGGCTCTGCCTGCGGAGTGCAGTGTCCCTGCAGGTGGAGACTTCCTTCCTCAGGGGCCTTTTATCTTTGTTCTCTGCTAAGGAAACCTGGAATCTACATATTTTTCCTTCAATGTATAAAGCACATTTTCTACAGCCAAACTTGACTGAAATACATTTCAGCCAACAAAGTAAAAGTGGTTAAATTTGAAATTTTCTGTATTTGTTGAATTGTCCCAACTTCTTATTATTTTTGTACTCACCATAATTTAGGTGATGATTTATAGTTACAAATAAGGCCTTAGGATAACCAAATTGTGTACTTTGACATATCTTGATTCTATTAATTTAAGAAGATGCTACAGTTAAATGGAGAGATTCGATGAAAGAGAAGCAGATGTTCATACTACCTTTGGTCATGTTTTATCAGGGTAACATGATCTAAAGCAGACCCTGTGGGGGAGGTTGTGTTGTTCAGTATCTTCACCCTTTTAATAACAAACAACATTACCTCTGTCTACCTGAGCATTGATATATTTAATGATATAGAAAACCAGGGGGGAAATTAGCTATAAGTGGGTGGGGGGCAATAATTTGATTATAAAAATAGTGATTATATATGTGTCAGTAATTTATTAAATGTATAGGTGTGTGTTACAAACAAACAATCCCAACCCTCTCTTTTTTGTAAACTCATAACTGTTTTGATACATGGAATTAGGTTTAGTCAAAGGCATTTTACAAATCTCTTAACTGTAAAACACACGCACACACACACACACACACACACAAAACCTTAGCCAGTAAAATGTGTAAAGAATATGCATTTTTAAGAATTTTATTTTTAAAATTCTATTTATCTTCTCAAATCTGAATTAGAACTCTGGGAAACCTTAATAATCAATTTTGTGCTGGTTATTAGCAATGAGAAGAAATGGAAATAGCCACGAAAAGATCATAGAAAAATTAAAAAAAAAATGGAGGAACAGAGGGAGAGTTTTAGTTTCAAGCACACTTTAATTCATACCATGGACTCGTTCCTCAGAAGTTATATGGAACTCAATATGCTAAGAAAGTACTTTTCTATGTGTGCTTTATCACTTAGAGGTTGCCTGTCTGACTATTTCACATCACTTCGCCGAGTGCCATAGCGTTCCATACTTGGAACAGACTGTAGAAATCCCCCTGTTCCCATTTGACAGACGGTGAGGCCAGGATATCCGGTGTCTGGTTGTCAAGCAAAGCGCTGATGGAGCTTACATCGCAATTGTGTGTTCCCTTTCTTCGACCAGAGCAGAGCTTCGTTCTATTGCTACACTTGCACGCTTTTTACATTTATTTTTACTAAACCCGTGAAAACTATCGGCATCTCTTGGACACAAATCAGATGAAGAAAAGGTGTGGCCAGTGTGGTATCCATCCACGTCACCCACGGCTGCATGCTGTTTGCTGGAAGTTGTTGACTTGTATATTTTGCAAAGCCCAGAACTGCTTAGAGTCATCCCAGTTCTATCCTGTGTACATTAAGGCCATGCATTCCTGTGGCTCAGTGTTGCGGTGTGTCCATGCGTGTATACACACATTCACCAGAAGCCAAAGTTTTGCTCTAGCCATTTAATTAACGTTGATGCACTTACCCTGCTGCTAAGATGAGCCAGAGACTAGTAGGTAGAGAACTTATGATCTCATTAATTACATTCCAAGACAATAATTTTTATTCAAAATGTAAGTATTAGAGCACAGTGTCTAGAATAATAAAACACTTGATAGTTTTTCAGGTAAGTAATTTTTTCAGTGTTTTATAATATGGTATCTTTTCCATATCTCACTTGCCTAAAATCAATAACTAACGGACATTACGAGGCAAATATAGTTAACATGTTTGCATTCAAGTCTAAATGTTAGGAGACAGAGGCCTTAATTAATCTCATTTTTTTTCTTTGATCTTCTCTCATCTTGAACAAGACATGAATTTTTCCCCTTAGTTTTTTTCTTCCATGCTAACCAATCACGTGGAATTGTTATGAATATATGTGAAATATTCTAAAATCTGTGAGAGAATGGTAAATTATATCCAAGACATTGTTATAATTTATGTTATTTTCATTAGATGGAAAAAGGATTCATAAAACAATGATAAGATCAGCATTTATTAAGTCAGTAATTGCCAGGCATGGTGACACATGCCAGCAATCCCAGCACTCAAGAGGCTGAGGCAGGAGGATTGCTATGAGTTCAAGGTCAGCCTGGCATATGTAGTGAGTTCAAGTCCAGCCTAAACTAGTGAGACTCTGTCTCAAAAAAAAAAAAAATTAAGCCAGCAATTATTTATCTTTGTGCACAGAAAGAACACTAAATAGAAAATTAAGAACCCTGAGAAGCTGGGTGCTGTTGTGAACAACTATAATCCCATTTACTCAGGAGGCTGAGACAGGAGAATCACAGTTCAAGGCCAGCCTTGGCTGCTTAGCCAGACCCTGTTTCAAAATACAAAATAAAAAGTCTGGAAATGTATTTTGGTGGCAAACTGCTTGCTTAGCATGAGTGAGGCCCAGAACCACCACCAGCAAAAAGAAAAGTACCCTGAGTTCTGGCTTTGACACTGTCGTAATATGTATGAAGATATATTTCTTTCACCTTCCTGAGTCTTCATTTCTTTTCTCTAAAACAAATGTCCAGGACTATCTTACCAGCACCTTTCTTTCCCAGGTGAATTAATATTGTTTAAGATTTTGCCTGCAGAACTCAGATCTACACTGGTTACTCTAAAGCAGTGTTTTTTTCAAATTGTGTTCACTGAAGTAGCAGAATCAACGACGTGTTAGAAATCCAGACTCTTGGGCCACTCCCTAGACCTACGGCATCAGAATCTCAGGGGTTGACTTGGCCCAGAAATCCCTGTTTGAACAAGGCTTCCTAAGATTCTAATCCATGCTGAAGTTTGAGAATCACTGAAGAAAAAGATGAATAAAACATAGTCCTTATTCTTTTTTTTTTTTTTTTTTTGGTGGGTACCGGGGGGACGACCTCAGGACCTCGCGCACCAACAGGCACCCGTGCCGCTGAGCGATATCACCGGCCCCTTTTTCGTATGTGGGTTCCGGGAGTCGAACTCGGGCCCTCGCGCTTGCAAGGCAGGCACTTACGCCGCTGAGCCATCTCACCGGCCCCCATAGTCCTTATTCTTAACCACTTTGCGATTTAGCATTTTTAAAGCTCTAATTGTCTTACCAATTTTAAGATGTGCAGATATAAAATCTAATGGGATGTGTGCATATAGTAAATTATCAGCATGTTAAATTGCTAAGACTGAGACATTTAGGAATAGTATCATAAAGTCAACTTAGAGACTTCCCATGCAAGGCATTGCCTGCAACATGAAAAATATGTATCAGTTAGTTTGAATAACCATGCCTGAGTACTGAAATGCATGTTAATTTCATATATGTGCATATCAAATGCAGTTTGTTTTTACTGTAGCACAGATATTTTTGTTCTAAAAAGTAAAAACAAATATTCTGAAATTATGCCCAGAATTTTAATCTTGAAATTTACATTATGTTTATGTATGAGCACCAGGCACATAAACTCTCGTTCAAATCTCTGTATAATGTTTCCATTACTCTCATTCTAAAATCCATGTGCAATTTCAAAAGAAACTTGTAGTTGACTTTTCAAAATGCAAATCTTGTTTTAAAATGCACCTGAGCTTTTGAATTGTAACTAAATTGCAGCTAAAATTTTGTGGGCAAGTGGTTTCCAATGTGGTTAAAAATGTATGGGGGTGAGAAACCAAGGCCATATATTATCACCTGTAAGTTAGAGGGAGACATCTATTGATAAATGGGCTGTCTACTTTAGTTCTCATCTGAGAGATGAAAGATAGAACTATAAAACTGCTTTTAATTTTGTTTTGGAGCTATCGCCAACCAGGGAAACACAATGTGAATTTGGGCAGCATTTTCTTCCAAAAGTTTTTATCAAGAGCATTAAGTTAGTTTGGAAGTTCATAAGTTAATGATGCTTCATAATAAAGCATAGTCTTTCCTGTATGAAATCAGTGACCTTTACCACCTGTGCAGTATGAACTGATAGCCTGGTGCCAACACCAACACTGCCCTGGAGGAAGGGGCTCCGGATGCCCGGCTTGGCTCTCGCGGTCTGTGAGCCCTTGGAGTTGTTAGCACCGGTGCTAACTAAATGTAAACACCTTTACTTCCAGCTGCTGCTAATTGGTTCGGGAATATTTATATAAGTGTTGATTTTAAAGCTAAAAATAGTGCAGATAGATGTTTAAATCCAATGCATTCTAGCTGTCAGAAATGCTCCCGTGATCCTGAAAGTGTTGCTAAAAATGTTCGCTTGTTTAAAATTGCAGTAATTAAACTTGTCTGTTGTAAGAGCCACATATGATATGTTCCTCCGATCTGATCCGAGAGGTAAAGGGCACGCTTCCCGAAGGCCTCTGCCCAGTTAGCAAGGCGTGAGCACCTGCTGAACTTTATTAGAGAACAAAGGATTATAATGTGGGCAAAAGAGATGAGACAAATTTTGAGATGGTTTCATGCTTTATATTCTGTGCAGTTGATCTTAGCTTCCTATTTTAAGCTAACATTAAAAATAGAAATTATAATAATTTCATTAATAAAGTTAAATATAGAGCTTCCAAACTATTTTGCTTCTAGAGGCGAATGTGAAGATTTGAAGTCACATAATTAATATTTCTCAAACCTAAAGTTGAGTAAATATGGAGGTTGTTCAGCAGCAGTTGCTTGTGCCTTTAGTTCCTCATAATCAGAGCTATTTTTGCCCCATCTATCCAGCTTTAAAATTCATGATTTTACAGGGCTTTTTCCAGTTATTTAAATAAGCTATGAGAAAAAATATCATTTTCATTTTTAGATACGTGTGATTTCATGACTCTTCATTTCATCACGTAACTTAGTGAAGGAATAGCTTACATACTCTTAAATTTCTTGTCAAATATTTTGTAATTTTTGGAAAAAGTTACTTTATGTACCCTGTTAACTGATAAGGTGACTTTGCCCATATGTCTCGAAGTACTGTACAGTTACGGTATTGCTGAAGGGAATTTGAACTGGTTGTACATTCTTGGAGTCCCCTACACATCTGTCTCCCTGGCCCATCAAATGAATCTGTGACTGCAGTATATAGAAATGATTTGGCAACTGGCAGACACTGCCCGTTAGCTGAGATGATAGACTGTACTTTCTACCCCTTTATAATAATAGTTATGACAAGGCAGGGTTTTTGATGCCGCTTTTAAGAGTACAGCTCTCGTCTTGGACACGTGAGTCTGCAGATGTGTGTTCTCTTCAAGTCCATAGTTACTTACGCTGTTGCCCCAAACGTGTAGTCAGTTCACTTACTTGAGAGCAGGTTATCACATAGTACTTTCCCACTGGGTAATGTTGATTTGAAACAGGAAATGTGTTGTTTTCCTATGTTGGTTAGGGATCAACAGAAAGTTCCACTTGGTGTAAGGCACAGTGAGGCAAAAATAAAGAATTAAATAGAGCACTAAACCTTTATAGTAAGTATTTGAAGAGAGAGAGAGACAGAATTACAAAACCGAAAAAAATGTTTATTTTAATTAACTGACACTGTTAACTGTCCACGGGTTAAAAGGCTATATTGTCAAGATGGCATTCCTCTCTAAAACAAAGCCATAGGTTCGGTGTGGTCTTTACATAATCTCGCTGGCTTTTTTGAGGAAATTTGCAAGCTGATTCTAAAATTAATATAGAAATATAATTAATATAGAAATGTAATAATGAAACAACACTGAAAGGAAAAAACATTTGGAGGATTCAGGAACAATGCTGGAGGACTCGTCCATCCTGATTTCAGAACAATGCAAAGCTACAATAATCAAAACTGTGTAGTGGTGACCTCAAGATAGATATAGCAATGAAATAAAATTGAGAAACTAAAAATAAACATTTTTGGACCATTGACTTTTTATACAGATACTGAAGTAATTTAATGGGGAACAATTTTTTCAATAAATGATGCTGGCACAATTATATATCCACATGCAAAGAATGAGTTTGAAGCCCTACTTCATACCATATGTAGAAATTAACTCAGAATGATAACAGGCCTAAAGCTAAGAACTAACATCATAAAACTCTCAAAACACAGAAATAAATTTGTATAGCCTTGTATTAAGCAAAAAATTTTAGATATAGCACCTAAAACACAAGTAACAAAAAAATAAATAAATTAGACTACATAATCCACAGTTCATTTCTTCATGTAGCCACCCAAGAGAATAGAAAACATGTTCACGCAAGTACTCGTACGCAAGTGTTCATAGCAGCATTATTCATAATAGGCAAACTGGAATGAATGCAAATACAGTTGGTGAATGGAAAAGCTGAATGTGGGATATCCATAGATGGTATATTATTTATCCGTAGAATATAATGAAATACTGATGTATGCTACAACACAGGCGAGCTTAAAAAAGATTCTAAGTGAAAGAAAATGTGTTTCCTGATGCTTTCGTGGTTTAGATTAAAAATGTCCCCTAGTCTTCATGTGTTTGGAGGGCGACTGCATCATGGGGGTGTAATATTCATCAGTGCATGAGTCCACGGACAAGTTCAGCATCTAAAGCGCGGTTGGGAGGTGGGGCTGACTGGACGAGGGTCACTGGGGCGTGACCTAGAAGAGTGTATTCCTACCCTTGGCTCCTCCCTTCTCTTCTTCCTGGCTGCTATAGTTTGAATAGCTGTATTCTGCCCTTGCCCTTCCAGCCATTTGCTTTCTGCCTGGGAGCCAGCCAACTCTGGGTTGAATCCTCTAAAATCTCTGTAAACCTCTGTTCCTTTGAGTTCTGAGTGTTGGGTATTTTGTCCCAGCAAAAAGAAAGTGATTTAAGATAGATTCTTTTTATGTGAAATATTCATAATAGGCAATACTAGAAAACAAAAAGTAGATTAATGATTGGTGGCAAATGTCTTGAGAGAAGAAAATGGCAAATGACTGCTAAAGGGTAAGGGTTTTCTTTCTGGGTGATAAAAATGATCTGACTTTAGTGATGATGGAAAAACTGAATATACTCAAAACCACCAAATTGTACCCTTTAAGAGGCTGAATCTTATGTGAATTACTGTATATCTCAATAAAGCTGTTGTAAAAAAAATTGATCCAAAAGCCCTAAGCAAGTCTTTCTGAAGCTGCAGCCTGCAGATATCTTGACTGTACCCTCAGAAGACAGCTCACCGTACTGTAAAACTGCCCAGCCAAGCCACTTACAAGTCCTGACTCATAGAATGGATGAGTGATAGTTAATGTTTTCCATTCGTTAAATTTGGAGCAATTTATTTCCCATCACTAGCAACTAATACCATGAACTCTATGTGTTATGTGCTTGATATCTAGAGAATCAGACACAAGTTTCCCTTATATAAGAGAGATAGGTAAGAAACTTAATTATTTGAGCATAAATGAGGTCATCAAATATCTTGACATATATCATAGTGACAAGTTCAAGCCTTCTGTTAAATTTTTCTTCCTAAGTGTCTCTGTAACCTGCCTAATCCCATGTCGTTTTCTCTGTAGTAATTTGTCAGGACCGTCATAATAACACAAATGTTGGAAAGCTCGCAAAGGCGTTCATCTTTTAGGGTTTGGGACATTAATCTATGAAGTGTTCTTTAACCTTACAGATTTTCTTCTCTTTATCCAAGTAGAGAAGAGAAAACTAAAAAAAAAAAAAAAAATACTAAAAATAGAAATTCCATTTGACCCAGTTATTCCCCTTCTAGGTATCTTCCTGAAAGATTTAAAGACATCATATTACAGTGACACATGCATAGCCGTATATATAGCAGCATAATTCATAATAGCTAAATCTTGGAAGCAGTTTGTATTCCATCAACAGATGAATGGATAAAGAAAATGTGGTATTTACACACAATGGAATATATCTCTGCTATAAAGAAAGATAAAGTCGAGTCATTTGTAGGAAAATGGATGCACCTTGAAACCATAATGTTATGTGAAATGAATTAGACACACAAGCTTAAATAATGGATGCTTTCTCTTATGAGAGACCCAAAGTATAAATAAAGAGCAAAATAAAAATAAAAGACACATGATAGGAAGAAGGGAGATAGATCTTTCTCAAGGGGAACAGGGATCAAGAGATGAAGGGAGAAGGAAGGGAAGTGTGGTGGATTGACAACTGGTTGTCAGCTTGTAACACCCGGCTGAACTGAATCAGCGTGGTGCTAGGTGTGGAGGCCCACCTGAGGACTGTTGCTGATAACATAAAAAGGAGAACTGGAGAGGAAGAGGTGGTGCTGTTGGTTTTTCTGGAGGAGCTTGTCGCACTGGCTTTCCTGATATGAACTCGGCTGTTCTCATTGTCGGAGGAGCTCGGGACCTCGTTGTCGCTGAGGATGGCTGTGGTACTTTTCGGGGGAGCTCTGGTCCTTACTTTGAGCATCACTTCCTGGCTCCAGTGCAGATCCCTCTGCCTGCTGGCACAGATCCTTCATCCCGCTGGCACAGACTTTCTAGCTTCCACCACTGACCTTTGGGCCTCCCGGCGCAGATTCGTGAAATAGACTTGCATGAGACATTGTCTTGGGTTCTAGGCCTCCAGCTGGACTCGTGGAGGACATTGCCATGGGCTCTAGGTCTTCAGATGGACTCATGCAGGACATTGCTGTGGAGTCCAGGTCCTCAGCTGGATTCTTTGGGTCTTTACTGTGAGGACAGACTTCCTGCACTCTTTTGTATATGACTCTTTGGGTGACTGTTATAAAATAATCCTATAAATTATGTGTCCTGTATTGTATTGTTTCTCTTGCAAACCCTGATTACAACAGGAAGGGAGGGAAAGGGGATGAAGAAAGGATTTAAGATATGTTATTTACATGTACCAACTCCCCACAAGGAATGTGAACATATGTACTACATACATGTACTAATAAAGAAAATTATCTGAAGTAAAAATAAATCTAGTGAAGTCTCACAAAACCATCCACCCCTATGTGAAATGTTGCTACATAATCTAAAAACAAGAGTTTTTGTAAGAATCAATTTGCCACATCAAAGTGCTTCCGATGCAGCTGGATCTTGTTTTCTTGAGATATTACCCTAATTCACTTATGTCCACATTCTTAAGCTCACACATTGTCCTCCTTTTTGTTGGAATGGTACATTCAGGGTCATAAATGCTGTTTATAGGTGTAGGTTTTGCTTATGGGTCTTTCTCCATGTGGCCTGTTTCAGTGAAATCAGAATCCATGACTAATAGTGTTTGTGACTGCTTCTAAAAAGTGGAGATCCACAGAATTATCTGTTAAAGACCAGTTCCATGGCCTAGCAGAGAACTGATGTCTTCCATAAAGAAGCAGCGACAGCAGGCAGGCTGTCTGGAACCCATCCTCTCCTCTGACTTCTCTGGGTATCACCTGACTCAGCTTCACCACTGTTCTGCGCCACCAGCTGACTCCATCCTTGAGCCCCTCCCTTGATGCTCCTGCCTGTCTGTGGCTGAAGTGTGTTACACTTAAAAATTAAGGGGTCGGTTTATTTCCTTTCTGTAAAGTACATTCTCAAAATCAAAGTCTCATGATTAAGAACTTTGGTTTTCTTCTTCTGGAAATGTTCCTGTGCACTTTAGCCAGAAGCGACTTTGGCAGGTCCCGCTTTTTCATGGATGTGTTCTCTTTGTATTTTAGTACTGTGTCATGGGGGTACAAGCCAATACAGTGCATTAAAACATCTCGCACCACCTGTCTGTCGCTGCAGCCTTCCCTCCCTTCTGCGCTCCTTTTCTGTGCTGGTTTAAAAGGCAGTCCCAAAAGCCTAGGGTTGAGTAGCAGGAAGCTAAACGATGAATTCTGAAGCTCTTAACATATTGCCTTGTGTGAATGGGCCATTTGAACATTTCTGAAACCAAATGGGAGAGAAAAGTACATTAAAGCACTGAAAAGATTAACACCTGTTTCCAGTCTTAAAAGAAATTGGAACATGCGGTCTATATGCAGAATAAAACCATTTACTCTCCCACGTTGAGATATTTTATTCAAATCTTCAATTCTATATGTGCAGCACCCACATGCTTATGGGTTTGTTTCACTACAGGATTCCACACAGAGCTTGGAAGACAGAGAAGTGATGAATGGTGTACAGACGGAACTACTAATGTCGCCAAAAACGAAGGATGCATTGAGGTATTTTCTTCATGCAAATAAGAATAGTTTTCTTTGTTTCAGTTCAATCCTGGTTTATTTAACAGTTTGTAACTGGTTTCATTTTACAGGAAAGACCAAGATAAGTAGAAGTATAGCATGAAGCATGTTCCAATTCTAACATTAATTACGTTGTTGTTCTTTTTCTCCCGTTTTCTGCGGAAGATACGAGAACTCACTGACAAACATGTATATACAAGCTGTCCTCAGTCCTTCAGTGCTCCTCTGCAACCGGGATTTCTTAATTACTTTTCCTTCTCTTTGAACAGCAGTTTAAAGTGAACACTTCTTCAGAGTTCATTGTGGTCGAACGTTTTACTTTGATTCTCTCTGAGTACTGCTTTATATTGTTTGAATAATCTTGCAGTATTTTACTTGATGTATATAAAATGAATCCAGTCTATTGATCAGAATTTTTCATGGTGCTAATGAAAGTAACTCATGATTTGAAGTCAGTTATGTCCCTGTTTGCCAGTAGTGCTTTTTTCTTCTGGTACTAAGCGTCCAATACTAAATAAAGCCTAGGTATTGCCTGTTCAAATCCCAGCTCTGCTGCTTATTTGATCTATGAACTTATACAAGTTCCTTGCCTAAGTTTCTGCTCTGTAAAATATAAATATTACTAAAACTTTCTTCAAAGGGTTAGTATGAGGACTAGTTATTATCCTGCTATGTGTAAATTTTATTATTTATTAATATAGATAAAGTGCTTGGAACAGTGCTTGGGTCACAGGGACTCCTGAGTATTTGCTGCTATTGCTACTACTGCTATTACTACCATTATTTCTGTTACGGGTTGACTATCCCTTATCAAAATGCTAGGGACCAGAAGTGCTTCAGATTCTGGACTTTTTTTGATTTGGGAGTATCTGCATAGACCTTCTAATGAAGCATACCCAATCCACAACTCTGAAATATGAAATGCTCTGAAATCCCTAACTTTTTGAGCATTATAGAAGCACTGCAAGAGTTTCACATTTTGGATATTTTAATAGTGTTATTTATGTTATTTTTATTATCATCATTATCATTTCTTTAAATTGTTTCAAATTTGGCAAAAGGATGGTGACTTTGTGTGTAACACTGGTTATTTAACATTACAAGGCGATGCTGCTGGGCAAGATGGTCACTCAGCTAATGCATTCTTTCCGTGGAGTCCGGTTACTAACAGGTGCCAGTCAATTTGCATGAAATTACCTTTAAGAATAACTTATCATTTATCACACTGTTTTACTGTGTGTTTCTCAAATTTATAATTTATAGCCATAAGATCATAATCATTTTTATTTAGATTGTTCTTCTGGTTAATGAGCTGTACAATATTAAAAATTTGGTGTAAAAGAATCTCCAAAGCACTGTCTTTTCAGAAGCTTGATAATGTAGTACTCTTATTCTCTTTGGTTTTAAAATCATTTTTCAAATGTTAGCCTTTTGAAAAGATTGCTAATGTCTTGAATAAATGGTACATGGGTACCTATCACAGATTGAACATTTATTTGGTTTATGGCTGAAGGAAAAAATTAACTAAGCTTTTTCTGGGTACAGGAAATTGTGAGAAATAGAGCAAAGGATTTTTTTTTTCAAATTTCTAAATTATATGTATGTAAGTATAATATGATTATCAAAACAACCTTTTGCAGTATTAGTTGGTGAAGGAACTTCAATTCAGAACAATTAAGTAACAGAGATACAGCTCACATCTACTGCTCTTTTCTATAAATCCATTAACTCAAAACTTACTTGTGTGCACCTTCTGAATCCTTGATTCTTTATTTCATGCCACATAACCAGGGCTAAGAAACTTGATGTAGTGAGTGCCAGTGTAGGAGAACCACAACTGAAATCAGCTTCAGACCAAATTCAGAATGCTGAATGAGTACAAATTCCTAGTCCTTGCAAACTCCCAGCCCTTGCAGACTTGAGGCTGGGCAAGGGAAAGAACAACCTTTATACTATAAGATGCCCAACTAACAGAGGAAAGCTTGAAGATTACAATTCAAGCAGAGGACATTGTTGTGAGCTGCTATGAGATAATGAAAAACAGTTAAATATAGATTAGGGTGCTACTTCCAGCTGAATCACATGGCGAGCATCTTTCTGGGGCAGGGACTTTCAATGCTGTCCCACATATGTTGGCACTACCACAGGACTTTGGGCACACTTTTACGCAAGTGACATAGAAGCTAAGAAAATCACTTCCAGAGTCCATTTGAACGTGTCTTGAACCTATTTCTATGCCCACAGGCATTGCTAAAACTTCTCTTGCCTTTCTTCTAGACTATTGCATAAGCTACTATTTTCTCTCCTGAATATCAATCTCTCCTTATTCTAATTGTTCCCATGTATTACTGCTAGATAAAATATCTAAAGCCTTCCTTAGTTCCCCTTGGGTTTAGTTAAGCCCTAGATTTGAACACTGACTGTGCTACTAACTACCTGTGCCATATTGGACTAATTAACCTCTTTAAAATGTTTTCTTCTTAAGGAAAATGAGTGTCACGATCATATAGATTGAGAAGATTAATTAAGGTATATTACAAGCAACTGACTTAGCCCAATGCTAAGTGAAAGGTTAGATAAACATTAATTGCTATTGTAACTATCATTGTCATTATTAAACATTCTGCATTTTATTATAACTATTTCTTTTCTCAAGACAATCCTCCAAAGGATTTCTGACACTTAATACAGGTCTTGGGATGTAATTGGGGTATATTTGATCAGTGAATAACTGAATGGTACAATAAATTTCTACATAAATCATAAGCATAACTATGAACTCATCCATTATTAACAAAGTATCTTTCTTTGAAGAAAAATAATATTTAAAGGGAGTTCTCTAAATAGTTTTCTAATAGGGCATGCACCGTGAATCACCATGTTATTTACTTTGATCTTAACACTATGAAGCAAGCATTTCTTGGGTATTTTTTCTAAAACTTACACTTCGAGCTTCTCTTCATATAGTAAGTATCCCTATGTATGGAAGACCTTCCCTCACCCCTAATTCCTATGTCATTTCCCACCCCACCTTATTCCTCAACTCCTGCTTCCCCAGGTTACCCTGCTCCAGATTCAGCTTTTCTTCCAGGCTTAAAATAGCTATCATATTTTATCCTATCTTCTCTTCTGCCTATGACAGCCACTCATTGGGCAAATTATTTGCAGAGTTCATCTCAAGTTATCTTGAACCTGTCCCCATGGTCTCATGCTTTATTCTGTAATCATTGCTCAAGCCTGTGTTCCCTCAAAGGTAGATTGTTGCAGTAATTTACTAAGTCTTGTCTCAAGTGCCAATCTCTCCCTTCCTTTTCCTTGTCTGATTGATCCCACATATAAGTGCCAGACAGATGTCTAAATTACAGCATTTATAACACTGTTGCTTAGTTCCAGAACCTTTAGTGACTGTTTTCTACAAAATTAAGTATGACTTTTCCAGTTTGGAATTTGATCACTGGGATATTTGATTTTAAGCTAATGGTTCAGTCTGCCTCCTGTACGTACCACCCCTCTCCCTCTTCTTCGCTTCTTCCTTCTCCTCTTCCTCCTCTTCTTCCTCCTCTTCCTCATTCTTCATGTCTTCTCCTTCTGTCATATTACAGCCCACCTGTGTGTCCTCAAACCATCCTGGTTCAGTGCCTCAGTACAGACAGGCTTTTCTCCTGTGTGTGTCCTCTGCACCCCTCACCTATCTTTTCTGGTGGAAAACCGATTTGTCCTTCAGAGTCCTTTCTCAAATGCCACCATCTTAAGGAAGAGTTTCCTGATCCCAGCTTCATGTTGCGATCCTGTACCCTCTTCCTCTGAACCACATCAGAGATACCTCTGCTTTGAAAGTGTCATATCAGAGTATTAAGAACTCCTGCTCCTGCAATAAAACTCCATTTGAGTTCCAACTCTACCTCATGTGAGTGATATTATAGTGGACAGATTCTTAACCTCCCTAAGCATTAATTTATTTCCCTCTAAAATGGAAGCCCTACAAAGTGCTTACACATTTGATATGAACTCATGTTCTAATACCAAGAAGCCTAATATTAGAACTCATGTTCTAATATTATTTGCCTCTCAAATAATAAATTGTATTCATTGACAGTATACTACTGCATCTATGACAATAGGCTGACCATCCATAAATCTAAAAATCTGAAATCTGTAATACTCCAAAGCCAGAAACTTCTGAGTGTCAGCATGAGGCCTGTATTAGTCAGTGCTTACAAGAGCTTTCAGGGATGGGGCAGGACTCCTCCAAAGATGCCACATGCTCTGAATCAGATTTAATGCAGGACACAGAAATTTACAAGCTTAGCCTACAGTGGCCACCCACAGAGTCAAATGTAGAAGAGTGCAAAAGATCTGTCTGCACGCTGGAGATTCTAAGGATCCAGCCGAAGGTCTGGAGCCTACGGCAATGGCCATGTGAGTCCACATCAGGAGGCCGAAGGATCCAAGACAGAAGACCAAGGTGTCTGCACCGGAAGGTCAAAGGGTTCGCGCTAGAAGCTAGAGTCTGCACTGCCAGGCCAAAAGGCTGGTGCTGGAAGCCAGAGAATCTGCGCCAAAAGTCGGGAGACAACACCCATGGCGAAGGTGAAGACCGGAGCTGTTCCGAAGAGAACAGCTGAAGCTTTTCCTAGAAAAATCAGATGCAAAGAAGCTTTTCCAAAGAAGATCAGCTGAAATCCTTCCCTCCCGTTCTCATTTAAAACTAATCCAATAGCAATCCTCCTTAAAATGGGTCTTCCACACCCAGAACCATGCCGACTCAATTCAGTTGGGCGTTCCCCACTGAGGATGACATTAATCAATTCACCACCACAATGCCACAAGTAGAAAATTACACACTATAGAACTTTAATGCACTGAATTGTTTAAAATATTGTACAAAAACTGCCCTCAGTCTATGTGTATAAGGCATATATGAAACATAAATAAATTTTGTGCTTTGACTTATGTTCCATCCCCAAGATATCTCATATGTATGCAAGTACACTAAAATGTTTAAAAAATCCAAAATGTGAAATAATTCTTATCCCAAGCATTTAAGATAAGGAATACTCAACCCGTGCTGTTTTTATGTTGCTTTATATTAAATTTTATTGTCTATCTCAACACTTCCCCTAGGTTATGAACACCTCAGCACTAGTCTTTGATTTAACTTGTAGAACTTCCACATTGACACTAGGGACTTTATTATATCTAGTGAATTCAACCCCACCACCAACAGCACATTTCTTGTTAGATTTTACTTAGCACATTTGCATTAACGAGGCACTTCATCCTTAAGCAGAGTTCGTAATCATCTGCAAACTCATCTTGGAAGTTTCCTTCTGCCATCCATCTTTCATTCTGTTACACATGACAGGCCTGAGAATTAGTTCCCAGAGACACCAACTAACACATTCTTGGTGTGAGACAACCCCCTAATTTTAATGTTCTTATTGTACAAATGAGGCTTTGGGTATTAGTTCACATGAAGCACTCACCTACCTGGCTCAATGTCATCCTGGAGAAGTTCTTTCTCGCTAATTACATATCAATGCGAATCGTGATTCTCTTCAGAAGCAGTGTCTCTCCCTCGCGGTCCTCGGTCCACCTCTCCCACTCTCCAAGGAAAGTCCTACACCTGAATTAATAATCAGAGACTTAAAAATGCTGACTGTTGGGGGCCGGTGAGATGGCTCAGCGGCTTAAGCGCCTGCCCGGCAAGCGCGAGGGCCCGAGTTCGACTCCCGGATCCCACATACAAAAAAGGGGCCGGTGATATCGCTCAGCGGCATGGGCACCTGCTGGCGCGTGAGGTCCTGAGGTCAAACCCCGGTACCCACAAAAAAAAAAAAAAATGCTGACTGTTGGCTTCACATGAAGACAGCAGACTTACAGACATCTGTGGCTCCCGCTGTATTTTCTGCCTCAAGCCTCAAGTCCTTTTTTCTGGGTGGAGACCAACTGGAGCTCTTAATGTCTAGCTGTAGTGGAGTAGCCATTCATAATGACTCTCATTTCAACCACTGATTTTGTCGCTTTACCCATAGTTTTGCCTGAGCTCTTAGATCAGTAGCAGTTTGTCCCAGTGGTTATTTGTGTGAGTTTTGTGAAGGGGACCCCTTCACAACAACTTATTAGTTGACCTGATGCTTTGCAACTATTTGTTTTAATATGTCTTGGAAAGCTGTATAAAGTTAGCTGTTTTGATGTAAGTGAAACCTTTCCATGTTTCCTCTCTATAGAACAAATATACCTTTACCCCCCACAGTTTATCTTTTGTCTGTTTTTTGTAATTCCTTTTTCTTTCCATTGCTGGAATATCCTTTCTACCTCATTTTCTATATTTTTCACTCTCAGTCTGCCTTTGAGCGTATCTTCTTGCCATTGTACCATCCTCCAAAACCTAAGTAAGTGGGTGTGTCCTGCTTACTGGTCGCTGAACTGTACTCTGGGGTGTCTAAACAAATAGCATCAGTAGCCCATTCTCACATCTTCGTGAAGTCTCAGTTTTGGAGATATGTACAAAGATTGACCAAAAACACTATGAATGTTTGAATTTTAAAAATTTATTATAGTAAATGACATATTGTCATTACTCCCCCTTGCAATACTTTGCCTCATTTCAAAAAAGCATCCCATCATTCTTGCCACTTTCTGAAGCAGTTCTGGATGTCCTCTTTCGTAAGTGTCTTTACAAATGTGGAAAAAAATATAGCGAATGGTGCTGCCGAGTGACATCTAATAGGAAGGCAGACTCGTGAAAACATTATGGTATGCCCCCACCCACTTTATGCCCCCACCATGCAACTTCTGTATTAAAATAGTGGTACCCAGTCCTACTTACTGTGTTTACATCCCACGAAGCATGCAGATACAGAGATTTCCACAGAACTCTACAAAGTATGTATGATATTGTGGAGATACGTTCCTTCTAAAATAAATAAAAATCTGTGAATTTGTCTGTGAGACCTCCTTTTTCACATACCTTCTTTCTGTCATGAAACAAATAATGGATAACATTTTATAAAGAACAGTGGGAGACATTGTTGTAAATATTGTAATGTTTCTCTTTATTAGCAGATCTAATTTTCTGTTAATGCTTGCATATTGTAGTCAATAAAACTGAAAGTCTTCTATGCTTTTTTTTCTGGAATGGTAACATTTTTGTGTTTGTAACCTAATAATTTCCAAAAATCTTTCTAACCAAAGAATTTTTTGGCTATAGTGTGTAAAGGCAAGCTTAAAAATATAATCTGAAATATGGAAGAGTTACAGAAATGAACTTCAAAACTCCATCCTCCTAAAAAAATTTTAATATTTTTAAACATGTTTCATTGCTTATACTGTAAAATTTATTAAGTGAACATAAAAATTAGGGTTAACACTTGCTAAAGAGTAGGTTTCAGTATGAGCCATGGAATTTATTATATTTACAGGAGGAGTTTTGAGTAAGGGTAAAGAAATATTTTACAAGTGGGAAAAAAATGGGAATCTATAAAAGGCATCATCTATAAAAGCCATCCTTAAATTCCTAAACTGAAATCTTGAAGTCTACACTAGACTAAACACTTATATTTTAAAGCCTCTGTACATTACATATATTTGCTAGCTATTATCATGTGGACATTTGGTACACTTATCAGGAAAGATTTGTGTTATGGTTTCAGTGTGAAACTGTAAAAATACATTACAAAGGAAAAGATAATAATGTTTCAATGATTAAACAAGATTTTAGTCTGTATTTTAAAAGTAGTTAAAACAGTATCATAAACCTACAATGGGACTGGTTTGGGTTTAGTGTTCCAGAAATGTGTGGAAATGCACCATAAATTTGTTATTATATAAAAATTTTGCTTTGGTCCACTAAAATCTGTACAACTTTCTTTGTCAACCAAGTATTTTCTATTCAGGATTTATAATACATACTTTTATATGCCTGTCCATATACTTGTACATATATTCATGTGAGTGTTCATAGCCTCACACATATAGAGGAGAATTATTTCATCTTATATTATCACTTTCAAGTTTGTTTCACTTTTAACTTCTATTCCAGGCTGCTGATATAACCTATTTGACTGAACAATTTATATGTATACTAGCAATATCTGGGTAAAAATCCATTTGATATTTATTATTATCAGATTGAAATTCCTTGTCTTCCACAAATACTGGAAACTAATGTGCTCTTTTTCTCAGTTCTTAATGGTAACAGGCTTGCAAAGAAAACGTTAAAAATAAGCCTAATCCACTGATGAGATTATATTTAGTGTTTATTTTAGATGCTGATAAAGAATGTTTCGTGCAGAGTGAATTCGTCAGGCACTTTGCTTTCTTAATGCTGTTCTCCACTTTCCAGCAAAGAACCAAAACTTCACCATTTTTGGCTTGGAATAGAAAAGCATTTCTAACAGCTGTAGTTCTTAATTTGACATCTAGTTTCAGGTCATATTCATATAAATAGAAAACAATAGAAACATACAGTTTTCATAAAGGAGGTATTTACTTCAACTTTATCATTTTCCTCTGGCAATTTTATTTTCTCTTTCTGAGATTAAAGGAGCCAATAATTTTTCACAGTTATTATTTTTCATTTTTATAAAAACTTGTTAGTTCTACTCTATATTACTCAAAAGCACCGAGTGCCTTCTACATTTCTGTCATATGCACTATCCATTAATGTTCCTAGCTCATCCTTTCCTTAATCTGGGCTAGGTTAGGCAGGTCAGGCTTTCTATTTCTTCCTATAATACATTTTCTCCAGCTTTTGCAACCTCTTTTTCTACCTTTAAAAAGTAAATAAACAAACTAGGAGGTGAAAATTGGGAATTGTTCTATTGAAGTCAACTGATACAAGTTTAAGTTTTGACTTATATTGCTTCGAACATCCCGAATGTATTACCAACTGTGGCTTCACAGCTATTATAAACTGTAAGTCTGTGCTTGTGCTAATAAATAAGTATTTCATTTCACTTTTCCTCTGTTCCAGAAAAGAAAGGCCACCTACTTCATGCTGAAGCATAAATACACTTACTTCCGTGTATTTTCTGACCTGTAATTTTCAAGTGAATCTCATTGGGGAGAAATTTTATTTTTGTGTACCTCTTTTTAAATTGTTGATTTACACAGATTAAGTGGGGAGTTATTTTGCAGGTAGTCATTTCCATTTTTTTCTTCTTCTAGAGCTTAAAATTAAAAATCAGATAATCTTTCAAAGATTTTCTTTTGTGTGTGTGTGTGTGAGTACCGGGGCTCGACCTCAGAACCTTGTGCGCCAGCAGGCGCCCGTGCCACTGAGCGATATCACCGGCCCTTTTTTCGTATGTGGGTTCCGGGAGTCGAACTCGGGCCCTCGCGTTTGCCAGGCAGGCACTTACGCCACTGAGCCATCTCACCGGCCCTCTTGGATCTTCTGATCATGCCCACAAGTCACGCAGTCCTTCGACTTCGTTCTCTGCTCTTGCCACTGCAGTAGTTCTGATGGTCCTGGGGGAAGGGGTGACACGTCGGGGCAGGTTGTTCACGTGCCTCGTGCTTTTTTAGCAGAGACTCATCTGTGCTCCTGTTTTTTCTGCCCCAGTGATATGACAAGAACAGTGGATATTTCCGGGGAAGGAGGCCCCTTAGGAATACACGTAGTGCCCTTCTTTTCATCTCTGAGTGGAAGGTAAGATGTTTTTCTTGTTTCAAAAGCTCATATAATGCAAACCTCAATGAGTTTGTTTCCTCAATCATTTTATTCAGAAGACAATTAAATGTGAATTCCTGTTATTCAGATGGACACCGCAAGAAATACTTACGTTGACCTTTTCTGTGTTTGGAACAAAATAAAATGCACTTCAAGGATGCAATGAAAAAATATTCATCACAATTCTCCATTTACCATTAATTATGATATTTTCTTAAGGTATCCTTGTTGGTAACATAGTAAACAGTATTGTTGGCAAAGATTTTACCCTATTGTTAGACAAATGTCCTAAGTCAATTTTTAATGTTACAAAATGCATGTCAGTAAATGAAGATAATTCCAGATTGATATTTCCTTGTTTCCTCAGTATATACTGTATATAGAACTAAGAACAGTAAACATTCAACATTGTAGTAGCTATATAAGAAGCCATATATTTAAATATTGAGATATAAAATGATATACATATCTAATTATATATATATTTATCTATAGAAAGAAAATGTCACCATGCTCTGGTTTTTCTTCTAAAGTAAATTTAGTATGTTAAAAATAATTTACCATCTTTTGGAGTTTTAGAGGCTTTACGTTGCTAAATCCACACTGAATTACAGGCGTGCACCACCATGCCTGGCTGAAATGACTCCCTTTAGCAGTAGCTTGCTGTTGACAAGGGTTGTCAACAAAAATCAGTTTCTCCTTCACGTGACCTGACTTTAATTAATTAGCTAAACTTATTAAATGCTTCATTGAAAAAGTAGAATGCTTTCTTTTAGTTGAAGATATCAAAGACCAGGAAAGTCCATTGAGTTTCCCAGTGTCACACGAAACCCAGACCTTCTGATTTATCTACATTCCCATGCTCCTTCTGGAATTGAAGGTTTTCCCACAGAGTGAGTCATGTTAATTTTCTGGTTCTGAATATTTATTCAGTTCGATTGGCCCTGTAGCAAGAAGAACAGATTTGATCCTGGCGTTTTGGTTGGCATCATGTTCAGCAGATAGCCATCTGCTACCTGCAATTGCAAAGTCATCACCTTTTTGCTTTTGGCAAATAGCATCTGATGGCAGGTTCTTGCTGGAATGAATGTTCCCTAAAAAAGAAATGAAGGAGAAGCTAGTGGCTTGCATTGCCTGTTTTCCTGTGCGTGTTAGTAAGCACGTTTGTAAGTGCTACGGGTTAAGCCACAGGACAAACCGAGGTTGTTTTGGTAGACAGGTGAGTGTTTACTCAGTTGTCCTGAGCAATTCTAATAGCTTTCGGCAGGAGTGTACTGAAAAAGCTTTGTGAAATACCGGAGGGGTTAAATTACCAGGCCCTTTAGTTCAATGAAGCTGGAATAGAACACGAGATCGTCCCAATTTCCAAAGATGAGAAAATGTACAATGTGACAGTCTCCATATTTCATTTTCAATAGTTCGGAAAACAACTTGGCCTTATTGATGAGAAATCACCTTCTCTTACTTCAAATAGGGGAAACATGCTAGAATTTATTGACTTCCTCCCTTCTCTTTTCTGATTCTCATTCCTAATATAAACGTGGTAGAATAGTAGAAAGAATTATTGGACCTGGATTCACGAGAATTCTAATTAATCTGTGTTCTTTTTAAATAATTTTCAGTAAGTCCCCTAAATTCGTCTCTTATGAATACCTAATTCACAAGGTTATGGGGATTAAATGACATTAAAAATGTGACAGCTCCCTGTAAAATCCACAGTGTATGAATGTATAAAATATTGGTATTATTATCATTTGAGCTAAAACAAAAAAGCCTGATTCAGAAAGTAAATTTTAAGTTCATGGTCAACTGTTTGGTAACTTCGAGAAATAGTTTTATTTATTTATTTTTTGGCTATTCACTAGTATTATAGAAAGGAAATTTAATTAAAAAACATTAAAAATAATATAGAAGTGGAAACACGAGCCAATAAAGGTAATGAATACAGGCTGCAACAGCACACTTAACTCAACCCATGTGTCTAGGTGTAACTACCCATAGAGCGTGTCAAGCCAGCATCTGACTTCAGAATGTCATATGGTTTCGCTGTGTGAGTGCAGGGGCTCAGTTAAGGTCATAGTGGTGACAGAGCTCTTAATTTCATTCCATTTATCGGTTTGTGTTATTATTTTAAATTAGAATTTGCATTTAATTCTTTATTAAGACTACTGTAATTGGCTTTGCCTCCAATGTATTTTTTTCTTGTAGAAAAATACTGCCACACCTGTTGTTGAATAAGAAACCTAACCTAAGTTAGAACATGCTAAGAAAAATATAGCGGCTGCCATACTAGATAAAGTCTCCGGGAATTCATTATACACCTTAGCACAGGGGTAGTGAACTCTACTTGTATTGAGGGTCAGTGCCTTTCCCATTGAAAACAAAACGAAACAAGACAGAACAAGACAAAACACTAAGTCCTTGCAAGTTAAATAAAATTCATTCATGTAACAAATATCAATGTGAATTTTTAGAATTAAAAACATGAAATGTAATTTTTTCAGTAAAGATAGCATGCAATGCCTTAGTTTCATTCCAAAGGGAGCTAAACACAAGAAAGGAAAAGGATGGATACTGGAAGAGGGATGTGGAATGGGAGAAGAGATGTTTGTACAAAAACACTAAGCTGATAGGATGCCCTGGCATGGGCTCCAGCGGACGGGCAGGAAGTAGGCAAGGAGAAGTTGTTGGTGCCTAAATGATTATTAGATGAGGAAGAAGCAGTTGTTATTCTCTTATTCTACAGGCTGTGGATTTCATTGTCCTTTATCACTGCTCATTAATGCACATTAACTGGTTAGTCTTGGCCTGTAATTCCTCGAAAGCGTTGATCTTTAAATCCTGTGAGTCTTGGTCCCAAGTGAGGCAGCTACCACAGCCCACCAGTTTGGAGCAACAGCGACGACAGATAAGGAGACACTGTTTTCCTCGCTGCTCATAGTGGACCAGAGGACGTCATACAAGAGGGGATCCAGCCCATCCATGGAACAGACCGGGCAGGAGTGGTTTGTTGCCAGGAACTAAACTAATGAAATCAGTCAGCTTTACATTTTACCAAAATTACCTCTGACACATGGGTTTTACATTCAGGCTTATTCTGTCAATAAATTTTTCATAGAAAGTTAGGTTATTTAGATCTGTGAGGTTCACATAGCATACTCCAGCTGTGATATGCTAGCTAAATTGCAACCCAGTGGCCTGAAAAAATTAATTCATCTCCCAAAATGTGAAATTAAATCCTAGGGAGTAACATTACATGACTGATGATGTACTGCATTAAATTAAAGGAAGACTTGAATGCTTGTTAAAAAAATATCACTTACATAAACTAGTTTATAACCGCATGCGAGCCTCCTAATGGATCAGGTTATTGTGAATCCACCATCACAAAAACCCAAAATGTGAACTATTAAGGGATTGCCTAATTTAGAGAAAAAATACACTTTTGATCTATTTCTTCTTTTTTTGCGTGTTAAGTAGCTTCATTTTTCACATCATGTTAGGAGAGTAAAGTAACACAGAGGATGTTTGATTAATTTACTAACCTGCTAGAACTAGGCAGTGAAGCCCAAGACTGCACCTCATACCTGGACCTGCGGCCCCCACTCTTTCCTGCAGTAGGTGGCGTGACTTGCTCTGCTCTTCTGCAGCAGTCCACTGTATTTATCCATTTAATATTTTTGGAGTAGAGGCTTAAATATCACCGTGTGTGCCTTGCCTGTGACGGGTGGCGATGCTGTGGATTCATTAAACGAACCGAGCCCTGCAGGTGGAAGCTCCAGTCCAGGACGACTCCACATGGGAGAGCACTTTCTCCTCAACTTTCATTACAGCCTGCCCTTTTCCCGTGGCCAACCCTATTATCCATGCATAAAACGTGCTCATATTTTATTTAGATTTGAAATTTGATGCACAGGGACTATGTAATAGCACATGAGGCTCCTTGACAAAAGAGAGCGACTAAACAGAAGACCAAGGGGACAGGGACGGCGGTGGCAGTTTCCCCTTACCCAGTGGACTCCTCTTAGAGGACATATCTGTCTTTCTCACTCTGAGATGCAGCTAGAACCCTCAAATGAGAAACAGCTAGACAAAGTTCCTCTCTTGTCATTACTGGCTTAGTTGTTGTTTACTTATGTAACAGACTTGTGTGTACGAACACACAGGTGCATACACAGTCGGCCCCCTGCATCCAAGGGTTCCTTCTCCATAGCAGATTCAACAGCCACGGGTTGAGATATTTGGAAGAAACAGTTACCTCTGTATCGAATGCGTGCAGGCTTTTCCTTGCTGATACTGTCCAAGCAGTACAGTACAACAGCTAGCTATATAGCATTCCGTTGTGCTAGCTGTTGCAATCCAAGATGACTTAAAGTATACAGGGAGAGGCAGATCCTATGCCATTTTGTAAGAAACTTGATTGTGGTATCCAAGGAAGATTCTGGAACCGATCACCTGTGGATACCAAGGGTTGACTGTATATAAAAGTAATTAATTGTGTGTGTGTGTGTGTGTGTGTGTGTGTGTGTGTGACTGGAGATTGAACTCAGGGCCACTCAGCTAAAGCCCCAGCTCTTTTTTATTTTTTATTTGAGACAGGGTCTCACTATATCACTGTGTTCCCAGGCTGGGCTCACACTTGTGATCTTCCTGCCTCAGCCTCCCAGAGGGTGGGGATTACAGGTGTGTGCCATCACTCCTGGCTTCAAGTGTCATTCCTATGGCTGTAGTTTTCCTTTTCCTTTCCTTTTTTTTCCAGCCCCCTCCCGTCCTGACTCTGAGCCAAAGGCCCAGGAACCCCTGGGTCTTCTCTCTGTATCCACATCTTCCTTGCTGATATTCAGACAACTCTCCCCAAGCCCAAAAGTCAGCAGGATGCAGGGATGGGGTGTGGGTGCTCCCTGCTCCCACAGCTCTTAAATCCTCTGACCCCACACTTTCCAGGGTTTCCAGTTTTTGAACTTTTACTGCACACTAACCCTGTACTGACCGTTTTACCTGGTCCGGCTCCTACAACCTCGTCTTATACTCCTCAGTCCTGAGGATCAAACACCTGATTCCGGAGCACTGATAGATGGGACTGGGCTTCCTTCTGACCAGTAGAATCTCACATGCTTGTTTACCTCTTAAAATGCAAATGGAACCACACCTCACACTGCTGTCCAGGCACTAATCTGGTTTACTCGGTCCAGTCAACTGTGATGCCGTCCCTCGAGCCAGGAGTCTGCGTCCTTGATACCACTAAGGTACACTGGCCTTTGCAAAGTTGGTGGCCAGCACGAGAAATGGCTTGCAGATGAATGTCCTCAGGGTTGGTGTTTACGTACATTTGTCTCGAAGGGCTTTTTCTCTTTAGCGAGGGTGTGTGTGTGTATGTGTGTGTGTGTGTGTGTGTGTGTTTGACCAAGGATTTCAATCAAAAACAATTGCCTGAATAGAAGGCATAATTTATTTTGGAAGTAGAAATCAATACTTATTTCTGAATAGTAGCAAGTGGAGAAATGATTAGCATATTGTTATACAATAATTATATTTCAACCTAAATTCTGCATTTAGGATCCTAGGACTCTTCATCCGCGGCATTGAAGAAAACAGCAGGTGCAAGCGGGAGGGACTCTTTCAGGAAAATGAATGCATTGTAAAAATCAACAATGTGGATCTCGTAGACAAAACTTTTGCTCAGTAAGCATTTTTTCATTGTTTTATTTACTGCATTGATCCCTAGAATGGCTGTCATCATTACTGCACTTATTATGATCAAAATCATAGGGAGAATTTCTGGTCAGTTCCCTTTAAATGACTCCAGACATCCACTTTCAAATGCATTTTGTTTGAGTGTACTCAAAGGTGGCCCAACCATGTCTCTGACATCCCCAGGAATGTTAAACTTCTGAATACAGCACGGCTTCCTGCCTGGTGGTCTTGCTGGGTTATCTATGGAGGGGTTTGTTTTTCTTGGGCTATGGGTCAGTTAGACTGGTATTTAATGGCTCTTTTCACAGACTATTAGTTCAGCTCATTAATTAACTTATTCGATGTCAACAGTGTTCCTTGAACTGAACAATCTGTGATAGATACCTATGAGAACTCAGTGAACGGAAGCATATAAAAAAATTAAAATACTCTCCCCCAAGAAGTTATCTCTTTAAATGTGAAAATGTTAGGGGAATAACTTTCTTTTTTTTTTTTTTTTTTTTTGTGGGTACCGGGGGGACGACCTCAGGACCTCGCGCGCCAGCAGGCGCCCGTGCCACTGAGCGATATCACCGGCCCCTTTTTCGTATGTGGGTTCCGGGAGTCGAACTCGGGCCTTCGCGCCTGCAAGGCAGGCGCTTAAGCCGCTGAGCCGTCTCACCGGCCCAAGGGGAATAACTTTCTGTATTCAAGAATTGGAATATTTAGCATTGTGATGTGTCTATATTTTTTAACATGTGTTGGGATTGTGCTGGCATTCCAAATTATGGGAATAAGAACCAACACTGCTTAAAAAGATTCAGTATTGTCCCTTGTTTGTGACCCAAACTGCTCCGATACGTCTGCTCTCTGGGTCTCAGTTGTCAATATTCTATGTGTGGGGAAAGGAGTACAGCTCTGGGTAGAAGGAAAATAGGTACTGGCTGATTACACATGGAAAGAAATGAAGCCTTAAATGAATCTATTTTGTTAAATAATGACAAACAAAATTAAAATAATTATTAATAATTGTAGTATATGTCACATATTTATTTTAACAAGGATTTAAGAGGTATGCAAGGAAGGCAAGCATCATCACTATTTCATAGGAGTGGAAACTGAGTGCTATACTAATTCAGTATGGAGTAGAAACTGATTCACAGTAGGCAAAAATAACCTGTTGATAATCTGATCAAAAATATCAAATAATTTTTCCATTTAAAATTAAATTTTGCAGCCAGGCATGATGGGACAGGCCTGTAATCCCAGCACTTGGGAGGCTGAGGCAGGATGATTGCTGTGAGTTCAAGGCCAGCCTGGACTACATAGTGAGTTCAAGGCCAAACCCTGTCTCAAAAAAACAAAATAAAATAAAACAAAAAAATATATATAAATTTTGTTTTTAATATATTCTTCAGTAATTATTTCTGGTTAGATTTTCAGATTTAAAATCTGTGGCTCTTTGGATAAATAATTTAGTATTTCTGAGCTTCAACTCAAGTTTGCAAAATGAAAGCTAATTACATTTACCTTGTGTGGTTAAGAGAGTGCATGAGAGTTACACACGGTCATCATCCATGGATAGCCCAGTGCAGGAGCACCTGGAGAGCAGGTAGTAAGTAGTAACTAGTATTTAAGGAGCAGTCACACTGGCAGTGATGTTGACAGTGTCTCCTGGGCTTACACTGCTGTGTGCTTCTCATGGCTGCCGTGCTGGGGGTCCCTGGAAGGCTGCATGCTAAACACTGCATCACTGTGCTTTTGTTAACTCTTTCAAGGGCTCAAGATATCTTTCGCCAGGCAATGAAATCCCCAGATGTGCTCCTCCACGTGCTTTCACCACAAAACCGTGAACAGTATGAAAAATCAGTCATTGGACCTCTTAACATTTTTGGTAACAGTGATGGCGTTTTGAGAACAAAGGTGCCACCTCCTGTCCATGGCAAATCTGGACTAAAGACAGTAAATCTGATGGGAACAGATAGTCCTGAAGCAGATCCACCAACCTCCCTGCGACAAAGCAAGAGCCCCAGGGTACCAAGACTAGGAAGAAAGCCTTCCTCTCCCTCACGCTCCCCTCTCATGGGATTTGGCAGCAAGAAAAATGCAAAGAAAATTAAAATTGACCTAAAGAAAGGTAATTATTAAATTATGCTTAATAGCATTCTATTATTGTAACATGCAAAATTGGTTAAGAGAAATGCATTAAGGCTAATTTAGTTAATTCTCCCTTCATTTAATTGTATAAAAGAATGGATTTAAGTGTATATTTAGTTAACTTAAATTTCTTAAAATTGTGGTACTTTCTTTTCTCTTGCAGCATATAGATTATTTGAAACAGAGAACAATAAAGATGTGTTGAGGAGTGGAAAGAATCATTGCAAACTTGATAGAGGCAGAGCAATATTGTGTTATAACTTAATACTAAATAAACACTGGAATTCAGTTGTCCCAGTTTTCAGCGCAATTAGTGATTTCTGCGAAGATCCTTCAGATTCCAGTATATGCCTTCGGGTTCTCTAGGACATCTTTTTTAATGAGCAAAAAGTTTACTCTTCGGAAAGCAAATATATTCGCTTCTTGGACTTTTGGCTAAGAGCAACTGTAGAGAGCAAATACATAATTGTTAATTTCACTGATTCAACATTACATTTGTCTAAAACATACCTAATTTCATTTCAAAAGCATGTATACTCTTTTCCTTTTCATCTTTTTCAACTTTTCCATCCATTTCAAAGACAGATGAGTGAGACTAGATCATGTGTGTATATGCATACTTACGTAGTATTACACACGCACACACACGCACACACACACACACACACAAGCTTCATGCATTCTATGCTTCTGTCCATTTGTAACCTCTGCCTGATGTTGTCTTCCACTGTTGCAACCTTTTAAAATCCTGTATTTCTCAAGACAATTCAAAAGAAACCAAGGTCTCGTAGATTCTTGACTTAATTAATAGAGAATTTCATGGTCAAAAGGTAATTTCAGAATTCCTAGTAATGTATTTTAAAAATAAATGTCTGGGCCAGTGAGATGGCTCAGCGGCTTAAGCGCCTGCCGGGCAAGCGCGAGGGCCCGAGTTCGACTCCCGGAGCCCACATACGAAAAAGGGGCCGGTGATATCGCTCAGCGGCACGGGCGCCTGCTGGCGCGCGAGGTCCTGAGGTCGACCCCCCGGTACCCACAAAAAAAAAAATAAATAAATAAATGTCTTTTTTAACTGTTCTAAACAACACTATTCTGAAAAGATTGTCTGACCAAAATTTCATTTACCTTTAAAAATACTATACTGGGAATAAAATTTATTGAGTAAGAAATATTCCAATGTGCTTAGAATCTAGGGTTTTTTATTGTTATTAGTTGTATTTTTGTATAAATAACCCAGCTGTATGTAAGACACAAAGCTGAGTGCTTTGATGACAGAAAGATGAATCAGTCACAGAATCACTTTAAAAATCTATCAGAAAGTCTTGCATGAAAAAAGTAAAGAATATGACATCACAGCTCTACTTTGGAAAGATTAATCTGAAAACAAAAAGATACACTGAAGACCAATAGAGTCAGTAAATAGTGCATCACCTCTGTCTAAATGAGGAAATGTAATATGCATGCCTTAATAGATGAATGGTTATGGGAAGGAAAAAAGAGAAATTACAATTACAGTGTTGCTCAGGTTTTCAGCCAGGGAAACATGCATAATGGGGATGCCATTGATAGAAATTAGAATTTTAAGTAGACATGGGTATTTGAAAAGGCCAGGATCTGGATTGGAGAAGGGGTACATGGTAAAATTGGAAATACCAATATTCATATCTGGAAACTGACATTAGAAAGCGAGATTAAGAGCAAAGAGATCTAGCATATGCCACAGAGAGATGATTTTAGAGCCAAGACTGACTGAGGTAAGAAATCTAGTGGACAAATTAGTCTAAAAGAGAGGTTTGGGGAACATCTGTATTTATGTGGGGGGACAATGGTATGAGTTAATGACAAATGTGAATGATCAGACAAGTAGAAAAGTAATCCGAAAATAAAGACATTAAAACATACGGAGAGTTAATTTCAGAAAATGATTGGTGGGAATTGCCAAACTAGATAAGAAGCAAAGATAAAGGATAGGAAAAATTACTGAGTGTGATCATGGGTGTGTGTCAGTCAGCTTTTCATTAGAGTAACGGGATACCTGAAGTTCCTAAGAAGAGGAAGTGTGTTTTAGCTCACAAGTGTGGAGTGCGTGGTTGTCGGCTGATGGCTTGGGGGCCTGTGGTGAGATGGTTCATCATGGTGGGAACGTGGGGCAGAGCAAGCATCCTACTGTGTGGCAGCTGGGAAGCGAAGAGGAAGGGAAAGGACCAGGGGTCCCCATACCCTCGTCCAGGACGTGCCTTTAGTGACCTAGCACCTCACCGGGCCCCACCCCTACAGGCTCCTCCGCCTCGCAGGAGGGCCCCAGGCTGGGGCCCGAGCCTTCCTGTGGGGAACACTTATCTAAACCCTAGCAGTAGGTCGTTAGGGAGGAGAGCCTGAAGAAGCAGTAAGACTGAAGTAAGCTTCTTCGGGGTAGAAATCTGAGCATACCTTTAGGCAGAGGGAAAAATACACCGGAAGGGAGAAACTGGAGATGCAAGAGAATGAGCTGAAGCAGCTGACAGGACAATGATGCAGCAGTTCAGATTCAGGACACAGGCAGAGGGGTGAGCCACACGTTGGCCAGCTCAAGAGACTGACAATACTCACTTCCCGCAGCCTTTTGTTTCTCAGGAAAGTATGCAGTCAGGGTTTACAGAGAATCAGTCTCCTGGGTATATGGATAACATGTACACTTCTTCCATAGCCTGAATAAATGAAAGTGTTACACGTGTATATTTGGCCCTAAATTCAATTTGATACAATTTTGGTCTGACAGGAAGTACAGTCTTTATTTGAAACCCAAACAACCGAAGGATACTTAAAATATGCAATGTAAATACTTTTATTTATTTGATAATACTCTAAATTAGGTCATTTTTACTGTAATATTGAATATGATATTCCACAGTGCTGAAGGTGACTATGCATTTTCTGCTCTTACACGCTAGGTCCTGAAGGACTTGGTTTCACTGTGGTTACCAGAGATTCTTCCATTCACGGTCCAGGTCCAATTTTTGTAAAAAACATTTTACCAAAGGGAGCGGCAATAAGAGATGGCCGCCTACAATCAGGTGACAGAATTTTGGAGGTAAGAATTGAAATTCATATCTTCAATAAAATATTTCTTGGGAAACAAGTAAATATATGATCATATACAGTTGTCTCTCAGTGTCCCTGGGGCCCGGGGCAATAAAATCTGTAGATACTCATGTCCTTTATAGTATTGCCATCTAACGGAGACACATCTTCTTGTATACTTGAAATCATTACCAGGTTACTTATAATACCTAACACAAAGTAAATGCTGTGTAAGTAGTTGTCATGCTATATTGTTTAGGGAATAATTACAAGAACACAATCTGTTCATGTTCAGTACGGGTATATCTGTTTTCAAACATTGCTATCTGAGGCCGATTGAATCCATAGATACTAAGCCCATGGATATGGAAGACTGACTATATATTAATATTTTATTTTGAATACAATATATATTGAAAATTATTACTTGTAGACAGGATAAGGACTTTAATTATAAAACTAGTTAATGAGCAGCCTAACTTTGTAAATCCTCAACGAGGTCAGTGATATGGGGCCAAATAATAATGAAAACTTTATCTTCTCTTTTTACTTGCACCTTTCAGAGCCCCTGGGGAATTTGGATTGACTCCAGAAGTTCATCATCCATTCAGTTAAGGCTGGAATTTCAAAGTCACAGCCAAGCCATTACAATAGTTGGTTAATTATTTGGGGTGGGCCCGTGTGTGTCTCCGGTTGATCTATGCCTTTCCAAACCTGTCTCACCTGTTCTCAGTTAGTAAAGGAAACAGTTATGGTATAAGGGGCTTTGCAGAGAGAAGCATTTGCAATACCCAAAACAAGAGGGTTATTCTTTTTGTATTTATTTTTATTCAGTAGCACCTTGGTGTTTATATATTGCCAATTTACCTTTTCAGAAATCACCTTTATTGGTACTGCCTGGTGTGTTTAATTCTCTTGTTTCATTGAAAACAGTGCTACAGCTTTGCCCTGTGGTCCTAGATCAGAAAGCAAGATGTACCAAATGACGAATGTAGCTTCGAATTAGAATTTCCAGAAAGCTGTGACGATCTGCTAACTATTGTTTCCTAGACATGCAGGAAACTTTAGAATTATATTGAAATACACATATTTTCTGAGGAATTTGCCATGAAATAGTAGTTTACTTCTGCTTGTTATATTGGGCAGAGGATGGTGCCAAGTAAGCATCTGAAGTCCGCTTCCTACCTTTTGACAAATCAATCTTGGTACCTGCCAGTTTGATTTTGCCCTCATGAGAGTGTGTTGTCTTGGGAAAAAATGCTGGTACTAATTACTGACTGACCGAGTTCATCCGGGATGGTAATCAAGAGGGTGGGGTATTATTGGAAATGTATCTGGGTTTTGGCTGTGAGTTTAGCATTCATCCTCATGGAGCTTCGCTGGTCATGGGAACATATCGTTTTGCTTTAAATAAGCACCTAGGATAGGAGATAGCAGGTGGTTGACCCCAGCTGTTCACATGGTTGCATTCATTAGGTAAATGGCAGAGATGTCACTGGACAGACGCAGGAAGAGCTTGTGGCCATGCTGAGGAGCACCAAGCAGGGAGAGACAGCGTCGCTGGTCATTGCCCGCCAAGAAGGAAGTTTTTTGCCCCGAGAGCTGGTAAGGTTCGGATCGCAGTCTCACTGAATTCTCAGTGCAGGATTTAACACACTCATTGAATTCCTATGAGCTCAGTACTAAATTCTAAGTCACAAGCTTAATTCGTAAGAGAAGTTGAATTTGACTATTTTATCCTATTTGGGATATCATGCTTTTAGGGCCTTTATACAATGAGGTGGGGAAATGGAAACATATATATGGCGGCATGAATTCAAATACATTTTAATACTAAATACTGAACAATATTCACCTAATACAATAAAATATATATCGAGTATATGTTAGGTCCTGCAGTAAGACATAGGCAGCAAAATAGTTCATGGCCTCCTTGAAAGGGTCTAAAAGGAAATAAACATGTATCAAGTATCCAGAGCAGAGATGAAGCTTACGAAGGGGAAGTGTAGGGTGGTCCGGCAGTGCAAAAAAGAATGTACCCTGATCCTGAGGAGGGATTTTGAGGAAAAGTACTCCAAATCTTATAAAAATGTCTGCTCTTTCAGTGAAGGAGATGCAATCATTGTCCTATTGATTACCATCTCCTTCCTGGGTAAAGTGGGGACCAAGGGAAAGGATGAACTCTACCTGCATTTTTCAGACCTCCGGACCTGTAAGCCCTTTGCACTGTCACAATTCTTAAGGACTCTCAAGAGCTGTTGTTTGCATGCTGTAGCTATCAAAGCTTACCGTATTAGAAATTAAAACTGAGAGTGCATCAAAATGTATACTAATACACTAAAATAACTGTAATAAAGTCATGATGTGTTCACATAAAAAATTCTTTTCTGTATTTTCTTTTAAAAATGTGTGCTCTTTGACAGATAACTATACTTCTAGTAACATGTCCAAAATGGTGATTGAGAGTGGTGAAAAAATTCATGTACACTGATTTTTTCCCCAAAGCCCAATCTATTATAATGATATATTTGATGCTATACAACTATAAGGTGTTGGTTAACTAAATAATGAGATATTTCTCCAATGAAGTATAATAAGCACTTCAAATGGTCTCAGGGAGGAATTGTTAATAACATGAGAAAACATCCATGGTGTAATGCTACATAACAAAGTGGGGTATAAAATACATGCAATGTGATCAAATTGCAGTGAAAACTTTAAAAATATAATTAGAAGGAGATGGACCAGAAATGTTGGGAATTACGAGAGATTTTCAGACAGTTAGGTCACCAGAACAGTGAGCTTTGGTTGGGAGATTTCAGGTTATTTAACCTGAAGAAGAGAAAGTTTGAGAGATCTGGTCATTGTTACCAAATATGTGAAGACGTATTATATTGATTGCAAAGTAGGCTTAATTCATTTCTTTAGACAATTTATATCCATTAATCTACTTATGCGTTAATCCAGCAATTTACTGAGTATCTGCTTGTGCAAACTTGGAGATGTGTAGGGATACAGAAGTCATTAGGACTCATTTCCTGCCCTCATCGAGCTTGTCCCAAAGCAGATGGCTGGGAAAGGATAACGTTATACCTGCTGTATCTGTTGAAGAAGAAAATGTGCTGCTTAGAACATTCAGACAGCCTGCCTCAGCTTTTCCCAATGGTGCTCTACAACGATTTTCCCATTAGGAAAGTCGGATAAGGCTAACCAACCTCTAAGATACCTTGCAGTCCTCTGATTCAGCTATGTTTACACCATCACCTCTTTTATGTTTTAATACTTCTTATATGGGCTCCCAAACCCACTTCGCTTTGCCACATTACATTGGTGTGGACTTCTATTCTACCCTTCCTTGTCTTTCCTGTCATCTGGTCAGCCCCCACACCCTATTAAATGTTCCGAGGAGATCTGTAGTAAAATAGAGAAGAGGAGAAGAATGAGTGATCCAAGCCATAGGATACAACCCTCACCTGCTTTCCTCCACTTGGTTCCTGCATACCCAACCATTCCAAAAGGCAGGGTCCTGAGCTGCTATCTCATCTCCTCTCTGAAGCTCTTACTCTTTCCAAAGAGAAATGCTACAGAAACTTTAATTTCAGATTCTTTTTCTTCTGAATACAGATGGTTGTTCTTTCAATCCTTTGTTTATCCAAAGACCTTGGGCTTTCTCTACTAGGACCAAAAT
Organism: Erethizon dorsatum; assembly: GCA_028451465.1. Lineage (NCBI taxonomy): Eukaryota > Metazoa > Chordata > Mammalia > Rodentia > Erethizontidae > Erethizon > Erethizon dorsatum. The sequence goes on along the minus strand of CM051835.1, from coordinate 30,708,975 downwards.
AAAGAATAAAAAAAGGGACACTGTGTGCATACAGGAGGAAGCCCATTCACTTCCTGTTCAATCCTTTAGTTGCTAAACATAAAAACTCAGAAAACTCCAGTGGGACTATATCCTTATTTCTGAGATAGGAGGAAAAGGGAAGAAGTTTGGCTGTGCATGCTGTTGAACTGTGGTCCCAGAAGAATAAAATCTTGCTCTGAAAGAAATTTTCCAGTCAGCCCTTATGCATGGATGCAAAAGAACCCAGTGACAGACCTCTTACAGGGAATTTAAACCTTCGCAATCGCTCCCTGATAGCTCCTGATACCCTTCTCCCGTATATTCTCTGGAATTCCTGTCTCCACAACTAATTCCTTCTTCCTAACTTCCTCTTTCCCTCTCCAAGCTAAGGGGGAAAGGAACATTGACATTATCCCAGTTTGTAACCCAGAATGTATTTTTTACCATCTGGTAATTAGCAAAGGGAATAATAGAATTTTCAAGCCAAAGGCAGTAGTACAAACCAGTAAGTCCAATCTAATTTTGCAGATGAAAAAACAGGGGTCCAGTGTAGTTGAGTAACTTGTCCAGTGTCTCACAGTGAGCTGAAACAAAGCCCTAGGTCTCCTACCCCTAACATCTTCTCTGGACTTAACTCCTGGAACGCAGTTTTTGTGTATACTATGGTGCTTAATCGTTCTGAGGCTCAGTTTCCTAATTGGTATCACACGTTCGTTGTGAGGATTAATAGAGAGAATACATGGAAAGGCATCCACATCATCTCTGGGCAATTGTGAGTTCTCGATCTCATGGTCTGTAATTGTTTCTTCTAGTATATTCCCACTTCTGTACCACTAAATACTAAACACAGTACTGTCCTTCAGATATACAATTCAGGCTTGCTTGGGACTAACCACTATTTTTTTTAACAATTATTATTTTCTTATTATTTTAAAATGTATATTGGGGGGACGGTGAGATGGCTCAGCAGCACAAGTGCCTGCCTGGCAAGCACGAGGTCCTGAGGTCGACTCCCGGTACCCACCTTAAAAAAAAAAAAAAAATGTATACTGGGATCAAAAATACTGAATTACAAACAAAATTCTTATAACCATCCACTTGTGACTTTCATAAGGGAGGTACTTTCTGTATATTATTTCACTCCTATTTAATAGAATTTACTAAAATTTGATTTCTATCCCAGAAATTACATCAGAGGATGAGCCCACCAGGGAGCATATTAAATTAATTGTCCAACTATGTGATAGTGAATGTAAATACATTATTTGTTTTTTGTAGTTTTATACAAAAGATGGAGGAGATGTGGTTAGTATTCATACTCTTAGCACTTGCTGGCAAGTATCTGCACTCAAAAATATTTGACTCTCCACTATACAAAAATGAGAAATATTCTTTGTAATCACAGCAAAGCAAGAGTCTTTGAGGGTTATGAGAACCTAATTCATGTAGCTCCTGAATCATCTTTGTTTTGGAGGAAAAGGAATTTTTTAAAGCCCAAATGGCTGCCTTGAGCGATAAGAAACAAGAAGCATCCGGGGACTTTGGAGATGGTCATGTTTGCGTGCATGGGACCACTTCTGTGGGAATCACTTCATAGTGCAGCATGTACTGCATGTTTCGAAAGAGCAAAATGAGGAAGTGTGCTATAGGGTGCATCTGTGTGTGTTCCTTTCAAAATTGAAAGGTGGTATCACTTTCGTCTCTTCACCCTTATCATGACTGATACACAGGCTTGACTTTCCATTGAAAATCTGGCAGGAAGAAGGAAGCACAGCACTTCCTGCTTTTGTTTTGTTCCAGCCCCTTTGAAGAAAATAAACTGGGTTTATTGTTTTCCTATTCTGAGAAACTGTCTTTCCCGTTTTTTAAAGCTTTGCTGTTTCATGAGCTCTATACTTGCTTAACAGCATTGCTCTGCCTATTTTCTGACAGCTAAATCTTCCTGCTTCTTGGAAAGTCTTAATGCTTACAGCCAGGGGAGCTTGTGGTCAGCAGTTATCCAGGAAGTCCCAATATAGGATCATCTGTCAGAAGTGACCCTATGTCATTCCAGAGGCTTCACATCCATTTCCTGGTCATTTCTCCTGACCTGCCCCCTAAGAGAACTGTGCTGAACTCTTCTTCTTGCTGGTCCCTGCTCTCCCTCCTGAGCACACAGTTACATCACAAGATTAGAGCCCATGTAACAAATCTTTCCATCTGTTTGAGGCTGGGTTTTGCAGCACCACCACAACAATTTTGTTTCTAGTATCTACCAAAAAAAAGTTATGCTTCAAAGGTAATCTTTCCAGAATCCCAGCCTGGAAAAACCCTTTGATGTCCTCACCCCCTGCTGGAGTAAGAATGTATTAAAGAGGTGTTGCATAAGGAACGTTTCCGCCAAGTGTGCTTTGAGATTGGCAGCGCTGGCAGTAGAATCAGAAGGTGAGATTGCTGTGCACGCCGCTCCACTCGAAGTGGAAACTCTGCTGCTTAGCTGGCGGTTCACTGGGTCTGTACTGTGAGAGATGTGGCCCACAAGTTCGTTTTTATCACTGATACCTTAAATTCATTTTTTTCTTATGCGAAGAATCAGATATGGTCATCTTGTCACATAGGCAAGATCCCAAAACACTACAGGTTTTCTATTAGTTTCATATCTTGATTCTTTTTTAAGAAGAGATACCGACCTATTTGCCATGTATGAACCTAAGCATGTATTTGTACATCTTCTTCATTTATTGGGGAGAAACTAAAATTTTGCCATTTCTTTGTTAACCTCTTTAATACTTCATTTACTGACCTGCTGCCTTATCTTTAAATTATCCTGAGAATCACAGCAACCCCTGTAGGGTAAATCAATCGAGCTGAGAAAATTTCAAATGTATTTATAATTTCCACCTGCCAAGTTTGCCTGCTATTAAGTCCTGGCCTCTGCAAGTGAGATTAACTATATTTCAAGCAAGCAAGCGTCTCCTGCTTGGCATGATTAAGAACCAAAGTTAGCCATGTTTGCCATGCTGATTTGACCTTCACTTGTAAGTATTGCTTTTCTGAGAAAAAAAATGATGCTCATGCATTTGGAGACTCCCTTAATAGCTGCTGAGGTTAGTGTATTCCAACAACACCAACTCTACCTGCTCCTGGGACCACCTCAGCAAATGAGATGCGGTTCCCACTCCCTATGATTCACATTATCTTATTAAGTGAAAAACTCTGCACCTTCAAATGTCAAATTATTTAACATCATAAATCATGGAAAAATTTTGGTTGGAAATCTTAGATGAACCTCATTTAACTGATATATTAATTTATTCCCTTTGGCTATTTGAATCAAATGATTCCATGCTTAATTAACCAAGATACTTAAGGAAGAATGAATATTATAGTGGCTATTTGTCGCTAAGTAGCAGAAATTGAAGGATAATTTCAGAATGACTTTTTTCTACCTAAACCAAAGTGCAAGAGTTATGGTTTGCAATTTAAATAATTATGCAGAAAAGTAAAATGGATTTCCATTTTGTGGATTCAGTTAAGTAATACAGTTCTAGTGAGTTAAGATGGTGCCCTTACTATAATACAGCTTCCATTTCAGCTTCTTCCTACACTAATTTCCATTTCCTTATTGCATTTCCTTTCGCTAATATGTGTTGAATCTTAGTCAAGGCTCTGCAGTGTGAATTCCAGGGTTGAATAAGATATGTTTGTGTCTTCCAGGCGTTTCTAGACCAGTGATAGAGAACCTTGTAGAGCTTTCAGTGATACAGACAGCCTGCTGCAGCACACGTGCCATAGGTTCACCTCCACTGTTCTAGACCATGAAACAAGTGATGGAGGACACAAATCATGCAATTATAATGTTATGGGGATTCCCAGTATGTCAGGGCCCTGGAAAGCCTTCATGAACATGACAGCATTTGAAAAAGGCCTTAACGGTTGAATGGAATTTCAAAACTCAAATCCAGATGTGGGAAGGAAATACCATCTTCATAGTGGGCAGCCCAGCTGGACAGAGTGCTGAGCAAAGGCTAACGTGAGAAGTAATGCTATAAGAAAGAAAGCTGAAGGGGCAAAGAGATGGGAAATCTGCCAGGAGCTCACTGTCATTCCCTGAGCAGTGACAGGAAGGGGTGGAGACTCTGGAATCAGCTGGACCTGGGTTGAATCTCGGCTCTAAGCTTATTGACTGAATGGCTTTGATAAAGGTATCTCCCTGCGCTTCCATTCCTCATCCTTAATCTGGGGATCATATATGATCACCACTTGAGAATGGAGAGAAAAACAGAGTTAGAAAACTTTGATTTGGGCAGTAGATAGATGTAGGAATGGTGGAGTGAGAAATATGAATAATTTCAAAGTTTTAAGTGTGGTTGTCTAATGACATCATTAAGACAAGTGCAGGCTGGTTTGGAAGAGAAGCAATTATTTGCAATCCTATAGTTTTATTCCTTTCATGGACCCCAAGCTGTTCTAAGGAACATGATCCTCAGCATTTTTTCCTACTGCCTAGTCATTTCAAGCTCTTTTTATCTAAATATTGCCAGTGCTCTATCCTCCCCAAACATTTGCAATGAGCCTCACCTCTACCTATGACTTCTCTTTCCCTCTCTTTTGCCTGACGAATCCTTAACCTATCTATCTGCAGGCCTTTCCTGTGGGAAAACCTTCCTTAAGCCGCCAGGTCTGGTTTATGGAACCCCATTTAGTTTTCCATCCATTCTCAAGACTCCCTTTACCATGTCTCTGAATCACACAACATCAATATTCTCCATTAGACCTTAAGAACTACAGAGGGTAGCAATTAAGACCCATCATTTGGGAGTCTCATGGCCTGGATGTTAAGTCCTGCTTTGCAATCTCACTTATCCATTCAGTGCCTCTACACTATCTCCTTATGTGTCAAGTGAGGATAAAAACTCATACTGTAGCTTGCAGGGCTGCTGGAAGAATTAACTGATCACACAGGTGCTAACAGTTGGTGAGTGCCAAATAATCTTCACTCCTGTTATTTCCCATGCCTGGAGAACAGTATATGCTCAGTAAATATTCGCTGACAGGATGAATTAAAGCTACACATTACTAAAGCCAATGACATATCTAATCTATGTTCAATTCCTGACCTATCCTGTACAATTATTTTAAACCAAATAAAAAAATATGCAGGGATTTCCTCAGACTTCTGAGCAGCAGCAATCTCTAATTACAGCTGTCTTATTCATCTTCCCCCTCACTGAGACAAAATAAATGACATCCACAACTTAAAGGAGGATAGGTTTATTTTTTGGCTCATGGTTCCAAATATTTCAGTCCATGGTCAGCTGGCTCCCAGGCAGAGCATCATGGCAGAGTGGCCCGGCATAGAAAAGCTGTTCACCTCATGGTGTCTAGAAGCAGAGAGACCGACAAGTGCTAGAGAGAGGTACTCTACAGAGGTACTCCAAAGATTCTCCTCCAGCCAAGGTCCCCTCCTAGTAGCACCTTCAACTATGAACTCATCAGTGGGTTAATTCCCTGATGAGTATAGCACCCCATGATCAAGTCATCTTTGGAAAGGCCCCGCTCTGAACACATGAGACTTTTGGGGGACATTTCAGATCTAAACCCTGACAAGCTACATGAGATAGTGCTGGTTAGGATAGTTATTTTGAATGTAAGTGACAAGTTAGCTGGCTTAAATTGTGAAGATATTTGCACACTCTAGCTGTAAGGTTTACTTGTAAAGACAAAAGCAATAAGTTTCATTACCTTAAATTTATAAATATTACAGGTATTTTATCTGGGCCTGGTGGCACACACTTGTGATCCCAGCACTGGGGAGGCTGAGGCAGAAGGATCGCCGTGAGTCAGCCTGGGCTACATAGTGAGTTCAAGGCCAGCCTGAATCACACAACGAGGCTCTGTCTCAAAAAAATAAAAAAAGAGAAATATTGGACATATTTTAAACTCTTAAAGCATTTTAAAGTACTTTAAGTGCTTCAAATTTAGCTACAATAGTTCATTGAACAGTGGTTCTCAAAGTGCTTGTTCACAGCAGCAGTCTCAGCGTCCCCTGGGAATGGAATAGACATGCAGATTCTCAGGCTCCCTCCTGACCCCTCCATCAGAGGCTGTGGGGCCGGGATGGAAGTGTGTTTAACAAGCCTTCCGGATGACTGAGATGCTCCTCAAGTTGGAGAAGCAGCGGTGGCTTCTTAGTGGCTATAACTGACTAGCTTCAATAGTCAGATTTCCAACGCTGTTTCTCTATTCTGTGAACAATTTCTTGTTCTGTGAAAAATATTCTGTGAAAATTTCAAGCCCAGTTGAGTTGTGCCTTTTTGGCTATGTGCCCCTCATTTTGGCAAAAGGCCAGTACTGAGTGCAATCCAGTTATCCAACTCAATTACACCTGATTCATTTAGGCAAACTCAATTGTACTCCACTTTTTCAGGCCCAACTCGATTGTGTGTTAAACTTTCCACACTCAATTTGATTGTCCTCAAAATTTGTTACGCACCACCTTGTAACTTGTAGAATTAGATACATAGCAAAGGAAGGTACCTGTGAGAGGCTCAGAGATCGGGTTACTGGTATCTATTTGCAGTTTTGCCTGTTTCCCTGCTCCATCTCCTCCATCACCCTCGTTGGATGCCGGAGTGGAAGTTGTGTTCTGTGGACCCCGGCTTGGTCATCTTCCACCATCCATCGTTCTGCTGAGGTAGAGCTCCTGCCACAGATCTCAGAGTTCTTAGTGAACCGATCCTAATCTACTACCATAAAATAACTGTGCTCAAGTCTCTGTTTATCTCATGTTAAAGATGAGGAAAATGAGTCATTGCCCCTTCTGAAAGTCAGCATTGTCAAAATCAGAAATATTGTTGAAGCAAGTCTCTGCCTTGCTGAGATAAACACGGTGCCCTCGCCGACTTGTGCCGCGGGCCAAGAGACAAGGTCCTTAATCTTTGCCGGCTTCTCGAATACGTTCAATAAGCTGCAAGGCTGGAACTGAATAGTCATTTGCTGCTCTCCGGGAAGTACTTATACCTGAAAGAATTTGACTGAGCCCTTGTCAGCGGTATCCAGTCCTGGTAAAACAGATGATGAATGCTGGGGCTCAGCATTATTTGAACGAACGAGGATGTGCCAGTCACTTTGCCGGGTCGCATGGCTTCAGATTTCAGGGTGTGAATACTTCATGGCTTTTGTCACAAGACCATTCTTGTTGGAGATTGAAAGGTAGCACAAGGAGGAAGAAGCTGTCATGACATTTCAGAGGACTGGGACCTGATTAAGTCCTCTCTCAAAGTTAACGAGGAAGAGCCATGAGGCTGGGCGCTACTTTCATGGTGCAAAATATACGTCTTATTCGTGGTCACCCTGGCTGGGATTGGGCTTCTGGAGGATAGAAAAAAAGACTTTTCTCAATATCCATGTCTAAAAAGCTCAGAAAAGGAAATATTGTGACCAACCACTGACTGTATCTTCCGCGTTATCCAGTTAGCCAAATGTTGCCAGTAATTTATGGCGGCTGTTGATACAGAGCAGCTGGATTAGGACTTGGATACAAAACTCTGGGGATGACCTTGATTTGCTTAATTGCCTCTACGCCCGTGATCAGTACATTTGTTAAGGTCCATTTCATGTAAGATAAGGAAGTGCGTTCACTTTGTAAAGGGTATTTAAAGATTAGGGGGAAAATATCACCTTAATTGATTGTGGGTGACTTTCCGGCTGCTACAAAGTAAATACCACACGTGTGAAACTGCCACTCCAGTCCATTTAATTTTGAAAGTATACTGAGAGATCTGAACATGTTTCATCTGCCTGTTTTTCCAGGAAAATGTGTGATCTTTATCATTAAAGAATATCAACTTAGGATCACTGATTTTTTTTTTTTTTTCTCCTAAGAGTAAAACGGAGATAGACACTTTAATAACAATCTGTTGCCTCTTACCTCTTCCTGCGCCCCATCCCCAAAGATTCTTTGGGCAATGACTTTTAAATCTGTTCTCATTATTTTTAATGAGTGTGCAGAAAACATGACGCATAATGCAACAGTAGATAGGTGCCCTTTCTCTGAACTTGTCAGATACAGTGAAACGTTGCAGGAGTTAAGATGCATTTTTCTTTAACATATTATAATTATTTAAATTAAGACGCCGAAGTGAGATTCATAGACTATGCAATTCTTGCTGCCTCAGTGAAGCCCCACTGCATTTCCAGTTCTCTTTACAAAGAATGTTTTATCACAAATGTTAAAAAGACAAAAGAACATTTAATATTGTTATGTCTCTTTAAGTTTACCCTTCTTGAAATCTGCCCTGGATGGCAGGATATTCAATTATAAACGAGTTCAATTATGTTTCCTGGCCACTTATTGAGTTATATGAAGGACTTTTATCACCTAGTCTTTCCATAATTAATTATTTGCATTTCTTAAAGGCTTAGGACCTAAGGAAGGATTGTTTAACAGCTGGAAGTGTTATTTCAATTTTCTGATGTTTCCTTTCTCTCCTTTTCCTTCCTTTCTCCTTTTCTCTTCCTCTTTTGCCTTTGACCTCTCATGTTGTCTTTCTGAAAGCAAATAACAATCTGCATGTTGTCTCTCAATTGCAGAATATATTTATTTCTCCTTTATATTAAAATACAGGTGGTAATGAAAATTGAGGTAATAGTACATCATATTAAATTTCATTAATGCACCAGGTGGGAGTAAGACGGAAATTATGGTAATAAAATGGAGAAAGGTGTCAGCTCCAAGAACAGCAGAATTCCCCTTGCCAGTCATTCATTCCACGGACAGTGGAGCCCATGGTTTCTGGCTTACAGAACTATCACCCTTCCCTCCCCACAGGTGAGTTACAGATTTCCAGCCTGGCCTGAAGGGCCAGCCCTCTGCCTTCTCTCCTCCCCAGCTCCTATGTATTTCATCTTTTGATTTCTACTATAAGAAGACAACAAATACAAATGAGTGAAATAAAAAGCAAACTAGCCAAAACTGATCAAACACAAAAACACCCAACCAAAACATTTTATTCTTAATTCACTTTCACTCTATCTCCCTCAAACCAAGTGCTTCTCTTCCATGATACTCAGAGAGAGGTTGGTCTTCAGGAGAATTGTCTTCTTTTTCTTTTTTAATTTTTATTTTAAAGAGGAAAAACATAGAACAAAATTTCAAAACAACATAATAGGAGGGTAACAATGGTTAATACATTGCATATTGTTATCTTTAAATTAGTTACTCAGAGTACAAGATACTGGCATTCAATTGTCCAAACAATATTAGCACAAATCTTTCTTTTCAATGAACTAAGAGAAATTGGTACTATATCTATCTTAACTATCTTATATATATATATATATATATATATATATATTTTTTTTTTTTTTTTTTTTGCTTTTCCCTTCCTTCTTTTCTCCATTACCCCCCTCCCAGTTTCTCTTTCCTTTTGAGAGAATTGCCTTCTTAGACATCCATTTGCTTTTCTTTCTGTTCCACATTGAATATAATGGAATACAATTTATTCAATAAATGTTTACTGGACACCTACTTTTCTCAGTTTAGCTGATCAAATATTTCTTGAATACTTATTTCCGCTACATTCTATGCCATGCAGTGGTTATTCTAAAACACACAAAAACATGATCCTTGAACTTCAGGAGCTTAGACACTGCTAAGAGCTATTAGAGAAGAAGTGTAAGAACATAACATGGTACCTGTCATAGGTGGGACAAGAAAATGGACAGAAAATAGTTGTACAAATTTAAGGAAGAATCTGAAAGATTAATAATGAACTAGAAGTCATAAAAAGGAAATCAAAGTTCTTTAAAGGAAAGTCAAAATAATCATGGAAGATTACATTTATGAGGTAGAACTCTGGTCGGGCTCTGGATAGAGTCAAAGAACAAGAAGAGGAAGAATAACTTCCATGACACAGCAAAGCATGAGCCCAAGATGGGAGAGAAACTGAGAAAAAGCAAGGTGAAAAGTAGAAAGGTGTATTTTGGTTATACAAATAATATTAATGGATGCTTGCGCTAGCTTATGAGTAAAACTTCCAAGTCTGAAATCATTTTCTAAAGATAACAGAGAAAATCCATCAAGTGTGAATGTGAGATCTAAATGATACCTTTTCTGTAAGCTGTCTGTTTGAGTTATCAATTGATGTTTAACAAACCGTGAATAATGATTTATATTTATCATGGTACTTTGGGTTTGTAACTGGCTCCTCTGCTGGTTGGTTTGGACTTTTTCAGGAAGATGTATGCAACAGAAGCGTCTCTCGGGCCTTCCTCCATGTCTGTGACCTAGTGCCAATTGTTGTTGACAACTTGATCCTCTATCCTGTTTCTTCTCATGCTCCAAAGGGCTATCCCATTGTCCTCACATGGTGCAGTTAAGATAGCAGAAGCAAAAGATGTGGAAGCACCTAGAGCCTAACCTTGCAAGTTGCACAGGGTCACTTTAGCCTTATTCTCTTGGTCCAAGAAAATGACAGTGCCAGTCAAGATCCAAGCAATGGAGCAATAGAGTCCCTACTTGGATAGGGATAGTATCAAAGTCACACTTCAAGCAGACATAACTCACTGGGACCAATACTGTTATAATATCTCATATTAGATCAGGAAAGATGGAGAGTACACTTTTCTATAACAGAATGAGTATTGGATGGGACACGAGATTCAGGGTTTTGGCCCAGGGTTGCCACTATGTGCTTGAGTTTGGGATGGTCATTAAATTTCTTGGGTTTTATCTTAATTCCATTCACAAAATTTTTACTGGGTGCTTTCTTAATGCAAATATGTTGCTAGAGATACAACATACTTCTTTAGCAACATTTTTAACCATGCCACTCTTCATAAATATAAACCCTTCTGATACCTCTCTCCCTAGAGGGACATATTTTCTCTTTCTTCTCCTACCCCATACAAAGATTTACTCTTACTGATGTTCACAATCTGAATTGAGGTTGAGGAATAAAAGTTGAAATGTATTTTCACAAACTAATAAATACTAAAATTAAATTATTAAATGAAAGTAATATGACAGTAAATAGAAGGAAGAATTCCTTTATCTGTGAAAGGAGAGGAGTTGAATTAAATGGCCTCCCACGTAAATGGAGAGCCAATAAAATGCCAACATTTATCTTTCTCATGGCCATATCTTTGACCCCTGCCATGCGAGCACTTATTGTCATAATTGTAGGTGCAGATGGCATCTTTCTCCAATCCTCTCCTGATGCCACCACTGCTCATGGGACTCACATGGGACTTCGCTCCCATGTGCAGGTCAGAAGGAAATGTGTTCCTTCTTTCCTGAGTTGGAATTTAGGTATACTTCCCTATAAAACATTACCAAATACAGCCCATCAAACAGAATATAAATTATTACTTGTATATTTTTGTGATACTGTGGAGTAGACAAACCCTATGGGCCAAACTGAAACCTATACAAAATTTACCAGCATTTCTTTGGAGGGAAAAATTAAAAAAACAATTCAAGTTGCAAAGACCAAATTTATAAACTTATGGCGTACAACCTGTTTTCTAACAAGAAATTGCCTTGTCTATACCCACAGTCGTCATTTATTTAAGCCTTATTTCTATTCCACATAAAGAAAAGTGAATGAATTACAAATACTAGTCATTAAGGTTTTGACCATCTTTAATGCAAAAAAAAATATCTGGATTCTGGCTTCTATTAGAAAAATATGACTATGTCAACACTAGTGAATTGTTGAAAACTTGGCAGATTATTTTCAATGTCATTATTAATGCAAACCACCTCAGTTCCTCTTTGGTACTAGACAAGTTGTAAATAAACTATATAAATAAATATTAATGCAGTTATTAATTTGATAATTTTATGTGCTATGTAGGCATGCAAGGAAATTAAAGATGAGGGCTGCTGAATTTGTTCATGTCTGGGACATACATAACAGTGACTTATTCCCTATATCCTGTAGACAGAAATACACCGGCCTGAGCCTCATCTTCAGCTGCATAACTGAGTATGATTGTAAAAAAAAAAAAGGAATTTTTTTCAATTAATAACTTGTCATTATTATTTGTGTACTTCAAAACCAGAAATCGAATCATGAATGTCCTAGTAAGAAAGAAAGTAAAGGCAAGAAAGCTACGAACAAGCTAATGGCTCACTTTTTAAAAAAGTCAAACCTTTGTTCTCAGATAGCAGCTCAGTGGTTCCTCTTTAACCTGTAGGGTTTCTTGCAGAAAAGAATAGCGATCACATGTAAATGTCGTATCTTCCTTCAGAAATCCTTGCAAATATAACCTGAAGATTGCATCGCCTGTGCTCTGGGCTCTCAGGGGCTCTCCAGGGAGTTGGTGTCTCTTATCAGAAGCAAGCAGCCCGGCCAGGGGCAGCAAGCACATTGAGAGGCCAGGGCAGCGTAATGGTCAAGGCCACTGGGCAGGTAGTGAAAGGCCTCTCGCTGTGTTAAACAAACGCAGTTTCCTTCCTGGCTTCTGCAGGGGCTAATTTTGTTTTTCACTTCTTTTCTGGTGTGAGAACAATAAGGATGCATAAGGCCATTCTCCCAGTGAGGAGAAATGCATTAGATTATCATAAATCCACAGATAAAAAGTGCAGTGGTCAATGAGAACAGGCATTCTTGGATGAAATAAAAGGTTTAATTGAAAGTACTATCCCAGGGGAGACAAATGATTGAGCTTGCTATTTAGACATTAATTACCATGATCCAGAGAATGAAGAAAATAAAAAGAAGATCATTCTGTGTGTGTGTGTGTGTGTGTGTGTGTGTGTGTGTGTGTTTAAGTTTTCAAATCTGTTTCTATTTAAGAGAATGTGGGAGAAAATCCTAATAGGATGATGGAAAAAAAAAGTTTTGCTCGGGAATGTTCTTAGCACACCTAATGTTTCCTGGAAAGCGGTGGCTAAATTTTTACTAGCAGAGCCAGTTTTGTTAGAAGTTAGGGATCTCAGCAAAGTGCAAAGTGTACTGTTATGCTGGATCATGGCTATCTTACATTATAACATGAATAAGTGATTTACTCATGATGATTCTAGAATTTTCTTCCTAGTCTGTTCAGTTTTTCTTCTACAATTTAACAGAAAAAAAGTTGAGGAGACATCCAACCATACGGTTGTCATTAAACACTGGGATACTTTATATTCCTGAAATGTGGCTGTCTTTATAAATCACTCATATTTGTTTAGGCAGTGCTCTACTTTTGATGTGGCTAAAATAATGGGATGAATCCTAAATCCATAGAGACAAAGGCTAAAATCAGGGACTATCTTAACAAGAAAATAATGGGTCAGGTGACTCTTTTACCAGCCATGAGACTGATTCTTCTCTCAAGTCAAATAGAGGATAAAATATTCTATATTATCTGCCTTTAATCCACAATGGATTTGAAAGGGCAAAGACTAGGAGATACTGAATATATTAAAAGTGTTTTACTTAATGCCTATGCACAAACTGCTGCCCAATTTTGTTACAAAAAAAAAAAAAAAAAACAACTACCAACTGTCACAGCAACTTTTAGTTTGCTGTTCAGTTTTGTTTAGAGCAAATGAATTTGCTCATTGAGTGAATTTAAACTTTTCAACCAATTGTTTAGGCATCAGTGTAGGCATAATCTTAGTTTTAAATGTGAAAAATTGCTTTTAGAGGGTTCATTTGAACAGGATAGTTGCCAAATAGTACCAGCTGTCATAATAAAGTAGGAGTGAATGACAGGTTTACTCCACCCCGTATCAAAACTTAAGAGCGGATATGGTGATCAGATGAGCCAAAGTAAATGTGCGATCTTAGAAACATTTGCAAGCTATTTTCTTGCATAGCTCAGCCCTTCATAGGCATCAAAGCGCAAATAGGTCATGATTATGCTAAGCACTATGAAAGCAAAGAAAAAAGGGCAGTCACTGTGTTGCTGTAGATATCCCAAATATATTACTGGTATTGCAAGATACCATCTGACAAGCGATGCTGGTGATGGTGAATCTCGTTTTCTAACAAACATACTCCCAGCCTATCAGATGGTCTCTCACAAAGTGTTGAAATCGAATTAGCAGTTTGTGAATTATTTTTTAATATTAATGAAAACATGGCCCATATTGAGCTAGAATGGAAGAAATAACTGAACAAGCACTTGTGAACCATGTTCTTTCAATAGTAGAGGGTGCACTTGTTCTCAGCACGTACTTGGGTAGGTGTGCCTGGCACAAACAAAAGCAGCGTGGTCATCATTGCCCTTCAAGTCCTTAAAGATGTATGTGATAAAGATTTATGTAGCAATAAATAATTAGGACATCACACGATTAGAGCTGTATTTTAATTGTGTATGGAGTGTTGTGAAGACCAGATCAGTGTACGACCAGAGAGCAGGTGGCTGTCAAGATGGGCTCTGATGCATAAGTTCGTCAGTGACTGACAAAAGGGGCCGAAGAGAACATGATTTCTAGGCAGAGAGAATCTCAACTAAAAACCGAAAGACGTGTATGCAACATGTGATTAATTTCAGTTATCTCTAACAAATATACTAGAAAATTTATGTTAGAAGTGTTTAAAACTATGATTTTTGTAGATAAAATCCAAGGCCATTATTTTAAAAGGGCATTGTGGCAGAGAAGTATCAACAAAATGTATGAAGTCATCCCCTAACAAATATTTATTAGATACATGCATCCTACTGGATGCTAAATGGGATTCAGAGTTTAAATGAAGCATAATTTCTGTCCTTGATGAGATCACAGTGGTACAGCAGAGTGAAGATGGACAAGCTAGAAAATAATTGTAAGAACAGAAAGAAAATGATGAGAGTCATAAGCATGGGGAAGGACAGTAAAATGGGAGCTCAGAGAAGGATAAATTGTTTCTCTACTGATAAGATTCAGGAATGCGACATAGAAGAGGTGGTTTATATGCTGAGACATAAAGGATTTGGAATATGCAAAGAACCTTTTATTCCATTACATTTTCGCTATAAAATTTCTTTTTAGTTGAAAATACTGCCTGCACATGATATATACACACAAATACAGGAAATGAAGGTTTTTCCTTGTATGTGATTTCATTAAGTACCATAAAAATCATAGATGTGTTCTGTTAAGGAAATACTTCAGTAAAATGATACACTCACACATTGTTCTTTGATGAATCTTCTTTTTCTATGTATCAGTACTAAAAATGGCAGCATGTTGCATTCATTTTAAAAATCTTAATTTCTTAGGTGTGAGCTGAGCTGACATAGTTCTCCCCTCGTATTTGAAGCACACTTGACTTCCTTGGAAAATGAAGTTCTCTTAGTTCAGGAAAGAAACAAGCCCTCCTCAACCTGCACCTAGCAAAATACTTATTGAAAGTGTGCGAATTTTTAAACTTCTCATAATTGCACACTGATTTTAAGGAATTAAGCCCAGAAACGTGGCTCCCTTGCCTTTGTGCTGCTTTCCCTGCATATATAACCAGACAGGAGAGGCGCACACTGCAGCCGCTTGCTGAGGAGGAGGAATGGGAATTGAGAAGCCATTCTCCGTAACCCAAACCCAGTATTTAGGACTCTCAAGCCACCTGACTGGTCCACTTCAAGAACCTGGCATGATGTGGAGGAGGAATCCTCCAGAATCTCGGCTATTTCTCAACCTGGGGAAAATGTTACAGACCCAGAAGTCACTCTGAGGTTCAGACTCTAGGAAGGATAATAAACAGAAAATGTGATGCCTGCAAAGGGAAATATTCCGATCAACAAAGACCCCGTATTGTAGAATGAACGCTTGATACCTCCCATGCGTCCGGAGGCAGTGCCATTCAGTTGTTGGGTGAGAGTGTTGGTTTCCGGTCTTCACTCCTCAATACTGTTATACAGCCCCACCCTCGGCATAGTCCAGCGGTGTCGGGAGAGTACTTTGCCAGCCAGAGCCTCTGAGCTTAACCCTGTGGATTCTTCTGGCCAGGTGATTTTATTTATTTTTCTCTTTTCCCTTCCCCCCCCCCCAGCTCCCCTTTCCATTTGAACATTTTCTTCATACTTCACAGTATCTATTACACATTTTGGTCCTTATTTACTCTTGAGACATTTCTAGGTAAATGGATGCACCTTGAGAACATACTTTTAAGTGAAATAAATTGGACACACATGTTCAAATGTTGCATGGTTTCTCTAGTATGAGAAACTGGAAAAGTAAATAAGGCCAGTCAATTTTAGTAGATATTATGTGAGTAAATGCTTGAGAGAGACTTCCATTTTTGCTTCCTGTTTTTCACTATATGATGCACATGCTTCAGGTATCCAGTGATCCTGGGAAGATGATATGCAAATCACCAGGCATGGTGGCACACGCCAGTTATCCCCACACTTGGGAGGCTGACATAGGAGAATCTCCACGAGTTTGAGGCCAGCCTGGGCTACATAGTGAGTTCAAGGTCATCTGAACCTGAGACCCTGTCTCAAAAAACCAAACCAAACCAAAGCAAAACAAAAGATCACAGCTTAGAAGCAAACGTACTAAACCCAGCCTAGATCAGCCAAACCCAGCCAAATGACATGTGAGCCTGCAATAAATACTTTATTGTACCACATCACAAGTTTTGGGATGTTTTTTAAGCAGTATTTTGGAGGCAACAGACAACTGACAGGCTCATTCACTTTTCTCCAGAATTAAGTCTGTAAAATTGTTTCCCTTCAGTTTGTTTGTAGTGTAACAATAGGAAGATATATTCACATTTTAATTTTGATGAGTTTTCATCCTCTATAGGACCTAAATGACTTCTTGTTTCCTAGTCAGTTTTATCTGACAATTAATTTTAACAGAGTAATTGATTTAATTATTAAGATAAACGAGGAATTATATGTCTGTCTACATGGTGTGTTATATACATGGTAAGAACAAGTTCATTACAAAAATAAACATTACTATGAATTTTAAATGGTTGTTACCCACTGAGATTTCTCAACCCCTATTTGGATTTTAGAATTATCATTAATAGCATACTAAAGCGGAATGGTTTCCAGCTGGAGTCACATTAGATGCAACTCAGACATCAGATAAAAAGATGGGATAAAAATGGTTATGATTTTATCATTTGATTTTCTTATAAGCCTTAACCAACCAACGGAAACTACCCCTTTCACCTCTATAAAAATATTACTTTTTTGAGGTTGTGGTAGTATTACTTCATTGTGGAAGAATTTAATAAATGTCACTATTTGAGCCTTAAACTAAAGAACATTTACGGTGTCCTGTAGAAACAGTGAGACTGAGATGTAACCCTGCCTTAGGATTCTTGACTTGGGAAAAAGATAACATTATCTTTACTAGGAGAGTCATTGTACGCTAAGTAATTGTAATAGACCTGGATTGGAGTTGCTATGTAAAATGTTTCTCTATTTCCAGTCTCATGGTACAAGATCTTATTCTGTAACCGTTACGTTTTATAAGATTTCAGTGAAAATGGCCTTTGATTCACTATCTTTAGCTATTCACAGAAACTCCCCAGTCCAAAATTCAAGAAGAAGCAAGGTAAGGAGGGAGGGAGAAGAGGGAAGAAAAGAAAGACAGAGATTCTCATAAGGAAACTAAAAATTATTTATCCCCATTTGTGGAAAAAGGATGCCGAATTCTGAAACCTTCGGAATGTCCTCGTAGTCCATCTTTTAAAGGCTGGCATGAGATTCGCTGTACTTCTTTCTGTGGCATTCTGTTGTTGGGGGTGCTAATTGTGAGATATGTCTGTGTGCAAAAGCGTGACCCGGAAATAATGGAATGGACATAATGAAAACGTGTGCAGTGCCATCTCTAGGCGCTCTTCGGCGTCCATCTCTCTCTCTCTAACCCTTCTTGCTTTCTGCTCTGCTGTCTGTAGCCAGTGCAGACAGCGTCTCTGTAAGTGTCTGGTGGGGAGAACTTCCTATAAAACGCTGCATCCGTTCGACTTGCACCCCACAGTCAGGTAAGTTAGAGCATCCCTGATAGGAAGCCAGCTCCTAGCACAGTAAACCGTGCTGAAGAGCAGGAATCTACCCAGAATCAATTCACCAAGAAAAGTAAACGAGCCTGTCTGTTGTTGCCACAAAAGTGCTACATAAAAAAATTGCAGTGTGCACAATAAGGCGTCTATTTCTGGCTCACGTCTGCACGTTGGCTGGGCGTGGCTGTTCTAAGCTGGGCTCAGATAGGCTTACTTTCAGGCTGTGGAATAAGCGCATGTTTGTTTCCCTGTCTCTTCTTCCTTGGACCCCTGGATACCCGAAGCATGTGTTTCACATGACAAAGCAAAACTTCGCATCCCTCTCCAAGACTCTGACTAGGTAGTAACGTTTTAAAGGCTCCGCGAAATCTGTGATAAATCACTGCCTCAGAATCATGGCCTCACAGCCCCTCCCCATTCAGTAGCTGAAAGCGTATGGGACTGATGCAAGACAGAGCGCGCGTGCGACCACGTGCCCGCCGCGGCGTGGGGTCTGTCCTCCGAGCCGGGCTGCCTTTCGAAGGCGTTGCCTGCGGGCCGGTGCGAAGCGTTCGCGCAGGCGAAGCGGCGGGAGCGTGGGTCCGGAACCTCCCGGGCGGTCTGCTGCGCGCGGCCGGCCGTCACGCTTCCTTTTCTGTCTGTTAAATGAGCGCAACTTATGTTCATAAAAAGCATGTATTTTAACCACTAAACTATTGAATGTAAAATATTTAAAGTATTTTAACGAAGTTTCTCTAGTTTAATTTTAATAGGAAGGAGTAAAAACAAAAGACCTATTATTTCCAAATATTAACAAAGCAGTTTCTAGTTCTAAAATTCCATGTTGTCCAAATTTATCTGTTAACATTACTTTTCATGACACAAAATATTACTCATTTCTTTATTAATTAAATGTATTTTAACCATATATAAAAGCAAACATATTATACATATTAAAGGGATACCGTATGAGGTTCTAATACATTCTTTGAAGTTTATATTTTACTGTAGAAGTGGAGGAGGTTTCTGTAGGAATCTTAACTCTATTTTTACTTTTGTTAATCTCTGACTTAAAATTACATAAAATTACTCTAACATTGAACAGGCAGTAACGAATGTCCATTTTGTGACATTTGTTTTCTGGTATTAGTTTACTGCTTTACTTCAAGAAAATTAGTTTTTGAGAAGTTCAGTCAGCAATGAACTTGCTTTTAGTAGTTTCCTCCTTCCACTTCCTTTCAGGGAATGAGTTTAAAGTACATAAAAAGTGTCTCCAATATAAATAATTTCTAAAATGTTTTCATATCAGTGGTTAAACATTATCTAAAATGAGTGAGTATCCACTGTGGGCTATCACGATAAAAACATAAATTTAAAATAATGACATTATTGAGCTACCTGTAATCTACATTTAACATTTTTTCTTCCATTAAAAGTAAATATCAGTGTTGCTTACATAAAGTTCCTGAAACTTTTCTATTTATATCAATATTAAGGTACATTTTTCTTTTTTGTGACTGATATACAATATTAAATTTTGGGTTAATTATCAACAATTAGAGTATAATTCAGATTTTTAAGAAAGTTTTCAGCAGTATGATCTCTAATTTTTTGAGATTGTTCTATATTGCCCAGAAGGAAAATAAATGAGCATTCCTTACTTGTGAATCTCCAAGCATTCTGCTGATTTTTGTTTATACATTATCAGTAGTGGGAGAAAAAATTTTTGCCATTTATTATAGTAATTATCCTTCAACCACCACTTACCTTAACATGTACCTACTCATCACTCGCCTGCTTGTCTTTACTCTGTGAAAAGTACAATAAAAATAAAGTAACTCCCTGCTGTTACCATGAGCTGCTCATCCCAACTGTAGGATGATATTCACATTCTAAATTTTATATAACCCAGTTGGCCAAAAACCTTTCATGCGTATAATAGTGACCCAGTGCATTTTTAGAAGATTAAAAAAAAATTCAGAAAACTAAGTATCTTGCAGGTGTCTTATCCTTCCTTTCATTGTTGTGAAAAAAATTATTTAGCAAAAGTTCTATCCCTTTAAATTCCTTAGAATTTACTTAGGCAAAAATTAACAATGGCTAAGCTTATTATAAAATATTCTGGCAGAATTGCCAGGTATGGCTTCTACTTTATATATAAAAACTCTTTCTCATTTTTTCTTTCTTAAAGCCCTTTTGTTTGAGTTTTGGTAAGTGACAAAATAATTGCATGTGAAACATAATTCTTGCATAAAGTAAGCTGCTCATAACACAGACTAATTACACATTTGGGAGGCAAGGCAAAGACATCCAGAGCTTGTTCGTGCTGAGCCAGAAGCACAGCATTTAATGAAATGAAGGCCATAAAAGGTTCAGCATGGATGCTTTCAGGTCTGACCTGGACTTCTGGGAAATTGCACAGTGGTCCCATGGACTGGCAGGTTCCCCAGGCTTTGAAAGCCTGGGTGATTACCACTCGTGTGTGTGAATCAAACACTCCTTTGCAACACAAGACATTTGTGTTTCTAGATGGCCCCATTTGGAACACTCTTAAGCTAATTATGTAGATGTCTCCTGAGTTATCCGTCTTCCTGTCTCTTCCTATCACACCAAATAATTACCTTTGGTATTTGTTTTTAAAAAAATGATTAATGTAACTGGCAGGACCTGACTATGTGGACTTCTCCATTTCCTCTTTTCTATTCTAGACTCTATTCTTTCCTCTCCAGATAACAGAGTAAATGAAACAGAAAGGCCCTCCCATGTTGTTCAGTAAAGTTTTGCCAGTCATGTTCTATATAGACTGGCCATTTCACCTAGGTTCTTGATAAAAACTTGTCAAATGGTTCTGGTTTGCAAAGAGCAGCTCTTGTCATTCAGTCCTGAATGAACCAGTCTCACATCTGAATTCCAACTGTAACAGGTTATTGTTTGTGTTTAGGAAGAGAAATAGCATTACAGAGAACAAAACAAGAGAATGGAGATACAGAAAGAGAAATAACTACATGAAAGGAAGATTATATATATATATGTATAGCACAAAACAACAGGTATGGGTGTTCAAAGAGTATGTAAAGAGAAGAAAGGTTAGAGTGAGGGCTAAGGAAGCATTAAAAATGTAAATTAGAGGGAAGAGGAATCATTTGGCTTTGCATTTCTTTTGTTAATAAAAATAATGTATATACATACCTGATTTCTTTGTTTTTCAAAATGAAAACTGGTCCACTATTGGGTTATGGAATCAATTTTAGTACACTGTAACCAAATTTTAAAAGTAAAGTTGGATAGCTTAGAAAGCACCAGAATGAGTTGTGCTCTGGGGAAGGATTGTCTTGTGGAAGCTGCGTTGTGTGTACTTATGGGGGGGTGCTTCATATACGCATGGGGATGGATGAATGGATGTGCATGGGTGGATATATAGGTACTGTGGCTTTCAGTACTGGGTCACAATGCTGCCCAAGCTTGAGATGTACCATGAGTATTGCTGTGTGCCACATTGGCTTGTAACTTGGGGTACCTGGTACACTTTAACACCACAAACAGGCCAACGTCCATCACAAGCAGCAGCCAAGATACACCTGTGTCTTCATCAAGAATCTGATGTGTAAGTGGGCGGTGTTATCTCTCCCAGGAGCAGGAAGGATGATAAAAAATAGAAATTGGATTGCATTGCTTTTAAAGTTCTCTAGAACCTCATTAAACTTAAGCTTAAAAGTCCTTATTCCTTTGATACCTTTTACTTTTTATAAACTTTTTGAACACTTGAATCAAATGTAGCCACAGCAACTTATTCATTTGCTTATTAGAGCATAGAGAGTCCTACAAATCACATTCACAGATACACATCTGTAGATACACACAAATACATATTAGTGGACACTTAACTTATTTGTCCAAAAATATTTATCCTGAGTCTGACACTGTCTAAGCACTAGGGATGCATTGGTGGGGAAGAGGGAACAGAATATAACAGTTCCTGCACTCAAGAGACATTATTAAAAAAGAAGTGAGTGTGTTTATCACAACGTGTGATAAATGGCATGAAAAAACAAAAGAAGATAATAGAACAGGTAGGGTAGTGTTGGAAAGGGATTAGGACTATTTTAAATTGGATGTTCAGGAAAGACCTCACTGATAATGTGACATTTGAGCAGAGAATTGAAAGAAATGAAGGAATACAGTCTGCAGAACTCTAGGAGAGAAGTGTTCACACACAGGGAAAAGGCCGTGGAAAGGAGTTGGGCAGAAGAATGCCGTTGCAGAGTAGCAGGAGCGGCTTAGAAAGGAGAGTCAGGGCACTTAGCTTAGTAAGAATTTGTGGAACATCAAAGGACTATAGTTTTCTCTTGGAATAAAGTGGGAAGTCCTAGAAGGTTGTGAGTGTTTATTTTAACAGCACTTCCTTAGCTGCCATGTTTATAAGTGGTCTGAATAGCAGAAAAGTAGAAGAGGGCAGTGGGAAAAACAGTCTACTACAAGTGATCTCAGGTGAGAGGCAGTGGTAGAAATGGTCAGACTGGTAGAATTCTGGGTGTCCTACTGAGGTACAGACGACAAGAGATGCTGATGGATTAGATACGAAATGGAGGTAAAAAGGGAGTCAGTGACAACATCAGTGCCTCAGTCCTGAGTGTCTGGAGTAATAGCCTTTCCTGAGAGGTGGAATATGTCAGAAGGCACAGGTTTAGGGCATGAATTTTCAGCCATGATTGTTTCAAGGTAAAACCATGATGGCGTTGCTCAGTAGAAGGCTGTTATGAAGTCTTTAGTTTAGAGATGACAGTAAAGAGAAGAATTTGGGAGTGGAAATGTTATTTAAAACCATGAAATTCAAAGAGTTTCACTTCGAGAGTGACAATGGCAGATAGGAGTCAGGTGATTGAATTGTGAACACTGTAGTACTTAGGGATGGGTGAGAAGAGGAGGAATCAGCAGTTGGTGTTGGAAAGGTGTAGGCAGTGAAGTAAAAGTGGAACTAGGACAGTGGTGTCCTAAGTCCAGGCAAAGAAAATGTTTCAAGAAATAGGAACTGGTAAGGTAGTTCTAAGACTACTGGTAGACCCAGTAAGAGAAAAGCTGAGACTTGACCATTGGATTTAGTAACTTGGAAGTCACTGGTGACTTTAATAAGAACCATAAATATATCAGATAGATAGATTGATAGATATGGAGATATATACACACATAGTGAATTTATACATATACATAGAATATATATACAAATTATGTACATGAAATAACTCATATAATATATAGTATATATAGGGTATATGTAATATCCACAGTAATAGAATTGTCTAGAGGAATAGAATTGTCTAGAGGAATAGAATCAATGAAAATACACATATAATTATGCAAGGGGATTTATAGCAAGTCTTATGGGATCACAGGCAGGAGCGTCCACAGTGGTGGTCTGTGGCATCAGAGGAGGGAGTCTACTGTGGCCATCTGTGCCCTGGAGAGTTGGAGGATCTGGTAGCTGCCCAGCCCAGGAAGATGGAAGCCACAGAACGAGAGGGATCAAGGATGTAGTACTAGTCCAGGGTCAAAGGCCTGGAATCCTACTGTGGAGTTGCCTGTGCAAGTCTGCCTTGGAAGGCTGAAGAAACTGGAGACCAATATCCAAATGCACTGGCAAAGATTGGAGCTCTTCTGAAACAGGGACTCTTCCTCCTTGTTTCCTTTTTTATCCTGTCCAGGCTACAAGCCTATCGGTTGGTGCCACCCACATCTGGTGAGAGTCTCCCCCGCCTCAGTTTGGTAACCTACATGTCAGTCACCCACTGACACACCCAGAACTGAGCTCCATGAATCTGCTAGGCATTTCTTAATCCATTCAGTTTGACATTCTATGATGAATGGTCACAGTGTACATGCATGTATATGTATGTCTAGGTCACTATAGAGATATATTTACTCAATAATTAGCAATATGGTAATATTGCAAATGGCTGCTATACCGTCATAAATTCTTTTAGAAAACATTTATCCTTTTGTAATAATTGAGATTTGGAAAAACAGAAAAAAAAAATTTAAAAGAAAAATAGCCATCTCCAATGCTAGTAGATAATACAGTTTTAGGTATTTAATTTAATTTTTTATTTTTCTGTGCAGCTAGATGGAGTGAGGGTAAGGGGTAGGTAGGTAACAGGTAGGTTTCTGAATATGTTTGTAAGGTATGTATGTTACATAACTGAAATATACTGTATGCAGAAGCTTTTTTTGCTTTATGTTTTATCCTGTTCTCACATGATTAAATCTTTGTCAATACTATTTTTATGTAGTTCTGTCATTCTTAATAAATAGAGAAGAGTAAAACTAGCATACAGATCAGGATTGCTAGCCTAACGAACTCCGCATGATAGGCTGCATTTTTCTTCCAGAGTCTTATATAAGTAAAAGGAAGCATTTTGTAAATCTACCAATAAATTTAGTATTTTTTATCACCTTTCCTACTCTGTTCATCTCTCAGAGATCACATTTCTGCCTCTGGGAAATTAGCTGCCATATAACCATAAATATAACTGAGTATGTGGTTCTCCAGTAGTTCACTCTTACCAACTAAGTGTCAGTCCTGAACCTGTGAGCCTCAGATCTTGCCATTCTCAGCGATGTCTGCTGCCACCCCTTCCTGGCACTTGGGGACATATCAACAAGGAGCAATGCAGTCAACAGGTGCTAAAGTGCCTTTTTGGACCCCAATTTCTTTGAATTTGACTGTATTAGGTAATTGTTGATTCAAAGCAGTGGTTTTCATGTGGTTACTTTGGCAGCACATACACTAAAACAGCAAAGCAGTGGTTTTCAACTGGAGGTGGTTCTGACCCTGGTGATATTTGATGTCTGAAGGCATTTCGGGTTGGCTATCCCAAGATTCCCATTCCAGCACCAGCCTTACCTGTTTGGATTATCGTCATCACCATCCTCCTCCGCGCTCTGCCTCACTAGCATCATCACTGATTTAATGTGGATATCTGTGGAGGAAAAGCAAGGGGTACTCCTGACGCAATGTGAGGAGACCTCTTGTCTGAAAGGCAGGGAGTCAGGGAGGGTCTGAGGTCTGGATGTGACATGGCCCTTGCGCTCATGCTGCCTCTAAGGTCCTCCATCAGAGACTCTTGGGAGTACTTTACACTTGTTTCCATGTGCTGCATAATGTTGTCTGGCAAGATTTGAGTTTAATTTTTAGAGCTGTTGGTTGAACCAAGATTATTAGAAAGAGGCATTCAGTATATTGATTTTTTTGTACATTAGGTAAAGGGGTATTTATTTCTAACAGAGGAAATGGCTGGGTTAACTAGTATAATGGCTTCCTTCACCATTGGGAATTTTGCTGTTATTAGAGACCACTAATTATGGCTTGAGCCTGGTACAGCATAAGAAAGATATAAAGCATAGCTGTAGTTGGTGAAGAATATAAAATTGCATGTCATCTTACTATTATTGTAGGAATCTGTCTTAGAATTTTTTGTGGCCAGGTCACGCCGCGATGGTCCACAGAAGCTGGGACCTAAGGATGTTATAGCACTGAACAGTCTGACAAAGTTGAACTCACTGAGGTAGAGAGCAGATTGGTGGTTTCCAGGGAGTGGGGAAGCAAAGAAGATGTTGGGCAAAAGATACAGACTTTCAGTAGCAGCAGAAATTAGTTCCTGAGATCTGTTTTACTTCATGGTGACTGCAATTAATAACAATGCATTGTATTCTTAAAAATCATCCAGAGCAGACTTTAGTAGGTTCTCATCGCAAGATAAGCATGTGAGGTACTGCATGTATTAATTAGCTCAGTTTGCCATTTTACTATGTGTACCTATTTTAAAGCATACCATATATGCATATAATTTGTCAATTTAAAAATAATTTTTAAAAGGTAATAAGCACAATTCAAATAATATTTTATCGATAGAGAAATGGCAACTTAAAAGTCAGTGCTTCTGGTGAAAATGGTGTAGAATAATGGAGAACATGGAAATGTAGTAGACTACTCAGAACCTTTCACTAAAAATAAATAAATGAAGATTCTGACCCAGAAAACATGCTGTCTAGATTCCACAGAGCTCCAATGTCGACAGCTCTTGTGTACTATAATTCTGGCACTTAACCTCTGTGCACCTCTAGTTCTTCATCTGTAAAATGGGCGTGGTAATACATCTTTAGGTGTCGCTGTGAAGAGTAAAACACGTAAAGCTTTTAGAATGGAACTGACCAATCATTGTTAGCCCTGAATTTATTGTTCTTACTGTACTTTTGGCTCTCAGATTTCAGGGACTTATACAAGATTAGAAAGCCAGAGAGGCCTTCTAGTTTTCTCCCGTAAAGTGTTTACAAACATATAGTCACAACAGTTGTTTTTAAATTTATACTTTAATTCAGTAAAGCTTTATTAGACTGAAATTAACCAAATCCCAGAGAGGCCTGGAAACATAAATGACTGGCAAACATTATAGATTATAAGTTGAGAATATTGTAAGACAGAGATGAAGGCTAATTATTAGCAGTAACTTCTGGCATTCTGATGGGAAAAAAGACAGTTACTTAACAACAAATAATAGAATTTTGTTTCTTAAATAATAATATAATGAGTTAGTTAAAAAATCTGACCTGTAATAGGTTTATTCAGTTGAGCAATAAAGTTCCATTTCTTTGAATAACCTGTTGTCAAAATCTTTACAGCTAACCTCATTTACAGTGAAATATAATGAACTATTTCTTTAGAAGTTGTATGTGAGTTCTTTCTGTTTTGTTAGGGGTTAAAATGTCATGTCAGTGGATCCAGCTGTGATCAGACCCCTTAATTCAGTTTTAATTATGGGTTCTTTGCCACTTCTGATTTTATAGTTATTCCTGACTGACATTCAGACATTCATAGTAATTTTTTAAATATGTAATTTCATATAAGAGTACTCTCAAAGTGACCTTAAGATGAGCGACTCTAGACATAATTATAGAGAGGAAGGAACTGCTGGCCTAGAATGACTTGATGGCTTCCAGGAATATCTCATTTTCAGATTTTCCAGTTAAGCACTGTGGCAGTTTCATGCTTCTACAGGCTGGTGAGGCGCATGCACCAACAAAGGCGTCTCGCGTACAGCACGCGTTTATTCCCACTGCTGTGCCTTTGAAAACATTAGGAACCCATTGTGATTCGCCACACCCTTCTCCCTGGAGACTTGAACCCTGGAAGTGCCTTTTGCCATGGTACTCTGTCTTTCTTGGGAATAACTGGCTTGTGGCTACGTGTCATTTGTCAGAAGACCTGAGTATTTGTTGTGCATAATCATTTTTGTTAAGGTCCAAAAACTGATTGGCATTTGCGTGTTTTAAGGTGTAGGCTTAAAGCATGAGTTTTGACAAAGTGAATTTGAATTCAGTGATATGCACCATAAATCACATTTCTCTAACTTTAAAGTAACATTTTTTCAGGTTTTGTGTCCTATTGACAAGAGCATCGCTTCTGTGGTAAATGATATGTTTTAAGTTATACATGTGAAATAGCTCTGAAATGTTAACACATTTCTACACTAAGCTCTGTTTCATCATATATAAGATGAAGATGTTGAGACTATATCTCTAAGATATCTTCTGACACTAACATTCCCTAATTCTAATGTCCAGCCTTTTTAAATATAAAAATAATTCACTGAATTTCCAAATGCTTATGGAATATTTGAAGTTGCATGACTCTGCCTTGCCAAATGGTCCTCTCTGTTAACCGTCACCAAATGAGCACCTCCTGAGAGCTCTGTCCTGCTGGATGGACGTGGTGGTGGCCTCCTGCAGAGAAAGAAGATGACGCCAGGAGCAAGATTACACCCATTAGAGGTCCATCCGTCCTGTCTTGCCATCACTCTGTGTTTGGTCATCCGAGAATATGAGCTATTAACTTGCTTTCTCCTCTTCACATTTCTCATGTGCATTTTCCTAACAGAAAGGAGAACCTGGCTGTTACGCACTCTCCCTGGAGACGAGCGAGCAGCTCATGTTTGAGATCCCCCTGAATGACTCCGGCTCTGCTGGCCTTGGGGTGAGCTTGAAAGGTAACAAAGCCCGAGAAACTGGAATGGACCTGGGGATCTTTATCAAATCCGTCATCCATGGAGGTGCTGCTTTTAAGGTGAGGAGGTTATGTTTGCACCCAGTGAGGCTCCTGGGAGATGTGGCTATTGTTCTTGGGGTCTGGATGGAAGAGGTAGGGAAAGGCCTGAGACCACTGTGGCTTTCTTGCAGCTGCAGGAAATGTGTGTGTGAACACTTCTGAGGAGCAGTTGCCTGTTTTCATATCTTAGGTAGTTAATTTAACTTCCTAGAGATCTAAAACCTCATTGTAATTAACATGATTTTCGCATGCTTTTTATTACTCCATTAGGATTCCTCTGAATTTGTAAACTAGCAGAGTTGAGCCTCAAGATACACAATCAGAAAAAGAGAACTAAAAACAAGTCAACATAAAGGCAACAAATGTGAAAATTGTAATTGTAAGAATGAAATTCAGTAGAGCTGAGATGATTGTAGTATAAATTAAAGGTCATTTATCATGTTTTATGCCCTTGAAGATAAACATGGAGCCCAGAATGCATATTTACATTTGAGCACTTAGAGATGCTTATGTAGTTTCAGGAAAAGGGGGAACATCCTACCCTGACCCTTCACACTGAGCTGGTCACGTGGTGTAACGGTTAACTAGATCGTCTGTGCTCAGACCCAGCTTTCCTGCTTTCTACCAAGGAAATTGCCCAGCTGTCTCCACCTTCTATCAGTAGAGTGAGGACAATAAATTTTCTGCAGCATTCATCTTCACACGTGTGCACTTTCACTGCTGTTTCAGCATAGGCAGTAGCACTGATGGCAAACCTTTTAGAGACGAGCACCCAAAAGGCAACCCGAAACCCACTTACTGACTGCAAAGGCTAACGCTGTAATTACACCTGCATGCTGAGGTTTTAGTTTAGAAAAAAAAAAAAAAAAAAAAAAAAAAACATATATCAGCATCTTTTGTCTTAAAAGGAAAACACAATAACACGCATGCCATAGGTTCGCCACCACTGCACTAGGGTGACGCCTTTTTCACCCAGGGAAATAAGAATTGTGCTGTGCACAGACATCTCTTTAATTCATTCTTTGATTGGTTAGCTCTTGCCACATTATAAATAATCACAGACATTCAGTAATGCATACCAATAAGTGTTTGTTTCCCCCTGGCCCTGCAGGGCATCTGGGAGTGGCGGTGGTGGCTCTGATTCAGGCTGGTTTCCGTTTCTCACTCTGCAAGTCCTGGGTGTGCTCCACAGGTTTCACGCACTCCTTGGACCAGCAGGATAACTGAGGCATCAGAGGGGCCGCAGGATTGGGAAAACCTCATAATGCCTGCCCCTTAATTTGCATGCTGTCAATACACACACAGGCACACGCACACACACACACGCACACACAGGTGGCCCAAGCAAGTCACAGTGTTGAATCCAAGGCTGTGTGGTAGAGAAACACATTCTACCCACAGTGTGACCATGGCTGAGGTGTGGGTGCAGAGGAGGTTGAAGAACTGGGGCCAATCATAATCAATCTACAAAACTCCCCAGCATGCCTCAGAAATAAACAACCAGGAACAGAAGGGAAATTATAATAATAATAACAATGACAGTAGCTATTAACACTTATTTTACTTGGCACTTAGTATATGCTTGGACACCATCATAAGTGTTTATATTTCTACTCATATTATCATGTCATTTCATTAAAGGGGAAATTGTACCTGGCAGTGGTTATTGTCTGTACCACGGTCAGATAGCCAGGAATTGCTTGAACTAAAATCCGACTCCTGACCCTGCAGTGTGTGGCTGTGTAACGTGGGCTCTTTCCTCACAGCCCTTCAACTCCTGCAGGGCATGGGGTGTCACATGGAGTACTCTTGTCTCGTGCTTATTTTCTTCAGCTAAGCCATCTAAACATGTGCTGTGTTTAACATTGGGTCCTTGGTCATGTTTGTGGATATCAATTTGGTATTATTCTTCTTATTCCTAAAGACAGCTCTGTTTGCAGAATTTATTCCAAGTAAAATTGGAACTGAGATGACTTTTTGGAAATTCAAAGCAAACATCTTTGCTTTTTTATGGACAATAACTTAAGCTTAAGCAGATATTGGTGGATGGTTGAATATGTATATCCCTGTTTGTGTAAGTGTCTCCTTACCTCAGTGGTTCTTAACAGTCCCATTTCTTGCAGAAAGATTTCGCTTTCCATTTATGTAAATTTCTTTCCTTATATTGGTCTGCTGAATCAGACAATCACGCCATTAAAAACCAGTGGACAGCATGTTTATAGCTGATCTTAAACAGTAAGAGGCATCAATCATGGACTTAGCCTTGTTGCGAATGTTTAGTATCCATTTGTCGTTTACCTTTTACAGTAAAGGATGGAGAGGCCTGAGCTGTGCTCACATGAAATCTGATTAACAGGAAAATTATATTTTTCGGTTCTCCTTCCGTTATTCCAATAATCCACTGCCACTCCTCAGAAAATCGTGGCCTGTTTTATGATTCTGGATTATGTCTTACAAAAATTGTTTTGAGACTTTGTTCTTGTCCCCATTGAGGAGATACAAATGGAACAGACTGAAGTGTCCCTAGGGTGAAGAGGATATAAGCACAGGGACCCTCCACCTTAGCATCTGGCCCTAGGTTTTTACCCGAAATCAACAAAATAATCTTTCTACCAGAGCACAGTCTTTTTCTCCTGGCCCTTCATACTACTAATTGGTTCTCAAGGTGTTTTTCTCTTAGGGGAAGGTGGATTGTTGAAAACTAAACTACTTTGAGAAGTATGACCACATTCTTTCTGTGGATTCGGTACACTCTATTCTCCTGGGAGCTACTGTTGGTATAAACAAAGACAGGCTACCCAGCAGATACAAAACCCTGAATGGCTCTGCCTCTAATTGAGGGCCTATTTTTTTGTTTTTTTCCCCCCACTTCTCAGGCTACTGTTTTCTACCATTTCATCTCTTACGTGAGTGACTTCTCATAGATCTGTAGGGCTCTATTTGCAGTTGAGGCATCTAGCTACTCTAGGTTGGTGCGTCCGTCCCTGACTCATTTAAGGTCAAACAGAACTACATTTTTATCCCCTTCAAAATTATCCAAATGCTTAATCTCCTCTTAATATTCAACACTGAGTTCACGTTTTATGAAATAAAGCCCAGAAAATTGTTCCTTGCAAACGGCAGCAACAATAGGCTGATCTGGCATCTGGGGCTCTTTGTGCACCTTTCTGAAGCACCACGGTTAGTTGTGCCTCTTTACGTGCAAAGTGCATTGACTGTAACAGTAAATACAGCGTCTCGGAGGACGGGTGCTGATCTGCTTGTACAGTAGCACAGGTTACATGCTCCTAGCTTGGTTTTTGTTTCTGTCATTCTTCCTGGGCATTTGCCCCTGAAGTATAATTGCTTCTAGAAACAAAATATACTGGATATAAGTATATGTGTTAACTTCTCCACCACTGGGAATTGTGACTAGGATGAAATTACGATGTCCTAGAGGAAGATTTTCTAAAACTCCATTTTCGTGGTTACAGTTCCAAGTGAAATGTAATATTGTTGCTGTTAAATGGAAAGAAATTGTATTTGTTGCATTTAGAAAAATATCTTGAGAAAAATATTCCTTCCCCAAATCTATATTAAAATTCACTTCTTATTTTCTCAAGGGTGGCACAAATAAAGTATCAGTAGTCACTTCAAAGATGTCAGTTATTTTCATATGCATTTGCTAAACATTTTGAATTCCTAGATCAGTAGCCTTCCTTTGCTTTAGTTTTGATGAACTGTATTAATTTTTTAAAAAGTTTTAGCCAAAATACATTTTATATCTATACTGTTACTTACTTAAACTGCTTCTTTTCCTGCCTAAATCACTACCAGAACAATATGTAACTAGAATAGTGATATTTTGAAAAATTTAGGTAACGTTAACACATTGTAATAAGAATAAAAATCGATGAGTCGGTTGTACTTGTTCTGAATAATGTTTTTTATTTGGATCTGCTGACTTCGGGAGTAGAATCTATCCTGTTGAAACTTTGAAATATTAAGATAAAAATTAAAATTTAAACACAATTTTTGCTAAGGGAAAAATATCATGTATCAGGTAGATATATTATTTAAGGACTCTTAAATAGAATGAATTTAAGAATATCTGTTATTCTGTAGAAAATTAATTAGACAGGTTTGTGCTTAATAAATACTTCTTGATGATGATGAAATTAAATGAAAGAAATATGCCTGAGATAGCTAATTGCAAATGTATGCACTCGGAATATGAAATAGACATAATTTAAGTAATTTGATTCCCATGTGCTTAGGAAATTTGGTATGCTCCTTCTAAAAGATGCAGAATTTCATAATCTATACTATTTAGTAGCAGGTAAAAGAATATTAACTAATACAAGTAATTCCCGTATTTTCCAATGACCAACCTGAATTTTGGGGGCAAACATACACAGCGCTGAAATATCCGAGAATGTGTCACGTGGTTGTGAATCTCACGTCTCTTTGTACCATGGAACATTTAACAGCGTGCACCCCTTTTTACGGGAGTCTGGTCTGAGTTCCCAGTGTGAGTAATTTCCACCTCCATCTCTGCCAGTATCTATAAATCATGTTGTGTATCTATAATTAATGAATCCAAAGGAAGATAAAAGGGACAGCTTTTTAAGGAACACTAATGTTAAATGATTTCTTCAACTCTCCATTTTTCTTCAATGGATAATGTTTTCTAGTGGTGGGAGAACTTTGAGGACCCTTACTAGTAGCAGTGTCCTTTAAGCTTTTACTTCGGACAGAAAGATCAGACTGGATTGTAAACAGTACCATTGCAAATCCTCAAGCAAAGCTACACATTAACATTCATCTCTTACTGCAAAAATATGATACATTTCATGGACAAGAAAAAGTGGAAACTTTGCCTGAAAAATAAATTCATAAAATCAAAAACCCAAAAATGTTTATTTATGTTTATTCATGTAGTCAAGTTTATCATTTATGAATTTTATACAATAGGAAATGCTTTATAAAAATGTAATATAACATTACTCCTAAAGTCCCACAATACCTTCATCCATCATTGCTTTTCTTGCTGGTCTTTATCACTTACAGATTTTTACTCCATGCATGGAAATGCAAACAGGAAATAAACTTATACTGCCCTGAATAAAACTTCGAAGCTCTACATCATTTCAATGTATATTTTGGACTCTCTGGTTGTCTCACTATGCTTGAAAAAATACAAGAATTCCTAGTCTTAATGCAAAGATATAATCTATGAAAGATGAGGTACCGTGATGACGATGGTCTGAGTCTGACCACAGTACCCTGCTGTTATAATTTGCATCTTAAATGCCCCCCAGAGATGCGTGTGTTGTAAGTTTGTACCCAGAGAGGCATTGACTGTGAGGTAGAAAAGCCTTCAAGAGGCGGGGCCTGGTGGGAGGCCTTTGGGTCATGGGGCGTGTCCTGCAGGGCACCATGGAAGTCTGGCCTAGTGTTTCTCTCCTTTACTTCGGAGCCATGAGTGAATAGCTTTGCTCCACCCTGTGCTCTGCCTACAATGTGCTCCTCACCACTCCCAAAAGCAGCAGGGACAACTGCTCACAGACTCAGACTTCTAAAACTGTAAGTCCAGATAAATCTTTTCTCCTGATAAGGCAGTTATCTCAGATATCTGATATTGTGACAGAAAACTAACACACTTTCCTGGGAAAGGCTGTATTCATTTTTCATTATGAGTATTTGTATTTTACAGACTGGATTAATACTCTGGTCAGAATTTTGTTTTAGGCACCCTGGTTTGGACCTATTTGTTTTAGTGCGTGTGTTTTAAGCAGTCTTTACAAAAACAAAAGCACAATATTTAAAAAGCAAACAAGGACATAATAATTTTAGTAAGTTGAAAAGACCTCTGAGATTCTAATCTGGTTAGGCGTCCATGCAGAATATTCCTGACTCATATATAACACATATGCCTTAACAAGGGTTTTTAATTAACTTTCCTAGGCCAAAGTAAATTAAGAGCAGAAAATCAGGAAGGAGATAGGAAGGATGGAGAGGAAACTGAAATGACAGGAAACAGAAAAAATGTAAAACAAGCACAGATTGCTATTACCACATTATAAGCCAGTGAATTATTGACAATTCAAAGTCAAGGCTCCTCAAACTTTCTTGCTGAGAAAATTAAAAGATTCAGTACGGCTATACTAAAGCCCCTGTAAGTTTCGATATGTTTGTTTAGGCCTCATATTTTTCCAGAAGGAGTTCTAAATGAAAAGGATTAGCCTACATTTTGAAAGCATTATATTAGAATGGCTTTGATTATGTATGTCCTGATGAGCTTAAAGAAATGTCCTTCCGTTACCTTTAAGAAGTTTCATATGCCACCGTCGATATGCTGCTGGGAATTCGCTGGTTGCTACACAGAAGCGGAGTGTGACTCTTAAAATGATAACTAAATCAAATGAATAGGTCTAAAATTTTACAGTAGCTGAATAAGTCAAGATAGGACCAGTACATAGAAAGTAATCAAGCTTCACTTACAGAATTATATAGGTTCTCTGAATATGCTCTGATGCATTTCTCATAGTTACAGTTTGTAAATTAAATTATCTGTTCATTGTAGACAAAACTTATGCCAGGTCCAAAGCATCTGACTGAAAGATTTCTCAAATGACTCAGTTTAGCAAGCATCTCTTAAATATCTATAGTGAGTTAAGTCAAGAAAGCTAGTTGCACAATAAATTAAATATCTGAACAACTCTAATACGATAAGGACTGTGACAGACAAACAGGAGATGTGTCATGGGTGTTGGGGTGAGGTGGCAATTCTGATGGAGACAAAGATTTGAAGATAAGACAATTTCTTGGTCTTGCTATGCAGCATAAATAGATATTCAATAGGTGAGCAGGACTCCAAAGGGCACTTTGGATGGAAGGAAGAGTGTAAGTAAAGTCACACCAGAAGGCATGGTTGTTGCTGGAGAACAGGCCTCTTCTTTGGGAAGAGTGTTGTTTTTTATATAAACTGAAATTATATTAGGGCAGATGATGAAAAGCCTGTACTAATGTAAGTAGGCACAGTAAGATGAGGACATGACCCATATCCAATGCTGCAGCTTTGTTTTTCCCCTTCTTTGTTTTAAAACTGTATTTTAAAAAATCCTGATTCTTTCTTTTTTTTTTTTTTTTTTTTTGGTACTGGGACTTGAACTCAGGACCTTGCACTTGCCAGGCAGGCACTGTGTCGCTGAGCTATCTCACCAGCCCTGATTCATTCTTGTCTTTTCCATGGTATTGTTTTTAAAAGAAGTTGAGTGGTTTCAGTCTTAAGGCAGTTTTATTCTCGGTTGGCTGAGTTTTTGTTTTGATTTTTTAAAATACAGTAGGCAGATGTTTCCATGGAGCGATTTTAGGGCCAGAAGAAGGATTTGTTGAGGGTGATCTCTCCCTCCATCAGGTGTGACCTTGCCTGGAGCCCCACCCTGTCCAGGGAATATCTGCTGTGTGGACTGAAGGCAGACACTGGGGCCTGGGCTCCGGCTGTTGACAATGTCCCAGGAGGCCTTACTGAGGGCTCTGTCAGAGACATTCAGAGGCAGAGCCAACATCTGGTCGTGATTAATCCTCTCAACACACTGGACTAATGTGGACTGGCCTTGGGCCACAGCCAGCTACCCCTGGGAAAGCCAGCCCGATCCCTGTGTTTCTCTCAAATTCTGCAGAGGCTAGTTCTTTGCCTTAGCTTTCTGCTCTCCCCTCTGTATTCATTAGACCATGAGAGGTGAGGGCCAGAAAAAAAAAAAAAAAACCTGGCTGAAAGAGGTGGATCGGGCATGCAGAGTCACCAGTTCATAGCAGAGGTAGTACTCAGGCATGCTGAGTAGTCCAGGGTCCAAACTGCAAAATCGCTGGACCCGTTTGGAAGCCATGGATGTGCTTGAGAGCACATGAGGTATCCCACAACATACATGACAGCCCATTACCAAGAATTATCTGGCCATATGTGGAATTATGGAGAAACCATGGTATACATACTTGCTTTAAAGAGATGTGGATCTGAAGCTTTTATTAGATTCTCAGTGGAGGGCTGGTGAGATGGCTCAGTGGCATAAGCGCCTGCCTGGCAAGGGTGAGTTCCTGAGTTCGACTCCCGGTACCCGCATACGAAAAAAGGGCCGGTGATATCGCTCAGCGGCACGGGCGCCTGCTGGCGCGCGAGGTCCTGAGGTCGACCGCCGGTACCCACAAAAAAAAAAAAAAAAAAAAAAGGTTTCTCAGTGGAGTCTGGGAACCTACAGAGATTAAGAAGCACTAGTGAGCAGTCGAAGTCACAGGTTCCAGACTGGCCCAGACCTAGTTCAGCTTTTCTCAAAGAAACATGATTTGTAGCAATTCGCTGAACCTCTCCAAACCTCAATTTCCTCTTTTATAAAATGAGAATAATAATTTCAAATGTACAGGGTTGCTGTAAGGGTTACACTGCCTCTGCATCTAAAGAGTTTAACACAATAGCTACACAGAGTAGACATTCATTTAGTAATTATTGTCATTAATATTTGTAGTACCCTTAATCATCTTAGAACTCTGACTTTGGACATAACCTAGCGTGATAAGTACATATTCTTCATTCTCGAGACAGGGAGAGTTGGTCATACAAGGACCCTTTCATAAGTCAGGTTGTCTGAGCCTCTGTCTTCCCAGCTCCTAAGTAGTAAAGAACAGTACTTACATATCACAGGTTTCTCAGAAGCGGTGCATGGGAAAATGTGCACACGAGAACACCCCTGTATCGGGTGTTCAGAATGGGGAGATGCAGTATGCAGGCATCTGTTCTTCAAGCCCAGTTCCCTGCCTGTGAAACAGCCAGAGCGGGCTGATGAAGTTTAAGCCATCCTAGCGCATGGAAAAGATCTGAACCTCATCGCGGTTTTGTTTTCCCTGAGAGTCTTGAGGAAGGTACTATTTGTCTTAACTCTCTTCTTCCTTTTTTAGCATTTTTTTTGTTTTGTTTTGTTCTCTTTGAGAATTTCCTTTACTTCTTCCCGACTGATAATGGGTAGAATTGGTCATGGGTGGTGCCAAAGATGGGGACTATGGTTGTGGTCTTTTTGCTTAGGATTCTGATGGGAGTGAGGTGGAAAAAAGAGATTTTTTTTCTCTTAACAAGTGCAAGCATGATCCAGACTGCGTGAAATAAGTATGCTAGAAGCACTAAGTACTTCCTTGAATAATTGAATTCACTTATATAAGGTTGGTTGAGAGTCCTTAGTTTCATGCTTTAATATTTACTTGAATGTAATATTAACAGAAAAAAATAAAATATAAAAGCTTATGTGCATGTCAGCACTTTTCCAAAGCAAAAAAATATAACATGATTTTGCGGGATGTTTGTTAAGTTTGAGTAATGGGCTCTTTATGGAATCAACTTCATTTAGATAAAGACGAGACAAAGACATGCAAGTACGGATGGAGTGCTTGCGTTTAGTTTGGCGTCCTCCTGCAGCTTTCTTCCTCGCTGTGCTAGCCCCCCTCCCCACAGCTTGTCTCTGCGTTACCTATATATACCTCTGGATTTCATATAATGTTCCCTTCCAAAAACCTTCTGGGTCATGTTGTCCTCTCTGGTTTTGGAAGTCTTGTCTTTGGGGACAGTCATTATCATTTGTATAGAAGACAGATGACTTAGTGACTGGTGAACTTTGGGGAATTTGGAACTTGGACTGTTAGGTTCCAACCCTGCCCTTAACTAGCTGAGCAGATCCTACTGTATGTGGAAGTGCCTATTCTCAGTAAGTGCTAGACAAAGGGTTCCTCATCCTCTTCGGGCATTGTAGTATTTATCTGTAAATGGAAGGGGTTGGACAGGATGACCTCTAAAGACCCTTCCAGCCTTAAGTTCTGTGATTATATTCTAAATGTTAGGACAACACGTTGCTTATGAGCATTGCCATTAATGAAATTACCCATCATTTATCTTATAAAGGAAAAGCACACACCAATAGGAGCAGGACAGCCACGCTTGGAAGTGAGTGTGTGTGGATTTTTGTCGCGTCTGCAACTCTCTAGTGATGCTTGTGATAAATGAGAATGTCTTTTAAAAATTCCAGCTGCCCTGGGGTGACCGGATCTGTCTTTTTGTTTTGGACTAGGTTACAGCAAACATCTCCTACTTGAATGTGATTCTGCATGCTGGAGACTTATAATGTATCTGAAAATGAAAGTTTCTGCTTAATTGCGGTTGATAAGCAATTTTATGAAAAAAAAAAAAAGGTCTTGTCACCACTTCTCTCTTGTCTCCCTCTTCAGTCTGACCTTGACCTATACTTCAGAGAGAAGCCTCTCAAGAGTTTGCCGGGTGAGCTTTCACCCAGATTTCATTCCTTCTGTCTCTTTCAGTCTTCATCTTTTTTCTTCCTGTCAGAGCAGATGTGTTGTCCGGCCGAGACTGTGCCCCACAAAGCTGAACACTACCTCTCATTTCCTGTTAACAGCACTAGCAGCTTGATCCGACTCTTCTGTTTCCTTTTCCTCTTTAAAAACCACGCATCAGCTTCCAGCCATCCTAAAAGATGTGTTTTTCTCAGTCGTGGGGATTGACCACATAGCCTTGCACAAGCTAAGCAAGTGCTCTGCCACTGAGCAACACCCGCAGTACTTTTCATTTTATTTTATATTTTTACTTTAAGACAGGTCTTGCTAAGTTGCCTAGGCTGGCATTGAACTTCCAGACCTCCTGCCTCAGCCTCCCAAGTAGCTAGGATTATAGCTTTGCACCACCAAGCCCATGCTAAGCGATGTTTAGTGACAAGATTCAGCCTGGTCATCTTCCTTAAATCCTATGATAAAACAGAACCAATTAGTTTCTCCAGCTGTGCCTCTCCTCACTTCATGGGACTAAACCATTAAGGTTGTTTTTGTTTTACCCTGTTTCATGGGGCTTTAATCTTATTCTTCTGTGTGCCTCACTCAAAATTGGATAACAGAGAAGAGGTTTTTTTTTTTTCTTTTCCTATTTAACCTTTCCTGCAAATCTCATTTTCAGACTTGCTCCAAAGTAGAGTAAAGGTTAAGTGAAATGGGAAAAGAAGGAGGGAAAGAGGAAGAGGGGGGCACGCAGCTCTGTTGAGGCATCCACTTCCATGGTTTTCATCTCCAAGTCTGCACCCTGTTGCCCTGCCATGTCTGTTTCATTCTGGAGTGGACATGGGCGCCTGCGGGTGGCCCCCGAGTGCTACATGGCCAACACCGAACCAGCAGTGGCTGTGCCGTGCGCTGCCCAAGGGCATCGGCCCGCAGCTCTCCTCCCCGCTCTGCTCTCAGTGGAGGACTTCTCTGGCCATCTGCTCTAGTCCAAGATCCCCGACCTGTCTATGGGGTTTCTCTCCCAAGGCTGTTGCGGTGCTCTTGCTGTGTGTCCTCTTCTCATGTCTTAGGGAAGTTTTCTTTTTTCTATTTCATATCATTCTGTTGTTAATTTGAAGGTGAATCCCAGACATTTTTCACCACAAAAACTATTTTCCTTTCCCTGGCTTACTGTTGTACAAGTGTCATCAAGAGGAAGCAGCAAAGGGCGTTGTGCTAGAAAGACCAAAAGACCAAAGTCTGTGAAACCTAAACTTGGGTCAGTTTTGCCTGACTTGCTTTTGTGACCTGGGGTCAGTTATAATACTTCCCTGCTTATGTTTTCTCTTGCCTATAAAATGCTTATAAACCATGAATCACCTTACTTTGTTGGGTTTTGTGAGAATCACTCGAGGTAGTTTATGGAAGAATTCTTTGGAAAGGTAAATTATTGTACACACCCACTGTAAATTCTGTTCAGTGTACTAGTAGCAGCAGCAGCAGCATGGTCACATTCGAATTGTATCTGTACCTCAGAACTTTCCACCTGAGTGTGAGTGAACTCGTACTCTAGCTTTGAAGTATCTTTCCTCCCAGGCTGCCCTGTGGAGAGATGTCTGTGTTCTTCTGGGAAGAGGTGACGTCCTAGTTTATTAGCTACTGCTCTAGACCCTAGCTCATGAGGGCGTTTGGCTGAAGATAACTCCTGCCTCAGTGTGCTGGAGACTAGCACCTGGGCTGACTGTGCACATGTGGGGGATCTTTCTGGTAAACAGTGTTCCTTCCAGAAGAAGCTGGCTAATCAGCCAGAGAGACCCTGGGAGAGCTTGACAATTTCATTTCTCAAGCTTTTCTGCCAGAAGATATCGGGGTACATTGGTGCTTCAATACATACACTGTGTTTTTTTTCAAGCTAACAGACTAGGAACTTTCTGCTTTTGATAAAGGAAATTACATGAGGATTTTTATAGGACCGCGCAGTAGAGCTAGTTATGACCGTAGGAGACACATTACTACTGTGAAGCATGCAGCATTTAAGCATACTGTCTCACTGTGCCTGAAAATGCAAATCAAGAGATACGACCACCTACTTTTGGTTCTAAACCTCCTTCCCTTGCATTAACGTGGTCCCTGCCACAGCAAATAGCAAAACCAGGCTAGATTAGTATACTCACCAGAGACTTAGGTAAGAGGCATTGTACAAATGTCTAAATTATTACAGCTCAAGACTTGAAGGTCTTTAAAAAATTCTTTCATGCAATCCATTATTGTTAGTACTTGTGGCTGTTTGATAAGCTCCAGAACCTTTTTCTGGCATGGAAAATAAATCATAGCTAATAGCTGAGTTTTTTTGTTTTGTTTTTTGTTTTGTTCTTTCATTTTTATAGTTGAACTTTTCCCTAAAACACTGACATGTCATCACCCTGGTTAATTCTGTTTAACACTGTTTTTCCTTCCTCTCCTTTAGGATGGTCGTCTGCGAATGAATGACCAGCTGATTGCAGTTAATGGGGAATCTCTTCTGGGAAAGTCCAACCACGAAGCTATGGAAACACTGAGACGATCGATGTCCATGGAAGGAAACATACGAGGGATGATCCAGCTGGTGATTCTGCGGAGACCAGAGAGACCAACAGAGGTGATTTGAATCTCGATTTTCCTCAGCAAACTGCCCAGGTTGCCGCTTGAACATGCAGATGCCCACCACTAGTGTGATAGCTCGGCTCGCGGTGATTCCGCAGGTGGGAGGCAGGCCTCAGACGGCGCTGATGGATTAATGTGTGGAACAAGTTGTTGTATAGTTTGGGTATAACTGGATGGTGTAAAAATATTCATATAAAGTAAGTCCTGTGTCAAATATAACAGTCCCGTAGTTTCTAAATTTTTTTTTTCTCCAGAAATTTCTAGAGCTCTGGACTAATTCATAAACTCCTTAGAGAGTTCCTAATCAGACGTACACAGTGTCAGGGTCTAATATGAAGATCACTGTGGTACCATCAGCTCTCTACCTTCTCGCCTGTAATCTATATATAGATAATACAGATTGAGATTTAACTAATTGAAGATGTCATCTGGTACGCAAGCTGCTTGTTTCGTATTATTAAATAAAGGGAAATCTTCTTTTCTTTTTTTTTTTGTGGGTACCGGGGTTGACCTCAGGACCTCGCACGCCAGCAGGCGCCCGTGCCGCTGAGCGATATCACTGGCCCTTTTTTCGTATGTGGGTTCCGGGAGTCAAACTCGGGCCCTCGTGCTTGCCAGGCAGGCGCGTACACCGCTGAGCCATCTCACCAGCCCCGGAAGTCTTCTTTTCTGAAATCCTTTATCATGATCTCTTTATCAATGGTTTTAATATTAGAAATATTTTCACTTATATGATGTGTGAGCCTAAAATATTCGTGATTGCTGATTTTCCTGGACATTTCTTTTACATAAAACTATAAATATAAAATTCCTAAAATGTTATATTTTCTTATTATTAAATATTCCTATTATTTTAGGAAAAAATAGGAAAAATTTAATAGTGTAAAAGTTAAGAAAAATACAAATCACACAATATCATATGAAGATATTACTCTCTTTACAGCCAAAATATGTTTGTGTAATAGAGTAGTATGGAGACTAAAATAGAATACTAGGAAAAGCAGTAACATAAAATATTATTTTTAATAATAAATTCAATTTAAAATTTAAAAAATGAAAATATCAAATTAAACAATAGTACATGGCATGGGGACTCCTTGCAGTTAAAAGTTTAAGCTCCCAAGTTTTGGCTTGCTTG
This sequence comes from Erethizon dorsatum, assembly GCA_028451465.1. NCBI lineage: Eukaryota > Metazoa > Chordata > Mammalia > Rodentia > Erethizontidae > Erethizon > Erethizon dorsatum. Next base: position 30,666,917 of record CM051835.1, on the reverse strand, counting down.
GGCTAAAATCCTAGGGTTGCCATTTATTGGCTGTGTAACTACATGTATACCTGAGTATTCAGTATTGTAGATAACGAATATTATCTGTCTTATCCATTAATGAATCTTCATTTCCCAGAACATAGGAGGTGAATAATAAATACTGTTGAATGAATGAAAAAGTTGTATCCAGGACCTGTTTCAATTGAGAAAGTAGGTTTGGGGCAGTAAAATTGTCAACTGTATCTTACTTCGTTATGTTATCAGCTATTGGAAAGGAGTAACTTTATCTTTCATACTCTTCTGTACATAACCTTGTGGATGTTAAATAAATGTAAATTGGCCAATTACTGGAGACTATATATAATGAAGAAGCTCGTTTTCAACATTTGCGTCTGCCTAGGTGACAGAATCTTCCATGAATATTTAGTGGCTTTACTTATTACAGAGTTAGAGTGCCCTCATCTGCTGTTTGCTGCCACGGGAGAAGCGCTCCATCTGGTATAGTTTGGTTCTTCCTCTGGAGACCCATGGAACCCAGTTCGTGGAGAGGTGCGAAGGACAGCACGGAGCCCACAGTCTCGCCTTCTGCATATCTGAGCCTCAGAGCTGCCCTGAGATGGCTTTTAACAAAGATGAGGAGATAAATGGAAAAGTCTGGTCTGCTCTAGAGCACCCTGCTTATGTAGAGAGCAAGAGCTAAGAAAGAAAGAAAGAAAGAACTTCCGAGAGAATTAGCTGCAGCCCCAACTCTCCTTTCCCCTAATTTCACTTCTCTCTCTAAAATATATGCGATAGTGGATAAGTGGGCTGCATCTTGGTTCATGCAGTTGGGACACTTTGGCATTGGTAGATATTTTCATCTTAATTCACAGTCTGGAGTGGATTGGCATTATTCCAGCACAAGAAAGTATTAATCTTCAGTTTGTGGCCATCCTCAGAAGTGTCTTGTTAATACAGTTCACCAGGGAATTGATCTGGAATAAGAACTGGGGCAAAAAGCAATTTTTATGAGGACATTTAAACAAGATCCATTTTCTCTCCCTAATATTTACATGTTTTCCGTGGGGAGCAAGCAGGCACTTGACTCTCAACTATTGAGAATCTCTGTGGTACCCATGAAGATTAAAGAGCATTATTTCTAAAAAGACAGCAGCCTAATATATAGCTTATCTTTATTAAATTTGAGAAAAGCTCCACAGCACCTGCGTTTTACTGTGTCAGAGCGTATGTTGTGCCCTCATGATTTCAGTGTATTCTCCTGTGCAGCAGCAGTTGCCCTCCAGTGCAGAAAAAAACCATCCATAACCTAGAAACAGGTCTCAGCACCACTCAGACAATCAGGTCAGTCAATTAGCTAGATCTGGAAGGAATGCCAAAGTGATTGTCTGAACACTGTATTGATATTTAAAAAATTAAAGAAGCTATTTAAGAAATGTCAAAATACAAAGTTGTTGGCTCCCCCCGCATTACCAAGTTGTACAAGATACACAAACAGTTGTTATGAGAACCTTGTGAAGAATACGTAATGAGCCCTTGATTGAATCAAAATCATTTTAAACAGAAACATGTTTTCAAAGGATGAGCTTGAGGTTCAATTGTAATTCTATTTGAGCCTAGAGACTTGGTATTAAAAAATGGGTTATGACCTGGTTTTGTTTTTCCCTTCCCAAAAACGTTTTCCTCTCTGCTGCCAGCTCATCTTGGTAGAAGCAGAATAGGTTTAAAAATCCATTATATTTTTTATTGGCTAGGACACTAATGGAAGGCTCCACAACAACTCTATTTTACAGGCTGAATACTTTAATTAGGCTGGTTACTGATCAGTTGTTGGGATATTGATTGTGTCATTTATCAAAGAGCTGGGAAAGCAGAAAAAATTTTTGTTCTTGTTGTTATTGTTAAATGAAAACACGAGGCTCTGCAAGGCACATCCTACCTCTCTTGCTTGCTAGAACCTCAGTTTTAACTGAGGAGTAGCTTGCTGCCCCAGGCTTTGTTTGACCAGCAGTATAGAGGCAAAGGGTAATATGTTGGGTGGGGGAGAAGTGTGCAAAGCCTGAATCTTCAGCAGCTGGAAACATTTTAATTATTAAAAATGCATAAATTGAATGTTTTCAATATTTTGTTTCACTGAACACTGAACTTTTATAACTAATAAGAAAATATAACCTGGGAATGGTTGATACATGTTTATAATCCCAAGCGCTCCAAGAGGTTCAGGCAGGAGGATGGTAAGTTTGAGCCCAGCCTGGGCAGCTTAGTGACTTAGGGAAACCCCTGTGTCAAAAATTAAACACTTAAAAAAATTTTTTTAAAGGGCTGTCAGTGTAACTTAGTTTGAGGGCCCTAGGTTCAATCCCCACTACTGGCAAAATATATATATATGTAAATGAAATGCATTTTTCAAGCCAAATTCTTTCCCAGAAGAGAAGAGCTTTAGGGATCAGATCTGTGTGCTTGCTTGTGGCATGTCCTCTCACAAATGGTCAAGGGAGCACTATGAAATGACTCCCAAGTTATTTGCTTCCTTGAAATCTGTCAGGGAGACAAATACTATGAACCAGAGCAAAACCCATTTCTCTGTGCCACCGTCCTCTTGAAAAAGCAGCTCGAGTTCTCCGAGGCTGGCTGCCTTCTGGTACTGCGCGGCACCTGTGGAAAGACGGCTTGTGGGGTGTTATTCTGGATATAGCAGTTTGAAGAAAACTGTGAATTTGTTTACAGACTGTCAGAATACAAATAGGATGGAGAAACGAGGGGGAAAAATGAAATCTCAGAAGAACCGCTGTCTGGCATGGTCACTGCAGCTCTCTGTAGCTCCTGGCAGTGTCTGCAGTGGGATGCACATGTGGCATTTCATCAGCAGAGCCTGACTTGTCCTAGAGCATATGCGTGCATCTGAGGACAGCGAGAGGGAGCAGGAGAGAGGGACCAGCTGGTTGGCAGAGAAACACCATTGGCATGAACTGCATTCTTGTATTGACACTGCCACAAGCTGTACTCCCAGATGGAAAAAAATTGAAAGAAGCCAGTTGTAAGTGCAGAGAAAGAATAATAAAGTTAATCCTCTTTTGTGTGGCTATCAACACTCCTAATCCTTAACACCACATGGTCCGTGTTTTTTATTCCATATTCATAGATGTTCGAACTGATAGGGCCATTTTGCTTTTCCACTGTTGAAGACTTACGTGCTAGAGACTCTTGAAAGTCTATTCATGATTGATCATTATCTTCCTCTGCTTCAGCTGGTCAAGTTGGAACTATTTAAAAAGCAAATGTAATTTTTATTTTTATCCCTCAGGAGACTGCTGAGTGTGGGGCATTTTCCAAGCCATGCTTTGAGAACTGTCAGAATGCTCTAACCACCTCCAGCAGAAATGAGAGTGGTATACTGCATTCCTTTGACAATTACAGTCCACAAGATAAACAGAAAGGTAAGAGTCTATCCATTTTCATCCACTGCAAATGGAGTGAGAAAACACAAAAGTTCCTCTTTACTTAAAAAAAGAAAGGAGAAAGAGGAGTTAATTAGGCTAAGTGCAGACTTTGTTACTTGGAGCGTGAACGCTGAGAAGAGGGTGGGAGAGCTGACTCAGAACTTGTTAATCGGATTCCTGGCAAGGCCGCCAGTTTAAGTGACAGCTTCTATGCTTAGTGCCCCAAACATGGGGGTTATGTAGAAAACAAAGCATGCCAGAGGATCAAAGATAGCAAACTGTTAATTTCTGTAACATTCCCTTAATATTGAAATAACCAAGTAACTCTAAAAAAAAATCTGTAGATCTCTATTAAATCATAAAAGGATCATAACATGGCTCACAGATTTATGCTTTGTTCCAAGATGAGTGGTAAAGAGTTAAATGCCATAACCTGAAACCATACTGTGGCCATGGGGATGTTCTCCTTACCGTCTTACCGCGGTTTCTCTTATCGTGTGGTTTGGATCACATTCCTAATGGAGCTCCACCTATAAAACACCCTGGATTTGCTTCTTTGTTTTTCAAAAATTATACCTCAGGTCACCAAGAAAATCGTTTTATCACCCTGTATCTCTTTTCTTTAATAACTTTCATATTCTATATTGCCAAAGCAATACATATTCATGGTAGAAAATTTAGAGAAAAGCAATAAAAAAGAAAATTTAATATTACTCATACTTCTATCTAAAAAGATTCTAATCAATAATATTTTATGTGCATCTTTCAAGTCTCTTCTTCATGCAAATATGTGTACATAAAATGAAAGTGAATGAAATTACTGTATGCAATGTTTGAAAAATTACTTTTTTAATTAATAGCGCATTACAAGCATCTTACTATGTCCTCACATATTTTACAGCATCACATTCACTAGCATTCTACTGAGTGGAGGTACTGTGCACTAGATAACCAGAGGGTATATTTTAGACACTAAAATGTTGCCAGAATGAAACCACATAGGAACAAGTTCCGAACTCTGAGATTGCTCTGTGAGAATGGACTGGCAAATCTGACTGAGGTTGCTCTAGAACTGCATTGTTTCATCCTAATGGGATGTTGATTTTTTTTCCTCTGAATTCCTCCATTTTAGTAAAGGTAGTTGTAACAGCTATTACTATTTATTGTTTACTGTTAGATACTATGTTAAGCAGCTGACATACACAAAGTGAGTAATATTATGAACCTCATTTTACAGATGACGAAATAGAGAGAGTTAAATAATTGACCCAAGACTGCACACACACAACCTGGATTCAGTCCTTTCTCTCTGACTTAGAGTCATCTCCTCGACCACAGCTCTGAGCCGCTCGATCCACTGAAGCTATTAAAGTCCTTCCACCTGACGCTAGGAATGCCCATTTGGAACTGACTTTTCTTTGTATCCACATAAAGCAATAGAGTGTCTTTGTTCCCTTAAAGAAATTCAACATCTTCTTGACAAAGCAATATTTTCTTCTAAGACCTTAAACCTCAACAGCAACAGAGTCAGGGTGGAACAGCAGGTTTACCACAGAATGGGACAGCCTTTTTGATACTATGCCCATGGTGGGATTGTGGACATTGATACATGTATTATAACGCCTCACCTTCGCACATGAGAGGCATATGTATTCAAATGCCTAATAATTTGATTAACACTTGATTCTCAAGCAGTATGTGGCCCAGTGACTAACGTTAGGCTTTTATTGCTAATTTTACCAGTAACTCCCAAAGAAACACTGGACATGTTACCTCCATTTTGTTCATTTTCACTACCTATAGGATATAGATGCTGAGGTGATAGTCATTAAACATATTTTAGAGCACATTGATATACTCAGACAATGGGGTATATCTCTAGAAAAAATAGCCATGGCTAAAATCATGAAAATATGGAACTAGGTAAAATGTAAAGATATACCCAGAATTGGGCACAAGTGGCTTTTGACAGCTACCGGGAAGTGTTCCTGCTTTTCTTCCTCCTGAGACTTAGATCCAGGTAGAACAACTTTTATATCATTGAAAAAAGCCATCAGCTATCCAAAATGTTTCCACTTTATTTCCTCCCCACTTCAGTTTACCAAGTTAACATAAAAATTCTAATATAGTTTGCGAAAAGTAGAAAAGTATCTATTATTATTTCCTTATGGATCTGTGATACAATACTAGTTTATGGGCCGGTGAGATGGCTCAGCGGCTTAAGCGCCTGCCTTGCAAGCGCGAAGGCCCGAGTTCGACTCCCGGAACCCACATACGAAAAAGGGGCAGGTGATATCGCTCAGTGGCACGGGCGCCTGCTGGCGCGCGAGGTCCTGAGGTCGTCCCCCCGGTACCCACAAAAAAAAAAAAAAAAAAATACTAGTTTATAAGAATTAGGCTTATCAAAGCATAGATTAACTGAACTGCATGTTAGAGGCCAGATAAAAATCTCTTATTTTGCATGTAAGCCTATTGACTTAGAGGCAAAAAACATTATTATTGTAGAATTAATAAACATAATCCTATGGAAGAATATCACAATCATCTCCTTTATGTAATAATGATCTTGCATTTGGAGAACTACTGAGAAATCCGAGTTTTAGAGCCAGGTAAGTTGGTAACAGGCCACAGAAATTCATAAATCCACAGTGTTCCTTCACCACTACCAAGTTTTTAAATACCTCCTTTATAAAGACAGGACTAAGTTGACAAAATGCAATGTCTGGTGAGGACAGGAACTAGGACAGCCAAAACATTAACTTTTTTCCTTCTCCTTTTCCTTTCCTCTGTGTATTTAAAAATTCAATGTTGATATTCTGTGTTCCATCTATTTTTGTAATAATAGTACATACCACCCACAGTTCACTGGGTATTTTGTTTTTTATTTCTGTCAAGCCGTTACACAGAAAAGGCATTTTTGGAACATTTGTAGAAATTGTAACACCAGAAAATTCATATTTATGTTGGAGAATTGCTAGCAGTGCCTGTAGTGGAATAAGTGTGGTGCTCCGAGATAGTAATAAAGATGGAGGTTGCGTCCCAGGGGTTTACTATAAAATCCTATTAAGTATTTGAATGGTAATGAGGTGCACCAACATTGTATTTCCTGAGGACTCTTGCTGGTGGATCTCACTCTCAGCACAGATTGTCTCTGGTTTGTTATTACCTCTCCTTCCATTGCTCTTCTCCCCTTTTGTGCTTGTCTCCTGCTTCAGCTCTGCTGCACCCCAGTTACCCATCGCCCCAGGTCTGCCCAGCATCACCGCTGAGTTAGGCCTTTTCTCCCTACCTCACATCAAGTGTGTTGGTTCTGTGCCATGTCCCACTAAATACATATTCCCTGGAGGAGATACAGACTAGCATAATTCTTCCTAATGCGGTTCTTCCTGGGAACCAATATGTATCCACCCCTCCATAGCATGGACCCACTATTTCTGCAGTGGCGATGAGGAATTGAATTATACTTTTCAATGTGACTGATATTTATTGGACATCTCCTTTGTGCAGAACACACTATCAGGAATGCAAAAATGAATGCGCTGCTGTTACTGCCCTCAAGAAGAGTCAAAAGCAGGGGTCAGCAAACCCTCTGTCCTTAAAGAGCCCGATGGTAACTATGTCAGGTTTTGTTGGCCATCGGATCTCTGTTACAACTCAGCTATGCCATTATAGTGCAAAAATATCCATAGGTACATAATACCAATACATATACAAATGGGCATGACTGAGTTTAGTGGAACTGTGTTTACAAAGTGCAGTGATGGGCTGGTTTTAGACCAGGACCATAACTTACTGACTTACTGACCCCTTGTCTAAAGTCAAATCTATTTTACCCATCTTCTCTGATCTGGCCTTGGCAGGATGGATCCCACAAAACAAACAATGAAAGATGGTAATTAAAAGAAAGGCCAGTTAGCCATCAATGAAGTAATTAGAATTACATCAATGAAGTAATTAGTAATTAGAAGGTGCACACAGTATATATATGTATATCTTGTATATTCAATGAAACCCAGAAATATTATTTGTTAGGAGAGAAGAATTCTAGACTTTCACAGTGATCATAAGCCTGAATGAAGATATTGTATCAAGAGGAAAAGAGTTTCTTACAACATCTGAATATGTTGTTTAATACTATACCAAGATATAGAGCCATCAAATAAAATTCTTACCTCTGCACCTGTTAGCACTTAAAAAAACCAGATAGGGTCATATGGATATGGTAAAAATTATAGTAACTGTAGTAAAACTCAAAATAGTCAAAAAAGAGGCTGCATAGAGAAAGGAGGAGAGAATGAGGATGAGGAGAAAGTTATATACAGTTTAGTAGGAGAAGTACAGATGAATAGATGTTAGCTTGTTAGATCAATAAATGTATAGTTAATTGCAAAGGAAGCATGCTGTGAATGTTATACAGGAATATAATATAATATTAAGTAGTCCATAAACCTAAAAATGTCAGTGGATAAATAAAAACAGTGAGTGTGTATTTCTTAGTCACATCACAGCCCAGTAAGGCTTTCAGAAGGATAATGAATGCGCCAGGGGACAGTGTTCCATACAGTGATCGAGGGTCCCAAGGGACCTTCCATTGGTGGCTGACAATCTTCTAGCACCTTATCATTTGGCCTTTGGACAGTAGTTGGAGGAAGAAGAGAGAGGCTGGAAATGGAATTCACCATAGCAACTCACATTCCATTGGCAAGACTAGCCTAGGAGCGCAGAGGGTGGAGAAATGATATCTAGCTGTATACCCAGGAAAGAGCATTCTCTGTCGCTGTTACAAAAGCTGTGACAGATCCTAGGAACGTTGAAAATTTCATAGAGAAGGTATCATTTGAGGTGGACCTTGGGAGAAAGGTAAGATATCGGAAGCTGGGGTGGATTTTGCAATTAGATAAGCAAAGACATTGAGGCAGATAAGCTCCCAAGGATGTGGTCAGGGGACAATCTATAGTCTTCGTTGGCTAACATATAAGAAGAGAGGTAGCTGGCTGCAGGGACACAGACCTGTATTTTGAAGGTGACTGTATACAGCAACTTACCTGTTCATGTCTGTGTTAACCACTAGTGTGGAAGATGGACTGAGAGACTGAGGACAGAAAGATGGAAGCTAGAAGAAAGGCTGTTGTCCCAATGTGTCCCTAGTCCCTATTTGCAATATAGTCCTTCTGCTCTGTTTCCCCTTAGCAAATCTCTGCCTGCCTGACTGCGTCCACACCACCAAATCACTGGATCATGTGGGTAGAATTGAAAGGGACGGCACTGGCCACCTTTGTTCCCCACGCTGCTTCTTCCATGACACCTGCTCATCAGATCTCCTGCTTCAGCGCCTCATTCCCAGGGACATGTTAGCACAGTTGCCACCACCCTGTTCCAGACTAGTGCCCAGGCAGAGCTTTGAGCAAGCCCTAGCTAGGTATATTCATCAGGGTTTTCCAGAAAAGCAGAGCCAGCTGTGTGTGTGTGTGTGTACATGTTTATAAACAAACAAAGATATTGATTGTAAGGAATTAGCTCACAGGGTTATGGAAGCTGACAAGTCCTTAGATCTACACGGTGAGTCAGAAGCTAGAGACCCGGAAGAGCTGATGGCGGAGTTCTGCTCTGAATCTGAAGGCCTGAGAACCAGGGAAACTGGCAGTGAGTATGGCTGCAGCCAAAGGCCAGCGAGCTGGAGACCCAAGAAGAGCAGTGTTTCGGTCCAGTGCAGATGCAAGAGAAAGGTGACACCCTGGTTCAAAGGCAGGCAAGCAGCAGTTCTCTCCTGCCCAGGGAAAAGCCACCCTTTTGTCCTACTCAAGCCTCAGCGCACCTGCATTAGAAAGTGCAATCTGCTTTATTTATTTAAATTTTGGTTTCATCCAGAAGCTCCTAGCATTGTATAAAAAACATAAACACAATCATGTTCTGTTTCCAGTTGTGATTCTCAGTGACAGAGGTTTCTGTCTTATTCCGTGAATCAAGACAAACAGGGTCCACCTTTTAATGAAGTATTTCAGTTTAGTAGACAAGGAGTAGATTCATTATGTATGGACTAAAGCTCGATGCTGACTTAGCACCCTTGTGCAGATTATGTAATCTGTACAGTTGTCCGATGACGGTCTTCTTGTTCCCCCTTTAAAGACTAAAACACTGAGGCGCAAAAGAAGTTGAGTGATTTACCCAAATTCACACAGCAGTAGCATCCAGGAGTGGAAACATGGCAGACTTGCTCCAAAACTCATCCTCTTAACCCGGATATTCTGTAATGCTTTTCATATATTAGTATTAGCATTAGTATTAGTATTATTTGTATTAAATGAAATAATGTACGTAATGCCTGCCACAATGTCTGATACACAAGATCTCAACAAATCTTACTTATTCTTGGCCGTAGTGATATTCAGGATACATATTATTTTTCTAGTAAAGAAAACAACCTGGAAAACTATGTGTTTTTATTAAGTGGGAAAACAAAGATTCAAACACCAGTTTTCTGCAAAAAAGAGTTTTTGTTTTGTTTTTTTTCCATCAAATGCATCTAAATAGTAGAATCTTGTTAATAAAAATGTCAAGGGCTGGTGAGATAGCTCAGCAGCATAAGCACCTGCCTGGCAAGCACGAGGTCCTGAGTTCGACTCCCGGAACCCACATAAAGGAAAAAAAAGGGCCGGTGATATCACTCAGTGGCACAAGCACTTGCTGGCAAGCGTGAAGTCCTGAGGTCGACTCCCGGTACCCACATTAAAAAAAAAAAAAAAAAGGGCCGGTGAGATGGCTCAGCGGCGTAAGCGCCTGCCTTGCAAGCGCGAGGGCCCGAGTTCGACTCCCGGATCCCACATACGAAAAAGGGGCCGGTGATATCGCTCAGCGGCACGGGTGCCTGTTGGCGCGCGAGGTCCTGAGGTCGACCCCCCGGTACCCACAAAAAAAAAAAAAAAAAGTCAAGACACAGAAAATACGGCTTTGTTAATCTTGCACAAGTTAAAAGTCATGAGTATGTGGCACCTTCCAAGGGAGAAAAGGTATAGAAGTTAAGATGCAGGGACCTGATTGGCCAAGAGTTGCCAGGAGGTTGCCAGGGTAGACACACCTATTAGCAGTTGCACATTTTCATTTTCTCACACAGGGAATACTCCTGTAATACCCATTCTTCCTTCAGTTCAGGGCGAAGCATTATTTATTGCAAGCATGGTTTATGTGTTGGTTACAATTGGGTCTGAGAGATGAACTGAAACAGAACCAGGCTCGGAATGGCTCCTCCCGCAGTTCACTACAGCTTCATTTGTTCTTGGTTTATAGACCTGGTGCTGCCCCATGACGAGTGGGCCAAGTGGGAAGTCCCGCCCTCCCCGCCACCACATCCCAGTCTGGAATTGGGCCTTGAAGATTACAGCCACAGGTATCAATAAAATGATGTATCGTAAATTTTCCCTGTTCGGATTTTTCTGGGAAAACTCAGCAACCTGATTGTAAATATTTGTTTCCAGAGTGGGAATCTCATAGTATCTAGAATTCCTTTCCGGTGAGAACTTCTCAGGGCTGGTAGCTTAGATTGCTCATATTTTGCTTCTTGAAATTTAAGATTCATCTTTATATTTCTAAAATTTTTAAGAAAATGGTTGAATTTTCTTTTACAAGTCTGAAAAACTTGTAACTTGTAAACTTGAAAACTTTGAGCAGTGGAACTCAAAGAAAAGTTATATAAGAAGGCATAAAACAAAACTGAGAAAACATAAAGCTTAGGGTGGGTTTTTCTTTTTCTTCATAATTGGCCAACCCTAAAGGTATTTTAAAAATAGATGTTCCAAGAAAGTTATGAAATCTAAAAATTAAAGCAACACCATATAAAACCTAAAATATTGAAAAGGGTACCCAATATTATGTCCATTCTGTAATAGAAACTAAAAAATCAATAATTTTTAGAATCACACAAGCATGAGGGAGGGAGATTTACTAAGCGTACATACTATTTCACTAGTGGAATTCATAGATTTTGTTCTTCTGATGAGTTTTAAAAATCATTAAATTGTCTCTTTGCTATTTTCTGTATTTATTATGGCTGTTAAAAACTGTGTATTTTATTGCATTCCGTGTCCCATGATAATCCTGTGAAATTTCTTCATTTTTCTTTCTGCAATGCTAGTGTCATTTCCATTATGCTTTTTAATACAATCTGCTAAAAATAAAGCAAGACAGCAAGAGTGTAGCTAACTCTATTAAACAGAAACCTATATGTGTGTGCATATAGCTATCTTTGATTATTATATTTTTGAAATCAGTTATCTTCTCAAATACAATTTCATGAACTTAATATAATTTTATAATCAAAATAATGTTCTAGATCAGTACCTCATAGCTTTCTTAAAAGAAAATGAGAACATATTTAATTTTTTGCATTTATTTTCATTGTTTGCTTCAGCCCAAAAGGACAGTTTGATGGTATCAAAAAAGCCCATGTTTTTAATAAGTTCATTCATTCTACTTGAGCATTTATCCTGTTTATACAGTATGTGCAAAACCATTGGGACAAGTCAGAAACCCTGCTCTCAGCGGGCCAGTAGAGCAGTGGGCAACAGTGATAACGAGATCATGATGTCCAAAATGATTCTTAAAAGAAGGTGTAATTGTTAAAATAATCTGGGCATTTGAGGCTGAGGAGAGTGCTTCCAGGTACAGGAATCAGGGAAAATGGTATAAGTAGCCTCGAGCTGAAGCTTAAATCATCCCTGGAGGTGAGCATGAGATGAGCTCGGGAAGAAAGTGAATTTCAGAGCGGGAAGGGCAGGTAGAAGGAATGGTGAAGAGACGGAAGAGTACATTGATTTGTGCAACTTACATCTTGGCTGGTTGGCTGGATGATAATGCAACAATGAGTTCTAAAGACCTCTGGATACTAAAATCTTACTGTAGGGTGTGAACAGATGACAGGTCTGGTGACACCTGGGTTTTCTTTGTGTATGACATGGACTGGGTAAATGGAAGAGGCCCTGTGGATCCTTGCTGGGGCAGTGCCGTGACAGGGACTGGGGCTCTCAGTGAGAAACATTCAGGGCAGAGCATGGCTCAGAGACAAGGCAGAAGGAATCACTAGGATTTAGCAAGGGCCTTCATGGCTTCTTCACTCTCTCCACAGATTTCTTCCCTTCCCTTTTCCATAATGTTTCTCTGTTCTCTTGGGAGTAAAACTCCAAGCTTACATTGTCGCTCACTGACGTAAAGCTTTAGTGCATGGTACCAACTAGTAACTTCCTTTTCACCCTTTCCTCCTAATCTTCTGTGTTTAAGCTTCTGTTCTCACCACTTTACTAGAACTGCTCTCTTAAACATCCATAGTAATCGCTCTTCAGCCAAACGTGTGGCATTTAATCAGACTGTATTCTTTTCTGCTCTGCTGTATTTGGTCATTATGCCATTCACTCCCTCACTCATCCATTCAAAGTATTTCTGGAGCTTCAAGCGAGACACTGCATAAGGTAGTAAAATGGATTGAAAGCAGCCCTGCGAGCAGGCAGTACAGTGTAATCTTAAAAAAGGAGACAGAGACACTGGTCACTCACATGCAGCCTGCGAAGCATCAGGTGCAGAATTCCATGGGAGCCCAGCACAGTGAGCCCCTGGCTGTGCCTGCAGGACCAAGGAGGCCTGCAGAGGAGATGGAGAGTTTGAGTGATTTCCTGGGGGATGGGAAGGAGCCCACCATCCAGAGAAGTGGTAGGAAGATCAGCTTAGGTCAGAAAAGCCAGATGATGAGAGAAAAGAACACGTCCTGTGTTCGGCGTGGCTGAACCCTATAGCGTCTTGGGAGAGAATCAGTGGTTGGGACATTATCTGCCAAGCTCCACAAGCTCATTGCTTCTTTGAAGAACAGTGGAGGAGCACTAAAGAGTTTCAAACCTGAGGATGACAATGTCAGGCCTTGCGCAATTTCCATTTTGAAGGATGAAGTGGGTGGGGGCAGCCATAGACAAAGAGATCTATTAGACTTGGGACCGGCAAGAGAAGAACAGGACTTGAGCCAAAAGAGAAGCAGCATGCGTGGAGAGGAAGGGACAGTGATGTTTTTGAGATGGGAGGAGGAAGTCTCAAACCTTGCAACCCACCCCTTCGCAGGAACCAGTGATCCACACCATCCTGCAAGCCACAGTGTTTCCTAGGTAACCAATAGCAACTGGGCTTTGGATGTGTGAAACTTGGAGTGGAGGGAGGACTGGAGGAGAGCCAGGAGGGCTGAGCAGGAGATGCTGCACCGTCTTCAAAAACATTCACAGCCCTCTCAAAGGGAAAGCAGTGCTTTAGAGGTGGCGCCGGTCTTAGCAGAAAACTGCTGTTGCATGAAGGGGGGAAGAAATTTGGTCAAATTTAATGTTTGTACTTTGAACCAGAATGAAATCAAGAAATTATTTCTACTGTGTCATCAGTGATTATGAGAGAAAGGTTTAGAATAAGTATGTTGAAATAAATAAATGTAAGGGAAATGTATTTTTACTGTGGCTCCTAAGGAGAAGCTAAGGCAAACTAACAGCAGACAGAATATATTGAATGTTATTTACATTTTAGACAACTTTTGAATATTCCTTGTGTGTGCATATTTTTATTTCTCTCTCCCCCTCCCCCTTCCCTTCCTACCCTCCCCTTCGCCTTCCCTCCCCCTCCCCCTTCCTCCTCCCTTTCCTTCACACCGGAGATTCCCTCTCACTCATACTAGCACTAGCCAGTTGCCAGCGCCTAGTCACAGACACCTGAGGCTTCAGACATAACACTTTTGTTTTTGTACATCATTCTTTTTTGTTTGTTTTTGTTTTTGTTTTGCATACCTCTCAAAATCTTCTGCCATTTCCATGTTAGGCAGTTCTCCTTGAACATGCATTGCTGACTCTTCTGTGTCTTTCACATCCTTGGTTTGTCACCATCTTCAAGACGCTGGCATATGTTCCATGCTACCCTTCTTTATTCATTAGGCAGCATAATTTGACATTGAGTATCATTTCTATTTGATAGATTCCCTGGCTGTTCATGCTGAAAACACGACCTTTATCTCGGACATGTCTCTGGCCCGCTGTCAACGTTCCGCTTCCCGTGGCCTCCACTGCAGCCCACTCAGCCATGAGCATGCGCTAACTCCTTCAAAATTAAATTATGTCCTATTTTATAGTTAATCATTGTGTCACCCTCTCTCCAAACACTTTCAGTGTGTAGCATAAAATCACAAACCATTTTACTGGTCTAAATTACATGTCTAAACTATTTTCACATTAACTAATTCGATACTGCACTTGTTATTTCCGTGCACTATATGCTCACATTGGCTCTAATCCCATAATGTCTTACATTGCGCTCATTTCCCTCCTTAAATATCTGCCAATCTCACATCTGATTTATTTTGTATTTCCATTTTTTCCCATGGCAAAAGGGATCCTTTTATTTAAGGTTTTTATAATGTATACTTTGTCACAATGAAAATAATGGTAACAGAAATATGTATTATGATCAAAGTAATAGACATAAATCAGGCATATATAATATGAGTAATATATTTCTTACATTCTTATGTATAAAGCAGCTTTGATTTCTGTGATTGTCCTTAGTCATGTCTTAATATTTGTATAAAAATAAAGCCACTTTTTTAGACTAATCCTAACTTAATATTACTCTGTCAAGTGACATTGCCGTCTTATTTTTAAAATGGGGGTGCTGGTGAGATGGCTCAGCAGCGTAAGCGCCTGCCCGGCAAGTGCGAGGGCCCAAGTTCGACTCC
The DNA here is from genome assembly GCA_028451465.1 of Erethizon dorsatum. NCBI lineage: Eukaryota > Metazoa > Chordata > Mammalia > Rodentia > Erethizontidae > Erethizon > Erethizon dorsatum. Next base: position 30,651,758 of record CM051835.1, on the reverse strand, counting down.
TGGAACCTACATATGAAAAAAGGGCCGGTGATATCGCTCAGCGGCACGGGCGCCTGCTGGCGCGCGAGGTCCTGAGGTCGACCCCCGCTACCCACACACAAAAAAAATAAATAAATAAATAAAATAAAATGGGGATAAGGCTCATTATTTCCCAACAATCAGGAAAATTTTGGATTCTTATTCTTATTGTGTCAATTATTGTCTAGTTTGGAAAAAGAATCAAAGAATCAATTGGGGAAACCATGTATTCCTCAGTTGGGCAGATTCTCACAGTCTGCCTTGAGCAAAGGACTTTAAATTTGCTGTGATCTTTGTTTTGAAGAGGAATATTCGTATTGGCCCTAAACTTCCTCTCTGAGAGCCTTCATTATAATGTACAGCATATGCTTCAATTAAATATTTGGCTTTCTTTCATTTGATGTTATGCGCCACTCTATTGAAACAAAAAGAAAACCTAAAACGCAAGTTGCACAAGACATTGTGAGCAGACCTGCACTCGCAGGAAAATCGTTGTTGGTGAATTTAGGATCTTAACAACTTGTGTCCCAGGGTGGCCGCCATTTTAGCCGAAGTTTGTGGCTCCTGGCTTTGCCCTTGGCCACCTGTGCAACCTTGGGACATTAATCCTCCCCTTTGGGCCTCAGAGTCTTATCTAAAAGATGAAGTGACTTTTAAACCCTTCCAGCTCTTAAGTTTTTTGATTCTGTGAAGGCCATGAGTCTTTCTGACACTGAACTCACATCATTACAAGAGATCAAAGGATGAAAAACTAAGTGCAAATAAAGGTCGAATAACACATTTAAAGGCAAGTGCTTCCAAAACAGCAGGACTCAGGCGGAAGCTTATGTTCACAGCGGCATCTCAGTATTCTTTAGAGTAGGCTGAAAAAATGAAAGTATTGCTATTAGAACATGCCAGACATTTTTTCTCACAACTGGCATATTTTGCCATTTCTGGATACCGCTTCCAGTATACATCACACCTCAGTGACTTCATCTGTTGAAAATATACGTGGACATCGAGAGCACAAAAAAGCTGCATAATTCCAAAGAGTGGATTTAAACACTCGAGAAATTCTCATGAAAACATGTACAGTCTTTTCACTGGAGTGTGCCCCAGGCCCTCATTCAGAGACAACCCTAGCCCACCAAAATAAAGAAGAAGATTTATTAATAGCTAGCTCCTATCGACTGAGCTCTTACCATGTGCTAGACATTACTATTCTTAGTACGTAGTGTATCTTAATTTATTTCATTCTTACAACAACTTATAGAATGGATTCTATCACTACCTGTTCTATGGATGTGGAAGCTGAGGCCATACACCCTGACATCTCCTCAGTCCCCAAGCCTGTCATGTGCTAGACATTACTATTCTTAGTACGTAGTGTATCTTAATTTATTTCATTCTTACAACAACTTATAGAATGGATTCTATCACTACCTGTTCTATGGATGTGGAAGCTGAGGCCATACACCCTGACATCTCCTCAGTCCCCAAGCCTGTCTTAGTCGCAGCTCTGAGAGTCTGACAAAAACAGAAATGATAAGGAAACTGAAAAACATAGATCAGTGAAAAAACTGAGACACTTATAGTTATTTGGGGAGCAAGCATAGCTCTATTTATTTGCTTACTTGTAAACTATTTCTATAGCACTAACTCTGTGCAAACACAAATCTCTTTACTTTCCCAATCTTAGCTTACTCTATCCTCTAAGCCACCCTATAAGGTGTAGATATGTAATTATAATTATTTTAGATGTAAGGACATTGAAGAGCAGAGAAGTCTGATAACTTGCCCAGTCACACAGTGAGTACGTAGCAGAGGCAGGCTTTAAACTGGGCAGGCCTACTCTGGCATCCTGGCTTTTAGATACTGTAGTGTGCTGCGTAACACAGGTACATCCTTAGCATAGCCTTCACCTTGTACAATTGAGGCCCAGTTGATCATTCAGAATTTGTATTATTGCTGTAAATTAATTTTAGCTGTGCTATCAGGCAGTATTAAATATCCATGATGGATAGGTGTAAAAAAATAAACTTACTTAACATCAGTGTTCCTTTGTACATTTTAGGATTCTCATCCAAAACGTATTCTTCATTAGTTTGTTGTTTCAAATATCAAACCTTGACTGTTTGAAAAGCTCCATGTCATTCCTTCACATTTCCTGAGGGTCCTGGGTTTTCACCGCGTCAGAGATGATGATGCAAGTCGTGTTGGGATAAGACACCTGCGTGCTTTACACAGACAAGCGAACAAGGGAAAACATGGCTATAATTTAATTTATAAAAATACATAATTTATTTCTATATCAAGATATGAGCAATTGTCTGTTAATTTCTTCATATAATCCCTTCCATCCTCAAGAGAAGTAAATAAAATAGGCAGCAGAAAGAACATTCTTTGAGATTGACCACAAGTGCCAGGAAGCCTGTAAGGGGAACTCGATGTATGTGGTGTCTAAACCGTCAGTGGTGTTCTCCCCGTGTTCTCCTGGTGGTATTCATAATGAGCGTACTCTGTTCAGCGTTAACATTAGCTTTAGAAGATGGACCTAAATAAGGTGGAAAACTGAACTCCCACAACCAGGAGCCATTCAAGAAAATGGTTTTCTCCAAGGACTCAGCCTGTCATTTGTGTCTGAAGGAAGGGCATGCTGATCCCACAGGCATCTCTGACCCCGCTTTAGGGCTCTGCTGATATCTGGCGATGTGCTTTGAAGCGCTAATGCTTCCCAGGCCCCCCTTGCCCGCTTAAAGTTATATATGGTGCAACAGGGTCCCAATTAGCAGAAGTCAGTGAAGAGTAAAACATGATATTAGCTAGAGAATATTTTATTTAAATTGTACTCCATGATAAAGTACAGGAAAACAGAGTTGCTGCCGCTCATAAAAGAAACCTGAGATTCAAAGAATTGGTTTAAAATACATGGCTAAGGGCTACAGAGAGAGGTGATGAGTGGCCGTGTTCAAATGAGAACTAATTCTCTCTTTCCTCTTTCTCTCCCTCCCTCCCCCATCCCCCAACACGATGCATGGCTTCTTTCCACAGCTCTGGGGTGGATTCAGCGGTATATTTTCCAGATCAGCACATCAACTTCAGATCCATGACACCGGCCAGGCAGCCTGAATCAATTAACCTGAAAGCCTCGAAGAGCATGGACCTCGGTAAGCGAGACAGAGGTGACATCCAGGTCACTCCCCAGGCTGGGCCTATCTATCTTCCCAAATGTCCAGAATGCCCAGGTCTTGTTTCTTCAGCTCAAACCTCAGAGAGCAGGGTCTACAGACACCTGGAGGAAGGCATATGGCCATCCCTAGCTTCCTATCATTCTCACACATTTAATTATAATTATCCCTTTGTCAAAGAAAGAGAGGTGATTTATTTTTAGAAAGTGGTCCACAAATAGGTCAAAAAAGCATGATCCCCTCTGGAGGCTCTGAACGCCACAAGCGTCCTTAACTCAGCTGCCTTTGTATTTGCACTCTGGCTTCTGCCAATGCATTTCATTCCTAATGGACATAGTTGTCGCAGGGCTGAGAAGACAGTGTGGTCAAGTGGTGCACCTCATCCTTCGCTTCTTCTGCATGGGTGATGGATGGGGAAGGCAGCCAAAGAGAAGATTCATCTCTTGAAATGCCCATCCCAATCCTGTGACATTGGAGGGAGGAAGTGTCTCTTGGATGTGTCAGATGGAGATTGTGAAGGTACCCTGGGACAGTGCCTGAACAACTCCATTGGGTTCCGAGCACCACAAGCACTTTCTGGGTACAGCAGGGTCCCCTATCAACTGTGTGCTCCAGGCCCCGGGGTGTGGGACCCTGAAAGACAAATCAGATATTCCAGAACATTGCTGCCCTCCCATGGGCTCTTAGAGAGAGTATATGAAATAAATTCTTAGCAAAATGGTTATTACTTCCTGAATACTCAGAGGCCAACCTCTGCAACTGTTTTTTCTCCAGGCATGTTATATATTTCATTAGCAACAACAAGAAAATAGAATAATCAAAATTGCACGCTGTACCAAACAATCTGATAAATAGTGCTTGTCTGCTGCTCATTTACCAGAGTTCAGGAAAATGTTCAGTCGTGATGAAACAAGAGAAATTGATTCTGTTTTTTATAAATTAACTAAATCGCTGGGAAGCACGTGCTCTGATCGCCTATAGTGAGAGGCAGGTAGAAAACTTTAACGAGGAAGCTGTCTTGAGCACTGCTCATCAGGGTGTTTTCCTTAAGTGTGAACCTCTGACAAACCAAAGGAATAATGTGTGACAGTGACATCGGTTATTACTAATTATTTAGGGAGCAATTTATTTTTATGAAGTGCTTGATAAATATTTCCTGTTCTGTCTTCCCAGTTTCTCTGTAAAGAAGATGAATGAATATAAACTGCTCTTAATTTGGGAGGGAGAAATATATTACTGTTTTCTTCAGTTAATTAAAAAAAGTTGCCAGTATGATGGTTTTAAAAATATAAAAATAGGGCCGGTGAGATGGCTCAGCGGCGTAAGCGCCTGCCTTGCAAGCGCGAGGGCCCGAGTTCGACTCCCGGAACCCACATACGAAAAAAGCGGCCGGTGATATCGCTCAGCGGCACGGGCGCCTGTTGGCGCGCGAGGTCCTGAGGTCGACCCCCCGGTACCCACAAAAAAAAAAAAAAAAAAAAAAAAATATATATATAAAAATAGTACAGCATCCATTTTAATTTAAGAGAGAAAAAATATTATTGAATCTGTAAAAAAATAAAACTTAAGTCATGCCAAAAAGTAGTTCTGCTCTTACTTATTACTGAAAAACTGTTTTGAGAAGTTTTCGCTTTTAAACTGAAATCATCTTTGCAGAATATCATAGTTAGAAGTCATTCATTGCATTTTGCTGTGCACATACCATCAGTGATAAGAATATCAGTAATATGAGTCCAGTTTACAAAATTGGGTGGATTAGGAGTTATTTTCTTCAGGGCACAACTCCCAAACTAAAAGCTTTGGCTAAGCCACACCATACTGTGGAAATACTCAACATGCTATAAAAACATTTTTTAGAGTAATCATCAAAGTTTAGCCCTGTCCAGGAAATACACTTTAAAGCTAACAATCTGGCAGAAGGCTCTGGGGGTGAGCATGCTGGGATTGTTTGGCTCCCTGCTCCCCGGAACAGGCAATGGGATGAGCTTAATAAATATATTGGCATTCCCAATGTGTAAGCTCAGGCGACACCACAATGACAAGCATTAGGAAGTGTGTTTCCTGTTTGATTAAGGGAATATGACATCACGTGTAGTTTAGTTGTCCATATATACCCCTGGGCCAATGCAAGAAAAATGTATTTGCTGTAAAGTTGGTAATGATAGGTATAGGAATAATAGTATCAGTAGGATCAAGATTCATCTTCAAAAGTTTTCTTAAAATCCAAAAGTATTTAGGTTGAATACCAAATTAGTGCTATTTTTGATCTGGAAAAATGTCTGTTTCATAGTTCAAAATAAAAACATAAAAATGATGACTCCTTCTACAATATTTATTCTGTAATTATAAGTTATACTGGCTACTCCTTCTTTATAAAACCTGCAGAAGCCAGGTGTCATGGTGCACACCTATATTCCCAGCTACTGGAGAGTCTGAGGCAGGAGAATCACAAGTTCAAGTCCAACCTAGGCTATGTAGTTAGAGTCCTATCTCAAAAAAATAGCATCTAGTGGGCCCCATCAGTGCCATTGTTGTTTCTGTTTCATTTTTGCTACTGATTCTGAACTATTATTTTAACCCGCATACTAATGTCTTTTGTATGTTCAAAGGATTTTAAAGGTACGTGAGTTCCATGTTCCTATTCTGACTTTATTTCCAAAGACAGACAATCAATCCTATTATGAAAAATAAAGCCTCCTGTCTCTATCTCCTTCCCAGACACAAACGAGGTCTAACACCAGTTTGTTACCTGTATCCTGGAAAGCTCTCTACCAGTTTGCTTCTCCGTCTTTGTCACGTGTTGTGTATTTCTTTGTGTTAGTTGCATAATGTGACATGAGTGACTCATAATGTACAGTTTGCTTTTCCCTTTGCTTTTAGATGGAAGGAGCTTAATTGGAGGTTTTATTTTGTGCTTTTGTCTATTTATATCTTAGTTTGTAATTATTTACTTACGTCCTTTGCCAGTGTTTCCGCTTATCAATTCCTCTTTCCTTTTTAGAATATTGTCATACATAGTACAAATAATTTCTTGGAATGTATTCTTTCTCTTTTTAGTTTGATTTTTGTATTTTTCACCATAAAAAATTCAGTCTGATAATCAAATATTGCCAACTTCTCTTTCATTTGATTTTTTTTTTTTTTTTTTTGTGGGTACCGGGGGTCGACCTCAGGACCTCACGCGCCAACAGGCACCCGTGCCGCTGAGCGATATCACCGGCCCCTTTTTCATATGTGGGTTCTGGGAGTCGAACTCGGGCCCTCGCGCTTGCCGGGCAGGCGCTTAAGCCGCTGAGCCATCTCACCGGCCCTCATTTGATTTTTATGATTTATAAATGGGATCATTTATTTTCTTCGAGAAATGTTATGTTATACTTTCTTTTAAATGTTAAGCAATCTATAGTATATTTATATCTAAGCTTTATGATGTGGGAGATTTTTTCTTCACAAAAATAGCAAATTATTAGAAATTTTGCTTTTTTTTTTTTTTTTACTTTTCCCTCCTTTGTTAATTTAGAATGCAGCTTCACTGAATTCTAAATTCCGTTATATACATGTCTGGGTGGGTATGTTAGCATGCTAGTCTCCTTGATATACTACTAATTTGTCCGGTGCTAGCTTCATCCTGTTTATATTATCATGGGATTAATGATTTTGTGTTTTGATTACCTATAGGATAATCTTCTTTTGATTTTTCTTTGTAAAAAGAAAACATTTTTCAAGGTAAAATTATTTTGACACTTCAAATATATTTATTCTCTGATGAAGTTTAAAATCAGCTCATCAAAGTGAGTTTAAAGATTAAATAGGAATGCTTCCTCTGTGTGTGTGTGTTTGTGTGTGTGTGTGTGTGTGTGTGTGTTTGTGTTTGTGTGGGTGTGACTGTTAATTATAATGTTTGCTGTTGGTTCTGGATAGAAACATTTTATCAAGTTAAATAAGCTTCTTTGTGTTCCTAGCTTCCTCAGTTTTTTCATTAGTCCCTTTTTTCTTAAAAACCCAAAATGGGTATTGAATTTTATTAAGTGATTTTAAGGATCTGTTCACATGATAATGCATATTTTGTTCTTTACTAACATAAGACCATCAATTTAATACATTCTATTAATCTTTAGTTTTTTAATGATTCTAAATGTTCTCTGCAGTTGAAAAGGTGTCCTTGATAATCTACTAGATACATATATTAAACTCTTCTAGAATTGAGTGACATATTTTTGCCCTAAAGTGTGGGTGTTTAAGTCCTATACCAGTTTTAAAGCATTATTAAAACCCTATGAATCTTTTATACATTTTTGGAGGCTATTTTGCCTCCCTATGTTGTGTATATTTTTGCTGGCATGGATGTGGTCACATTTAAGAAAGATCAGAAATGATAAGTAAAGGGAAATTTATTTTTAAATAATTGGATATAACTGTGCTTATTCAAAGGGTTTAGGGTGTCATTTAAGGGACTGGGTAGGTACTGATGGGTTTTCCAGAAAATCAATCTTTTCCTACTAATTGTAGACTTTCCTCTATTTATTTCAATTACCAGAATTACTATGCTCAGTCTGGATCCCTTTAATTTGTTCATAATTGAGCTTGTGTGGGTGTTGAGTTGGAAGCTCTCAGAAGCTGAACAACACAGCTGCCTTTCTGGCCTTTGGCATAGGGTTTCCCCCCAAAGAGCTGCCCCTATTGGCAGCACGCCAGGGAGTTACATTCAAAGACTTTTTGATGAGGCATAAAAATCTTTAATTTCCAGGCTTGGTGTTTTATGACCCCATAGTACTATTTAAGAATTAGTCTCAATTATTCAAGGGGCTGCACTTCAGTATTCTGGACCCTTTGTTGACCTAATCTATAGCCCCATTCAAAGCTGGGTTTAAGACACAATTTCCCACAAGATTGTTTTAAAGAGTTTTCTGTCCTGTTTCCAACTGGGCTCACACTCCAGCCTCAGGAGGCCGTCTGTGACACACTTAGGAGAAGCTGGGGCAATGCAGCTGGAGATACTGGCCAGCTGTCCTGCCTCTGTTCACAAAAGGAAATGAGCCTCGAGTGATGCGCTAGTCTCTTAACCGAAATTTTAGGAAGGTTCCTGACAAAGAAGATTGTTAACATTCCATGTTCCCTGTCTCTTAGAAAAAACACATGTGTCTTGAACAACTCTCCCTGAAATTGAGAGGAAAGACTGATTGTCTCTCAAGATCTGTGATTCAGCAATTTTATTTTCTGTTGGTTTCTCATTCTGCTTTTTTAAAGTTAGAAAATGTTTGTAGACACTCAGAATTGAAATAAATTATAAATCAACTGATTTGTTTGTTATAGCTGTAAAGATAAATATTTGAATATAATCCTTTCATACATGCCAAATAGTTCTCTCAGAGAGTAATTTGGCATCTCTAGTATCAGATCAAAGATGGTCATTTAAAAAGTTAATTAACCCCACTCTATTGCTTTCTTTTTTAATTTATTTTTATAATGAGGTATTTCTAATGCATTTTTTATAATAAGATAAATATCCTAAAGACAGAATAATACTTTTTGTAAAATGATATATTATGATAACTCTGAGTCTGGCTTCTCAATATATGTTATTTATCAATATATATTTTAATATAAATTTTGTTTATTTCTATGGACCTTCTTTATTATCCATCAAAAATTAATACCTCTAAAGATGGTAAATGCCAAATCAGACACTACTATTTTAATGACTTTTGAACTTCAAAATAGAGAAAAACAACTTAGCTGGTAAAGAAAAAGTGAATAATAGAACTAAAAGAAAGTATGTATTTACCATATATAATACTCAAGGAAGTGTACAAAGACATAGTCAAATATATGCCTAAACTTTAGGAAGGCAAAATTAAGGAATTAGAGAGAACGGTCTGCTCATTCATTAAAGGGATGTGCAGTGAGTTCCTACTGTGTGCCAGCATGTGCATTAAACGTTGGGAATTTAGTAAGTAAACAAGAAAAATGGTGCTTGCTGGTTGTATGTAGATTGAAACCGTTAACAGGAAAGGAAAACTCCAAAGTTAAGGAAAGATTTCCAAAAGGAAACTCTGACATCATAATGGTAACTTATCTTAGAGAACAAGAATTGGAGAGACATCTGAAGGCCCTAGTGTGGTTGCTTCAAGAATTCACTGATACCCCTGGCTATGAAGAACAGAGAAAGAGGAACAAACAGTAAGAAAAATAACAGTTACCTAGAAGAATACATGCAGGAAGAGCTAAACAGCTGCGTACGACGTCTTGCCAAACCTTGTAGGGGTTAGACAGCTGAGCTAGTTTTAAACCATGAAAAGAAGGTGGGTGAGGTGGCCCATTGTTAGCACACCTAACAGATGTCAGGTGAAAAGCAGGAGCACTCAGTTCCTGTGTGAATTCTATCTTCATGCACACTAGAGGATGACGTTCAAACTGGAGAAGTGAGCCTGCCCGGCAGTAGAAGTCGAGACAACTGCTGTCCCTCTGCACCAGAAGGGTTGTGGTTATAAAGCGCTGTCCTTGATTATTAGAAATTATCAACAGTAGGCCTCGCGCTGGAAGACAGAAAACAAATTACCAATTTTCATAAAGATGACAGGTTCCAGAAACAAAAAGTCATCTCAGCGCTGACCCTTAGAAGATATCCATGTTTGTGAAATGAAAAGATAAATAAGTGATGGTCACCAGCAACCTCCATGAAGTCATTGAAATAACTGATGTCTCTTTTCCAATAGTATTTCCAGGCTGATAAATCAGGGAAATAGTATAAATATGATTTATTGATTTTTGCAAAAGTATTTCAGGTTTTTTTTCTGATTGAGATTGATGGGTCAGATTATACACTGAAATGTAGGTATAGCATTAGAATGCCATTTCCTTAACTGTGCTAGTTAGTGGCTCATTGTCATGCCAAAGAAAATTAAGTAACATAAACCATAAGCCTATATATTTGTCCCCTTCCGTCGTACTCTTTTTTTTTTTTTTTTTTTTTTTTTTTTTTAATGTGGGTACCGGGAGCCGATCTCAGGACTTCGCGCTTGCCAGCAGGCGCTTGTGCCACTGAGCGATATCACCCGCCCGTCCATCATACTCTTAAGAAACTCAAATTTGATGAAAGTTGTGTGTGTGTAATTTGGATAAAGGCATGGAATGCAATCTTACCAAGTTTTTTAGTAGCCATTGTCTCAGAGACTTGGGTAATATGTTAAATTGGAGAATTAGCATTCAAATGACTTCTCTAGAATTGAAGAGGATAGAATTTAACAGAGTATTATAGTCATCCAGTAAATATTTATTAGATTCTTACCATATGCCATGCAATATTCCTGGTAAATAAGACAAAAGCTCTAATCTTAAGCTTTTTATTCTTATTGGATAAATACATGGCAAGGTGGTATATAATGAATAAATAATAAAATTACATATAGGAATAATTTTTTGGAAGCCAAATTCAGATAGAGACAACGACTGAGGAAGGAGAAACTATTTTAAGTAGAATGATGAAAGACAATGGTAATATCCTGAAGAAGGGTTTAGAAAAAATGAGTTATAAATGTGTAGGATTTAGGAGAATTGGCATAATAGCAACCATTAAGAAGGCCCCAGTTTTACCGTTTGGCTGACGTGGCCCCACAGCTACTTCTGTGTTGCCGGATGAGGAATACAACAGGTCTGGTCTGGCCATAATCCATTTACAGTGCTGTTACGGTATTTCAGGAGATACAAGACAGTACAGAGTGCATCCACATATTGGGGAAAGGCTCAGAAACCATATCCAATGAAAAACAATTGAAAGAAATAAAGATATGATGCTTGGAAGAGCAGTAACTTAAAAGGCATAGGAGAGCTCTCCTTAGATATTTTCATGGCTGATATTGAAAAACTCGAATCAGTTTAAAATTGAATGGATACCCCAAATATATCAAGAAATGATAACCTGATAGCCGCATCAGAACATACATCAAATTGACAAGCTTTGAAATCGAGGGAGAGATTAGTAATGGAAAGCCAAATTCTCGTTTGTGGCATGTTTGGTATGGAAGGAAAAAATATAGCTGTAAATTAAAACAGTTCATGAAGAGAAACAGAATTCATCAGAATTATGGAAAAGAGGCCGTGGTGTATTTTTCAGTATTTGACAAGGTGCGGATTCTTTTTTTTAGTGTATCCTAAGACATTTGTATGCTTAAAATAACCACATAGATTGTAGGTGAAGTGGGACATGTAGATGAAAGCAAATGCAGTTTGGAGAAATTGCACGCCTGCAGTTAGATTGGATTCTTACATACCTCTGACGGGGAGAGAGAAACCAGTAAGGAAACAGAGAAGATGACTTCCCCCAGTTTACAGCACCTCCACCCAAAGCAGGCCTCTTTGAATCCATTCAGAAAACCAGTGTTTCAATTAAGTTACACCTTACACATAGCGAAATTTAGGTAATTGCTCCATTTAAAAATGAAAGTGAGTTATACACTAGTATTAATGAATTGTAATGATATATAATGTTTCCTATGTCTATAACTAAAAGTCATTATTTTAGATATACCAGAATAAAGAAAATTCTTTTTAAATTAGTTAAAATTACTATTTGGATAAGAAGCAAAGTTATGAAAATGGTTCTCTATGTCAAGTACCTGCTTCTCTCCTTATAGTCCTTCTACTATATTTTTCACATTCCCAAGGAAATATATTTTCAAGATGGGTTTAACTGTGTTCATTAGAACTATTAATTGGAAAATGATACTTATTGTGCATAAATTATACTTTTATTCCTGCCTACCCCATTAGACCCTCTCCAACGACTAAATGTTCCTAAATGCTTTAAACATAGTCTCTCACTCTCTCACTTCCTATTTGTTGAATGAACAAATAACAAGCCTCCACTTGAAAAAGAAATAAAAACTTTGAAGCATCATAAAAGCACTTCATCTGATACCTAGAACATAAGGGATTCAGGATTGTTCTTAGTAACAGTAGCAGTCACGGAGAAGGTAATGCGAACTTGTATTCACACAGGTGAGCCAGTACATCTCTACACATTTTTCTTACAATTCACAGTTGTCTAAAATTTTAATATAAATAAACTCTGCTCTACTAAGAATTATGAAATACAAAGAAAATTTACTTGTGGATTTCATATGCAAATCCTTACTTCAACCATGGAATCAGCAGTGGTCTCAGATGGTATTGTGTGGCTTGAATTAGGTGACATGTTCTTCAGCTGCTGGTTGGTTAGTGGTCTATGCAGATAATTTTAAAACTCACCATATGGAAGAGAAACAAGGCTTTGTTTTTCCACAAGAGATAAAATAAGAACTATAAAGTTCGGAAAGACTTGTAACTGAACCTCAGCTAATGATATTTTGCAAATAACCAACCCATACAGATTTTAATTAAGTTGATCCTTGCACATTTAAAGCTTTATTTGTGCCCTGATGAGAAATCTTGATCAATAGGGAAACTGTCAGACCCCTTAAAACTGAACTATTCTGGGATCCTCTTAAAACTTGGAATTGGCACATGAAATGCTTTCTTATGCTTTGTACCTTAAGTGAGGCTCTTTTTTAGGATTCTAAGCCTCTTAGATAAAGCCAAACATGAACTTTTCCTGCTCACTTGCCTTTGTTTGCCACACCATTGTTCATAGTTAAATGAAATTGTGTGTTCCTTTTAAAAGAACTTTCATATTCATATGAGAACATCTTCATAAAAATATGAAGCTAATAAAGCTATTCATAGGATGGAACAAAATACTTAAATGCTGGATAATGGGCGCCAAATCCATTTTAGCTGTTTTTGAAGAGAGGGTTTCATGAATTAAATTTATTATATATAATATATAATTAAATATTAGTAAAATAAAATACATAATTATAACAAATGTATGTTAAATGAACTTTGACATTTTTATTATTACCTCTTCTAATGTGTATTCTGAATAATCGAAATTTGTTATTGGTAGCAGAGATTAAAGCTACTTTAGGGAGGTGTGACCATCTCTTTTCTAAGTGAAATAAATAGTTGCAGTTTGTACTTTAGAATGAAAAACATCTTTATGGGACTGGTGAGATGGCTCAGCAGCGTAAGCGCTTGCCTGGCAAGCGCGAGGGCCTGAGTTCGACTACCGCAACCCACATGCGAAAAGAGAGCCAGTGATATTGCTCAGCGGCACGGGCGCCTGCTGGCATGCGAGGTCCTGAGGTCGACCCCCGGTACCCACAAAAAAAAAAAAGAAAAACTTTAGTCTTGCATATTTTGTTCATATACATATCCTTCTAATTTTTCCCAAAAGGTATCATACCAAACATATGCTTTTAAATTTGTGTTAACTACAGTCTAGCTGGAACATTATTCTCTGTTTTTTTACCTCTACAGCATTATATTTTAATTGTAAAGTTTGCTCTTGAATAAATATAGCATAATTCATTTGCCTAATATTATATTATTTGCCATAAACGTTTCTAATTTTTGCTCTTAAAAATGGCAACTAGGGCCGGTGAGATGGCTCAGCGGCTTAAGCGCCTGCCTGGCAAGCGCGAGGGCCCGAGTTCGACTCCCGGATCCCACATACGAAAAAGGGGCTGGTGATATCGCTCAGAGGCACGGGTGCCTGCTGGCGCGCGAGGTCCTGAGGTCGACCCCCCGGTACCCACAAAAAAAAAAAAAAAAAAAAAAAAAAAAAAAAAAAAAAAATAAAAATGGCAACTGATTGAGCTTGCTAGTACATCAACCTTTGTAGACAGCCAGGATTATTTCATCATTGTAAGTTGCTGTAATTCCTCGACCAGATGATGTATTAAAGATTTAAGGTTTTTGAGTCATAGGACCAGTTGACCTCTAGAAAAGCAATTTTGCCCCTGTCAGCAATATGTGAAATAATCTAGCTATTATTATGTTTTCATTTTTGTCAATTTTATAAGCTTAAAAGGAATATTTTATTTTACTTTAAATTTAATTCTGTGGTTAAACATTTTTTTATCTATTTCACTGTATACTTTCTATTATGAATCATCTGAGCATTTTCTTTATAAGGCTGAAAATTTCTAAATTAAATATCACTTTTTGCAAGTAAAATGTTATTCTACATTAAAGGTCAAATTTCAGCCTTTGCTCACAGGGGAAAACAGATATTTTCCTTTCACTTTCCTAATGCTAAGTATGTTACTTGCTCCAAAGTACATATTAATTAATACATTTGTGTCTTTCATTAAACGGTTAGAGAGAAATGTCTAACTAAACATGAACCAGAAGCAGAGTCAAATTCAGATTTATTTATGATAAAAGCTACTTAATCTAGGGTATAAGTCAATTAATCTTCTTAAAAGTAATTTATTTTTAGTTCTTCATTAGAACACTAAGCTGTTCTCTACACTTTCATGGACAGCATTTCCAGCTGCTTTAGAACACATTACTGCAAGGCAGTCATCACCAGAAACACTCTGCTTTTATAAGATTGAAAACGTGTCTAATATCTAAAAATATAATCTCCGTTCCATATAAAATTCATCCACCTATTCCCTCTCTCCTTCATCCATCCATTGAACAAATACTCATTGGGTGCTTCCTCTGTGCTAGGTACTATTCTAAATAACCGAGACATCAGTGACAACAGACAGCAGTATCTTACTTCAGTAGTTCACCTTCTTTAGTGAAAACATACTTCTGAGCAAAGTTTGAGCAATTAGGTATATAAATGTTAAGAGCACGTAAGTGAATAAAGATGCTGGAAAGGTATCTAGTATGACAAACACGACTCTAGAAATTGTGGAAAGAGGAAACATGACCGGGAAGGCTAATGTTTCAATACCCACGTGGTTTCCAGGTTCATGAGAAGAGGTAACTAGGAACTCTACACAAGAAGTTATGAAAATTAAAGTGAAAATTAAAACAGAGATCAAATCAAAAGCTAACTAATCAAAAGTGATGGTTTTAACTGAGCTGGGAATAAGCGATCAATCCACTGCTGATACAGGAATTGGCTGGGATAATCCCTAAACCCCCAACATTTCAGGATTGTCTTGAAAAAATAGTGAAAACCTGCAAAGGTTTTAGCTTGAAATTTCTTAAAAGTAAAAGAAGGATGTAACAAAGAAGTGGGAAACATTTAGAATATTTTCAAAATTCAGAAAACATTACCACTCAGTGAGAAATGAGTTACATCAGAGCTTTATTATTTGGAGATTTAATAAATCAGGAGATACCAGGCAAATAATCACATTGATTTCTCTGTGCCCAGAGGTGAGAAGAAAATCCCATTGGCCAAGTCCTCTACCTGTAGACCACCAATGCATCCTTACCAAAGAATGAAAACTATGTTTTCTAGTATATACATAAATAGCCATAAAAATTTACTCAAAATTAATAGATTGAATGTAACTTAAATGACAAAGAAAGATCAAGTAAGTTTCAGAAATGCTTTTTTAAAAAGGCTTTTTAAATATGTGATTGACCACAACCTTCAATGTATTTTATATATGATGCCAGGTTTCAAGAATTTCCATGAGCCTCCTAAATATAATCCATATGGCATGGCATTTCCCAAACTCATTTGATTGCCAAATCTTTGAGTAGAGACCAGATCACAGATCAGGTTCTCTGAGGAATGTCCTTGGCAAAGAGAAGGCATGAGTGTGTTGGTGAGGCTTGGGGGTGAAGTACAAAGCAGATGAGGAAGGATCCCCTGCAAACTAGGACCTGTGGAGCCATGCTGTGGGTGAGCCTGAGGGAGACTCCAGAGTGGAGAAGTTTCCGCAGGCCCTGAACAAGCAGATGACTGCAGTGCAGCATGGCTGAACAAGGCTGAAACCAGCCAAGCAAGTATTAACCATGGACCCGATGACAGAACGTGACTAAAGGCACTGCAGTGCACCTCCAAAAACAGCACATACACTGTAAAATAAACTCAAAGACGCTGCTATCTGTGGCCCCAAACAACTGGCTCCCCTTTCCACACAGTAAAAAGATCAAATTCCTCAGCCCCAATCCTCAAGCTCCAGTGCTATTATTCTAGACCAGTGATGTGACCCTTTGAGAGCTTTCAGTGATACAAAGAGCCCACTGCAGAGCACCTGCCATAGGTTCACCGCCACTGTACTCGACTGTGACGAGCAAGAAGAGGAAAGTCACTGGTAGTTGCTTCGTGGTACAAGTGGTGTAGCCAGTGTTTTCTGAGCACTTGTTTATGCCGGACAGTGTTTTTGCACAGTGATTCTGTAGCCATGTGTGTTAGTCAGCTTCGTGTTACTGTAATGAATGTCGGGCATAGTCTACTTAGGAAATAAAGAGATGTCTCTTTAACTCACATTTTTGTTGGGTCCCACTGGTTTGGCCTCATGAGGGCAGCTGGTGGCAATGGCAGGAGCAGATATTGGAGCAAATGGCCACATCTCCAACTTGAGTCACAGAGAACCAAGTATCCACAGTCCCCTTCAAGTGTGTCCCCAAGGGCCGAAGGATCTCCCGCCAGGCCCTGCCTCTTAAAGGTCCATAGTTGCCACCCTCCCCAGATTGCCACCCTAGAGACTAAGCTTTTACCTGTGGACCTAGGGGTGGGGGCACTGAGCACCTAATCCCTAGCACCATTTTACGAATGACGCAGTCAGGACAGAGACTGACTGCTGTGTGGTGTCATAGCCAGTACGTGGCAGAGTCAGCATGGGCATTCAGGCGCATTTAATTTCCACGGCAAGGGCTGGGCACAGTGGTGCATGCCTGTAATCCCAGCACTGGGGAGGCAGAGGCAGGAGGATCACTGCAAGTTCAAGGATGGCCAGGGCTACATAGGGAGTTCAAAGCCTGTCTGAACTACATAGTGAGACCTTGTCTCAAAAAAAAAACAAAAAAATCTCCATGGTGAGTCTCCAAATTGTTATGGCTTTCTGTTCCAAATGAGGCTCATTTTTCAGTCTTACCTCTGAAAGCAGAGGATGCATTCTCATATTTAAATTCTGTGTTGCCTTCAGGACCCATTCAAGTCCTGCCTGCTCTAGAGGGCTGTTATTTTTTTTTTTTTTTCCAGCTCTTTCTCTGAATTCCTAATGCAGTGACCACTGGAATCCCTAATTTTAATACAGAATTGCATACTCTCTTGAATACTACCAAGTGAGAAATTTTTTCCACTCCAGTCCGAGTGCGAACTCCTACAGGGTCATACCATGTGCTCTTTGGGCACTTTGGGTCACCACTTTGAATGTGTAGGTGCCAAGTACATGCATGAACAGGCGGTGTCAGATTGCGGCAATCTGAGAGACCTTATTGCTCTCTGTGATTGGTTTGACTGATCTTATCAATTAGGTTCTCCCATTCTATATCTGAAGATTAAATGAATACAAGTGAAAAATAAGTGCTTGATTTGAGTAAAACAAATAAGACATTTTAGGACAGGGCAGATTTTAGCACACTGAACTGATGTTCATTTACCCAGACTAGTTTTATTTCTTTGAAAGTGTTTGGGGAAGGCTCATAAAAATGAAAATACTTAAGCAAAAAAACAAATGCAGGAAATATAGAAGGCCAAAGTCCTCAATTTCATTAACTAAAGAATGAAAGCAGTTTAAAACTTACAAAAAAAGGGCTCTGTGCTTCATTTTCTAATTGGAGGAATCCATGAATAAATTAGGCAATCACTTGACATAATTGATTTAGATCATGTGAATTCACTCCCAGTGCAAGACAGTAAATTAGATCAAATTGTTGGTGGCTCCGCCTAGTATTCTGTTCATCGCTGACATTCTTTTCCCTTTGTATTCTTCACTAGCTTCGTTTCATTTTGTTGGGTTTTTACACTCAAGAAATGTGTATTTATATTTATATTCCTTAATTTTAATTTATAAGGAAATTTTTCTTTTGATTGTAGACTGTGTGGACAATAATATTTCTATATAAAAATATCTGTTTCTTATTTATGAATCCCATTTTTATTTTCCATGAATGTGTTTGCACTAGAATAACATAGCCCATGCATAAACCCAGTGCCATGGGAATTATATTCAAAACATGCTTGAACTGCTTGTTTTTACCTAAAGCAACATGAAATTGAATTACATTAGTATAGAGCAATTTGGTTGTGTGTCAGCTGTGGCAAATAAGCTGAATATTTAGAGATTTTGTTCACCTTGGGCCACAAAGTGTTTGTTCTCTTGACTAATATCGCACCCCCCAAAAAATTTTATGAATCAGAGAACACAGTTGACTCAAACAAATTGAAAATATTTCAAATGATTTAAATTCATGGTACTGGCTCACCCATTATAGCTTCAAAATGTATGCAAATTTTATCCACAAAGTAACTTTTATATTTAGGTTTAATCAAAGAACTTAATAATGTGCATGCAATCTATTTGATGTACCCTCGTATGCTGAGACAACTGAGAAACATTAAAAGGCCCTGTGTTCACAATAACCTAATTTGTACAGTGTCTAGCATAGCTATCTGATGTTGAGGAGAGCACCAGTTAACTCTTAAGTGGGCTGTATTAACTAACCTTTTGTATATCCAAATCGGTGTCCATTAAAAAACACTACTTACCTAAAGGGCTTATCCATGAGCAAACCATAATTTAGAGCTGTTATATCGAAAATGTGGCCGTAGAGTCACAGAGGGGAAGAATTTCTAAAGATAGCCCAATCAAACTGTCCACCCTACCAGGAAAAGGTTCGTACACTTTGTCATTAATGGATTGAGACTATCATGGCCATAAAAGTACTGATCTGAAATGGTTTTTCAGTATGCCATTACTGAGTACTTTTTAAGGTACATGTTAGGGATTTGTTTTGAAATAAAATGCTAATACAGGTTGAGCCTGCCTAATCAAAAATCTAAATGCTCCAAAATCTGAAACTTTTTGAGAGGCAACATCATGCCACAAGTGAACAATTCCACACCTGACTTCCTGTGATGAGTGCACTCAAAATGTAGGTGTACCACAAATATCCCCTCAAATTATAGTCCGGCTATGTGCAGAAAGGTACATAAGAAGTCAGTGAGTTGTCTGCCTGGGCTTGGGTCCCCGCCCCAAGATATCTCATTATGTGTATGCAAATTACCTGAAATTCAAAAAAAGAATCTGAAACTGGAAACACTTCTGACCTCAAGCATTTGAGGAAAGAGATACTCTCTCTATAAAAGAAATACTCAGAGAAGCTTATATGAATGGAAAGAGAAAAAAAATCTAAATTAGAGAAGATCTTTGCTATGGATAATATAGGTTAAACGAAGAAACTATCATAAGGGTTCAGTTTGTGTTATATTTTTCCTTTTTAAATCTAACAACATCCTGAATAGTTAATTAACTTAGGCACTCCAACATTCTTTAAAAAGATACTGTTTTAATAATCTCTATTATCTATTTGTTCTTTGTTCGCAAGAATAAGGGAATGATTATAACATACATGACAACAAGTTAACATCCTTAATATATGAGGAGCTCATATAAATTATTGGAAAATAAATATTTCAATATTAAATTGGAAAAATATACAGTATAATTTACAAAGGAAGAAAATTTCAGTCAGAAAATACATATGAAATATGTTCAAACTCCAAGTAATTAAGAAAAATGAGATACTATATTAGCTAATATTGACAAATGTTGAATTATTCATGTCCCAGTATCACAATACATACTTGTTGGATATTTAAATTGATGCTATTTTACTGTAAAAACAATATGGTAATTGTATAAGGCCCCTTAACATGATTTTTATCTTTTACCCTATAGTTCTATTTCTAGGAATCATCCCACCAAAAAAAAAAGAAAATCAAAGATTTTAGTAGAAGGACTTTTTTTTTTTTCATTATAATGAATTTAATTTTCCAGGGACTGGAGGATTAGTGAAATTATAGGATTTAATCTAGCTATAATATAGTATGATACAAACAATAAAACGTTAATGATAAAAACCTTTTATGCAGTTATGTTGGTGCATAGGTGTAGTGTGTGTGTGATACTGATATAACTAATGGAAGCACATTTGGCAAAACGTTAGTATTTGTTTTCTCCCAGTGGATGTTATGTGGACAATTATATTATTTATATTTCCTTCCAGTTTCAAAGTTTCAAACCTTTATCATAAATATGATTATTTAGAGTAAAATAAATTGGTCGTATAAAATAATTTTTAAATAGAATTTTAAAAGCTGAACTCTATAAATAGTAGAAAGAAATGGAGGTATTTAGCTATGAGAAGGAAGAAAGGGGTGTGGGGTATATTGGTGACTTTGTTTCATTGAGAGCTGTCATTTGACAGGATAGTGAAACTGTTGATAGGGCAGAATGATGACATATTTGTCCATAAATTTCAAACAATTCAAGTTACTCATTACGAATTAAAACATTGTATTATCTAGGAGCATACTCATGGCAGTGCTGGAGAACTCTACTACCGATGGTGTAATAGACACTTTACACAGCATGAAGTCTGAATAAGGCCAATCCAGTGGATCACTATAGCCGTAAACATATAACTTCTATCTCTTCTTCCATCCTGCCATTCTTGACCTTCTGACGTTTGACTGTACATTTCTTATTCCATATGGTTGCTAAAACTCCAGCAGCCATATCCAAGTTTCAGGCAAAAAATAAGTAAGCACCAGAAGGCAAAAGGATATGCCAACTTTCTTCCCTTAATACGGAAGTCCGGTATTGTTCAAGAATACCTGCCCGACAAGCCCAAGAAGTCCTATTTTCATCTTATGGCCGTGACAATCACTGTATACCTTATAGTCAGAAAGCAGCCGGGGCAAATGTGTTGTTGGCTGGCGATGGGCCAGTCAGCCTGCTGTGTCTACCGTGGTCATCTGGTATGTTTATGAGCTTCCGGTCGCTGCAGGTACACGTAAGTGTGCTGACGGCCACGTGAGGTGCACAGAATATCTGAGTTCTGTCTCTCGGTCCTTCGAGACTATTTTTCCAACCCCATTTTGATGGAGTTGTAGAATCGGTAGAATAGTGGTAAGAGAACAAACGATGCATGATTCTCTGTCACAAAGTCAAGCTCAACCAAATATATGTAGCTGATGCCGAGGGTGAGGAGTCAGCATGACAGTGCTATTTTCAAACACAAGAATCCAATGGAGAAGGAACATGCAGGAAGGAGACATAGTGGAAAAACAATGAATCATTATTTTTCTTTCTTCTTAATGACTCTAATGCTTTATAATTTTTATGTTCTGAATTATTGAAATAATGATTGCGGTTGAAGTGGCAAGAAGTTTTATTTTCTTTTTCAATTAGTCACCAGAGGCACTGGGCCTAGAGCATACAAGCTATATAGAAACCTCAAAATATGAGGTGCAAACACAGTTATTGGCTACAACATATAAAAATAAAAACCAAAATTTGAAATTCATGAATGTTTATCCCTGAAATGCACTTCATACCAATTGTATTAATTATTACACTTAGAATTTATTTTTAAAGTATCATTACATATACATTATCATTACATTTGCAAACAATTTGTATTGGAGTTTTTTTTAAAATAAAAATTGCTAAAAAAAATCAGTCAACCTATAATTAACTCATAGCCAGATAATTTTAAATGATTTTTAAAAATCTTTTTCAAATTTTACAACAAAATTTTATTTAGTGTAAGTTTCAGGTCAGAGAGGAAGAAAGAAGTAAAGAGGAAGAAATGCACCGTAGTCGCAGCCCTTTGCTTGCTGGTTTGCCCTTCCTTGATCGGCAACCTCTGAGGTCTCCAAAGAAATCCTTTGACTAAGGGGAAAAGATTTAAAACACAATGCTTGTGAGGTCACTTTGGGATGCTGGGTCTAACAACTGTGTGCTTTTTCTTTTAATGTTTTCTATTAGCTCACCCCTGCTCAAGATGCTTAATAAATCTCAACACCTCCCAAAAAGATAGATATATATGTGTATTTAATATGTATATGTAAGGCCCTACTCTGCAAAAAGGAACTGATTTAAGTGAGCTCATCTAGTAGATCGATATAAAGCACCTTATAAGTTCACTAGAGTGTGCGCAGAATTTCATGCATCCCATTTAAGTGGATGGTCGTGTGCTCTGAGTTGGAAAGACAGAGCATAAACCCCCAAAGTTAATAACCTGTGATAAACAGTGAGTCAGGACGACAACTTTTCAGAATCTATTACACACTGATAGCCCTGGTTTTACACAGTTTGCATATTAAACAGATGATAGGAGATTCTGGGCAGAAATATAGATAGTGTAATATACTTCAATGTATGCCAGAAGAGAACTCTTTCAATAGCACTGTAGCCAAGAATAGAAGCAGCTGTACAATCCCCAGCCAGCAACCAGGTGCCAAAGTTAATTCATGTAAGAATAAAATGGGCTGGCATCTTACTGTAAACTCCATAAACTCAGGGAAATGCACACTAAAGTCCTGGGTAGCGTGGACCACTCATTCTTTCGGGTTATAGTTCCCTGCTGGGCTGGCCAGTTCGCTATGCAACAAGAAGCACATCGAGTGATCACAGAGGGTGATCGCTCAGCCAGGCATCTCACAAGCACCTGGAAAAGCGCCATGAGGAGAGTAGGAATAGTTTTCAGGAAGGTAAGCCCTGTACATGATTTGGATACAACCGACTTGTCAGATTTGTAGGAGACACACAGCTTGGTGGGTGAGCTAATAATGTTGGATGACAGAATCAGATTTCAAAAAGATCTCAACAGGGAGAACTGGTGAGGCACAATTCAGAAGATTAAATTTAACAGGGATAAATGTAAATCCCTGTATTTGGATTTCTAAAAGGAAGCAACTGCCTCCTGTGTTACTTCCATCCAGTTTATTTTCCATGCTTGCAGCATGGATGATCTTTTAAAAACTCAAATCTTATCATGTCACATCCTTTCTAAAAATCCCTTAACAGTATCCCATTGCCCTGAAAATAAAGACAAAACTCATTTAACGTGGTTTTCAAGATCCTCCGCCACCTGCCCCTCCCAAACCCATACTCCCCCTTCCCTGTCATGCTGAACACTCCAGCCAAATGGAAGATCCTTGCGTTCTTCCTTGGGACCTGCTTTTGGGCTTTCATGATTCTTGTATTCAAAACATATCTCCCCCCAGACAGGCCTGGGACAGTCTAATTCATAGACTATGTTTAGGCTCATTACCTGTTTTTAAGGGTTCTCCAATCATCTTTCCATCTAATAAATATCCACTGAGTACTTACTATTTGCCAGACACTATTTTAGGCCAAGAATAAAAGAGGAAATGAACAAAGCCCGTGTCCACACGGAGCTGACGTTCTATTAGGAAAGGTGTCCAGTGGCGAGTGCTTTGAAGAAACATGCAGCAGGACGAGATGAGAGTGACAGTGGTGGGGAGTCAGCGTTAGAAGGCCCCCTTTTCACAGAGTAGCCAAAAAGGACCTCTTTGGTAAGGCGATGTTTAAGGGGGTGTGATTAAAGTAGATCATGAGCCACGTGGCTGTTTGGGAGAAGGGAAGGCCATGTTCCACCCTCCTGAAGAGGGGCATGTTTGAAGAACTGCCGTTGGGCCAGAGAGGGTCAAGCACACCAAGCAAGCGGGACTGCTATGCAGACTGAAGCCGGAAAGGCTGCACTGGCAACCAGCCTCAGCAGGGCTCAGAAGCGATGGTCAACCTTTGGATTTTCTTCTAAGCATGGCTGAAGACTACTGGGAGGCTTTATTCCAGGGGCCATCATGAAAAACATTTTTATTTTGCCTTTTGTTTCAAACAGATTATAATAGCTGTTGTCTAGAAGACAGACTATAAGGAGTAAGTACAAAATCCCAAAGATGTCTCAGGGGTTATCACATCTGTCAAGGTGAGGGCCCAAGGCAGCTTGGATGGGTAGGTTTGCTGACACTTGCCGCACCAGTGATTACTTAGGGGTTGGAAACCCTGCTGGTGCAGGGCTCAGGGGTGCTTGCTCACCTGCGCAGTCCTGGTGCCTAGCAGGTGCCGCCCATGCTACTGGCTCTCCGTAGATAGTGTCAGACAGAGAGACTAAGCTTATCACCAGTTAATACAAAAAGGGCCTCAAGGTGTGAGCTGAGTGCGCACTGCTGATGAGCCAGCAGCAGCCAAGCTGGCTGCGAAGAAAATAGTTGCAGTCTCAGGTTGCCTTAGAAAGCTGGAGAGTGGGGAGGGGAGGTGGGAGCCTGAGGCCACTTTGTGCTCTTTGCTGCGTCCAGACATTGACCTGACCCTGCGTTGCAGTTTCTCGTCTACCTTCTTCTGACAGTAACACCTGTCTAACACGAGGCTGCGTACGGATTCATCTGCGGTGCTATCCCTCCATTCCCGTGCTCAAGTAATAAATTCTCTGTGGCGCCACTTAGATGCCCCTTTTCCCTTTTTCCCTTTTTCACTCTGACATCATAGGAAATAGTCCACGCTTTTCCTCATAACAATTTACAGGACAACTCTTATTATTTCTGAGAGCAGCGACAATCACTTTTAAGAGACATCGTGTGTTCTGTCACGCAGTTTGGTGGGAAATTTACTTCAGTAGCTACTGTTGAATAGTCGAAATATGAAGTTCCTGATGACAAAGCCATTAGCAGAATCTTACCACTTGGACTCACAAAGTAGAAGAAATGCGTGCTTTGAAGACAGGAACGATTCAAATCGCGGCTATTCCATTTGCAGACTTCATGACATAACCTCTTAGCCTCAGTTCCGTCCTATGTGGAATTAAGATAATAATGCCCAACTCAAGTTCATGTAAGAATTAAGGTAGCATGTGTTGAAATGCTATCTTTGTGATAAATATGTTGGTAATAATTTTCGGTTCCTTCTTCTTTATCCCTGGTCAAGGAGTCACCAGATAATATGTAAATGTATACTTTAAATAGAGGAATTAGAGGTATATTTTATCTGGTTAATAATGTATAGTGGTTGTTTGTTGTGTGGTTTAAATGTAGTCCATGTGACTTTTTTCAGTAGTTTGATCATTATCAATTTCTTGCTGATAAAAGAAATATTTCTCGGGCCGGTGAGATGGCTCAGCGGCCTACGCGTCTGCCCGGTAAGCACGAGGGCCCGAGTTCGACTCCCGGAACCCACATACGAAAAAAGGGCCGGTGATATCGCTCAGTGGCACGGGCACCTGCTGGCACGCGAGGTCCTGAGATCGACCCCCGGTACCCACAAAAAAAAAAAAGAAATATTTCTCAAGGATCTTAGAATCATGCGAGTTTCTATAGCTGAAGCAGGAAGAGTCCAACCCTGGTAGATGTCAGGAAAGTACAGAGAAAGATGTTTACTGGGAGGGCTTTCACACAGATAATTTGTTCCTGTCTCACACGGATTTTTAAAAATGTGACAGCGACTCCATAAAACAAATTTTTGCTGGCCTTTGCAAACTTTATCATGCAAAGCTGTATAAAACACTGCCTTTGCTTTTATTGAGGCTACCCACAAATCACTGTCATACAGAGTGGAAAGCAGTACCTCTGCTTAGAGGCAAAACTAAAGTGTTTGGGCTTGGAGAAGGACAGAGATTGAGGAATATTCTAACAAGTGTAGGTCCCACTTGCATGCCGGACCTCAGAAGAATAGCATTATTGTACATGTGAAGTTGGAGGCAATTCCAGCAAAGCACAAGGATAAATGGGAAGAAATCAGGAATCATTGTATGTGATTTCAGTAAATGGTAAATAGAGCCCAAAATAATGGAGAAGGTAAAAATTGTACAAATCTTAAATACAAATCTCAGAAGACTATTATTCTCTAGGCAGTGGAATATTAGTGAGGGTTTGGGGTAGGTAAGAAAATGAGAAATTGATGTTCATCATGGGTTAATTTGGATATAGAGAATAAGATGTACCATAGAACAGGGGAGATGGAGGTAGGGCAAGAGCAAGTTGGAGACAACTGCAGAAGTTTAGCGATGGGATGGTGAAAGCCTTGGGTCCAGTTATGAGCATCCTTGAAAGATGACCTGATGGCCATCTGTGACTAATGTTCATGAGGACAGCATGTGGAGCAGCCCTGGGTCAGTCATGGTTTCCTTGTAATATTCAGCTCAACTGCATTCTCACTGTGCCCCAGGATTGAAAACAAACAAGCCAGACTTGCCTATTCGCAGTACTGCTTTCACAATACCCTCACGTAGGACAGCAGCTGCAGGCAGGTGAGACCACCAAGAACATGGCCTGCAGTCGATGGTCTCATTCTTGGCTCAGGTACTCTGTCCATTATGTTGGGTGGTAAATACTCAAGTGTTCCTAAGGCCATTGGTCCTGTGGCTCAGGATGCTTTCGTCTCAAGGACAGTGATTTTTAGTATATTAAATATAGTAACTATCTTAAAACTTATTCTGAAGAGAAGATGGATGATAATGCCATGCTATAAAATAAAATTCACATCACAATTTCCAGTAGCTGAGTTGAGGAGATGCAGGTGAGAGTACAGGAAAAGCTAGGTGGTTAGAGTGTGCAGAGAAAAATGCATCAGAGAGGAGAGATCTGTATAGAGAGAGGTACACATATGTTCACAATCTCCCTTAAATATTATACAGAGTGCTGATCAGTGTGAGGAAATTGCCCAGGTTAGCCCAGAAGTGTCCAGGAAGCAGTGTCTGTAGTTCACACGGGACTGTAAATAGTGTCCTTTTCCACAAGAGGATTGGAAAATGATCTCATCACCCAGAGGATACTGGAGAGAGTATGCATACGTATTGCCTTGTAGTGTGGCATAATTAGTCTAGAGTCAATGCTACTGTAGTTCTGCTTAACAAATACTAAAAACAAAACTCAAAAGATCAACTCTTTCCAAGCAACGTAACTTTATCCCACAGATTTTTTTAAAAAAGTATAGGAATACAAAGATATGAAGCACCCAACACGGTAAAAACCAAAGCTGAACATGTTAGAATCAGCAGAAAAGGATGTTTCAAACTTACTATAATTATATTTCATATGTTCAAAACCTAGAGGAAAATCAAACTTGTTAAATAGAGACCCAAACCCTAACTATAGAAATTCAAAGTTCCATGTCTGAGATGTAAAATACGTTGGCCGGAATTAACACTGGATTAGATATTGCAGTGGAAGACAAGTAAATATGAAGACATAGCAATAAAACTGTAAAAACTGAAACAGGAAGAGAAGACACACACCAAAATGAAAAGTGACCTGCGGGGCAGTTCCAGGTGGCCCAACGTACATGGCACTGAATTTGCCAAATGAGAGAAAAAGGGGAAGAGAGAAAAAAACTATGAAGAAATAGTGGCCAAATTTTATGAAATCTAGGAGCTTAGATACAAGAATTTCAATAAAATTTTAAACATAAAAATAAAATGAAAACTACACCAACACACATCATAATTATATTACTCAAATCAGTATTGAAGAGGAAATCTTAAATATACCTAAAGAAAACTGTATTTTACATAGAGAGAAATAGAAATAAGAGCCACATTTTTCATAGGTAAAAATACAAACAGTAGACCACTATTATTAAGGTATTGAAAGAAAAATACTATCAAAATCGAATTCCTTAGCAAAAATATATTTCAAAAACAAGGGACAAAATAAAAAATTTTTCAGACCTGCAAAATCTGAAAGAGTTCATACCGTAAGAAATGTTACCATAAGAAATGTGTACCATAAGAAAAGTTACCACCTTTCAGGCAGAAGAAAATTGATTACAGATAAAAATAAAGCTCTTCAGAAACAAACAAAACCATAAATTATAACCATTTGCATGGATATATTTCAAACTTCTTATTCAATACGTTTAGAGTTAATTGTTTAAACAAAAATAATGATTATATGGGGTCTGTAAGATACAGAATTATAATGTATAACTGTAACAGCACAAATGCTAGGAGGGGAGACATTGAGCTATAGCGCTGTAAGGTCTTTATGTAATACATGAAGGCTGTATGGTTTCATTTGAAGGAACGCTATGATAAGTTTGTACACTGTAAACCCTAAAACAACCACTACAATAACACAATGCGTTGTAGTTGATAATCCAATAAAGGAAAATGAAATGATTATAAGTGTTCAAAATGACACTCAAAAATAATAAAATAATACTCAATAAGATTAGATATACTGAAAAGAAGAATAAGGGAAATGTAAGAAAGAACATATGGGGAAATAGACAATAAATATCAAGATGATAGATTTGAACTCAACTATATTAATGTCATATTAAATGCAAAGTTTAAAAGGTAGAAGTGGTCATATTGGATGAAAAGTAGCTCACAAAATTATTAATTATAAAGATACAAGCAAGTTAAAAGTAAAAGGCAGGAAAAAACAAAACCCTGCTAACATTAATTTTTTAAAAAGATTCAATAGCTATATTGATATCAGGTAAATTAGATGTAAGAAAAATATTACCAGAAATAAAGTGTCATTTCATGATAGCAGTGCTAAGTCATCAAGACAATATTATAATTCTAAATATTTATGCACTGAATAGTATTACTTCATGACATGAGACAAAAATTCATATAATAGAAGAAATAGACAAATCCAGTGTTACAGTTGAAGATTTTAACATCCTTTGTCAATAATTAATAGAACAAATAGACCAAAAAGAAAAGTCAGTAATGCTGTGAAACACTTGAACATTATCAACAAATTTGACCTAGTAGAATTTTCTTTTTTTGATACTGGAGATTAAAACCAGGGTTACTGTACCACTGAGCTACATCCTCAACTCTTATTTTTACTTTTTTTATTTTTTGAGACAAGATCTCACTGTGTTGTTAAGTTGCCCCAGGCTAGGCTCAAACTCTCATGCCTCCGCCTCCAGAGTGCTGGCAGTGTAGGTGTGTGCTACCACATCGGGCTCTAACATTTATGGAATATGCTATACAACAATAGAATATACATTCAAGTGACCATAAGGCATTTAACAAGTTAGACTATTTTCTAAATTATAAATAAGGGGGCCAGGGACATAGCTCAGCAGCACAGTGCCTGCCTGGCAAGTGCAGGGTCCTGAGTTCAATTCCTGGTTCCCCCCCCCAAAAAAAAACTATAAGTCTCAACAGTTGTCAAAGGATTAAAGTTATACTATGTATATTGTTTCATTACAGCAAAATTAGAATTCAGCAACTGAAGACACTCTATTCAAAAATATTTCAAAAATGTAGAAAATAGTTTTCAATAATACACAGCTTAAAGAAGAAAGAGAAAAGTTAGAAAATGTTTGAACTGAGTGAAAATGAAATACCACATATCAGAATTTGTGAGATAAAAAAGAAGTTGTGGGATGCTCCTGAAAAGGTGGTGATAACACTGAACTACAGTAGATTTAAGAAGAAAGGTCTCAAATGATGCCAGCTTTCACTTCAAGAAACTAGGAAAATAAGACTAATACAAGCCAAAATTGGCAAAGAAGAAATAATAAAAATAAGAGGAAAAGAATCAGTAAGCTAAAATATTTGACAAAATCATTGAAATCAAAGTCTGCTTTTGGTAAGGTCGATACAAATGATAGCCTATTAAAGTGACTGATTATTATAAAATAAGGTGAGACATACGAGCATTATTCAGATAGAGATGTCACTACATGGTTTTCAATTGCTAAGAGGCTAATAAGGCAGTATTATGAATAATAAATTTGACAACTAATAAGTAATGGACAAATTTCTTTAAAAGTTCAAATTATCCATCAATTGCAAGAAAAAATAAATAGTCTGGCTAGCCCTGAAGTTATTGAAGAAATTATAGTTAAACACTTTTCCATAAAGGAATCTCTAGGCATAGACGGCTCTTCTGGTGCAATGTAGCCATTTGGTAGGAAGACAAGATTATTCTGCAGAAACTTCTAGATAAATAGAGGGGGGAATAATTCCCCAACTTATTTTATGCAGTCACCATTAACCAGATATAAAGATGCCATAAAAAGAAACTTTAGGTTGATTTTCTTCAGGAATTGGTACAAAGTGGTTTTTTTTGTTTTTTTTGTTTTTTTTTTTTTTTGCAAATCGAACCCAGCAATATATTAAAAAGTTGTACAAGTGGAGTTTATTCCAGGGATACAGCATTTGAAATCAATTGGTTTCAAATGAATTAGTTTAACATTTGAAATAAATCAACATAAGTCACACATTAAAACCATATGATCATATGATCACATCAGGTGACCCAGAAAAAGTATTTGACAGAATCCAGCATCATTTTATGAAGGACAAATTCCAAAAATGTTATTTGGGAACAAAGTTGTAGTATAATTATAAGGAAAAGAAAGAGAATCATAAAATACAAAAGTCAAGATTGTGTTTACATCTGTGGTGCTTCCATGATAAAATCTTACGTATTTTCTTTAAAAAGTATAGTTTGTATTCACCATTTGATTTATTGTTTTCCTTTATACCTTACACACATGGGATGAGTATTTCTTAGTTCTCCAGTATTTAATACAAGAAAAATTTAAAGCTAATATTTTTGTTACTGACCTTTTTCTGAATATCACATAACAGAAAGGCATTTAATTACTTTGTTCCTAGCTTTGGTAACTTGTAATATTTGCATACTGAAAGGAGAGATTTTATACCAAGTATTCAATTCTTTTGGAAATGCGATATTTTCTATAAACAGAGGGAACTGCTATTTCAAGTGTCACACCATGCGAAGAACAAGTGTGATCAGTGCCAACAAGCCAAAAAATAGATAGGAAATAATACCCAGCAATCAGTCACAAGTAATTCAGCATAAGAGAAAGACAACAAAATGGGACTAGACTACCAATTATGTTTTCTACAATTCTACGGTTCTTCACTATGCAAAATATAAGTGAATTTATATTTATTCTCAACAATTCTATCATGTTGTGGTGTTTATTTAGACCACTATCAGAATCAAGATTCCAGTTACCTTCTATCCCTGCCTATCCAGGAACTTGTCTGTAGATTGTGCTACAAATTATGTATACACACTTGTGCTACACCAGTCATATAATTACATATACGTACACACGCCACAATGAACAGTTGCTTCGTTCATTAGTTTAGAGCCCTTTGCTGAGTGGGCATATCCAGATTGCTGTCCTTTCTTTATTCTGCATTCATTCATTAAGCTGACGTTAATGAGTATGTACAGAGGTGCCAGACATGTTCTAGGCTAAAATGGAAAACAAAAACAAAAACCTATGCCCTGTTAAAAGTGTCCATAGCTGAGTTTGAGACAGACCTATACACAAAAATGTAGGATAGCTACAAATTGCTTTGGTCCCTAAACTCAGCCTGGAGCCCTGGAAAAGATGACAAACCCAACAGGAAGTTACATGTCCCAGTCAAAAACCTACTGCTGATGCCCTGCAGTGCAAGGGCCCAGCAGAAGGGTGAGATGTGAAAGACAGCCATAAAACTATTTCTAAGCACCTACTTCTGCTAGGTTCCATGGCCTTTTATATACTATATGGGGTCTAATCCTGTGAGCATTATTTCCGTCATACAAGTAGGTTCAGTAAGTTTGAAAATGTCTCAGTAATTAGTTCACACATAATTAGCATCAGAACCCAAATCTCTTGATGCTTGATGCTTGCATTGGTTCACACTTACCATGCTTCCTACCTGCTTCCCAGGACTAAACGTGTCCCGTGTACACATGGTTGTCTTGACGAGCATGGTGGTGCATGCCTGTAATTCCAGCACTGCGAAGGCTGAGGCAGGAGGATTGCCTTGAGTTCAAGGCCTGCGTGGACTACATAGTGAGCTCAAGACCAGCCTGAACTACAAAGCAAGACCTATCTCAAAAACAAAACAAAACGAAACAAAAAAATGATTGTGTTTGTCCCCCCTCAGATCAATTAGTTTAAGTTCTCACTCATCTAAAGCCCTTTCTATTTTTAAGAAACCCCATATCTGTCTGACTCTCCTCTCTTCCTAAAATATGTTTCTGTTCTGCTTTAGACTATTTAACACATTTTCTTGTGTCAAATATATTATTTGTATTTCCACATTAGACTGCAGGTTTATGTACGTGATTATTTTAAGAAAAACAATGTTTATTGAAAGGATTCAAAACAAATGAATTAATTTGGTTTTTCCAGTACTCTTTAGTGAGCTAAAGATATATGAAAAGTGCTAGATTTTTACAACTTCTGATTTAAGACTTCCTAAGGGTTATGGAAAAAGAAAGGGAAATTTGAAGGCATCAGTGACAAGTTGTGAATGTATGGACAGTTAGATAATGGCGAGAGGCCTGGGCCCCTCGTTTTCATCCTGTGTCACCATAGCTTCAAAACGTGCCATGATAGGGAAAAATCTTCAGCTGCTCTGTTCTGATTAGCTTCGTGTCTGAGCCAGCAAAACATCTGGAATGGAGCCTGGTGCTTTGGGGGAAGTTTTCTAAAAAAGATAGTGAGATAAACCTTTGCATGGCTATCTTGTACTAATTCCCTAACCACTCTTTTTTATTTTTTAAGCCAAAACCTTATTTTAGTCTTGGTTGTGTGTGTGTGTGTGTGTGTGTGTGTGTGTGTGTGTGTGCTTGCTCATGTGCGCATGCCTGCATTTTAAAAAGATGGAAGAAATTTTAATACATAAAAATTCACAGTGCTGGGCTGGTGAGATGGCTCAGCGGCATAAGCGCCTGCCTTGCAAGCGCGAGGGCCCGAGTTCGACTCCCGGATCCCACATACGAAAAAGGGGCCGGTGATATCGCTCAGCGGCACGGGTGCCTGTTGGCGCGCGAGGTCCTGAGGTCGACCCCCCAGTACCCACCAAAAAAAAAAAAAAAAAAATTCACAGTGCTGAAAACTCAGTCTCTCTAAGGAGAAACAGCATGGCAAACAGTCATTGATGTAAGAAAACACTATAAATTAAGGCAGTAATAGTTCATGGTTGCTAAGAAGGGAATCTAATTTACAACTAGAAACAGGTTTACATTCTTTAGAAATTCTGGAAATCAATCAGGGGCACAGAAATTGATCTGCTAAAGGAGAGGGAAATTGATTCTTAATATTGGCAACTACATCAATTTTAAGTTCTTAAGAAACAACTCCTGAAAACAAATTTATTCACCATTAAGGAATTAATTGATATTTGGTTATCCAAAGAGAAGTATTTATGGCTTCATTAGAAGAAATATTTTTTATTGTAGAAAACATCAGCTTCAAAATTGCAGTCTCCACTATGTCAGATATATGAAAATCAAAAATTAAGTGGAATAATGGTGCTTGTTTAAAAAAAAAAAAACCTAGGATTGCATCATAACTTAGAGGGCTACTTGGCCTCAGAGTATTTCAGTATGAAGTAGGGACACATTTACATATCCCCCCATTTGTGACATTGTGGTGGTGTTCTCGGAAAGGATAACCGGAGCTGATGGCAGTTTTTATCTGAGGCGATTTGTGCATGTTAGAAATATACCATATCCTGTCAGCATAAGAAGAGCATATGGGGCCCATTAACTCACCAAATCTGCCACCATTCTGCAAATTTTTATTAAGCAAGTGCAGTCCCTAATAGTCACTTATGTTATAGAATGTGTGTCAAATGCTATCAATAAGCAAGGGAATTGTTTTCCCCTAGTGAGAAAGCATTTGAAGTGTGTAAGAAGGCTTGACAAAAGAATAAAACACTTTAAGTGATCACTATATTAGTATCAGTGCACCCTACTGGGAAGCCATGTGCATAAGTATTATATGCACTTTACTGTTTGCCCCTAACAAGTTCTCAGAGTACCATCTTGTTTGTGGAGATTTTTCTCTCATATTTTCTTCCTTTCCACTCTAACAATGAACCTGGTTGAAATTAAGTGGAAAAATACAGTCTGCTTATGCTTTTTTAAAAGCGCTGTTAGCAGTTGGACAGTTCTGATTAGCTTCGAACACTTATAACCAGGAGAATTAGAAACATGGGCCATCGGGCTGCTGTGATTCCCAAGCAAGTCTTCCAAGTCAAAGCATGTCGTCTTTATTAAGAACCTTGTGGTAATTAAATCAAATAGTGTCCATTGATCTTGTGTTGAATGTCAGGAGACAGGAGGTTAGTATAGAAATCCCATTATCTAAATAAATCCAGAGAAACCTCAAAAGGGGCATGTCCACAATGCCCTCTAGTATATAATAATGGCTATAATGAAAACAATGGTCATAATAGAAACGCAACTTGCATTCATATCCCTTCCGTTATGTAACATGCCTTGAAGATATTCAAGAGCAAGTAGTACCATTCCTTGGGTAAAACTGAAGGATAAGAGAGAGAACATAATAAGCTCTAGAGATTTAAAAAGAAGAAGAAATAAAAGAAAAAATCTGCCATCAGAACCAGGATAAAAACCTAGGCTCTTTCTCCATTGTCATATTCTTACTTGATGTTTTTGGTACCTTTTTAAGAATAGATTGATCTTTCTCACACCAGACCAGTCAGTTTCCTGTTTCTTATAAACAAGTCCTTTATTCAAAATGACACCCTGTCAATTCATATTGCTACCACTCCAGTCACTGTGCTATCTAAATATGATGCATCATAAGTGCCAGCCCCAAGAGAGAACATTAATAGTAACTCTGAGGTGATGTGGGTTATAAAGGAAGTGGAGTATTAATTATAACACTTGCCATTTAAAAAAAAACTTGGTGGTGCATATAATTTTACCTCATTTTCTCATTTGCTACTGTTATTTAAATTGCTTCTCAGCACTAAGCATATGTATAAAAGATGATTGTTCCAAATTTAACCTTTTAAATAAAATGTATTCTATTAATTAAGTCATTACAGTTCCCTCTCTTTTCTATTATGTTTATCCACTTATCTTCTGTCCTAAAGATAGACATCTGTGTCAGTGAATATTTTGGAGAAAGACCCTTAATTTTTATGCCTATCACCCATTTGGATTTTTCACACTGTTTTTAAAAATAGTTTATTTTAGTGTTCTAAAGAATTTCAAATTGTCAATTAAAATAATGATAGGTATTCCTACCAGGAATAATAGACATTATTCAGCCAAAAAGTTGAGAAGTTCCTTGTTAAGCTTAATGTGGCTGGGGAATTTGCAACATTTAACTCAGGTTGGATATTTTTTTTAAAGACAAAAATTAAAAATTGAAAGCCTTACTTTATACTTTACAACTATACATAATAAGACCATATAGCACTCTGTGGGTTTATTTTATTTTATTTATTTATTTATTTATTTTTTTGCCTCTCCTTCACTTCAAGATGAACTAGAGCCGGGTGAATCGGGAGGCGCTGTAGCATCTATTGTAGGTCTTCGAATTTCCGTGGGATGACACGTAAAAGTACCTCGTGCCCTGCCAAAGTGCAGTATATTCTCAATTATTCTCTATTTCTTTATTATTCTGAGAAAATAAAATATAAACATCACAATCATCACCAAATCTACCACCTTCCCACTTCCGTGGCTTCCGTTTATCAGGAGTTTTCATCTTCTGAAAATTGTGTACCTGGCTCTGTGCCAAGTGCTTTGCACCAGTTTTTCGCTTGGCTCCCACAACTCCCTGTGGAATGTTTGCACCCCCATTTTCACAGGGGGAAACTGAGGCTAAGAAGAGCTTTCAACTTGCCTGGGAAGCTGGGACTCAACTCACCGTTCTAATTATTAGCTGTCATTTTGTTCTGCCTGCTATTCGGCATCACCTTAACGAGGTTGGTGACAGCTGATCTTTATTAAGCATGCATGACCTGCTAAGTACTTTGCTTACCACAAACCTGTGGAATAAGCAGTGTTTTCCATGTTAGATGTGATGAGACTGAGGCATAGAAAGTTAAAATGACTTTTTGAATACTTATGAAAATAACCTTAAACCTTTTAAATTAACAGCACAAAATTAAGTTTCAAGCCAGGATCTTGATTCATAAAGATAGTTTTTCATCTATGAAATAGGAATGAATAGTTTAGCTCAAACCCTTAGAATTGTAGATTTATGAACATGTTAAGGAAAATGATAGCTAACACTCATTCATATTGGTCACTATAGAAAGATTCTATTGATAGGATACATACAAATAAAAAGTTTCCTAGCATATAAGTGTTTGCATGTTTCTTATATTCACTTCATACTACTTATCATTCTTAAAACATCCCAGATAGCAATTCTTGTTTGAACTTTATCACAAATATAGTGGAATAAGAGTGTCATTTGAGCTCTGGTTCCTCCACGTAGGAGGTATGCATGTCTCTTTCTCTGTGACATAAGGATAATACTTACCTTTAAAGGGCATTTGATGGTCAAATTAATTAGTAGATACAAGTACATAGGACAAAATCATAGCTGTTGTTCTTATTTGTAATCATCATTGTTGATTTCCAGTACTCTTCCTATGTTGTAGGTGCTACTGTAAGTGTTTTCTAGGCATGGGAAGGGCAGGCTCACCAGAAGTGCCTGACAAATACTATCTGACTTACTTCCCAACCAGAAATACAATAAAAGTCTAACGAAAATTTTAAGCAATTCAGAACAGAGTAATCATAGACACGTAGAGTTTCTATCTAGAAAGTAGAGATGAAAACATCTATGAAAGAAAGTCCGGGGAAGTGGAGAGATTATGTATAGTAACAAGGTCAGTTAAATATGACCGAGTGTTCTGGGAAGAGGAGGGACAGACATGTGACTGGGACTGGTCCAGTTACGAGAGAAGGATCAGGGCCTCCTTGTTAGCAAGCTCCCCTCACCTAGCTCTGACCTGAGCCCCAGAGCTTGATACACTAACACGGACAGTGAGACATGGTAAACAAATGGGCATTTTTTGTCAAATATTGAAATGGTTTTACACCCAGAGGTGATTAAAGATTAAGAATTTTGTATCTATGTTCATGAGGAATGTAAGTTAGTAGTTTTCATGTATTTTTCTCCTGATGTTAATGTCAGTAGTAGCCTTATGGGTCTGGCTGGGAAACCTCCCTCTAAACCCTGGTAAAGCTTCCATAGGATCAGTATTATTTGTTCCTTAAATGTCCAGTGGAATTCAGTGAAGCCATCTGAGTCTAAAGTTTCCTTTGTAAGTTGTTACATATACTTTTTTTTTTTTTTTTGGAAAAATAGCTATTGGACATATACTGTTTTATTGGAAAAAATAGTTACTAGGCTACTCAAATTATTTATATCTCCCTTTTTAAGCTTTGGTAATCTGTGCCTTTCAAAAGTTTGATTATTTTTCCACACTACTGAGGCAAGAACCCTCCTTTTCTAACTGATACTTTGAATTAGGAAGCTTTGCATTCTAGCTTTTGGGAATAGGTACTATTCTCAGCCCTGTGTGAATTTCAGATGCTGTTGCCTTTCCAGTCTGGGGTGGTTCTTTGCCAAGACTTGGGGTACTTATCTCATACCTGTGTGATCATCAGTATTCAACTGAATACATGAAGGCATTCTCAAAAGTATTAGAATTTCAGACAGCTCTCTTCCTGTTTCTCTGCCCTGTCCACTCCACCTGCCCTGGCTTCCCTGGCCATCCTGCACCACGTCCTTAAGCCAAGGACATCACTGCTTCCGCCTGAACGTCCTATCCCTGTACTGCTGTCCAAACATCGGAGCAGCTTCTCCAGACGGCAAGCTGGAAACTGCAGGGTTTACTGTATTTGTTTTCTGTCTCTTGGGAATCACTGTCCTTTATTGCCTGACATCTAATCAGTCAAATGCCACTATTTCAAGTTTTGTCCAGTGTTTTAATTGATTCGGGGAATTACAAATCTTTTTTCTTTTCCTTCATTTGGAACAAATACCAAAGTCCAATCCTTGAGAATTGGATATATACTTTTTATGCTCATCAAGCTTTCTTATATATTATACATCTCTAAGCTCTTGAATTTACTTTCTTATAAGTATAGAAACAACAATCCAGCTAAAAGAAAGTATTAAAATATTTTAAATATTCATAATAGATCTAACAAACATATATTTCTTCATAGCTGTCTTTATAAATGTCCTTAGGAAAAATGAAGTACCACTGTGTAGGCTGAAAGAAAAAATATTCTCGAGTCTTTGCCAGTAAAAGATTTTACTTATTATGATTACATATATATATTTCAAAAAGTGTCTGATTTATAAGCTGGTCTAATCCTTGTCTTTTATTTCTTCTCCCCAGTATCAGATGAAAGCAAAGTACATTTATTGGCTGGACCCAGACTGGGTAAGAAATTCCTTGTAACCGGCTTTCTATTGCTCTTCCTGGAAATCCCTGTCTGTGTTTTAGTAGCGGTTGGAACCTGTTTCTACCCGCCCATCACTGAAAAGCTCTCTAATTAATACATGAGATGTCTCTGACGTCCACAAAGATGAATGATTGCTTGGCCGTGTGCACAGCGGCATAATGTATGCTGACTCAAAATGTTTGAGAGGAAATAAGAAAGGTTTCCAAAAAAATTATAAATACAAAATTTAAACCTGTATGCTAACTGAATACTTAACAACCAACAAAAGTATTGAAAACCAGAAAACTTAAAACTTCTTTCCCACAATGACTTTCACATTAAAACAGCAGGACAGAGAGCTCTGGAGTAGGAAAGATGTGGTCATTTCTTTCTCCTAAAAGAAGAAATAAAAGCGTTTTCCTGCTACCAAAGAGGGTGAGCGAGACGGCTGTCTTACTGCTCTCTTCACTCAGGAAGGAGCCCCCAGGTGTTCCTGGGAAGCCCACTCGGATCTCTCAGGGTCTGCAGGGCTTTATCACGTGAAAGGTCCTTTTCTGTCTAAATCCCAAGCTTTCCCTTTATTGCCAAACATTCTGCCTTATCTTCCTTTGCCCTTACTTTCTCATTTATTTACATTATTTGCAAACATTTGAAGCTACCTACTAAGCTTGAAAATACCACAATAATTCCTTTCCTCCAGGGGCCCACTACTTTGGAGAAAAAAATATCCATTTGATTCTTAGAATTGCTACTGCACACAACAGAAGGGTTATGATTTGTTGGCATCCCTCCACTTCTGAAACAAAGCCGGCTCTCCCATCCCTGAGCGTCTCCTGTGTTTATGTGCCAATTATGTTTGCAGCAGTAAGTGGCCTCAATGCCTCATTACCTCCATCATGTTTTAGGGCAAAACCAGTTTTTTTTCTTTTCTTCTTTCTCCAGATTCTTCACTGATAACAGCAGGAAAGGGGTGGTTCACAACTCTTAGATATTTTTCCCCATTCTTCCAAATAAAGAGCCTAAAAAGTTTAGATCACTGTGAAAGAAAAGATTTCCATGGGAGTGATGAATTGCCACACGCTGTGTGTTCCTACCATCCTCTTCCATTGAATTCTGTACTACTGGAAATATTTTTAGGAACATGAGAAGGAAGTTTTCTTGATGGAAGAATCCTAAGGATAGCCTACATTATCTTCATCTTAATGCATGGTCCTGGCCATAATTCTCTTACATTAACACGTGAAAATTAAAGCCTTTTCATGTACTTGCATAAGATTCAAATCAAAATAATCCATGTGGATTTTTAAGAATGTTTATCCATTTGGTCACTCAAATTGTATTCTAATCTTAGTTAAAATCTAAACAAATTACTGATGGCCAGAAATGAAAAGCTATTGTCAGTCTTTTTAACTGAGAACGTTATAATCATAGTGTAATACTGTAATACTTTAGGTAAAAAAAGAAGCCAAACATGGCAAGATTTTAAAGCTGTCAGGAAGATTCTTACAATCTCCACATGGCAGCTTTGCTTTAGCTCATAGATAGGAATAGTACCAACAATCTTTATATCACATGAATTTAAATATAACAACAATTTAAATATAACAGGTTTAGTTTTGGCTTTATAACTTCTTTTCTTTTTATTAGTACCTGTTTGTAGTTCTTAATTTTTACATTCCTTGTGTGGAGTTGGTATGTGTACATAACACATCTCAATTCCTTTCTTCACCCCCTTTTCCTTCCCCCCTCCCTCTCCCTCCATCTCTTGATCCCGTTCACATTTGAGAAAGATCTATCTCCCTACTTTCCATTATGTATCTTTTATTTTGTTCTTATTTATA
The DNA here is from genome assembly GCA_028451465.1 of Erethizon dorsatum. Classification (NCBI taxonomy): domain Eukaryota; kingdom Metazoa; phylum Chordata; class Mammalia; order Rodentia; family Erethizontidae; genus Erethizon; species Erethizon dorsatum. The sequence continues at coordinate 30,611,730 of CM051835.1, read as the reverse complement.
GTTTGGGATGTTTTAAGGAAGATTTCTATTTCTAATGTACTGTCATTCCAACCTTCATTATTCTTATATTTTTAAGTACTTTCATATCGTTACATCATTGAATTCATCACTGGGCATCCATGGAAGCCAGTACAAATACTAAAAAACAACCAAAGACTTGGTAACTTTGGAGCAAAAATTTCTTGTAATGAAGAGCACTAGACAGTCCCCTAGAACTTTATACTCTAGTGTTACCTTAACTGAGAATATCCTGTAAAACGTAGAAGCATTTCTGAGAAAATATAGAGAAAAATTAAAGAAAAATATGTGACTACTGTTACACATTTTATGCACCAAGAATATATCCTCCTTCCATTTCTTACATGCATTTCTTTTGGAAAATCAGTCTTAAATTATAATGATCCTCAGGAACTCTTCTTTCACAGAAATGCAGCTGTCTTATGTATGGTGACTTTGCGGAGAGGATTTTCTCCTCCTTGGTGTTGGTGATGAGAGTATAGAGGTGCTAGGGATTAAGGATTCCTTTAAATCTGACAATCTCTTTCGGTTACAGAATGATTTTTAAAATTCACCTAATATAAAACTATGCTCTTAACCTTGTACAGGCAGTGTCCACTAAACAACTTACCAAGTTGAATGTTAACTTGTAATGTTCAGTGATCCTATTTTTCTCATCAGTGTTAAAAATGATCATGCAACTTTTGGTTGCAGTGCCCTTTCTCCTGAATATTTAAGTAAAAAGCTGCTAAAGCTGCTATCTTCTTTGCTAAGGGAAAAAAAAAAAAAAAAAAACCTCTATTTCTTTCTCTAATTCCAGAAAAGTGGGCAGCTTTAATACTATCCAAGACTATCAGGAAATTAAATTAAATTGTATGTATTGACCTAAATCTCTCATCCATATTCTTATTTGGAACGATATTCAACATTTTAATAAATTCATCCGAGTTAAAATTTCTTCTGAGTCAGCTACTTAGTGCATAGAGAGCCATCTTGTGCCAAGTTCCATTTACTGGTCTGGCTTGGGTACCTCCCAAATTTGTGACAAGATTTTTGGCACCTTTCCCTTGGCTTAATCTTTAAGTGGTTGATTCCTTGGAGCTCAGAAAAAATCAAAGGCTCAGGTAAGATAAGTCTTTCTAACATTTTTGGCCCCAAATGCAGTGTTTCCCCCACCCCTTGTGGAATCAATCTAGTATTCTTGAGATTCCTTTAATGACCTAACATGGTGGCTTCCCCTAACAGTGCCTGGCATCTCATTACCTTGGCAGGGAAGAGAGCAGGATGATTCTCCTGTTGATAATCTCGCAGGGCCTCCTCCACATTTGAGGGGTGTTATGTCTAGGGAATGGTGAGGCCCACCCAGAGAAATTACAAATCAAATGCCTCTTGTTCAGTTCCTTTAAGAAAAAGCCCAAGTTTCACTGAGCCTGGAAAAGCCAAATTATATGAAACCTTTTTTCCCGTCTTGCTGATTGAACAATAAATACTAGAAATACGGGGCTGGGGGCGGGGGACAGAAAAAATATTTTACACAATGAAACAACTTAAATATTCAGGGGAACATAACAATCCAGAGGAAATAACATCAAATTTGGTATTTGCCTTTTTAAAATTATCCTTCAATTTTGATTATACTCAGAGTCAAAAAGTATGTCTGAGAGGGAATTCTTATTTTTTTCTTTTTATATGCTGAACAGAGACCTAAACCAATAGTTTAACGGTTCTCTACACTGTCAGAAAGGCCTTATAAATTTTACTTTTCTGAGTACTGTACTGTCTTCTTTTTCGTTGTTTTGATTTACTGCTTGGGACTGTTTTAATATGTATTGACTGTCTGCAGAGATCCTTGCTGACCCAGCTCTTTAAGATGATGCAGTACTGAAGAAAGCCAAAGAGTTCTTCTTTATGAGCTCTGACATATTAATTAGCGAAATGGACTAAAAAGCTTTCCTATTTCTGTTTTAATTTCTTATATTCTCAAACACCTGTCTATATAGCTGTAAAACAGGCAAGTCTGTGAAAGTAATGGCTGGCAATAAGTCCAGACCTTTCCTGAGACAAGTTTATCAATTAATGAGCAAGTACTCATTAACCAGCCATGAGGATAACTACAGGCAAGGTACCATGCAGCCACCATGTTTGGTTGGAATCCTAACACAGTTTACTGATGAAGAAAGCAAAGCTCTGGCATTTATGTACCTGATCCCTCTGCTGGTCACTGTAGGGTCAGGGTGTGAAGGCAGACATTGTGTGGTAGAGCTCATGCTTTGGAGCATTCATGGTCTACCAGCACATAGCTAAGAATGAGGATACAGGAGTTAGACACAGTCTATATATCTAGCTCTAGCTGAAAGATGTAACATGTACACATCAGGACACCTGATAAATTCTTATTTACCTTTTGTAAACTCAGCTGAGCAAGGAACACAAGAGCTATAATTCTTTATCAAACTACTGCAATTTAGTAAATAAGAGACATCTTACCCTATCATTCTTGCCTTTGTTTCCCTGAATGCATGTATACGTATGTATGAATATGTGAGCCATGCTGAGATATGTATGAGAGAAAGAATATGCACATGATATATATAAATAATTACAAATGTGCATGTGATGTGTATCCTTACAGTAAGGCTGAGAGTTTAAGGTCGAAGTTGCTACATTGGCAGATCTTACATTCAGTTCTAAAATGCAACGTGTATGAACTTCAAACCTAGACTGTTCAAATGTGGCCTTGGAAGTTTCTGGACCCTTATGAAAGAACAGAGCTTTTAAAAACATAAGGGGATGGGATAGTGTAATACAAAAGCAACAAGTTACAAAGGAAATTTCATACTTGTCTTTGTATTCCATATTTTATAGAATATGAAAATTAAAGCATGCATTTAAATTTGGCGATGCCAGCCATGATCATTTTTCATATGAAGTTTTCTAATTGGGTTGCTTTTTTTCATAATTTTTTATGGTTACTCTTGATGAGCAACCAAAATTTTAGTGTTTGTTCCTCGTGGATTTGAATTCTATTTTCTTTCCTCATCAGTTGGTTCAGGTAACACAGCATGTATCTGTTTGGACAGACATCTTTAATGGTACCTTTAAGCTTCTGACATTTGTTACATTGGATAAATATAGTTTTAATGGGCCGGTGATATGGCATAAGCACCTGCCTGGCAAGCGCGACGTCCTGAGTTCTACTCCCAGTATCCGCATACAAAAAAAAAAAAAAAAAAAATTATATATATATATAGATAGATAGATAGATATAGATATATATATAATTTTAAACACAAGCAAAGTCTATATTTTCTCATGCTCCAGCTGTCATTTACATTTCCACAGGATTCAGGAAGTTACCACAGGAAAATCAACAATTTGTCTAGAAATCTTCATATAGAAACTTGATTGTAAAGCAGTTCTGGTATTTGCTATGTTGCAAAAGATTACTGAATACTGTGGTCTCTAAAACTTAATGAATTAAGCTGAATTAGAAACAAGTCTGTCCATCTTTTTAATAAGATTCTTTACTACTCAGATATAAGGAAAGTCTGAGTATCGTGGGTACATAGACTTTTTCCAATTCAAATTTGAAAATGAATGATTGCAGTCCCTCTATGAAATGCCCACTCTCTGTGACAGCTATTGTGGAATGTACTAGAGACACAAAGAAATAAGACATGGTCCTGCCATAAGAAAGCTGTTTATAATGTGGGAGGGGAGACAGAATATAAATGTTTGACAACATATCTGTTAGGCACTTTTATGCTGAAAAATACAATACAGGAATCACACAGAGCAAACGTTGCTTGGTTCTGTTTGGGACCTGAGGGGAGCCGTCGTGTTTCAGAAAAGAAGCACCTTCCATAACAGTAAGCTGAGTAGAAGTTGGACATTCATAAGAGATCCAGCACTTGTTAGGCATGTGGAAAGTTATGAAAAGATGGAACAATGAGCAGTTCAGTGTGCGAGAGTACCGAGGGAAGTGACAAGGTGCCGGGTTGAGCAGCGAGGCAGAGATTTGATTACAAGCAACACTGCCAAATCCGAAAGTATAATTTTACCCTACTGGGTCAGAGACTGAATAGATTTAGGAGGAGAGTGGCCACTTTAGTTTTCCAGTGATATTAATCTGGAGGTCAGAGAGACTAGAAAGAAAAAAAAAAGATAAAAGAGTTACGAGAGTTACGATATTAGAAATGAGAATGTAAATGAAAGTGAGAGATATTTCAGCAAACAGACTTGAGGTTTTTTCTTTTTAAACTTAGTGAGTGAGTGAAAAGAGGATCCAATTTGACTGTCAGTGTATTGGTCAGCTATTGTTAGGGCTATGCTTCGTGGTAGAACCAACAGGAGGCATTTTTTTCTTGATCCCACCTCTTCAGGTAGGCTGGGGCTTGCTGATCTCAGCAGTGTATGGGTTTAGTTCCAACCACCAGAATAAGAGCAGGTTCTCTTATGTGTCCCATATCCTTTGGGGACCAGTGGTTTTGGAGGTGTGTACCTTTGATACCAAGATAAGAAGGAGAGGGGAACCAGAGGCTATGTGCCAGAGCTTTCACCCATTGGGTGATGGCAAATGTAGTAGAGGGCAAGGGTAAGCATGAGTAGCGGGAAGGGTGGCAGGCTGGTACGAGCTGTGAAGGAACAGGATTCTACATGAAGGCAGAGGAGCAATGCAGGGAAAGTGAGAATGAGGACAGAGGAGGCTGAGCCACCTCCAAGGTGACCTGCGTGGTGCACAGGGGAAGCTTCGGTGGCGAGGGCTGCGGGGGAGCAGAATTTTGAGGGGAGTGCCAGAGTTCAGGTACACTAAAAGGCAAGGGGTTTTCGAGATGAGGTAAAAGTAAACAGTGTTTTGTCAACCGTGGAAAGACGGTCGGACTCAAGAAGACAAGTCTGGGATGGAGGGGAAGTGGGCCAGTGAGAAAAACTAAAGATACAGTGTTATGAGGCAGGCGGCACAATAAAAATTAGGTGATGGGGGGCGCCAGACTGTGGCAGTGACTGAGGATAGCATTGTGATGGGCCTGGCTTGATGGCTTTGCAGTTGCCAAGAGGGTGAATCCTAACTTGTCTGATGGAGTAGAGGAGAGGCTTGGATTCGTGTGGACTCATTGAAGTCTTGATGGACTCTTACAAAGAGCTTCTATCTCTGACGAATGAGGGTATCAAGAATTTGCATAAGAAAATGGTTCCAAAGTTACAGAACAGAAGATGCTTAACTTTCTCTAGGTGTCGAAATTGAGAGGTAACTTTAGCTGCAGTGAGTTTCAGTAGAGAGGAATAGGGATGGACACACCACAGATGACCAGAAGGTTAGATGAAGAAGGGGGGCGAGAAGAAGGAAGAGAGGAGGAACAACAACAAGAACAAGAAAAGTTGTTTTTATTTTTCTACTGTTATTAATGAGAAACTCAGAACCATGTTTTTAGCATGAGAGAAAAGAGATATTTGTGAGACAAGGAGAAAAGACCCATTGGTAGAGTGGTAGAATTGTAAGTGTGGCTGGTGGGAGTTGGCCTTGGTGGGGGTGAGTCTAGGTCGCTGGGAGAATGCTAGGGACCCCTGTCATGGGGATCTATTTGTAGATAAAGAGAGGTCAGGAGTTAAGGACGTCAACGATGCCAGTTTTCTCAATGGTGTCATGTCTGTACACAAGGACATTACAGGGTTAGCTAACAAGGTGCCCAAGAAAATAAAAAACACTAGAGATATTAGATGAACTATATTGGGATATGTATAAGTTACTCAAGAAAAATTGGATTTACTTCTATGAAAAATATATTTTATACAAATACACACACACGTGTGCACGCACACACACACACGCACACCCCTCTTCATTCAAGGACTGGGTAGAAGAGGAGCTACAGTTTTCTCCCAACTAAAATGTATTTTTCTTTTGCAATTACGTTTTCAGTTTTCTGCTTCTGGTGGGTCATAGACTATTAGAACTATAAGGAACATTACATGCCTCTAGCTTAATTAACTTATTTTAGAGAAGAGTAAAGCCTCAAGAGAGGAGAGTAATCCCCATCAAAGGTCCAGCTGTTTAGTGACAAAACCAAGGCTCAGACCTGATTTCCATCTCACCAGTCTCTTATTCTACCAATTTTGCCTGATTTAATAACAAAAACATTCATTAAAATCTTCAAAATTTCCCCAAACTCGGCAGAGATAACAGAAAGATAAGAGTAATCTGGCACAACTTTCATAGTCTACCATTAAAACCCACCATAGTTGAATAAGCTTCTAAACATAAATTAAAAGTTATGTTTTTCTTAAAATTTATATAGATTTTCAACTGTCTGTTTATGTTATTATTCATCATATTTTTTACTGTTGTTGTGATGTGACATTTTCCCCTAAATATAAATGCATAGGAGGACATATAGAAAAACTCTTCTCTTTAAAATTATTTTTCACTTATTTGAACAACTTAAAAACTTTACACACTATAAATTTTCTAAATCCATGCACACTTAAATATAGTAAATTTTATTTCCAAAAATAAACGCATGTCCTTGTGTACCGACGTGACACCATTGAGAAAACTGGCATCGTTGACATCCTTAACTCCTGACCTCTCTTTATCTACAAATAGGTCCCCATGACAGGGGTCCCTAGCATTCTCCCAGCGACCTAGCCTCACCCCCACCAAGGCCATTTTCAACTGTCTGTTTATGTTATTATTCATCATATGTTTTACTGTTGTTGTGATGTAATATTTTCCCCAAAATATAAATGCATAGGAGCAATTCTGAGTTCCAACAGAATTTGTTCATATGAGCTATTTGAGTATATATTTGTCCCCTTTATATATTGATAGCTACATTATAAAATTTTAAATAACCAACCTTTTTATTATGCTGTCTCTCTCATCCAGAGTTTGACAGTTTATTGTTGGAAATAAAATTTACTATATTTAAGTGTGCATGAATTTAGAAAATTTAGTGTGTAAAGTTTTTAAGTTGTTCAAATAAGTGAAAAATAATTTTAAAGAGAAGAGTTTTTCTATATGCATATGTCAGATTCTTCAAATGTGATGGAACACACAAACTTCAGCACTCGCAGGGCGTACATCTTACATGTGTAGGAAAGAGTGGCTTAGAACTGATGATTCTAACAGTGCTTCTAAATGCCAGGGTGAGCACCTGCAGTAAAACATGTTAGGAAATGATTACATGAGAGTTGATAATACAGAGCAAATCTTTTTTTTGGTTTTTTTTTGGTACCGGAAATTGAACTCAGGACCTTGCACTTGCCAGGCAGGCTCTGTGCCACTGAGCTATATCCCTGGCCCAGAGTGAATGTTGGTATCAAAACTTCATGAGGGGGCCGGTGAGATGGCTCAGCAGCTTAAGCGCCTGCCCGGCAAGCGCGAGGGCCCGAGTTCGACTCCCGGAACCCACATACGCAAAAGGGGCCAGTGATATCGCTTAGTGGCACAGGCGCCTGCTGGCGTGTGAGGTCCTGAGGTCGACCCCCTGGTACCCACAAAAAAAAAAAAAAAAAGACTTCATGAGCAGGCTGGTGATATAGCTCAGTGGCATAAGTGCCTGCCTGGCAAGCGTGAGGTCCTGAGTTCAACTCCCAGTACCCACATACGAAAAAAGGGCCAGTGATATCGCTCAGCGGCATGGGCGCCTGCTGTAGGTGTGCGAGGTCCTGAGTTCGACTCCCAGTACCTGCATTTAAAAAAAAAAAAAGACTTCATGAGCTATCTGCACCTCAACTTCAAATTAGCCCTGCACCTCAAAACAGTGGGAGGGATCCACACAAGGCAGAGAGTAACTTTAAAATTGCACTTACATGCCATCGTCAACCCAAATATCATGGTACAAATTTGGATGCACTATGGGTAAAAGCCAGTCACATTCTCAAAGTCATAATAACTATAAATTTTACCCCACAATTTGAGCATCAACTCCATACTTTTTCCTTCATGTTTGATTGTAGGCTGTATTCATTGTTATTTGCAATGAGAATATTTCAGTAAAATGGTTAGATTTTTATATCTACTAGCTTTAAATAATGGCAGTCCCTCATGAAGAATGGACTTGGAAAGAAATAGCACTCTTTAGTCCCTGTCTAATTACTTTAGAAAGACTTACATGGAGACCTAGAATTTAAAATCACTCTTCAAAGGTAAAGTGTCACATATGTAAATTCTCAAAAATGATCAAAATAATGATATATATGAACCAATTTCCCAACATGAATGTAATTATGATGCATTACAAACATAGGCCAAGGACATTTAAAAAATTACTTGTACAGGAAAAAACAAAACAAAAAACATGGACCCCTGACCCCAGTGACTCAGAGAAATTATAAGCCACCTGCATGCAAGACCTTTTATTCTTTTAAATTTTATGGTACACTTTAGATATATATAATGATCACATTCATCATAGGGAATTTGTGCCTGGACATGGTATATCTTGCAGCTGCTTTTTTTCCCATTCCCCTCACCTCCCTTCAACCCTTCTTCCCCTCCTTATTTACAAAGGCTTTGTTCTCATTTTTTCCTTCCATTCTCTTTTTTTTTTTGTCCCTTCTTCCTCCCCCCCCCTTGTTCCCCTTCTCACTAGAACATTTAAGACCTTTTATTTTATTTTATTTTTTTTTTTTTGTGGGTACCGGGGGGTCGACCTCAGGACCTCGCGCGCCAACAGGCACCCGTGCCGCTGAGCGATATCACCGGCCCCTTTTTCGTATGTGGGATCCGGGAGTCGAACTCGGGCCCTCGCGCTTGCAAGGCAGGCGCTTATGCCGCTGAGCCATCTCACCGGCCCAAGACCTTTTATTTTAAACTTCTATGGAAAATCTAGGCTGCCAGTATTAACTAACGGATAATTAATTGGCCATTCTTGTGGTTTAAAATTTAAATCTTAAGTTTTCTCAGCTAAAAACTAGCCAACACATTATATTTGAAGTACAATTTTAGAACTCATGCTGGGAAATCCGAACATGAGGTCTGACATAATAACTTACCAAGCTATGTTGAATGATATAAAACTGACCCAGCTTAGTGTTTTTTCAGTACTTAGAATTGAATCTAGGCAGCACTGAACTATATCTCCATTCATTTTTTATTTTTATTTTAAAATATAGTCTCCTTAAGTTTCCCAATTTGGCCTCAAACTTAGGCTCCTCCTTCCTCAGCCTCCCATGTAGCTAGGATTACAAGTGTGTGCCACTGCACTTGGCAAAGCTTGAATTTTATTTTTAAAACCTTATACAATATTTATAAATGCCAACAAAGGTATAATATTGCCAACTAATGGTGAAAATTTTTCAGATTGCATTCGTCCTGATGATGTTGTTTTTACCTGATATAAGTTGTATGTGGGTGTTTATACACACGTGGGTTTCATAAATGAAGTGAACTGTTTCTAGAGGGCAGGAGGAAGGGGATCGTTAAGAGATGTATACTTCAACAAAAGGTATTGCCTACTTAAGAGTTGTTCATTCACTTAGGCTCCATCACAGCGAGTGTCAGTGTCTTCGTGATGTCCTACCGTGCCCTCCAGCACCGTGTCATCACTTGCCCTCCCAGCCTTGCCTTTTGCTGAATTGCCCTCAGCCCACCTTGTGACTCACAGAGCTGCTCACCATTGTTCGCTGGCCTTGCTCTCCTCTTTGATGCCTCAGAGCCCAGCTGGCCTAATTCAAGGGCCCCACTCCTGCAGACAGGGCTCTTTTCCAGAGCCAATGTTGCTTAGCTTCAGCGTCTCCAGCCTGTGCTTTTGTACTTCTTCAACTTCTCCCAGGCTTTCTTTCTCCAGCTCACTCTTCTTGTGGAGCCAGTTAGCCCCTGTAACAGACAGGAAAGACAAAAAGCCTGTGTTTCCTATTCTCACACATGCAACACAGAACGCTCAAATATCCAGCACAGCACAGTAGCCCATGCCAGCCATTCTCCAGCAAACGCCAGCTGCAGGCCCTGTTATTCAGGTCACTTCTGATGCTCAGTACCTGGAACTGTGGGCTGCTCCCGGTGCAGGCGCCAGTCATGAGTTCTTATTGTGATCTATACTTCTGCCAGCCACTGGTAAATTGGGATTCCCATGACCATCTCATTGGGTTCAGTTAATTTTCTGGAGTAGCTCACAGAGCTCAGGAAAATGATTTTCTTACATTTACCTACATGAAGGACGTTACAGAGGATACAAATGCACGGTCAGGTGGAAGAGAGTCACAGGACAAGGTACGGGGGAAAGGTCCGACTGCCAGGTCCTCTCCCTGTGTCCCACCCTCCAGGCACTGCCTGGCGTTCTGTAATCCCGAAGCCTCAGAACCTTGTTCTTTTGGGTTTTCATGGGGACTTTATTCCATAGACATGATTGATTACATCACTAGCCATTGTCAACTCACCCTTCAGTCCTTCCCTCCTCCCCAGTTATAGGACTGACAATTTGTACCATCTCATCACTGGGTTGGTGGCCCTGGCAGCCAGCCCCCATTTACAGGGGACTTAGTAGCCGTCAGTCATCTCAGTAGGAAACATCACGTTGGAGATTCCAAATGTTTTAGGAGCTGAGTGCCAGGAAATGAGACAAAAACCAACTGTTACTTCTATATCACAGTCCCTGAGATCACTCTCAGGCCACTTTTTCAGTTTCCTTTGGTCAGTAGCCATGTCTCCTTTCTACCATTCATATTCCTAAGACCCCATCTTTTCTTGTATAGATAGAACTCTGATATCTACTGCAAAAGGAGGTGGGGGGAATAATAACTCATTCATTTCACCAATATTTAGAAACACCATATACTCAGTAAAACCATGTGGACCATGTACTATAAATTGTCATAGAAATGAATTCTGCCCCTAGTGTGCTCATGGCTAAAACCATAGGCAAACAGTGAAAATACCACATTCTTAACATATAAATCAAATACCTAGAAAAAGTCATAGTAATTACCTTTACTGAGAGGGAAGATTAGGACTGGAGACCTAGTGGACATTCTGCTTTATATGTAGTATTTAAATATTTACATTGAGACTATAGCGTACAAACTAGTTAATGAATTATAGATTTTAAAAACCTAATAACTTTTTTTTTTTATGGGTACCAGGAGTCGACCTCAGGACCTCGCGCTTGCCAGACAGGCGCTTGTGCCGCTGAGCCATCTCACCAGCCCAAAAACTTAATAACTTTTTAAAAAATTATTTTTAAACAACACAAAATTTTATCTACCATATACATTGTGGTATTGGATATATATATCTTTATATGCATACATACGCAGTATAGTGTTGAATCTAGCTAATACCAAATGGATTATCTCACATAATTATCATTCTTTTGGTGAGAGCATTTAATGTCTGCTCTCTTAGTGTTTTTCAAGAATACAATATGTCATCATTAACTATAGTCACTATGCTGTACAGTAGATCTCTTGAGTTTATTTTTCCTAACTGTAAATAAATGTTCTTTGGCCAATGTCTTCTCTAACTACTTGTTAATCATTTACAATGTTTAAATATTTTAAAACATTTGTAAATGTTGTGAAACATCATTTATTGAATCTAACAATAGAAATGTACAAATGGAAGGATTTTGTATTGGAACCAGAACAGATTATGTACAGAAGAACCATGGGAAATAAGACAGTTTCTGTTTTCTGGGAGGAAGTTGAAAGGCTGAGTCTCAGAATTATATGGAGAAGCAGTTTGAGAAGCAGAGGTCATTTTGGGGAAAAAAGGGAATGGAAAAAGGCTTAATTATGAGACCCCTCATTTCATTATGGCTGGAAAAAGAGCCATAAGTAAAACCATTTAGGGAATATTCAAACCCCCTGTTAATTTTTGGTATCCAAGAGGGGAAGGAACTTAGTCTTCGTAATTTATTTAACAAGGCACCCATGCGATGCCATGAACAAAATGTTCCTTTTGAGAGGTTTGTCATACCCAACTGTATCCAGTAAAATGAGACTTCATCATAAAAGAGCTAATGTTGAATGTTTAGAAATGAAAAAGAAAATTTTCAGCAACCTAGATTACTTCTTGCTAAAATAAGCAAATGCAAATTCATTCCCACTCTACTGATAATTAGAAACCACACACCCACATAAAACAACTTCAGAATTCCACTCCAGCAAAATAGAATGAAGCCATTCAAAGTGACTTTATGAACAGAAAAACCTTTCATTAACCAATCAGTTTTTAAAACTTGCATACTTTTTAAAACCAGGCAAGCCGAACCACAGCTAAATAAATAAATAAATAAGCAGGAAGCTGGTTTTTAAAAATATCATTACTTGCCATCAGTAAGTTGTTAGAGATATTTAGAAATATTTCCATCTAACTGATGCTGGGAACATTTTAGTTGCTGCATAACAGACCTCAGAGAAAGTGCTGCTATCATTTGATTCAGTGATTTGGCAGTCCTTAACCCTATTTGAGTAGTTACATAGGAAAACATGTTTTATTTTTAAAAGTTACGTATTTATATTAATAAAATATTTTGCCATTTACAGAATTGACATGTTTTTATACAAAATTGTGAATTGCTTTAAAGAAAATTAGTAAGGAAGTAACACTATGAAATGCTATGTGAACATAGCAAAATAGTACGAAGTCTGACAGGCTGATAAAATCAGGGGAACGTCGTTCTTTGAGCTTCCGTGGGCGCGTCCGGTGTCCCCAGCGCCATGCTGGCAGGCGCAGCTCGGAGGCGTGCGCCGCCCTGAGCCCTCGGGATATTCCACGCTCACCCCTGGGTCTTCCTTCCCGCCTGTGGTCCGGTGCCTTCCGTTCTACCGAGCGTCAGCTTCCTCCACGAATGCACCACAGCTTTACCTAAGGCCGCGAACGTCCCTCAGTCAAATCTAACCCAAGTTACGTTTCCACACACATTCTCCAACAGGCCGTGGCCTTAGGGAAGGAAAGTTGTGTCATACTTCCCACGTGGGCCTGGGAAGTTTCATCGATTCAGAGGCAGCCGACCCTTTCTTATTCCGGCAGGAGACCAGGTCCTTCCTGTAGCTTTGCTTCCCGACTGTTCCAGAGCCGCCGTCATCTGGAGAGCTTCAGGAGGCTCCTCAGTGACCCATCCTCACCCCTTTCAGCCCTGGACAGATCTCTGCTCACAGCAGCCAAAGGCGCTTCTGGAAAACATGAATCAAAGTATGTCTCCCAAGTGTTAAAATCCTCGGATGGCTTCCCACCGTTCGTAGAAAACAATCTCACTCATAGAAAATGATGCGTGGTTCCAACTGTCACTCGCAAGGCCGTGCCTCTACTGCCCTGCCTACCTCTCCAGCCTTGTCACCGCTCCTTCCTGCTCCCTCCCAGCCCTTAGCCGATGTCACCTGCTCTAGTTCTTGAACAGGTCAGCTCGTTCTGTCCTCGGGCCCTTTGCTTATATGCGTTCCCTCTGCTCAGAATGATCTCCCCTCACTTCACGTGACTGAGTCCCTCCGATTCAGTCCACACTTCCTTCCTTTTCTTTTTCTTTCTTTCTTTTTTTTTTTTTTTTTTTTTTTGTGGGTAGCGGGGGTCGACCTCAGGACCTCACGCGCCAGCAGGCGCCCGTGCCGCTGAGCGATATCACCAGCCCTTTTTTCATATGTGAGTTTCGGGAGTCGAACTCAGGACCTTGCGCTTGCCAGGCAGGCGCTTATGCCGCTGAGCCATTGCACCGGCCCACACACTTCCTTTCTTCAAATACATCTTCCCCAATGACTTTATCCAAAACAGTACCCAACAAGAAGTCAGCTTCTGTCACCTCACTCTGTTGATGTCCTTATAACATAGTCTGCCATTAGTGTGTGCGTGTTTGTGTTTGTGTTTGTGTAACCTACTGTGTCTCTTCGACCCCGGAATGTGATCACTAGGGCAGAGGCCTTGTAGTCCAGTGCCAAGAGTGGCATCTGACACAAAAGCAGGTTTCCTTTTCTCAATATTTGCTAAGTCACTTTCCTGATATAGCTTTTGCATATTTTCCAAACTTTCCAAATCTGATGCTTTGTGTGTTCTTCTTGTCCTAACAAATAACTTGATTTTGTTTGGAGGGTCAGTCTAACAATCTGGATTATAACTGGGGTTTTAGAACATTTACATTTATTGTGATTTCTGGCATATTTAGATTTAATGTTTATCCTCTTATATTTTATATTTGAACCATTTTAGTGCCTGTTTTTCTTGTCATTTTGGGATGAACTAGTTTTTTAAATCCCATTTTTATGCTGATTTGAAAATTATAGACCACATTTTTATTATACATATTGAACAAAATCTAAAATTAGTTCATACATAATTCTCTTAAACAAGACAAGCAACTGAGAACTCTAGCTGCTCTTACATCCTTCTACTTTTCTATTATTTTCTATTCTGTTTTGTTTCTTATTTTTGATGACAGAAATTTATACACTAATTTTAATGTTTTGTGCATTCAATATTTGTTCAGACTTACCCAAGTATTTACACATCTCTTTTCTCACATTTCTTCCTTGCTTTATAGACTTTCCCTCTGGTTTCTTTTTCTTTCTTTCTGAAATATGCCTTCCAGGTAACTTCTAATGACGGTTGGTCTGTTGATTCCATTGTTTTGTTTATCAGAAAATGTCTTTTTCTTGACAACTAGTTTTGTTGGGTATTTAATGTTTGGATGAAAGCACATTGAAAATATTTTTGACTGTGGTCTGGATTCCACTGTGAAACTTCAGCCATCAGTCGTATCTCCTGCCCGTCTTGCTTCTCCTCGTGGAACTCTCAGTAAGAGTATTCAGTGCATACGTGCTAGACCAGAGTGAGCTGTGTTCCTTATATCCCCTTTCATAGTTTTCTGTCTCCTTGACTTTGCACTCCATTCTAAGTAGCTTCAGTTCAGTCTCTAAATTTCTTTCGTGTTTCTACTGGCTCTCATTCATGCTAACTTTTTCCTTATGTGTTAGGTAATTGCTGTTTGGCATGGGGTGGGTCATACGTGGTTGAATTTAGTGTGTGAGGATCATGGAGACCCCGTACTGCCCGTGCTTCCCTCCTGAGAGGGCTCAGATGTGCTGCTTCTGGGGCACTAGCACAACACTGCTAACTTGGGATTGCTTTCATTTAATTTCTTGGCTGACAGTTTAATTGATTGGGAGGAAATAAATTTGATTTAATGCCTCTAAGAGGTAAATCTTTTGGTTGCAAATTCTCAAAGGAAGATGTTGATTATTGTGGTTGCTCCTACCTAGAACCTGACAAGATAGATTGCCTTGGACTCACTTTGTTAGGGAAAGTGTATTCTGAGAATGAGGCTTTTTCAACCCACCTTCTACTAAGATTTTAAGCCCTTTGTGGTCACTGCTCTAACTCTCCTGGTTTAGACTTAACTCCCAGATCCTACAAGGTTCTATCACACCACACCCTCAGATTCCTGGAATCAACATTTTCCAGAAGGCAATCTCAAACTCCAAGTGTGGTTGCCGACGATTGCTTACTTGGTTTTCACTTGGTTGTGTGTTGTTTGTGCAAAGGCTTACCTTAAGAATTTCCCATGAGCAAATCAATACACTTAAAGGTACATTTGTTTTAATTTATCCAAGATCGATTTATTTTTTATCATCAGGATTTTGAAAACTGATTATTGGAAACAGAAATTAGGGGTCCAATAATTGTCAGTTAAATGAATGAAAGCATGATAATCCTTTATAAAGGGCGGAATTCAAACAAACATAAGAGCATGTGTGATACCAGCCATATCTTTGCTTCCCTGCATCTGAATCACTTCTGACAAGACAAACCAACTGAACACACTCCTTAGAGTTACATGGAAAGTCATATGACATAGAACGAAGCGGGGGTTGATGTCTGTACTATCCTGAGAAAGTTTGAAATGGAAAATTCCCTCAAAGAAGAAACCACATAATAAAAAGTTCTAGTTACTTTTGTAGTTACAAGCTATGGTTTATTACTCTGTCTGGAGATACTCATAATGATTCATTGTTATAGGAAGAAATAAAATGGGGTTCACAAAAGAGCTTTTATCAGATTATAATGTGCCCTGTTGTAAAGTGAGGGAAGAAGTGGCTTATCTGGCTATTTGTTGTCACCACCACGTGGCCCATGGATCAAATACTAACGAGAATCCTTCCTGAACTTCCGGAATGCCCTTCGGGGTGAATGCCTTGTCATAACTGCACTAGAGGAGGAGTACATCTTAAGGCTGTTTGATAAGTCCTTCAGATATTAAAACAAATCAAAACCAGCCTGTTCGTTCTAACAAAAGCTGTCCTCTCAGATGTTTTCCTTTTTTGCACTAAAAGTTTTTTCATCTTTCTGAAGTCCAGAAATCCTGATAGTGTTACTCAATTTTTGTGTAACTTACCAGTCATGCAAGACTCATTTTACAATTGAGAAGGTGATGAGCTTGGCCCAGGGAATTACTTGAGGATTTGGAAGAAGATCATTCATAGTTATGATGCTGAAGATCTACCTTTGCTTTTGTGGTCTACAAGGATTAGGGAGGCACCACTAGTTCTTTAGGAATGAAAATACTACTCTGGTCAGTCATGGTAAAATAGATGACATGCTAGGTGCCTACTGTGGCTAAAGAAATAAGTAGGCTTTAGTTTTTCTTCTTTCTCTGTGGCTTTTTATCCTTTGTTTCTATGAATTAGAATTTCTGGGCATGTCATCTAGGGCTGGCATTGCACATACAATACCCTTGGCCCCAAGGAGGTCATGAATTTGGAGCATTTCCCATATTATGCATCTGCCCCTCTAGCTTGCATTTCAGAGCACATGGCTGTGGCAGAGCGGGAAGACAGAAATCATCTCTGTGTTGTTTCCAAAGTACAAGAACAAGTCAACACCCGTTCATATGACCATGAAATCGTTTCTTGAGTATTTTCTTGTGAATTGTCTTCAGCGAGCTAAAATGTATTCAGTGTATTACTGTCATGGACGCCATGCTACATACTCTGTAAGAGGAATGTGGAGTGTGAAAAATCCCGACTTCTGCTATTAAGGAACTCAGAAGTGATTTCTAATGACTGTACCAACACTTGAAAGGAGGGACAATCTGAGTTACCCATTTATTGCTTTGTAGTATATTTTATTTCTCAAGTACTGATGAATAAGTTTGCTTTTAAATTGTATTTCTTTTTTTTTTTTTTTTTTTTTTGTGGGTACCGGGGGTCGACCTCAGGGCCTCGCGCGCCAGCAGGCGCCCGTGCCGCTGAGCGACATCACCGGCCCTTTTTACGTATGTGGCTTCCGGGAGTCGAACTCAGGACCTCGCGCTTGCCAGGCAGGCGCTTACACCACTGAGCTATCTCACCGGCCCATAAATTGTATTTCTATATGCAAATATTTATCAGAAATCAATTCATTCCAGGGAATAATAATGATAACATTCAGACTTCTGAAAACCAGGCATAGAGTGCTACCAAAAGGTAATAAGGAATAGCTTGAGGCCCATGGTACTGCTGTGAAGGTAATTCTTTATGAATCTAGAGAAGCATGAAGAGTAAGAAGAGATGAAGGAAGCATGGTGGATAGTAGAGAACTTATATCACTCCCTTTCCTAAACTAATCTCTCACTTTTATTCTGAATAACATCTACTTTTTCCAAAGCCTTGTTCAATCAATTAATGGCTCTTTTCCATCTTCATATTCTTCCTATTTATTGGCTTCTTTCTTTAATCCAAAGAGGAATAGTCAAAGTGAAAAAGAGATGGCAGGGCAGAAACAGAGGGGGCATTTGGTAGCAGGGTAGAACACAAGTATGAGGAGTCTAAACCAAAGCAGTAGATATTAAGTGCAGACAGGAACTATGGAAGTTTTTGTTTCCTTTCTAAGGAGTGTCACCTATCATTTAAACAGGATGTCTATCTTGAAACAGAAATCAGACCATGTCATTTCCCTTCTCAGAACTAGATATCCACGTGCAAAAAGAAAAAATTCCATTTTACTCTATACCATATAAGAAATTAGTTTAATGTCCTTCACACATCCAAATATAGCTTCTAAAACTATAAAACAAATAGAAATTTTAGTGCCAGCAGATTAAGCAGAATCTTATTAGGACACAAAAGCCATAAAGTATAACAGAAAAAATCAAATTAGACTTAATAAAAATTTAAAATATTTGCTTTTTGAAAGATTCTTTTGAGAAAATAAAAAGGGAAATGGCAGATTGAAAACATTTGAGAAGCCCATATCCAACAAAGGATCTGTCTACAGAGCACAAAAAGGGTTTAAAGGTTCCCAAGGGAACACTAATATTTAAGGATAAGCAAAGGACCAGGTAGGCTACTACTAAGTTATTTTAGATAAACAGTCCTAAGTGATTGAAGAAGAATGTTAGACTAAAATAGGAACAATAACTGTATTATAAAAGATATCGCAGAGACAGAGATAGGACTTCATGATTTCTTTTATTTAGGACAAGTGACGGGAAGGACTCAAAGCTGACCCGAGACTCTTAGGATAGAGGGTCAGAAGAAAGGTGATATGTTTAACAGAAACATCAAGCCATGAAGAAAAGCTAAGTTTTGAGGAATAGACATTTGAAAATACACATCTGAAACCCAAGAGAGAGGTCAAGGTTAGTGATATAGATTTAGAAGTCTGCATAGAGGTGATCGCTGAAGCTCAGATTTGTCCACAAGATTGCACAGATTAAATTAAGTAATAATTCTTTAAAAGAGCTAGCCACCATTCATTCATTTGGTTAACTAAAAGCCTGAGATGACGGCAAAGGCAGTTACTAGAGTTAATGATCAATCTCATTTTTGCTATTATCATGTTCAGTGGTTTGAAACAACTAGAGTTTTTCTCTGAAAATTAGCAGCTGTGTGGAAATGCAAAGTTTCTAGCAGATACAAATTTGGTACCAAGTTAAATCAATTTATATATTTATATTCATAAGGGATCTTGAACACACAAATGTGATCTTTGTTCAACTTTTTAATACTAGTGGGATATGAGTATATAGAAGTCATTATGCAATGAAATTCACACTGATTTTGTCAATATAATCTTGTTTTTGATGCAGTTCTATGCCAGTTTATCATATTAGGTATCTACTTTGATCAGTTAACAAAAGTCAGTTTATGTGCATATTTCCATTTAGAAAAATAAATGCTGATTGAATCATAATATATTCTTCCTAAAGTAGTTTGTGATATTAGTATATTATTTTTTCTTTCTTTCCAGTTTTCATCTTTAGAGATTAGTAGACAAATTTTATTGTTTGAAAATAATTTTTTTTACATACCAACCCCTACACACACACACGCACACACACACACATCTTACGGGTTTGCAAAGAGAACTTCATTATATTGGAAACTCTCAGTTCACCTCGGTTCAGAAACTTAATTCATTGCACGATTCTGAGGAAAATGGCCTTGTTCCTGTTCATGTGGGGAAGATGGCTACGTTAATGTTTGTCACCTGATACAGAGTTCGTGGACAGAAACAAAATCTTGCCAAAAGCTTGTTTGCCAACTAAATTGTTTGTGAACAGAAGTGTTCATGAACTGTATAAATTTTTCTTTAAATGCTCCTTAAGCTTGCGTTTGTTACTATTAGTGCTGAAGTTTTTATAAAAATTATTTTAAGCTTTATTATTCTCAGAAATATGAGGAAAATATATCAGTAGTTAAACTGGAGGAAGGTAGTACCAGTAGCTTACTTTAAGATAAATTAATGCTTCATTTTTTAGGCACTACCAGTACTTGGTTCTGTACTGTTTGCCTCAGTAGTGTGGACATAGCATTCATCACATTATTGTGAGATATATTTACAAGAGGCTTAGACAAAGCGAAGACTCCCAGAAATAAGCTTACCATGTCTGTTCAGGCCTGTGAGAAAGGCTGAGGTAGCCACACAAGAGAGGCACTTCCAAGACGAAGTATCTAATGAGCAGTCTCTCACTGCTGGTTACAATCTACGGTATTTACTTGTGAGAGGAACGCAAAGAGTTCTGTAGCTCTTTTTCTTCTTTGGGTTTCAAAGTACTGATGTTATTTTAACATCAGTTTCCTACCTACCAGTGCGATAATTTCTGATATGTACAGATTAGGGTAGAATCCCAGGTGCTTTTTGATTTGTCACTTTAAATATTGAAACTGATACATTGACACTTCACTGAGAAGTTCCATGTAATATGTTATTTTGATGTCACTTTGTTTTATTCACAAAAAAAGGAAAAAAATCTCTTACAGGAAAATACCCATAATAAAGGAGACATTTTTATTTTTTAAATTAACATTCAGTGTTCTCAGCACCTGATTTGTGCTAATTGCGCTAGGTGTAAGTCACATACTAGTATGGCAAAGTTCAAAGTTTATGCAAATCTTAGGATTTTCTAGAAGCAAGTTTTATCAGATACATGTTGTTTTAAATTAAACAGGCTATCAGCTAGAGTTTAAAAAGCCTTCTGTTCACACAGACTATTATCATCTAGGGATTTTGCCTATGATATAAAACATACATCTTCAGAGAAGTGTTTATTTTATTAAAAGTAACTTGCATATCTTATAAGGCATTAATCCTAAGACTCATTAGGAACATCAAACCAGAAAATTAAAATATTTTTATTCTATAAGATTATACTATTATATCCTTGAAAATACATAGTTTCTTATCCAAATAGGCTTTACCTTGTAGAAATCTGTTTCAAGAAAGTAAAAGTAATTTTTATTAAATATATACTGATTTAATGTCTTCCAGACCCACTAAATAGGGTTTACCCAAGACCAAAAATGTAGTTATCTCAAGAATAAATTTTAGCAGCTGAAACAGAATTTGGAGGCTGTTTAACTGGACACTGAATTTAGAACAAAAAGTGAAACTATTTTACCAAATTCAAGATTCAGTGGCATTTTAAGGAGGTACAATGAGATGGCAACCCAACATAATAAATAAATGAAATTGAATTCAGTTATCTAGTTCTTAATGGTATATAAATATGTCAAAAATATAATTATTGGTGTCTTACCTGGAGTTATAGCAAACTGTTGCTTAATGACTTCCCTGTAGGCACGTGTGGATTTTACTGTTGTTTTCTATCCCATCTTTGTAATTCCCTTCTTTCTCCTTTGTATTGCTTTCTTCTCTGTTCTGTTCTTTCTTTTTATTATATGTTTGTTTGTTGATTTATATATTTATTGAGGTACTGAAGATGGAACCCATGGCCTTTGCCCTGAGCTACATTCCCCCTTACCCAACATTGTTTCTTGTGAGACAGAGTCTTGCTAAGTTGCCTTCCCCGGGCTCGAATTCATGATCCTCCTACCTCAGCTTCCTGAGTGTTGAGATTATCTTGCTCTAATTTCAAAAGGCATTATTGACTTGATTATATTTGAACTACTTATCCTATTCTTTTGTCAATATAAAGGTTCTTTTCAATATCTAGTCCCTTTTTCAGCTATCACAGAGGAAAAAAGAAGTTTTAGGAAATGATGGTGTTCTTTTTGCCAATGTGTCTTGGACATGTGGTTTTCAGAGTCAGGGCAAAGGGTATAATTGATTTACAATGACATGTACCATATTTCAGGCTTGTTTTTGAATTGCTCTGATAGGCAAGGCTTTTAAAATCATTTTCAACAAAACGAATCGTATCCTCAATGTTAATGGAACTAAAGAAAGGGAAAAGAGACATTCTTCCCACAAAATTTAGAATATCTGCAGTTATTTTTCAACACTTTTTTTTACTAAAACCCAAGCCAGTCTAATCTATTTTACGACTGAATACCTTGAATTTAGTTTCAAAGGTGAGAAATCATTCTAAATTCTCATTTCTCTTGTTTTTCATTTATAGACCAATACTGTTTCTCCATTTCAGCCAACGCTTTAACAGAACACCTTTAATATTTACACATTCTTGAAAATTATAACATCATAGAATAATTCTTACCTTTTGTATGAGATACTGTGAGGATCAAAAACATAAATAAAAGACAGCAGAAAGCATAAAAACTTATACACATGAAACAATTAAGAACAACTGATTTAGAAACACTGAACTCCGAAATAGAAAGTGCCAGATTGTGTGGCTCTGAGAATAGGGCAACAGGGCTTAAAGATAGGCAAGATCAGCTTGGGCTATAATTCATCAAGGGGGGATTTGGCTTGAGCTTCGAGGGATTGGTTGGATTTGGATCAATACAGTAAAGAGGAGAAGGCATTCCAGGCAGCAGGGAGAGCAAAAGCAAGCTGAGAAACAGAAATGTCATGCAAATGTCATGGTATGCCCTAATTTTAATGATTCCACAGTCCTACGAGGTGACTCTGAGCTCACTATAATTTATATCAGCAGCAAAAGATTCCATTTCATAGCTCGCTCTATTTAGAGAGAAGGAAGATAGAAGAGTGAATGTTGAGTAAATATATTCAACAAATAGTACTTATAAATAAAAATATAAAATTTTCATTTCTTTCTAAACATGCTAATCATGTTTTTCAGTCTGGGGCTTGGTTTGAAGAAGACAGAATTCTTAGGGCATCCTAAAAAACCTCCAACATTCAAGATAACTAATCTAATCTCTAAACCAGAGAAAGAATGTTTTTCTTAATACTGTAATAAAAAAGGCTGCCACCATATTTTATGTGGCACCAAGTCTGTTGGTTATTAATCAAACTCTTCTAAAGCTAAACTGCTGGCCTGCTCTCATCCCAGAGCCTTTAGTGAATCAGCCCTTTGCACGTAACCATCATTCAATTCCTTGCCTTCTCCTGGAAGAAAGAGTGCTGACACCGTAATGTTTCAGAGTCAAGACAAGAACTCATTAATACCATGCCCAAGTGGGAACCGCTGATCAGCAGGGATTTCATCACAAAATAAATGAGAGGTTGTGCACCACGATGTCTTGTGACAAACATGCATTAGTAAAAGAACATGAGCATGAAGACAGACTAAATAAGCTCTGTTCACATAATTGGCTCTGGAAAACACTTTATTTCAATAAATTAAGAGAAGAATAAGCATCAGCTTGGAAATCAAATTGACTCTGTTACAACACTGAACAAAAGAACTAGTAGAGGTTTGAGGCAGAAAATCCTGGCAGAGCTGGTATTGATTCACATTACTGGGGGAGACTCTTAAAATGTTCCACTTTTCTGGGTGTTAAAAATCCACTGGGAAAGTAAGAAGGAGAAAATTGAGTTTCAAGTACATAGAAACGTTTGATTTGAAATGAGGAGGTAAATGATCTAATGCATTGTTGTGAGGTAGTAATTTTCTGATAGGGAGTAAAACATTTAGGTCTGCTCATAGTATTTTAAAAATTTTATGTCTAAAATACTTAACCAGCTCAAAATAAGTTAAACAGAAAACAAAATATAGTTTTAAAGAAAATAGTGGAAATTTGCAAAAGGAGACTTCTCAACTCTTTGGGGAGATACTGAGATGAATGAAGATTTAACTTACTGTTGACTGGAATAGAAATGGAAAGAGGAAACAAAATCACCTCATTTTAGCATCACTAATAAGGCAACAAGAGACTTTTTTAGAAATTGCTTTATTTGTGGACTGGAATTTCTATAAAGAAAGAAAAAATTGTAATATTCTTGAATAAAGATGCATTCAAGTGTGAATTGTCAAGCAAGTGGCTCACCCTATTAGTAAAGTAAGTAAAAAATCGTCCATTTCCTCAAAGTTTGTGAGGCTAGAAGAACAAATATTATTCTATTTTATAAATGAGGAAACAGATATTTTTGAGGTAAAGTAGTAAGGAACAGAGTATATATTTGAACCTAAGTCACTTTAAACTTTTAAAAAATGCATAAATAACTGAAAACTCTTAGAATGTTTGCATTGATTTTAGATAGAATGAATTTCTACCTAAATAGAGACTTACTATAATTTTCTAATTCATTGAAGTCAAGTTCTCAATGACTGACATTCTCTTGGGTGTCTTACTTAAAACTTTGGGTCTTAATCCTCCAGAAATGATGATACACTCATAACTAAGTAGAATTCTTTCAAATTGCTTCCCCATTTTAAATTTATTCTTGTCCATTTTTTATATAGTTCTTGCATGATAAAGGAAGCCAAGTGACTTTTTCTGGTAGTGTCTCCAGAATACAGAGAGAGAGAGAGAAACCAGAGTTGGAGTCTTCTGAGGACCTCCAAGAAATTTATATTTAGGAAATTATATTCAGGAATTTCATTGTTTTTTTTTTTTTTAAGTTCCCCCAGGGACAAGTGGGCTCCTGGACTGCTGATTCTCAGTAACCACGCTTACACCTGACAGACAAAAATGCGTTACTCTGTGACAAGGTATAATTAGTAATTTCCCACTGAACTGGAATAGTCATTTCAGCTGTCAGAAATATTTTTTTCTTGTAAGAAAATTCACTTGCAAAAGCAAATTAAGATCTGAAGGGCACTTACCAATTTGGGCAGGCAAAGGGAATTGAGAAACATAAATGGCAGCTGTATGCTATACCACAGTCTCGGAATGATCTAGGGGTTTCTTTTGATACTCCCACCAACACCCTAATTCATCAGTGTCGGGATGACGTGTCATTTCTCTCCAAAGTACAAGTAATAAGCAAAAGTTTTGAGGGACATCTTCAAGCCACTTCAGACGATAATGTTCTAAATAGAAGAGAGAATTAATTCATAATACTGTTTGTGTCCACTGGGAATGCTCTAGGCTATCAGCAACAGAAAGCTCTATTGTTGGGAACATGAAGAAGTAGGCTTTGTGCTTCACACCTCACAGAGAAGTCTGGCAGCAGGCACCTGCTAGGAGGGAAGAGAAGGGTGGAGTTCGGTGGGTTTTTGGCTGGTTGTATCTTTAATCCTCTGGACCATCTTATGTCAGTTCTGAGCATAGGGGCCTTGGTCAGAATAGGAAAAATAAAGCAAAGTATGGGACAGTGCCGCCTTATTTATCTTACTAGTACAAGCTAAGGACTTCCCCCCAAAAGTTCCAACACATTCCCACACATTCTGTATCTTTTTGCCCTGAGTTGTCTCACTGCTGATCCTGACAGCAAAGGCTAAGGAAGTATTTTCTAGCCTCTACTCTACAGGCAAAAAAGGGAAGAAAGTGGCTTGGAATAAGGTTTGAGTAACCAACCAATAGTGACTGCCTTGCCACAAACAATAAATTCTGCCACTAAAACAAATTTTGCACTCCATTGCATTACCCCATTACTGTTGCAGCATTCACCATGAACGTACTTGAAGCTGGAAAATGATCACTTTAGAAAAAATTCTAGGCCGGTGAGATAGTTAAGCGGCATAAGCACCTGCCTGACAAGCACAAGGTCCTGAGTTCGACTCCCAGTACCCACATATGAAAAAAGGGCCGGTGATATCACTCAGCGGCATGGGCACCTGCTGGCACACAAGGTCCTGAGTTCGACCCCTGGTACCCACAAAGAAAGAAAGAAAGAAAGAAAGAAAGAAAGAAAGAAAGAAAGAAGGGAGGGAGGGAGGGAGGGAGGGAGGGAGGGAGGGAGGGAGGGAGGGAGGGAGGGAGGGAAGGAAGGAAGGAAGGAAGAATTCTAAATGCCCAAAGACAAACAATGCAAAGTCATACTCTCAAAGATTTTAGACACTGGGATTCATTCCAGGCTTACTTTCTGCAGTGATTCAAAAATGTGCTGAGTAAAATACTAGATTGCTACCCTTCCTGTTGCTTGAGACTCAATGAAAGCCCAGGGTCCAGCATTCACTGCTGAGGTGGATGGCGAGACACAAACAGGGCCCTTGCTTGAAGGCTTTCGTTGACTAAAAACAGCCACTGATAAGTAATAGTGATTGCTTGTTCATTCACCTTTTAATTATCGACATACAAGTAAATGTGCCATGCTCACCAACATAGACCTATATCACAATTTCTGGTCCACTTGACATAATTAATGTGACCAAAGTGGACGTAATTCAGTTCAAAATAGAAACATTGGCTTTTTAAGAAAGTTTGTGAGCTTACTAAAATGTACAGCTTTTAATCATCATTTTGAAATGTGGAAATAATACAGATCTTTAGTATTACTGCCTGTTACGTCCTTCAGGGACCCCAACCGTAGCATAGGAAGTACAGGTTAGAAACCTGTATTCTCAGCTTCCTATTGATTCTCCCATGTTTTTTTTGAAATAGAACATTGGAATTAGAAGGTATTTTATCTTAAATTAACTACATTTGATCCAAAATTAGTAAAAAAGCCGGGCATATAGCTCAGCGGCACAAGCACCTGCCTGGCAAGCACAAGGCCCTGAGTTTGATTCCTGGTACCAAAAAATAAAATAAAATAAATAAAATTAGTAAAAAAAAGTTCCATTTTTGTCTTGTTCTCTGAATGAAAGGTAAAAAGAGTTTGATTCCTGTAAATTTGTGGTTAATTTGATTTCTCAGAATTAAGTACAGTGGTATATATTTCACCACCTTATCAGACATTGTCTTAGTCCCATTTTAGGCAACATACTCCTTATTTTCACTATTCTTTCCCCCATAATTATATTTCTATTTGATAAACAATAATTGCCTCCAATAAATAGTACCGCCGGCTGGTGTTAAAATGTAAGAACTTTAATATATTGTAAATAGGGATTATTTAAAATGTATGATATGATTGGTTGTTAGCAATTAGAGTGTGTTGGGCTGCAGGTAACAGATTAACTGGTAACAGTAGTTTCCCTGTGAAAAAGTTTGTCTTTCCCAGGTATCAGAAAGGGCAAAGGCGGGTGAGCCTGAGTGGGCACAGCTGTGTAAGCGTGTCATCAAGGCACCAGCCCCTCCTGGCTCCCTATCCTCCGTCATTCCCTGCTCTTCAGACCTCCTGTTTGCAGGACGGCTGCTGCCCTCCCTGTGCCAAGAGTTCCCTGGAAAGAATAATGTTCAAGAAATTTCACCTCAGAAGTGTCCTGCACATTTGAATATTCAAAATTAAACACTGGTAGCCCTGGACTGCATGGTTATCTGGGAGAGAAATATATATATATATATATATATATATATATATATATATATATATATATTTTTTTTTTTTTTTTTTTTTTTTTTTTTTTCCTGAGACAGGGTCTTGCCGTGTAGTTCAGGCTGGCTTTGAACTCACTATGTAGCCCAGGTGTCCTTGAACTTGCAGTGATCCTCCTGCCTCAGCCTCCCAAGTGCTGGAATTACAGGCATGCACCACCACACCCTGCCAAGGGAGAGGAATATTTTTAACTAGTCATATTAGTTACTCTTAAAAAAAAAAAAAAAAGGATTGTATTAGATAGAAGAAAATGAAAAGGAATTTGATTAAACAATAAGTCATTGGATATAAGACAGATGAGTTAGCCAAATCAGAATGGTCCCCTCAGTTTCTTCTCCTAAATTTAACTTAAAATGCCTAAAATAATTGGAAATAAAGTAGTTTCACAGTGTAGACACTGAAAATTAGCTGTAATCCAGTTCATTGTTCTCTGAACAGCAACTAACACATACATTGCAGGAATTTAATGAATATTAAATTAAATTGTGTTGATTGCTTCAATGTTTTTCCTTAACCGAAATTTTCACTTTAACAGTTTCAGCTAACTATTCATATATACAATTAACTCTCAATTACCAAAGGGTGAACGCTCTGAATTCCTGTTACCGTTGGAAAATATGGCTCTCCATTTCTTCTTTGCAAAAGCTCTCACTTTTGTTAGTCTGAGGGTGGACCCTGTGCCTTCTCCTGGCATTGCAAGGCCGGAACACAAGCAGATGTGAGCTCCGCCACATCAGCTGAGCTCCTGCGGGCGCCTTTTCTCCATGAGCGGCTTCCCTCCAGGAAGCCTAAGGCACCCAGGCCATTATCCAACACAGCACCTACTCTGGGGCCAGTGCTCTCAGTTTTGACCATGAATCAGGGTGTGAAATAGTTAAGTAAAGACATCAAGTGGATTTGACCAAGAGTTCCACAGCTCCTCCTAAGTCAGTTCCTCACTTTCTTGTTGAAATATTGTGTGTTTACAGCACGGAAAACACCACTTGTTCATTATATCAGTCATGTATTCATTTGACACAAACACCTGTTAAGTTCCTGCCACGTGCTGTATATCATGTTCTGTTCTCAACACATATATACACACTATAGCCTCCAGCCAAGTTGGATATTTGTAAATGTAGAGAGAAATTTTACTGTCACAGGTTACCTCTTATTTTTAATTTTTGTTACTGACAAGTCCACCAGGTGATACAGCTTTATTATGGAGAGGGGGGTCACCTAGACAGGGTGTGACTCACGTGAGTGTTGTGTCAGCTGTTGTCTACTACACAACCCGCGTGAGTATATGTAGTCACTCAGGGTACTTCACTGCGTATTTGAGGTGCGATCCTGACTTGTATTATCTGCATTCTGTCCTTACATTGTCAAGATTTGGGCAAATAGGGTTTTTAAAAATTAGTCATTTTTTTCTTTGTAGATATATTTAGATCTTAGATAATTAATTTCCATAAATATTATAATATTTCAAGAGAATCTAGTATCTACATTCTTTATGCTCTTTTTTGTGGCGAGATGTATTTTGCATCCTTTCACCATAGCATTTTGATACCAGGATGGAGTACACACCCAGAATTTAGGAAACTTGCAGGAGTCACTGGCCAGCTGATTTCCTTTCCTGATAGATAAAAGTCCTTCTTCAAGCACTTTTAGAAACTCAGATCGCAATTACTTTTCATTCTACTGAGGGGAAAAGAAAACCTTGTAGTACTTGTCACCCTAGTGATGTTTTTGTAATTTTTATTGGTAAGTATATCCCAACTTATTACTACCCTCTTTTCAGATATTCTTTAGTTTATACAATGGTGATTTTTCAACATCATTTCTACTTAATTTCTATCTGACGTTACTTAGGAATCTATCAGCATATCATTGACTTTTAAATTATATCTTTTGAAAAAAATAAATCCGGCATTTCTCATCAATTGGCACGGATCATAAAATTAATTATACAACTTCTAAGTCCTCCAGAGACCATATTACCTTACATAGGAGCCACACCGTGTTCTCTTCTTGGATTTTCAACAAGTGCCTATAACATGTAAGACTCAATGTGACCTGTGTATTTTAAACTACTCACATATCTACGGTAAAACAGAGAATTGTCACTGGATGAATTATTCTTTCTTTAGGCAATTCTCACGTTATCATTCCCTTAATTTTTGTAGTCCTTTACTATAGAGTGGCATATGGCTTTGAAAGGCTCTTAGTTTCATTTTCCACTTGTTAGATTTCCAACTGCTTGAGTATCTTCTGAACACACATTTAAACCTAAGAAGAGAGAAAGTGTGAGTAATGCCTGCAGAGAGTGGGTGATTGCAGATGATTTGCGCAGGAAGCGAATGCAGAGGTCATACATAACCGCACATCCACCCAAGACCCGTTAGTCTTCTCTCAGTGCCCTACTGAATAGGAATATAACTCTCGAATTTCACAGATTAGCAAAAATGTCCTTTTATTTACCATACATTGACAATAAAATCAACAGTGTGTATGCAGAGAAAAAAGATAATGAAGAAAAATGAGTTCTGAAAAGCACATTTTAAGGAGGTCAGGAAACACAAGTTCATGTATCTTATTTCAAAATAAAGGAAAGCCTTGGTTTGAGTGCATAATTCATTCTGGAAACATCCTTGTAATCCAAAGCATTTGTACATCAAAGCAAATTAACCCATAAAAAATAATGGAGGGCCGGTGAGACGGCTCAGCGGCTTAAGCGCCTGCCTTGCAAGCGCGAAGGCCCGAGTTCGACTCCCGGAACCCACATACGAAAAAGGGGCCGGTGATATCGCTCAGTGGCACGGGCGCCTGCTGGCGCGCGAGGTCCTGAGGTCGTCCCCCCGGTACCCACACAAAAAAAAAAAAAAAAAAATAATGGAAACTCAGATGATTCATTCTATAACCCAAAAATATTCACATAAAAATGATTACAATACTGTAATATAATACAAAATAATAAAGAAAATCAAACAACTTAGCCTGCACTTGCCTTTGAAAACCTTCATGACTGGAGTGAGAGAGAAAAGAGGAGGGTTATTGTGTAGGACAACTTTCACTATCACAGAATCACTACCACTATTTGTGCAATGCAAACTTTTTCTTCTCATGCAACTTTAGCAAGGAACCTATCCCATGACACTTGCTTTTGCCTCCTTTTGAGGATTTCTGTTGTCATTAAATTCACACTGCTACGGCTTTATTTGGGTGGTGTTTTCTACAAAATTTTGCACTGTTTCCCACATTTTACACATCTCCTTAACCTCATCTGAAGTGAGGGATCCCTCTGCATTTTTCGCCTCCTCCTCTGCAGATGGGATCTGCTGCGTATCCTCCTGCTGTGAGGAGGTGATCACCCGTGTCCTGCAGTGAGAGAGACAGCCATTGTCTCAGCTGTGGTCCTGTGATGACCAGTGTCATGTAATGTTCAGTGTCCTGTACGGCTCATATTGCAAGACACTGCTAGTTTATCAAGTTCAAACTTATCAGAAATGTATATTTGTCTTGTGGAACACTCGCAGAACAAGTTACTCGAAATTCAAGGTTTTACTGTATTTATTTAAGAGATACAGCAATAAAATCAGAGCTGCCAGCTTCTTTAGATTATTTTTTAAAAAACATGATTGTGGGTTCATAATAGTATAAAAATCTGCACATTGCTGTTTTGGGTGCCAAATTCTATATTCTGTCAATTGAAAATAAAGAGCTGTAGCTAAAATGTCCAGTCAGGTGTCCTAGTGAGAGGAACAAGTTTAGCGCAGTTCCTTCATGTCATTACTCTTGTCCAGTGCTAATCCAGATGGCTGTGGTGGCTATGAGAGCGGTGTTTGCAGAATGGAAAGCAAAAGCTATGCTCTCTGATGTGTTTGTGAAATTGTCATTATGTAGTCAGAAGAGTCTATTAGGAGACAGTCTTAGTACAAGTAACTGAAGCTCTTGCCTTGTCAAGATTTTTTCTTCCTGAAAGTTTGTAATGCACAGCAAAGCACATAGTCTTGTTAATTGCTGGTACGAGGAAGCGGTGTTTGAAAGGAATGGGGTGGGGGCCAGTGGGTGAGCAGATGGGCGTGCACCCTGCACCTCATCACCCTACCTTCCTTCCTTTGTAGGGAGCCAGTGGCGCCTGGCACTGGGGGAGGTTGGCAAACAACCCAGAGAGAAAACACGTCCTCTGGAAAGGCAGCTAAATCCCAGAGCCCTGGCGTTCCTTGGTATTCATACAGTATTTGTGGTATTTTTCTTTTCTTGCTTCCTTTCTTATTCATCCTGAGTAAAAGAAAGGACAAATAGACCCACTGAAAAGCTTCACCAAAAAAAGGCTTTATGAAAGAATTTAAAAGAAGACAAAGGAGCCAGAGCAAAGTGTAACAGTAGAGGAGCTGAGGGTTGGCAGAGAGGACAAGGGAGTGGGAGAGGAGGTGGCACTCCCCCTTCTTAGAGGCACGGGGGAATATTTCTTCTATGGAAGAAAGAGGAGCTCTAAAACGTGGCTCGTAGGAGTTGCAAGTCAACATGCACAGAAAAATTCCTGCCTCTGAGCTGAGTGTGAAATCCATGAAAGGAAAAGGCTGAGGGGCTTCGCCGTCCCGGCGGGGAGACCTGTGGATTGGTGGCCGCCCACAGGAACCCGCTGTCAGAAAGACCTGGGCTGAGTCCTGGCCCCTCGGCCGGCTCCGCGTCCTATATTCCTCCCGAGCCTCCGCTTCTCTCGCTTTGCGGCACAGTTAATGATGGTACCAACCACAGCGAGGAAGCTGGAGTTAGGTGACTTACACAGAACAGCCGGCAGGTCCTGATTTTCTGGCACTCAGAGCAACTTTCTTACCGTTAGTTGTTTTAGTTGTTCTACTTAAGCAGTGCACATACTTGCAACATCAGAGATCTAATTAAACAGTAATCGCGCAGTAAGTGAGGTGCAGGAAGGTCTGTCTTCTGGACTAAGGCCAGGAAGGTTCAATTACTTATCAATGACAAATAATCGTTGACGGTCCACTTGGCTAGGCATTAACACAAAGGTGGCTGTGACTTCATCCCTGCCTTCAAGAACTTGAAATTTAGTACGGAATCACACATCTCCACAGACTGTGCGGAATGGTGAATGTCCGTGGAACTGCTGGACTGTGTGGTGGTTTAGGTCACTCACCCTGGAGGCAGAGTACTTGGGCTCCAATCACAACTGAGTCACTTGCTAGCTGTGTAATCTTGGGCAAGGTTTTTAACTTCCGTGCCCAGATTTCCTCCTCTATCAGTGACAGTAATAACAGCATTTGTCTCCAAGCGTTTTAATGAGGATTAAATTTGTGAATACTGCATAGTGTACTTGGCACCCAATAAATGTTAGTCACTATTTTGGTGTGGCAGTATAAAAGAGGAAGCTGCCAACTTACCTCTCCCTTGTCCTCCTGTATTTTTTGACATAGAAGTGATTAGGAAAAGCTTTTTGATGGGCATAGTGTCTAAGGGGATAAGGGTGGGAGTGAGTGAGGAGAAAAGAGAAGAGAGTCCCAGAGTGATGGCATATCAGAGACTGGCAGGACAGAGGAAGCCATCCTCTCTGCAGTGCAGTGACTGGTTCAGAATTGCTGGAACTGGAGTATGTGGAAGAGTGCAGGGAGGAAGAGATAGGCAGAGCAGGAGGGGTGAGGGACGCCTGACCAGGGGCCTCTGTGGAGGAGTTTGGACTTCTCCCAAAGCAAGAGGAAGCCCCAGTGGAGTAACTTGAGCAGATGGTCAAAAACCTTGGAACAGATACCTAGGGGAGAATACAGAAAAATAAAGACAGCCCTGAGCTGAGGGTTAACTCCTGCAGAAGGACTGCATTTGGGGAAAGGAGGAAGAGCGAGCTCCGGCAAAGGAGACTGAGAAGAAATAGACATATTGTGAGAAGAACCAGCTAGGACCATGCTCAGTCGCAGAGGGAGGATAGGATTTTAAGTCGAAAGGGGTGAGCAAAGGTATCCAGTGCCGTGCAGAGATCAAACAAAATCAGGACTTGGGGAGGTTTATTGGTTCTGGCAATTAGGAGGTAACTGGTGACCTTGGAGCACTGGGAAGTCTTGGAGCTGGAAGCCAGATGGCAGAGAATACAGAGAGAAGGGAGAAAGGAGATTCCTGGATGACACTTTAATCCTCCAATTTGACACTGAAGGATAAAAGTTAGAGGACAGACAGGGTCTTTGGAATAGGAGAGATTTAAGGAATGGCTTCAGAGATGAGGGAATTTCAACTCACTCAGGATGAAGAGAGTGAGGACAGTAGATGGTCTGGGAAGGAAGAAGGGTCCCTTGGGCATGGTGCAGGGACAGAGACTATTGTCAGGCTGACAAAGAAGACATCAGGAAAGTGTTTAAGGGCCTGAGGATGATGGGAAATATATGGTAATAGACCTATTCTTTAGAAAGGTTTTGAGTTAGCTGCTGTGGAAGAAGCTTTTGAGTCTTAATGAGAAATGAATGAAATAATTGCTGAGCACTCGAGAGAGTAAGTCACACCTCTTAAACCGTCAATGAACAAATCTGATTCTTCCTAAGTCTTCTATGACAGAATGAAAAAAATTGCCCACTTAATTCCTTATGCAATGTCCATTTCATTCTAGTTCAGGAAGCTAGTAAACTTTATACCACGGTTGTTTATTCTCCAATTTCATGAATCGTGCTAACTTTTCCCCAGCATTCAACATTGCCAAAGTAAGTGGTAGTGTTACAGTGCATTCCTCTCCTTCTGCTTCCGGTCCTGGCTACACTTCAGAATTCCTTATTTCCCAAAATGTTTCCTCTTGATTTCCCGAACATTGGATACTACATCCTCTGAGACCTTCAGGAGCTGGAACTGTGCCCAGCTTGTCTTCCTGCCCTGTCACTGCCTGCAATGTTAAGAAACCTACTAGAGGGCCGGTGAGACGGCTCAGCGGCTTAAGCGCCTGCCTTGCAAGCGCGAAGGCCCGAGTTCGACTCCCGGAACCCACATACGAAAAAAAGGGGCCGGTGATATCGCTCAGCGGCACGGGTGCCTGTTGGCGCGTGAGGTCCTGAGGTCGTCCCCCCGGTACCCACAAAAAAAAAAAAAAAAAAAAAAAGAAACCTACTAGAGGAGACTCCTCCTGTTTGTCTACAACTAGATGCATTCTTCCGTATTTTCACTTTGTCCTTGATAATTGTGTGCCTCCATCATAATTTCACAATGGCATTATTAAAATATCACTGTGTCCAAAGAGCAAGTGAAACTGATGTCTTACCTTTTGGAATAGAATTTTCCAGATCACACTGCTTGTGTTTGTCTACGAAGTTTAAACCTTAGAGTTGCCTCAGGCTAGTTCTGGAGTCAGAAACTCTACAAAGCTTCTTCCAAGTTCCTTCTAGTCAGGCAGACCCCTTCCCTTGGACAGGGAAAGCTGGTTCCTTTTCAGTGAAGGGACATCGCTTCCCGACAACGACCCTCAACCTAGGGAACAGTCTCCATTTTCTGACAGTCAAACTGAACCAAAGAGGGGCACATTCTAGGAAGTGGCTTCTCCAGCGTTTCTGACCATAGAGCTGGGTTTCTGAACCTGGAGATTATCCCCAGCAGGGAGCCAAAAGACAGCCCAAAGCTACAAAAACAAAGTAGCCCTGTTTCACCTGGAGTGTCTATAAAGTGTGATCACTTATTTTCATTCCAGAATCATACTTTGTGCTGAACCATAGAAAGCAAAAACACATTTAAAATTTCAAACCATAAGCTACTAGAGAGGGGGGAAAAGTCCTTGGTGTTCAGATTTCTTCTGTCTGAAGGGATGAATAGCAGATGCATTTCTCTGACAGAAATAGTTCTCATACAATAGCTTCCAGGGAAAGAGGGTGATTTTTGGACAAAATGCAGTCACCACACCTTTTTTCCTCAGGCGTGAACTTTGGAACAGAAAAATAGACTAACAGATTAATAAGCTATATATCACCAAAGAAAAATAGATGGTATTTTTGAGTCTTGGATAAAAATGTTAGTGGGGGAAAGCAATATCAAAGAAATAGACATGTCCTGCTTTCACAATTCACTAATTTTTCTCTTTTCAATGTAATTTACTGTTGCTCTTGGGTTTGAGACTTGTGACTTGTTCATTATTGACATTTATTCAAAAATCTAGACTAAGTTTCAGAGGTCAGCATGGGAGAAATAAACCATTGGGAAACTTTTTTTTTTTTCTTTTCTTTTTTCTAATGGAGGGCTTTGGTTCTTGGAGGATATCAGATTCCAATGTCAGTTTTATAAATAAGTACCTGGCCTTCCCAGACCAGTCTGTGTTTGTCTTATTTGTGTGTTTGTAGTAAAAAGTAGTCTACAAATGGTTCCCTGATAAAGTTAACACTCAGTTAATTACCAAGAGCCTTGACATGTTCTATAATTGCCACATGCCTAACAAACATTTGATACTTGTCCTGGGTAGAATTTCTTGAGCCCTAAAGAGGCAAGATCTTGATGGATGGGGAACAAACCAAATAAATACAGTATTTTATGTTCTTTTAATTCAGGGCCAAGTGGATTTGGATGAAGTGTTTATTTAGTTTGCTGGCTGTTTCAAGATGCTATGGTGTATTGATTCCTTTTATTACTAGCAGCCGTTTAACCTGACCTCTTCCAGATCCAGTATTTTAAAAGCCATAAATTTTAACTTCACTTATGAGCAAAGGCTGAAATGCTGTGAAAGCCTTTTTATTAGCCGAGCTCCACCATTCTCGATGCTCTTGTGTCACCGCTGGCAACAATATTTAGGGCTTCTTAAATTAGAGTGGCTGCTGCACTGCTGGGGGGGCCGCAGCAGTGACAAAGGGAAGCCATAAACATTTCCAGGGTGTAGGATCCCGTGATGCGACAGAGGACAGGTGTAGGAGAGAAGTGGCAGGCCTGAAAAGAAAGGGTCGGGGTGGATCATGTTAAATAAACATTTGCTTTAACATTTCTGGTACCGAATGCAATTTGGAAATGAGGAACAAAAAACCAGGTGACCAAAGAGTAGGGTGGTCTCGGTGACCAGCTCAGACCGTCTTGCACACACTCCCTGGTCTTCACATCCTGGGGTCCCAGGCACACCACTCACTTCTGGAATTGTA
Source organism: Erethizon dorsatum (assembly GCA_028451465.1). Lineage (NCBI taxonomy): Eukaryota > Metazoa > Chordata > Mammalia > Rodentia > Erethizontidae > Erethizon > Erethizon dorsatum. The sequence continues at coordinate 30,575,718 of CM051835.1, read as the reverse complement.
ACAAACTAAGAACTCTATTTTTCCCCCCTAAACTGGGAAGATATATGCTTCACACCATAGACTGATTGGTACAAGAGCTAAGTGAGACTCTCGAGGATGTCAATGCTTAGCTTTTTGAAAACACTGTAACCTTTGTCATATAACCCAGATATGAATCTCCTGGCCAAACTGTGCGAGCTTGTAAGGGCCCATTTTTCTATAAAATAAAGAGGCAGAAGAAATGTTATGCAGGAGTTACCCCAAAACGGATGAGCAGGCAAGAATGCCTTGTCCGTATTTGGTGTTGAGGACAAAAAGAAACTAATTCTGCTTATGTGGCTTCCTGGTTTTAACTTATGCACATCAGTAGCTTTAGCTAGCTTTGTGAAATTCCCCATCAGTTTTCTAATTATCAAACATGTTTTATTAAGCAAATTTTCTCTTCTCGACCTATGCCTCTTTTTATTTGATCATGCAGAAAAACTCTAATACCGCATTAGTGAAGTTGTATAAGCGAAGAATTATCATTTCACCATAGGACAGAATTCCCAAACAGGAAGGGAGATATTCACATTGAAATAACTGACATAAAATCATCTGCAATGAAGAAGAAACGTTAAATGATCCTCTCAGCCCTAGCTTCGCTTTGTGGTTCTTTGCTGAGGAACGTAATCCAACACCGTGTGTTTGGACTTGGCTTGCTGTTCTTACCTTCCCAGTCTTTCTGTTTTCATTCTCGGTGATCGTCCACTTGAGAGCCTTCGTACTATGTATGGCCAGAAGCTCTGCCTCAGGATTTTAAGCTTGGTATTCTTATTAATTCAAGTGATGCTTTTAAGTTGGCCCTTAATATTTATTTCTTCCTGAGGTATATCGGTGACTTAAATAAGAAGAAGCAAACATATTTAAATTTCTTGCTTTTAAAATTAAATTGTTTTCCCAAATCAGTTTCTTATATAGAAATTTTCTTACTAATGTGGGGAGAAAATCAAGGTTGAAAGTACATCAGAATTTTACCATCTTTCAGTTTAAAAAACAAAATTGCTGGAATTCAGTCAGATATAGATCCCACACTGGTCACATCATTATATGGTCCCCATATAAAACCAAAGCCTTCAGAATGTGACAGTCTGTGTCCTGCAGAGACTTTTGCCCAACAGTTTAAGAAGCCGGATATTCTCGTTAATTCAGTTCTCTCAATCAACTCAGTTCAATTCAACTCACTAAACAGCACCAGAAATGTTTAGGATGGTTTTTTCTACAGCCTTATTTGAATAAAAATGGACGCAGACATTTTCATTACCCAAGCTAGCGTCTGATGGAGATTCTGTATCACACCCTTTTTATTTTTTTTTTTATTTATTTTTTTTTTTTGTGGGTACCGGGGGGTCGACCTCAGGACCTCGTGCGCCAACAGGCACCCATGCCGCTGAGCGATATCACCGGCCCCTTTTTCGTATGTGGGATCCGGGAGTCGAACTCGGGCCTTCGCGCTTGCAAGGCAGGCGCTTATGCCACTGAGCCATCTCACCGGCCCACACCCTTTTTAAATAACTATGCATCCAACCTTTTAAAAATTTTAATTATAGTATAAAGCATATAACCTAAGCTTTACCATTGTAACCATTTTTAAGTGCACAGTTCGGCAGGGATAAATACATTCATATTGTTGTGCATCTGACTTTTAACATGCCACATATTCTAACAAATCCCCCCTTTCCCTGCAGCGAGCCAGCCTCCTCTCCACCCACAGCAGCTGTTCTGTTCAGTGATCTCGTGCAGAACGTTCCCCTCACACCCACAAGAGGGAAAGCAGTCCTTACCTTGGGGACGTTACTCAGGTTTCTAGAAAAACTTTCTATAAGGTTGGCTGTCATGGTGTGAATTAAAAGGTTATGTCAGAGGTTAAACTATGCAATTAAATCAAGAAAGCAGATTATTCTAGTAGCTGACATTAACTTTTGAAAAGAGACAGGATTAGCTGTACTTAGTCACACGTAAACTACACAAAGCGAACAAAGGAAAAAAATTATTTCTCCAACTACTTCCCTTGAAAGAAAATTATTCCATCTTAGACCTCTAATTTTTTAGCTGAATTCTGTTACTTCATGAGGCTCATTATCCTTTTGCAGATTTGCACTCAGCAACTGATGCATTGTGATGGGTTGTTTTTGTTTTTCTGCTTTAAAAAATATTCCCTCTCTCCCTAAATAATTATCTGCAAATTAACCTTTTTCTCTTCCTGGAATATTTGTTGGGATAGAATAGAAATGTGTAAGCAAGACTCTTTAGACAGGAGATAAATTTTTTGAGGCCACAAGGGTATCATTTATTAAATGACTGCCGCAGTCCACTAAATGGACCTCTTTTGACCTGAAAGAGTTAATGCTCTATTGAAAGTGTCTGGATTGTCCTGAGTTTTACTCCCTTGGAAGGCTCTAACCCATTAATGGTGGTAATAATAATAATAGAAAACAATCCTGCTTTGCCTACATTACTCTGAAACCATTAATGGTGTCCTAATGTTTTTTACTCTAAGTGTAACGGAAAACTGACATTCTGCACAGCTAAGATTTCCAGTATAGTGTTTTTTCATTACCATTTTTACATGCCGTGCAGGATGCTGAGTAAGGAATAAGGCAGAGGCTTATAATTGGTCTTTTAAATCATCATAAACATTTATTTTTCCCCCCCTGGCTATATCTAGTACCAATAACTCAGTCATTCAATGATGGGAAAAACTATTTAATGATGCATCACAAACTCCTTCCTAAATTCTTACTCAGAATAAGGCAGGGGATATAAAAATATGGCACATTGTTTGCTCTAAAGCTGATTTTAAAGTAACAAAAATAGCTCTTCTTTTGCAGGAGTGTTAGCGGTGAACCAAGTGTTCTTTATATACGTATGCATATAAATATATATGCTTGTATGTATATAAATGCCTTTATATATATAAATGCTTTTTAGAAAAGCATTGGCTTTTTATTTTCATTATAAGTAATTAGAAAGAGCCAAATAGGGCTCTGTAGGGTTTGGGGCAGGACAGAGGCGTTGGGAGGCCGATATCCCTGAAAGGAGGTAACGGCGGTACCCATTCCACGGAGCTTCCGCAGGGATCCAAGGCACTGGGCACATAACCTGTCACATAGTAAGTCCTAAATAAAAACTAGCTATTGTTGAAGTAAAACAAAACATCCATCCCAGCTTAGGGTCCTTGGGTGGTACCCACTCAGTACTAGGGGAACCCCACCTCATATGTGGAATCATTAGGAATCCCCTGCCCAGTTCATTGTCCACTGTAATAAACAAGTGTGTCAGAGTCACTGTGTTTGGACCCAGGGTCACAGAATGTAACCTCGTATTGTCAGAGGGAGCCACCATCAGCCTGTTCATCTGCCAATAAATGTTCTTCTTGGTCTTTTTTCATCCCCTCTCACCTACCTCGTCCCTATCCTTCATCTCCAAATCCCCGATGCCTCCAAGAATCCTCTCCAGTGGGCAAGCTGATGGGCTTGAGCCCTGTGTGGGCCCCTGCTCTTGCTCTCTGCACTCTTCTGCAGGGCATCTCTGTCCCAGGCTGTGTGATCTGCAGGGTCCTTTCAGCCCCCAGCGTCACTCGCGCCATTCCCTCCACCTCTCACCACACTCCGCCTTGTTCAGGGATGCTCTGAGCTCACACTCACTCCTTCAGAGCAGGTTGCCGCAAACAGTCACCTGTGTCTTCTCTCCATCAGTGGAGTCCAGTGCCTAACAGAATAGGAGGGAAATTTCATCTTTTCCCTATTTAATAGCAACATATGACATGTATATAGAATAATGCTTTATAACTCTTTTGTACATGTGTTTCTTTGTCTGATCATAACGGTAATTATGATATTGGCTTAGCTACTAACATAGATAAGACACGTAACGTGTCTGTGGCTCAACTATGAAATAGGGATAGCGTTAGCATATGTCTCGTATAATTGAACGAGGTAATATATTCAAAAGTACTTATGACATGCCTAGTACTGCCATCATTATGGTAATCATTGTTATTATTGTTTTCATTATTTCACTTTCCTGATCAGGAAACTGAAGCCCTTGGGAGCTGAATGACTCACCTGGACCACAAGTCTTTCCATTCCCTGTCCACACTAATGATGCCTCTTTTATTAAAATCTTTGTTGCTAAGTGTTCTAGATTACCTTTAGTCTGTCACTTCCTTAGAGTCAACTTATAGGAAAGCCCCTACTTCACATTGTCTTCAGAAATTTCTGTGAAAAAGTACTTCAAAACAAACACACTGACAAAACAGAGACACCCCTTGCAAATGTGAGGAGTTTATAACATGGCCACAGGAATGCAGGCGCGGGGGAGAAGAAGCCCTTAAAAGTGATGTCAGATTTACTCCTATTTCTCCGAAATCCAGAACAACATAATCAACATCATTGCAGGTAGGTTCATTTGAACCCCTGGCCAACCATAGCAAGAACTGACTTTATTTCTCTTTTAGAAGCCATCCTATTTTTCTAAATTGTCCAACAATTATTATATGTCTATAGGCATTTATAATGATCTGGAGAAGGTTCCTCACTCCTCGTAAAGGAGTCAGAGCTAGGCTGAGTTTAATAAAACTCTTCTCGTTGGTGGAGAATTCGTCACTTAGAAAACCTACCAGGAAGAGGTGAGAATCATGTGTCAGATGCCCTCTTCACTGGCACAGTCAGCTGTGCAGTCAGGGTCCCTCTACCAACAACCTTCCCTGCTCCCCAAGTGTCTGCTGGACTTAAGTAGAAACAAAGCAATTGGTGACAACATGGATTGTCACGTGGATATGAGATTAAAGAAGAAGAAATCAATTTCAAAGTAGTTTTTGCAAAGAGGAGAATGCGTTGACTCATGCAACTCAGAAGGTCGGAGGATCGCCTTTGTAGAAATGTGGCTGATCTGGGTCTCCATGTCGGTACTCTCCTTTGAAGTTCAGCTTCCTGTCTTTGGGTTTCATTCTTGATGAAGCACAAGATGGCTGCCAGCACCTCCAGGCCTATCCTCCTGGTGACTCAGTAGCAAAGAAGATGGCTTCCTCCTGGCCACCGTGCTACACTTTGTACTAGTCAGCACTCAGCCCCTAAACTGACCAAGGGGATAAAATCCACTGACTCATCTTGTCTGGGACACACTGGATGAGAATCAGAGAAGCCTTGTAACGCAAAGAAAGTCAGGATGCCCATTCCAGATAGAGTAAGGGGCCCTGGGTCATCAACACCGAGGGGAGATGAAAGGGACCGTTCAGGAGCCAGGCACAGTGGCACGCCTCCATATTCCACCGCTGTGGAAAGCGGAAGACAGGACTGCAAGGTCGAGCTCAGCCAGGGCAGCTGAGTGAGATCTGTCTCCAAAGCAAAACTTATGAAAAGGGCTGGGGATGTAGCTCAGTGTGAAGGCACCAAGTTCACTCCCCAGTACTGCCGGGGGGGGGGGAAGAAAAAGACAATTTAGGCTAACTAGAGAGATGTGGTGCTTTTCCTTGATCTTCCTGAGCTTCCCTGAGGTAGAGAAAAACAGTATTCCGATGACCCTGACCCTCCCCCGCAGTCCACCAAGAATCGCAGAAGAGAGACCGACCCAGGGCTTCCCGGGCTGAGGTTGTTAATGGGAATAGCACCTTTGTGTACCCTTGTCCCCCGCTGGCAAGGACTCCTTGAGCTGAGTTATGGGGAAACTTCAGCATGTTGTCGGATTTCACAACAGCAGTAAGCGGGATTTCCTTTTCATATTTGCCACCTCATATATTTTGTGTGTCCCCATGTTATTAGTTTTCCTGACCACTAATCAATATGTACAGTAAAGTGTACTTACTTATGAGGAGACAGTAAAGGATCTGGCCCTGACAGGCACAGTTGAACCTTGTCAAGAGGAAGTGTAGAAGTGGCAGGTGGACCCCGTTCTGTCCACTCACAAACACGGCGGTGAGCACCTCTCACTTCCCAAGTGGACTCAGACGTATTTCTGCAGCCTTGCTCTCTTGCTCAGAGAAAGAACTGGGGCAGTGATTGTGTTCATCGTGAGGACAGCTGACTAATCATACTACAAAGGTTTTTGAAGAAATCACTTCACAAAAGTCTGAAGCTGAGATTGTAAAAAAGAGAAAAGCTAAGAAGAAAGAAAAAAGCAAAGCATTTTACTAGAAGTACATTCCATTGCTGTAAATTATAGCCCTCTCTCCTCTTTAATTTATCCTTTATACCTCTTCCATATTATCTTTTCTCAAAATATCAATATTATGTCATTTCTTTGGTGAAAAATGTAATGTCTCCTATTGTCCTCTGATTCGGTCTCAGCTTCTTCATCAGAACTCAAGGCATCCACGTCTTGCCTCACCCTCCCTGCCCATGTTTTCCGCATCCGCCTCCGGGCGCTCACCCAGGGCATCCTTCCTGGTCGCACTTCTCCTCCATGTGTTCCTTCCTCCCGTCCAGTAGACCCAACTTCCCCACTTCTCCTCAGGCTCGTTCCCCTCTGTGGAGCTCCTGTCCACCTCTCCTTTTTTTTCCTTATCAGTGCTTATCCATTTTCAAAACAACTCTCACTTCATTCCTGAAGTCTTATAGTGACTCGGGATCACGTGGTGCTTTTTTATCCCTGGACCTCCCCAAGTGTGAGCTACTCTAGCCCTCAACTGTTCTGTAATGTCACCGTGCTTAATACATTTTCCACAGAGAGGCCCACTGTCCACTGACCCAGAAGTCCACAACTTGTCTGATGAGCGATTCTGTTGGTGGTACCATGGGTTAGTCTAAGGGAGAAGTTTCCCTTGCTGAGAGAAAGTAACTAACCAGCTCAGTACTTTTATTCCCAGACATGGTTATTCTCATCATGTGATTTTGTTTGTTTGCTTGCTTTGTTTTTTGAGACAGGGTCTCACTTTGTAGTCCGGGCTGGACTTGAAATTACTGTGTACCTCAGGCTTGCCTCAAATTTGAGGCGATCCTCCTGCCTCAGCCTCCCCAGTGCTGGGATTACAGGCATGCACCACCACACCCGACTTCATCATGGACTTTATCATTTGGTTTCTCTAGGAAAAATGTTTGAGCTCTTAGTACAAGTGAAGAGGGCATAAGATAATTAGAAAACTGATTAGGAATCTTAGATCAAATGCATGAAGAAGAAGGAGAAGGAAGAGGAGGAAGAAGAGGAAGAGGAAGAGGGAGGAAGAACAAGGAAGAGGAAAAGGGGGAATAAGAGGGGGAGGGGAAGTAGAGGAAGAGAAGGAAGTTTACTACTAGTACCTTAGTAGTAGTGGTAGTAGTAATGGGGGGATGTTTTAAATAAAGAGTAGAAATTCAAAGCTGGTGATAACCCAGGTCCATAATACATGGATATGGAAACAGAAATCCTCTTGTCATTCTGTTGGCTGTAGAGAATCATTACAATTGGTTAGCTTATTAAGGGAGACATGATGACAAGAGGTGACATTTACTGTTTGTTTATTGTGTTCCAGGCATCGTGTTCAAAGCTCTGTATCAGGTAGTCTTCTACCCACCCTATGAAAGACGTGCTGTCATTATTTATGCTACAGACGAGCCAGCTGAGGCACAGGGAGGTGAAAGTCTCACCCAAGTCAACACCACTAGTACCTGGCTGTACCTGAGACCTGAATCCCAGAGGCCTGATGCCAGAACTGTGTTTGTGATAGATAGCGCTTTAAGATCCTTAGTAGGTGCTGAAGAAGCAATTCATTAGCGAAGAGATAACATGGCCCCTAGTGGAGATAGGACTACATGGAAATGCAAGAGGCAGCATAATCACTTAATGTCTAAACTTGGAGGACTCTGTCACCCTCAGATCCTTCATGAGCTTCAAGTGTCCACTGACCTTCTCTGGTATTCCCACCCTGCGTGTGCTCGTCTTCTTCGGTCCCTAGGCTAGAACATCTTTGACAGAACCAGGTCCTTTCTTAGTCTTTTATTTCTGAGGCTTTCACGAGAATGGGAAGAGCATTTGCTGGAAGGTGGTCCAGTCCGAGTCTGCCTCAGGCAGCATCTGAGGAGCTCTGCCAAGTCAGCAGGCTGACGAGTGCCTTTCTGCACACGTAGGGACTTAATGAGAAATCAGAAGGAATGAACTAGTTGTTTGGCATTTGTCTGAGATACAATACCGAGGCAGCACATCTATGAAAACGTAAGGGGAATCACAAATACCATTGGAAAACCCCTAAATTTATCATAAATGAGGTAATTCAAAATTATTGTTTCCAACAGATAGCAGTTATCCTATCAAAAACCAGATGAAGTAGTGGGCATGTGTTTAAGGATAGCGACACATTATAATAAATTGGATGTGTCCCCCAACATTTGTATGTTGAAATCCTGCCTCCAGTGTTATGATATAGGAGGTATGGCCTTTGGGAACTGTACTGGTTAGGATTCTCTAGAGAAACAATAGAAAAAACATAGAGGCAAGGAGATTTAATGGAGGATGACAGGATCAGAGGCGAGAGGCCATGATGGCTGTCTGTGCGTCAGAGAGCTAGAGGATGCTGTAGACACAAGAAGCTAGAAGCTACAGCCACAAAACGAAAGATCGGGATATAGCGTTAGTCCAAGGCTGAAGCCCTAGCAGCGCCTGGGGAGTCATTGGCACGAGTCTGAGTTGGAAGGCTGAAGAAACTGCAGACTGGTTTCCACAGGCAACAGCAGCAGCAAGAACACACAGCTCAGTCAAAAGGGCAGTCCCAAAACTGCAGCAGACTTCCTTTTCCTCTCCTTTCATTCCACCTGGGCTGTAAGCCCATCCAATGGTACTGCTCACAATCAGTGTGGGTCCTCCCCACTCAGTTTGCTGGCCCACACGCCAGTCAGCTCTGGAAACACCCCATAAACACACTAAGAAGTGCACTTTACTAATCTCCTGGGCATTTCTTAATCCAGTTGTGATATATCACAACTAACAGTAAACTTGATGACCTGACACATCTCCTTAAATTATACTTAATTTTCAAATACAAGTTCATAATTCCACCTAACATGATACAACTCTCCTGCATACATGGGCAAACACACTAATTCCATCTGCAGAATGGAAGGCAAAGTTTTTCTTTGAGTGGTGCTTATTCTTCTCTTAATATTCCATAACTTAAATAGTGTAATTTAGACTTAATAATGCCTAAGTGCTGATGTTAAGTCTGTTGATGTTATGTTGCAGGGCAAAAGAATACAAAGAAAGAAAACAAAAATATTCGCTTAATATATGTGTCTATATCCACAAATATATTAAAAACATGGGAAAGAAATACTTGTGACAATTACACTTCTGTAACTGGTAACATGGTTGTAGCTGCTATTTATAACTATCTTTTCCTTCTATCTATTTTGTATTTCATTGGCCTTCAGCAAGCACCACAGTGGGTTCATTACCTGGTGGGGTGACCCACACCTTCATTCCCACGGGTCTGAGCCTTTTGTCATCATGCCTGGATTGTATTGTTAGAGTTTCCCATTGACCTCAATAACAAGGAGTGGTAAAACTCGGAGATGCCTTACAGGATCCCCTGCACTGCAGACGTATTCTTCCCCATATCCCTTGCCAACTAACAGCCCAGTTTCCCCTTGGTAGTCTGGATCAATTACACAGCCCCCCAACACTACAACTCCCTGTTTAACCTGTTGACTTAGAGGTATGAGAACCCAAAATGGCCAGGCGAAGTTTTAGCTTCCAGTTCAGTGGGGTCATTGCTGTGCCTCTCGGTACGAGCCTCCTCCCTCTGGACCTTAGACTCTAAGCCAGCGGAGTAGAAGATCCCGGGAATAGGAAGCAAACATTCTGCTAGCAGGTCAGGGTGAGTGGTACCGTTTGCATTTCTACCCCGATTCCCGGACCTGTGAATCCTGGCTATGTGAGAAACACTATCATACACTGGACTCTGATTCAGAACATATACAGCCTTCCGGAGAACCTTGCCTCAGCCCTGCAAGGTGTTGCTACCTAGCTATGTATGTCCTTCAAAAGGCCATTCTGAAGGGCCGGTGATATCGCTCCGCGGCACGGGTGCCTGCTGGCGCACGAGGTCCTGAGGTCGGCCCCCGGTACCCACAAAAAAAAAAAAAAAAAAAAGGCCATTCTGTTCTATCAATCAAGCTGCTGCTGGATGGTGGGTAACATGGTAAGAACAGTGAATTCCGTGAGCATGCGCCTGGCTGTACTTCTCTGGCCATGAAGTTCATTCCCTGAGTAGAAGCAGTGCTGTGTGGGGTACCATGATGGCAAGTCCACAGATGGCAGTGACATTATGTGGAGGAAAGGCAAATCCATGCCCGGAATGAGTGTCTTTTCCGATAAGGACAAAGTACTGCCCTTTCTACAGTGCAAGTGGTCCAGTATAATCAACCTACCACCACGCGACAGGCTGAGCACCCCAGGGAACGGTGTCGCAGTGTCAGTCCCTACTGCTGGCAGATTAATCTGGGTCTAACCAGGTCAGCTTTGGTGAGTAGAAGGCCATGTTGCTGAGCTCATATGTAAACCCCACTCCTGCCACCGTGGCCACTTGGTTCATGAGCCCATTGTGCAATGCCAGCTATGGCTGCAAAAAGAGATCAACTGTTATCCACCGACTAGATCACCCTATCCACTTGATTATCTAAGTCCTCTTCTGCTGAGGTCACCTTCCAGTGAGCGTTCACACAAGACATAAACATCATCACATCCTCCATCCACCCGTGTAGAGAGGTCTACCCACAGACCTCTTCCCCAAGTTCCTTTGTCATCAGTTTTCTAGTCATGTTCCTTCCAAGTCCATGGCCGTCCAGCTACAGGCCATAAATTGGTACCTAGTCATGTGTATGGCCACTTTTTATTCCAAGCAAAATGTATGACCAGGTACATTGCCCAAAGTTCTGTGAGAATGTAGTGGACCTCCTCAAGGCTCACACTGTGTACCTCACCTCTTCCGAGATTTGAGCCGAGTTATAGGCCTAGAGGCAAAAAGTCGCAAAAGTGCGTGGATCCTGAGAAAGTGTCCACATGGTCCTGCTCCACCTCTGCGTCAGGGGAGGTCATTACCGCTTCAGCACATAATGCAGTGTTAGCTTCCTCAGACCAAGGCTGGAGGTGAGGGTGCTTGCTTGCTCCAGAGGGTGCGAAATCTTTGCCTCAGGTAGGGTAAACTCATCAGAATTTAGGCGTTCAATGTCACCAGCCTCATCAGATTCCTCCCAAACATCTCATTCCACTTTTACAGAATCCCACTCTTCTCCAGTCTGCACCCTTGCTTAAGTGCAGATGCCTTTCAAGGCCCGTAATTAAGCTTGCACTGTAATTCAGCCACTGGCGTGGTGAGGGCTTGCGTTTGGTTTTCAGCGGCCTCAGCCCTGTGGTTACAGGAGAGAAGAGGCCCCTTCAGAGCACACTGACAAGCTTGAGGCTGTTTCTACAGGTCTGGAGTGGGGAAGCTCAATCTTCGAACTTTTTGTTTTCCTTTATTACTTTGTCCAGAGATGCTAAGAACAACCAGCCAACATCATTATATTTTTAGTCTTCTAAAATCTGTGTATAAAGTCACTTGCATCTTACAAGTGGTGAATAAGGAGTATCAAATGGGTCTCTCTTACGCATTTCTTTAAACAGCTCACACTACAGACTGTGAGTACTTTTTACATCATCAGAAGGAGAAACCATGACAACTTGAGGTCTCATCAAACTGAACCAACTCCAGGGACTAAACCAATTAGGGAAATTCATCCTTGCAGACCTGTTTCTTTAGAACCATTCCTGGTGCCAAAATCTGGTCAGTTCTGGTTTTTTAGAAATAGAATCAATAGAAAAATATATGTAATTCTGTAAGGGGATTTAACTGGTAGGCTTACAGAACCAGAGGCAGAAAAGTCTGCAGTTGCCATCTACAAGATGTAATAGAAAGCTGGGGCAACCAGCAGCTGCTCTGCCCATGAAGCTGGATGCCGCAGAACGAGAGGGATCAAGGATCAGCACCAGTCTGAGACTGAAGGCCCCCTGGAGAGTCGCGGTGTGAGTCAGTGTTGAAAGGCTGAAGAGAGGGGTGTCTGATGTCCACAGGCGGCAGCAGCAGTGACACACAGACCAGCTCAGTCAATGGAGATCATAAAAAGGCACAGCAGACTGCTCTTTTCTTTTCCCTTTCATTTTTCCTGGGCTCTAAGTCATTAGCTTGTGCCACCCACAACCAGGACGGGTCTTCCCCACTCAGTTTGCTGGAGCCCATGAGAATCATCCCTGGGAACACCCCACAGACATCCCCAGAATTGTGCCTTACACAGTCTCCTAGGTGTTTCTTAATCCAGCCAAGTTTACCCATCATGACTAATGGTAACAGGAACAGTATTGGATCATGACACTGGAGCTCTCGTGACTTGTTAGGACCCTTACAGAAGAGATTCCAGAGAATTCCTCTGCCCCTTCCACTGTATAAAGACGCAAGCTATGGCAATCTATAAACCAGGAAGTGACCCCTCCACAGACACTAAATTTGTACCTTGATCTTGGACTTCCCAGAGAACTATGAGAAATAAGTTTCTGTTGTTTGTTAGCCACACCATTTATGGAATTTTGTAATGGCAGCCCGGAAGACTAAGACAGAAATTAGTATGAAGAAGTGAGTTGTTACCCTAATAAATACCTAACAATGTAGAAAGCAGGTTTGAAACTGGGAAATCTATAGAAGCTGGAAGAGTGTTGAGGTACCTGCTAAGACAGGCCTACACTGTTGTGAATGGGCCTTTAGAGGTCACTCTAGTGAGCACTCAGAAAGAAAGGAGGAAAGCTACTGAGAAACCAACCTTCAGTCGTCTTAGAGTACCCAAGTAATCCTAGACGGAATGTTAGTACAAGTGTGGGCTGTAAAGACTTCCAATGAAGTCTGGGGTGCGAATGAGGAACATGTTATTGGAAACTGGAAAAAGGTCCACCTTGATATAAAATGGCAAGGAACTTCATTGAATTATGTTTCCATTGCTTATAAGAGGTAAGTGATTTAAAGATGGAATTGTTAATCCAGAAGGAAACAAAACTTAAAGATTTGGCTAATTCTCAGCCAAATCATACTGAAAAGAATGAGAAAGCTTGTTCAGGAAAGAGCACAAAAACTGTGGTCAAGCCAGGCGTGGTGGCGCATGCTTGTAATCTCAGCATTCGGGAGGCTGAGGCAGGAGGATCACTGTGAGTTCAAGGCCAGCCTGCACCATGAGAACTTGTCTCAAAAAAAAAAAAAAAAAAGTGGTCAAATGACTGATGAGATGAGAAAGGATCAGCCATCTCAACAGAAGCCAGGAGCTGTTTTCCAAGACAGTGGAAGAATAACCTTTAAGACAATGCTGAAATCTCCAGGGCTGCCCTTCCTGTTACAGTAGCACAGAGGCAAGGCCCTGGGGACAGAGGACGTTAAGAGGGGAGACTGCATGTGCCCATGCAGCCTCAGCACATGCAGCTCAGAATAGCAGATGACTAGCTCTGCTCCCTGCGCTCTAGTGCAGAGTTCCTTGGCCACATTGGGTCCAGCATGGGCAACGGTGTCCACCATTCTAGTCTAGGGCACGAGGAGCCAACTCTGGCAGCATCCACACCGCGCCATCCGCCCTGACACCGAGCTGTGGCATGGCCAGAAAGCTATGGTAGAACCCTCTGAGTGGGTCTGTACCATCTTAAAAGAGTTCCCTTGCCCCTCCACCATGTGAGGACACGAGACAGTGGTCATCTGTGGCCCAGAAAGCAGGCCTTCACCAGACTCCAAATCTGCGGGCTTCTTGTTCTGCGGGTTCTCGATCCTGGACTTTCCTGCCTCTGGAAGTGTGAGAAATTTCTGTTGAACCAGTCGCCCAACCTATGGCATGGCAGCCAGACAGACTAAGATGCGCATGAAAAGCATGAATCTTGAAACATAAGAGTCATTCCCAGTGTGGTAAGATGCTCGTGGCATGAGCGGGACGATTCATCTCTTCAGACGCCCGCGCTCTCCTAGATGTGCACTCACCCTAGGACGAACTCTCAGGAGTTGCACTATTCTGCTTCCTCTTGATTCAAGCAGCATCAATTGTATATGATACGACCTTTTCAAAAGAGCTTGATAAACTATAATGCAACAAGAAATGCTGAGTTACTGCTATGCTTATCTCCCATTCCTCTAAGAAGTGCACACATTCCCGAGTCCAGAAATTCTCCATAAACACTTGGTAGCTGCACTGACTTTTTGGCTTCACCTTTTAACATTGAATTGAAACCTCTCCTCTAGTATGGGTTAGGTCTGGCGCGAGTAAAGACAAAGAAAAGGTTGAGAGAAGCCTTTCATGCGGGCGCGGGAAGGCAGCAAGGAAGATGCCAGGACCCTTGGAGGGGCTGGCTGTGAAACAAAGTATTTATGGAGCTTGTTTAAAGGCGGAGCGTGGAGGGGCGGGCAAAGTGACGTTACAGAGCGGGATTGGCGGATGTTCGGCGCGCAGGAGGGGAGGTACTTCCTGCTGGAGCAAGAAGAAGAAGGTGATAAGCTCTCCTCCATGTTGGACCATCGCCATGACGACTAAGCAGCCTCCATATGAGCTAGAACCCATCATTCCCGTCTTTTCGTTGATAAAGGGCAACGTTTCTCTTAGCCTACTTCCTGCTGAACGGGGCGTCGTGATACGGGGTCGGGTTGGGAGGATGGTCGTGCCCACATGGAAGCTGGTGCCAGGTGTGTCAGTCAGGAGGAGGAATTCTTGGGTGGTGAAGGCTCTTATCCTGGATTGGAGAAATCTTGAAAAAAGTTTAAAAAGGCAGGGGGCTATAAGAAGCAGCACTGTTATCATGATTATGGGGCCCACAAGGGGGAGAAGAAAAGGGGCCCATGATCCAAGGGTATTATCCCACCATGACCAAGGTGAAGAGGTTTGTCCATAGCCCCACTGTTGGCGTTTTTTGTCGAGGTAGCTGCGAAGATTTTTTTACCTTGTTTATAACTATTTTAGACTCATTTACAAAGTAGCAACATTCCTCTCCTAGCATAGCACAAATTTCTCCCTCTCTGGCTGTGAGGATATCTAGAGCCTGGTGGTTTTGGAGAGTAACTGCTGCAAGGCTCTTTATTTGATTTTGGAGCAAATGAATAGATGTTGTTATGTCCTCTATTTGTTGATGAAGCTCGAGAGATAGTTGGTGATAGAAATGAGCGGCTGTGCTTATTCCCCCACTCTGAGGCCAGTTCCGAGGACAGAAAAAATGCCTACGCCCACAAGAATCGGGATGTGGGAGACTCTTGTCTTTTGGGTGAGGTGCATTTTGTGAGGTTGGGATGAAAGAGACCTTTTTATAGTGTCTTGAGAATTTAGCGTTAGAGCTGGAACTAGAAGGACTAAGGTACAGGACCCTGTCCACTGGGGAGGAAGGCCGGGAACTCAGCAGGGTAGCAATACATGCATGGGTCAAGTGGAAGGACTGAGAGTTTGGTGAGACGGAGACGAGTGGGGGATAGGAGATGTGATGACCGCTTTGACGATAAGGGCTCGGAGTTAGAGGTATCAGGATTGTTGCGGCACCATTTAACCTGAATGATGTGGAACCAGGATGGGAGGCCGGCAACCTTGATCGCAGTTGGCGTGGTGAGGATGACCAGGTGGGGTCCAGTCCACTTTGGCTGTAATTCTGTGGGCTTAGAAGATTTGAGATATATTGTCTCCAGGGATTATAGGGGTTGCTGGCAATGAGTCATTTATGGGTTGTGGAAGGCATTTGTCTGCATGTTGTAGCAGGTGTCTCAGGAAGGAAAATATCAGGATATAATTGGCTATAGGCAGGAAGTTTTGTGATACTGGTAAATTGTGGAGTAGAAAAGGTCTGCCATACATGAGCTCAAGGGGGCTTAAGAAAGTGGGGGCTCGGGGAAGTGCCCATAGTGGAGTTAAAGCCGAGGGGAGAAGTTGAGGCCAAAGTAAGTGTCGCTCTAGGATGAGTTTTGTGATGTGTGTTTTCAGGAGACCGTTTGCCTTTTCCACCTTTCCTGAGGATTGTTGGTGGTATGGTATGTGTAGGTGCCAGGTGATGTTGAGGCTGGTGGACACCTGTTGAGTGATCTGGGAGATGAAAGCTGGACCACTGTCTGATTGGATAGTCTTGGGTAGGCCAAATCGGGGAACAATCTCTTGGATGAGTGTTTTAGAGACAACATGTGCAGTCTCTCGGGCAGTGGGGAAGGCTTCTATCTGTCCTGAGAAGGTGCAAAGTTGAGGAGGTATCTGTAGGCCTTATAATGAGGCATGTGTGTGAAATCTATTTGCCAGTCTTCACCTGGGGTGTGTCCACGTAGCTAGTGGGTTGGAAAAGAAGGAGGAAGTAAGTGTCCCTGAGGAGAGGTTTTGGCACAGAGGTGGCAGCTGTGGGTGGCCTGGCCAATAATGGCCTTTAAGGAAGGATGGGTGAGGACCAGAGTTAAGAGTTTATATAAAGCCCGAGTGCCTACATGAAAGCAGCTGTGTGGATCAGTGATGTTGGCTAAAGCCTGTTGATCTGGGAGAGGTTTTGATTCCTGGAAAATCCATCCTTGAGTGTTTAGACTGTAAGTAGGTTTGTGGAGTAGCTGTAGTTGTTTTGGTGAATACTGAGGTGGAGGTAGAGTGTTTGGGACGAGGGGAAGAGGATGTGAAGGGTAAGGTTGTGCAGCTAGCTTTGCCTGGGTGTCAGCAAAGGTATTGCCTTGAGAAATAGGATCTGATGATGTCTGGTGTCCCTTGCAGTGAATGACTGCTACCTGTTTTGGAAGTTATGCTGCCTCTAGTAGCTTAAGAATAAGGGGTGCATTGGTGACTGGGGTTCCCTGAGTGTTGATTAAACCTGTTTCTTGCCAAATAGCAGCATGGGAGTGAAGGATGCTAAATGTGTATTTTGAGTCAGTATAGATATTTAAGATTTTGTCTTTTGCCAGTGTGAGAGCTCGTGTGAGGGCGATGAGCTCTGCTTTTTGTGAAAATGTCCCAGGTGGCAATGGGCTTGCCTCTGTTACCTTTGTACCATTGACTATGGCATATCCTGCTCGTTTCTGTGTGTCTGTGTTAGTAGAGCTGCCATCTATGAATCATGTATCGGAGGCTGTAGAGAGAGGGTTCTACTGATGTGAGGGAATGGGGTAGGGGTCATTTGAAGACCTCAATACAGTTGTGGTGAGGATTCCCATTAGAGGTGGGAAGTAAGGCAGCTGGGGTGAGGGAAGTGTTGGCGAAGATAGTGATTGAAGGGTCTTGTGCAAGTATCACGTGAACCTGTTGTAGGCGAAAAGGAGTTATTAGGGCCGGGAGTGTTTTGTGTGAAATGAGCTCATTAAGGCGATGAGGTGAGTAAACCATGATTGTTTGTCCTAAAGTGAATTTTTTTGCCTCTTGCGTTAATGTGGCTGCTGCAGCGAGAGCCTGGAGGAGGGAGGCCATCTGCGTGTGGTGTTGTCTAATTGTTTTGAGAGGTAGGCGACTGCCTGAAAGGCAGGCCCCTCTTGGTGTCCCAGGACTCCCACGGCGTTGTGGTTTTGAGCAGTGGTGTATAAAACAAAGGGCTGAGTTGGGTTAGGGAGGGCGATAGCAGGTGCCCTTAGAGGGCCTCCTTTAGTTTATAGAAGGCAGAGTGTTGCAAAGTTGGGAATCCAAAGGCGGAAGAAGTTGTCTAGACCAAGAAAAGATAAAACCTGTTGTTTCGTGGTTGGCACCTAGAGGTCATGGAGGAGAGCTTTTCAGGCATCCGTGATTGAACGAGTAGTGGGGGTAAGGGTAAGTCCAGAATATTTGACCTTTGGTGATGCTATTTGAGCTTTGGTAGGGGACACCTATAACCACGACCTGAGAGGAAATTTAGGAGAGTGGCCGTATGTTGTATAGTGAGAGCATAGGACGGGGAACAGAGAAGGAGGTCATCAACGTATTGAAGAAGAGTGCAGGTGTTGAGATCGAGGGTCGCCAGGTCAGAAGCAAGGGCTTGGCCAAAGAAATGAGGACTGTCTCGAAATCCCTGGGGCAATGCTGTCCACGTAAGCTGTGAAGAGTAGAGTGTCTGGGTCTGTCCACGTGAAAGCGAAGAGGTTTTGGCATCGGGGGTGTAGAGGAATAGTGAAAAATGCGTCCTTAAGGTCTAGCACCGTAAAGTGAGAAGTGGATGGGGGAACGTGGGAGAGCATAGTGTGAGGGTTTGGGACCACAGGGTGAATGGGTGTTACTGCTTGATTGATGACCCTGAGATCTTGGACTAGTCGATAGGAGCCATTGGGTTTGAGTACCGGTAGAATAGGGGTATTATAGGGTGAATGGGTAGCCTTAAGAAAACCATTGGTTAATAGGCGTTGGATTATAGGTTTAAGTCCCTGTTGGTGTTTGGGGGCTACTGGATATCGGGGAATGCAGGGAAAAACTGGAGGGTCTTTAAGACAAACCAGTACAGGGGCAGCGTGGGTTGCACAAGTGGGGCTGGAGGTGTCCCAGACTGTAGGATTTACGAGTGAGGAAAGAAGAGGGAGAGTGAAGCTGGCATTGTGTCGTGATTGAGTTTGAAGGACAAGAGCTGTAGGGAGGGAAAAGGTGAAAGAGAAGTTAAGTTTCTGGAGAAGATCCCTGCCCAAAAGGGATGTGGGGCAGGTTGGGATAACGAGAAAATTATGGCTAAAAAAGAGAGTTTGGAATCAGCAGGGAATAGGTCCCATTTGAAGGGGTTGTGTAGGTTGGCCATCAACTCCCACAACAGAGACCATGGATTGGGTACAACAGCCTGAAAACTCAGGAAGAACACTGTAAGTGGCCCCCTGTCGATAAGGAAAGAGAGTGTCTTACCTGAGATGTCTAGCGAGACTCGGGGCTCTGAACAAGATACCTTGATGGGGGGGCAGTGAGCCCCAAGCCCCATCAATCCTGTTCAGCAGCGAGACCAAGCAGGTCGGCTAGTGATGAGTCTGGTGGCGGCGATGAAATCTCCTGTGAGGGTGGGGAGTTAGATGACTTACCCCCTCTCTGGCGGACAGGGCAGTCGCACTTCCAGTGACGCTCGAGATTGCAGATGGGACAGGGTCCCGGTGGTGGCTGCGGGTTGGGGCAGACTCGTGCCCAGTGTCCTCCTTTCTTGCATTTGAAGCATGGTCCAGGAGGTCCAGGAGGGGCTCAGGAGCGGGCTTCCCCTTTCTTAGGTGTTGGGCTTTTAATGGGAGCCCTGAGTGCCGCAGCCAGAAGCTGGCATTTAAGTTTTGTTTTTTGAAGACACTCTTGCTTATGTTGTTATTCTCTCTTGTTAAGACTCGGAAGGCCATATTAAGAAGGTCCCCCTATGGGGTTTGAGGGCCAAGCTCTGCCTTTTTGAGTTTAGCTCTGATGTCAGGAGCTGAATGATAAAATGAGAGTTAATAATGGTCCTTCAGGTGATTGGGGACCTGCATTGGTGTATCTAATGAGGGTGTCAGTGAGACGGGACAGAAACTCAGCAGGATTTTCATCTGAGAGTTGGGTCTGTTCATGAAGTTTTTGGTAATTAGTTTGTTTGTGGACAATTTTATTTAATCCTGCTATAATGCACCCAATCATCCAACCTATCCATTAAGTGCCATTATTGCCCTGATAGTCCCATTGAGGATCTGCATTAGGGACAGCTGCTGCCCCAGCAGGATGGTTATCATTTAATTGATGTCTGTGATCAGCTTCTGATTGGGCAGCATCCCATAGTTGGACCTTTTGTTGTGGAGACAGAGTGGAGGTGAGGATAACATATAGGTCCTTGTAATGAAGGTCATAAGAGCTAGTAACAAATTGGAGTCCTTTTATATAGGTGGAGGGGTCTGTAGAGAAGGAACCAAGATGCTGTGAAATGTGAGAGAGATCAGAGAGAGAGAGAAGGGAACATGGACATGGACTAGGCCTTCAGGCCCAGCAACCTCATGGAGAGGGAGTAGGGATTGAGGGGGAAAAGATGGTGGCATACTATCATCGGGTGAGGACTTGGGGTTATCACATGACCTGTGACCATAGGATGACTGTCTATGGTCACATGATAGGGCAGCACAAGGTGGCAGCTGAATATCATATGACTGGTACCTATGAGATGGCTGTCCATTGTCACACAATGGGACTCCCCAAGATGGTGGCCACACACCATGTGACTGGTGACTACAAGATGGCTGCCTATGGTCACATGGTGGGGCCTCACAAGATGGCAGCTGTCCACTATGTGACTGGTGACTACAAGATGGCTGTCTATGGGAGGAACAGGAATGGGTGTGGTATACCAGAGGAGAGAATGGCAGTGGAGAAGGAGCGGAGAGTAAGGGGGAAGATGGAGCCCAGGGAGTAGGAGAGGGTGGAGAGATGGGAGGAGGATTGGTTGGAAGGCGGGGGGGGGGGGGGGGCGATGGCGCCAAGGGAGCAGGGGAGGATGGAGAAGCAGGAGCAAGAGAAGTGGGAGAAGGAGGAGGTGTTCTAGAGAGTTGAGGTTGAGGAGAAGGAACTGGATGAGGCGGTGGGGGATATAGAGGAGGGGGAGCAAAGGCAGAGGGAAACTCATCTGTGGGACCAGAGGGAGGTTCAGGGAGGGGGTTTGGCGGTGTGGAGCATGCCAAGAGCACTTGGGACACCCTACATGCCTGGAGGAGAGTGGGGCGTGCCCTGAGAGCAAAAAAGGCCTGAACATAAGGGATTTCCAGCCATTTGCCCTTGTGATAGCAAAAGTTGTTTAGATCATGGAGGATTTGAAAATCGAAGGTACCCTCCTCCTGCCAGAGGCTGCCGTTATCGAGTTATATTGAGGCCATGCAGTCTGGCAGAGAAAAATTATTTTGGGTTTGATGGCCTCCTGGAGACCAAGCGTGCTAAGGTTTTTTAAGAGGCATCCAAGTGGAGTGCGTTTTTGGGGTTGGGAAGGAATATTTCCCATTGTGATTGAATTAGGGGTGAGCTGGAGGGCAAAAGCCTGAGCACAGCCCCTAAGAGGATCGTCACCCTGGTCGGGGTGTGTAAACGAGAGAAATGCCCCATCGGCCCCGTTGGTCATCACCTCAGGGACAGAGGCGGCGTCCCGGAGGACGTGAGGTCCCAAAGGACGTGAGGGAGTCCTGGCGTTGGCCAACCACTTTCGAGAAAACGAGACGCGATCAGAGACTCCCGAGAGAGATTGTGAGAGGCGATGAGGATCGGTGCTGGATGTGAGCTCGCATCGGCAAAGGCTGGACAAAGAAGGGAAGGAAAGTGGCTCGTTGGTGGGGGGAGCTCAAGCGGGGGAGGCCCCGGAAGCTACATGCACCAACCCATCCGAGTCACTGCGCCAAAATGTTAGGTGCGGCGCGAGTAAAGACAAAGAAAAGGTTGAGAGAAACCATTAATGCGGGGCGCGGGAAGGCAGCAAGTAAGATGCCAGGACCCTCAGAGGGGCTGGTTGGGAAACAAAGTATTTATGGGGCTTGTTTAAAGGCGGAGCGTGGAGGGGCGGGCAAAGTGACGTTACAAAGCGGGATTGGCGGATGTTCCCCGCGCACCGAGGTGATGGGAGGTACTTCCTGCTGGAGCAAGAAGCAGGTGATAAGCTCTGCTCCATGTTGGACCGTCGCCATGACGACTAAGCAACCTCCATATGGGCTAGAACCTATCAGTATGCCTATAAAGAAACTAGGCTTCATACTAACACAAAATTGAAAAAAATCTCACCTTGCACCAGTTCTATAAAGAACTTTTAGAATTTGAGGGTTTTTTTTCACCAAGTGATATAGGGATGATATAGGACCTCCAAATATGAGGGAAATATTATAACTCCCAACCTGCTAGCCTGCTAGATGTCCAATATTCCGAGTTCATGTTCTCTAAAATTGAAGAATAAATTCTAGGAACAACGGAGGTTAAGAGCAGAAAGTACTTTTTGGGGGAAAGAAAGGTATATTTATTAAGAAAGCTAAGAGAGACAGAAGGGGTCCTGAGTGGGTTGCCAGGGACCTCACATCTCAAGGGAATTTTATTGAGCAAAACCATGAGGTGAGGTGGGTCTAATGTAGGACAGAACTACAATCAACTAATAAGATTACAATGGGAAATTGCAAGGTGGACATGAGGTGGGATGAAACTGTGGTCAACCAATGAGATTACGACTGTAATCGCATAGGTAATATTGATTAAGTGGGGATCAGATGGGGAACCAAGTCATGTAGCAAGTGTACATGTACCTAACAAGGGCTTTTTTTGGAGGGGTGGATCAGTGCTCTTCCTGGCCCCTCACTTAAGGTGATGATACCTATTTAAAATATCAATCACTGCTGTTTATCCCTGAGGGAAGTATGTGGATATAGTGGCTCTATCTTTTGTCTTGAGGCCTGGCTCTTAGAATGCTCCTCTACCCACAGCTGTAATGTGTCTGTACTGACCAGCCCTGTCTGACTGCCTATAACGTTTCAACCTAACTTAGCTGTGTATAATATAAGCAGTTAGGTATAAAAGTAGATTAATATTCAAAAAGTATAAAAATAATGTTTGGCCATACAAAACACAAGTGCCCCATCTATGCATATAAAAATATCTTCACATGGATACCTTCCAAGAATTCAATCACACCTTGACCTTTTATTTAGGTTAATGATTTTTGAAGAAATGTATTAGAATTCTTTATAGTATGTTTTGAGAATGGTAGTATACAACCTACATAAAGGCATAAACCACTCAACAATCAAAAGCAAAAGACAGAAATGCTGTTGACGTAAGACACACAAAGAGTAAATGGTAATAGGGAAAAAAAAAATCAGTGAAATGCTGTTCAGAGTGAAAAGCTGCTACCAAGGTATACAAGAAAGAGAAGACAGACAAAAGTGTTCTTGGAAATAAGACTGTTTAAAGTGCACACAGAGTGAAAATGGCAGAAAAGATTAACATTACAAGGAGAGAAGTAAAAGAAATGACTGGTAGATAAAGGCGAAATACAGACAAGAGGGGTGAATAATTACAGGTAGGGCTGAATGATTAAATCCTTAAAAGTGACACCAAAGAGCCTAAGGGGGGTATTAACAAAGAACAGGAAGCTATAAAGGGCTTTGAAGAAGTGAGGCGGTGCTGCAGTGCTCTTCTTCAGGTAAAGCTTCAGCCTCACAGTGCTGCAAACAGACGTCCAAGTGCTGGCACTGCTCTTTACCCTCATGTTCCTGTCCTCCTATGGCAAGTGCTTCTCTGTGCTGAGGATAAAAAGATCAGCAAGGCTGAAGAAAGGTGGGTAGCATTTATAGCTTCTGTTGCACAGCTAGGAAAGTTTGCCATTTAACTTTGCCAGTTTATTGGACCCTGAAGTGAGCCCCCCCACTTTAATAATAAAGGAGTTTTGTTTTTTTAATTTTTAATTAGCTACATTTACCTTCTAGAGGCCAGTGCTGGTTGCCTAATTTCTCAATCATATATACATTTTATTTATCTGTCTCTTTTGTTTGTTTGTTTGTTTGTTTTGGTTTTTTGAGACAGGGTCTTGCTATGTAGTTCAGCTGGCCTTGAACTCATTATGTAGCCCAGCCTGGCCTTGAACTCATGGCAGTCCTGCCTCAGCCTCCCGAGTGCTGGGATTATAGGCATGTGCCACCACACCCGGCCAAACTCTTCTAATTTTGAATGCAATTTTCTCTTGTTTGTTTGTCTGTTTTAAATCTAGTAGTTTTTCCCAAGATGGAAAAAATGAAAACAGAACATTATAACAAAGCAACTATTGGGGATGGGATTGTCTGAGTTTTTTGGTTGCTTTAACAGATATGGCTATATATATATTTTTAAAGTTTACCCCCAAATTGAGTCATAGAGTCTATTTTTTATCTGTAAAATAGAGGAAAAAATATAAAGCGTCATGAAAATATTCTTGATGTAATGAATTCACTATTCATTACATTTGTGGGACATATTTGAGTCTAGGAAAGAAATCTAAATATGGCCTAAGGTTTTTGACTTTTCAGTTTATAAAAGAAGGAATGTTTAGTAAAAAAAAAAAAAAAAAAAAAATTAAAGCACATAGCAATCTTTGGCAAACATTTAAAGACACTTGGAGGGCCATGCCCATACTTAGAATCAAAGATTTTATGTATTCACATAGTCTTACCATATCTTCTCTGGATATTTTCACTTTAAAATAGTGTTTGGAGACAGAGAAGAGATTATGCAAATGGATGAATCTTAATGAGAAGTTCATTATTGAACATTTTGATGTGAATTTCAGGAAATGATAAAAAGAGTCTAGGATTTATGAGACTCAAAAGAAAAAAATCTGCTCTTGGAGAACTTGGAAATTGCCAGGAAAAGAATGGAGACCCAAATGACAGCGCATCATATAAAGCAGATTGCGTTGTGCCCTATGGTAATGAATGGGAAACAGGGCACTGTGGCTAGCTTGGAATGATGACCAATGTTTGGAATACTGAGACAGGCAAGAAGGTAGTTAGGCCCACTACGGACACAGTTAGCACAGATAACATAATTTGGGAAATTGCACATTTGTATATTATGGAGAAGTTTTTTTCAAGGCTAATGGATCTACGATGATATCTATTAAAGCACATAAAGCATTTTGCCTCTAGGGAATCTACTAAAAAATCAAATACACAAAATTTTCAGTAAGTGAAGTCTAAAATGAAAAGACAAAATGGGATATGTTGGAGAATAAAGTGGTGTTATGACTTCTTACTTGGAATTTATAATAATTTTTCATTCAAGGCTATTAATTTCCCATCACAACTCCCCATGAAGCAAGTAAAACATTTCTATTGTGTTTTCCCAAGTTCACTGCTTATAATAAAGTGGGCCAAACTGACAATGAGACAAAGCTACCTTGACAAATTCCTGGCCTTCTCTGGTTTCTTGCCGTACCCCTAGATAGCATTACAATAATTTTGATCTCTAATTTACTTCTGGGCACAATCCCATTATTTTAGAAGGAGAGACTCTAGCTTAATTTCACTAAGTGCCTTGAGGGCCAATGATATTGAAATTTTACAAATTAATACAGTATTGTGTATATAATATATATATGGTTATATATATATATGATTCACATATTTGTTTATTATAAAAGCTCTTCACTTTTAGATATTTTCCATGTATCTAAGAGTGAATACCTTCCCCCAAATAAGTCCTTATTTTTTTTAATAAGGATGTATTGGAAGCAATTTCATCAATAATGGAAGACCCAATTACTGGTCTTCTGGATTAAGGCATTCTTTTATTGCAAAATTTTAATGCTAGAGTGGGAAGTTCAAACATTGCCAGTGAAATCTCAGACTAATTAAATGATTATAGCCTAAGGGGAAAGGCAACAGGGCTCCACTATTAATCTTACCAAGAATCACCTCTATATGTGATGAACTGATGAGCACATATACCTTATTTCAAAAGACAGAATGGAAGGGGTTTGTTTTTCAGAGATCAGTTTAATGTCTGAATAAAAAAGGAAAGACAGTGGAAGCTTTTTGTGGAAGGTATGGTCCTATTTAAAAATGCAGTTGTGTATTTGAACCAAATAAATTGCAGTCAGACTTCATTCATTAAATGCTTTGCGGTGACACAAAAATAATAGTGACAATAACCACCAGTGCTTGATGAGCAGTCACTGTTTACTTGGAAGTTTTTGCGCTGGTCTTATCCTCAATTTATAGATAAGGAAATGGAGGTGCAGAGTGATTCAATAACTCAAGAGATGGTCGGCAGAGCGGGGAAGGTTTGAATATTCTACAACCTTTCCTTTTAATGGTTCACTCTAAACTACCGGTCCAGACACTGTTGTTCTGTATCATCCTGCAGGGAATCAATGACGATTCTCGCTGTAGGGCAGGTACAGAAATCCAAGACTGAGCCTGCATCCAAGCAGGCCTCCTGGGGCCTCTCGCTCGCTGGCCTGTGGAACAGCGACTCCACCTGGAAGGCTGGGGCGGCGCTTTCTCCACGCCTTACCGACCTGTTCGGTGGCAGCATCTCTTCTCTCGGGTGGTAGTTCTCCCCTAGGCTTCTTGCCGCATTTTCATGCCCACAGGAGAAGTGGTAGTACCACTTCTTTAAACCTTTAGTTAAGCTGTATTTATGCTTTTCATGACTCTATTTTTCTGGAAGGAGAGGAGTGCTGAATGTATGTGAGGATTGTTAGATCTGAAAAATATGACCTGAAATTTCCCTTTGCTCTGTATGGGGAAGGCTTTAGGGATCAAGTCAAGCCAGTCCTTCACTTGAGAACAGCTGGAGTCTTTGAAAGTGGTACATCATCTTTAAGACATGTTATATTTCAATAGTATTCATTTGTGAGGCCTTAATTTTAAGGAAAAAATGGACATATGACATTGAAGATATTTTCACTATACCATCTTGAGAATAATGTATATCAGGCAAGATCCTGGTTTTGGGGAGGTGAGTTTTAAAACAGATTCTTGTTATGTAGTCCAGGCTGGCCTTGAGCTCACTATGTAGCCCAGACTGGCCTTGAACTGGCAATGATCCTCCTGCCTCAGCCTCCCAAGTGCTGGGATTACAGGCATGTGCTACCACACCCTGCCAAGATCCTATTTTCAGCAACCTTGATAATTGTATAGTTTGCTTCACAAAGTTTGTGTATGTCAAGTCCATATTTGGGAGGGAAGGGTAAATTAATCTGGATCTTGGAGGACATGGTCACTAAATATAGAAATCACAGATTAAAGAAGAAAGCTTTGCTGCTAAAGTTTGGGAAGAGATTTATTCCTCGATATTTGCGATTTACCTGAGCTGGCCTGGAAATCATTGAACAGTCATATGCAGATCCGATTACTTATGTTAATGCTCAAAATGGGACCCGTGAAGTCTGCACAAGGTCGTCCCACAGTGATTAACACATGGTATTCTCAGGCCACTCTCAAGACTATTTCTTAAAATTAGCCATAGCCAATACTGCATCAGCTACAGATGAAAATGTGAAGTCATCATACTTTGGAATGACTTCAATGGGATCAAGTGACTACAATTTGAGTTTGATAAATCACTAACTTTATGTTATTCCTCCAAGCAAGTCTCTATGCTTAGAGGGAGCTTGGGAAAGTATGATTTGTATACCCAGTGATGCTAGAAATAGTAAATCTTCTCACTGTAAAAGCTGTAAAATGTTGTATCCATTGTCAGCCTACACCCAGATCAATGAGAATAGGAGCAGGGAAAAGGGATTAAATGCGACAGCTTCTGGTTCTCCGCACAATCTTAACATGATGGGGGGACTTGATTCCAAGTGTTCTGCTAGAATTAACACTGCCGCCTCCAATTGACATAATAATCCCTCCCAGAGCTGGTAACTTTGACTTTCTGTCAAAACCCTCTGACACATAAGAACACGTGGGGCCCAGGGAGGTCTGTGTCACACTCCCCTTGCTCCTGGGGATCCAGTCCTGTCTGTCCACTTCCAAGTCCTTGTAAAGAAAGGCCTGCCTGATTTTAGGCTCTCCTCTCCGCTCTCAGTCTCTCTTCCATAACTACTTCCTGTTTGCTATTTCCAAGAATAAATCTATCTATCTATCTATCTATCTATCTATCTATCTATCTATATTTTTTTTTCCCAAAACTTGAAGTCCATGAATCTTAATTTACACCCTACAACATTACTCCCTTTTTGCTTTTAATTTCGTTGTGAATTACATGCAGTAGCGCTGGGTAGTAAGGTTGCCCAACATCCGTTGGAGCTTCTAATTTGGAACTTACATTTATTTAAACTGAATTAATTGTCGGCTCTATTAATCCTACAAATCCGTGACTCCTGAATGTTCAGTTGACTCAGAATGAGTAGCAGTGTATGTAATTTCTTCCCAGACAGGAATTCTCGGTGAGCATCAGGTAAGCTAGATAACACGCCTTGTATCTCATATGATTCATTCACTCTCAGCTTCCCTGGAATTTATTGCTAAAGGTTGATGTGCATGCTTTCGGTTTGGGCTTTAATATAATCTCCTGAATGGCAATTAATAAATAAAAGATGGTTACTGTATTTGACAGAAAATCTGGGATCTCTCAGTTTTCTTCTTCCTATTTGCACCAAACTTCATGTCAGACATCCTTAGGGGCTGGTGGTATAAAGCATTTTCTGTAAGCGCCAAAGCTTTTAATATTGCTTCAATACCCCCAAACCTCTATGTTGCCTTTTGTTGTCTTGTCAGAAATGATCTTATTCAATTTCTGTCTCTTCACCTTCCCTCCTTGCGCATATAAGAAACGATCTGGATTGAACAGTAACATATACTCAGTATTTACGCTTGCAAGTAGCACCTGCAACTTGTCCCTGAAATTTCTCACATTTTTATTCTTGCTTAGTCTCATCTCTTGTCACGTTTAATGAGTACACACTGTTACCTATAAAATGTAGTGCTTATTGTCATCATGTATATTATTTAAACTGCAAATTGCCTCCTGTAAGTTAATGATGAATCCATGAAGTGATACCCAGTTTTTGCAGTTTGCTTGCCTTTACTAGGCTTCAGGGCTAATGTGGACTAATATCCTTATTTCAGAGCTGACGAAAACGCAGAATAGTTTAAGTGACCTGGCCATAACCAAATAGAGAGCAGAGACCAAATTCTGCTTTATACAATAAAGTATGTGGTGCAAAGCAGAAAAGCTCCGATCAGTTCCCAGTTGGGGTGTTTATTAAATGTGTAACTTAGGCAAGTCAGTTCAGTTTTCGCATCCATAAAATACTGCTAGTAGTGCCAGTAGCCCAACTGTAAGGGTTACATAAGCAAAGCACTTAGACTAATGCTTGGCACAGACTACTCCAGGCATTGTTAGCTATTAGTATTATTGTCGTCATTTTGACCATTTTTAACATTTCAGAACAGCTGGAAGCGCCTATATTGCTACCTCATATGGCTGTATATATGCATTAGGCCTTTATTGTGCTTTTTTTTTTTTTTTGATATCCCTGTGCTACTTAATACTGTGTTAGGCCCTGGTAGTAGTGTTCACAGTGGCAGTGGTAGTAGAAGCAACACTGGTGGTAACAATAACGGAAGCCACGCTATTTATGGAGCTTCTGGTGTGTAAAACTTGAAGTAGAACTCTCAGAACCATAATCCTGAGTATGTGTTCAGTCTGTATCCACTGAAAAATTGCCCAGGAGTTTTATTTCCAGAAACGCAAGTGTGTTCTTGATGATAGCAATCTCCCTGTACCTGGAGGAGAACATGCACTTTGGCCCTGGTGGAACAGTTTGGAATATAAAAACAAGAGCCTGGGTGGATTCCTTCCATCCTTAAAATAATTCCTGGGCCGGTGAGATGGCTCAGCGGCGTAAGCGCCTGCCTTGCAAGCGCAAGGGCCTGAGTTCAACTCCCGGATCCCACATACGAAAAAGGGGCCGGTGATATCGCTCAGCGGCACGGGTGCCTGTTGGTGCGCGAGGTCCTGAGGTCGACCCCCCAGTACCCACAAAAAAATAATAATAATTCCTATGCTGCTACTACTGAAGTAGCCTAATCTTGTTATTAATAGTTGGGAGACCAGCTCAGGTGGGAATAGGGGTCAAGAAACAGAGTAGAGGGGAGCAGGTACAGGTGAAACCCTGCGAACTCTCAGAAAAGGGTTTTTATTTCATTCCTTTTTATTTACATATAGACTAAATAAGTTTCATTCACTATACACTAATAGCCACTAGAGTTAACTGTTTAGTCACAAAAATTATAATTGCTAATGTTTTTTGATTTCCAGGTATAATGCGTATCATAACAATCATATAAACAACCATGCTAATAATAAAAGGCACAATATGTAGGTGTGCCCAGGATGGGGACTGAGAGAGAGGCCTTATGCTAGGTGTTCTTTATGTGTGTGTTTTGGTGTGTGTGTGCACATGTGTGTATACATATGTACTCTCATGTATACAGTATCTGTAGATAGTGACAGCCTTTCAAATTCACATGTGTGTTTACATATGTGCATATATACATATGCATATACATTTCTCTGTACAAGATATATTTAAGTATTCTCAGCTCAAGTCCTATCACAGCTTCCAAAAAAGACAAACAAACCGATGCTCAGAGAAGTGAAACCACTTGCTCAGGGTCACAAAGTGTGACAAAGCTGGAATGTAGCCCCCAACTCCTATTCATTTAACACTGCCTTTTGAAAAATACCCAAAAAGAAGTGATCTTAGAATGACAAGTATTTCCATTGTACCACACTGCCCCATTATGGGAGGGGTGACCTCTTGCTCTTTTTTTTTCCAGAATCTCCAAACAAAGATTTTGGTCCAACCCTGGGATTAAAAAAGTCCAGTTCCTTGGAGAGTCTGCAGACTGCTGTGGCCGAAGTCAGAAAGAACGAACTCCCCTTCCACAGACCCCGGCCGCACATGGTCCGAGGCCGCGGCTGTAACGAGAGCTTCAGGGCGGCCATTGACAAGTCCTACGATGGACCGGAAGAGCTCGATGCTGGTGAGGCCCTGTGCTCCCTGGAGTGGCTTCTCCATCTTGTTGTTATCTGCGAGCCACAGGCGAGCGTGTGTGCTTAACTACAGAGGAAAGTGATTTAAGGATCACAATTATATTTTTGATATTAAAAGTAATTCATTTTCCTGATATGTTTTGCCCTTTGGCTTAACGAACATGGAATTGGAGAACACAATGTGCAATTTATTTTACAGTGCAAATGCTAAAGAAATGTTCTCCTTAGCTTTCCTACAAGGACCAACTGTCATTTACCCTTAGGGTACTAGCACTAAGTATGCATTTCTTGACATTTTTATATGAGCCATTAAAAGCAGCATCAACCAGAGGACTGACTGCATTAATTGAGTACAGCTGTTGGGTTATATTTGTACTCAAAAAACTCTCCTGGAAGGAAAGTGGCGCTGTTTGTTTCCCAGCATGGGGGCTTTCTGAGCTGATCAAGGTTAACAAGCCAGCTTTCAGAGAGATTAGTGCTTTGTACCGGTCAGGCCCTTCATACAACCACCTAAGCAAGCGGTGGGCCCAAGCCCACACCCATCCCTGTCTGAAATGACCAGATCC
This sequence comes from Erethizon dorsatum, assembly GCA_028451465.1. Lineage (NCBI taxonomy): Eukaryota > Metazoa > Chordata > Mammalia > Rodentia > Erethizontidae > Erethizon > Erethizon dorsatum. The sequence continues at coordinate 30,544,787 of CM051835.1, read as the reverse complement.
ACGCAGTCCTGTCCTCGGAGCATACAGGTAGCCACAGGAGAGGCTAGAACTCTGGAGTACTTCTGTTCTGGATCGTGCATCTTGACTTTGGTCTGTGTGTAACCATGAGTGCCCTGACCATGTGTATTGATTTTTTTCTCTCTGTACAGACAGTCTGTCTGATAAGAGCTCTCACTCGGGCCAAGGGGCTCTGAATTGTGAATCTGCCCCTCAGGGGAACTCTGAGCTAGAGGACATGGAGAACAAAGCCACGAAGGTGAAAAAAACAAAAGAGAAGGAGAAGAAAAAAGAAAAGGGCAAGTTGAAAGTCAAAGAGAAAAAGCAGAAAGAGGAAAATGAAGATCCAGAAAGAAAAATAAAGAGGAAGGGACTTGGAGCCATGCTGAGGTACGGGCCTGCTTGGAAGGCCAAGTTGCTTTAGTTTCTCCTTTTACTTCCCTTGGTGAAATCATCCCTTTGTGTGTATTCAGAAGCAAATGAATGCTTTCCCTCATTTTTGGCTAAAGGCATAAAAACATCAGAAGTATGACGATGTGTGTTCCTTTTCTGTAGAGGCAGAAGGAGCCTTCTTGGGTGGCTCACAGGAGAAGAAATTGTCATACATTTGCTGTCAAAGAAAGGCCCTTCCTTAGTAGGGTGCAGACCAAGCCGGAAGCCCCTTGCACCAAAGTGCTCCCTGTGCGGCCATCTGCACAGAAAGCCCAGAGAAGCCAGGAAGGCCTCAGCCGTTCCCTGTAGACCTCCCTGAACAGAGAAGTCAGGCTCAATAAACCTCAGTTGCTGGGACTCTAGGTGTCTGGGTGGCCAGTCACCTGCGGGGGCACCGTGATACAGTGGAGGTGACTGGGTTTGGGTCCAGATGACCCTGGTCTGAATCCAGGAGCCTCCCCACATGAGCCACGAGGCTTCCCACACATTGCTCGACTTCCTAAGCCTCCGTTTTCTCGCTTTCAAGGTGAGGCCCACATTCCTGCCCTGGCACTCCAGTGCGGGTGTGAGGTAAGAGTCACCTGCAGCAGCTTCATTGGCTAGGTAGGCATAGCAAGGAGTCAGAAAAGAGCTGTGTTTCTCCTCTAGCTATCTTCAAAAATGCTCATTTGAGGCTGTCTTCTCCCCATCCTGATATCTCAGGTTTCTGCCTGATAGCTTTCTGGTCATTTTGGGTAATAAAACATTGTCTTTGTTGGGGACTCCAACAGACAACCCCGTGTAAATCTGAACTTTCCTCCCTGCCCCTCAGACCTCAAGCCCGAGGGTACCTTGCAGTGCAGTGGGACAAGGATTCTGCCATCTCCTGCTTAGTCTCTGGAACCGGGGGAGGGAGAAGGACGAGGACGATAGTAAATGGGGAGAGCTTTACTTAAATGGTGAATCTGGTGTAAGCAGTCATGGGGCTCATCGTGGACCGCTTCTGTGGATTGCTGAGGAAGAACTTTACTACCATGGTGTTAATAGAGGAAATTCGTTTCCCCACTGTTTTCCTCAGATCTCTTACCGTTGGCCCCTGACTTCAGACAGCACACCCTGGGGCCTCCTGACACCAGCTGTAGGCTTCATGGGGATGAACAGTTTGAAATGTCCTCAAAACCTCACTTACTACTACTTGGTCCACTGAAATCTCCAGTTCCTCACCCTCCAAGTGAGCAAGAGATTGCTGTTCTTGTTCCTTTCCCCTCGCCCTACCACAGGGATATTCCAGCTGCCTAGCATCTTCAGGCTTCTCCAGAACGAGTTGTGCCCTGGTTTGGGGCCTCCCCACCTCAGGCCACAGGCCTGGGACTCCTGCAGCGGGGCGGGGGAGAGGGAAACAGTAGGAAGGAGGATGACAGTCTCCTGTAATTTTCTATTAAATCAGTTAATTTCGATACTTCTCTTCTGTGGACTGATGTGAATGATGGGCTATGATAGGTGATGACCCAGCCTGGCCACCCCTTGTGGAACCCTTAGAAGATATCTCTCTTTAAAATGCTGGGTGGTCTGGGATACCGGTTGTTCTCTGTTTGGGATCTCCAATGGCGTTTTCCAATAGAAAGGAAAATGTCATTCTCTTGGGTACATGTAAAGATCTTATAAACTGCAAAGTGATTTTGGGGATACAAATAGTGGTAACAGCTCTGATCCTTCCCATTGCATGCTTAGAGCATGCCACACCAGTGTCCTCCTGCTCACAATCTTAGGTACTGTGTCATTGCCCCTGTATTTGTTAAGACACATTCTTATCCTACTGTCACCTGGGCTGAGGAGAGGGGACCCAAGCAGGCTTGATATCCTAGTACTGTATCCTCTGACTATCAAAGAACAAATTTTCAACAAATTGAGTTTTAAAGATCAAATTGACTTTTATTCCTGATTCATGAATCGGCAGCATTCCACCTACAGAATAGAACAGAAAGGTGCTTGGATGAGCTGAGCAGAAGATGTGGGCCTTTATGGGCAGGCAAGGGCTGAGAAAAGTGGAAACAAGGAGCAAAAAGTAAAATTTAAAGTTACTGTCCTTATAGGGTTAAAGCAGATAGGACTTCATCACCGGGGTGGTGTAGGGTGACTGGACCTTTTTTTGACGGGTTGCTGAGAATTACCCTTATTGGGAAAACCAGTTTACCTTGCTCGTGGGGTACACAGCAAGAGCAAATTCTTTCTGGTTTGGTCTGGCCTGTTTTGTCCTAGTGCAAGAGCTCAGTCCAAAACAATGCCTTCCCTTTTACTTAATGTGACCTACAGCTTAGCAAATGCCAGTGGGACAAATTCTCAATAGACATTGGTTTGTTTTTCCTGGTGGTCTCTATAGACTCTCTCTTTCCTTTTGCCACCTTGAATTTTAAACTTCTCTTTATTCTTAGTAGTTACTGACTGTCAGAAGTGATAGGCTGTGATTTAAGCACCTTGATAATAATTATGACATGCAGTTGCAATATATTTAGATGAGAATTTAAAAATGGTGGTAGTACAGGCTCTGTATGTAGACCTCCAAGTTCAATCCTGGCTCCTCTACTTGCTATGTAGGTAACAAAGGGCAAGTTATTTAACTGCTATGCCTTGGTTTCCTCATCTGAAAAGTGGGAATAATAATATAATCTACCATTAGTATTAGAATTATATTTTTAATTAGATATTATTATGCTTGGCAAGTATCATTCAATAGTAGGGCATAACAGTGGTCCCCTAAAGATATCTATGTCCAATCCTCAGTACCCAGATATATGTTATGTTACATGGCAAAGGACAGTTAAGGCTCCAGATGGAATTCAGGTTGCTAGTCAGCTAACTGTAAGGTAAGGTGATTACCCTAGACTTCTTCAGTGGGTCCAGTCGAATCACAAGGGGTCTTAAATGTGGAAGAGGGAGAAGTGACTCAGGAAGTAAAGGGCAGAAACAGTGCTACTTGCTTTGAAAATGGAAGAGACCATGAGCATAGGAATGTGGGCAGCATCTAGAAACTGGAAAGGTCAAAGAAAGGAATTTCTCTGCCCAAACTCTTAATTTTAGCCCATTTGTGTTGTCAAGACCACTAAATTTATGGCAATTTATTGTAGCACAAGTGGGAAATGAATACAGTTGTTATCATAATTTTATCACTTCTTTTACAATATCATAGTAATATATAAGGAGAAGTTTCCTCCTAAAGGTATTAAAGGAAGAAAACTATAAAAATAATTTAACTAGAATGTAGTCTATAAATGTAAAAACTGTTAGACATTCACATAACCCATATCCTAGAATATTACTAAGTTGAGCCTTTACTTTATATTCTATTTTACATAATTTGATTCAGCAGGTTCCTGTTTGATTGTCCATAATTCAGTACCAGTTTTCCCCTTTTGTTGTCCAATATCCTGTTTATTTTCATATAGTAGAAATCACAGGTCCTAAATCATTTAGACATGTAGAACCTTGGGCTTTGTTTCCTTCTCCTGGTTTAGCAAAACGAAGAACTGAAAGGTGGTGTTTGATTTTATCTTTGCTATAAAAATAGCAACTGCTTTCCGTTGTCTTCTGCATCTGAGTTGTGAGCATATTGGAGTTGCTGCTTCATGTGCATTTTCAACAACAAAGAACACAAAAGCTGTTACCACTATTCAACAGATTTTCCTTTAATTCTCATCTGTTGTTCAGATGCTATTGACTTAGTTTCTTTCTTATTTAAAAAAAGATTGATTGCTCTCAGGTTCTCTTGGAGTTAGATATGGTTTAAATATGTATTATCTTTCCAAGTATCTGCATTTCTGTGACATTCTCCTGAAGATGGAGCTTGGATATAGGCTCTGCAGTCACACCCTGTACTCTGACACCTGGATAAGGAGTAAGTGACAACTCAGCCCTTCCCACTCCTCACCAGACCAGGAACTATCAAGTGTGAATGTGTGAGCAGTGCCCTCTTCTTGCTTCTAAAAACTTGAGTGTTTGTGCATTTCTGATGTTAGCTGGTCCATGCATGATGAGAACACAAGAGTAGTACAGTTTAGCTTACTTGTAATTTAACCCACTTCCATCTGATTTAAAAAGCAATAGGGGATCTCTTTCATTCATACTTCCCTGCATTTTGTGTTATCTAGTTTCAATATTGTTATATTTTGCTGATTTGGGGTTATCTTTTGCATGGTTTGTGTGTCACCATGGATAATTGTGGGAAAAAATTGTGGTGCTCAAAAACCTGCCCCTGGTGGTGGCTTCCCAGTGCCCTGTTCCTTGCTGCTGCGTGCGAACTTCCGCGAGCTGAGGAGCTCACATTTTTCGATGAGGTGTTTGACTTCCTTGGATGTCGCGCTCTTCACGACACTGTCCTGCAGAAATGGCACATGTGGCTCCTGCAGCCAAAGCACAGCGCTGTTCTCTTCAAAGACAGACTCCTTGGTGCCAACCCCAGGCCACCTTCCTGGGGCCAGGCAGATGTTTTGAAGGCGCTGAAGAGAAATATCCTTTGGCTGAGAAAATCTTGTCTGTCTAGATTGGAAAAACCCAGAAATCAGTCCCTGACCCTTAGGTATCTACTAAATTTGTCAATTTTTCTAGCTAATGTTGGCTCCTCTTGAGAGCGTAGGCCACTCACTTCAAAAATGAACTGTCAGCTCATTCTGGACACTAAATGGAAAGGCTTGAAGTGGTCTGTTCGCTTTTCCATTCCTCTTGCAGGATTTGGTGCTAACAAGAATTACACCTAGTAAACTCCTTCTTAATCGAATAACAAAGGGCAAAACCTGCCAACAAGATTGTCATCCCTGTTTTTAGAATTTGTTTGCCTATGTTCATCTGATCAGTGGCATCTGTTGAATGCCTCATCTTTGCCAAGCACATTCATAATTATTCTTTCATTTATTCAACAATATTTATTAAAGTTGTGTTTCACATCAGGTGATAGTCCAGACACTGAATATACAGCAATAAAGTCCCTGCTTTTAAGACACTTTCCCATCTTAACAAAGGAAAGAAAAATCAAAGACAAATTTCAGCTTCTTGTGGTGCATTTAATATAAAAACAAGCAAAATCTCATATAAAAGTGTAAACTATTTTTAACAATATATTACTCAGGGAATAGAGGAACATTCACTAAGATAACTTAGGGGCAAATGGGCACTTTATAATCAATAGTCAACTTGTATGGCACCAAAAAGGACATCAGGCTGTGGCTCTCATGGAATTTACACTGCAGTGAAGGGGAGAGTATAAACAACTAACCCAGAAAAATTGCGATGACCTGAGATTGTAGTAGGAGCTGTGGAGAAGGTAAATGAGAAGGGATGGCGTGGTCTCGTCCTCGGTAACTGTAGCAGCATGACAGAGTACGCCTCTGCCTGCGATGCTCTGAATTTTCAGCAGATCCCTTATCAGAACTTAGCACACTATGATACTAAAGCCAAATCATTTTATGCCTGCTTTTTTCTGTTTTTGCAGTATGTGAATATGGGAGTTCTTTTTAAACCAACTTCACATAATGCTGTGACACAAAAATAAAAAATAAAAAAAACTAATCCAAACTATTTTCTGTTAAGTACAAAAAGCCCGATAATACCTGAAGTAAACATTTTGTAATGTAAGGCAAATTTGGTTTGCAGTATTTGTATCAGTTCTGTTCCCCTTGGCTCATCATCAGTGGGCTACTTTTTATTGTTTCTTCGTCACTCTGCTAGTGTGTGTTTGAAGATACATTAGTTCAGTTTCTACAGAGTGGAATTTCTGAAAAGCCAAAATCATGAACCCTAAAGACAAAGACATTTTCAAAAACCTAGAGACATCAACTTCTTATTTCTAAGGTTTGCATAGCTAAGACATATGTTTGTTTTGTTCTAAAATATACTATATATTTTAAGCTAGGGGAACTCTGTATCCTGCTGTAAATTGTTTTAAAAAGAACATACACACACACACACATGCCCTCCACCACCACCATAAACAACACAGCCACTATCACAACCAAATTAATGCTGAACCTTGTTGAAAATATGTCCCTTACACGGTCTGAGACCTTCACTTGAGTTTCGGTCTCCTCATCGGTAAACTGGGAATGGTAACGTCCTCCTCAGTCTGTTGAGAAGCTTACGTTCAGTGGTTTATGTGAAGGAGGATGTCAATAGAGTGCCTGACTAGACAGACTTGCTTCCTATATATTTGAAATTGATAACTAATTGTACATGTATGTGTTATATAACATGGTGTTTTGATATGTTGTAAGATGGCTAAATCAGGCTCTTTTGTGTATTATTACCTCACCATATATTTTTGGTAAGAATCTTTAAAACTGTTCTCTTAGCAGTTTTGAAGTATATGATGTATTAATATTAATTGTAGTCACCATGTATAATGGGTCTCTTGAATGTGTTTGTCCAGTCCAACTGAACCCTGGTGTCCTTTGAGCAGCGACTCCCTAGGGCCCCAACCCCTCACCTCTGATAACAGCTGTTTTATGCTCTGTTTCTGTGACCTATAGTTTTCTATATTCCATGTATAAATGTGAGGTCATATGTACTTGTCTTATGATATTTGTCCTTCTGTACTAGCTTATTTCACATAACATCATGCTCCATGGATTTATCTATCTTGTCACAAATGACAGGATTCACTCCTTCTTAACAGCTGAATAGTATTCCATTCTGTATGTGTACCACATTGCTCTTGTCCATCCATCAGTCGGTGGACACCTAGGTTGTTTGCATTTCATGAATGTTGGGAATATCACTAGAGTATCACGGGGGAACAGATGTCTCTTCAACATACCGATTTTGTTTTCTTTGGATATAAACCCAGAAGTGGGATTGCTTGGTCACGTGATATTTCTATTTCCAGTGTTTTCAGGAGCTCCATTCCGTTTTCCATAATGGCCTCACTCACTCACACTCTCATCGGCCGTGCGGGGCTCCCTTTTCTCCACACCCTTGCCGTGCTTGTTGCCCTTTTTATAATAACCATTCTAACAAGCTTGATGCAATGTCTCACTAAGGTTTTGATTTGCATTTCCCTGAGGGTTGGTGATCCTGAGCCCTTTTTCATACGCCTGTTGGTCTTCTTAGTATCTTCTTTTATGGCACAGTCGACATTGCTGTGTTCCCGCTTGGGCCCCACTCCCGCCGAGACCGTAGGATTATTACCTTCGTCTCAGGCAGGCGCATCTGGAGCTTACTACCTCTCTCTCTTAGTGTTTTCGTTTTCTACTATTTTGTAATTCAGAGAGATGTAATGCTTTTTATTTTACCTGAATAATTTTGCATAATAAACTATAAGGAGAAATGACGAAGCTGAAATAATTTGATCCTTTATATTTCATATGCCCTGGGTCACCCCTTTCTAAATGAAACCATGAACTATTTATATGTGTTACCTAATCGCTTGGTAAAAGGTAAAACTTTCTATTGCTGAATACAAATGAAAAATAGACTAAAATTTTCTTTTCTTTTCTTTTCTATTTTTTCCTACATTTCAGCTCAGACTATGGGCTGTACACCTGATACTCCTAATGCACGGCTCATAGACATTTCGGCAGGCTGCCCTGACGTTGTGCTATAATACATTACCTACAGCGATACATTTTGACTTGATTTTTAAATTAGGTTAGATGGAGACTGAATACTTAAGTCACCAGGGAACGTGACATCTGTCGTACATTTGTCCTCTTTACCTTGATCCCATAACAGCTGTTACAGATCTCGTGTACAATAGATGTAATGTGGCCGCAGCCTGTCATTACCTCTTTCCAGATAGTGGCTGTCAGGGTCTGGGCATCCCTTCAGCTTTATGGGTACTGAAGGTAACCCGGCTAATGTAGCCAGGCCAATGAAATTTTTAACAGTCATTTCCCCAAAGGCAGAAGGCCAGAAACAGGCTAGAGTTAAGATGCTTTGCCTCATGAACCACAGGCCAGTTTGAAACATGATATGTCAGATGAAAAATGAAAGCCAAAGTCAAAATTCTTAATTCAGCTTCAAGCTAGGTGCAGAAATACATTCGGAGGAGAACCTCGCAGATCAGGGTAAAATGACTGCATAGATTGAGCCTGAGAGAAACATATACCTGTGGGAAAAAAATAAATTTGCATGTCAAAGGCTACTAGGGGTGCATGGCCATTGGTGTTCTCTGTGACAAAGATGGCAGAAGAAATCAGTGCTAAAACCAGTTGGAATTTACCTAGGTTTAATTTTTGTCTCTTTGATAACTGGATTTTCTCTCTTCGGTTCATTTTAAATTATTTATCTTTCACAATAAGAGCCATGAATATTTTCTTTCTACATTTTGTTAATTTGCCAATTTTCTCTTGAGCTAAATGCCCTACCAGTTTTAATTTTTTATTCAGGTTGAGAAGAAAAATGATCTGTTTTTTTTTCATTATCACTGTCACAGGGTTGAGTTCGGAATACTGCATTTTATGACCAGTGCCGTTGAGCCTATAATGGAATTGCAAAGCAGAGAGTATAATATACCGATATTGACTTCCATTAAACCTAGAAGTGTGATAGCTGATGATATTTATATATTTATACATGATGCATCCTTGCTTTTGTTGGTTTGCAGCTAAGCACCAGGGAGGAAAATTAGCACCATAATGTGGATAGATTGTGAACATGAGAATGTAAAGGAGTGTTCGTTATGTGAATAGGGCAAGTGATAAAATTGATGGAGATAGATGTGAGTGTAGTGACTAAAAAGTTAAATATAGATTTAATTTGGAGCAAACACATTCAGGATTGTTTGGCGGCATTTATTTCTTAACTAAAAGAGGACCCAGGGACAGATGGGCCACTCATCTGATGGGCTAAGTGTAGAGACAAATGAGCTGCCACAGTGCCCAGCATGGCGAGTTTGTTTGGAATATGATTTTCATAATTTTTTTAAGCTGTCAGGCAAGTCTGCAAATGTTTGTTTATCATTCTTTTTTTTTTGAGTATGTGTTCATGGAGGGGCAAGGGGCTTGTATGGAGTTAATTAGTATGAAACTGTACAGATACATAGTTTTTGAAATCATTTTAAAATCTGTTTGCTATTCATTACTTTCGCCTCCTATTCTATGTAATCTTGATCATGCCGGTAGCTCTTGTTTTTGGCTGTCCAAAGCAGGAACATGATGTGGTTTTCTCATACTTACCACAATAAAAAATGATCACGGAGAATGTCAACCAAAGGCGTATTTGTTTAATTAGGATCCCTTCTTCTCTTAATATGCATCCCGTTAAGGTAATGTGAGTTACAAAAAAAGCACTGAAAAATTGACCCCTTTCTCTCATTACTTTTCTGGATAATGAGGTTTAGATTTGTTAACAGATCAGGACAAAAGTCCAGTGGCTTAACTTTTAACAAAATTGCTATGCTAAACGGAACTTTCACAGGCACTAGAGTGGAAGGTATACATTAATAAATAAACTTCATTGGCATTTAAGGTGAAATATAATCATTTAAGATGCTGGATTAAGAAAATGCAGATTTCCTAATGGACCTATTTGCATACTCCTTTAAATAACTAGTAAGATATATTAACAATGGTTTTATTCATATATATAAACACTTGTAAGTTCCTAGTGGGACTCTATTTGCCTAATTTGACTTGTCCCATAGCCAGCACTATGTCATGTCCTTGTGGGAAGTTCAACTATACTATTAGAAAATGACATGTATAGATTTAATAATTTGCTGGAGGGGGTGGGATCAGGTCTTTGTTTTAGTACCTTTTATTTGAGAACTTCAGTGTAATTTACTAACATCCATCTTCAAGATGCAAGGAAGATGAATGTGGCAAGCAGTAGTTTTTCTTGCGGATAATAATCGAGACAGGAAACAGCCTTCCTAGAGCCAGTCTTTGAACTGATAATGATACTGAGATCCCTCTTGATCATTACTTCTATTGTATCAGCCTCTTAAAAATGCATGGACACCAGCCATAATTCTGTGTATCCTTACATACACCCTGTAAAGCCCATATTTTTGCCATATTGGATTTCCCTGTCTTAAGGCACCATCAAAACAGCAATTTAATGACATGAGCTGGTTCATAATTAAGCAAAGAGACTTGAATCTTCAGCCTACTAACTGTAAATGTTTTTCTCATAGAATAAGAAAGAGGCTTCCCAGAACAATTAGAAACAGATAGAAGATATACAAATTGAAAAATGAGTAGGAGGTATATAAATATTATTAGTTGTACATCCAAGACGATTATCTCAACCAGACTGAATATTATTCACTAGGATTTTTGGAAACAATCCAATTTTGTTTCTCTAGAAATTGGCTGGTAATTTCTGCACAGTGGTTTTGCTTCCACCTCAGCTTCAACTTATCTAAAAGCTAATTCATAGTCTGCTTGTCTAAATCACCAGCTCATTCAGACTTACCTAGTTCTGTCTCAGGCACTGCCAGGAACCCCACAACATCCGGGATGCCTCCACTTTCCCATCCTCACCCCTCCATCAGCCAGGCGTTCTGCTGATATTTCCAGAATAACATGTCTCACATCTGGACCTTCTTTACCGTCTCCCCTTTCATGACTCTAATTCAACTTATTTATAATTACATTGTTTCAAACCAATTTGCCTACTTTCTTTATGTCTTTATTCCAGTTCATCCTAGCACAACTATTGATAATTTTTTCATTCATTTATCAGATATTTAATGAACACTTTCTACACAAAAATGCAATGTAATGTAGTGGCAAAGAGCAAATCTTCTGTAATCATTACACGTAGATTCAGATCCCATTCTATGTCTTTCTTGCTCTGATTCCTTCACCAACCACTTACCTAGTCTGTGTCCCGGGTTCCCGTTTGTAAGACTGGAATAATACTAACATTTACCAAATAGAGCTGAGTTGCTGTGAAAGAAGTGAGATTCTACATGATAAATGCCTGACTATGAAAAGTTTTTGTTTTGTTTTGTTTTTTTGTTTTTTACTTAAAACAACTCCTGATTTTTTAAATTTGTTTAAATTTATTTTTAAAATTAGAGTATATTTGTCATATATAATGATCACATTCGTTGTAGGGAATTCACACCTGTACATAGCACATCTCAAATCTTATTTTTTCCCATTCCCCTCCTCTCCCTTCAACACTTCTTCCTCTCCCTATTTGCTAAAGCTTTGTCTCCATTTTTTCCTTCCATTTTCTTTTTTTCCTTGTCCCTTCCTTCCCTTCCCCTCCCTCCTCCCTTGTCCCCCTTCCCATTTGAACATGTTCTTCCTACTTCCCAATATCTATTTTCCATTATGCTCCTTATTCACCCTTTGAGTTTCACACACCAGAGAAACAATGCAGTATTTAAACTTGTGTGTCCAGTTTATTTCACTTAAGATTGTGGTCTCAAGGTGCATCCATTTACCTAAAAACAATTCAAGTTTATCCTTGTTTATGGCAGAGAACTACTCCATTGTATATAAATACCACATTTTCTTTATCCATTCATCTGTTAATGAGCATATGGGCTGTTTTCAAGATTTAGCTATAATAAATTGTGGTATTATAAACATGGATATTCATATATCATATGATGCTTTTAACTCTTTGGGGAGGATACCTAGAAGGGGAAGAGCTGGGTCAAATGGAACCTCTAGTTTTAGTTTGTTGAGGAATCTCCATACTGATTTCCATAGCAGTTGTACCAATTTACATGTCCACAAGCAATGGAGAAGGGTTCCTTTTTCCCCACGGTCTCGCCAGCATTTGTTATTGCTTGATTTCTTTTTTTTTTTTTTTGGGGGTACCGGGGTTTGACCTCAGGACCTCCCGTGCCAGCAGGTGCCCGTGCCACTGAGCAATATCACCAGCCCTTTTACCGTATGTGGGTTCCGGGAGTCGAACGCGGGCCCTCGCGAATGCCAGGCAGGCGCTTATGCTGCTGAGCCATCTCACCGGCCCTTGGTTGATTTCTTGAAGACAGCCATTCTTTCTGGGGTGAGATGGAATCTCAGTGTTATTTTAATTTGCATCTCTTGAATTACCAGTGATGTTGAACATTTTTTCATATGTTTATTTGCTGTTTGCACTTCTTCATCTGAGAAATGTCTATTCTTTCAGATGCCCATTTTTGAATTGGGTCTTTAAATTTGGGGGTTTGACATTTTTGAGTACTTTATATAGTCTAGATGTTAGTCTTTTGTTTAAGGAGTAGCTGTTAACATTTTTTTTCCTATTCTGTGTGTTCTCTTCACTGCTGATGGTTTCTTTTGCTTTGCAAAACTTTTTAATTTGATGTGATCCCTGTTGTTGATTCTTTGTAATATTTCCTGTGGGATTGGGGTTTTGTTGATAAAGTTTTTGCCTACACCTGTGTTTTCAAGAGTTTTACTTATTCTGTCTTCCAGCAAATTGTTTCTTTTTTAATATTTACACTTTTAATCCATTTTTATTTTATTTTAGTGCATGGTGAGAGATATGGCTTTGTGAGAGATATGACATGGTGAGAGATGGCTTTCAGCATGTGGAAAGCCAGTTTTCCCAGCACCATTTATTAAAGAGGCTATCTTTCTTCCAGTGAAAGTGTTTGGGCCCTTTGTCAAAGATAAGGTAGATGAGTGTGTATGGAGTTGTTTCCATATCTTCTATTCTGTTTTTATCACAGTAGCTTTGTAGTATAATTTCAAATTGGGGATTGTGATGTCCCCTGCCTTGCCTTTGTTCCCTAGAATTGCTTTTGGTATTCTAAGTCTCTTCTGGTTGCATGTGAATTTTAGGATTGTTTTCTGTAGTTCTTTGAGGTATGCTGTTGGTATTGTGACTGGGATTGGATTAAATCTGTGTAAGAGTTTTGGAAGCATAACCATTTTTGCTATATTATTGTTTCTGTGTATCCAAGAACAGAGGAACAGAGGATATCTTTCCATTTTCTGATATCCTCTTCAATTTCCTTTTTCAGACTACAGTGGTACTTTGGGTTGCAAATTGAATTATTTCCATGATTCTGGTTGCAGAATTTGTTCCAAGATTCTAGTTGCAACCGAATATGCTTGTAATTGGGTTGTGATTTTGGTCACAAACTGAACTGGATGATGACCGAATCAAATTTCCCCATAAAGTCAACATTGAATCTAACCATTCAATTTGATTTGGTCCTTGTCCAACTCAGTTTGCAACCAGAATCGTGGAAAGAATGAAGTTCGTGAACTGAGGTACCACTATGTTGGTTCTGCCTATCAAGGAACAGGGGATATCTTTCCATTTTTTGATATCCTCTTGGATCTCCTTTTTCAGAATACCACTGTACTGTAGTTCTCAACATATAGATCTTTCGTTTCCTTTGTCAGATTAATTCCTAAGTATTTCATTTTTCTTGATGCTACCATAAAAGATATTGTTTCTATAATTTCTCTATCAGTGAGTTTGATATTCATGTACAGGAATGCTATTGATTTTGAGTGTTGACTTTGTATCCTTCTATGTTGCTGAAATTAGTTATTAATTCTAGAAGTCTTTTGGTGGAGTTGCGTTCTTCTATGTAGAGTATCATGTCATCAGCAAATAATGATAATTTAATTTCTTCTTTTCTTATCCATGTTCTTTTTATTTCTTTCTCTTATCTAATTGCTCTGACTAATGTTTCCAGAACTATACTGAACAGGAGTAGTGATAGTGGGCATCCTTGTATTATTCCTGATTTTAGAGTGAAAGCTTTCAATTTTTGACCATTTAGTATGATGTTGGCTGTTGGTTTGTCATAGATGGCTTTTATCACATTGAGATAAAGACCTTCTATTCCAATTTACTTTAGGGTTTCTATCATGAATGGGTGTTTGACTGTGTCAAATCTTTTCCTGCATCTATTGAGGTGATCATGTGGTTTTGTCCTTGGTTCTATTAATATGGTGTATCACATCTATTGATTTGCATATGTCGAACCATCCCTGCATCCCTGGGATGAATCCTACTAGGTCATGGTGTATAATCTTTTTGAAGATTTGGTGCATTTAGTTTGCCAATAGCTTATTGAAGATTTTTCCATCTATGTTCATTAAGGAGATTGGCCTGTATTTCTCTTTTTGGTTGGATCCTTCTCTGGTTTTGATATTAGGGAAATGCTTACTTCCAGGAATGAGTCTGGGAGTGTTGCTTCCCTTTCAATTTCATTAAAGGTTTGAGGTGTAGTAGCATTAGAGCTTCTCTAAAGTTCTTATAGAATTTAATAGTGGACTTTTCTTTGTTGGTAATTTTTTAATTACTTCTTCAATTTCATTGACTGATATTGGATTATTTAGAATTTTTATGTCTTCTTTTCAGCTTTGGTAATTAATATGTATCTAGGAATCTGTCCATTTCTTCTGTGTTTTCTATCTTATTAGAACACAGGTTCTTTTCATAGTAGGTACTGACGATCTGGATTTCTGCAGGGTTTGTTGTGGTTTCACCCTTTTCATTCTTTTTTTTTTTTTTTCCATTCTTAATTGTATGGATTTGAGTCTTTTCGTTCCCTTTTTTGATAAGGTTGGCTAACGGTATGTCTATTTCATTTAATCTTTAAAGAACCAACTCTTTGATTCATTGTTTTTTATTATTTTCTTAATCTCAATTGCATTAATTTCTGTTCTGATTTTTATAATTTCCTCCCTTGTACACACTTTGTGTTCAGCTTAGTCCTCTTCTTCTAGAACCTTGAGATCCAACATTAGGTTATTTATTTGAGCTCATTCTGTTTGTCTGATGTGGGAATTCATTGCTATAAATTTCCCTCATAGGACTGCTTTCATTGCATCCCATAAATTCTGGTATGTTGTATTGGCACTATTGTTTAATTGTAGCAACTACCTAATTTCTTCTTTAATTTCATCTATGACTCATTAGTTGTTCAGTGGGGTGTTATTTAATTTCTATATGTCATGGTAGTTTTTGTGGTTTCTTTGGCCATTGATTTCCAATTTCACTGCACTATGATCTGATAATATGCATAACATAATTTCAATTCTTTTGGATTTCTTAACTATGTCCTATGAGCTAGGATGTGGTCTATTTTGGAGAAAGTACCATGTGCTCCTGAGAAGAATATGTGTTCTGTTGTGAGGTGGAACACTCTGTAGATGTCCACTAAGTCTATTTGTTCAAAGGTTTGGGTCAGCTCTGATATTTCTTTGTTGATTTTCTGTCTAGTTGATCTATTTGTGACAGTGAGGAACTGAGGTTCCCCATTACAATTGTATTAATGGTTATGTGGTTTTTCATATCCATTCATGTTTGTTTTATGTAGTTGGGTGTGCCAGTATATGGTGCATATATGTTTATGATCGTTATCTCTTCCTCTTGAATTGTTCCCTTAACAAGTATGTAATGACCTTCTTTGCCTCTCTAATCAATCTTGGCTAGAAATCTACTTTGTCTACAAATAGAATAGCTACCCCTGCTTTTTTCCAGATTCTTATCTCATGGAGTATTGTTTTCCATCTTTTGATTTTCAGTCTATGAATTTCAATTTGAGTTAAATGTGTTTCTTGAATGCAGCAAATTGTTGGACCTTGTTTCTTGATCCAGTCTGCCAATCTTTTTCTTTTGATTGGTGAATTAAGACCATTCACATTGATGGTTATAACAGATATGTATTGACTTATCCTTGACATATTATTTCCCTATTGTTGCTTGCCTTGCCTGATGGATTCATTCTATTTGGATTCTTGGAATCATTATCTTCATTGTCTTTCTCTAGAAAATCCTTAAGAAATTTTTAGAGTGCTAGTTTGGTGGTCATGAATTTCTTCAGGTGTTATCATGGAAGTATCTTATTTCTTCATCAATTTTGAAAGATATTTTGTGGGGTACATCAGTCTGGGTTAGAGATTGTTTTCTTTTAGTGCTTGAAATACTTCAAACTCTCCTTGACTTAAGTGCTTGCATTGAGAAGTCCACTGTGATTCTGATGGGTTTTCCTTTATAGTTAATTTGTTTCTTTTTCCTAACAGCTTTACATATTCTGTTCTTCTGCTGAATTTCTGAAATTTTGACTATTATATGCCTTGGTGTAGTTTTTGGGTTTTTTTTTTTTGTTTTTTTCTGATCCTAACTGTTGGAAGTTATGTATGCCTCCTTTGTCTGTATCTCAAATTCTTTTTCCATGCTTGGAAAGTTTTCTACTATTACTTCTGTGAACAGGTTTTTGTGCCATTTGTGCTATATTCTGATTCTTCATTGATTCCAATTAATCTTATATTAGTCTTCTCTGCATTGTCTAGCAGCTGTTGGATTGATTTTTCATGATCCTTTGATATTTTTAAGAAGTCTTTCATTTGATGATCACCAACCACAACCCTGTCTTTTAGATCTAATATTCTATCTTCACATTGATTTACTCTGCTGTGTATGCTTTCAGTAGAAATTTTAATCTCCTGGATTCCTATTTGAGTCTGTTTTACGGAATCTAGTTCTTTTCTAGGTTGGGTTTTCGTGATTTACTTGTCATTCCTAAGTTCCTCTATTTTTTTTATCTGTATCTACTCTATACTCACTAGTCATTTCCTTCATTATGGTCATCATCTCTTTAATTATCTGTTTTGTTTTTGTCAAGAGATTTACTGATCTGTTTTGTTACTTCCACTGCTGCCATTTCAGAAAATTCAGCTGGGTGGTTTTTAATTTCTTCTACCTCAATGCCCCCTTGATTTGCCTTGGGTAAGTTGGGTATTATGGGTTGCATGCTTCTGTGTTTTCTCATTTTCTAGTTTTTGTTTGTTTGTTTGTTTGTGTTGAGGCTTGTAAATTGCTTATGGTAGGTAGCTTTATTACTAGTATTGAGCCCTCTTTAGGAAATGACTAGTTTTCAGAGATGTCCTCTAGGCATAGCTTGCTCTTGGCTTTTGAGTCTGTCCCAGGATCCTGCTCTTCCATTTATTAGGGATGAGAAGTTGCTGCCTGTGTGGCCTAGCACCCAGTTCTTTGGAACTGGACTACAGTATTATTTATGACCCCAAGACAATGTAGGTATTGGCATACAAGGAAGATCAATCGATCACGACAGCTGTGATACCTTGGCTAAAGTAGTATAATCAGTAACAACAATAGCATCAAGTACAGGCTAGGAAGTGTGATAACTATTAATTTGCTGCCTTTAACCATAGGTATAAGATTTATAACTATATAACAAAATCTTAGACAAATTAGAAAATTCTATATAGTAAATACCACTCAATACAGCAATTTTACCCTGAAGGGAGAACATTTAAAAGGGATAAGAGGAAATCATCAAGAAATTAAAGAAGAGAAAGAGATAAGAAGCAAGGCAGAAAGACAAAGGAAGATTACTGAGTTCGACTCCCGGAACCCACATACGAAAAAAGGGCCAGTGATATCGCTCAGCGGCACGGGCACCTGCTGGCACGCAAGGTCCTGAGGTTGACCCCCGGTACCCACAAAAAATAAATAAAATAAAATAAAATAAAATGGCATCTGACCAGGCACTGTCTCCAGGGGACACTGAAGTCACTTGGACTGGAGTCACTCACCAGCTGTTGTAGCGCACAGCATCCACTGTTCCATTCCCCTGGTGCATTTCTCCCTGGAGGCCTCTGGCATCACCCCCTTTCACTATCTGTTGATTCAATCCTCCGTTCTTATGGCTTGATCCAGGAGCCAGGGAGAAAGTGCAGATCACCTCTACCTTTTTCTGCACTGTGGTCTGTCTCTTCAATTGCTCTGTGAGATCCAATTCTTTTCAGAGCCTTACTGGGTCCCAGGGATCTACTACCCTTCTTTTCTTCCCCAAGTTATTTTCCAGTGTCTGGATTCTGAATCCTGGAGAGGTTGATTTGTTACTACTTACTGCTCTGCCATCTTCCCAGAAGTCCACAACTCCTGTTTGTAACCTCACATTTCCTTGGTCAGAAATCCAGCACTGTGAGGCTCTGCTTGTTTGTGTGTCAACAAAGCAAAGTCAAGTTGTTGGTAGGACCCTGCTCCTGGAGGCTCTGGGGAGATAGTCTGCTCCCAAGGTCGTTTCAGGTTGGTGGCAAAATACAGTTCAATCCAAGTTCTTAAGACATAATCCTTAGTAGTAAAGGATTATACTCTGCTATAGGAGTTGTTTTCTTTGAACTTATTGTCTTGGGAGCCACCCACAAAATTAGTAAAGCATACTTCTGACTGTGTTTGAGTTGGTCATGGAGGTGTGACCATGGAGTCACACCTGATCCCCCATCCCTTTATTTTTGCTGCTGTTCCCTGCTTTGCTTCCTGACCACCATGAACTGAGCATCTTTACTAAGCATCTGTAGTTACCATACTCACACCCTCCCACCGTGATGTTTCTGCTTCACCAGCCATCTATAGATTGAATATTCTGAAATCCTAAGCCAAATTAAACCTGTCCTTCTTCTGTTTATGGGTGTTGGGTATTGTGTCTGAGCAATAGGAAAGGTAATACTTTTCCCAATTACTTACTGGTTCCCAAATCTGACTGTACCCTAAAATCACCTACAGATCTTGTTAAAATGATAGGCTCCTAACCTCATCAGCAAAAATTCTAATTCATTAAGTTTGACATGGGGATTGGGTCTCTCTTATGACTCTAATACAGCCAGTCCCAGGGACCTTCATTTGGAAACAGCTCACTCATAAAATTAATTAATGCTCCTTAATTTGGCACTCAGTACCCTTTCTGTTCTTGTCTCCATTTATTTTCCTATCATTTTTTACTTTTCTTCTCTATACAATCTCCACACTAACCAGATTAGTGTATCCACTGTTGCCCACAAGTGTAGTGAAGCCCTGGGATGGCATCCTGTCTGAGAACAAGCTCACTCCTCTTTTCTCTATGAGTCTGCCAGGCTTCTGAAGCCCGCCTTAAGCCCCATCTCCTTTGTGAATCCTTCTGTGACCTGCATTTCATGCTCATCAAAATTCTTTCTTATGGTTTGAGTTTTCTCCTAAAATACTTCTCCTGGCCTGACTGGTTTTTAGTTTGAGTTTTATGTGTCTGTCTCAGGTCCTTAATGGGATTATGAATCCCTTTAAGCAACGGGACCTCCTCCCAATGCTTTTCACAATACTGACCCTTAATAAGCTTTTGCTGATTGACTGCTTGGCTTATGTGGTGTGCTAATTGGAGTAGGCTTATTTGGATATTAATGTGTTGTGCCCTTTAGTCATTCTAGATAACAGTATGGAAAATAATGAAAACAGTGGAAATGGTTCAGAAATAAAAGAGAGTGAATTGTGCTGGGAGTTAATTTTTCTTTTAATTTCTGTTTGAAGAAAAGGTGGAAGGATGAGTTAACTGGTAATAGTAACCAGCTGTTCTCCATTTCCACTGAGGACATGCTTGAGAAAATGGGCCAAAATCACTATCAGTAAAAATGAAGTTAGAGATCTTTTTTAAAAAAGATGTTTGTTAAGCACTTGAATGAGGTTTCTGAACAGGTTGTAGAATTGACCTCCTTTGAAAGGGGGAAAAATAAATATTCATCTAACATGATAAGAAAAAAATTGCCAATCAGTTCATTACCAGAATAACTATTAAATACTACTCTTGGGAAACCCAGAAAAAAATATACAACGTGATCCCTTTACTTAAACTCACTATCTAATGAAGATGGCTTATAAATATGAAATTATTAGTAATTAAAACAGGATTTGGACTTAAAAGCTAAATTTGAGGTTATAACTATAACTGTGTTTCAAGTTCAGATATATACCCTTTAGCCCTTCTCCATGTCTGAACTACTCCCCAAATTTTTTAAATAAATGAATTTTCACTGTGTCTTTACAAACTGAGTTTCTAGGTACAAACTAGTTTCTAAAGTGGAATCATCTTCAATCTTTCCTGCAATGACTTATTCGCTACTATGAGCAATAATTGCTAGGCACACAAGTGTGCTGTGGCAAGTATGAAACCTATCTTTTCTTTTTCTGACAGCTTACTTCATTCATTCAACAAATACTGATTGCCAGTAAGTGCCAATCCCAGGGCTGGGTTGAAAGATAATATGTTTTCACATTCAAACTCTGGTGCCCACAACCTTTCCTCAAAGTGTGCTAAGCATAGAAGTCATAATTATTGAAGCGACAAAAAATTCTAAGGCCTTTTTGATACTCAGGGCATCCCTGAAATGGCATAAAACTATGAAGGAACTACTTGTAGTGTGACTGGTAAAAATACCAAATAGTAAGATGTCTTGATAGCCTAGTTATTTATCAAGCTTCTTGAATGGCAAGTTTTTTCTTTTTCTGGTATACGAATACGTTTTATCTACATATTTGTATATAAACTGCCATCATGATCATCATCTACTTGGCTGAAATTGATTATAAGATAGATGTCTGTAGGCTGAAAGAGAAAAGGTTTGACTATCTAGAAAAGTCGGTCTCACGAGTTGAAATGACACAAGATTGAAGAAAATAGCCTAAATTTATTCACATTTATGTGGTATAGTCAAAGTATATGAGGAATGTTTAATTTTTAAGAAGTTTTTTATAGTAAAAGACACATCGCCATTAGTCCCCCTCACTTCGAACACGAATCACACTGCTTTTGCACTCTCTGAGGTAGTTCTGGAAGCCCTCTTTTGTGAATGTCTTTACAGGGTATGGTTAAAAAAATATGGCGGATGCTGCTGCCAGGTGCCATCCAACAGAAAGGAAGGCTTGAGAAAACATCACAGTGTGTCCGCGTTCACCTTATTCACAAGACCTGGCACCGTGTGGCTTCTGACTCTTCCCCAGGGTCACAATGACCGTGAAAGGCAAACGTTTTGACATTCAGGACATTGAGGCAGCCATGACAGTGCAAGTAATGACACTTCCAGAAAGAGTTTGCAGAACTGCTTCAGAAATTGGCAAGAAGGATGAAATAAATGTGTTCTAAGTGGGGATGGGGGGAATATTTTGAGAGAAATAAATGCAATGTGTCTTAATATTTACCATATTTTTTACCATCATACCTAATGACTTGCCGAAATAGAAATTTGGCCTTCAAACATAACATTCCCAGTATATCTTTTGTTCTAAATAAAATGACCATCCCCTCCTGTTTTCAGTACTGCTTTTCTAGAAAACCTCTCAATTTTAAGCACCCCAGGACAGTTGATCACACTCTGCATTCCCAGTCTGTCTGATCCTTCCTTTCTCTTCACCTGCCTTCCCCTTCTGTTTATATGCTGCCATCTTATCATAAAAATTCTTTGAAAACTAAAAAATATTAATTTATAACAAAATTTTTGAATTGCATACTACAAATAAAAAATAAACCATACAAAACAGTAAAAGTATAAAAGAAAACTTGAATGAACTCTTCTGTTATCTAAGTTTTTTGTGTTCACTTTAACCTGAGCCATTATTTGTTCTTCTAAGGCTTTCTTGCTCTCTGAAAAAGCCAAATAGCTCTGGAAATCAAAATAGAAATGTCTTAGCGGAGAATGACTAAAAGTAGTATTCCATTGCCAATGAAAGAATTCTCGAGTACATTATATAATTCAAAACTCAAGAAAGAGAAAGCTGGGGGGAACGTTGACCGGAAATAACGGTTGCCACTCTGATTGCAGACAAAATCACCAGTGAACAGTAAAAACCCTAATTCTGGAGCTTTTAGTATTCATTCCTCCCATTGATAGGTTTCTTCTCCCATGGGGATTATAATTTTCCACTTTAAATTTGAACTCCAGTCAATGTATAGTAGAAAATCAATATCATAGATTTGTTCTGCTTTCCTCTGCCTCCTGGAATTTTCAAAGTATGGGAAGGAACAGCTTTTATGATGAAGATGGACTGTAAAATGAAAGGGGTGGTTTTGACCATTTTCATGGAACTTTGACCCGGACAATCTATACCAGGCTACTGATGTCACCCTTTCCGTCCTGTCTCTGTCACGCCATTGTTCTTCTTTCTCTGTAGGGTGTTAGATGTCAGGAGCGGCATGGCTACCGCCACACTCTTGGAAAGAATCTTTGGCAAGTTAGTTAAAAGTTGCTATCAAAATATTGTTCCCATATATCCTACCTTCTGTCCTTAATTCTGTTTTGCTAGTTTTATTTACATTTTCCTTGCCTATGTTGTGACTTGGGAAGAGGAGAGTGGAGGAATAGACTCACCAAAATCTAAAGAGTAATCCAAAAACCTAACTTTTTGACAGGCGATAATTCTTGCATTGTTAAAAATAAGCAGAAGTGCCAAAAAAATTGTTCCCTCACATGCAGACATGGGCGGTAAGCCATTCTCATTCCCTGGGCTGGGGCCAGTGCACTTGGTCCCTGAGTGATGCAGTCATCCTGTCACTGCAACTTCCCAGTGTCTATTTAGTCTCTACAAGCTCGGACCAGACTTCATGGAAAGTCTTCAAGCAGACCCGATTACCCTAGACTTGCACTGGAGCTGGTCTGTAGAATCTTGGTATTTTCTACGTTTTTAAGTCCTTGAACCATAGGAACAAGACTATATTAGGCATTTCTGTGTGTGTGTTCCTCCTGGTACTTCTGCCTCTGCCATTTTCCCTCTGTGTTTTCCCTTTGTATCTCCTTACAGGTATAACCCTGGCCTCCAGACCCGAGGAGAGATCGATTAGATTATCAGCAGTCTCTTCCTACTGCTGGTCACCTTGGAATAAATGCTCAGCACCTGTGATATCTGGTAGCAAATCACAAAACTCAGCTGGGCTGTGGGGCTCTGAGTGACCGTGACTCCTAAAGTACCACTCTGTACTGTGTTGGCTTCTCCTCTGCCCAGCACCCTTCGTCGCATAAGGCCCCACTGTGAATCCTGTCTCCTTGGACTAAAGCACTGGTCTAGCAGATCTTGGTTATTTCAGACAGACCACAGCAGAGTGCTGAGTCCTGGCTCTATCCTGGTCCGTGTGTCTGTGGTTATAGGACTTTTTCACTGAACTTCATATATCATATCTGACTTTCAGGTATTCATCTCTCATCTGCTTCTCTTACTGTCATGTTTTGTGTAGCTGATGGAATAATGTGGAATGGACTACTGGCTGACCTCTTCTGGTCAGCCTCCGTGCCCTTATGTGAACTCTAGCTACTAATCACCCTCACTGGAGGACTCCATGGAACTCCCTTCCCAGCGACCCTGTGCTATTGGACGAACATGGCACTCAGTCTGCCATCACTCGCTGCCCCACTCACTGCCCCACAGTACAAACAGTGGCTGGGTGAGCCAGCACTTGGTCCCAAGAAGCCCGTTCCAGAAACAGTAGCTAGCAGTAAGTTTGTACTTATTGACGCTCCTATGAGGTGACAAGATATTTAAAAGAAGATGGTGATTTTTTTCTCCTGTAGTTGTTTTTTTGTATTTTACTAAAAATATTTATTTTTGAAAGCCAAGTATTTATTCTAAAAGAGAAAAATAAATTCTTTGAGCCCAGGAGTCTGACAGATCAATTTTTCTTAATTTTGGAAATGTGGTTTAAAATGTACTGATAAGCTCTCCTTTTTTGCTTTGCATTTTAAGTGTTAAAATTTAAACCTGTCTATTGTGTTTTATTCCATAAGAGATGTATCAGCATAAAGAGAAACAGTGGTAGTTTATAGAATGTGAAAGAAATTCTAACAGACTTTAACAATAATATGGCAGGCAGATATAATTTTAATCAGTATTGTCATTAACGACTATCAATAGAGAGGAGAAGATGTTCTTGTCTTTGTGAATTATGATTTATGGCTGGAACAGCAGTCACACTGAAGTATATTTATTTTACCATATACAGACATTGATTAAATGCACATGGCATCTCAAATATGTTTGACATTTTAAGTCGAAATTATTACAGACACACAGCCATTCATTTAAACTATTGCTTTAAAAATGTGTCTCAACTGATTGTTAATGAAAGAAAGTCTGGCTGGGCCAATATTTCAGTAAGCTGTTTCTTTATTTTACTGATGCACACAGACTGGGGGGAAGTTGCCCCGCTTGGACAGTCAGACCATTTTGCTGTATCTGGTAGATAGGCTCTAAGGAGAAAAAAAGATTCTTAAAAAAATTATAATAAAATTATTTTTAATTGTCTTTCCATAGCTCTCCCTACTTTCTCTGAAAACGTAGTCTACCAGGGTGCTTAGGAAGTAGGTCTTAAATAATTGATGATGGCTGTAGCTGAAACAGGAATATTGTTTAAGGATGATGGCTTCTGTAATGTATATTGCTGTCTGCTGCCAGTAGACCAGCAACTTTAAACAACGCAAGTGTTTGAGTATTGATTGTTGATTTTCAAGAGTGAAGCCAGTAGTAATTGTGTCTGGGAGTATACTTATATATGGTATCTATAAAGTCTTGGATATGATTTCTCATTTTTTAATGACAGAACTTCTTAAATTTTAAAAACTTGTTATTGTGAAATAATTTTAGACTTACAGAAAAAGTTACAAAAAATAGTATACAGACATCTGTATTTTTTACTCAGATTCCTCAGATTTACCCTAACCTTCTGTCGTGCTGCCTCTGTCTCTCTGTGTCTCTGTCTCTCTGTCTCTGTCGCTGTCTCTCTGTCTGTCTCTCTCTCTGTCTTTCTCTCTGTCTTTCTCTCTTCCTCTCCATATTGGTGTTTACTTACAGATACATGTATACATGCATTTTTTTTCCTAATAATTTGAGAGTGGTTCAAACCTGATACCCTCAGTATCCCTAATTATACTTTTTTTTTTTTTTTTTGTGAGTACCGGGGGGTCGACCTCAGGACCTCGCACACCAGCAGGCACCCATGCCACTGAGCGATATCACCGGCCCCTTTTTCGTATGTGGGATCTGGGAGTCGAACTCGGGCCCTCGCGCTCGCAAGGCAGGCACGTACGCCGCTGAGCCATCTCACCGGCCCCTCCCTAATTATACTTTGAAGCTAGGACAGTATCACTGTATTATTTTATCCTGCATTTTACAAAAGTAGAGCTGACTGCAACTCAACCTCAAATTAGCAAAGTTAGAAATTGTGAAATGAGGAAGGTGGTGATTTCAGAGATGACTACAAATCAAGGAAATCAGAATGTGTTCTTTTTTTATTTTTGTAAGGCTATATTATCTCCATTTAATCTAAAGGCCTAAATGAAGGCAGTGTTGACTTCCAGTAAATGAGTATTTCCCAGAGTGGGTGTATTTCTTTGACAGTTAATGAAACTTCAAAGGCAAGACCTCAGCAAATAGGTGTAAATATCTCATCCTTGTGATGAGCTGCATTAACCATTGTATTTAGTCCAATGCGCTTGAATGAAATGGTGACTAGGAAAATGTCCTGCTTATTTAAAATTGTTCTGCAGAGGGATCCTTTGAAATCTAATCTCATCTTTTTGCTCAGACTCTTTTTTTTCCTGCAAATGATCTATTGATAGCACTGGAGAGGGGCTGGAAAACCATCCAAGTCTTTGATCAGATTAAGGGTTTTCTTCTGAATTCTTGTTCATTTGAAAACAAAAATGTGCAAGGGTAAATGCATAATGGTAGCTAGAGTGGAATTAAGTTCATCCCAACAATTTATGATTTGCCTAATCAGGAAGAGGGATCTGGAGAAATGTCTGTTCTGCCCGCCGCAGCCATTACATTTGCTAGGGATTGAGTGTGTCCTGTATAGCAGAGGCTACTCCAAGTCACGCTTTGTGTCTTAAGAAAAGAGGAAGTGCAGTAATATAGGTCTGGTGTTATGGCTTGTGTCTAGATGTCCCCGCAAAGCCTCATGTAGTCGTGGGTTGGGGTTTTCAGAGGTGGCTGCATCTAGAGTGTGTGATGCTGGGATCAAGGATATGATGCTGGGATCGATTCATGATGTGATGCTAGGATTAAGGTTGCCCCATCCTGGATGTAAGTGCTACCCACCCTAAGGGTGAGTAGCCCAGATAGGATATAAGGGACAGAAGGAGGCTGCTGCTACTGTCATAGCTTGTCACTTACTGCTTGCTGCCTGCCATGCCACGAACTGTTTTTCCTCTGCGATGCCCCTCTGCTATGCTGCCCTGCCTTGGAGCCAGCTGACTATGGACTGAAACCTCTACAAACTGTGAGCAAAAACAAACCTTCCCTCCTTTAACTTTGGGTGCTAGGTATTTTGTCTCAGCAACAAGAAAAAGTAACTAAGACAGTCATTGTAGGTGGTAGAATGTGTGTGGGTATATGCCTGTTGACAATCAATATTTAAATAAGTAAACCCATAGTTTAATAAACATTCACTCCAGGTTTTATAAAAAATAAAGCAATAATATCCAAGTATGTTCCCCATCATAGGCCTGTCCTTAAATGATATGGATATGGTGATGCTGTATCGCAGAGATCCATATCTTACTGAATTTTTCCATATTGCTAACTAGCGACATTTTGATTTTGGGTAAGACAAAAATAATGAAATAGTGTAACCACTCTCCGGAATCCTTTTCTTTTCTTCTACATCTCAGGATTTAATTCATTGAAACTGATGAAATATACTGTTTTCTTGTAAACTGTGTATGTCTTTGAATGTTGAATTCCAAATACCCTCCAAATAAAAAATAACACAACTTTATGAAACACTTTGAAATTTTTAGCCAAAAATAGATATGTTTGTGTATGTACTCTTTTTCCCTGAAAATAAGACCTAGCTGGAAAATAAGCAACCTTGAAAACTAGAGATCAAAAATGCCAGCCCCAATCAGCCTCTCCCTGCCTTCCCTGCAGTTACTATTGCTACATCGCACATTAGGGGCAAACTGGAAAATGATTTAGTTTAGGCCCTAAAAATCTATGAAGTAAATTATGGTATTATTAATTCTGTGCATTTAAAATCTGTAACATGAATGTACTTAAAATAAGTAACTATAACAAATGAATAAAATGTGTAAAGTTTATCCATATAATTTTAGCAGTATAGACAAATAATTTAATATTCCCTTGTGGAATAGTGCTCATTTTCATTACAGCAGAGGATACTTCAAAAAATAAGGATGTCCTACTTGATACAAAAACCATTAAGAAAGTAATGATAATTTCCTTTCTTCAGGTAGTGAGAGATTTAAGTAGAGTGGAAGGTGAATGTATCAACTTTCCCTTTAAATTTAGCAAAGTTAGCAAATAGTTTCATTTCCATTTAGATGACTGCCTGGACATGACACTATTCCAGCTCCCGTTTTGTTTCATTGTTCTCCCAGAGTGTTGCTGTTTGCTTTCTGGCTACCGGTTCTAGTTCCTTGTTTGATCCTCTGATAAAATGCTGGCATTCCCTGGACTCTCCCTTCTCTGCTCTTCTTTCTCCCTCCTCCCCCATCTGTCTCTCAGCAATGTCAACTGTAGGCCAGAATCTTCATGCACGTCCTGGATGCATGTACAGGATTACTAAACGGTTTTCCCAGGTGCTTCATAGGTACCCAGACTTAACCTGTGTGTTTTTTACCTGTCCTTAGTAAGGCTTCCAGTGCCCTTTCCTCTTACCTCTCATAGCCAATCTAATACCGAGTTCCATGAAATTTTATATTCTGAACATCAGAATTCTTCTCCATCTCCACTGCACTTCCATAGTTCAAATTCTCTTCATTTCTTTCCAAAATAAAGCAAGAATTTATGAATAGTCTTGATTTTCTTTTCAACCTACTCACTACAATGTTGCTGTTTGACAGTGCCATAAATCTGAGTTTTTTGCCAAAATTTCCAAGTCCATGAAGTGCTTAGATTTCTGAGATGTCAGGCAGTGCCCCACCTTTATTCTGTCTGCAGCTCTGGATACGTACATGGAGTTATCAGAAGGCAACATGAGAGCACGAAGCCACTCAGAGCCGTGGGTTTTTCCTATTCCCAGTGAGTAAAATGGTCTTTCCCCACCCTTGGACCTAAGCCATCCCCCTGGCCAACTCAGCAATGCTTAAATGCTGGGCTCAAGGTTCCCCTCCTGGGGAAGCCTGCGTGCTTTCCTCACACCTTGCTGGCAAGACAGTTACTAATAGCTTTCCATGATGTTGAATAGTTTGATATCCAGGATATCAAACTTTGAAGCCATTGGGCTACAGGGGAGGTTGCTGAATTTCCTAGAACATCATTTCAGTTCACAAATAGTTACCAGGGAAAATAAACACAAACACATGATACTACGCTAGACTTCATTGCTTGTGTATCTTAGTGCAAAAATCATGTACTGTTCATGAAGCTTTAAATCTGACTGAGCAAGACCTGTGAAAACTGCCTAATTTGTTGATTTGCATGTGAAGTGCGTCATTCCCTGTGGGCGGTGAGAATGATTTGGAGTATAAGCTCCCTAGCTCTGAAGGGGTAACTGGGGTTAGCTCTTGATGCTGTAACAAAATGGATTTGGCCTTTGTTGTAGCTCCCATTTGAAAGTTACTATTAAAAGCTGTGTGCTGGGGACATGAGAGTGCTTTCCAAAGATGGATGCTTCTTATGTAGCAAAGCAGGAAGCAGTGACACCATGTCTTAATGACATTTTATATTCTGCCAATGTACTTAGCCACTTCCCCAACTGCACAATCTAAAGTAAACAAAAATCATATTCCATTAGAGACACAATTTGACAATTGAATTTTTGTAGTGAACTTTTGGCATCCATTGAAAGAATTGGCTCCAACCCCGCAGATGGGGTTAATCTTC
The DNA here is from genome assembly GCA_028451465.1 of Erethizon dorsatum. Classification (NCBI taxonomy): domain Eukaryota; kingdom Metazoa; phylum Chordata; class Mammalia; order Rodentia; family Erethizontidae; genus Erethizon; species Erethizon dorsatum. Next base: position 30,515,858 of record CM051835.1, on the reverse strand, counting down.
TTAGGGCATGATTGCCTGGGAAGTAGAGGAAAGAGATGACCAAGTCAGGCTATTGGAGTAAAAGCATTATGTCTAAGAGCTGGAATGAAGGCGTTATTCATCAGTTATCATTTTTATGACCACTTTTTATTCAATTGGGAAGAAACAGGAAGGATACTATTTTACTGAGGAAAAAAAAAAAAAAACAAGTCTAGCAGGCTGAGGCTTGATATAATTAAATGACATTACATTTTACCCTTGTATTTTAATAATTCCCTAACAACTCAGGCCAAATCTAGACAAGAATATCGCATACTCTAATGCTGACAGTATGCACTGTAGCATCCACCTGGTTTGGAAATGGCTCTTCATTAGCGGAAATAATCAGTACATTCTTGTACAATAGTAAATACTTAGTAAGATAACTATCATGTAGCAAGACAGAATAAAAATCAATATTAATCAGAGCTGAAAAGTGCTTCTAGTAATAGCTGAAATTCCTTAAGCCCTAGGTGTTCTCTTCAGTGCCTTTAATTTATTTTTTTTTTCTAAAACATTCTCTATTTCTGACACTCAGTTCTCTCATGTAAGACCTTTAACTTTTGATGTCTTAGTCTCATCATCAGAATGCTCTGCTCTATGTCTGTGCCTTTTTAGGAAGAGTATGAAAAGTTTCTAAATCTTCAGCTGCTACTTTCTTCCCTCGACATCCCACAATTAAGCTGATGGAAAAGCTTAGCACTTCTCTGATCTTGCCCATTTCTCCCTGAAACCTTGAATATTGAGCCCATAATTTATACCAATACACTGCATTACCCACTGTTAAAAAGATATGGTTATACACTATAGCTTTTCATCTTTACAGCAAAGGGGGCACTCCTACTCCTACTGCTGTCTAAGACTGTGCCAGTCCCTGATTCTTTGTAGAAGCAGTAAAAACCACTAACCCTCTTCTATTATGGTGCTTACTGCCACATAGGCACTGATACTGTTCTGACTTCTTTACATTTGTTAAGTTTTTAATCATCATAACAACTCTACCCATTTGCCAGTAGGGTCATATACCAAAGATTAAATATATTATACCCATTTTACAGATTTAGAAACTGATACATAGAAAGGATGACTCAGGCATGGACACACATTCTAAAAGGGTGGAATTTTGACCCACGCTGTCTGCTTCACACTCTTTATTCTTTATACTGCTTGGCTCTCAGCCAGCCAGCCAGGAAGCTTGAGGAGGCTACTCAACTGTCCAGGTTCAAAAAAGGAAAAAAAGAAGGGGGAGGGAGAGAAAAATAAGTTCTACCTGATACAACTGTGGTGAGAATTAAATGATATAACTTAAATAAAGTGCTTAACTCTGACCATTGCATAATAAAATATTCACATTAGCTATTTTTTTTCTTTTATTACTATTGTGATCAAAAAGTCACATGAAGAAATAAGTTGGTAAAGAGACATAACTCAGAGTCACTGAGTTGGTCCTTCAAGCGCATGCTTTTTGCTTGGGATATTAACTAGGAAGGGTTGGGCAGTCTGCCTTGGACCCTTTCCTTACCCACGCTGTGTATAGAGATCTAACACTTTCATACCTTCCTCAGTGGTTAAAAAAAGCTATTATAATAGAAAAAGATTAAATTTCTGTTATACCATTCTTCAAAATTAGAAATTTTTAAAGAATATATAGACTGATCCATGGAATGTTATAAATTGTCAAAACCCCCAATATTTCCAAAGCAAATACTGTGGGAGAGAAACCCATTTTATCCCTTCCACTCTCATTCCCAGCTTTCCTCTTTATTGCATTACGAGGTTGACATTGTATCATTGTCTCTTATTGTCACCTTACCTGTGAGCCTCCAATGCTGCTAATATCATGGCAGTAACTGTTACAATTTGCAATTTTTGTTGTATTAGACCTTGATTCTTTTTTTAACTACAGATACAACCATTCCTGATTTTTCTTGCAGATAATAAGCAACTTAATGGATTTTATAAATGAATATTGGTGTGAAATTATCCAAGAAGAAAAAAAAATTTCTCATAGAAACAACAAAGGATAATATTAAATAATTATAAATATTCAAAAATCAAATGTATTAGTTATTTTGGAACTAGTGTTAGAAATTTCATGATTCAATGCCTGCTAGTTCATTGTACTTTTAAAATTTCACTATACTTTTCTTTAATCACAGGCTCCTCTTTTTTAAGATGAGAATTAATGATGGAAATGCTAATTGACCTGATTGGATCATTTTACATTGTGTATGTAAAATAAAATGTCACACTGTACCCCAAATTGTTATATGTTAATTTAAGATAATAAGGAATCTGAGTCCTGCAGAGCTAGTTTTTCAGAATCCTTTCCAATAATTCACACAAACTTTCCTTTCCCTGTAAGTGGAGGTTTTAGGTAATACCAAATTATGGAAGGGAATGGATAGCACATCTTCTGAAAGACCAATATGTTGTGGATTTACTTGTTTTGATAAAACGGGCCCTAAAGAGACGTTGGACATTGGGAATATGAAGATATGAAGTGTGCAAGAGGCCATGAAATTGTCTGTCTTTGCTCAAACCTTGTCCTCAGTGCAGTCCCACCTCCTCTGGGATATTCAGTCTTCAGTAGATGACCCTACTGGCAAAACCCCTCTCAGCACCTCTCATCTCCCTGCCCCCTTCTCTGCCATCCGTTCATTCATTTGCTAAACCTCTGCTGAGCAGCAGCTGTGAGTGGGCGGGAGGCGCAGTGATGAACGAGATGTGGTCCTGCCCTCAGAGAATTTGAAACACAGGAACTTGCCACTGACGACGTTACGTCATTAGTTATTTTTCATGCGTCAATGTCTTATACAGAGCAAAGCCTACAAGTTAAAATTATTTTACTTTTTATGTACATTTCACCCAGCAAGTAGTCTGGGCATATTTGGTTGCATGACTGGACCAGCTCACCGCCAGGGCGGAAGCCAGTGCCCGGGCAGAGGGAGCCCTCCCTGAAATCAGGCCACCACCCGGGCGTGTGGTGCACGGTTGAGACGTGCTCACGTGGCGCCAGGCTGGGTTCTTAGTTTGGACAGTGGATGACTTCGAAAAGAGTGAAAATACATTATTTCCTCTCATACTATGGAAAACTTTTGGAAGAAAGTTCCAGCTGTGGTTCTTTGTCCTTGCGGGCTGTGACTCGAATGAGATAATGACAGTGTTGAACAGGCTTCGGTTGGTAAGAAGCAACGCACCGTGTGGTGACCTGGAGTTTGGGGACAGAGCTGATGACACTGCTCAGGAGCATTTACATCCTCAAAAGATTGTGGAAACAAAACTAAGAAATAATCTGGAGACTGTAAAGATTTATGACTGTACTAGGATCAGAGGTGTCAGAATCATGCTGGCCTTGGCTTTCCAGAGAGGCTGGCTTCCGGGAACCCTGGCTGAGCAGCACAGGACCTGGGCTAGAAGCAGGGACAGACCTGCCTGTGTAGCTCTGAAAGCTCTGGTATGGCTTATTTTCATTAGTTTAAGTGGGGCAAAGTTTCCAGAGGTATTTCTTTTGCAGCTACATCATGCACCTTACTTTCCTTTTATAGGGCAGTCGTTTCTACTTAGGACAGGCAATCAGTCAGGAGTTTTGTTTTAAAGTAAGCCCCTGCGACTCACAGAGAAGTGGTAGCAGAGGTGGTACAGTTCTTATAACGGGTATTTCTAAATATTTGAGCTTCATTCCCAAGGCAGCCTGGAGCAGAACAGGTTAGAGAAAGGAGAAGAGGGAAGAAAAGAGTCAGATGTTCATTTCTAAACTTTAATTGTGTTCTTTATTTTTTTCTATCATGGACATAGTTTTATCCAGGGCATTCGTGACAAATCTAGACTAAAGCCAGTGATTTCTCTTGAGTGATGCTTGGTTATTATTTCTTTTTTTGTACTACTCTTGGAGAGTAAATAGGAGAGAGAATGGTGGGTAGGGGTAAGCATACAGCTGCCAGTACTCGTTTAGTGTTGGCAAGGAATGTAGCCTGCTCCACCCCTACTCCTCCTATACACACATACGCAGATGTACACACATGCTTACACACATGCAGATACGCATGCACGTGCACAGACACGCATGTACGCATGCACAAATAGCTGTGCATACACAATCACATGTTCGTGTGCATATAAACACACATGCACATATATTTGTGCACACACCACACCCGGTAGTTGACAGATGAGTTCTCAGTGTCCCTGAGCTCTTGGACCTATGAGCAGGCTGTGGGATTTCTCTCCAACATTTGGGCCAGAAGCTCTCCCAAGCCTCACCTGGGCCAGAGTGGAGGGTGCTGTGTTCCCACGCACCCTCTTCATAGAAAACTATTGATATCGTTGTGATAGTGAAGACGGTGTCTTCTTTGGGCCACTCTCACTCTCCAGCCTGTGCCCTCATCTCGGCGTCATCTCACACACACACACCCCAGCTGCCCTACAGAAGTGAGCTCACAGGACTGTGTGTGTTGTCACTAACTCCTCACCTAAGCTTTGCATGGTAGCAATCCATACTCAGACCCTGTGTTTCCAAGCTTTTCCCCAAACCCTTTCAATGGGAGAAAAGAGTACACAGGGAAGAGAGGAAAGGAAAAATGAAGGAGTGGGAGAGGATGGAAGGAAAAGAGGAATGCTGGAGAGGGACAAAAGAGAAACAAAAGAAGAAATTAGAAAAAGAAGGAGAAAATGGAAAGAGAAAATACAAAATCTCTGTGCCCACCCTCTTCCTCTTCTGCTCCCTTTCTCTTCCCTGCCCTGCTCCAAACAGTGGCTGTAAGAACCCCTGGGGCCTGCAGGGTGCTCGGAGCCGCTGTTCTCCTGTTCCAGGTTTGGTGCACCCAGGACAGCGGGGAGGATCCCAAGCACCTCCCTCAGCCTCCTGCACTGTGTACGCAGTGGTGGCCCCCAAAGACTCCCAGTATTTGCGATTCAAGGTTAAGTCATGATATTTCTCCCTCAAGTCCTTCCTACAAACCTGTAAAGGGCAAATATTAGTGCCCACATTTTGTGCGAGGAAACTGAGGTTTAGAGAAAGTACATGATTTGTTTCTTAGCTCTTATATAGCAGAGCAGGTTTTCTATTTTATTTTATTTACAAGATTCCATGTACTAAGTAGTAATTAGGCTAATAGAAATGAATAATAATGAACTCACAAATATGGTTTTGATTTACTTATTAAATCAAAAAAGTTTCACTTAGTAGAGGATATTTACAAAAGTATACGCATTGCCCCAGATAAAGAAAACAGAAGAGGGACTGAGACTGCAACGGCAAACAGAAACACCGAAACGACACCCAGGATTTGGAGGCAGATTTATTTTACATTGACAGGCGCTGATCAGGATCACTCCCAGAATATCAGGTCCTGATCTCTGGTGTTCTAGGGCTTACATGGGATAAGCAAGCAGGAAGTACAGAGGTAGAATGGCTTGTCAATTGAGGATTGGTTTATACAACGTGCATCACAGTGACCAGCCGTTTCTAAGAGACAGAAGCAACCGGAACTGGAACAGGAACTATTACCTGGGCAACTAAGAAACTGAAGTGTATGGTGGGAAGGGTGCTTTTTCTGTTACAAGACCAAGGGGCAGTAGATGAGAGGAAAACAGGAAAAGCCACGGGGGAAACGGTCCACACTTCCGTTCAGCATGGCGCCCACTCACCTCAGCTGGCTTCTGACCTCTTGAAATGTGACAGCCCCAAATCAGGGAGCGCTCAAGTATAAAACTCACACTTGATTTCAAAAGGTCAGTGTGAAAAGGAAATAAAATGTCACCATTTCTGAATTTATGTTGAAATTATAATACTTTAGATATATTGAGTTAAATAAAATATATTACTAAAATTAAGTTCAGTTGTTCCCTTTTACTATTTGTGCCTAATAGAAAGTTAAAAACAGCATATAGGACCCACCTTGTAGACCACAGATTTTTATTTTTTTATTTTATTTTATTTTTATTTATTTATTTTGGAACTAGGAATCGAACTCAGGACCTTGCGCTTGCCAGGCAGGCGCTGCGCCACTGAGCTACACCCCCAGCCTGACCACAGGTTTTTAAATGGGGGTCCCAGTGACTCTGGAACTTTTCCTGGTGTCATAGCCAGGACATAGCCAGTCCCACCTGTGTTTGTCACGTAGCGTTCTGAATCTGCAGCACAAATGTTTACAGCTCTAGTGTTGGACTATTTTTCATCCACTCTGAAGAAATGGAATGAAAAGACCAAAGTCCAGTGCCTTTCTCTGTCCTCTGTTACTGAACCGATGCATTGACAGAACAGAAAGGTGGGGAGGGACAAGTGGCTTTTTGACTCCCTATGAGATGGTCCTGGGCTTCTTTTCTTCTTTATTATTCTGGTATGTGGGGAGTTCATCAAAGGTTTATTTGTTACTGAAATTGTACCCTTTTCCTGAAAGTTGCAGATATGTATTTGTGAGAGGGAATGTCTTTTAAGTATTCCTAATTGATAGCATAGAAGGTCGAGTGACAGATGGTCTTTATTAGGAATTCTTTTTCTTCTGGAAAATGTAGAGCTCTTTCCCCTACCCCCTTAGCACCAGCGATTGAAGGATGATTGAATGGTCTCTTGTGGAAATATGTATTTACCTATGTAAAGATCAGTTTCAACTCAGCACATTCTTCTTCAACCAGTGAACCAACCTGTAACCTCTAAGGGGTGTTGACATCTCTTCAGCTCATAACTCCGTGTGTGTGTGTGTGTGTGTGTGTGTGTGTGTGTGTGTACACACGCACATTGATGCTCACATGTATTTTTAACTATGAACCCAGCAGCCAAGAGAAGAGCTTTCTAAGCTATTCTATAGATTTTTATTTTCTTAAGAATCAATAATAGTCCTATTTGAATCACCCCCAAAATATATTAGCCCATGGTCACTATGTGAATGTGCAAGGTGTGTTCAACTCGAGGTGACAGAATTGTGCAGAGGAAGGAAACACGTGCTTGTTGTGAAAAAGCCATTGATTTCCCTGACACTAATTGCAACCCAAAATAACAGTGTAACCTCAAAAGATATTTATATGTTTTTGTTGTTAGAACACAGATACAGGGAATACAATGACCCAGGATAGAGAGGAGTTTCCTAGTTGGAATATCACCTCTGCCTTTTGAAGTCTTATAATTTTTCTTCCACTATGACCTTCCCATCTTCCCCTCCAAAAAAGCATGTTGAGCTTGCTCTGATGAGTTTTACATGCTCTATGGGAAGGAGGCATGCCGACGTGTGAAAATTTGCTTATCATTAGCTGAATTCATTTTCCATCCTGCAGAATGTTAACCCGCAGATCACACAAGAGTGAAGGCTGCAGCGTAAGTGAGAACAAACCAGATCGAGTAATGTTTTCCTTGTGTGTCTTTTCCTCAGGCAGATGTGCGTACTTGGTGATACAGCATAATTGACACATTCCTCCCTCAAATGTGGGTTTTGTTCACTTCTCCATGATCAAAAAGGAAGCAATTCTATCTTGAAGTTACAGATGAAACGTTTATTTTACCATTCAAAGGCAAGATATCCGAAATTTCAGAGAAGGAGCAAGTCTCTATTTTATGCTTGCCTCTCCCTCACTCCCTCCTTCCCTCCTCTTCCTTCCATTTTTCTTTTCTTGCTTTCTTTCCTTCCTTCTTTTCCATCCTTCCTTCCCTCCCTCCCTTCCTTCCTCTCTCCCAAAGCACCTACAGTACTAGATGACCCTCCCACAGAATTTACAGTCTCTGTAATTTTCATCCAATTTGAATACAAGCATTAATAGCCATACCACTACGTGAGTCGATTCCAAATAGTTATTCCTACCTCACTTTTTGGGGCACGTTGGAAAGTTTTAGGAACAAACAGCAAATGTCTACCATGTCCACTGGCTCTCGTTTATCTGTAAAGCTTACCATCATGCTCTCTGAAAGTGCCCCCCACAAAGGAAAGTTCCTGTTCATAGGGATCAATTATGTTGCACGTAGCATTTTCAAGCATGTCAGTATGTGTTTAGCATGTGACAGAGTCTGAGTCCTACACACCATGGGAATCATAGAGGTTTGTGTGTCCCCTGAGGGCAGCGAGCTGCAGCAGGAAGAACTCTAGCAACAAGAGGTAGGCGGTATGTATTCAAATATGGCTTTTCCATGAACACATTAAGAGTTAACCTGTCTTCTGAGGTTTAGCGGTATCAGCACTGTATTTCTAGTGTTCTATGAAATATGGTCAATGGGGATTTTACTATTAAAATATATAACAGCTCTGGACCCCCAATCCCATCCTACCTCCAAGAATGAGCTCTTTGTCCTTCCCTTTACTTAATGTTTCTTTAGGAGGCAGCAAAAGTAATGTTAGACAATTTTACACGAGTGAGTGTGTATGTGAAATCGGGAATGTGATCACCAGATTTATTTCATCATAAGTTTGCTTTGTATCTGCAAGTGAAAGTACAGTTATTTCTTGAGCTTTATTCATAAATATTCTAGAAAACCCATGCTCAAAAGGAGAAGCCACATTTCCAATTTTTTTTTTTTTTTTTGTCGGTACCGGGGGTCGACCTCAGGACCTCGCGTGGCAGCAGGCACCCGTGCTGCTGAGCGATATCACCAGCCCTTTTTTCGTATGTGGGTTCCAGGAGTCGAACTCAGGCCCTCGTGCTTGCCAGGCAGGCGCTTATGCCACTGAGCCATCTCACCGGCCCCCCATTTCCAATTTTTATATTGGACTTAACCTCTTATTTCCCAAAAGTGTTTAGGCCACTTGGCTTTAATTTCTTCTTTCCCTCTCTTCATTCTTCTCTATGTCTGCCTGATAACCTCTTGCATAAGTACCATTTTTTAGCTCTCATGCAAGAGACGGTTGAATGTATTTGCTGACTTCCACTGCCTGATGAAATTGGAAAGCATTCATTCATTCATTCACCAAACATTTGCTAAATGCCTATTATTTCCTGGGAATTTTTCCTGGAAAATATTAAGTAATAAGCCACCATCCTTGCTATTGAAGAGCTTCTTTTCTGGGGGAAAAGGTAAGCAGTAAATGGGTAGTTATGTTACAGTGGACAATAACTAGTTAGACGAGAAGAACACAGGTCTGAAGACACCAAGTCCTTTAGTTGGATGCAGGGAAATGACCACTCGTGAAAACAAAGATCAGGGTTACACGCAGAATTAGGGCTGAGCCGAGCTTGCTCTTTAGCCGTGTTCTCCTGTCTTAAGGAATACTTTAGTGTTTGCTCTTTCTTTAATGGAACATTTTTTACTTTACTGTAAAACAATTTTATAAATGTAACCCAACCTTTTCTAATGTAACCAATATTATTTTTTGAAAACTCTTCTTTTGGCGACTGCTTCAGTCTTGGCCTAGACAATGGTTTTCCTGTTGGATAGCTGCACAGACGATTCCAGCTCTTAAAAAAAATCCAACAAAATACATAATTTACAGGACAAAGTCGTACCTCTCTGCGACACAAATTGATGAGACATATCTGTTTGACAGTGTCTTGCTGACTGACTTGAGGCTTCCCGAAGCAATAGCAATAATAATTTTTGACTCGGAATGTAATTCCCAGTGTTGACATACTGCATCTTTTGTGTGCTTTTTATATAGCAAGTGAGTGTAGGTGTATTTGGGGCATATGTCCTTATATATTTTCTCAATTCAAATTAAATATTTTTAGCTATTACAAAGCATATGCATTTAGAAATATGTGTTGGGAGCAGTGAATGTTTATATTGGGGGTAAATCGTTAGGTAAAGTTTTGTTAAAGTTGGGATGCTAAAGTGGGCCTGCCCTGTGTTCTGTGATATTTCGGTAGATGTAGATAAAAAGCAGTTTCTCTGATGAGACTACCAATACTATGTAAAGGAGTTTTGGGCTTCCGTATTAAATATTGCATTTACTCATCTAGTTTTTATCATATCACTTAAAAATGCCCAGCTATTACTTTCAAGTTAAATACTTTACTTTCTGTATTAGTGTTGAAGTAATACCTAATAAAAACTTCATATAAATGCGATTAATGAGTGTCTATGTCAGACATAGCCATTTTATGAAATTCTCATTCATTTATTTGGAATATAATTCTCAAATGAGTGTTCTGGTTTATCCAAATAGCAAAAGGCTTTGTGAAGGGGGTTTTGGCAGGCTACGCATGATGGGGAGAGATTGCAGGGCCCTCTGCACATTGCCCCATCCACCCAGACAGCTATAGAGAAGGCTGTTGTAGAATTAATGCTGTGGTCTTAAATCCAGAATTTCCTCCCAGTATGTACTTATAGATATTTTAGGTCATTTTTTGGGCCGGTTTCCACTTTGTCATCTGTTCTCATTCTTGTATATTATTTTCATTTCTAGTAAAATTATTAAACTCCAGTTACATGGAAAATATTACCATGGGAAAACATAAATTTATTTACATCACATATAGTTCTGGACATAGCAGTGATATATAATGTAATTCCTCAGTGCATCATGTCATCATTTAACTAGCTTTGACTTTTACTGGGATTAGGCAACCTACTCTGGATAATCTATTCCATAATTTTGTGTCTCAATATTATCATGTAGCCCATCAGTTCATAGTAATTACTCTTGCTTAATGCACAAGAATCCTGAAAAGTTGTATAATATAATATTTTGCCATGGAATTTATCTCTGATAAGGAAGCAGCATGAGAAAACTTACTCAAGTGGGAATAGAATTCCACAGCCCTAGCTTCTAAGTAACTGATCCTTGTTGAATCGTAGCGAGTTTCCAGATAGCTTTGTGTCCCTGAGGACACAGGGCGAAGCTCTGCAGCTGAACCAGCATTAGACTTCTCCTTTATTTTGGTTATTGCACAAGGAAGCAGCCGTAACAAATTGAACAGGTGCTCCTGGCAAAATAAGCCTGGAAAGATCCCAGAGGTTGGGGAGGAGGGATAAAATTTAACTAATGGTCCAGGGAAGTGTACACTATCCTGGACAGTGTTTGCTTCTACCAACATGTAAAATTTATGAAATTAACTTGAATTTTATTGAATGCCGGTTTGTTTTAAGTTGATGTGCTGAAGTAATGTAATTTGAAGCATTTCTTAACATGATAATGAATTTATAGGGGACCTTTTTAGTTTGAACGTCAGCCCATTGTCTAAGAGGTAAGTATCAACCTCTGTTACCATTGAAGAAAATAAGATTTTGTGGCAGTAAATACACCAACATAGAACTGAGCAGGATAAATCAGATGCAGAATTATTGAATCAAGATTTTAAAAATATGAAACTCTGAGTTAATTATAAAAAGGAGAATTTTAGTAGAATTAAATAGATTCACAAAAAAAAACCTGATGTAACTCAGGTGGAAGCCGAGATGGTTGGGCCTTCAAGGTTTAGTTCTTTGCTGCCAAACATGTCCGTGGAACAGCAGCTGAGAGCATCATCAAGAACTAGTTACACAAGACCTCACGGCCTGCCTTGGGCTCCTCGAATTAGAATTTGATAAATGGTTTTGACCAGTTCCTCAAATAGTTCATATGCATTTAAAGTTTGAGAGGGGTTGGTTTGGTTAAATATGAGGTTAAACTTTAGTCGATGGTGGGGCCTGTCGGCCAAGAAAGATCGAGGATACACCCAGTTCATAATCACATGGTGTCCCGTCCAGAGGGGGACGATAGCCAGACTTGCCATCCTGATCACACTGCTCCGTTGTGGGTACTGTAAGGACACTGACCAGGGTTGCAAGACGGCTCCAGTCACTTTCGTAAGAGGTGTGGGGAAAACACGTAAGGGGAAAACAGGTGTGGTCTAATAACTGTGCTCAGGTATCCAGAGGTCTGGCTGTCTCTTGGGAGAAGAGTGAGGCAGAAGCAGAAGTAAAGCCATTAATAGGTAATAACTAGGAAGATGGGTCTGTGCTACATGTGGAGATTAACTTGGAAACAGCTGCCTGTGTCCTGAAATGGATCTTCGTTTTACTCTAAATAGATCGTTGTATTGTTGGAGGTTTTCATGCAAACACCTGAAAACAATAGTAAGTCTCCCTGCTGAATGCTCTTCAAGCTCCCTGTACTTCACCCCTGTGACACTTGTCATAACTGTGTTGTGTAATTATTCGTGTAATTTAAAACAGTATTCTTTGTTCCGTCTGAATGATGGACTGTGTCTGTTTCATTCACTGAGTCGTCTGCTTCCAGCCTCTAGCACAGCATCATGAAAATGTTTTTGTGTGTGACTAGAGGAAGGAGGGAACAGGTGGGATGGGGGATTGAAAAGTGCATCTCTTAATACATTTGATTAATTTTCACTGATTGTCTCTGATACGCAAGGTACTCTTGTAGGTGTTAGGGAGGCATAAATGAACCAAACAAATTAATATCCCAACTGTGAAATTCATGTTTTCTGTAGCTCCAAGAACCTATACACAGATCATAGAGACAGAAAATGCACCCATGCAGCATCTCTACTAGAATGGCACATCTTTGAAGAAGTTAACATCTTTAAAACATTTCGAAGACCGATCAGGCCAACATGAAACATGTGAAAGCCGGAATGAAGTAGAGACCTCTCTCCTTTATTTTAAAATCACCTTGGATGTAAAGTTAAACTCTTCAGGTGCCATAAAGCTGGTGAAAATCTCAGACAAATTGCTAAGACTTTGGAGATGAGAGACCCCAGATGGAAACAGTCTGAAGCAAAGCAATACATACAGCTGTATCAGCAGCAAATTTCTGAGAACATACCCTGATTTGATTGTCAGTATTTTATTTTGTGATTTCTTTTGATTATAGTATGGTTTAACCATGAATACATTATAGAACTATTTTTTTTTAAACTTGAAATATATTATTTCACCTGAGTTACTATGCTCTTGGGACCTTATTCCATCCAGGTACCAATATTTTTTTCCTCATTGCCATGCGTCTTTGATTCTGTAATGTAAGTCAGTGAGAAAACAGGATTCATTTCACAGAAAATTGCTCTCTACAATCTTTTCTGGGATCTCTTTTGTCTGTTACCCAGGTGATATCTTTATTATTACTTTGTCCTCAAAAGCTTTTACCAATTTGGCAACACAGAATGACTAAATCCCTTTTCCTTCATCTGGCTTTTCATTAGGAAGGAAACTCCCCAAATTCATTTCTATGAGCCTTTTCCTCATTGCTAACTCTTGTGTCTCAAGTCTGTTTATAATAAATATCCTCATTACGACTAAGGTCATTTCAGTTCTCTTTATTACTCCAGCATCTAATGAAAGCAATTCCAAAAGACCAAATGGATGAAGTTCGCCTCCCCGTCCCCCATAGGAAAGCCGTCCTGTCACATATCTCCTAATTGCTCCCAATGAATCAGCTTCATGCCTGGCCTTATCTTTGGCACCTTCCCCCGCTTTCTGCTGATAGCCAATATCATGCATGAAGGGGATAAAGATGGTGTGACTCTCAGAAAGCCAGCCTTAGAGTGGAGTCAGAGAGCTGTTTAGATTCTTTATTTTCACGGTCTTGACATGATTTATCTCAACCAATTTGCCTTCAGAGATGATTTGTTATCATTACTTCAAATATCTAACTTTGGATCCTAAAGGATCCAAAGGATCTTGTACTTCTTCAATTGTTTCTTCTGCCTTACACATAGGTCCTGTATTGGGACATCTTGTATTAATCAGCCTTTGGTGGTAACTTCAGGCAAGTAATATAAGCACTTTCTCTGGCCATCTGTAAAATTAAGTGGTAACTACAAAGCATCTGACACATTCCTTATAAAAGCCCCATCTAGCCACCCCGGCCTGGCTCACAGCTGTGGAGAACAGCGATGCCTGTGTCTCCTGATGTGTGTTTTCTTTTTTGTCCCTCTGCCCCCTGCCTTCCCTACCACCCGGATATCTTCTCTTTCTCTCCAGAACAGTTCCTCTCCACCCCTAGCCCCAGGCCTGACCCTCCTCCTCTCACCTGCTCTGGCCCTGTATAATACAGGATGTTTTAATATGCTATGTACATGGAAGAAAACGGAAATTGAAGTTGCCAGCCGTGAACTTTCTTTTCTTCTCTTTTACATGGGAGGAAGAGTCCAGCCACAGCGAGGAGGCTGTTTTCTTTGAGGCAGCTGAAAAGTGTTAGGAGTTAGGGAAAGAACACTTAGGACATTCGAGCTTCTAGCAGATCTGTGGTGTTTGATCTTTTAATGGTGTTGCTGCTGGCCCTGTGTATTTTTTAACAAGGGAGATGGTGAGAAATCTGAGCTTTGGAGGTGAGAAATGTTCTGGTTGGTTTGTGTTATAACACCAAGGTGAACACAGACAGTGAAAGCTGTGGAATTAAAGAATAAAATAAAAAGGGCACGTTGATAATGGAGTGAGTGAGATATACAGACAGATACTAGAGGAGGACGAATGACTGGCATTGTGAAGACAGGAGAGACAGACAGGCATGGCACTGGGGGAGAATGATGACGACCAGCACAATGATGTCACACTGCCTTTTCTTACCCATCAAGGATCATGGCTGAGCCCCTGTAACAGGGCAAATTTATAAGAGGAAAGCATGCACATTTATTTAACCAAAGTTATATATGGCACAGGAGCCATCGGAAGTGATGACCCGAGGAAACAGGAGCGCCATGTGTTTGCATGCTGAGCTCCATGAAGAAGTGGGAGTGGAGTCATGGGAAGTGTGGCTGGGCAAAGGGCATAGGAATCAGTGGTAATAAACCCGGGGAGTTTAGCAAGGCCTGCCTGTTCGGATTCTCCTCTGTGTTCCTGTGCCTGCAGAGATAGGGGCATTCTTTCCTTTGGGTAGAGTGTGGGCAGCTTTTGAATGAGAGTCTTATGCCCTGTTTCAGAGGAAAGCCAAAGATTTTTTTAAATGGCTTGTTTCAAGGACAGGTGAAGGTCAGTGATACCTTTCTGCTTCAACTATTTTCTCAACTGCCATCATGCCATATTTGGTGGTAATGTGTCCTAAACATCAGTTGAGTGTTTCTGAAAGAAGCTAGAACTCCATGCTACCAAGGGTTACCCTCTCTTTCCTCAGGAACCTGGAGAACTTGAAGTGGAAAAGCTTCAGGTTCAGAGAAACCAAGCACAACAGAAAGTGAGGAGGACATAACCCAGGAATCAGTAACAGTCTGGGCTCCCTAGTGAAAGTATATTCCCTTCAGAGGTGAAATTTTTCCCTGCAGAAACTGAACGGTAATGGAAAGAAGAGCTACCGATACTAATAGTGGAAGATGGTCCAACAATAGAACCATCTCACCATCCAATTATGCCTCTGTGAAGCTCATTAATCAAGATCCATCCATGTGTATTGGAAATCTAATTACCTTTTCAGTGGCACACATTTGCATATGAAAGAATAGCCATAGATCACCAAATATTCAAGAGTCCTCGCACATGAAAAAGACTAAAATAAAAAACAGATAAGAAGAAAAAGAATACATAAGGTCAAAGAAGTCATCAAGTAATAATGATATTATCGGATAGAGATTTTCTCTCTGAAATAAGAACTAGATGCTATAATACAAGAATAATGATATTTTATGAAGAAAATGTAATAGCATTGCAAAATAAAGCTGAGGAACACTTCTAGAAAGTGGGGCAAAAGGACAAAAATGGAAAATAGTAGATGTGAAGATTATTCGCAAGTCGTGTCAAGATGGGTTAGGCATTTCAGAAACACAGAACAGAAAGAAAGGAGGAAAAGAAAGGGTGCGCAGCACAGTGAAGGTATATCCTCATATAACACCTCAGAACACCAAGAATAAGATTCATGAAAGGAATCAGGAAAAAACATGGCATTGGACTTCTCAACAGCAACACTGGAAACCAGAGCCAGTGGTGAAAACCCTTCACAACTCTGTGTTCATCTTAGAATATTTAATTTGGCCAAATACCAATCAAATGCAAGGGTTGGCTAAAAATGATATCAGACACAAGGAATCAAAGAGGTTCTCATAGGTTCTTGTTAGGATTACTTGGGTATACACATCACCAGATAAAGGGCAGCAAATGTGCCAATGAAGAATGGAAGATGGCAGGACCAGGAAGCCGAGGTCCAGTTGAGGAGAGACCAAAGGGAAGCCCGAGGACTGCAGGCTAGGGAAGTCTGACAGCTGAGCATCCAGGCCTGGAAGGAAGCCTCCTGTGGACCAGGCCGGTGAAGCCGAGGCACAAGACTGTGGAAGGGACAGCTCCGGGGAAACAAGAGGAACCCACAAATATTTGGATGCAATGGTAGTATTAAGGTCACCAGAAGAATTAGTGACAACATTAAAAGAATATAACTGCAAACTTTAAAGAGGCAACTCTTAATTCCAGGAGGTAAAAAGAACAAGTTAAAAAAAATGACCATTAAGTTATATTACTTGGCTCAGCATTGAGAAGTGTTTTCTAGGTTATAATATAAGCACTAAATTCAATATTTAAGAAAAATCGTGGCAGAAGTATGGGAGTACATAAGAGGGCAGGAAATGCCAGGGAGCTAAATCCTGTGCTGTCATGATAGGAGGACACTTATGACGAAAGTTCATTACAAAATGGCATTACAAGCTCATTTTCTAGAATTACAGGCATCAGCTAAAGATTGCAACACACCTGCCTCAGGGAGCAGGGCTCAGAGTGGGGTGGGAGATCCTGCCTTTAGGACATATTAACTTTTAAAGTAATTCTATGCAGGTATAATTTTGATGAAAGCATCCTTTTTTAAAATTAAAAAAGTTATATTCAAAACCTAACAAGTACAGATCCCTGGCTTCTGCTAGCTCGGTGCACTTAGCTCCTCACAGCCATGGCCACCTGACACCGTGGCCTGCTCTACCCAGCCAATCCTGCGCTCTCACTTGCCTTAGTGTCATCCTTGCCCCATCTTCTTCCCGAAGCTAAGGCTGATGTCGGGTGTCAGTTTTTAATTATGATTAGCCAGTATTTTACTTATTGCAAAGAAAAAGGAAAGGAAATAATATCTGTGCTCATGCCTCCCTCAAGAGTGGAACAATAAAAGATTCCAAAAGAACTTGTACTTTCTGCACTAGGTTACCTTCCTGTCTTGAGGCATCTGAATTTCTGCCTGACATCTCTGATGATGCAGAGCAAGCTCTGTTAGTTCTGTTATGAACACAAAGACCATCCTTCATATGGTCATCTTTCTATAAGAAGTTTTATAAACTCGGTCACCCTGTAGCTATTTCTTCTCAGAAGACATCATCTTTCATTCTTTGTACCACACTTCCACTCTCGTGGTCTTCCCCACGTGTCCTCTCTCCCCACACAGTGACGGTCAGATCAATGAGGAATGACACTCTGTTGATTACTGTGCAACTTTTATTACTCACTTCATCAGTGCATCCTGGTGTCCTGCTTCCTTTTAAAATAGCACCATTATGTTGATGGCTAATGCTCTGTCCATGGCCTTCTGTGACTTCTCTGTATTTTTCTACCCTGGTGGAACACAATGAATACATTTCCATCTTGTGCAAATGCACTTGGGTTTCCCTCTTTAAGTGCAGTACCTTCCACTTATTTCCATGAAATTTCATATTCTTTATTTGAAAACACTTTTCCAAATTGGTCAAAGCAGGTTTTAATTTTCCTACTATTGTCAAAGTGCTGCTAACCTCTCTTCGAATTGTTAGAATATCACACTTTCCAATGATGCTATTTTGTCATTAAATCATGGCTTCAAATATATAATTATACAAATTCTATGATGAATCTCTACAGAGCACCAGTAAGAGTGCAACTCAAAATTAGCAAAACAGTAGTTCAAACACACACACACACTGAGTAAAATAACTACCTAAAGTTAGGTATGTGCCTGAATTAAGTGTAATCTGTACTTTATTTTTAAATAAACATGGTTGAGCCAAGTTTTGTAAGAACACTTAGAATGTAACTGCTTATCCTATTTGTTACTCTTGGATATACAGATTCCAAATAATCTGCAATAAGAAGCCACATTATAGGGCCGGTGAGATGGCTCAGCGGCTTAAGCGCCTGCCCGGCAAGCGCGAGGGCCCGAGTTCGACTCCCGGAACCCACATACGAAAAAAGGGCCGGTGATATCGCTCAGCGGCACGGGCACCTGCTGGCGCGCGAGGTCCTGAGGTCGACCCCCGGTACCCACAAAAAAAAAAAAAAAAAAAAGAAGCCACAGTATAATCTGAGAGGGCAAACGTCAAGAAAGACAACCACAACCAAAGAGGGAAAGTAGACCAGAAATAACTAGAAGGGTATTTTACTTACAGTCCTTTAAACAAACAGCATGACAGTAGCAAGCTTAATAGTATACTTCTGTGAAATCCAGAATAATCTAGGAAACAAACAGCAAGTTTTCCATTTCACTTGATGTCCTGGCAAACACACTAACATTTGAGTTATTGGAGCTTATCTTCATGTATAAAATAATATTTGCTCCCTAGCTTGTTGCCTGGTGACTTAGAAAGAATGTGTGAGCTTTTTAAGCGAAGGACGCCTTCCAGATGTACATGGGAAACTGTAAATCCAAGATTGTCCGTTAGTTCTTCCAGAAAGCAGTGGAACAAAGTAGGAGTCCAAGAGGATTACTGAGGGAATAGCACCTGGAAGAGATGAAAAAGGGAGGGAACAGGATTGGGCAAGAAGAGTCTGCACTTACAGGGCCACTCTCCCAAAGCTTGGCACCCCCAACAGGACCTCCAGAACAGGACTGCCAGTTAGAGGAGAGCCTCGCCGGGCAGAAGCAGCCAGGCCCTGGTATAGCCACTGTTCTCAGTCATTGGGCCTACTTCAAGTGACTGTGGCCATGAGTCCAAAACTGAAGCAGATTCCGAAGGCTCAGAGCTGGAGGCTGCCACCCATATCTGCATTCTCTAGCTGAATGGCAAGCGCTTCCTTGAAGGGAAGTACAGGCTATGTGTTTCCATCACCTGAGCATTGGCTTTTCTCCTCTTGCTGAATAGCAATTAGAAATGGTTTGGCCATTCTTGGCCTCTTATTTTCCAGGTCCCCCAGATACATGCATAATTCACTTTTCTATACCAAAGTTGTACAGTCACAGAAGAGATGAGACTGTCAACATGTGAGATAGTTTCCAAGGCCGGTGGGAAAGATTAAGGCTAAAATGTCCAAGACCAGAATGGGCAGCAAAGAGAAAAGAGGTGGGCTGGAAAGAAACCCACTGAACATTGACCCTAACTCGTCATGAAAAGGACACCAGAGATGACCGAAGGACAAGATATAGGCAAGAAAAAGAACAATGACATTTTCTTCTTTGAAAGTGGTTACCCCTTGCACTCTGAAAATAATGGAAAGAATAGATTGTGAATTTAAATTCTGCAGCATAATCCTTGGTTTCAGGAGACATGCATGTTCTTTAGTTCTTATAACATGAAGTTTGCGTTTGAATATCATCATTTAACTAATAGACTAAAGTACTTAGGTAAGGGAGATTCTCATGTTATTTTTATTTATTTATTTTTTTGTGTGTGTGGGTACCAGGGGTCGACCTCAGGACCTCGCGCGCCAGCAGGCGCCCGTGCCACTGAGTGATATCACCGGCCCTTTTTTCGTATGTGGGTTCCGGGAGTCGAACTCGGGCCCTCGCGCTTGCCAGGCAGGCGCTTACGCTGCTGAGCCATCTCACCGGCCCCAGATTCTCCTTTTAAAAGGGAATAGATATAAAATGATGAAAAGCAAAAGATAATACTAATAATAAAAATTCTTACATGTTGTTACAAAGTGACTTGTTGAGTTCTAGAAAATGGAAACTAATTGAAAAGGGAAATTCAGGTAAAAAAAATACATATGGAGGTAGAATGTAATCTTAGCATTGATATCGTCCATATACTGGTTCATTACCCACTGCATCAAAGACCATAATGTGTTTATTATGCCATTTACCAAATGATAGCTATTTCCTGAACAACTGGCCTCTGCTGCACGTCCTCATCTTGTGTCCTTCGTTAATGAAGATGCCGGTACTTCGGGGCAGAAAGATAGAAAAAGATATCTGGAAAGGATCTGCAGGAAATAAGAGAGAAATTGGTAATCTCTTTAGCTTGCTCTGTCTGTCTTGGGAATGTGAAATGTAGCGTATGTGCTACAGCTAAGTCTTCCAGGGAGAGCCCAGAAAACATGGGAAGGGAAGGCCAGAAACAGCCTCCTCCTCATAGTCTCCCTTGGTCTGTACGGAGGCTGCCGGTCCGAGTCCTGCCGGCTTGAAGAAAGGTCTGCCCTGGTCAGATAGCAAACAGCGTCCAACTTGTTTCTCATCACACCAATAATTTTTTAAGCAGAGACATAGTGAAATGAAATCCACTTCCGTGCATGACCCAACTATTACAACGACATAGGATTTTTTTTTAGAATAAATATAAAAGCAAAAATAAGAGAAATATGTATTAGTGATTCATTTTTATTTTAGAATGACTTCCATTAGCATTTGCCCATAAGAAATGAAGACATAATTAACCTTTGAAATAAAAACTGAGGCTTAACGAATGAGTAGATAGCACTCAGTTACCTGGTATCTTCCCAATCAGAAAATAAGGAAATGTTTTAATCAAAAAGGAGGGAAGTATATATTTTTCTTTGTCTCTTTTTTATCAGAAAGGAAAGAGAAGAAGGGAAAGTGATACTGTGTTCCAGGACACTGTATTTGATTATGCCACTGATGGAGTGCAGACCTGTGTTTGAGTTCTTTTCCTCCACGTGTAAACACACAATAAACACACACAGAGATGAACCTGGGCAGCACCAGGCAGCCACTGGCTTTGTCTGCGCAAGGCTTCTGGCTTGTGGGGTTCAGCTGGCTTCCCTTCAGCTGTATCCCAAGCCCTGAATGCTTCTTTGGTTAGATCAGTAGTCTTTGTATGCCACCGTTAAATCTGAATTGGCTTATGCAGATTTGGGTTTAAGTTAAAAGCACAGCACAGGCAAACATGTGTTGAACATTATTCTGTGTGCTTAGACTTTGAAGAGCTTCCCAGGTATATATAGGATTGGTATGATGAGGAGATGAATTCAATTCAAGGTACTCCATCTTATTGCCAATATTTTTCAATAAGAAACCATCTCCTGCTTGCACATCTGTGTTTGATAATGTGGGAGAATGTCTTTGATTAGACTTTCAGAGTAATCATTGCAAGACAACTTTCTTCCCTGCTTTGCTGCATCTCATAAAGTTAGATTTTGCACATTCGTGATGCACTTGATTGCGCTGAAATAATATTGGTTTATGAGAGAGTATAATCTTGTTCAAAATATAACTACTCCTCCCTCCCCAAAGAGTAGCTATTTTTGTGTCAGGTTCCCCTCACCATGCTTATGAGCACTTACCAAATTAATATTTTATATTTTGTGTTTGTTTTTCTTGGCTTTTTATAATTTTAATCATGTTTTTATGGTACCTTAATAGCCTACAGCAAAGTCACAAGTGGCTTTCTCTTTACTTTTTTTATAACCCTGATATTGAAAGAAAAAAAGGGGCCGGTGAGATGGCTCAGCGGCTTAAGCGCCTGCCCGGCAAGCGCGAGGGCCCGAGTTCGACTCCCGGAACCCACATACGAAAAAGGGCCGGTGATATCGCTCAGCGGCAGGGGCGCCTGCTGGCGCGCGAGGTCCTGAGGTCGACCCCCCGGTACCCACAAAAAAAAAAAAGTGAAAGAAAAAAAGGTCTCAGGATTATCCCCTAAAATAGTTGTTTATATCTCCCACAATATTTTTAATATTTCTAAGAATCAAAATCTCTGACCTTGTGTTAAGGTATATATATATATATATATATATATATATATTATCCATTTTTGTTTGATTTCCATAATAATTTGTTTCTAGCATTTAGAGGAACATTTCTGGACTCTTTTATTATGTATCCATACACTTACTGACTTTCAAGATATGTTAAAAGGTAAGTATTTTACACCTTGGTAGCAGTTAATGCTCTTACTGAATTTTACTAATGTTGCATCAAATTAATGCTAAGAATAACTTTTTAAAAATCTATATTCTTGATGTAATCACTGTGGTTTTCTGTTGCAACTAACGGAAATCCTGTTATTTCAAGAGGTAGTTATTTTCTGGAATAAAATACAGAGCTAAAGTGAAAACAGTGGAAATTGCTGTTTGGAAAGTGATTATTAAATGGTTCTTTTTTCTCTTTGGTTGCTTTTCACCCCTTTGCCCCTTTATGATGTGAAATTAATATATCTCTGAAATCAGTGGTTTGATAAGACCCCCTCCTTTGCAGAGCTGTAGCAGTGGTTAATCCCCTCATCCGAGCTGGTCCAGGCTTCTTTCCTTGTCTATCAATCTTGGCAGATGGAGCTCAGATCATCTCCTTTGGGCAAGGAGTGGGGAGTTCTCAGAAAACTGTGAAAAGATGCCCTCAGGCTAGGTGCTGTGGGTTGTGCTAGCCACGCCTGGTGCTGAGTGAGTGGTAGTATATGCAGTCTGGGCCGGCACGAGTGAGGAGGGGCAGCAGTGGCAGAGATTTAGGAGGTTTCAAGGAATGCTCCAGCTGACCAAATACGAAGGCTCCATGGCAGGGAGGGATTCTGTGAGTGCTGCCGGCAGCAGCTGGGCCCAGGAGCTCTAACACAGACAGGAGCAACTGCCTTGGAAATTGGAGCCAATTATTCCATTTCCAGCGATGTTTTCTGCTTCTTTATATAGTTTTAATTCTAGAATTGCTAAATGTAGCTGTATGAATTGCTAGCCTATCATAAGATTATTAAAGTAAATGCAATGTAGAGCAGAAACAAAAGAAAACATTGGTTTCCAGTGGCCAGAGACTTCCTTCGAAGAGGGCTGCGATGGCTTCTGCTGATGTATTTGTTTATATAGCATCCCAGCATCTCTCTGTCAAACTGCCTGCCTCCCAGTTGTATATGTATTGCCAGGAAACACCACCAAAGCCAAGTGCTTAAAAGAAAACCATTCTTTATGGGGTAGTAAGCTCTTTTATAAGACTGAAATAGATGTGAAGAATTTCAAGCTGAATAGTCTTTCAGCTGCTAAATTCTACCCAGTTTCCTCTCATTACACAGATATCCATAAGAGCCTTGGGTTTTATGTGTATATAAATACAGTATTTGTAATCGAGCTTAGTGCTTTCTGTAGGGTCGGCATATTATAGGTTTTCCCTCGTAACAATAGCAGGCTGTTACATCAAGTGAACGTGGGGGAGTGAACATTTAAACCATGTGGGAAGGAGGAAACAAAGGAACATAGTAGAGCTTTTCTTTGTGCTGTACAGTTATGGATTATCTTTGCTGGCTGAATATTTATTTCAGATTTTTGTGGTTTCTTGTGTCCCAGATTATAGGGATGCTTGTAAAAGGGTTTCATATGGTAACTAGTGACCCTGAAAGACCCAATTTTTAAGGTAATTAACTTCACAGTTCTAAGTGAGATCTCTGCTGGTCACAGAATGGTGTAATTTTTGTTTCATTATCTAGGATTTTATTAGGTTGATTAATACCTATAAGGAAAACAGAATATTTGCTCTGACTTACTGCTGTTATCACCTTCACTTAAATATTTCATAAGAAATGCAAGGACGCTCTGTAACCATTTTGGATCCAACATACAGGCAGACTTTGGTCTGGAGGCTTATTTGATGTGAGTCATGGAAGATATACAATTGCACCTGACTTCCACAGCCTTGGTTTTTACTCGCCCCTCATTCTTCACACCTAAAGTATGCTCGTAACTCTGCAGCCACGAGCCAACCATTTGTCTTTTTTCGGCCTCTGACTTGTTCTTGCGGCTGCTGATTCATCTGTTTTCATTGCTCTTATGAAACCAGTGCCCACTTCATAATGTAATTCAGAAGTGCCCTATTCTGGTAGTATAGAGTAACCCCTCCCTAACCAGTGGCTACATCATACTGAGGAGGAAAAATCAATGTTTCATCTTTCTATTTTTCAAGTCTCCTAAAATGTTTTGAGGCAAGAATTAGAGCAGAATCAGCTAGCCCTCCAAGCAGTAGGTGTTCACTAAACAATCTAATAAGGATTTGTCTAGACTGGCATCCTTTGGGAATTTATCTACAGATATCTTTAACTCATTAGGACGTCCAGCCTGGGCCACCACTTGGGAGTAGTGTGTTCCACGAATTGACTACAAGGAAAAGAAATTAAGAGGACCAAAGGAAAACATGCACAGGAAGATGATACAAATGTGCTCCTAAATACACGTAGCATTTGTAACAGCTTTTCCAGAAATCCTTCCTTGGACAGTCTCTACCCTGGTCCTGATCTGGGCAGGTTACCCCTTGTTTCTGCTCTTCTTCTGTGGAATAAATTATCACAACATAGTGTAGTACTCTGTCTACTCAGCGTCACCCTATGTTGAGCTCCTGAGTATAGAGACCAGGCCTGAACTTCATGTCATCAGTGGAAGTAGAGTTTTTAGAATATGCTGGGTTTCCCATAAACACCTTGAAGAAATGGCCTGTATACCTCAAGGACTCCAGGTTACTACTTGATATAGAAAAGGAACTCAATATAAAATAAAATGTTTTATCAAGCAAGTTGGATAAAATACAGTCATTTTAGAATTGTTAAGAATCTCGGTAATATGATTGAAATCTTTTTTTTTTTTTTCAAGGATAAGAAGATTAGAACCTGGATGGGGGGGTCATTTGCCTACCATCCCACAACTGCAATGAAAACCAGATGTACTAACCTACCATTCAGTGTTCTTTTCCCTTCGAATTGAAGCAGCCTATAGCTTGCTGGCACTGTGGAAACAAACATAATGCAAAGCACCAGAGTAATACATGTTTGAAAAACTAGAAGTTACAAAGCATTTTAATGAACATTATTTCATGTGCTTCCAGTGTAATCTCAGTGAGGTCAATAAGGAGGACAGGACATCTGTGGAGTAGCTGAGGAAGCCGCGATTCAGAGAAGCTTTGTGGCTCAAATCCGCATTGCTGGATGAGGGTGCTTTCTCTTTTACGAGCTCGCCTTCCGGTGCTGTGGGTGTGAACAGATGTCTCCAAGAAAGGTGCACTGCAGAGATTACAAAGATTTTCCCATCCAACAAATATTAGAACTAGGCAAGGACCTGTCCAGAACTCTTCAAAATGAAATTTATGCTGGACTGGATTAGCTATGAATTTGCCACGGAGAGGGAGGTAAGCCCCAGGTGGTTTTCTATCTCATGGGACAGAGTGAGGATGAGTACGGTGAGGACTTTTAAACTGAAAAAAAATAAAATGGAGAATGGGAACATGGTTATCAAATGACAGATTTGTGTGATCAGGGTCCCAAAGAGAGGAGCTATCCTTTGATACAAAAAAAATAGACCTGTGCCATCCTTGAGAAGGTACTTCCGGATTGATGGATCTCTCCCTTTCAGTTGGCCCAGCTCTCCCCTCTGACCCGTTAAGAGCCAGGCTCGCCTCGTGGACTTGCGCCTGTGCAGTCACGGGGTCCAGAGAAGCACTCTGCCTTTGGGGGATGCTCTGCTGCTGCATCTGGGAAGTGTACTTTGGGACAGCAGACCCTGTATTTTCATTTTTCGCTGGGCTCCACAAATGATGTAGCCAATTCTGGTTAAGAGACCAGGGCTTTGCCAGATTTTGTCCAATTATGTGGAACTTCTTCCTCCTTTGCAAGAGAGTAATCCTTCAGTATAAAACAAAAACAAAAACAAAAAACCACCTTTGGGCTTTGATGCACACTTTCTGTAAAACAAAACTAGAGACGAATGCAAAGGCAGTATCAAATGAAAAGCGAATGTCTTAGTTACTTTCTAATCACTGAGATACAATACACAACACCCACAATTTAAAGGAGGGAAGGTTTATTTTGGCTCACAGTATGTAGAGATCTCAACCCATAGTTGGCTGGCTCCAAGGCTGGACAGCATGGCAGAGGGGGTGGCAGAGGAGAAACGTGTCGTAGTGTGGTGGCAGAAGTGAGGGAGATAGACTTTTCCAGGCCACGCCCCCAGTCACCTCCTCCCAGTCACCTCCTCCCAGTCACCAGGCTTCACCTTCCAACATCACATTTAGCTGTAAACTCATCAGTGGGCTCATCCCCTGGTGAGCATCTCACCTCCCTACTCAGTCTCCTCCCAAAGCCCCATCTATGATCACATAAGGCCTTGGGGGACATCCCAGTTATAAACCATAACAGTGAACAAAAATGATGAGGCCAAAGAGATGCTTTTAAATATCTTTTCTTTATCAGCAAATAGTCGTGTATCAAGATTTAGGAGTCTTGAGATAATCAAAATTTCTGTGTTGATTTGGCTGTGTAGAGTGAGTGATTACTCTTTCATACTGAAAGAATGATTGCGACTGAACAATCCTGAGAGCTTAGTGGGGGAGAAGAGGTTGTTTCTCTTTGAAATAACTTGCATCCCTACCCAAGAATTTCTGAGAACTAGAACCTGAAAATTCCGCTCTGCTGGGTTCTGGTAAAAACTCATATTACTCCTCTGCTCTACATAGGGATAATTTGACCAAAGAAATGGAAGAAGAAAATTGAAAACCTATTTGTATGTATTTGCATTTTATACATTTTGCAGTACATATTAGGATAATAATAGAAAACTATTTGTTGAGATTATTTTGAAAATTGATTTACATGATCCTTCCTTGAGAAGCTCTGCTGAATATACGCATTAAAGATCATCATCCCATTAGAAAGAAATGTAAGAAACTCTGGGAGAAAGAAGTTTATCTTGGGCCGGTGAGATGGCTCAGCGGCTTAAGCGCCTGCCCGGCAAGCGCAAGGGCCCGAGTTCGACTCCCGGATCCCACATACGAAAAAGGGGCCAGTGATATCGCTCAGCGGCATGGGCGCCTGCGGGCGCGCGAGGTCCTGAGGTCGACCCCCCGGTACCCACAAAAAAAAAAAAAAAAAAAAAGTTTATCTTCCTCTAGACTCAAGCTATAAATATTATATTTCTTATTTGAGTAATATTCATATGGTAGCTTTCTACCTCTGCTCCTTTCTCTTTCTGACTCCTAGAACACTACATTTGGCCTACCATATTTGTTTACCCATTCATCAATAACAAAACAGAAAAAAGCATTGATTACCTGCTAGATGTTAGGCACAGAGTAGGTGGAGAAGGACATTTTTTACTACTTCATCATAATTTGCCTTCAGTAGCTACGTAGGAGTTTCAGGTGTATATTTTCATGCCTTTTGGTGATGCTAAGGCAGTTTGAGGACAGCAATGTCTTACACACTTTGGGTTGTGTGTCAGGCACAGAATAAACAGCATGAAAACTTCCTCAGTTGAATTCAGTTTGGAAGAAAAGCGAAATTATAGTCTGGTTTGTAGACATTAAGGACCCAAAAGATATGAGTTAAGAAGAGAAAGGGTTGACATAGCCACAGGCTTGTACTGAATAAGGCAATGAACTTGTTTAGGGGAATAAAACGTGAAGATTATCATACCAGAGCCTCTGATGCCAGAGAAAAAGAAAGAAAAATAGTCTTTTGGGAGACAGTAGAAAATACAAGCACATGAAGTGGAAGGCTCTGAACTTTAAAAGGAAAGTTTTAGCTAGGGAAATGAGTTTCATAGAAAAATAAATTATAAGTTGTAATGGTGCAGATTATCCTAAAGTCAAACAAAGAAGGGGAACATAGCATCGCCAGTCATTGTTAGAGTGAAGATAAAGGGAAAGACTCCATGCCTTCATGTTCCTTTTTTCCAAAGATGGTAGAAGCCCTAAGTCACATGAAAGCAGAAGAAACAGGGATAAAGTAAGAAGCTGTAGATACAGTACTGTCATTGAAAAGCCACAGAGTAATTGAATTTTTAGTTTTGGAAGGTTCTGAAGAACTATTTGTCAATGTTCCCACATTTGTCTGGTTCCCACTGAATCACCTGGTGACCTTTCAAAAGACAGAAATTCCTCCACCTCCTGGTAAATCAGAGAGAGAAAGGAGGTGAGTTTGGCCAACGTTCTTAGTGAGACCTTTCTAGTCTCTGGCAATTATTCCATTCTCACTCTTTTTCTCCTAAGTTTTTATAAGCTAGTTCGTTATTTGTTTAGCAACTTGCAGTGTGCTATTCTGTCTTCCCTCCCTCAACTCCCCTTTAGAATTGGGGCCCTGGCCGGGTCCTGTGCACCTCTCGCATGTTCCAGGATTGCTCAGAGAGTCACAGCTCTACAGCGATAGCCGCGAGTTCACTCAGTGAACGGAGAAGATTCATTTGAGCCCGGAGACATGGACTCGTACAAAGCAGCTAGATGCTGCCTTTCAGCTTTATCACCTCTGTGGGGTTTCAGTTCCTTCCTAATCTGTTGTTTCGTGGCTTAGTTTGAAGATCATTCTCATTGAAAGGGAAGATGGGAGCAAACGGAATGCTAACAGTTTCTGTTCTCTCTTGCTGTCATCTGTTAATACTATAATATCTGCCCCAAGGGCAGTATGAATCATTCCTTGTGTTTGCTCTAAACATACGTTAACAATTCCTTTTATTGTCCTCTGCGTTTTTCTCAAACTTGAGCATATTCTCAGATTTAACCCCTGCTGACACTATTCTCTCTCAGTCCTCTTTTATATTGGTTTTAGATTACGTGCTATCCCCCTGTCTTTTGTATCATTCCTGTTTCATCAGCCACAAGTCATTCTTTATGTTCCTCTACCTCCACTGCTTTCTAATACACTTATGTGGTTTGCAGGTCTGTTGTCAATAGTTTATTGCTGAATACCTTATGTTCCCCTTAAGCCATCTTTTTCCCCCTTAGATTCTCATCATGGAACTGTATTATCCTTTCCTCTATGCTTTTAGAAATGTGTGTCCACAAAACCTTGGAAAGTGACACAGCTTACTTTAAAATTGCAAACACTTAGTGTCCTCAGAAATGGAATCGGAATCTCAGAATCTCTGGGGATAGCGCTTGGGAATATGGTAATCAGTAAGTGTTGTGGCCAGATCGAGAATGTCCCCGCAAAGTCTCATGTGCTCAGAGCTGGGGCTTTGGGGAGTTTATTGGATCGTGAGGACACTGTACTCATCAGTGGAGTTCACAGCTGAACGTGCTCTTAGGGCTCGTACTGGGTTGGAAGAGGCAGGACACTGGGGGCGTGACCCGTGACGGTTACTGTAGTTTTCCTGCCCAGCTGCTCCCTTCTCTTTGCTTCCTGGCTGGCAGGGATTGAGCAGCTTTTCCTCTGCCAGGCCCCTCTGCCATCCAGTTTCTGCCTTGGAGCCAGCTGAACATGGACTGACACTGTGAGCCAACATAAACCGCTCCCCTCTAAGGTATAGGTATCTTGTGTTTTGTGGAAGCTACACGAAAGAGACTAATGCAGTCAATTTGTAAAGTTTCAAAGTGCTCCTACCCATCATGTCTTTCCCTGACTCTTAGGAGCACTGAGTTGCACATACTTTCAATGTTTCTGTCTAACTTTGCCTTATTGGTGCAGAATAATAGCTCCCTCTCATCAATCCCTCCAATTTCTCAAAATTAAATGATCTGTAAGTTAATAATCCTCCAGATTTTAGGCGAGTACAACTTTTCAAAGTAACTTGAATTTCTCTAAATTCTACCATACCTTGTCTGCATAATAACAATATGAAATACATAAGGAAAATGTTATACATATCCTCTGTCTGGCTAGATTGTCTGTGATTTATTTCCACTGGAATCATATCATATCATTTGGTTTTGTTTCTTCTTTTTGGACTGAGTACAAACATTTGGATGAACACTGATTCTCATTGTTTTATCTTCAGTTTTTTACACACAACCCCAACTCCCAATTCATACATCTATTTTTTTCCTCCTCCATATTTACTGGCTTTAAAATATATATATATATATATATATATATATATATATATATATATATATACATATATACTTATATACATATATATAACAGGATTTCTTAATTCACAGAATTTTTTTATTTCACAGAAAATAGTATCATGCTCTAAATATCATTGTTTCCTTTCTCTGCATTGTTTCTATGTCCTTTCCACACAACTGTATATCAATCTAATTTCTTTTAACTGTATTGCATAGTTTGTTACTGTATTTTACTAATATATCCTCTAGTGATGGGCACCTACTTATCTTCCACCAACCCCCCTTACCACACAATGACATTAAGAGATGTTTTTATGTATGCCTTGTAATGGGCCTGAGGAATTTTCTCTAATTTAGACTCATGGAAACCACAGAATAAATGCATCAGCTCTTTACTTTCTCTGATGTAGTCAGATTCATACCCAAGTCACAGTATTGATACACTTTTACCATCAGTGCATAAACTTTCTCAGTTCCCACAATCTTCACCAATACTTGGCATTATCTGCCTTTCTAATTTTTGTCATTCAAATTACATATCCAGTTGAATTTCACTGTGCTTTTGTGTGGACTTTTACTATTGCCAGTGACTTTGTGCATCTTTATATGCTTACCATATTTCTTAGGTTGTCTCATTGTAAATTTTTAACTTGTGTTATTTGTCCATTTTCTTGTATTTCTTGTTTATTCTTTTGTGTTTTTCTTTTCCTTAGCAATTTGCAGCCTTACCGAATTTGTCAGTGGTGTACTTCACAAAAGAGGAATCCTTAATTTCGTAGCAGTCACATCACCATATTATTTTCATTGGAGGTGGTTACAGTTCCAGCTTTTAGGATCTGAAGACATCTTTTTTATTCCTAGGTCTCAAAAATATTTCCCTATATTTTCTTCTATTTAATAGGCTAACCATTCATATTTTGGTCTTTTAACCATTTACCTTCTATTTTGGCATCTAGAATCATAAAGGGATTAGAAATCTGACTTTATGTTTTTCTTAACAAAGTTAACAGATTTTTTCAATGCCAACCACCAAACAACATGTTTGTTTCTGCGTGTGTACTAGTGCCCTGGGAGGGCGTGAAGTGCTCTGGTCGGAACCACAGGTCTGAATCCCAGCTCTGTCACACACTGGCTTCGTGATAGCTGGTAACTACTACTTAATACCACCCCAGAGCTCAGTGGGGTGTTTAGAGGAGGAATGAGATGGTCTGCATTCAGAGGCATTGAGAACACTCAATTTATGTTGTTATGCATCAAATTCTTAGACAGGCAAATGGACAGACTGAATCTACATACTGAATTTCACTTTTCCCTATGCATTTTCACTGGTGTGTTTATTTTTCTCTTGTGCCAGTATTTGTGATAACTATGCCCTTCTACTATGTCTTATCACCTTCCTCCTTCCTTCCTTTCTTTCTCCTCCTTTCTTTTCCTTTCTTCTTCACTACTTCAACCCAGGATCACCTACTTGACTTTGCAAAGTAAAACAAAAAAAAGTTGATTTTTGTCCACATTTCCTGACTTGAACATAAACTGGAAGAGTGGTATAGAGATGGGGAAAAAAACTTTGGAGAAAAAATTGCATAAACCTCATTGGAATGAAAGTTATTAATATAAAATAAGACGTATGACTGCTTTTCTTGAGTACACGTGCGTTCTTCTCTAGTTTCGGTCTAGAATATCCTCTGAAAGTCTCGTGTGTCCTGAGCTGGGGTTTTGGAAGCTTACTGGATCATGAACGCACTGTAGTCATCAGTAGAGTTGAATGTACTGTGAGGGTGTGGAGCCTGGTTGGAAGAGGCAGGTCACCAGGGGTGTGAGGATATGCTTGGAAAGCCAAATATATATTTAAAGTCAGGAGCTCATAGAACAGGATTGGGTGGTGCATAGAAATGTAATCATCACATCATACATCTGGAAACACCTCATAACAGCAATATACTTACCAGCCCACCATGTATGGTAAAAATGTTGTTTAAAAAGCTACAAGATCACCAAGATCACCCCCTCCTGTAGACAGTACTGAGGACACGCTGACAAATTCTTCATCTACTCTCTCTGTCCCCACCCTTACGTTTATTTAGCTCACAATTTGTAGAGGTTTCAGCTGGCTCCAAGGCAGGGTAGGATGGCAGACAGGTATTGCAGAGGAGAAATAGTTCATGGCAAGCAGAAGGTAGCAAAGCAAGCAAGAGACAAGACAAGCCTCTTTCTGTCCCTTGTATTGTATCCAAGCTACCCGGATTAGGGTGGTGCCAACCCAATCAGTGGGCTGATCCAGCAATCACTCACTCTTAATCCCAGCACCCTTAATCCTAGCATTGCACTACGAATCAATCACACTTTAGATGCAGCCACCT
Organism: Erethizon dorsatum; assembly: GCA_028451465.1. Taxonomy (NCBI): domain Eukaryota; kingdom Metazoa; phylum Chordata; class Mammalia; order Rodentia; family Erethizontidae; genus Erethizon; species Erethizon dorsatum. The sequence continues at coordinate 30,483,772 of CM051835.1, read as the reverse complement.
CTGAAAAAGCCCCACCTATGACTGCATGAGGCTTTGGGAGGACATCTAGACACAGGCCATAACACTGCCCTTAAGGTACCATCTTCAGATGAGCATATTTGTAGCATCAAAGTTTATTTCTAAAGATTCTTGCTGCAAGAAGTGGGTGACAATGAGAAGTAGTCACTGCTGATTCAGATATTTTATATCAATTGTTTTTCTGACTTGACATATAAAATTGAATCATAGCATTAAATATAGGTATTATTATACAATTAATGTCAGAACTAAATAATAGCCTGCTTTATTTTGATTTTTGTGTTTCTGTTGCAGTTTTAGCTATTTATTTCTATTGTTCAATCATAACTTACTCAAACTTCATGTTCAATATGTTCTGCAACAAATTTACAGTTAAACAACATTATATGTCTCATCCCAATCAGTCATACCACTGTAATTCAGATAAACAGACAATAATGAAGTTGGCAGGGCACAAAATATGTGTTCTTTTCCTCCAAGAGCATCTTGAAGGGCTCCCATCATAAATGAAAATGCCCCAGCCACCCCCTTGTTATTTGTACATATTATTTGAGTTTTGAAAGGTATAATCTCCTGGGTAGTCTCATAGCTATAACCAGGGTATATAATCTAATCATATCAGTACCTTGTGTTCTATATGTGCTTTTAACTTGTCAAAGTGGTCACCTCCATTAACTCGTACTAGCTGGTTTACGTGACACATACTCGGTAAGATTGGTAAGAATGAGTTATTACTGTATTTTGACAATGAGAAAATGGAGGGCACAGGGGGATTAATGGCCTGCCTAAGGTTACAGAGTGCTGAAATGAGAAGCCAGCAGTTCCCTTGTACCTCTGTGTGACATTCCTGATGATGGAGCTCTTCCCTCAGAAAACGCTATCTGTGATTCCCAAGCACTGCAGGGCCACACTCACGACAGGGTGGGTGAGCTCAGCCTCCCGCAGATACACGTGGGTGAGGCTGGTGAGCCCGTGTGCTGCAGCTCAGGCCATCAGGAAGTCTTCTACCGCGTTCTCAAGCTCTCAGGAGCTTCAGCTCTCAGGAGCCTGTGCTTCGCTGTGAGGCACTGAAGGGTGCTGTCCAATGCTTGTTCTCTGCCATCTCAGATTCAGAAAGCCAGCAGCAGCAGCTAACAGTGTAACTCACTTTGCTGAGATTATCTTAAACCCAGATGGGGCTTTATGGACTGACAATCAGGAAGAATTTAACAGAAATCAGGACATCACAAGACTTCCAGAACACAGAACCATTCCGAAAACTGCAGTCACAGAGGGGACACAGATCACCACGCTATGGGAATCTCCACTGTTCTGAAAGGTCTCTAGTTAAGCAGAAAAGCTCAAGGTAGTGGGAGGGTGAGCACTGAAAGAGAGGGACTTTCCCAATTAATTTCAGCTTTCCCAAGACCGGGCTTTGTATGTCCTAGGAGCTACCAAAATAAAAAGAATGAAAGTCAACAAGTTAAATGACTTCAGACAATAAAGCATTTAACATAATGCAAAATACCTCTTTGCAGCTAAGAAAAGAAGCAGAGGGGTACAATTGTGTGAGACTGAGCACAGAAATTAGAATTCACTTTTGAGAAAACACACATGGAAAGGCCGAGGAGCAAGCTGTGCCTCTTTTCAGGGGCCTCTTTTCCTCCCATCTCCTACCCCACGCATAAACGCAGTGTAGACGCTCTGAGAAGCCCAGGAACAGGAGGAGTGAATGCGTCTGTTAGTTCTTAAATGAAGTCAAAATCCTCTAGTAAATCAACCACACTGGAGTAACAGGATAAGGAAGGTATTTTGCATTTGTCCATGGACTTTATTCCAGGAGTGAAACACTCTTAGGCATTTAAGCTAAATAAACCAAACTTCAGACCAGGCTTCAGGATTCCGAGGTCCCCTAGGCTGGTGATTTCCTGTATGAACTTCCTCGAGAGCCCTTCCTTTCAGGATCTCCTCCTCTTACACCTCTTTTTTGTTAGTAATGACGTAAGTAAGAGACCTGGTGTTCCCCAGTGTACTGTTTTCTTTGTCCCCTATTGTTTGTGCTTAGAAATTACATCTGAGTCCTTCTTGTTGCAGGTGACAAACAGCATTTGTTTTGCATTTTGATGCAGTCAAGTTCTCAGGTTCCAGCCTGTCAGACAAGGTTGCAGCGGGCTGGTAATCTCCCAGCCTTTAATCCTCCTCGCCATCTTTTTTTTGTATGGAAACTCAAGGCATTAGTCCTCTCAAAGCTGCGAAGACTCATTTTGTTCAACTCTTGAATATCGAGTTACAAGGCAGAGTGTGATTTTCATTGTCAGCTGGAGTATGCTTAAATGAAGAGCAGGATGCCTCAAGAGGGGCCACAGATTCCCGCAACACTTAACATGGTCTCTGTAACCAAGACACTTCACAGCTAGGTAAGAATGTCAAGTGGCCGTGGCTACAGTGACACAGGCCTGCCATTAGTTTAATTACAATACCTACTCACATGCAATAATTTCTCAAGAAGCGTGGAGGTTGGTAGTTTTTAAGTCTTTTTCACTCCAAGGCCCCTCTTAGAAAATCCTCCATAGCCTAACAGGTTGTGACATGCAAGTTCACTTACAGATACAGTCCCTACTTTCTTTTCTTTCTGTCCTCCAGATAGCACATAAGGACTATTTTGCCCAAATGATTTTTTCCCATCTATAGGAAAGGAAAACGAAAAGCAAGGTCATTTACAAAATACTTATCACAATGGTAATTTGCTTCCATTAATGCATCTTCTTGGGGAGACGTAATCTGTGTGCCCAGGCATGTTAGAGACAAGAGCTGGCATTTATCTTTACAGAAGGAAAGGCATTCCAAGCGTAGTATGTTTTTCTTCATATCATTTATTATTTTATTAATCACACTGATATATTTAAGATCAGCCTAAGATGAATAAATTAATAAGCTCTGGTTGAAGACAAATGACACTTGGTTCTATCTCCATACTTGTGAATCACAGGGTGCTAATGCAATAGTGTTTAGATGTAAATAGGGTTTAAATGCTAATGTTTAAAATAGGATCTTTCCAGTGCTTTGGAGAAGGCTAGAGGTTAAGTGCGGCAGTCAGCTCTCGGACCTGGTGGAAGGAATTCAGTGATGAAAATCACTCAAAGCAAGACATGATCACTTCATTCTCTACCCCTCCCTCTTTTTCTCTTCATCTGTCCAACTGCCCACCTGTCCACTCATCTTTCTTTGTGTTGCCTGGGACTCGGTGGAATTCCTTTCAACTACTGATTTTCTTTCCTGATTATATTCGCCTTAGGAAACATGACTGTTAGTTTTACGTTCCATAAGCACCCATACTAATACAAAGTGAAAACAGACCACAGCTTTTGGTTTGGAGGTGCTAGAACTTCACCACCTTCCTGAATCACCACCATAGACTAAGGAGCAAGTGTTGGCTTCGCCGTGCAGCAGGTAGAAGGCAGATGTGAACAGTTCCCTGTTCACACCATGACAACCTTGCACTTGTTCTATCCATGGTTATTACGGCAGCTTATATTTATGACATGTCTCTCTCTGATGAGTTTAAGAGTTTCCGTAATTCACTGCATTACATGTGTGAGTACCCAGAGGAATAGAAATGTCACATCCTGGCTGAGGGACAGAGCCAAAGCCATAACACAGCTTTCTTAACTTCCAGATTACTGCTTTATCTTATCCTGCACCCTGTCAGCATACAGGTGACACTCAAATCTGTCTCCTCTCTATCCTAAATTCTCACTTTTTTTAAACGGTGACTGAACCTCAGGGGACAGAAGCATCCAGGATATCCTGCACTCTGTCACCAACCATCTGAGTCCTACGTCCTTTGAAGTTTTGTCTCTGCACCTGGGGCAGTGGAGGTGGCCCTGAGGCCATGTGCTTTCCTTCTAATCAACTGGCTGATGCTGTGCTACCAAAGCTGTGGGCAGCAGTGACTGTGCCTGGCTTTTAGTTCTGCCATGAGTCCCCTCAGGGTGCCCTAGCAGAATCGCACCGGAGTAAAGGAAATTGTAAAGAGATAACCTGTGGATCCAGAGCCCGCTCTCTTCTTTAGAGTGAACATCTCCAGGTGTCTGTGTCCACCAACATGCCTGGCTCTTTTAAAGCGCCTTCCTGATGAAAGCAGTGGCTTCTTTCTACCTCTCAATTCTTGCACCTTCTGTCTTCATGAATGATTGGAAGTGTGTGAAATTTGGGGACATTTAAAAAGAATGCACCAAGGATAAATTATGATTTTTAAATTAATCATTTAGGACCTGTAGTCGAAATTGAAGATGCCAGGGTACTTAGTCAAGGGAAGAAAAAACTAAATACAGCCATCTCTTGCTAGTGGAGTTACTCTGTAAACCGTGGTGGTCAGATTGTCTCCTTCCTCTAATAAGGGGAGGGGAGTGGAAGGAAATAGGTTTAAACTAAAGCACGCAGGGCTTAAGGGAGATAAAAGAAAGAATGTCCTGACAATAAGATTCTTAAACCCTGGAATAGGTTATCAAGAGCAGTTTTGGAATCTCCTTATCTAGAGACCTTTAAAAACAGTGTAGATTCCCATCTGTCTGGGGCAGTTGAGAGCAGACAGCCCTAAAAGCCTCTTGCAGATTAGATTATCTTTCAAGTTTCTTTCTAACCCTATGCTAAACAAATGGAGTGGGAAGTATTAGTAAATGACCAATCAGTAAACATCGTCACAGCAAGAACCACCTGGACCCCGCAGATAACTGGCCTACCGTCACCAGTGTGAGTCTGTCCTGAAACCTGCCTAGAAGATGCTTGAGACCCCTGCATTTACCTAGTTTGTGGTTCTGCTATTTATTTTCATAGTTTTTCATAAATGTATATAATGTTTATATAGTTACGTTTATTAATCTTTCTTTTTTCCTATTATTTTGATGCTAAAACTTTCACAATTAAATCATTTCAGTTTTATAAAATGATCTGTAAATGAATAAGGATGATCACTGTGGTATTTAATTATATTAGCAAAAAATTGGAAACAACCTAGTCAACACAAGGGGATTTTCCACAGTGAGTATATGTCCAGATGATGAAACATATTTGAATAAAATTCAAATTTTCGACAGTTAATTGTCTATAAAAATGCTTTAAATGAAGAGGAAAAAGTAGCATACAGACCTATATCCATGAGGTGATTCCAAACATCTTTATACAAGAAAATTAACTGCTCTGTCCCTGGCTTCCTCCTAATACACGGAATGGCTCAGAAGTTTATGCTCTTTAGAGCCCGTATTTCAGTTCTCTCTTCTGCAGAAAACTCTAAATGGAAGCTCCTGTGTTGCTTGGTTTGATGGAACCGTGCTGCACGTTTCAAGTGTAGATAGAGCTGTACCTGCTCAGCATGCGTCCTTTCTTTGGTGGCTGCAAGAGGAATCAGGCAAACTAAAGCTACATCAAAGGTGGGCAACTCAGCTCCCTAGGTGGTGTGAAATACATTAGTAACAATTTCTCCCAGTTTGTGGTTTAGCTATTTGCTTTTATGTTTTTTCATAAATGTATGGGATGTTTATGTAGTTAAGTTTATTGGTCTTTTTTTTTTTCTTGTTCATGTTCTTCAGCCAGTATTTCAGTTCTCTTAACCCGTGTTGGAATTTATCATGGATGAGGTGTAAGTTTGGATTTTACCCTACCCTTAGCCAAAGGCACTACCCAGCCTCCGCTCATCACGTGACCCTCCTAAGTCAGGTGTTTTTCTGCTGTATCCGATACCAGTGCCAGGGCATCTGCCTGACCGCCACTGTCTTCCTCCTATGCTCCTCCTCCGTCCAAAGCCCCAGTGATTTTTCCCAGATCTTGTAGTGTTGTCACCGTCCTCAGCAGTTCACCTTCACACACAGCGTGAGATGTACACTCTTCTTTTTCTATTGTTTAACACATATTAATTATACAAATTAATGGGATGCACTATGATTTTCCATGAGCTGTAAATTCTTAAATAGGCTAAGCCTCTTCGCTTTCTGCTTCCTGTCTTCTTGCCTCTCCATCTGTGGAATTTGTTCTCCAGTTGTAAATTCTGTTTCTTCAGCCGGGAGCTGATCTTGAAAACAAGGTTGAAGATGAATTTTTTCTCCTGTTTTAAGACCAAGCCCAGTTCCCTCATTCTGCTGTATCCTGTGAAAGATTCTTTGACTTTTACTCATCAAGACCTAAATACTCCCATTTCCCTCATTGCAAGCCATTGCAGTACGATCCTGTGTAGCTTTCTCCATATGAAGCGATGAGCTATTTATTTAAGGGCTTAACTTTTACCTCCTCACTGCCTGGACCACATTAGTTGAGAAGTAAAATCTTTTTTGTTGAATTAATACGGTAACTAATTAAATAACCCAGAATAAAATAGAAATTACTTGCTTTTAAAATAAACAGCTAGGCAGATACATATCCAAAGGAAATAACATTAGTACGTCAGACACCACTGCACTCCCTCGTTTATTTCAGCATTATTCACAATAGCCAAGATGCAGAGTCAACCACAGTGTCCACCAACTGATGAATGGAAAAAGAAAATGTATTATTTATACACAAATTAACCAGCCATAAAAAGGAATAAAATCCTGTCATTTGTGACAACATGGATGAACCTGGAGAACATTATAAATGAAAGACTGGCACATAGAGACAAATACCACAGGATCTCACTCAAAGAAAAATTTGATCTCATGAAAGGAGAGCGTAGAATATATAGAATTGGTCAAAGGATGTATGGTCCTAGCCACATAGGAAGAATAAGTTCAGAGATCTGCTCTACAGCCTGCTGACTACCATTGTGTCCTCGTCTTGTGGAGAGGGAAAGTTAAGGACTGTCACCATGAAAATGATAACCATGTAAAGTGATCCATGTGAGAGGGCTATTTACCCATCCCACAATGTCTATATTCTTCCAAACATGTTGTACATGATACATGGATACAGTTTCAAAGAATACAATAGTAAAAATAAATAGGGCATAACCGAGCTCTAGTCATTAGCTCACAGCAAGTCACACCATAGACTTAACTTTTCTTGGCTTGCATTTTCTCCTAGAGACTTTGTCCCCTGAGCCCTGCCCGCTGGCCTGTTCCCAAGAACGTCTCCTTCTCACTACCCCTGGGAGGTACCTTCAGAGTGACATAGGGACCCTTGCAAACATGAGAGGGTCCGCGGGGAGAAAAAGGCGGAAGACGCTCTGTCATTTTCCACCTTGCTCACTCATTGTCTTAATGATGCGATGAAAATTGTCACCTGTTGTTTCCTAGAACAGCAGCTCCCAAACTAATCATTTTTTAAATGAGAGGTCACCATAGGCAACCAAGTTTTTATTTCACCATGTAAAATCACAAACAAACAAAACCCCTCATCCGCTAGAACCATTGTCTTGTAAGGAAAAGCACCTTGAACTATAAACAGAACTGGAAGGAGGTAATCACGGAATATAACAGCGCCCTTTACATTGAACAAATGTGGTGCGTTCTCATGAGGGGAAGTGGTGTTCATTGTCCCCTTTGTGGTGGTATTTCATGTACTTGGACCCACAGAGAAGAGGGTGCAACATGTGTTTCTCCCAAGGGCAGGAGGGAGGCTGGCGAGCAGCAGGATGGGGAAGTGGGAGAGCCCAGAGTTTGTCCTGCTGCTCATGACCGACCTCGCAGAACCACCAATCTGAGATGCAATTCACCCTATCGTCCTCCTGACACTTCTACTTGAGACTTGCTCTAGGATGGAGTGGGGGGAAGCCTACATCTCGAAAGCTGAATTCAAGCTGTTACTTAAGAATTTCTGAAAGTATCAACACTTGACAGTAGCACTTTTAACTTTAAGGAAAAGAGCACTTTAAGTGCATTCTGTCATACTGGTTACTTACTGAAGTCTATCAATGGTGGGGTGGGTGGTAAGGTAATGTTTGCCTTGGCAAGGCAACCGTCATCTTAAAAATAATTACGCCTGTGGGTGGTTTGTCATTTGTTGCTTTTGGCTTGTGGGTGGTCTGTAGCCCATATTTCTTGCATATGTCATTTCAACCACAAGCGCCCCTAGAAGGGCAGCCATGGGCACCTTGCTATTGCTGAAGTCCCAGCAAGTAACATCTGTGGTCTTGCTTGGCTTTCGCTGGTACCGCATCCCACTGATGTCAAGTGCTCGGCATCCTCAATCAGAGATCAGCGTTCTTAGGGCTTTTATTCTCATAATTGAAAATCATCTCGGAAAAGTGGGAATCTGTCCCATTGCTCTGTTCGCTAAGTTTTGTTGTTTTCAGAAAGAAATGAATATTTAGTTTTAATATCTAATGTGGAGTTATTTTAAACATATATCAGTGAAGTTACAGATAGACCAGCCTTCAAACTGGCATTATAAATTTGCCTTGTTTTGTTTTATGTTTTGGTGTGGGGACTGAACCCGTACATGCTAAATGTGCTTTATCACAGTTACACCCTCAACCCTGTCTGTGTGGTGAAGTATAAATATTTAAGCTGATCTACATAAGGGATACTTCTCTAGTGGCCGAATTGCTAAATAGGGCAGATGGACAGATTCTTTCACGTTCTGAGCCGTGGTCTATAGAATCTGAAAAACAGCCAATGACTGATACCGTCCTCAGTGTTTACATTTATTGGTTTGTTACTATGCGGGCATGAAATTATGAAATCAACGTCAGAGGCAGAGTTTTCTGACTTAAGAGCATAGTCATGCTCCAGGATTAGCCTCAGGGGAAATAACCTACAGTGAGGCATCAGCATTTGGCATTTATCCTTCGAAGATCCTGAAGGTCATCTTCTTAAGAGCTTAAATTTCACTGGAACCCAGTCACTTAGTGGGTAGATGGTGCTTTATTAAGCTTTAGTTCATATGCCGTACAGTTTACCCATTTAATATATTCACAGAGTTGTGCAACCACCACCATAATTGATTTTAGAATATTTTATCGCCCCCCCAAAAGAAACCCTGGATTTTTATCCATCCCTCCCCATTCCCCAATTCCATCTCAGTCCTTGACAACCATTCATCTACTTCCTGTCTAAATATTTGCCTATATTATGAATTTAATATAAACAGAGTTATATTTGGTTTTTTGCAACTAACTTCTTTCACTTAGCATGTTTTCAGGGTTCATTCATATTGTACCACACATTAGTACTTCATTCCTGTTGTTCGTTTTTGAGACACAGTGTTGCTGTGTTACCCAGGCTGGGCTCGAACTCATGATCCTCTTGCCTCAGCCTCCTGAGCAGCTGAGAGTACAGGCATGTGCCACTATTCCTGGCCCACGTAATTCTTTTTTATTGCCAAATAATGTTTCATTGTATGCATAAATACCACATTTCACTTACCCATTCATTTGTTGGTAGACACTAAGGGTGTTTCTATTTTTTGGCTATTATGAATGATAATGTTATGACTATTTGTGCAAAAATTTTTATTTAAATTTGTATTTTCATTTTCTTGCATATGTAGTAGAAGTGGAATTTGTAGGTTGCATGGTAATTCTGTATCTAACTTTTTGAAAAACCACAAGGCTGCTTTCTAGTGTGATTGCACATTTTTACCTTTCTGCTGGTAGTGTATTGAGGTTGCATTTTCTCCACATCCTCACGAAAACTTATTATTATCTTTAGTTTGGATTATAGCCATCCTAGTAAGTTTGAAGTGGTATCTCATTGTGGCTTTGATGGTTTGATTTGCATTTCCCTGATGACTAATGATCTTGAAGTTTTTCTTGTGCTTATTGGAAAATTTATGTATCCTCTTTGAAGAAATACCTATTTATATCCCAGTCATTTAATTTTAAGACCTAATTTCAAATATGAGTGAATCTCAAAGGTAAGGAACTAGAAAAGAGGGATATGAAGCAAAAGGAAGTGAGTTTTATAGAAGTTCCTCCCTTTTCCGATATGTTTATCTATTGAATGACTCAACATTTATTTCTTAACCACACTGCATGAAATTCAAAAGAATTTTGTAAAGCGCAATATTCTGTGCTTCAAAAATTAGACTTTTAATGTTAAAACTGTAGAGCGTTTCTTTGACTTGTTTTTCCTTCTGAATAAAATCCTTTGTTAGAAAGAGCCAGTTGCTGGGCTGGGGATATAGCTCAGTGGCACAGCACCTGCCTGACAAGCGCGAGGTCCTGAGTTCAATTCCCGGTACCAAAGAAAAAAAAAATGCCAGTTGCGATGTGATGTGCAGGAAAATGTGGTTAAGTTCTAGATGCCGGGATGTAGTCCAAGGTGCTGCACTAGTATGTTTCTTTCAGATTCTTAGGTTCTCTAGGGGGAATCGTAAGATGAAAATAAAACCTACGCCATTTCAGAAGCAAAAAAAGCACGAATCAGGACATTCCATCTCTCCATTGTTCTGATCCTGGATGTAATGAGTAGACATCTGTGGATTGAGAAACAGAAGCGTGTCTTCTAAAATTGTGATATATTTTGTAGAGAAGATATGCCTATGGGAATTTCCCATCATGGCAGTGAATTATAGTGTGCTTTTTGTTGTGTTTCTGTTCCTTCCTCTTCCATGTCTTCAACCAGAAGCAAGGGTGAGACTATTAGAATTCAAATAGGTTTAACACAGTGTTCCAAACCATTCCAAAGTGGATAGAAAAAAATCGAGATGAGTCGACGCTCCAGTCGAAGTTACTGGAAAAGCAAAGGCATATCAAAATAGAGAAGGGAGAAATACTAATTCCATGATAATATTTCCTATCTTCGATTATACTTGCTAGTTTTATACTACGAGAAGAGTTGATAGTGAGTCCTTGAGTGCACTGATAGTTTTTTCTGTGTGGATTCCTGTGATCTTGTTTAGCCCAGTGACTATCCGAGCAAGTTGCTCTTGTTCAGTGTGGTGACGTGGTGGCCTTACCTCTTGCTTTGATTGTATAGAATCATTAATGAGATGATCATCCCTGCCTGCTAAACAGATGTTACAATCCTTTCAAATCCTTCTAGTATTAAGTTCATCACAGACCTCTATTTTCAGAGTCCTGTTTTCTTTTTGAGTCTTCCAACAACTTTTCATTTTTACTGAGATGTCCAGACGCGAGAACAATATAGCCATCAATGACAATGTTCATGAGACTTAGTTTTGGGTAAAAAGTGATATGAAAAGGTAAGGAGGATAAAATTGAGGCTTACAGGCAAGAGAGAAAGCAGATAGTGTCTGGGTTTTCACTTTTCCATCTAAAGTTAATGTGCCTACGTTACAGGCAGGTTGGGAAAATAAAAAAGAGGAGACACCCTAGTATCCATAATCTCATAACACAGCCACTGTAATTTTAACCTATTGCCCAGACTTTTGTTCTCTATCTTTTTGCCTACATATTTTATTCTATACATTGTTTGTATAAATGTTATCTCCTATCTTATGTAATATGATATCATAGCCAATTATTTTTTATTTTGCTATAGACTTCATTTTCAACTTTTTTTTTCTGTACTGGAAATTAAACCCAAGGTCTTTACCCTTTATATTTATATTTATATTAGAGTCCACTGATGACAGGAGATACTGGGAGTGGTTGGGAAGGGTGGACGGTTAGCTTTGGTCATCTGCTGATTGCTTTAGGTAAACCTAATGGTGATGATGGGGCTTTAAGCAAAATTACAGCCCATGCATGCAGGGACTACATGGAGTGGAGAGGGAGGCACTATTGGACTTGTACTTTGGAAAGCAACATAAAATCTGGAATCACTGTCATGGGAAACATAAATGAAAGCTGTGGAGGAATAGGTAAAATCATTATTCAGCAGCTCAGAGGCAGAGAGAATGAGCTGAGGCTGGATTAGGCAGCCACAGCATCGTGGGTGTGGGAGGGCGGGGGACAGGCTGTGAACCCACAGGATGGAGAGTAGATGGCTGCAGCGGGCGTGTAGAGGGTTTATTGCCTTATGTGTCTTGTTTTAAACGAGGCTGGAAAAACAATGTATTTATGTTGTAAAGTGGCAGCAGAAAAAAATCCTGAAACAATCTCCAGGCCCAGATAACAATAGGCCCAATAATAATGGTAATAATAGCTCATATTAATTAAGCACTAAATGATGTATTGAAACTGTTGTACACACCTAACGATAAGCCCGTGGAATAACAAAAGGTTAACTGGGAGAATACACAGCTCTCACATGTGAGGATCACAACGAAGCCAAGTTTTAGTTAAAATGAAAAGTTGGAGGAAAGGTGTTAGTGAAGAGGAAAAAAAAAATACAATTTTCGAGTTGGAAGACAGAGCAAAATGGGTCACCCATAGGCTACTGTTTTGCATCATCACCTGAACTAGGTTTCACCTGGGGCTCCTGGCAAAATGAAGATTCAGATTTGGGATTCTGACTCTGAGAATTCTGACTCAAAGTTTGAGTGGGCCCTGGGGTCACTTTTTAATAAACTTGTTGTTATAAAAGTTTGAGGAAATCTACCATGGGCTGGGGTTCAGGCCCGATTGACAGAAGAAGACGCTGGAAATGAAAGATGGGAGTGGGAGAGAGGGAAGGAAGAACCAGAGCCTGGATGAGCCTAAAAGGATGGGAGGGATCCCAGCCCCCTGCTCAGAGGGAAGAGACTCCAAGACTCGGACCAGCAGAAGCTCACAGGGAACTGGAGGCTGTCCCCAAACACCACCAGCTCCAGTAGCCAGCTGGGCTCCTGGCTCGCATCTTTCACAAATGACACGAGCACCTGCAGAACTTTGGGTCCCTCTGCTAGGTTTGACACTGAGGCCAGGAACCACCATGGTGTAATCCAATTTCAGTGTTAAAATGTGTCCTCCTCTGAATCACTACCTCACCACCCCTCATCCCCTCGAACAGCTGAAACCCGCTGGCAGTCATCTAAATCCTCTGTCGGGGGATCCGGGAGAAGGATCCACCATCCTCATAGTTACAAAAGATTGTACGTGCAAAAGCCAGGAGAGAGGATGCACTGAGATTCATTTGTAGGACAAGATATCCATCAACCCATCATTTAAACCCTGAGTCTTAGTGCCTGAACAAGCAGTATGAACCAACGGATTTGAGCTGATTGATGGCCCAGGTGCTGACTACCTGAAGTCAGCCACCTCCCAAAGGGAAGGGAAAGGAAGGTGGAAAGGTGAAAGGAAGATGATTTTATTTTTCTTTGTTTTATCGATGAAGGCCTGAGGCTGCCCTGTTCACATGCAGAATAGGCAAGTGGAAGGAGAACTCCGCACTGGGATATTTTTATGCTTCCAGAGCTCAGCCTGGTAGAGCTCGAGAGAGCTCAGAGGGGTGAAAGTTAGCAGAACGGAGACATGATTTAAAAAATAAAGGAGGAAAGAAAATCATCTGGGTATATCTGAGGAGTCACCATTGGATCTCTTCAAAGTCTTGAAGCAGAATCCACAAAAAACTTGAGAAAAATACGGAGGGGAGTTTTAAAGAACTTAGAACTGATTCTCTTAGACTTTGGCTGAAAAATTGTAGTGAATTTGAAGCACGTGAGCAATGGTCATTCTCAAAGGCTCCATAATTCAGCTAGGTCACTGAAAATTCACTGCATTTCCTCTAGTTTTGCTTCAAATCCCTGCCACCACAAAAAATGTCAGAGGCAATCAAATATAGGGTTATAATTTAGACCTGCTATGGTGACAGATGGATCCCTCTTCCCATAACTTCATGTGCTTGGCCTTCAGTGAACGTGAGCATTTGAAAAACATCATTAAGTGAGAGTCAAGGGTGTATGTCGAATCAGTAGAGATGAATTCATAATGTACCCAAGTTCCACAATTATGATGAAGTCTGATATTAATTTTGATTTCTTTAAACGAAAACAAACACAGACACTTATTTTAACAGGTATACTGGCAAAGAGAAGCTGGTAACTATTATTTTATATTGCTATTTTAAAATATAATTTCACAAATGACTTCTGTATGAGCCCACAGCCCACGGCAAGATTTCACTGATTCTTTACTTACTATGTACAATCCTAGAAGTTGGAAAAGAAAAAAAATGGCAGCATCTTGTATCTCTGCTGTAATTTAACATAGCAGGTTTTAGGGTGAAAGCTCTTATCTGTTTGAACCCTTATACTTAAAACTATATGTAGGGTTGTCTATTTGCCTACGGTATATTGTACCTACAAAATTCAAAGTTAAATTTTCTGTTAACCTTTATCTTTGTTCAGTCCTTTCTCATAAAACCAAGTTATGCATAGTAGGTATACTAGTAACAGATGGCCTTAATTAGTAACTTCCTTAAAGGGCATTGTTCAAAGCAGATGATGTCAAAGCTTTGGAAGGTTAGAAAGCATTGTGTATTTATGGCTTGCATGTATTGAAAAATTTTTGTCCTTTCATTTTGCCCATTTTTGCTTTTCATCTTCACCACTTATTTCTACTACTTATGTTCATCTTTCCTTCTCATTAATGCTAACATTCTCATCTCTGTTGTTTTTATAGGTACTTCCACTATTTCTTTCTTTGAATCAGTGAATTCCAAACCAAAACTAGTCAAGAGAGAGTGGTGTGAATTAGGTAAGGCAAGGACCTATTTCCAGAAATCCCAGAAATAGTGTAAATGATATATTAATTCTTCTTTAGAGGCGTCTCCAATTAATGGGTAGGAAAGGAGAATAAGTAAGAGGTAAGAAATAATAGAGATGTACAAAGCAGGATGGAAGCAACACTTTGTTAATCTCTCCTCACTTTACCCTTTTTCTTCCTCTGCCTTAAAATGTTTTACTTTTGGACTTACAGAAAAGTTGTGAAAAATATCACACTTCCCATGTATCTTTCACCTAACTTGCCCTAATGATAAAATAATTATGGTACAGAGATCAAAACTAAGAAATTAACAGTGTTACAAAACTACTAACCTACAAGCTGAATTTGAATTTCACCAGTTCTTCCATTAGTGTCCTTTTTCATCTGAGGATCCGGTCTAAGGTCCTATGTTGCCTTCTTCACGTTCCCTTGGTCTCTTGTGCCAGTCCCTCCATCTTTCCTTGTCTTTCATGATCTTGACACTTTGAAGATTAGTTAGGTCACATCCTTTAGTTTGGCTTTGCCTGATGATTTATCATGATTACATTGAGCTTATTCATTTCTTGGCCAGAATACTGCAGAACTAATCAGCCCTTCTCGGGCCAATTCATGTTGCTATTCCTTGTAACTGGTGATGTTAATTTTGTTAAAGCATGTCTTTAAATTCCTTTACTGTAAGCTTACTGCTTTTCCCTTTGTGGTTCCTAAATATCTTGTACAAATACCATGTTTCTCCTCACGCTTTCACCCACTAATTTCAGCATCCTTCAGTGATTCTGGTTAGCAGCTGTGGCATGCCAATGGTAATTCCCTATTTCACTTATTTCTTCTACGTTCATGAGTTGGATGGAACCTTTAAGGAAGAGCAGACCTTTTCCACCCACTATTTTATTTATTCAATTATTTGTGTTGTCACAGATTCATGGATATTTACCGTATTCTGTGGGTTATAGTCCAGTCCTATTGTTACTTCTTTTGTTGCTCAAATTGTTGGGTTATTGGGTTATTAGGAATTGTTAGAATAGCCCCAGTTCCTCTTTAACTTGTCTGCCCTTTTTCAAGAACTTTCTTACTTTTGATACTAAGAGATGCTGCATGCTTATCTCATTTTTCCCTAGCATAGCCCAGGAATCAACTGCTTTTTCCATAGAAGCCTGATTCTGTCCATTGCAGAATCCTATTAAAAAACCAAGATCCAGGCTCTGGGATCTCACTACTCAGGTATTGCTTCTAGACCACCTGTTGGCAAATGAAACTTGGAGATATAGTATAGATATTCACTAACCTGAGCATATGCACATCTGTATTTATTTCTGAGTCTGTCTGTATATACTTAAAAAACAAGAGTTCGTATTGATACCTCCGATTCCTCATCAATACCACAATG
This sequence comes from Erethizon dorsatum, assembly GCA_028451465.1. Lineage (NCBI taxonomy): Eukaryota > Metazoa > Chordata > Mammalia > Rodentia > Erethizontidae > Erethizon > Erethizon dorsatum. Next base: position 30,467,888 of record CM051835.1, on the reverse strand, counting down.
TTCACTCTAGCTTTCTTTTCTTCTTCCCCATACAGTAAGAAAGCTGGCTTTCACATACAATATATGTACTTATTTATTCAGTGTTGCTATATTCCTGAAGTCGTTTCAAATTGCTAACCTAGTTACCCTTAGTAGTACTCTACTAACCAGAGGACAGCATTTGTGTTTGATTCTTTTTGCTTTTATCCTTACCATAACCCCAGTACTGTCTTCTGATATTGTTTAGTTGAGCTATTTTCTTCCCCGAAACTGTTCAATGTGGTTATGTTGGTTATGACTCTAATCTTTGGTGGACACAGCTCTAAGGGTTTCGACAAGTGCAAATATCCACGGTTGTGATACAGAGCATTTCCGTAACCCTAAACCACCCCTGCCTTTCCTGCCCTGTGATGATCATGATGGCTCCTGTGGGTATAGTTCTGTCCTCCCTAGTATGTTGCAAATGGAACCGTGTAGTCTCGTGGACGTGGCTTCTTTAGCTACCCGAATACAGGCGAGATGCATCTGTGTTGCTGGATGAGTAGTATTCCATTGTGTAGATATTGTACTCATGTCTTATGACACCATTTGTGATCTTTGCCCATGCATCGAATGTTTACACTCATGAAATTGCCCACTGGATTGATGCTTCTTGAAACTCTGAAATTGTGACTTGAAAGTAAGCTTTTCATCTTTCTTCAGCACAGAGAATACCTCACTTCATCTTATTTACTGTGATTATTTTCCACCACCATAAGTCATTTGAACATTTCAAGGAGGATTAGAGCCAACCCTTAATTATTTTTGCTAAAATAGAGAGGGTGTGGGTAATTGAAATCTTGACATAATCCACAAGCCTTGCAATAGCTACTTCTTTTCCCAACTACTTAAGGTAGCAAAATTGACTCATTTAAGTTTTATATCCTTTCTCTTCCTTTATTCATCCTCTGGTAGAAGCACTAATGAGTCCTTAGATGACCATAAAAATGGAACGACAGAGGAAAAAAAGGGGAAAGCACAGGCTGTGGGTAATCTGCATAGTAGATAAAAAGCCTCTGAGTCACTGACAATTGATTGCATGCTAGTAAAATAGATCCGGGTCAGGATTATGTGTCTTTGGCTTATTTTTGATTTCCATATAATCCTGGCACTTGTTGATTCGGTGATGAACTTAGGGTCAGTTCTAAGGGTCTCCCTAAACTAGCATACTGCTGTCGGGACTATAGCAAGCCCCTAGTGGTGCTGTCTTGACGAGCCATCTATAGGTCCTATGAAAGGCCTGAGATTTATCTGCGATACTGGGAGAATCTTAATTGCTTTGAAGTCAGTATCTGTAACTCATAGCCGTGGACAGACACACATGGGTAGTTGGGGGCCTATGAAGAGGCATACATGGTATATAGAAATGTAACCCTGTTCCAGGAGGGGGAACAGAATTTGAATCAGATTTCAAAAGTGTAAAATAAGCAAAATTAACACTTTTAAGCACTAAGATCGTCTACATGACTCCTCTGATACTGGGATGATAAGCTTGAGATCTCTCAAGAAGCATTCACCAGACTGTACATTTCTTTTTTTTTTTTTTTTTTTTTTTTTAACATGGGTACTGGGAGTCGACCTCAGGACCTCTCGCGTGCCAGCAAGCACTTGTGCCGCTGAGTGATGTCACCGGCCCCAGACTGTACATTTCTTAAGAGAAAATATTATACCTTTTTCCTTCTATATCTGCAGCATCTATCCCAGTGTCTGATATATAAGTGCTTAATCAATACTTCTTGAATGAATTCAATATTTTAGACTATTGTAAGACTTTTTAGTCTATCGATATAAATCTGATTAGTTTATATATTCATGAGATACATAATTTAATTAATTTCTAGGAATCCATAAAGTTTTGTCATATACCAACTAATCAGCTAATAAAACACAAAAGTGCTAGTGAGGCTGTGCAGTGCTTTTTGTATCACTTTTTATATTTACACCATGAGCCTTCCTTTCCCAAATCTCTATAGTTTGCCATGGTAAGAAATAGGAATATTGCCCTCCCCTACTTAGCCTCCTAATGGAAGGAGGGATTACCTGATTTCTGCTGCTGCTGCTGCTGCTGCTGCTTCTTCTTCCTCTTCCTCTTCTTCTTCTTCTTCTTCTACTTCTTCTTCCTCTTCCTCTTCCTCCTCCTCCTTCTTCTTCATCTTTTTTTTTTTGAGACAGGGTCTCACTTTGTAGTTCAGGCTGGACTTGAACTCACTATGTAGCCCAGGCCGACCTCAAACTCACAGCAATCCTACTGCCCAGCTCAGTGCTGGGATTACAGGAGTGCACCACCTTGCCTGGCCAGGGATTATCTGTTTTGTAAGATCATTGCAGTATGAAATCTTCACAAAAATGTTTAATTTTAGGATTTTAAAAATTATTTAATTATTGCAGTATTGGAAATTGAACCCAGAACTTTTGTACTGAGCTACATTCCCAGCCCTTTTTAAAATTTTTTTAAGTTTGAGACAGGGCTTCACTAACTTGCTAAGTTGTCCAGGCTGAGCTCGAACTTGCCATCCTCCCGCCTCAGCCTGTCAGAGTGCCCCGTCGTGCCTAGTTTATTTTATGGTTTTAAACACTGGATACAAAGTGTGGACAGCAAAAATGTGTTATATATAGAACTGAGTGTTCTAGCTCAGCTGATTTATAAATACTTAGAGCTTTCTGGAGGGGACATTGATAATTCCTATGTGTGGTACTCAAAAACAAATCTACACACTGAACTTTGGAAGCCTGGCGTGATCCGACCTCATCTACAAAGTGGAATCCAACAACTAATACCTAAGCAAGTAGGTACTGGTCATGAAAAGCTAAGTAAATTATACCTAAGGTATCTACATTAATTAAAATACATATATATATATGTAAACATGTAAATACACAGATATTTCCATACGGTAATATCTTTCTGACTTAATTTGTCTCATATATAACTTATATTTAGGCCACTATTTAACTCTTTCCTTTTAATCTGAGACAATATTTAAAATCAGTATTTTACAAATGTAAACCAAATTTTATAATTTAATTTCATCGTACTTTTGAAGCTGGTAGGAATCACAGGCTCATGTTTACAACTTTCCCCGTAAATCTCAAATGCTTACTTGAATTTAAGTTTCACCATAGGCTTTCATATCATCTAAAAATTCCTTTTAATACTCTAGATTTACAGTCTTGTGGTATTACAGAATCTGGAGCCATGTTTTGTCTTTCCTCTGTGAGAATGTTACCGTCACCCTGCACATGTTCAACAGGAATGGCGTTGAGCTGCTTTTCTGGGAGAACTGATGGATTTATGCCACTCTGTCCACACGTCCTTGGCGAGTGCCCTTGTGACCACTGCATGCTTTTGGGAGACTGTCTGGGGCCAGAGTAGAGCCTGTGGTGATGGAGTAATTCCAAGTTAACTGCCCCGCACCAGGGAGTCCACCCATGACCTTGACCCTGTTACCAGAGGGTCCTGACAAATTGAACTAAATAACTGAGTAATTGTTCTTTAGCAGTCTGATCAAATCAGATGGCATATAATAAGAGTCTGTCTGTAGACCAGGATGAGGATTTCAGTGAAAGAGAGAGCTTAAGACAATGGGAAAGGTAGCAAGTCCTCATAACGGTCTGCATGTTCTATTTGGCCCAGTAGTTACTAAATTCAACATTGTCATTTTAACGAATTCCTTTTCAACTAATTCCATTTCTGGGTAATTGAAACTTACCAAAACAAAAAACAACAAAACAAAACAAAACACCCCTAAACTCTCATGAGTAGAGTTTGTTTTCAAGGATGTAGAATTTCTGTTTAATAATTGATAATGTACATACAAACAGTTGGGGAACATAGCCAAATAGAACTTTGTACTGAATCCAGGGATTCAACTCCCCGTTTGGTCCTGAATACTGACTCGTGTGACCTTAGCCAGGCCACCTGTCTTTCTGAGCTTTGGGACAGATTAGATAAACATAATCTCAAAGATCCCTCCAGTTTTGAGAGACTTTCCTAACTCTATAAGTTTTGAACCAATAAATACATTTTACATATAAATCTCTTTATACTTAAAAGCACAACTATAATATTTTTCACAGAGGCAGATAATTAAATAAACAGTATTTCAAAAGCACTTATTGACTAACTTTACTTTTGAAATATATTGTTGCTTGCATAAAATCAATATATAATATGCATATTTCACACTGAAATTCAATGTAAATCCAATACATGCATAAATACATGAACCATGGTTTTATGTATCACATGATGGTTTCTTAATGGCATTTTATATTTCAAAAAACTATTGAATTGCTTTAAAAGTTTTCCCCTTCTTACCAAATAATCACTGTTTTAGATGTAACAAATTAACAAAATACTTTGGAATCATTCATGAATCTGCTGATTTGAGTTTCATTTCTATGGCCCCTTAAAACTGCCTCTTCTATCTTGCTAAATTTCAGTGAAACACTTTGTGCTAGATTTTCTTACCCAATCATACATTTGCTAGTTCCTCATTCTCTTCATTCTTACTAATACACTCAAATATTACTTTTACAGAACTGAGATAATGGTTGGATAGATCGTTCTTTTATCCACACTGACCTGACTAGATTAGTAAGCATATGGAGCTCAGTAGGATGGGTCCTAGAGAGTGATAGGGTCTGTGTAAAATGAATGACAACTGCTTAGTCACACTCGAAAAAATATATTGGCTTGAGTTTCCAAATAACCTTCCAAAATGAAAAACACAAATACTGTGGGTTTCTACAGAATCAAATATAACTATAATGTTTGTAAAAAGGATTAGTTATTGGAAGCTGCTTCAACATTGGGTGGTAAAGTTTAAAAAGCCTAAAAATGGGGAGATCAGAAGCATTAAGTCCAAAGCCAAATACAGGTTGCAGATGCTCTGGGTGAGAGTTGCCAGTCCAACTGTCATTTGAGTGATACTGCTGAGGGGTCCTGCACAGCCATCCAAAGCCACTCGCAAACACACACTGATGGTTTTTATGCATTGTGGCAGGTTATAAGATACCTCTGTCATCTGGATACATATGTAACTGACCAAAAGTAAAGTTTTCCATATCATTCCTTCATGTGATGTGATTCAGAATTGATCTGATATTTTAAAATAGCCCCAGAAGTAAGGAAACTTCTGGTTAGTTTCCTTGGTTAAGAGTAGCCCACATTAAAAAAAAAAAAAAAAAAAAAAAGATATGTGCACCAGAGACCCCATCTGGAATGTTCCACTCAGGGCTCAGATCTCTGATTTATTTAATTATGTGCTTAACAGGATTGTGCATTTAATTACATATATAAAAATTCCTACCATTAATTTCTTTTGTTATTCTGTGAGAACACTGGCAGCCATTTTGTACTATAGAATAGAGTCAGGGATCTGTAGGAATTACTCATCTGTGGTATTCTGTGAGAACACAGGAGGCCATTTTATATTGTAGAATACCATCCAGGTCTGCAGGAATTACTCATCTGTAGTACTGAAGAAAGGAGAAATTAACCATCAGTACAGGAAGGGGAAGAACAAGAAAATATACTTACAAAGCAGAATAGCAGTTTCACGGTCTACTGGACAAGCAAATAGGAGGCTGATGCTTTGGACAGACTATAAATCAATTTCTTATTTCTTTGGTCAAATTGTAAATCATTACTGTGCTAACCTATCATACATTGCCAGGTGAAAGCATACTTTCCTGATTGTGTGTTATTTATAATTCTTCCTGAATTACAGGTGATTAGAAACCATTGTCAGAAATAAAGTTGTTGTT